>OX382176.1:134944-2534944 GCA_947507545.1 Clistopyga incitator
CGTCCATTATAATATTTATGAATGCAGATGCAATTTTCGTTGTATGCCTGGACACGTACTCATCACGTCGTGACTGTGTAAACAAGATTTATATTCGAACCGTGCCTGACAACGAGGAGACTTGTTCGGATTTCGGGCAAAACGAGAAAAGTTGGTTAAAAAATAGAGTGCAGTGAAAGAGGTCGACAATTGGATTTGGAGTTGGCATTAGTAATATCATTTCGTTATGAGAAGCAGCAGCTCGAGCGACGCTCGCGTTCCTTTGTAAAAATGAATTAATTAGTGTTAAAATAATGTTGCAGTTGCGACCGAGTCAAGCTGGTACACTGAATAATACTTTACCAGAGAAATTGTACTTGTTCCATTGGCGTGTGTGGATTAAAGTAGCGTGACGCAATCGGCACTGGATGCATCGCTAGTTGGAGCAGCGCAACGGAAAGTGAACAGAACGGATGATGCTTCGCTAGCGAATAAACGGTATTGCTGATCCATCGGTATGTCTAAGGTTTTTTTCTTACTTTGCCGAGAATTGAGAGTAAGAAATAAATCTCCCGAGGAGTCCAAGTGTCACGTGTTCTAACCTCTTATCGGGAAACTTGGGGAAATGTCTTTGTTCCTTTGGTAATGCCGCCGCTTCTGTCTCCGTTGGTGGTAAGGTAGGGATGACGATCACTCGAATAAAAGGAATCACAAGATAAATCGTCCACATGAAAAAGCACACGAAGCAGACTTGTAGAGCTTACGTTGCGAAGCGCTCTCTCTCTCTCTCTCTCTCTCCATTTATTATTGAACGAGTGAGGGACTAACAAATGTTTGCTACTAATAGATTATTATCGAATCATTGCCCTTTCTTCTAATCCTAAACGATGAATTTATAGTGAATAATAATAACTGGAGCAATACAACGATTGTTTCGCTTTGACCGCGAATAATTGATAATCAAATGAGATCATCGCAACATGCTAATTCGAAAACTTAGCTTCCAATCTTTGTCGATATCGCATGCCCAGGGTGCCGCTAGGTACAAGTCGAGGGAACGTTCGAAGATCAGCTAGGAATTGGGTGCCAAGAGCGTTCAAGAGTATAAAATTAATTCCTGGTCGCGGTCGGACCGGATAATCGATTATCCGGTAGGGGGGCGGAAAGCGGGAAGCGGGAAGCGGGCGCAATTCCTCGTTCCGTCGAATCCGATGCTTCTCGAGACTTCGCACTCTCCGATTGCAATTAATATTATCGATATTGGCTGCTTCCGCCTCTACCGTTCCCTATTCGAGCTCGGATTCGCCACTATCGCAGCCAACCAATGTGCCGATTCTGGACTCGACATTTCTGAGTGAGTGCGCTCTCGTGTAGGATATCGTTTTTTTTTTTTTTTTTTTTTTCGAGATCGGATAAAATAGACACGTATCAAAATAGAATGAAATACATCAAATTTCCCTTCTGCTCTTCAACTGCTTCAACTTGACAAGATAAAGATATATCGAAGAATATTTAAAAGAATAATTAACACTCGTCAAGTATCTATAAGCATCTAATGACTCATCGATTAGCGCCATAATTAACGGCGTTAAAATCGATTAGACTAAAAATCGGACGTCATCCGACAAGCGGTGGCCCAAAATAATTTCCCGCCTCAAAGTCTCGAGGTCTGAAGTTTTTAAAGCCCAAATGACTCAAGACATTGGGGAAATATGGAGCAAAGTTGGAAAATGAGTTGCGAGGGGCAAGATATGGTGAACCAGTTGATCATAGCTCGAAAAAGGAGAAGAAATAAGAGGGAGAATTCATGGGTGTAGAATTGTTGGAGTAGATCCAGGAAACACCGTCAGCCAATCGTTGAGAGCATCGACATGGTCTTCGTTAAGGTACATAGGACTAATCCAGTTGAGCTCTGTGGGTAGCTCGTTCTCGATCCCTTTTTCGACAGTTGAACAAGATTAAGCGACGATCTCGGCAAGAGATATCGTCAGCCTCGTCTCCAAGGAGTAAAGAAGCGGGGAGAGTACCTCAAGCCAGTGCGGGGTATGGCATGCAGCATATATCAATAGAGAGTCGATAAAAATCGAACGGGTAAAAGTTACTCATTGGCATACTCTTCTGTCCCTCTCTGTCCAATGAGATTCATGGGCCATTAACTGTTGGATGGCCACCCACTGTACCGCATTAACGGTATAGTTGAGGAAACGAGGAGTGAGACCGTGGCTCTCACAAGAAGGACCTCGGTACTCGATACCGGGTGGGCTCCGGAAAGCTTCCAGACCACCAACCGAAACTTTAACACGATTTCGTCCGCACCGCGACTCCTTCAATCTTTCATGCAGCTAGAGCCCCACGGTAACTGCTTCTCCAACGGTTTCACCGCTATATAACCCAGGCCCGCGTTGGGAAGGGCTGCTGCTGTATCCAAGCAGCGTTTCCTATCCCCCAGTCCCGTTTCCAGACTCTCTTTTCCAGCAGATGGGATGGAGTAATAGAGTGTCTACGCGAATGCGAACCGAAGGTAGCTGCTAAAGTCATGGGATTTGCCAGTATGGTCAACCGCGACTATCCACCTATATCTATATACTTTTCTTCATTTTACTTCAAGTAGGTGGTCGCTCTCAGTGGCCGCTCTCTTCTCAATTACTTTTCAATGCATTTCTTCGTTCGTTCGTACGTTCCTCTATCGCATACACTTGGCCCCTCGATTCTTGCATTCGTGTGCTGCATATTATTTATTTATGTAAAGAACACGCGGTGCGTTGTTTCGGGTATATCAGTGGTGGGATAATAAAGAAGAATAAGCAAAGAGCTCGTCGTATCGGATATATAATGGGCGGAGAGAAGTCGTCGGAAGGGGGTTGGCCGCGAAGCACGGAAGGGGCCTCTAACCCGTCGGAAGTCCTCCGTTATCTAGACTGCTATGCGCCCTCTTCGTTCGGTTAGCCGGTCGGTCCCGTTAACACACATACGAGGAACAAACGCTCACCGATACTCTACAATAAGGGACGGAGAACGAACGTACCTGCTGCTCACTTGGCTAATGCGCGCTGTTCAGGGAAGCCCAAGGCTGTCGTCACCGAGCCCATATATATATATATATAACAGTCGCTCTGCTTTAATAATGTCCTTCGTTCTCTGTATAGCTCTCTGCATCACGATGCCTTTCCTCGCTGCACCCGGAACATCGAACCTTGCTTCGAGCGTTAATACTGTATCGAGACGAAGTGCTTTCAGCTTAACACATATACACCGACGCTTTCTCATCATTACTAGTCACACACTACTGTACATGTACCTCGGAGTATGAGACTCTCGAACAAACGCGGCGCATCTCTCTACCTCACTCGTTGAGTTTATTTTCTCGAGTCCTCGCTATATACTTGCGCTCTAGCACCTTTTATTGCGATTATAGAATTAACCAGGAGAAACTTTTTTTTTTTTTTTTTTTTTTGTTCAAGTATTAAATTAGTATGAAAATCCCAAGTATCCGGGTATGTCGTACTGAACTGAATTAATGAATCAACCTGCCACAATCGATGAATTGTCAAAAAAGCTGCGACAAAAGCTTCTCGTTTATAAACTATTTCTATTATAGTGACACAGGTTGAAATAAAAGTTGTAGACGGCACACAACTCGGTACATGGATGTTGGAGCATTTACAAAGTTTCCATGCTGACAGACATCTTTGGATGATTAAATCTGATAGTATATACCGGATCGGATTTACTATACCGAGCAAACAACTTTATCTCTCGAGGTGACAAAACGATAGTCACTCGTCTCGTTAACACGGCACGTCTGATATGCCGGCCTGAGTCACAAGACAGCGATTCTGATATAACAACTTTGCTACTTTCCAACTTATAATTGGATTGTGCCAGAGAATCACTGAGAAAAATTGCTCGTAACTGAATGGCTATAAATCGCAGAGGGGTAAAAAGATGATACGATTATTTGGGCTGGACCGAATCAGTTGTAATTACAAAAAAGAAATGTGTTATTACAGAGGTATGATTGTCCGCAACGAGTTTGAAAAAAAATTCTTCCTCAAATTTCGAAATTATTATATCACCAACTTGCTATAAACTATCATTGAAATATTTCTGAGGCGTGTATCGGGAGTTAAGTATGGAAAACAGTGCGTCGAATGGGTAGCCGCATACACTCGCGGGCCACTTTTTCGCAAAGTTCAGTAATATCGGCTCATAATTAAATTGGTTGGTGGTGAGCGGGTAGTGGACGGGGGGGGGGGGGGGGGGGGGGGGGCTAGGAGGTATGACATACTACCTGCGCACGGTTTCCAGACCGTTAATACCCTCCGCCCTAATGCAATTATCAGAGTTGTGAGGTAACCTAGCGGAGAGTAATTTTAATGTTCAGCTACTGGCAGAGCTACCCCGAGTATACGAAGTCCCGAGGCCATTGCAGTGGGACCACCTCTTTGTGTATGTACGAAAAGGGGAAGGATAATTGATTGTCTACATATACCACATCTAAGTTCGCGATAAGAATTAGCTCTATCGATCCAACATCGTCCGATGCAATTTAATTGTTACGCGGAGCAAAAGGATCTCATTGTACGAGAGGTCATTACATAAATTCTACGACTAAAGTTCATAAATTATGTCATTGTTGTTACGAGCGTGATCGTTACCCCTTAGCCGCTTGCACATATTTAACCACTACAGTTCAATAGGACGAAATTTATTATGAAAAAGTTGACTGTAATAAAAAATAAAACCCATGTTTATGAACTTGTGGAAATAGGAATGTTTGCGAAGATAAAATGTCACCTACTAATTTTCCCTGTAAGTACTCCTTGCATTTCACTGACAATGAGTACAGAGCACAATACAGGGCAGGAATAAGCTTAGTATTGCGTGAACCAGGTGATGAGAAGCCCGTGGTTTTTATCGCTCGCCGATAACAGAAATTCCTAAATTTGTGTCGGTCGATAGTACTCGTAGGGACAATACCTGTTGTTGAGACTGATTCACGATTTTGGAGGGTTCGTACCGGTGCATGATACATTATCGTTTTAAGGCAACTGTTAGATTTCCTTCGCACGAAATTTCTGGGTGCTTTTACCACCAACCACAGGTTAAGCTTCTCCCTACAGTATCGAGTGAAAATAAAATCTTTATCCATCTCTTTACTGCTCAAAAAGCTCATATATTTTGATCGAATGAGTCCTTTGTACGGATGATTTTTTTGATCAATATTCTACGTGCTTTCAGTTGTACTGAAAAATAATTGAGAGAGATTACATACGATAGATTGATCTTGTTGATTCTCGCCCAACGAGGATCTTCCTATCCAACTATAAACTTTGTCTCGCACTCAATAATTGTAAGTGATTGTTGGATATTATTGTCATGTACGTTTGGATAATTGTGTTTGAGCTTGAGGAATCGACACCTTTGCTCTGGTCGTAAGGATACGCGACAATTCGAAGGACCGTTTTCCAAACGCGAATGGAAATTTTCCAGGCAGTAGCAAAGGCTTCTGATAAATCACCAAAGTTGGTCTATTCGTCGAGTCTCGGGAGTGCGCACTTTAGAGTTGTGAAAAGAGGAAAAGAAACGAGAGAGAGAGAGAGAGAGAGAGAGAGAGAGAGAGAGAGAGAGAGAGAGAGAGAGAGAGAGAGGGAGAGAGGGCGCCTCTCTCGTAAAACCGGGTCGTCCATATCCGGCCTAGCTGCGTGAACTTTTCCATTTCCTGGAGCGACCGAATGCACAGCACTTACGTTCCTACCTTCCACCACGATTCCATCCAAGACTATATATGACGAGTTCTACCGAAAAACAAATGCGATTTTTACTATTTTTACTCATCCCGTTACACTATTTACAAACATAAGAAAGAAAAGAAAAAAAACACACACACACACACAAAAAGTTTAATCACAAAGTCCAAAGTTGAATGTCTGCAAGACAATTTAAATTTAAGATAGATAAATTTCAATAAAGGCATTTCTGTTTGTTGTATTTGACGTTTTGGTGGGTTAGTAATTTGTGGATTTGTAAATACATTAATTGACGTTTCAGTGGTACTTAAATGCATGGTGGTTACGTATAAAAGTGAATGAACTCTGTTATAAAATAGTGGTTGAAGTGGCTCCGAAAAAGGCTATGAAAATGGAGTTGAGCGCGACGGCAGTTCCAGCCGTCCGGAACCAGGAATGTTTCCCGTGTCCGGAACCTATCCAATTTTGCATTGTTGCGGCTATGGTGAGACTCGAGTGGCACTCCCGTTGCGTTACTGCCATAATGTAAGCGTTATAGTCCATCCTAATTTGACAGAGGACGCCCGACAACATGAATTTGCGTTACGCCTGGCATGTAGCTGTATTACGAGGGTCTACTGCACGCGGACATGAGAGTGTGAGGTTGCCCGCAGCTAACACAGCGCAGTGTCGAGGAGCGATGGAACAGCCTCGAGAATAAACCATGGAAATTCGAGTCAGCCTTCCTTCCTTTATCGTATCGTGAACTTTGACATGGCTCCTTTCGTTCATTAAATATCCGTCGAGATATCACCACCATTCCCCACGATAAATAATCTCAAATCCTGTGCTGAGCCCAATTAGCTCGCAACATTTCATCCTCACTATTATTCGGTTATTAGTTTAGGCTTTGATAAATTTCAGCTGCCTTCCACTGTTGGATCTTTCAGACTTGGGCTTACGCGATGTATCTTGATTTTTTTTTTGCTCGCCATTCGAGATTGTGCCCGATTATTTGGAAAAAGTGAAAGAAAATTCGGCCTTCTCGGATCAAGATGTGCGTCGGAGATGGATGGTTTAGCGTTTGCTTTAGCTGCTTCCCCTCGGCATCCGAGAATCTTCCTCATTCGCTCTCACTGGCCAAGGTTCGCAGCCTTTTAACTTATAAATAAGGCGAGTAGTCAGTCCCTGATTAATGGATTCAATGGCGGGGGTATGGCGAGGGGGGGTATGGCTTGAGCGTGAGTGTGGCGGGAACGGACACGGAGGGGAAAGCAAACTGATAGTCAATCGCAGATTGCGGATACCGTGTCATCCGAATAGCCAGGGCAGCTACTTTTAGTGTGCACAGTTGGGAAAGCCTATTCCACCATCATCCGTGTCTACGCTGTGGCTTCGATCCTCCACTGTATCTCTAGATTTCCCCGAGGGATCAGAGCCAACGCCGCATTCATCCGAGAATCCTAGCCATTCCGACATTTGTTTCAATGTTTCACTAATCACCAATGAACCTATTACCTTCACATCAAATTCTATCTATACAATACTGTATTGTCCAACAATGGCAAGTGGATGAATAAAGATTCATGAATTTCTCTCTAGAGCTCAAAGCACCTACAACATGGACATACAAAGCTCGCGCCTAACGTAGATATTATAGTATGCATACATAGTGCATATATATTATATCTATCTATATTATGTACAGGTACATCAATCGAAAGCCCGCTTTCAAATCCTTGAAAGTCGTCGTGTTGCCTAGACCTCGCCAGAATTCGATATCGTAGCACGCTCGAACGCTCGAGAAAATTGAAGACGAATTTCGCGGCTGCCACACACCGGCAAAGCAATTCTCCCGTCGTCCTATGGTATGGCAAAAGTGGCGCAGCAAAGACGTTGCTCTAGACGACGACGACGACGACGACGACGACGAGTGGAAGAGGGTGACGAGGCAAAGTGCAGTCAGGCGCTCAGCGGAAAGGGGGTCGAGCGAATTTTCCGGCCCCTCAAACCGGAAGTCGCGCACCTCTGTCGTGCACACAATCCAAACCTATGGCAACTTCCGTAGTGTGTACATTTCGTCGAAGGGTGAAGTGGCTTTGCTTCTCACGATCGGCTTATCCGATCCTATACTTAAACTTTTCAAACGAATCATAATGATGATGATGATAAAAGTTTTTCCACATCAAAAAAGTAATTTGGCGTCTTGGAAAGCGTTTCATTTTATTAACGAGTCAACAACAAGAAAAATTTGTCTCAATAACAATTTGTAATGAAATTTTTTTTTTTTTTTTTTTTTTTTTTTTCGTCGGGAAATCGGTATATTTTGCTTGCTAAAACCGATTTTAACTGAAGCATTTTTTAGAACTTCTGGATACTTTATTTGGAAGATTTTTTACGCATCCTGAGTTGGAAAGAAGGATTCCCCGCCTGGCATGAAAAATGACAAGAAAAATTTGTTAGAAAAATCGTCAACATTCTGTCGAAGGAAAACTACTTTTCCCAATGTTGCTTTTATATTGCAACGTACGAGATATACAGTAGGAAGCAAGAAAGGAGGTGAAGGTAGTATAAGAGGTAGAGTGGTAGGAAGGGCAGGGGAAGGGGCGGGGGAGGAGAGACTGTCGCGCATGGCGATTAATCTTTCTCGAAGCCCCCAGGCCAGCGACGGGGCAACCCTCGGCCAGATTGTTTCGCTCCCGAGCAAGTATTATGCCGAGAGCACTCGAATTAGAATCGCTTAGCGAAATGGCGTCTGGGGATAATGCGCCAGAACTCTGTTCTTCGAAGCAGCACCAGCAGCAGCAGCAGCAGCAGCAACGCCGCCTCCCCCCACCTCTGTACGACGATGAGAGCGAATACGTCGAAAGGATCATGAGAAAAAGCCTGTTGAGTTACGGCCTTCCGCACACCTGATACCATCGTCAATCCATGCCATACTTATAACTACAATTCAGTAAAAACTTTCCATCGTTTTAACTTTTTTTTCTTCGTTTCGTTCAGTTATTTGAAAACGATAAGATCGCAAATTGCTTTGCCAATAAATGACTTTAAAGCAACGCTCGCTATTATTGTAATGATTAATGTAAGGAAAGCGATTTAACAAAGACCTTTGTCGAAACGCTTGAGATTGGTTAATACATTCCCAAGAGGATATCGTTCAATTACACCGTTGATTGAAATGCAACAAGGGAACTATGTATACGCGATATTAATCGTATTCCATGATAATATTGCTGTGGATACAGTGAAAATACGGTTCGCTCACTATACTCCGTATACAAGACTCGACACCGATGCTTTATAGCCGGAAGATCTTTGTGTAATCATACCATACCATGTTTGTACAGTGAGAATACACAATTGTTGTTGTTGGTGTGTTTACGATATACGCACATAACCACTGTAAATTATATGAAACATTCTTTTCGATAGTCTCATTAAGGGTTGTCGATTTTTTTCGTCGACTAAAGTATATACGAGTATATACGTATCATGAAAAGTAATAATGGTTGGTCGATTGGCGGGGCCAAAGTTGTGACAAGTCCGAGGAAAAGTTTGAGGAATAAAATGACGTTGGTTGTATCATTAGAGGCAGGCACTATCCCCCATGGAGGATAGCAGTATATAATAAGATAATGTATTAACATAAAAGGACGAGATCACGGGGACGAGCTGTACACTTCTCTGCTGTAAAAGGGTCTCGAAATGCATTTCCATTATCCTAATGGTTATGCAGCGTTCGCGAAGGGCTTTCTCTTCTTCGTTTGCATTTTCAAGCCGGGGTTCAAGGCAGAGCCGAGCCACTCGTTAAGTAAACAATTCAATTAATTGTAACGAGAGTCGTGTACGCGGGCGCTTCGTCGTCGCTCAGTGATGCATGTGCGTATACCGCAGCATCGGCGGCGACGGCAAGAGCTCAAGAAGGAAAACATTGAGCGATAATACGGTTCACTCTTCTTGCCGACTTTACTCCTTACACAATTACGTTCAACTAAATCTACAACGCTCTTTGGTATTTTTGACAAAATAATCCAACAACAGAGCCGCCTTTTTACATCTGTTTCTTTATTGATACGTTGCGTTGACAGCGCATGGCTCAAATTTTCATCGCGTACTTTAAACCGATGAGTTATTTATGAATGAGCCGGGGAACAATGTGGATACGGTCACGGTGACGTGCATCGTCCAATTTGTTCCAGGAAATTATCGAACCATGATATGTATGGCGAAGCGTGGGCCATTAACCTCTCAACCAGTTATTTCATGCTTTGTACATTATCGCTAAATAAAATATTAATATCGCGATGGAGATTCCGTATACGGGGATTGAGGGTGAAACCAACCGAGTTTGGCAATTATTCATGCGGAATCTTCAATGCGATATCAAAATATCGGAAAATCGGCATTTCCATTGTTGTTTTCCCTCCAATTCGTACGATATGTTAAATCTATTTTTTTGTTCCTATTCCGATTATTTATAGTGAATTGGATATAACTGCTCTCATTTTTTTTAACACAAGAACGCCCTGAAACTTGAGTTCTTCATTGGTAAAGAATGCGTGTGTGCGAGTGTTTTTTTTTTTCCACTCGAAAAACACTCGACGCTGAAATGGATTTTTACATTTGATTGCCCTCTCTTTTGCCCTCTTCTCCTTCTTCAACATCCACTGACTCGTTCATTTCCGTGGTTACAAAATGTTTCCTTTTTCTTACTAGTGTTTCTTCAGCCACTCGTACATACCTCTTCGTCCTTGTGGCGCACGCACGAACGCACATTCTAGTGTGCGCATTTCCGGAGTTTGCTCGAGAAACATCGTTGCCTGTGTGTGAGAGAGAGAGCTTCTTTTATGTATCGAAGCAGCCAAAGTATTCGCACACGTAACCCAATTTACCCTGGCACACATTCTCTCGCCTCTCAAGTCGTTTTCCAGCTACTACAAGAACGGTAGAATCGTGTCTTTATTCAGGTGTAGTGAGGGAGCACGGCCAGAAGAAGCGAAAGCGCTGAGAGCGCATATACACGCATCTAGATACAAACGAATGGAGACACAAGTTCTTCTGTATTAACGTGAAGCACCTTACTCCCGTGGTATATACACAGGATAGTTCAATTTTCACTTTACATCTCATGTATGTCTTATTCGAGTGTTTTGAAAAGTAACTTTTCACTCTTCAGGCTGGTGCAAATTATATCTTGGATTCAAACACCGAAGCATCGCGAGGCGGCTAGCCGTTAATCCGGTGGACCATAGAGGAGAAGGAAGGGACGATAAAAAGAGGAGAAAAAAATTGGTCTGACATGGTTCCCTCGATGAAGAAGCGGGCCGGGGAGCGGAACGAAGAGAAATTGCGTGGCGCCATGAGCAGCGAGTGCCGGGCGAATGAAATTTCGTCGGATCCCAAGTCGTAGAGGTAAGTGGAGGCTGCCATGGCCTTTGGCCGCGCTCCCTCTTCGAGCACCACTCTGCGAATTTTCTTTCAAGTGATTAAGCGTCTTCTCGTGCTCGTTGACTCGGTGCGGCCCCACGGAACTGCTAATGCGAGGGGGATCCAGAGAAATTGACAAATTGCCGATTTCACCGAATCAGATAGATTGATTTTCCATCGGATGATGGATTTGCAATCTCGCGTGCAGTGTCGTGGCATTCCGCTACTGTCGCAATTTTACATATCTATCCATTACGCACCTGAGTTAAGTAAAACGCGGCAACACATTGCGGGCAAAGTTCTCGGAAAGTACTGACATTTTTGCGACAAGAAACTTTTTCTTTGCTATGGAGTTTCACCTGCAGGAGAAAGCTTGAGAGTCGGAGAGGCGGGGTGAGTGCCAAGCTTGTACTTACACTAGCTACAGAGGTTCTTTTCGTTTAGTCGATTTTTCACAATTCACCGTCGTACTTGCGTACGAGGTAAAAGCGATGCTCAAAAACGACGACAGTGAACGAAACGGAAGCTCCCAACAGATTGGCTCGACTCTAGAGTGATATCTTCATTTTTTTCCATCCAAATGATAAAAGTACGGACATTTGGAAATATCGATAGGATAGCGCAATTTTTTAGCTACCGATGCGCTTCTCTATGTCATTATCATGTCTGAGATACTGTTTAATGAAGATTACTGGCATCGGGCTCTGATCCTTGATGATACTTGATGGGATGAGCCATATTCATGGTTATACGTGTGTATATGCGACCTTCGGAGGGGAATAGAGAGTTTATAGAGAATGAGAAGTGTAGGGAAGGAAGCGCTTTTAGCCGTCGAAACGATGTGATGCCGTGCTCGTAACGGCGCCGAAACTCCTTCCGCCCTTCCCTTTACTTCCATTCAAGTGCGCTCTCTCGCAGGACGCCAAAGTTCTTAACAAATTTCTAAACAAAATAGACGATAAGGAGTCTTCTCCACGAGGCACCAACTTCGGAGCTTCTCTTGTACTATACGTAGAGGAGCTGCTGCGTGGTCTCTCCGCACTTTGCTTCTCTCTTCCTTCGTACTTGTGTCGCGTTTATATCTTTTTCTATCTTCAAACTTGTCCCTCGCACCTCCTGCGAGTCCTTGCTGGTCCTTCGTTTTCCAACTATACACCACTTCGAATGTAGCTCACTCGACTACGAACCAACTTTTCATTTAAAAACTCCTCTCCCAACCAAGAGGTGTATCGAACTCATCGCTCAGCCCCCCCCCCCCCCCCCACCGTTCCACACGATTTTCCATTCTTCGCCAAACTCATTCTATCTTTTTCGTCACGTCTGTCGTGCTTTTCAAACCGCTTTCTCGCGGCCTTTCTTTTCATCGCTTGTACTTTGTTTCAAGCGTGCTTGTTAGCTGCAAGCTTCGTATTAAAATCAAGTATTTTGAGAAATATTTGCTTTCGAATGTTCATGAAAGTCTCCGAATAGAATAGTCATATTACTTTGAGTAAAAATGTCTAAAGATTAAATCGCCAATTAGCTTTGTGGAGCGTCGTTCGCATAACGGGATTTCGCGATGAGACATAACTCGCGAATATAACACGCATATCGAATAGTTGGGTTGAATGCCGAGGTAGAATATCGGAGAGACGATGCTTTTACGAAACACGTCATGTTGGCAGACGCGTTGGTGTGCTACTGGAGATAGCCGAGGGAAAGCTCTCGCTGAAAGTGAGAGACAACTGGAACAAGGTACAATCGGTAGAGCGATAGCGTTACAGAAGAGTGATGGAATAATATACGTGTATAGTGTACACGTGGCTATTACAGAGACTCGCGAGAGGAATATCACAAGCTTTCCGGGCATTCGCTGTACGCAGCTCCTGGCTTTCCGTTGATAATTGACAAACGCACGATTCAATTTACCGATAAGTTTGCGAGACGGGCACTGCTGCTGCGGCTGTTGAATAAATCACTCGAATGATTTATCAACGCACAATACACACGTATTCACCAATCCGAAGGGTGCTCTGTGCATCGTTACTTAATACCAATAGACTCGGTGGTATATTATATGTAAGATGCGTGTACCGTTGAAATTTTTTATTTAAAAAAATTCTTAAATTAAACCGCTAAATTTTTTATTTCAGTACTTCTCTTCAAGTGTAATCCTCTTAAAATATTGATAAACCATGTTACTTTCGGCAGATTGGTCCAGATATATTTCCTCGTTTTTTCGTTTCGTTTTTTTCGAGATTTTCTCTATTCACCGATGAGTGTGGATCGGTGAATGAGGAGAAGGATTGCGCGAGCAACGGATCGAGTGATGATAAAAATAGAGGTATAGAGAAGCTCGAATGGATGAGGATAGGGTTTGAGGAAAAGGGAGGCCTGGTGGCGACAAGCAAATTGGAATTTATGAATATAGTTTGGTTCTGTGGCAACAGCAAATAGAGGTAGAGTTGGGCGTTGGAAAAACGGGGCCACGTTGAGCGGAAGCTTCCGGTGGAGACGAAAAGGGGGGTTAGCGGTAGTGTGTGGCAGTTGAAATGGAGGACCGCCGTTGCTTTGCTCTACTATTTCTCCCTGGCCTCCCGTTTCTCCGCACCAAATTCTACCTTCCTCTCTCGTCTCTCGCGAATACCGAAAAATATGCTGTAAATTCATTGGGGCGTCCTTGCGTGCTTTACGATTGAAAGCTCGCGTTTCGAGATAGAAATTCCACTCCTCCGCGTTACGTATATCCATACTGCATGCAGAAATGCAGACTCATACAAAGCGCAGTGTGGAGCAAGTGAAAAAGCGCACGTCAAGCGAGAATTGCTCAGCTTTCGTTTGCTGTGGACAACGATATTTATCGCACGAGTTTTTTCGTCGTGATACGCAACGAGGCTCCTACAGGGAGAGACAGTGAGACAGACGTTTTTTTCAAGCTTTTCCACCCGCTACATTGTCACGCATTATAAGCTTCGTTTATCGTTAGTAGCGTGAGTTGTCTAGATAATGCATAACGCAGTTCGACCAACGACGAAAGAATTCCTGAACTGAAAAATTAGATTCGCATTTTGGTGTATCGCTATACTTAAGGCGACCCCATATTATATGTTATGTTATATATCTTCTCCTTGTTCGATGGTCTCCTTCATTGGCCAATACTTTCCCAGGCCTCTAATTTCCAACACGACACAATGGTGATGACACTCGCGGCAAACGTTTTTCTTTTTATCATACAGAAATGCATTTTCAGGATATGCATCAGTTATACGACGTCCTATTTTTCATTTCTTTTATTGTCCTCGTAGAAGGATTTAATTCGCTGTCAGTCGCACGTTCGTTGCTTTTCAGCGGAATCCATGGTTTTATATATCTACATATATATATATGTAGGTTTATGAATGTATATGTCGCATTGAATTTCAAGTTGAAGTTTTGCCGAGTGCCACGCGCGAAATGCAATTTTGGCATGCGACCGGTCGTCGCGGATGTATTGAAACGAGACCGTCGGCGCTTAATCTAACCAGGTTGTTCACTATCCGCTGCATTTCCGTATTATACCGATGTGTCTATATATATGCATATATAACTTGCGTGTGACTGGCGACTGTTAGTTACACACCTCGAGGGTGTAATAAAACCGGCAATTGATCGGCAACCCTTTATAGTTTTCAAGTGTGTGATCGTTCGAGTGTGCTGCTCGTTGGCTAAACGGGATCAACGGTTTTCCGTTTCAACGGAATAAATCAGAGTTCATCGTGGCCGTTAATTACACAAATGTATAATATCTATCGACGGTATAAGTTGAAATGGCAAAAGGCATAAATAATAAATAATAAAAGTGTTAAGAAGGCATAAGTACTGGAAGAATATCTCGGTACGCTATAAAGCGATGAGAGGATTAAGGGGTATGAGAGCAGGAGGTGAGAGATGGAAAAAGAAAATAGGAGGTGGGATAGGAGAAAAGTACGTTTGCCAAGAGGCAAAAAGGGAAAAGCGAGAAATTTAATCGTCGAAGCGTTTTTAATCCCCTTGCTTTGTTGCGCGTAGCTGGTAGCACGACGTCAGCTTGCTCCTAGCAGTCGCGGGAAACGACTTGCCGGAAAACTCGAAGAGAAAAGAGAGCCACACAGTCATCCTGTGGCTTACTGTGCTACAACGAGGCATCCCACCTCGGCTATACTATTCTACTGGCGTACAGTAGTAAAAGCTCGGCCAGGGCCTAGGCCGTGCTGAATAAATTGAAATTACGCTCCGAATATATCTACCGCCACTCCGTGTTTTACGACACTGACCGCTAAACGCGCTCTTTCTCTCATTCGTTTGAGTCAACCCTTGACGCTCCAACTTTCCAATGAATCTTCCAATCAATTTGTCGTTCCGTTTGAAAAACAGGTTTTTTTTTTTTTTTTTTTGAAGGATATTAATTGTATGGTAAAAGAGTTAAGGGCAATTACACGAGCATATCTGGCCATCCGATATCCCATACTTGGTATTATGAGTATTTAAAAATTGCCGCTTATCCACCACGTAATCTAATTATTCGGGGAGTTTATGGTGGGCAATTCCATTTAGCAGAGTCGAGCGTATCCGCAGTGGCGGCTCGTGAGGCTAAAGGATTTGCTTGGCAGTAGTGCTCGTACCGCTACTCGTTGTACTCTATGTATATTCTACGATAGTTACGAGGGTAAAGAACGAAGGAGAAAGAAAAAAGAAAATCGAGAGATCGGCCTCGAGGCTTCATTCCATTAATGCAAAGGCACGTCCACGTCCACATCCACGTGGGATACACCGAAAACACATATTACATGCATTCTGCTCAAAATTCACAACCAACTATATCTATATATACAGTATGATATTCCAGTGAGCCGACGTTTTGCTGGCATGATCCCAAAGGATATACCGACATATGCGGGGGGCCACAAATCGCATATCCTTTGACTTGAACTTTCGTACCTTTTGTCATTCAACAGTCGATATTGGGAAAATTGTCCAGTTATGTATATATACATAAATGCAACTTCCAAATGAAGATAGAAAATTAAATGCAATCGAGGGCTATGTATTTTCGGCGAATCGTCGCGTTCACGTGTTTTTTTTTTTTTTTTTTTTTTTTTTTGATTGAATTGAATGGAATTGCTCATTGACTATTTGGCGGGCAATATTACGACTGTAACACTTGTCCGTTCTTCCGGCATACGGTAATAAGTGAGCGAATGTGGGGTGCCTTTGGCGAGAACACGATAACGGGTGATTTACGACGAATCTCTTCGAGTGAGGGGGTAAAAATGAGATTCGACAGGTTGAAGAAGAAAGTAGCTCCGACTATGAGTAGGAAAATGTGGGTACAGAAATGTGATTGCTGTGAAGGGATGGTAATAAAGTGAAAAAAATGTGAGGGTACGCGTGAGAGAATCTGTAGTACGAGCGAGTGAGTTTTTGTAAAAAATAGGCACTATAGGGTTTGGTTTGTAGAAGAGGATGAGAAAGTCTCTGACCGTGTCGCTTTGCTCTATTTTCGTCTGAGAGAATCCCCTTTCTCTCGCCTCGGGGTTTTTGGGCAACAGCTGTTAGCACTGAAGATGGGACTTGGATAGTCGAGAGTAGGGCCGTAGGGCCGTAGGGCGTACCGTAGCATCGTCACTGCCACCAACTACCACCGCTTACACTATGGCTAGTGCGCGCACTCCCTACCCGGAAGCTCACAGGATTGTGGGTCGGACGGTAGTGGCTTTTAAAGTGCCTGGCCACAATACAGTGGTGAGTCCTAATGGCTTTTCCAATATCTCACCCACCACCCTCTCTCTCTCTCTCTCTCTCTCTCTCTCTCTCAACACTAGCCCATTCGCCTTCCACCTCCCATTCTCACACTCTTATTTCTCGTCGTCCGTCACATAGCGAGCATCGCCCCTCTATGAGTTAATTCAACTTCATAGTTCACTCCTCACCGCGGCCCACATTTTTTTTTCTCCCCACACATGCAGATCGTATTATCAGATCGAGCCACTGTGATTGAATGTTTTTTTTTTTTTTCAAATCATTTCCCATATTTAAAAATTTTCGGTAATTTCGAACAATAATTGTACGTCAAGCGGGTGGTGAACATTTATTTGCCTTACCTTGATAACATTTTATTCCGATTGCCGACAGCACTTTATTTTCATTTTGCAACGAGATGAATTTCTGTTCTTATCTCATCGATTCTGGAGATTACTGGGATTATTAGTGAGCTTGAAATAGCCGGGGTTAATTCGAAATAATGGAAATTCGGACGTGGATTATATTAGACACTCTTTCATTCGCGTACATAGCATTGTCTAGATATTTTTATATATAGAGAACACTAAATGGCACAAATTATCGACAGTTCTTTTGAAATATACTGATGTCACCCGAATTGCGCTATGGCTTATTATACCTCACACTTGACTCTTTATTTAAAGTATATTATTGAAAGTCTGCAGTTTATAGAAAGAAAGTTCAAATCTGTGTGGTAGAATTTCGATGCAAATTCTGTAAACTTATAAAACTTATATCGGTTTTCCATGGGCCTAATTACAAAAAAAAAAAACAAGGATACGGAAAGTCTCACTTCTTTTTTTTCAGTCGACTATATTATTCTCGCGAAAAGACCAGTGTATAAAGAAAAAGTATGTGAAAAGCTCGGATCATAAAGGGCAGCAAAAAGGAGGCTCGCAGCTGTAGAGGAATGTTTTTAAACATTTCTCTCTACCGGTCGTCTAGTCGTGTTATTAAAAGAAGACCTCACGGCTCTACTAGACCGAGTAAGAAGAATTTTTTCAAAACATTTGTCGCTTTCGATGCCATGACTTTTCCTTGCGTCTCTCGCTCAGCTCTACTATATTCAATAGAAAAAGTCTATTTGCTCAGGAACTGGAAACTTGAAAAAATACCATGGCGAAAAAAAATAGAAAAAAAATAGAAAAAAAAAAAAACGAACAAACACGTTTTAGAGCGAAGCTTTCAGATGGAAGGGACGTTTCGAGTTGACGCGAGCAACGCGTGGCAGTCAACACAGAGCGCGTGGCAGCTCGCGCGAAAGCACGAGCGTGGTTCTGTAGTTCCGGTGGGCTTGTGTGAATTTATGTATGACGAGACAGCTTCGGGAAGTACCGTCATACGTTCCATGCGTTGGCTAGAGGTATTATAATACACCGCGGTGATGCCTTCTGTGTTGTTCAATGTTCCCATGTATTTATGTATATACAAGGTATTCCCCGTCAACGCGGCTATACCTTTCGACCTTTCCAGAAACTTGTATTCTTAATATAAATCGACCTTACCCTTACCGAGGAGTGCTTTTGTAGTCATTTCATTATTTACCAAACTAATTGTAAGTTCAAGTTTCAACTGTAATAGTAGCGAAAAATGCCATGTTCTTGCAAATAGAAGCAATGCAAAATTTTTAACATTTCGTTTAGTTTCAAAGTAAAATTGAAAAAAAGAAAAAAGGTAGAAGGTACTCGTAAGTGGAAGTGTAATCTGAATGTGGGGGAAAGAAAAAAAAAAAAAAAAAAAAAAAAAAACCCCGATGCATTGAGAGAGAATGGCTGATATGTTGTTTGGCTGTTGCCGATGGTATACTGGTGTTGTTGGTGCGATGCTGCGGTGCGTTTCGTCGGTATCGAAGTGTGGTAGTGGTAAAGCTAGTAGAGCAAAGCAACGGTTGTGCTATATGTACATGCATATATAAAGGCAGGAAGCGCTCAAACGCACCTACCCCCAATTCGCTCTTCACCGCGCTTCGTCTATTTCGCGTGTTATTTCAACCCCCGAAAAGCACATATCCTGCGTCAACCAGGCATACACCATTCCGTCGATCAGCCCATTTCAAATTCGGCGTTGATTGAATACGCCTCCGATAAATAATTATTCAAACAGTTGTAGATAATACTACTGATTGTAACTCGTCTGTACGCTCGTATATTTAATGGCACACCGTGAATTTAGTCATACACGTGTGATAGTAAGTGGGTGGCGTATGTGCGCGGCAGAACAAAATACCGATAAATATATCCAATGAAACGCAGTCCATAGAATATGAGAGGAAATTAATTAATGAATAATTATTGCTTACCTTCCATTTTTCTTCGTAAAGGGAAAGATATTTTTTAGTGTCAAAGAATAAGGTCGTTTAGAAAACAAAGTTTTGAGATAATTTTTGATTCGTGGAACTCGGGCTTGGTAGTGTTATTGATAAACTGACGATTCTGATGCGTATAATATAATGACGAAAATAATAATTCACTAAAATTAAGAGTATTCGATACTATTGAAACAAGAAATAACTCATATTGCTCGAAGGTTAAAGCAACGGTCCCCGGTTTTACGGGGATCGTATATAAATAGACATAAACTAGTACAATATAGGTGGTGTAAAGCGAACGAACTGAGGGAAATTATCTTCGAATAGAGAATGTGAACGAGTGAACAAGACAGGGAAAGGCATAACGTTGGCGATGGTAAAAGTGAAGAGAGGAGCGTAACGAGAGGGCGCACTGGTGCAAGCTATGAAGGGACGTATAATGCAGAGTTTATGGTAACGAGCGTTACTTTGGAATATATTAAAGTGCTCTGAAAAAAATAACGTAAAGGGAATTATTCGCCTATCCCTTGTACTCACTCTCAATACATACATATATACATATACATATCTCGTCTCTCGTTGACGCTGTAATTGCATATCTACTTTGCTGCTTCCATTTAATATACACACTATACTATATTCTTTACTGACTGTCGTCCAGGGAGAGACAAAGTGACGGAGAAGTTGCGCGCCGAAAAGCCACGTTTTCACGGTGGATGCTTAACAAAACAAACAAACAAAAAACAAGCCAAGCTTCGAGTATAATACAACGCGACAGTTTGATGAAAAACTTTGTCAAGGTATGCACTTGTAGTGGAGCAGGGCATTGCGTATACGTATACGAGACATTCTCTGAGTGAGATTGGTGACGTTTTTTTTGTTGTTCTTTTTTTCGCCCTTTGCGAAATTTCGAGTGCGTCATTTTGAAAAAAACTTTGATCGTGGATTAAACGGTAACAGGGTTATTTGATAAATCGGATATTTTAGAAATAAAAATGACAAATGTTACGATAAGCTAGTCTCGTGGAAGAATTTAAATTCATTAGGGCTTCGGGATAGTCCGTTTGGGTACTTTCTTCCGACTGATAGTGGGAATAATCCAAGGCTGAGATAGGGCTGATTGTGGAAAATGTGATTGTGGGAGATGGAAAAAAAAAAAAAACATTATAAAACGTTAGAAAACGAGCCAACTGAGAGTGAATGCCACGTATACATTAAGTGCAGCGTGTAGGACATGTAACGTGACCAGGAGGAAAACAGGGATGATGTACGTCAAGAAGACTGGGGAAACTGCCGAGCAAACGTCCCCGTGTGACTACACGAATACTCTCACAACTTCTCGGTATACCAGACCATTCCGTACAAGTTATTCTTACTTTATCGTTCGTACCTACTTGGGCGGGTTCGCGTGTTGGGCGCGGAAGCTCGTCCTCGGTAATTCTACACCCGAGCTACCTCTCTTCCCCTTCCCCCCTTTATAGTGCCAGGCCAGTGTTATCCAGTTAGCGTACAGCGCTTTAATTAATTATCCCTCTGGTCGTATACAAGCCACAACGAAGAAAATACATGGAAATACAGGCTTTACCGGCACGAGTGGCTCTTCCTTTATTCTCAACTTATTTCATCTTTCTTTGTTCCATTGAATTATTATGTATTTGTCGAAACGGTAGGTAAATGTTGTGCGTCAGTCTCAAGTGTGGGCCTAACATTTATATGCCGTTGGTATTGATATTCCCTCAGGCTGTATTTTATCGACACCATCTTACGATGGATCGATAAGCATGGATAGGTAAAACGTTTGAAAACTTGTCTCGTATTTTTATTTAAAATGGTGCAGTTTGTTCACTCGATAAATATATAGCTGTCTCGAGATGCGTCTCACGATAGGTGCTGCTTAGGTGTATAGTAGAATAGTGCGTTTTGTTGAGAAAAGAGTTTGAAAATAGTCGGAAGGCCCACCTCCCGGGAGAGTGAGTGAGTGGGTGCGCGTTTCTGCCGAGAGACTCGTCCGCTTCGTTGGTAAGTAATGTAGCAGCATCCTAGAGGCATTCGCAAACTGTGGATATAAATCGCTATCTTATATCTCTTTGGGGAGTCGGTAGGTAGGATGCGGTGGGTCACTAGCATCACCACCACGACTATCACCGCTTTTGGAGCGCTACGCTGAGAGCGCACGGTAGAAAGCGCGACGACCCCCATTCCCTTGCCCGCACGCTCAGAAGTTTACTCTTTATGGATCGCTTTCGCGAGGCCCCTCAACTTCCCCCATCCCGCCCACGTGGATTTCCACCTATATACGTACACCATCATTATTTACGACTCGCGCCTATTACACGTTTCAGGCTCCCCGACTAACGCGTCTTCACTCGACCCCCTTCCCCGCCTCCTCAACACGTTTCTGATTTATCGGGCTCAACATAAATCCTCCGTGGGTGTCGAATCGCCAATAAACAAAAAAGCCCATATTTTCGGTTGAGTTTCGGTGTGACTCGTGTCATTACTGAGTCAACTGTGCCCCGCGATGTCCGCAGAAAAAAGGAATGTCACGTGGGTGAGATAGAGGCGACAAGCGAATAATACAGCGTCGCGGGTGACACCCTCCCAACGCCAACCCTCTCATCTCTCAGGCTCTGCTATCTACTAATCTTATATAGAGAAATCATTGAATTATCGTAAAGAGAATATACACTCGCGCTTACTCGAAAATGATAATCTATAATCCTATTAGGTACATCAAGAGCGAAGTGCAGAGTTTAATCTCCGAAACTCAGATCGACGCTACATCGAATAGGCAGGCTGCACCGAGAGTTCGATACTACTATATGCACTACTCGTCGGTGCATAGAGCGGTATATTTCGTGAACTGACCAACCGCCGCGCACACTCGAATATCGAAGCTTATGCTTCTGGGAGTGGAGTCTCGAACCGAGTCGGTTGGACTGCAAGTTTCCCACTATTCTCGTAATCCCTTGGTGCACGGATAAATAGTGCCCCTAAATCTCATGTGGCTTCCAAGCCCGTGTTACATTTTTTTTCATTCCAGTCGTTTGTTTTTCGCTTTTTAATCTCAATTTTCGTTGCTATCTATTTTTTTAGTTGGAATCGTCCAAATCGTGTCGACGCTCCACTCAATTGAGCCTTCTCTCGCACAGAGGCTTACAATGTATAATCCATCGCGGAAATTTGATAAATTCAAACACGTCAATGAATATCGTTACGGTGAATTTATAACATCGGTTATCAAAGATCGCAAACGTAAATTCCTGTGCTAATATTTTTAGTGTACGCTCACCGGTACCCACGATGCATTAGTAGCTTTCAGTCCAATTGCGAAGCACGTTCAGGAACAGAGGATTGAGTGCTATATGAATAATTCGTTACCCATAACGCTAGTAATAGTAATGAGAGTTTCGGGGTTACTGCGGCTACCGCTGTAACCTACCAAATTTATACTTATAAATGCAGTTCGGGCGGGGGGGCTTTGCATATGTTTGAAAATACAGAAATATCATACCAGTTATGGTGAAAGCTCGAGGCTCTCTTTGTACTGTTAATGTTGATAGACGAGAACCAGACCATGTAAATATTCTTGCTTTTTTTTTTGTAATGGAAAAAATTTATTATACATTTATATTCGGAGGATTATAAAAGAGAAAATATTCAGATATCTCGATAGCTATTTTCCTTATTGTGAATTATTAATTATCATCGGTACATAACGCCCGAAAATTTACAACGTTAAGGTCTTGGAGGGATTTATGTTTCGAAAAAAGTAGGTGCGTGCAACGATAAATATGTGAGACAAATAGATATACTATTGCAGTATTATACGTTGGATGCAGCAGCAGCAGCAGCACCACCTTTTCTCTCTTTCGTAAAAGCATCAACGAATAATACATTTTCCAACAGTCATACAGGCGTGTTGCCTCTCGGGCGTCGACGTTTCCTATCATACAGCAGCAGCAACGGCTCTGGCCTCTCGACGAAACAAATGCAGCTTGTGCATTCTTCGGAGCATTGGATTTTCCTACGGAACCACCGGCGTCGCCCGGACGGATTAATTTACTTTCACGAATAATACTACATCTAATTACTTGGTGCTACTCAGCTAAGTATATCTTCGGGTGAGAGCTTGGTAATTATACGAAAGCTCAGTGTGCAGCCAGAGCAGCGTGCTGCAAATACCAGCGATAGTATAACACGATTCTCGCGTGTTTCCACTAGCCCGTGAGTAAAAAAAAAAGTGACAATCCGTGTTGTCGCGAAAAAAAAGTATAACAAAATCTAAATTGTGAACCCCATTTTTCGACACTCTTATTTTTCTTTTTTCCACATTGTCCGTTGGTGCATTTTGCCTACAGCGGAAAATATGATTACCAGTTCGTTATTTATTACTCAATTCCAGGCTCTCCGGCTTTTGCGCATACCGTCGGGCGTGCTATGCAGATATTTACAGCGTCGTCGCCGTTATGTCTCGGTCTTCATATGCGCATGCAATTGGGAAGCGTGCTTTCAATTCGTATCGCTGATACAGCTACTATTTGCAACTATATTCTCTCGTATATTTTCCCTTTCCCACCGAACTTTTGCCGTACGCCTGTTGTCGAGTGGAGAATTTTTTTTTTTTTTTTTTTTCCCCTCAAATTCTGCATAGTCTTATCCCTAGCGCATAAATATCGATTTCTTTTTTCTTCCAAAAACTAAAGTATCACAACATTCCAAAATCATGACACATCAGAAATCGAGTGTATCGTAACAAAACTTTTTGTTGTTGTGGGAATATCGATAAAATGAAAGCAAACAAAGGCAGTGGTGAAAATTTGGGTTTGATCCGATTTGAGTGAAAATAGCCGGTAATGCATCGTGGTTCTACGAGACTAAATAGTCTCGCGTATAGTAATTTAGATTTGTCACGTATACATTAATTCGTCGTCAAAACTAAACACTCGATGACACAGTAATTTCGCAATCGAATGTATCTTTCGATATACCATTGGTATTCCAATTACGTGTGTCTGCTACAACTAATGGCCCAATAATACATATCGGTTCGATAATCAATCAGTTTTCGAGACGGGAGTTCTATAGCTTGGGATATTTGTAGCGCTAGGCGGAGCTATATTAATTGTGTTTCTTATGAAAGTAGGATGTGTTAAAAAAGATGATGCTTCAAAGCAATCAAACGAACGGGACGGATTGGTGGTGGGACTAATAAAGAAAAGTTGCGGAAGCTAAGATTAAAGAGCTCGGTGAAGCGGGTATCAGTACCCCACCAGGGAAATCCAATATTGTGATAGCAAACTCTCTACAGCCGATCCTCCAGTAGCATCTAGAGAATTTTGCTACTGCTATGGTATCCGGGAAAGAAGAGGAGCTCGGTGTCGAGAAGACTCGAAGAAAGACAAGGCTCGACGAGTCCGCTCGAGTCGAAAATTTTCCCGCCCTCTTTTATAAGTCCCTGTGGCGTAAAAGAAGTGGCCCCCGGCCTCGGCTGGTTCGATACGAGCCACCTAGCGCCTCCACAGACTGAGACTCGCCGATAAGAAACTCCCTGTTTATATTATCCCCGCAGGGAAACTCGCTTGCGCCACTGCACACACACACACACACACACACACTCCCCTTGAGCAACTTCGCGGCTCTATGGTGCACCATACTCCGCTTTGGCAAACTTTTATCGCGGGCTCACGCGGTAGCTGCTCGAAGATACGACGTCCAACAATAACTCGAAGATGAGTAGACTGGAGAAATGGATGACGGTGTTGGAATGCTATTCCCATATTCGTATCGTATTATACGCTCCGGAGTTTTGGATAATCACCCTGAAAATCGAAATTGATATTTTTTTATAAATTTCTTTAAGCTCAACTTAGAGATGAATAATATAAAATTGTCGGTAACATTTTTCTTTGTATTATAATAATAATTATCTATATGTAAATATATTACGAGGTAGAGGCGATCGTAATGGATGTATTATACGCGGAGGAACTGTAAAATGTAAAAAACAAGGAAAAAACGTGAACAAGCGGGGGTGGTTTAATTAAAGGTGCCATTTGCGTGTTCCGAAGGACCGGTAACGCGTGCGCAACAAGGCTTCGCCACTGACCCTCACTAGTCTCTGGCTCTGCATATAACCCTTTGTGTTCCACTGTACGTACTACAGGCCTACCCAACTTATTTCGCGTTTAGCAACTCGCGCACACATCCCCCTTTCCCGTTTGACGATAGACTATTAGTATATTCCGCGCAAACCCTAATTACTTTTCGCCTCGATACTTGGCGCAAAGGGGAGAAATTTCGTGGCTAGATTCATTGCCCGCGGCATTCAACGCAAAGTCAATGTTCCTCCGAGTGACACGACGAGTCTAATTATCATGAACTTGAAACTTCTCCAATTTCCTTTTATTCATTGGCGTTAAATAAGATTTACTTTACTTTTTCTAATTTCTCATCTCTCATTTCTACAGGGAGCACACGGATACGTTATCACACAGACGAACCATAAATCGATACTTAGACAAGTACGTGATCCGTTGGTGACATCTAAGTTGACACTGATATATATATGATATAATATAATAAAAGGAATTTCACCAAGTTTTGAAGAATTTTTCGATAAGTGCTTCCAATGACGATGGCTCTTCTCTAACTCTTGGCACTTTGGACTGACTAATCTATCCGCCTATTTACTCGTGCCTCATCTTCTTAGGAAGCGCTCAAAGTTTTGTGCCTCTATCCCCGAGGTTGAAATGAAATTTCACTGGAAACTCTCTCGGTCCTACGAGCTGATACGCTGTCGCGGCCGGCTTCGGTACACCGCGTCTAATGAGAATCTGAAATTATAAATACCTGGTCGTCGAATGTACAACTAGCTCCAAAACTCGGACAGAAATTGCAATTCCTTTTCACAAGACTCCCTATTTAGAAGTTTATTTACCAGCATTTCCACAGCCATCCAGATCCGTACCAGTCTCCAGTCTCTTCAAAGACCTCTAGCTATGTGTACCTCCTGTAAAAACATTTTTAATACACCAGACCTCGCCCCCGATACTCTCGCGGTTCATTCGACTCTCGATGGAATGTTGAGTAGTTTATTTTTGTGCCCGTGTATTGTACGCAACGCAAATTAATTTTCAACACGGTAAACTTATTATGCACCGAACGTACTCATGTAACTATCTTGACAGAATCATCACAGATCTTTGTCGAAGCACCACTGAAAATTCTGCTTATTATCGTTCTCGTCGGGAAGTGGAACAAAGACGGTGCGGGGTTTTCTTAAGGACAAAGTAGCTGGACATTATAATAAAACGATTAAACCTCTCGATCCAAAGTCTCGTTCGTACGATACCAATCCTCGTTAATGGGAAGCCCCCTGATGAAAGATTCTCTCGTTTAGTATCCTCATTCACCGGTCGACACAATAGTTTTTTTTTTTTTTTTTTTTTTTTTTTTTTTTTTTCCCCATTTTCTTTTCCTTACGCCGCGCACTTCTTTTATGATTCACACTTTATTAATTAAAACAGCACCAAATTGCAGCAGTTAACTCCCAACCGTGAGACTAATTTTTTTCCTTGTCACCGGGTTATCATTGGGTTGACTCGGTGTTGGCAGTATTTTTTCCACTGGAACTTGACGACTCTCTGTGGGGAAATGACAAATGCAATAATTTCCCGTTATTTCCGTGATTTCACTTAGCCACGTGGAATATGGAAAAATGATAATTGCGTGAATATTATTTGTTATTTATAGAAATCTCTTAAAGTACAAAAAAAGCTCAAGTAGCGGTCCACAGTGGCTTATTCTTCGTCTATTGCACAGCGGCTCGTGGATGGTATCCAGATTCATAGTTTTAACCACAGGATCCACCTGCGGTGCGTTGCACAAGGTCATCGCATATCGGTTTGTGAATGATGCATTTCTCGACAGATATACGCGCAAATCAATATGAACTTGATGCACTTTGATGATTTATTTCGTTTCATAGATCTTTTGCGAAATATCGCGATACTTGCATAGCGGAATTCAGCAATCAGTGATAACGATAAATTTACGAGAGGGAATTTCATAGGACGATAAATCAGATTGTGGTGGGGAGAATATGGTCGGGCGGCGTCTCTGGTTCGCGTTACACCATGGCACGTTACACCAGCTATCATTGTGCACATTCAAAATCACGAATATCCCATCTCCCTTCTATCGTCTAACAATTCGCTCGTACAGCCCCCGTGTACGTATTCTCCCACGCAGTTAAATGCTTCATAGCATTGTTTCAATGCGTTTCCACTCGCGTGGAACTTTCTACTGCGTCGTTTTGGTGACGCTTTATCGTTACGCGCAATATAGTTTTGATGCTACCCTTTGATCGACCGGACATACGATGATGCTAAAGTTTTCCCAGAGATGGCAATGATTCGGCGAACCACGTATCTACGTAGAAACAAGTGTGTTGTGCTTGGAATGTTGGAGGTTCCTTAGTTGCGGTTAACCGTAAGATTCTAGATGAATTTGTGCTGACTATCACTTGTGGATTGTGATGGTAAATCTAACTTTTGAAACATCGTTTTCCCATGTCCCAGTATCAAGTACGAAAATCCACTATCTATCGCACCTCTGACCATGGAGAGACGTATCTCATCTGACAATATGGAGATCACAATCATCGTCCCCATCCCCATAATATGTAGGTCGTAATACTTGGTGTATCACTATATGCATCCTGGTGGCGGCTGCCCTCACATTCACCATGCATGGCACACAGCCGTGTGTTGCCTTATACATATAGTTGTGGAACCGGTCATGCGTGACCTCGACCATCTCGTAGATACGTTGGACCATCATGACGCATTGCCTGTATGCGTTCTTGGCAGCTAATACTGAGAGATTGTTAATGACCCTATTATCATGCGAATCGGGTCCGCGGGATTCCGCAGTTCCGTTCCGAACAGCGTCGGGCTACATGCATCAACGCTACCTGTGAGATGCAAACGACGATATCGTTGTCGTCATCGCTATCAGGTATTATCAAATTATTTCGAGCGTTCCGCATCGACTCGCGCACGAATGAACATTTTACGTCGATACGTTGCCTTCTCTAATAATTATTATTACCTGTGGATTGTAAAAAGATTGACGTGACAATGTCTACATAGATTTTACGATACCTTTTGTGAATCGCAGCGCAGCTGCTGCCTCTTCTGATGAAATAAAATTGAGTCGCCATTCGACTATTGCGAAACGCTTGAGCACGTACAGTCAACGTGCATGTTTCGCATATGCGCGCGACGCTACGTGAATGCGCGAACCTCGACTCGCACCAAGCATTGTTATGAATTTTATTGAATTTATGGAATTTTCATACCGAGAGAATATTGGATCATCATTGCTATATAACCGAGTGGATAGAACGGATTTTTATGTGCATTGCCGAGTTAGCTCAGAAATACTCGCTCTCTCACTCTCTCCCCGATTGAGCTTTCGATATGTTTGTAACGGCTTAGCCGTGTGACGGTTAGTAAAGTCGGGGGAGAGATAGCACGAACACGTGTCCGTGTGCTGCGCATGATTACGTGCGCACCGCCTCAATCTCAGCGGTTTCCGAGCGGGTATTCGGGCCATGTTTAACAACTCTTGTTGCAGCTCTGTCGATTGTTTCAAACTATTATACGAACTCTCCTCGCATACTTCACTGTTGCACATTCGACTATACGGCATTTCCGCACAGTCGACTCTGTATTTCGCCTCGGTACTGTCCGGGCCTTTCGTCTCTTGCTCTTGGTACGCGACCCTCCCGGATTTTAATCTAATATACCCGTGAAGCCTCATGCCCGTGTCGTTTCGTGGGCCAACACTCGAGCCACATATCCACCTACGTTTGCCGAATTTCCTCGCCACACCCGTCTCACCCAATTTCCCCCTTAACGTCCGGCGATATATAACTATGCTTAATATACTCTTATTGTATATGCATACGTACATACGTTCATACCACTGAACCTCCACGTCGCCACGGTACATATGTGCGTATCATGCATTCTGTGTCACTTTGGCTATTTATTACTCTCGTTGAAATCCTTTTTATTCAATTTCATTTCATTTTCAACTTTACTCGAAATTTTACACGATTCACAGGATACTTTTTTCTTTTTAGAAAACAACACGGTACTCTTTTTCAGTCAAAGTTCATCATTCCTTAAATATTAAACGTTCAGCCTATATATTTTTTGTGCACAATTGCATTCAACGGAGCATCTAAATATTGGTTACTCACAAAGAACAACCGAGACATTGTGAAAAAAAAAAAAAAAAAAAATACACTAAACTGACAGAGAATGCCTTATATCTTGATGTGTATATACATTTCAAGCACAAAGTTGTCTCGCGATGTCGAGGCGTTTCGAACTTCTTATACATAATACATCGACGCTATCCTGTCCCTCGTTTGCCACGCCAGGACTTGCAGCACAGCCGACATGCAGATTACGTGTACATATTTCCTACCCGCCCTTCACCCCTATACCGCCTACATACACGCATAAATATACTATGTACAAGCTTTCATTCGTCCTTCTCCATTCCCTGCGTATAGATTTCTCCATTCTACCCGAATACGCAAATTCTCCATTTTTCGTTATAATAACGAAACAATGATAAAAACGAAAAAAATAAATAAACTATCAAATGTACCGGGAAAATAAAAAAAAGCATTTCGGAAAAACTCTATACATTGCATCGATATCTATTTGGTGTCCAGGTGCATGTTGGGTCATATATCTGCAAAACGGTAAAATGAAATATCAATATAACATGAACTCGTCATCGGTTATACAACCTTATTCTTTTTTTTGTTTTTTTTTTTTTTTTTTCACCTATGATAACTGAATATTTCGTTCCGAAAAAGTTTGGAATCCATTTTTAGCAATGTGTGTAGTACATTACCAATGTTTCACTCATACCTCAAAAGGCGAATGAAATATTTCGTTAATGCAGAAGACGACACATCTATTCCAATTTCGTCTCTCCTTTATCAGTTTTCACCAGGATTTTTTCAGAGCGCTTGTCCTTCCTGAGATGGAGTTTTCTTTCGGATTTCCTTTTAAATTCATCGGATTGCGACACCAAAGAGACATAATTCAAGGTTTTTATTTATTCACGCAAGTCCAAAGGTATTGTACATGTCATCGTATTGCTCGTGGAGCCATTCATTACTATACGCAGCACCATCCGCGATAATACTGTATGGAAAGTTTATTTCCGAGCGAAAGCACGGGTCTCGTTGAAATTCGAGCTTCAGAGTCATTGGGGGCTTGCGGGACTAAGGGTTACAGCTGTGGGAATAGAATATAGGTGGAATCCTGAGTCAGGAGATGAAAGCTCGAGCTAAATCTACGAGTACGAGTGGAAGCTTTGGAAGGGGGAGGAGACAGAGGGTGGATGAGTGGGAGGGCTGTTGGTTAGGTAGACGGAGAAAGACGGATATTGTTATTCGACAGGCTGGTGCGCGGAGCATATATATATATATACGTAGTAGTATGACTAGCACCAGCTTGTCCCGACGTAACCTCGTTTAAGGACAGACATATCTTATACCCGGTGCTCGCCGCATTCGAAATCTACCTTGGCTTTTCGGTCCTTCCTCTCTCCTCACTTGGCCATGTACTCCTGCAACTCCCTCGCTGTCTCAGTCTCGCACCCCTAAGCCGCCGCCGCCGCCGCCGCCGCCGCCGCCGCCTCCACGTGACGTTCAATAGAAACGTTCGTGCCCCCGGTACGCTCTGACAGCGAGCAGAGGACTCGCGCCGGCTGCACCATGGCTAAACAATAAAGGCCGACTCAAGGAAACACCGAGTTTGGGTATCTCCTATGTACACTATCACTATATACAACTACTACTACACTTGTCGAGAATTCACTGTATAAGCTTTTCGCTTTATACTAGATACAGAAGATAGGAGGTGTACGTATGTGTACATGAACAACGTCAAGCCTTGTTTGCAACGGCCACATTAGTGCCGGACATTGAGTCATCACACACATGTGCGTGTACATTGAGTGGGAAAAAGAACAAAGAATCTGTTGTGACCTCCGTGAACATGGACACACGAGTCATGTCCCTTTAATTAGCGAATAGTATTTTTTCACTCTTCTCGACGACCGAGCACATTTTCTCCTCAGCAAATGCGATCTTACAACACTCGGTTGTTCGGAAAAGTCATATAAACATGTATGAATTTTAATAATTTCCCGTGAGCAATAAAAATGTCTCGTGCGATTGTAGAAGATCGATTGATCGGTATGACGCGCAAAGTAGTCGATCGCTGATGCTGGACACAGAGCCATTTCCTTGCAACAGAGTAACCGAGAGTCGAGAGTAAATATCTCCCGAGAAGTCCCTGTCCAATTTGGTTAGTGGTGGAATGATCTGGTCGGAGAAGCAAGCGACAGGACCGTCACTGAGAATCTACGAGCAGGTGACTCTCGTCCATCCTATCGCTATCGCTCCAGAGACGGGATATCGTCAGTCGGAATTACATCAGTCGTCGTAATACGATCACTAATGCTAGCGACGCTAGAGTTGGTACAAGGAACAATTCTCTACCGTCATACTCGATTTCGCATGTATCAACGGGAAGCCGGTAGACCCGGATTTGTCGATGTCACTGTGAGGATTAATGTTTCCCAAGTGACATCTTTTGTTCTGACGTGAACCACTAGTAGAATTCTGATCCCCCTTAATCTAACGGTATATTCGTAGGAACCCCCATAAGTTTGTCACTATAGTCCTCAGCCACGACGGCACACTCGAACGATATAAAATTTTTATTTCTTTGAGCAATACAACGAAATCGGTACATAGTTTGGTAAATGACAGACGGCAAGGTTCTACGCAATGTCCCTCAAAGTATACACAACTCCATGTTGCTTGTAGTGAAAGTGACTGACATATAGACGAAGCAAGACTGTTATAGAACATGCTATACCTCACTGCGGCTTAATTCCCTTCGGGTTCACCCTCAGCAGTTCTGTAACTAACTACTTTATGGAATACCGAACGTTTGCACGGAATTTCGGCCGTTTCCGGCTTGAACACCGGCGCCCGCCGCATCGTTAACATTAAAGTAGCAGCAGCAGCAGCAGCAGCAGCAGCAGCAGCAGCAGCAGCACCAGGAGACCTGGAATTTAAGGGAGCGGTAGGACGTACGATGAGAATAGGTAAAGCTCGCGTCGAGATAGAGGAACACACCCGCCCGCGCGACCACGCCACCTCAGAAACCTATTATCCCTTGCCGGGTGAGCAAATAGTTTCTACCGTTGTTGTATTATTGCTCGAGGAGTTGTAGTGGCACGTTTTAACAGTTCAACCTTCTACGGAGCAGCAAATTCTACTGTCGACAAAGGATTTCAAAGGGGTTCCCCGTCTTGACCCCTTTAATACCAATTTCTAACGTTATTCTCAAACAATGAAAAGAACGAATGATTTAATTTTTTTATTCAAGATATTTTGTTATTCGTTAGATGATCGAGGGATTGGGAAGGAGCGGCTTTTATTCGGCAGCAGCTACTACACTATGTAGCTTTCTCAATCGAGTACCCTCTTATTGTCTGCCGATGCTCGCTAGTCTCGTAGGATGTCTTTTCTTACATGTCCTGCGGCAGAATATTCTCTATCCGAATATCTGCTTGCGACGTCTTTATTCTTGGCATATATTTCATCGCTGTCTCGGTCTATCTTTCGGAATAAACGTTGAACAAGCAACTTCGGAAACGACAACTGCTTTCCTTGCTGTCGATGCTCCGATCCTCTATCCCTCATCGTTCCGTGTTCATCTGCCTCTTTGCAAGGCGCATTTCTCTCTTGTCGAAAATCTTGCATCATAATATTGAAGATGAAAAATATTGTTACGAATATCGCGAGTAGCATTTGGGAGTCATGACATTTATTAAAACAAATAATAAGCGCTTATAAGTTTAACAAAATCATTCGGAAGGTCCCGTGTGTATAATCGATTTTTTAGGATCTCGAGAGATTATCTTTCTCCTCCCAATGAATCCACAGTGTGATTGAACAGTTGGGCTTCGCAATGGATTTTCACGGATGAGTTTACCAATTAATAACGACACACTTTCTCTTTCTCTACCTTTCTCGGTTTGCCGTGAATGATTCTTCTCTCTGGAGATCGATGAACGTCAATCCCGTCACTCCTAGTAGGTATCATAATCAGTCAGGAGGATTGGAATATGTCCGGGAGCACGATCCGGTAACGCAGATTAATCCTCGCTCGACCCTTCGCCTCTTGGCTCCCCTAACGGATGCAAACCGTTGCCATTCGTTGCCGAGTCGTCGATCGATCGTATCTCCCATAGACATAGAGCAACGTACCGTACGATTGAGTGCACACAAGTGTGTACCAAATGGTACCGATATTCTCGATTAAGAAAGTATCTTATTATCATTATTATTATTATTGTTATCGTCAAGAGTTTCGGTATTTGTTCGGACGAATAAACAAAAAAATTTAAATTCAATGACATTTTGTAGCGCTATTAAATACTCTGCGTAATTATTTCTCGTGATAGTCGTGTGATTGGAATAAAGTTGCATCAAAGCTCCTGTTAACGACAGGTCTTCCCGATCGAACGAATCGGACCGCTCTCATTGCAATACAATTGATATAACTCGATGAATTTTATTTATTATTCAAGCTTAGAGTGATTAAACGATAGGAACGTCCAGAGTAAAGAGAGACAAAACAGCGGGCAAAGCGTCCAAGGGAGTCAAAACAAAAATAGAATCGACGTTCATCGAAGCCTAGAGCAAAATCCCGGCAAGAGAAATTGTTTTCCACTGTTCACAGCCTTGAGCGCACAGAATTGCGTATCGTTGTTGGCTACTATGTACAGGATGAACGGGGAATGATGTGCAAAAGTTGTTTTCCCCACTGAAGCGTTATTCCCGTTCACTCGTGCTCACTCCTCGATTTCATATTCCGATTGAATTGTGGAACTGGTGCGGGACTCTGGCTTTGCCTTGCAGAAAACGATTTATCGACTGCCTCGGTACATGGCTCAACAGGGATTTCTCGCACTCGCACATATCTCACTGAGGTCCTTGCTACTTGTTTTCGACCTCGAGCTGTCCCTCTCTCTCTCTCTCTCTCTCTCTCTCTCTCTCTCTCTCTCTTTATGTCTTTCCGTTTTTCTCACTTTTTCTCTTGGGGATCTTCGGTATTGAGAAACATCCGTTTCCTTTATTCATATTCTCATTTTTTCAAATTCAGGATTTGTGAATTTTGACACGAAACATGAGGATGATCACATGAGCAGCGGCACCAGCTTACCGAGAAATTGAAGACGCGGATTAGGTTAGAATTCGAAAGAAGGTTCCGATGAAGAAGGAGAGCGGTAAGAAGCAACTACAGAGGATTTGCTTGCTGGCTTTGTCAACGCTGGCACTCGAGACTCGTCGACCTTTGCTGGCGCGAGCTCTGCCATCTTCCCTACGCTACTGCTGCTTCCGCACTTTTCATTCAGCACGGCAACTATGTGCCAGGTTTCCTTTCGTTCTGACTTAAGACGTGGCTCTTACAAATTTATACCGTGTTTTTCAAAGTTGGCACGGAACGACGTTTCGGGCGCTTGACACGACCAAGGGCGATTATCCCACATACGACGAGCCCGAGTCTCGTGTGCCGCGTTTCCACTGCGCCGCACACTCTCTTGCCAAGTCTGGCTTTCCCGAAGGAACCGCTCTTCCGGTTGGCGCAGCCGATAGGCCGCCGAGGTCACAAATATCGCATGGTAATAAGATCAACCAACAACGGGATATTTAAAGTTGGATCAACATTATTGGACGGAAGATTTGTGAAATTTCGACATGTCGTACATGAATGAAGTTGAAAGAAAAAACTTGACATCGTAAGTGGTAATACAATTAAAAACATGTGTATTGAGAAGAATCGTGTGGGTATATTTATTTAGTGATTGCGCAAAGAGGAGAGGCGGAGAGTAGGAGGGGATGAGTCGAACGAAGACTAGGATAATGCGGGAATAAGTATCTCAGTTGAGTGGACTGCGGTGCGTTTGTCGGACTACCTCAGGATTATCTAATTCCCAACTCTCAGTGTTTCTCGGATTTTCCGTGTCTCGTAGCGTTTCGTTCTCGTGTGGGAATTCCACGGCAACTGAAATGAAATTCCAAAAGAGATAGCTGTATGGTGGAGCAAGCAAGGGGCACATGCCTGAAGGAACATATCGAAGTGTGCGAGCTTCGGAGGCACCGGCACAAAGCTCTTCGGTCGAGGAAGGAACGTGATTACGGAACCGTAACGCTATCACCAGGAGGAAACCAAGGGGGAGGAAAAGGAGCGGCGTCCGGAATACAGACATATAGATATCTACGATGAACGTCCAAAAGGAATTGAGGAAGACGTCACGATTCACTTGGTGCGCGGTCGTACAAAGACATTTCTGGTATAGACGAAATTGGAAGTTTCATCCGTTGGCAACTCGGGGCGTTGAGATTGTAACAGAAATAAAGAAAATTCGACGAACGCAGCACCGCCAACGAAAAGGTATAACCCGCGTTACAATACTATCGTTCGGAGCCGACACGCAAGACCCTCAACAACAGTTGATTCCGCCAAAATTTCTACGGAGCCGCCCCCCATCGAAACCCAAAAATCCCTTATTATCATCTTTGTCTCGGAACCCGAGATGTTAGTTACCCTGCGAAAGAGCCTCGACTACTTTTAACAACCCTTAATATCGAGTGATTTCGTACCGTGGCTCTCAATCCAACACAGCGCATCATCGTGGTAGCATCTCGAGACAAGTACATTCACAAGCTGCTTTACTTTCTCACCGAAGCCAACTTGTTTCGCCAACATTTAGTATATGAATATCATCGGACATTCACATCCACCTTGTAATATGCCTCTGAAATTCTGAGAAACTGTCAGCCCCAGACATTTCTGTGTGCTATTCAGAGAGTACCTTGGCAAATTAGCACAAATGAATATTCACGAGTAACCACCTGAAGTGCGAGGAGATGAGTGTAATAAGAGTAGAGTTAGTCAGATAAAAGGCAACCACCGGGCAATCGACCATGCAAAAGTGGTAAGCGTAGTCACTCGGTACTTTGGCGTTCCGTGTGTGACCGCTAATGCTGTGACACTACCTAGTACGGCATCTTGAAATTGCGTATCCGGTGGGATCACAGCCTCAACTAAACCAGTTCTTTTTTCATTATTTTCCAAAACAAAACATATATCCGAATTCATTAAATTATCTCGATAATACACGAGTTGTAATTTGAAGGAAAATAATGAATGACTATACGAAATACAGGTTGAGAAAAAATGTTCACACAATGGAGAGTAAAAAATTGGAGATTCGAAGAAAAAAAGAAAAATATGACTTGAAAGGGATCGTTAGCCGAAATTCCCAGTGTTCATCGTCCCGCAAGCGTTTCATCCGCTCGCAACAGCACTTTTGTTCCCGTCGTCCGCCACTACCGCACAGCGTTCCCCCGTCTCTATGCTAAAATCTTGGCGTAATTGTTATGCAAACCTGCGCTGAATAATGCAGCGCGCGATATTCATACGCAACGACTCGTGCCAGGGCCTCTCTGTCGCATGTGCCAGCATCGCAAAAGCAGCAGCAGCAGCAACGGTAGCAACTACCCCCGTCGCTCGGTTGGTCGCGGCCAGCACCTCTCCTCGTCCGTGACGCCCTGGCTCATATCAAAATAATTTTATAGTCCGTTTTAATAATTAATAAAGTCACCGTGGCGCCTCGGGGGCATCCCCGAGTCTCCAGGAATGAGAGTACACAGTTGCACGAGCCTCTTTTATCTCGGGCGGCTACACCGGAGCTTGAAGAAAAGGCAAATGGCTCGAGGGTCCAGAGCCAGGGGAAAAATCTCGAGCTCGCGCGCTCTCTCTCTCTCTCTTCTCGCGACGATATTAATTTTCCGCTTCTATTTCGCCTCGGCTAACGCCGCAGGGTTATCGGAAAAACCTCCCGAGACTAGCGCCACGTCAGGTTTTACCCCGTTCCACTAAGGCGCGAGATTCCTCGGCGGAATTTTTCCACTTCCTCTAGTTTGGAAACCGCTCGCGCCACCCTTCCACCCTTTTCACTTTTCTTCTCACACACCCTACATTTCTATGTTTTCCTTTCTCCGCGCCTTCCACTTGGCGGGCTCTCGCCATTTCACTCGCAACCTCGCACCGAATACAAACGTCAGAGATAGTGAAAAAAGAGTCACCCTGTACAGGATATCACGAGCTCTCGGTTCATCTGCCACGTCGCGAATCCGGAAGTGGCAGACCTCGCCTCTTGCGATATCTTATTCTTTTTCCTACAGTTGATATCAATTTCCCCGCAGGCTGCAATGAGATTATTTTCTATCTCGCAAATATAAATGTCGTGTGAACGACATGGATATTAGAATTATAGACAACGGCTACTCACCAATTATTTTACAAAAGTAACTTCATCTCCGCCTTTGCATATGTCTCATTTATCTTACAACCAGGACGAATGCTAATGATGGAGCTGGTGATAAAAGAAACAGCCCGCGGAACAGGAAATCACGAGCTTCCAGCTACCACGTCGGCAAACCGGAAGTGGCAGACCACGCCGTGCACACTTCTTCCTCGCGGAAATTCTTATTCTCCTTCGTACTCTCAACATTAATTCCACCATAAACTGCAACGACACTTTTTTTTGTACCTCGCAGATTCTCTTACAATCTATTTTCATTTACTCGTAGGAGAGAAAAAAACGTGAAATTATAAGCACATCCTGCACATTGAACATTTGAGGGTCTGCTTAATTTTAGAAATTCACGGAATCAATAATACAATTAGAGTTACCGACCGGTCTTGGAATATGCTGATTCGCGATTGTCTACAGTGTCGTACGTACATTTAATGAAAATCAGTCTACCACATTGGATGTCTCGTGGTCCCTAGATACTATTCTTTGCTCTTAGCCGTCCGCCTCAATTCAATTACCTTCCTTCGTTCCTTTCTCGTCTCGATTCGAAAGGCTGAGAGGGGTTTAGCTCTTCCAACGGAGCGTCCGGAGAGTGGATAGTGAATCCAGCGCAGTATTGCCGTTGGGGGGGGGGAGAGCGGACCGCAGCGAACCGCAGCGAACCAGAATCTATAGGAAAGGGCCCTCCAGGATAATCTTTTTAACGTCGAATAATGGAAAGAGTAATTAAAAAAGGTGATTTTCAGATAACAAAAAAATTACCAACCTTCGGATGCAAGCGAAATCAATTGTATTTCGTAAAGGAGAAAAAAATTAAAAAATAAAAACAGAATGTTCAAAGGAATCTTAGAATAAACGCTACATTAAAGGACTGGGACATTAGTCTGAAAGTCCTTTCGAATGTCGAAAGAAAAACACCTCATGGGAATTTTTATCAAGTCCGAAAATCGCGCATGGATTGGCCCATAGATAAACCGTCGCGGTGATCTACACTTTCCATTATTAATCTATGTACCGTGCTACATCTTTCCTGTGGATGTACCGTGTTATATTCCATGTAGCAAGAAAACGCCCATGGGCCGTCAGGAGGATTAATTGGAGGCTAAATTAGAAACAGTCTGGCTCGGTAGGAGCAGCTCACATTTAATTTTGCACCCATCCGAAACGTTAACGACCCCTCATCCACCAAAGGTCGACCCACCCAAAGACGTTCATTTCGCAGACGAATCCGGCGGCTCTCAACGACACAACTCATACTCCGATCCTCGACAATAGAAAACGTATACCCTAGAGCTATATCTTTCAGGGAGATTCTCAAGAGGGTGAAATAGGCTATTGTCGGGAGTTCCCCCACAGAGTTCTCCCGTTGGATAGTTCAATTCTGATTATCGTATGCCGCCCAGCATAGAGATGCAACTTTCTAATGGCACCTTATATCTCTTTCAAATTCTTTGCAAAATCCTCTTCTCTACACTTCTCCATTCGAGAAATTCACCCGGCTTTTTGCGAAACTGCTGCAAAAAATGATGCATTCGCTTGTAGCGCCGATTCAACCGACTTGAGGAAAGTACACCCATTTTCGTAATATTGCAATAATATTTTTCGGATGAAGGCTTACATAATTGTTGAATTTAACCATAATTGAGAGCTATCGGGCAAGGACTCGCGTTAAATGATCGTAGAGTGTCACACATAGATGTTCCGGTGCGGCGAATATGCTCGCTAAAGTTGTAGAACCAATAACGGACTGTGTGGAAGTTTATAACGGTCGTTTCCACGACAGAAGCGGAGAGAGGGAGAGAGAGAGTAGGTTTTGGTCGCGAAGTGCAGGCGTGTTTTAGGGGTAGTACTATGGCTTAATATCGCACGGGGGTTACCTGGCGAATAAACGCCTGGATCCTCTCTAAATTACAACGCATATTACCAGCGGAGTATACGTATCCCTAAGTATTCTACATAGGTTGAATGTGGAGGAGAGGTATCTGCTCGGTAGCGGGAGCAGCCCGACTCAGACGACAGCGCCGGAATACCCATACCTCCACACCACTCTCTATCTGGAAGAAAATTTAACAGTCTGCGAAGCCTCGTAACTCGAACGAACTTAGCGGCTTCCGTAGTTTGCCTGGCACACAGCTTGAGTTACGCACCCCAGAACTGACGCCCACTAATTAACGTTAATTCGCATATGAAACGTTAAGTTTGCAGGTAACTAGAGAAGGGCGGTGGTACAGACTCCCAACTCTGGATAATCTCGAAAATCTTACGACCTTTGCGTCTCACAACATCAAGGTAGAAGTTACTTGACACGTTTTTTTTTTTTTTTTTTTTTTTTTCAACAGACATCAAATTTATTTCCTCGTATAGCTTCAATTGCTCATCATGTGTATATATGTATGCGTTTTTTTATTTTACAAATAAATTTTCGGCGACTCGGAAGATAAAATAATTTATGCTCCGATTAGTTGGAGAGAGATATCTCGCTTTCAGTACGATCGGTGTGAAATAATCGCGCCCGAGAAATTCTCTTGGAACGTCGTACGCGGACGTGGATATAAAATGAGAATGTCATATTTCTCGAATATTCCCAAGCACGCCTTATCTCGGGAATTTCTCTCGGTTCCGATATTCAACCGAGACGTTATTCCTAGATAAACTGCAGTTCTGCTCTGTCCAAGGACCACCTCTCGCTGCACTCCAGTGTTCCTGTGCCGCCGCTGCCGCCGCCGCCGCCGCCGCCACCGCCACCGCCACCGCCACCGCCAACGCCATCGCCGCGGAACCTCGCGTTACAATAATTTCACATTATACCGCCGTAACGTACGTGGGTTACGGCGACCCTCGGGATATTCCAGGTACGTACCATTGCCAATATCGGAGAATCGTTACGTTCCGCAATTCGTGCATACCGTTAAGTACCGGTGTTCCGACGACGATGTAATATTGGGCATTCCGTTTCATTCGTAATACGAATCCCATTCATATATTTCATAACTACAAGTTGAATGAAAACATAATTTCCATGACAATACGAAGACACCAAATGAAAACGCACTTTGCTTCAAGCGGAATACGGAAAAAAACGATTATGTCGATTGGCATGATAATTTTTTCTACAGCAACTACTCTTTTCTCGGCTAATCATTTTTTTTTCCTCAGTAACAAATTTTGTTGGTACACAAGACCAATATTGATCTCAATGTTATATAATAATTAGACACTCTACTAAAGAAATATTATTTTTCCGAGAAAATGGAAGTTGAAGAAGAAAATAATAATTTGTTATTAATTACGCTCGATAAATGTATTTGTAAAAAACATTATCCAAGGGCGTAGCTATGAATTGAGCCAAGAGATCGGAGATAGAGGATGTCAGGAAATATATGAAGAAAAAGTCAAGTCCCAGTGGCACGAGGAGAAAGCACTCGAGGTTTGCAGAAGCAATTAGAGACGAGTGCAGCATCGCCATAGCGGACAATTGGTAGGATCCGGGCCGATGCGGAGCACCAAGAGAGCGAGCCAGCCAGCCAGCCAGCCACAATATGACCTGGAAGTCTATCTAGCGAGCGGCCGCCGCAGTTGCGTCGACTCTCATTTATCCTCGTCAAAAGAAGATCCCCTTCAGTCGTTCGGGCAAATTGTGATTTGTACGTGATAATAAACGTCCGACCCATTTTATTGTCATAACGTTGGAAAAAGTCACCGTCGCGAATTGGTTTATGAGTTGAAAATAAATTCAATCCCGAGCGAAGCAGCGGGATAGCCCGCCGACCCCGAGCTCGTAGGAACATCGTCGTCCTTAAAGTGTCGGGGGGTGGTCGGTCGACAGTGCCTGCCGCGGCAAAAGTTGTGGCAAGGTTAACCGCCCTCGGAGCTCTTCCGGCTTCTTCAAACTGTTGTCCATACGGCCGCGCCGCTCGATCCTCTTGTCCTCTTGGGATTATGGCGCTCTGCCCACTCTCATTTATAATATATTTATAGCCCCTACATAAAGGGTGTAATAGCTTTGACAGCTTGTCGATAGTGCCCGTCGGCGGCTGATACATCGCCCGGGAATTATTGGCTATTATATATTATTCGATAGCTTTCCTGTATGTTCCTCCTCGGTATATTATATGCATACATGCATGCCAATTATTTTCCACCATAAAAATATCGTTCAAAGCATCATAGTTGCAATTCCACTAGCCTCCAACCATCCGTCACTTTTTTTCAATCGATCCAACAAAAATTTTAACCTTTATTTTCTTATTTAGCCTCAATTACTTTCTTCATAAATCGCGTGCAATTACATTCAACCGACACAATTAATCGTACGACTGATACTTTGAACATCCGTTTAAGCTGTCGTTGACCTCCAAATGCGAGCGCATCAGATTTTTTTTAACAATCATAAAAAGAAGAGTAATCGAAAAAAAGTCGTCAACCGACGATTACCGATCCCTCTTCGATAGCGCTAAAAAAAAGCAATAAACAAGTTTCCCAGCGAAGAGCCGTCTTTTGTCCGTCTATCGCTATCCGCCGCGGTGTCCTTTCATCGTTAATTTTATTTCCTTCGAAAAGTTTTTTTATTTGTTCCTTTTATTTCTCATTGCGAATTGGGATTCTCATTATTTCACTGTCTCGAGAGTTTTCTTCTCCTGCATAATTTCCCGTCTGCTCGGCACGTTTATATCTTGCGCACAAACAAGAGAGCTTTGTTTCCAGAGCTATATTTTTTTCAACGATTACTACCATGACGAATGTACATGGTTATTCCATTGAATAATCACTGAGAAATAGAATAAGCTCGGGTCTATCTTTGAATTATACGCTTCAGGTATACGGGAGATATTTTTTACGTGGTTTATAATATACATATGCGCGACATACGGGAGAAAGAATAGCATCGACGATTCGATGAATAGGACAGGCGACCGCGCTCTGGTCGAGCCCATTATGCTTTGCCTTTCCAATATTCCAATTGCCCGCAGCCGGCCTATATGTAACGAGAATGAAAAGAAATATCGCGGAAAGCAGGCGAATGCAGATCGTACTATATAGTGAGGATACTGATATTACAGCACATTGTTTGCTCGCTACTCGGCAAAAGTACTCGTCGGTGGAACGCGTCGGGTGGATGAAATTGCGCCAATTGTGAGAGTACCACGAGGGATGAAAATTATTCCACTTGGCGACGTACACATAGAGTCTGAAACTAACGCATATATCCATAGACATACACGTACATGAACACATAATATGCGGATAGTCGTGTAGGCACAGAGTATAAAATGCTCGCGTAGACATTGAGTTACATTGAGTTATAAATGTAGGTAGACGCGAAGAAAGCTTTTCTCACGTTGATTTACGAACAAACGCCTCATCGAGTGTTTCACGAGGTGTGCTAGTCTGTCGGAAGTGAATTAACATACGGCCAGCGGAAATTCGAAATTCGGCGAGGAGACTCAAGGTGGGTGGCCGGGCAGCGGAGCCACTCACGAGGCAAGGCTGCTAGTTCATACGGACATTGGGGCTCGAGTCGAGGAAGTCAAGGGGTGAGAGGTAGCGGCACGCTAGACACGCCGGCAATTACTCTATTCGCCAGAGTAGTTAACATTTTTCCTGCTCTTTGTCGATTACGTTTTCTTTCTTTCTCTCATGAGCTATATTACTTATGCGCGGGCTTGCTTGAAATTTTATAAAAATTACTCGATACGTTCACAGTTTATACAACGCCATTTATATATAAGCCGAATTCACAAACTTTATTCAACATTTCCCAAACAAATTACTACGTATTTTCGATATCAAATTCCGTATAAACGGATATTAAGAATAAAAAGCTTTTGCGGTACGGCTATAAATTTGATAAAGCAAATATTCTTACCAGATAGAAATTATCCGGAGGACAGGCGAAAATGCAGATGAGAAAAATGAAGCCTCAATGGCAGAGGTATAGTATATGGCCGCCAGTGGTTGGCTAGTAGTATTGAGAGCGGAGAGAATTTTATCAATTATCGTTATGGGAATTTGGGGCTGTTAGTTGGATATCGAGTTGGATGAAGCGACCGGTCTATCGGTATAATCCGCGAGGGTATTAAGCCCACGAGGCTCAAAGCCTTTCACTCGAATCCGGATTAAGCGTCCATTTCAATTTGACGAAGACGAACGGTCTCTGGAATCCGAGTCCTTATCTACACTTGCCCTCTCCGTAGTACCTGTTTCATTTGCTCGCCGCCCGCGCGGTCCTGCCACTGATGCTATACCTTTATGCCATCTTCCACTATGTCGAAGAACTAGCTCGCGGCTATCGTTAAACTTTTACGACTTCATAAAGTTCATCCCGGTGGCTAGTGCCACTTCCCCTTTCAACCCTAAGGATAACCGTTTCAACTACAATTGTCTTTTTAAGTTACTTCTGCATTACAATTGTTCAACCTCTTTGCTTATTCGACTCCTCTATCTGACACACAAGTAACCCTTGGGCTTTGTCCACTCACTTATTGAAATTATTCGAGCGGATGTCGGTGTAAAGAATTTCATTGGAGCTCACCCGATAGAACGGGCTATTCGAATTCGAGCAACTCGAAACCAGGACCTAATAATTTATCATGTCAAAGAGCTAAATCCAAACTCAAGCTGATTAAATTTCTCCTCCGAATACTACATAAGAAAGGTATCCAAGGACTCGGTCGACAAATAGAAAGTCAGATAACGGCAAAGAATGAAACGCTAGGACCCAAGGGCTCGGAGAAGGATTGAATAGCGAAGACCTCGTAGTCCTTCTTCTCCCCTCGTTCTCCTTGTTCAGTGTTGGTTCCGAGTCTTGGTTGCTACTCGGTTTCTCGAGCCAACAGAGCGCAGACAACCGCTATCCTCTTGGAGAGTCGGACGTCCCTTTGGCTCACTCGCACAAACCCAGTTCGAGTCACGGAAGTTGTTGAATTATTCAGACGAAAGGAGGAAGGTGAGGTCCGGCATTGATTAACAAAAGTTCCACAAGTGCGGGAGGATCGAACTTGACGACTCGGCTTCGCGAAGATGAGGGGTGAGGGTGCTTTGGCTAGATGCTAAATTACTTTACTGCAGGAAGGATGAGATGGATGTTCTAAGTGAACCACCCTCTGTACATGGATGCTCTGTAATGCCTTTGATTAACGCCGAGTGTCAGCTAGTACCGCAACGCAAAGGCTTCCGGGTGTAACGAAGATCAAGTCGGCGGCGGCGGCGGCGGCGACGACGGCGACGACGGCGACGACGACGGCGACGACGACGACGACGACGACGACGACGACGATCAGAATTGTGGAGACGAGGAAGTTCGCTCTTACAAACGGATTCTGCGACGACTATATTCTTGCTTCCGTACCTTAACCGCGTATACACGGTTCGGAACTAAGGTCATTAACTCCATTACTCAAGAGCCGCTAATTGGAAGGTAAATCTCACTGAGGGGATCGATTATCATCATTGCTGTTTCGTTGACCACTCGGTTGGCAGTAAAAAGGATTACCGGTTGCCGCCAATTTGATCGGCTCTTATAAAATTTCATCTCGATATACCGGCCGGTGGTTCGGTAGACTGTTCGATATCGAGTATCTACAAAAACATATATATCTATATACGCAAAAACTTTGGATTAAAATTGAGCTCATTTCCATTTGGTTTTTGGTATGTCGGTGTATATGGAAATGTAAGCAGTCTGTACATTATATTACTCCAGGACTCTGATTACACCGATGATTTTGTTTCTACTCCTTATCATTTTAATGCAACGAATATATTTATGTCACGCGAGTGTTTGATGTACGCGAGCGTTCCAGACACGTACTATACGTAGCGGTAACCACCGCGCCGTTTCTTTCGGATTGCAGAGTCGCGCGCACAGTCTCGACTTTCCACCATTCCAGGCAGCCCGAAGCCGGTCGGCCGGCCGGCCGGCCGGCCGGCCGCCAGCGGGAGCTCGGCAGATCGTCCGCCACACTCCGCTCTATACCTTGCTGCTGGTGTTGGCGGTACCAGCCCCAACTCGCTACCACGCAATCGCCGCTTTTCCCGCTGTATCTTGGGTGGTTTAGCGTGTTCCCGGCAGCAGCCGTCAGTGCGCCGAGCGCGCTCCACGGGGCAAGGCGTGCTCGGTCAAAAAAATCAGGCTTCTATTCGCACAGTATTCTTTGGGCCCTTGAAATCTCGCGACAAATTTCCCGCGTTAAAACGCGTTTCTCTTCATAATATTTACCTCTACCGTATCACGCGATGCTAAAGATTCAAGATACAGACTTATTTTTAATCGTTTGTCACTGTTGTGAATGAATCGGGTGAGCTTCTCAGCGTATAACGTTTCTCACTAATTTTATGAAAAATATCTCTGTATTCTCGAATGGAAAGAAAAGTACTAAGCTCTCTCTAGTTTGATTGTTAATGATGCAACTGCTCGCTGGCTGCGTGGAATCTCAATTTCTTCGACTCTGTCTCGTTATGATTGTTTAGTAAGTTACCGGTTTAAAGTTGTGAAAGGAGAGCCGAATTGCTATTCTTATGGCAGATGCTATCTTGGATTTTTCAAAAGCTTTTCCAGCCGTTTACTAGCCAAGAAAGTTTGGCGATGGTTAAGGTTATACTGGTTATTTTTCGGGTATGTAAATTTATCTTACAGGTGCAAGGAAAACTTTTCGCGAGCTTGGCAAGCTGTGTTTTGTTTCTTTGATTGGGGGTTGGGAGGATCGGATTCAACATTTTACGAGCACGTGACAATAGCGACGATTCTTACGATATACAATGGTGTATAGGTTCTTTGGAAGACTATTTCGCGTGCATAATTTTCAAGCGTAATGTGATTTCTATTGTGTTTTCTGGTGCAGACTTGCCGTAAATTTCTCGAATTTTTGGTGAAACAGGCAAAAGAAAGGGGTAAGCATCCAAGTCGGAGTCGAATAAAATCGATGATAAATCTGAAATTAGTGTTGATTTTTGGAAAAGAATAAATAATAAAATCCACGTGTACTGAAAAAGCTCGTGATCTTTTTGTGAATTGTCAATCGCGTTTTCGTAGGTGTTCCGAATTTTCGGCTAGAAGAATAACGTTCGCGGATTTTCATACCAAGATAGAATTGAAAGCTATGATAGGTGACGTGAATTACAAAGGGAATTATAGAGGCCGGGCCTGGTGTTTGAACGAACAAACATGCGCGATGGCCGAAAGCCCTTTTGCCTCAGCAGCAGCACTTTCTTCCTTTTGACGTTGGCATACCCTTAAGCCACGGATTCTCCTCGCATCTCTTTCACGTGTCAAGCTGAATCTTTTAGCGAGTAACCTACACCGGGAAACGAGAATTTATCGAATGTGTATAAAGCCGTGGGGCTGCCCCATTCGCGAGTTTCCCGCTATAGAGACCTCCTCGTGACTGATGCGCCAGTGAAGGATGCGAACTTTGTGTGTGCGACTGTTTGCCGCGAAAGCCGAAGGCCTCTCGTACCTCTCAATATTCCGTTTTCGGTTTACGGCACTTCGATAACACGTTCCAGCCAACAGAAAACGCAACCACTTGCATTGAATTTCCATTGATTGGAACGTGATAGATCCCTTCGGTAATCCCTTTATGTCACTACGGTACTTTGAACCGTACGTGCTGCCACCTACTCTCGATATTGATTTTACGTAATGATCATTGCGCGATTGCGAAATGTGTTTTCCGCCAGTTTGTGACTCAATGTGTTCGTGTCACCTCGTCGAATGATCAATGTAGATCAGTCACAGGAACTTTTTTACAACCGTCCTGTCGGTCGTCAATAAAATTTCACCCGTATACATATTAATACTGTAAGTGTGAGACATGCCGGGGAAATCGTTGGCGCTTTTATTAGATAAATGTGGTATAACATATTCCAATATCTACCGCACATCTAATTCGCTTTTCCCATTCCGTTGATGAAAGTTTTGTCCGCAAATGCGGTAGACCCTCCTTAACGCAACGGATGCGAAATCCGTTGGAAAAGTTGTAATTAAATAATAACAATAAAAAATTGTAATCATCAAAATAATCGACATTCCCGAAACAACGATGGACCGATTAAATTCGAATGAAACAATGTGCCAATTTTTCAATATGGTTTTTTGTTCCGCTTTTCGCACTTGGTTAAAAAATATGGAATTACCGAAAATGGATGGGCGCGTATTTTACAATCACAATTATTTTCTCTCGACACGATCGAGCTTAAGGGTTTATTAAAGCGCGTACAAAATGTTATTCTTTCCACGAGATTCTCATTGATTTGAGATGAAAGTTTTCTTTACTACAATGCAGAACATAAGTTTTTAGTTCGCGCTTGAATTCCGCTCTTCACCAACAGGTGGATGTCGATCGTCGCTCGTCTCGTAATGGAGCATTGCATTTTCGATTGAGCGAGTAATCCGCATGTGATTATTGCATCCGCACACAGAGACATTTTTCGGTTTTTTTTTTTTCCCCTTTCAACAATTAAATTTTTATTCTAGTAGGCAATTAATACAGAAAAATAGAAAACTTTGCACTATTTGGTCCTACGTATTTCGAAGTTGATTACAATTTCGATCAAGGGCCATGAGGTTAATTGTCGATGACAAACTCATGGTCCACAACGAAAGTATATATACATGTATATTTATAGAGCGATACTAAAACGGAACATGAGAGTTGCTACATTAAACTCTGACATAGCTTTTGTTGTCTACACATAGTTTTCACTACACAATTGAGTCCGCAATGCTCCGTTGGCGAGGGTTAATTGCTCGACACGCTACTTTGTCGAAACATGCGGACCAAAGTCAGTAATAAGAGTTTTATCGTTCGTGTCGATGTGTTAAGCGGTTCGTCGAATACTATTGTTGTTACGTGTAAATAATTGTACATCAAGCTTTTCCTACCCCTCAAACAGTCTATTGGCAAAGCGCGCGATAGCCAGGGAGCGTGAACGTAAAGCGGCTATATTTTTCGAACAATTGCTTTAGTATGAATTTTTTTTCACACTTCCATTCCTTTTATACATACATGTCAATGTTTTGATCCAGTTCCAGCATGACCTAATAACAATATCGATATTAGGTTACTTTATTATTAATTCGGTACACCGTGTACTTATAGAGGAGGAGCATTGAAGTTGCGGAGAGTTGGAGTTATTAAGCCCGTGGACATCAATAGAAGAGCGACGTGGATTGGCTTTGTTAGATACTTTGTCACGGGGAAACGAGAGAACAAACAAACGAAAATAATAGGGTTATAAACAATCCAATAAACAGAGTGCGTAGCCAGCCGCCAGTTAGCCAGCCAGCCAGCCCGCCAGCCCGCCAGCCAGCCAGCAGTGTGCAAGCTAAACATTCTCTGCATTCTCTGCACACGAGAGTAAAAAAATGTAATAAACCGTGTGTAAAATAACGGGTTGCAGGTATTCCTATGTTTTCGCACTCTTTTCCAGACGGCCCATACCAAGCGAACGCTTTGCACAGCAATCTGACAGGAATACGCTTGACAAAAACTATCCTTTGAAGTGACGCTCGTGTCGATGTTGCTCCAAAAGGATAGAAGAAAGAATGCACGATAAATAATCAAAAAAAAAAAAAAAAAACCGTAAAGATGAAAGAAAAAGAGAGACCATCGGTTTTACGAGTGAAATGAATAATGGAAAAAATATACTCACGATAATCGAACAATCTGTTGGGACACTTGAAAAAAACTTATATCACAAGTATTTTCAAAGAGGCTTAATCAACATTGACACTCTAAAATCAATCACTGTCGGTACAATGTAACTGTGGATACGTCAATAATCGAACGATCGAACGTGTTTCTAATCGTTGTGTTGTTTTGAATTTGTGGATATGTTGGCATAAAATTCTAAATGTCTGCACATCAAAGAACTGGATTTTCAATATTAGAACAACGTGGAATGAGTGCAGCACGGTGGTAAACGTTGGAAATCCACAAAAACTCGAGTGAATGACAAATAAAAAATAATCGGCAATATACCGGCAGATATTGAAATGAACATGACTTGTAAATTTATTTTTCATCGCGGGTGTAGTGGAAGTGAAAATAATTCGTGCAGTTCCGAGACATTTCCATTTCGATACTTTATAAATCGGTTAACAAGCTTAAGAAGAATTGACGAAGCGGCGTTGCGCGAAATTTGAGACGAAACGGAAAAAGCGTTGTTCCTCAGAATGGCGCGATTGATTTTTCTAACGATCCGAGTATGCTGTTGGATATTATTGTCTATCGAGTGAGTTTACGGGACAGTGAAAATTCTGCAAAGTCATCGGCCGCAAGAGCCTCAAGCACAAGACGAGTCAGTGGAGGAAGGGACAAGTTTTCAGCCATTCGACGTGAATAGGGCTGAAAATGTTTGTCGGAGTATTGCTGGTGTGTGTCTGGCTGGTTTCCGGGTCGCCGCTGGATCCGTTAACTTCGATACCCAATAAAGGTAAGCAAAACAACAAGCTTGCTTGCAAAAGCACTTGTTCGCTATTTGATCAGTCAAGTACAGGATCATTATCGAATTCTACTTGTACCTTCGTACCAATACTATTTGTATTCCATTTAGTATGGTTAATCTTTGTCGGCGCATCGAAAATAGGCAATCAATGGGAAATCCTCTTATTCTCTGCTGGTTTTAATATTCAAGCCTGTTGTATTGTTCACGACATCAATGTCTCAACGGTGTCGTAAAATTCAAATAAATACCGACTTGAAGGGAAGTTTGCTTTTATCACGAGATCATACTCACATCTTCATATATAAATACAAAGAATAGCCCTTTTTCCGTATACCACTGAATTACGTGCACTGTTAATTCATTGTTACGCGAATCTAGCTATACATTGCACTCATTATGAATCTGGAAGTTGGAGAAAGATCGTAAATGGTAACCGGATATTGCAGGATGACGCATGGTGGACACAAATTGGTGATTTAGAATATATTATTGGCAAAAAGGTAATTGGTAAAACAATCCAAGAAATTTTCACGGTCGATGCAGTGAAAGGAAGGTCAAAATTTTCGCTCGTTATCGAGTAACGTCAGGCGCACGTACTAGCACGTACGCCACTAGCAGCGTGAAACGTTCGAAGGAGGAAGCGCTTTTACCGCTGGAAGCTCCTTCGCTAATCCCGTTCCTTTGACTCGTTCGTTGCTTACACGTTGCTCCGCACACGAGTTGCTCTTTTGACACGCCCCTACCGGCAAAGTCGTCAGCTCTTTAGTCGAGCTTGAAGCCTCAAATAGAGCAGAAAGATGGGCCAATAGAGGCACGTTTTTTTTTTTTTTTTTTTTTTTAATCGGAGGAAAGGCAAAAAGGAAAAATCAACGGCCAAAGTGATACTAGCTAAAGTCAACTTTGTGATTAGCCCTATAGTCTTGATGATAATGGATCAGAGCACTGGCATTAAATGTAAACACGATCTAATTCTCGTTCATTCGATTTTTCTGATTGTACAATTAAAAAAAAAAAAAATTATTAGCACATACGCGCGCACGTTCGGCCAATTCGTGTTACTCGGATAAACATTAACTTCTAGTCCCACGAGATCTCGTTGTTCACTCTGAATTGCATCTAAAAGTGTCGAGTGGCGCGTAAAAAATTAATAAAGTTCAAGTCTCTGGCATGTATGGCACACTGCGAGGAGGAGGATCAAGTGTGCGGTGCGGCGGGTCTATGCAGTTCTCACGATTCGGGATTACACCTGTCACTCGTTTATTCGAGTTTATATAGCTAGCGCAATGGACTAGCGTGAAATCTCTCTCGTCGTAACTTTACTCCCCGTACTTCTTCCTCGACTTCACGTAGACACGTAGGTGCTTGTTACAAGCGAGTGTATATGAAGCAACCAAGTACACGAACGGTACATGAAACATTAGACTTTTCGAATTTGTCCGCTGTCTACGACAATCTTTCCACACGGTTAAATTTCATTTCATTTTCCTAGTATCTTAAAATCGACACTAAATTTTACAAGTTTACAAAGTCCATTATGAAATTCAAATTTCTCGTATTAAATAACTCGCATTTTCTTAATCGCTGCTACAATAAAATGGGCATATTTATTTATTTATATAGTATACACATATCTACGATTCAGATGAGAACTCATAATAAGATAGCCAAGTAGATAGTTGGACGTTGCACAGTGGTGCTTTGGCCCGCTGGTCAGATCGATACTTACAAAGTATCCACCTCTTTCTCCTTATCGCTTTATCGCCCAGTGCCCCGGCTCTTCTCGTTCTCGCGCTTATGTACTTTAATATCCAGCCCCTGCTTGCGAACAGGAAGTACCCCGTGAGCTTCATAAACCGAGTTCTCGCTTGCGCTCATGCTCACGATCCCATTCCCCGACGACGACGACGACGACGACGACGACGACGACGACGAGGATGAAGCAGGAGGACTTAAGATTTTTATGTACCGTGGTACGCCACCCCGGAAACCTGCAAAGCTTTTTCCGAAGAACTTCCAGACGACGAACTTTGACTCTCTTCTTAACGAAAAAAGTTCCAACTGCCTCGTCTGCCGAACAAGGCTCGAGACACTCGGAAAAAAGAAAAAACGGAATACTTGGTTTCACTCACTTCCTTTGTACGTGGTTGCATTTCCTAATATGTCAAGAGAAATCTTGTTTTTAGCTATAGTTTTACGGTAAAAAAAAACCGTTGGTTTTTCGCGTGTCAAATGTGTGTTGCCGCATAGTTACTGCGCTTCGTATAATCATTAACCCTATTTTACTCGATAAAAAATTACAACAATTACCCAAATAAATAAGCGTGAATGAGAACGGCCGTTTAATTGGCTAATTTCGCGGTATTTTTGTTGTTGAATAGCTTCTGAACATGCATCGTGAAAAGCAGTATTCTTAAAATCAGTTGTGAGCTGTTGTCGTTTTTTCGCCACTCGATAGAGAAAGATCTCTCACACCTCGTTGTTAGCGCAACCTCCATTTGGCACATAAAGTCACGTCATTATCTTGAGCTAAATTGTGAAACAGTTCTTATTGCATTCCCGATTAATCGTTTTGCTCTCCATATATATGCGAGCGTCGTTATAGACCTTGTAATCCTAAGTCAAGAAGCTGAAAGCGTTAATTCCATCTTACCTCAAATATCCTATTGTTTCCCGTTGGAGCTTTGGCTAGCTCAGCTCGCCGACAGTCTTGGTACAGCTCTGTCGTCATAAGCCACTAGCGCGCGGCTATACAGAGAATCTACCACTTCCACCACATCCTCACGGTCCTATATTTTTTCTTTTCTATTACATATGTGTGAGAAAAGCCACTATATCGCTCGAAAACCAACATAACCGTTATTCGCGTTGTTCTCCGTTATTCGTTTACGGTGCTGGCTCTCTCTTTTTCTGTCGTCGCTCTATCGCTCATTATATCTCGACATCGCTGTACGATCCAGATTCCACAAATCTTCCATATTGGAAAGACATTCAGATCCCATTTCGCCATGATATCGTAATGACAAATTCAGACAAATTCAGTGTATTCAGTTCAAAAACTTCCAAATGAGATTCTCGACATTAGCAGCGACCTTACTTCCTAGCAAACGTGCCGGGTCGCGGCCGATTTTAGGACCACTCGAAAGAGGAGGAGGAAAAAAAAAATGGAAGCGCAGTTATCAGTTGGAACACACATGGAAGTGAACGCTCCACGGTCACGCCGTCGAGTAGCCCGGTGGTTTTGGTCGTGTCGACGAAAAAAAATGCGACGGAGAATTGTGGCAGAAAAGTTTGCATGAATTGGCGAGAGTTGAGATGCGAAACGAAGAAAAGGTTGGGAGAAAAAGAGAAAACGTGCTCGAGTGTTGTAAAGAAAAACCCTCGCGTGTATAGGTTAAATGTATTGGTATACGACTGCAAAGTATATAAGAGTTTGACTCGTTGGTCGAGCAGCCTCGATCATTCCGCTTTTCCTTCTTCTCTCTAAAGAATCATCCCTAACGGTGAAAAGTAGACATCCGTTTGACTTTATATGTCTCTCGTGCCTTCTCTTTTCGATACCCTCGAATAAATAGTCAACTTTCAATCTTTACCAATGCGGCTATTCGAGGAATGTATCAAGTGCATCTTACTCTGTACTCTGTAATAGTGAAATATGTGAATGGTTTAAGAAAAATAAGTGGCTAAACTGACGAAGAATGCCTTATATCCATGTGCCAATCTCCTATACATAGAGTGAAATATATGTCCTGAGTAGCAGGAATACCGATCTCTTGTTCTCTTTCATAGGTCGAACGGAAGGCTCGCACCTGCTACTTGACGATAAGAAGATTTCATATAAACGATTGAGTTACAGCGCGTGTGCAAGGTCGTTACATTGGGGTCGAGTGGCGCCGCTGAGGGCTCTTCGTTAAGGAGGAGTGTGCCATGAAAGTCCCATTGTCCGGAAAGGGAGAGCCCGGCCGTTGATGTTCCTTTCACTCTCGCGTCTTGCTTTTCTCGGTCTTGCCATCTTTCTCACGCTTTCCCGTTCGATCTCCACTTACTTTTCTCCAGTTCTTACGTCACTCGCTCATATCCTTTTTCCACTTGAGTCTTTTTCACCCACTGTCTTATCCGTGCTTCTCATCACTTATCCTTTGCACTTTGATTTGCGCTACTGCCGCTGCTGCTGCTGCTGCTGCTGCTGCTGCTGCTGCTGCTGCTGCTACTGCTACTACTCCTCCTCGGCATTCGATCTCTTGACTTTCGAGTACTCTCGAACATCAGCCTTAGTTCAGGATGAAAGACACAGCTATTGGTCACTTTATACCGGAGGGTGACACATATTGGATGGAACGAGGTTCAAGTGCGCTACCGGCAATTAGTTAGTAGGGGCTTTCCCAAAGGAGCAATTTTCCCAAGACAAACTGTTGGCGTCACGACAAACATTAAGAATTTTTTTAACATCCAACACATTTTTTAACTCAAATCTTGTAAATTAATTGAAATATAAAGTGCTGTAAAATTGATTGTCGCGAATTACATTTTGGATATCACCGTTTTATGTACACCAGCAAAGGATAACTAATATTTTCTCACCGCTACATCGTAGCGGAACGTTAGCAACGAAATAAGCGATCGGGTTATCAAAAGGTATTATGTTCCAGCGGTCTCAATCAAAGAACCCATCCTGTGATCCTCCTACGTGTGCTCGTCGTGAATATATGTGTACGTGCTGGAGGAAATCGCTCTCAGAAATTTTATTATAATCAGTAACGATGTGCAAAATACACGAGGACACCAGTATTATATAGGGTAACAAGAGAGCTTTCACGAGGGCTGCAGCGACGATACAACGAAAGAGGATGAGACTCAATTCCATCGCTGGAGCGTAATGTCATCTTGTTTCATTATTGTAAAGTCGGATGCCGTATATGTACATATATATAAATTGGATATCGAAGATAAGAGACAAGAGTTCAAAGCTGAGATCTAAAAGGGAATACGAGGGTATAATGTTTAAGTCCTTGAAGCTATTTTCCTTGAGGATCAAGATGCGATGTCCCAGTAACGGAGACGTCTGCATTGAAGATGCTTTGTAAGAGGCGTCTTGCATTTTGTACCCACCAGTGAAGGTCTCAATTGCTTTGCTTTTCCTCACTCCTTGATTCTACTATTTTTCTTCATTTCCATTGAGAAATCGCTTATTTTTCTGCACCTCCGATAAACGACTTTCCGTATTTGGTGACCGCGATGTACCATCCACGTTATTATTCCGATATAGCATAATGTGAATTCGATATCGCGCAGTTTGGTTCGCAGCAGCAGGTCGTTGTACAGGATCTCAACGAAAAATATGTATTCAGAGACAGGAATATATTCAGCGGTATTTTAAGTGTATTGTGGGTTGGCCGACTTTCTTCCAAAAAATCCTAATCAATTGCCTAAAAATATTGAGTGGTTTTTTTTGACAATTTCACCGAACTGAGAGTATCTTTGTTTATTGACGACAATGGTATCGAAGGCCTGGTGAGGACACGGTAACGCTCTTCGAGCGGCCGTTTGTCTCTGCACATTTTCCTACCGTGGTCTCGACTATTTGGAAAGCCATCGATCAAACGAAAAGAGCAGCGGTGAAGCGGCTATGACCGCATACTCGGTTTTCGTTTGACGTCAGTGATAATCTTACTCGATTTCCGGTTAACGATCCCTTTGCCACTCACACAATTGCCATCTCCGCCCACATTGGCCCACTTTTACCTTGAAAGATGAAAAAAATACAATTTTTGGATCAAAGAAGCGTATATTCTTGAGGACCCTCTCTCGTATACCGGTTAAGTGGTATAAAGTAGGCGCGGCTAGATTCCTACGAAGATTGGGCTTACCGCGACGAAATTGGATAGAGATTTCGACCGAGATTTTCGATAATAACTGCTCTCCTCTCGACAATATTTTCAAGAGATAAAGTAACGTGTCTCCGTTTCTGCGCCGGAAAAATGTAAAAATGTAAAAAGACCCACAATCCATACTGCATTCCGCATTCCGCTTTTTTTCGCGCGCGAGTAGAGGAAAATAATGAGATAGCAAGTTGCAAGATTTTCATTTCACAAGAATTAGTTTTTGCATCAAGATATTCCGAGGCCGTGTAGTGCTTGGGTGGATAGATGCTCGTGAATTGTTGGTTAAACAAGCTTTATCTCGGAGAAGAAGCAGCCAGGGGGGAGGAAAAAAACGAAAAATAAACAAGACGAAGACGAGAAAAAGAAAAGAAGGAAAAATCACCGCCTGAAAGCCCACCAATGCCAAGCTCTTTATACTTCTCTGTCGACGCATCGTAGAGAGTCTCTCCCTGGTGTTGTAGTTTACGATGCACTCTGGTCTCTCTGCATCTCTCGGCGTGTATATAGTAAGTGCGAGTCGATGCGCTGCCACGAACGCTCGCGACTCTCTCTCTAGCTGTATACACACGCGAAGGCAAAGCTCCTACCTACCTATTTATCGATAACTCGTAAAAAGTTTGCGCACAGTCGAGCGCAGAAAGGATCGTAAACGTGAAGCAGCTAGCAATAAAACCGTGCAGTCGGCCGGTTCGCATCGTGAAAAGGGATGCAGGACATAGAAAAGGGGCACGTTTCTGGTAGGGCGAAAGGTTACAACGCGCGTGAGGTTTAGTCGCAGAGGTCCGAGACAGTTCTTCGTGCACGTTTAACTCGCATTCTCTCACTTTACCGACTGGCATTCACGTTTTTCGCTTTTCCTTTTTTTTTTTTTTTTTTCTTTCTTCTCTTTTTTTTTTTTTTTTTTTACCCTTCCCAAGTTGAGCTTACTATCGCCCGAGTATAGTATATATCGCGGGAGGTATCGTGCGGATCGTTAGCGGAAATTCGGGCTGTCCCTTGTCGTAAAGTACGGTCATGAATTTTTACGGTGCTCGGGCATCGAGGCGCGGGCACAAGCCAGCTATATCGCATACCCGTCACAAGCGGAATTGCGGCTACGCAACGCTTCGGGCCCGTTCGAACGTGATCGATAAAACGTTCGATCCACGCTCGGTGGTCATTTCTGTCGGTCAACAAACAAAGCAAAACGTGAATGGACACGTGCCAAGCACTACGTACACGTTGAGAGCGCGCGCCGCCACCGCCACCGTTTTGATCGGTACCGTGCCGAGCCGGAGCGAATCGCCTGCGATTTCCACTATGAGATAATACGTTCGTTCGTTCATGCGAGATAGCTAGGAGCGTCGATGCACGGAGGACTAACGATGGGACAGCTTCGAATCGGGGCCACCGTATCAAACTGAAGGGTTCGTTGTTATACACGCGGGGGGGGATCCCTGTATACAGTTATACACCAGATACACATATATATCGCGTTGTGAACGCGGTGGGTGAAAAGTCGATAACGTCCTTCTCTATGAGATCCCATTCCTAAATATCTCATTCTCATTCCAAAAATCGTCCGGCCAACTTTTATATCTATATATATATATATTCCAGAAAAAATGATGGAATCTCAAAGGAAATCCGCTTGATGCCAGGCAGTTTTTAAATAAAACCATTTAAATTTTCAAATGATTCAACATTCAATATAATAGTGAGGTGGCAAACATACGGTATGCCAAAAATGCATCAATGAATCAAACTCAGTTAACGGAGTCAGATTTCCGTTCCAACGATCTATTAATATTGAAATGGATTAGTGATGATGACAATCGTCATAGGCGATGATTTTAGCCGCGACGCATACGTGTGGTGTATTACATACAGATGGGAAGCCCACTGCCGCATACCTAATTAGTTAATTAATCCTACTGCGAGCGACCGGTGACTGAAATGGCCGTGAACCATTCGGTTGAACTTAGCTATCTCAAATGGTATTTCCGTTGGTATGCATAATTTACCAACGACTTTACTTTCTGTAGATGATTTACTTCTCAAAGTACTAACTTGTTGCAGACTAGGTCCAGCTGCTTTTTTTGTATAATAAATATATAGTTGGTTCGGTGAATAGAGATATTTGCGGATCTCGCGCAATATCGAGTCGGTTGATAAGGTATATCCCAAAAGTTGACCGCGACTCTCGCACTATGTTATACAGGAATCGAGAGCAAAGCTTTCAATCCTATCCATAATACGTAGCATCGAAGCCGGTCGGTTAAATGCGTAACAATTGGCAATCCGGTGACGAGAGGTACCGTTGCTACGATCGACACTCGGGTCAGCATCCATTCATTCGGAAACCGGTACAAATATACGTACGAGAAAAATTAGAAGCAATTTTCCATTGCCGTATCGACACGACCGATTTTCTGATTGGAACCCATACCCCGCGGGCCTCCGCTACGGCTGGGGCTCGGTCTGATTCTACCGTTACCGACGGGATCACGGCAAACCCTCGGGGCATGCTTGTTAATGAAAAAAAAAAAAAAGAAAAAAAAAAAACACCAATGAAAAGGAGGTGAGTGGAGGAGGTAGAAACAACAACGCGCTCCGAACATAGCTGCATGGGCCAACGAATTGCGCGAACATCGATGGAACGCACGTACGAGCAGAACAGAACGCTCGAACGACTCGTTCCCGCGCGACAGCAAAAAAAAAAAAAAACGTGGGAGCACCGAGGCTAGAGAGAGAGAGAGAGAGAGAGAACGAGCGGAAAAAGGACGTGCAACCTTGCACAAATTGCCGGGACAGTCGCGGTGTTCGAGCGAGTTGATTGGTGGAAAAGTGGCCATGTCGGCTGTTACCCTAGGACTATAGGCAAATATACCCACACATCTATACTTATATCTACTGTAAGAGAATCTATAGAGCTTAGTTTCGGTGAGCTGGAACCTGTAGAAACTATGTATACGAATTCACTGTGAATGAGAACGAGAGTTAGAGCGAGAATAACGAGAGCAGTATTTTTTCGGTCCGTCTAAAGCGTTCTCGGAAATTGTAACGTACCGTGGTCTCCGACTCGGCGATGAAATCGAAAACGAGTTCGCGAATTTCATCGGATATGGCGGCAATGAAATATCGCGAGTAAATTCGAGCATCAAAAAAATAAATTACATTTTGTATTAAGATGGAAGATCTTTTGTGCAAGTATTATAATACACGCCAAGGACACCAAGATCTATAATACTTGAAAATAAATCATAAAATGATAAAACGAATTTCCAATCATATGGTATCTGCCTCCAAATCGAAACGGAAGATCCTCGTATGGTCGGCCGAAAGCTCTTACTTACTCCGAGTCATCCTATCGGATACAAGAATGCAATAAAGTTTCCATCATTTGAGAAAATGAGCTAGAAATGGAATCCAGCTTCATCGGGAATTCGTCTGTTTACGTCTTTGGGGAAAATCTAGATAAACTCATTAACTTGGGCACTTGACAATGGCATGCCAAAAAGATTGGTGTGACACACCGGCGATCTCGATAGTTCTCTTCTTTCACAGCATTCATTGAGTGAGGAGCTCCTCGTCACCTGCAGGCACCGCGTTATAGAAAATACGGTGGAAGTGGTCGTGAAAGCCAGACGGTAATCAGCAATGAGGATTTCACGGTTTTATCCAACTCGCCGCAATATATATCTGCGTTTAATTCGAATAAACCAGGCGCGAGCTGTCTATCATTTTGTTTTTGTTGTTGTTGTTGTTTTTTTTTTTTTCAATCACCCGCAGGTGCGGGAACTAATTCGCGCTTTCGTGAAAACGAAAACCATCGAAACACGCGACGAACAGGATTGCGAAGATATACGATGAAGCTTCGATTGGATATTCGGGTCAATTGCGATGTTATTAAAATGCAAGCGCTGAATAACCGCGCCAGCTAAAATTATCGAAGAAATTAAAATAGTTGATAACGTTAAATAGGTGATTTAATCGCTTTGCAGAATCGTTGAAAAATTCGATAGCAATTTTGAAAATTGTGTCTGTCTGTGAATTTACGATTGGCAACTCAATGAGATGATCAACTATTCGTGCCTTGAGGAATTTCCTATTCGGTGCATTATCCTCAGTAATAACCGAGAACGAAAGGACAATGGCAGTGACTCGGTGGTGGCGTTCGGCGTGGAACAGCGAGCGAGTAATTCAACCGGTCCGGTTTGGGAATTACGAGCTGTGTAAGTCACAAAGAGTAAGAGTAAGCTACAGTCTCCAGGGCAAAAGAGAGGCCAGTGCTGATAGCGTATGCCGGAGAAAGAGAAATCGTACAAGGGAAGTGGAAGAAGAGAGTTAGCGTCCTCGAGAGAGGAAATGAAAACTAATTGGCCGAGATTCTGGTGGTGGACCTCGCGGTCTCTGCCTCGGATGGCTCAATGGAGCAGAGGAACCTATACTTTTGAAATTATTATACGATTTCTCGGGGGCCGCATGAAAACATGTCCATGGCTTTACAGTGTTTGTTCAATCTCGTCCAAAGTCTCAATTTATCATTACTCAAATTGGTCGCTCGTACTACACTTATCTCCCTTTTATGCTCCCTCCTCTGGGCTATTCTTCGAAACGACTTATAGTCTCATCGATCATTCGATGCCATCCGGTCACGAGATTCTCCGCTACGTCGGAAATTATTCTCCATCGTTGTCGTCGAATGAAAATTCTTCGCCAACTTTTATTCCCTATTCCTCATCTCTTTGGTCGGATACATACAAAATTGGACTGTCCTTGTTGACTTGTAATTTGATAATGAGTAAAACTTATACCGTGTAAAAATAATATGTCCACGGTGAAAAATGGGATTTCATTGGATTATATCGATATTGAGGTTTATATTGGTCTGGTTATAGTGGAGTTTTTTCGAGTTGGCAGTGTGGCAAAGATTGGGTAATTTCCAAGTGCAACTACGCGAGCGGTTCGAGTAGGAGGATGCTTCATAGCAATTTCATGAAGAGGATCACCAGCCTGTCGGCGATCACGTGCATCTGCACCGTCTGCTTGTTAGGAATGATCGATCCTCTGGAGGATGACGTCGACTTGGCTGGCGGAGGACATTATTCCCGAGTAGGGGATGCCCGCTGTCCGTGTCCGTTCTACCGGATGTTTGCTGCTTCGTTGCCCGTCGTTCGCTCGAAAACGCTTGCACCCGCGGCAACAGACCAGTTTCAGCCTTCCACCAGCACCAGCCACCACTGGCACTGCCACTGGCACTGGCACTCTCTCGTCGTCGTGGCATCACGTCGAACTTCCCGTTATGCTCTCTGTGTTAATGGGCTTTCGTGTGCGATTTATTATACATATATGCACGCGTAATACGGCTCTCACCACCGTTATATCGCATACAAAATGCATGATCTACGTGATATTCCGGATATAGAAACCTCGCACGAGTTGAATCGTAAACCGGCTACCACCTCAATACCACCCTCTATATTTTAATCTCTTTATTTTCTCTCGTAACCCACCGCGGTCTCGATTACTATCGCGTTACCTTCGTAACAGGCTAAAACAATATCGCTGTGATCTCTTACACGTCGCAAACATCGCCGCACCGAGTTTTTTCCCACGTTTGACACATCGTTGGTCGTTGGTCACCCCAATATTTGTCCACTACGACCGCCACGTTTTCACTTTTTTTTTTGTTTCTCTATACAGGTATGAAAAATTCTCGAAATGCGGTTGATACAAGATTTTTGAAAATATATCCAACAAAAGTTTATTGATACAAAAAAAAACAAAAAATGTTACGACTGTAAAGTGAAAGAAAGGGATTGTACCGCGTTAAGCAACAACTGGCATGGAGGGAATAGGAGCCAAGTCCGAAGCGCCATCATCGCATGGCCCTCTAGACGTGAGCGCGTACTAATCCAGTGTATAGAGTGTCTGTGTACCTGAGATCCAACCTCAAGCCTAGGCTGATGTAGCTCTCAAGCCTCAAGTCCCACTATTGGCAGCATCACCACTGCTATGAACGACCCCTTTGGTTACTCCATGGACAAACACGTCGTTGGTGGTTGGCTTCACTAACAGCCATAAAGACTCGAGCGAACACGCGGGAAGCTTCAACCTCCGAAGCAACATCGGAGGCTGCTTAAAGCCCGCGTGCACGCTTAATTAGTGCCCAACGTCAACCGTATCAGTGTTTTATGCTTTTACGTCTATTCCACCGCGTCTTGTACGTGAATCTTAAGAATCTTCCAACCAAAGGTACCACATGGGATTTACCAAAAACAATATATAAATAGAGAGAAGAGCTCAAAGGGATGCAAATGCAAAAAAATATTCAATGCGATTTAGTGCAAACCCCAATTTATTAAGAAACTATTCGACAATTATTAATTTAAAAAAAAAAGGTTAATTACAATAATATGTATTTTTTCTCGTTTCAGTTATCACGAAAGGCTCATACGTGAGGCACTATACCCCCGTTCACTACGACACAGCTGCACTACGTGACCATCGGGATAGGACCCGTCGTGAAGCTCTCACCAAGCCAACGAACCGTCGAAAGGAACCATCCGTTAATCTGCACCTTAACGCTCTTGACAGGTCTGTAAAATTCAAAATGAGCGGAAGCAAGGTAGATAGAGATGGCCGCCCGGTGGATTTGTCTCGTGTCAACGTCAGTGGCGATATAAATTTAACGATGACTCGCATACATATATGTACGGAGATACGTGACAACGTTAGGGGTACGGTATTGATGAGTCGACTTCTCTCACGTACGTCAATAAGAAACGTTTTAATACTTGGACACAATTACGTTATCCTGAACTCTAACTCCATTTGTAGTAAAAAATCTGTGTACGGTGTAGAGGTGAGTGCGCAAAGATATGGATTCTGTAGAATTAGAGGATATGTGGAACTACGTTCAAAAGTTCATACATAGTGGAAGCAGGTGAAGTGCTATATCAACCGCGACACGTATACCGAGTGCGCGGTCACTTCCATAACTTATGCGTAACCTCGTGGCCGGTGATAGTCGCAGTTTCCAATGACATAGTTGAAAATGTTTGGAATGGAGTCCCTCGAAATGCAGGCTTACTATACACGCGATGTTGCGCGTAACCGCAGGCAGATGGTGGGAGGTGAGGGTGAAGAGCAGTGGTGATGAGGCGGAGTTGACGGGGAAAGCACTGTGGCAGAACAAAGCTGGGACTGAGAGAGAGAGAGAGAGAGAGATTTGCAGGAGTATTATCGCGGCTCACCAGCCCTAAATATTGACTCAAGGCCAGACCGCACTTGCCACCTCTCGATCCTTCGTGCCGCAGGCTTTCGCGCTCTCTGTTGACGTCTATCCCGAGCACTCTCATGGCTCTCTCACCGGGATGAGAAGGATTCACCTCAAGACGAGCCCCGATGTCATCCAAGAGCTTCATCCATAGATGGAACTTTTCACTGTTCTATTACTTCGTTCTCTACAATTCCGTCACTGTTTCAAGCAATAAATACCATGAGTTATGGTTCGTGTTTGATTTTTTCTACAGACATGACAAAATGGAAGTGGGGGAAAAAAAAAAAAAAAAAAAAAAATTAGTTGTTTCCGTATCGACGAATAAATATGGAGTTCTCTTGAGAGGTTCCGAAGTTGATATAGTGACGGTGGAAAGTGGACGAAAGGAATATGCGATAGCCAACAAAGCCCAAAAAATCTATATTATGAATGGAGTGAAAATACGGAACGAGGCCCGATTCATATTTATAAATGGCTCGTTGCTAACGATATGCATTGAAATCCAGTCTGATTGTCCGGGTGAACAATGGATATCGATTAATCGTTGGGATACGGAACTAGAGCCGCATTAAAAATAGTCCCTTCCTCTGTTTAATGAAATATTCATTTGACAATCAATAGCAATGTATAGAAAGGAAAGAGAGAAATGCGAAATAGGAAATGCGAAATGGGAAATAGGAGAAACTCAAGTCGATTTACGAGTGAGGCTGATCTGGCTTTCTCCTGGGCTGATATTCTTGGGGAATAGCGCTACGAGTCTCGGCGAAATGAAGGACCGTTGATGGTGCTCGCGCGTGGCACCTTCTGTACTCGACGTCTCGGCAAATCTTGTATACGCGTCTTATACATGAATAGAAGGTTCCTTGGTTCGTGCGTTTATGTAGGTGCACGGTACTCGAGAGACGAGGAATCGAGTCGTCTCTCACCTCTTCAACCTTCACGTTCGTTCCATGAAGGAGGAGAACGACAGAGCGGAGCGAGGTAAATCTCGAGAATACGTAATGCCCATGTTCCTTCCTAAGGTATGTGCTCCAAAGACGTATGTGGGCTGTTGCAAGCACTTGGCGGGCGGGCGTACGATGTACCTACACAGAGCATTCTATTGATGCAAACTGACGAAGAGCCAGAGGACGCAAACGTAATACGGGATCCCGTGGAACGGACGAATGTCAATAGCAGCAGGGACAATAGAAGGTGACAACACAATGCTGGTCGCCTCCGAATATCGCTCGGGTCAGACACACCGAGACAAACCGATATAAACTCATTGACGTTGAAGCCTCGTGGAGCTAAGCTCGATACAGAGACAGAGTTAAAGATCAACATATTAATTCGCTAAATGGAAAATGTTGAGCATTTACCGAAATGAAGTGAGATGTTGTGAAAAAACAAGATCGACCATCGATAATATCCAATAAATGTGGTGCAATTACCGTGAGCCCGTTGTTAGCATTCAATCCAAGTTAAACCGATTACTTCGATTCAAACTCTCGTTTCGCACAGGCAGTTTTTATGCTCGTGAGAGATTTAATTGGATGGCCCGCTAATGAGTTCCTTCCGTGATAATCAGCCGTTTACGGGTATGCTGGGTGTGCGGGAGCGGCGCAAAGAGGTGGAAAGGCAAGGGAGGTTGTGCCCAGGCACGGGGTCACCGCCACGTTCAAACCAGAGTGTTTGGAATAAACTTGCAGCGCTTCCAATTAACCTGAAAATCGGCGATAAACTCCGTCGCCGAGGCGACTTAAGCCGATTACTGCTCGGGCGTGGTTCGATAATTATCACTCAAATTTAAATTCCATTCTACCCGTACTTCGCTGATCCTCGATTCACAAATCCAACTCAATATTTCTGCGATCGCAAAATCCACGAGGGAAAATCCTATCCTATACATTATTTTCCACGATTCCATTCCCACTTTAACTGTATAAACGACTTTTACAAAAAACAAGTAAAAACGATTTTACCACTATTTTGCTTTTCACCTCTCTTTAATCCTCATGGTATGAGCGATTTAATGGAGAATCTCCAACAATCACTGTCTATGAGGTATTGTGGGCCAAAATGGAAAAAAACAAAAAAAAAAAAAAAAAACAAAAAGAAAAAACGTTCTAAAAAAATTAATGCTGCAATCGGCACCAATTTCTTTTGAAGCCATTCTTTTATATAACATATTAATTATAAGTGGTTTATTATAACCGATTTGTCCGGTGAATTACGCAAACTTGTGAGAGTGACTCAACCATACTCGAATAGCGTTTAACGCCCGACATACGATAGAGATTATTGTGAGCACGTGCTACGCGAGCGTACATAACGCTCCATTCTCCTACCCGTAACTCCTTGTCCCAACTAATCTAGTAATAGGGGTATCACTCACCTGTCACGGACCTATCATATCTCATGGGTGAATTGAATTAGCATTAGTATTTTGATACGGATATACAATTTGTGCGTGCATGTTAAGCAATTAAATCCTAATTTCACCTCTATAAATAATATTTCGATATAACCTTCCTCACACAAGCATGTAGATTGTATCCCTCTGGTGACCACTGTACATCGCTGAGTTTGCTGAGTCTAGCATAGGTAATCAAGATGCCAGAGGTCCGGTTTAAAATCAAAATCCTTTATACCCACCTTGCGTTGTTGGAGTTACGGGAGACATTTTTATCCTCATTTCCTCGTTTTTCCGTGCGTCTCATTCGATCTGTGATATATCTATTATACATTTGACTCCTCAAAATATCGAATGGATAAACTACTTTATCAAATTGAATGGGTAACATTTCATGGCTACATATAACATTATCTGTAATACTTTCTCAGTGCATGCATTTGCTAAAGATCAACGGCAAATTTATGTAGGAAAACGTGATCCCCTATGCGTATCGCAATGTTGTCGGACTTTCATATTGAAACACATACCGTACTGAACTACGTTTTGCTGTCTCAAGGAAATTTATGAAAATTTTTCTTCCTGCATTACGGAATATGTTATGCGGAACCGCCTTACAATTTGTATTGACATGAAATGAATACATAAAATTGTGATTTTTCATTTAATCTTTACCGTCAAAGAAATGGAATGTTGTTGAACGAAATGAGAAATAAAATATTTAAAGTGCAAATGTTTCGGAAGTAATAACACAGAGACAAACATGATATGATACTTTATTGGAAGGGTGAGGAGGTGGTAATAAACTTTTTCTCACTATCCTTTATCGGGGCATTCGTACATCAATATGTATTTGTCATTTAATTTATTCATTTGGTTATCGGTAGGAGCGGATAATCTGGCGTAGAGACATTGTGTATGATGAACGAACAAACCGATATCGGAGCCATCCTGTTTTCACCGTCACCGGCAGCGCAACGCGCGTCCTTTATCATGACTCTCGGTTGAAGGTAACAAGAGACCAGCAGGCAAAATTATTCTGGACCCACTGGCGTGATTCTATTAATGATAACGATGGGAATTAGTGGTGGATGATTATTAGTGACGATGGCAAAATCACGTGTTACGCGATAAGAGAATTTGCATTGTAACTAGGTTCGACACGAGTATTTAGGGGTTAGGTGTGTGTGTGTGTGTGTGTATTAGGTAGAAAGCAGACGTATACTCGGCTTTTGGAAGCAAGGCCTGTGCGGCTATTGCCGAGCTGCGACGTGCGTATCGGAATACATAGACAAACGGACCGAGACACGGTCCGGGTACGTCCAATTAACGTCCACATCAACGTCAACGACAGGGCGATGTGCAGGACTAAACATCGCTTCGTTGCCGTGTCCGAGCGGCGATATAACGACGGGTAGTAGTGCCGTGTTCAGTTCTGATGGGGTTGGGCAACGTTGAGTCCGTAAAGTGGAAACCAACAAGAGCAACCCGCCGCTCCTGCTGGTGATACAGAAGCGCGCGAGTGTTTTTCAACATGAGACAAAAAAAGTATGGTGGAAAAAATATAAATAGATGATAAACCGGTGAACGATAAAGAAAAGGAATGATAGAAAAATAGTGATGCACCGTGGCCTCTTGGCAGCCACCGGCAGTTCGATGAGATTGCATCACAAATATCGGAACCGGTGTCACACATATTATAATTTATCACTAGCGTACCAACCAACGGCCGAGATCCAACATCGTTATCGACAAACTTGTCGATGCGTACATGCATACCCGGCCCACGGTGACAGCGCCACCGGCACCAGCTGTCCGGTCACTGAAGCACTTTCCTACCATACGCTAATGGCACTCTAATTATGGCTAATTGGCTCTATCTTCTCTCTCTCTCTCTCTCACTCTCTCCGATGGCTCTCTTGCCAACCCACTATTTCCTTTCAACGATTCCTGTCCTCGTTACGGTCCACCCGCATATGGCACATTGCTTTTTTTCTTTCTATTATAGCGCCGAGCTACATGCACCTCTCATATCTTCTTTTCATCAATAGCAGATGAAAATCGTTTGACTTTGATCTTTATTCGTCGCCATTATATATTCGACTTTGATCACATAGAATTCAAAGTTATCAATAGTATGTAGTGGTTTTTCAAACAAAAATTCATACATACCGAGAGCACAAAAAAAGTGTACTCTTGTTGAATGGTTATCAACGAATAAAGCCAACCCGCAGGTGCGACTCTCCATTTCGCAATGGACAGTCATGACTGTATTGTTACACGAGTGGTAAAAAGTTCCATAAATCAACCACAAGTCCATAATATTCCAAGACTTTTTCTGTACGTCTCCTCGGAAAAAACAATGTAAACAAAAAATATTGTTTACACGTGTCATTACTTACAGATGATATATATTGGCAGTTTAAATCATGATGTGACTCGTACTTGTTTCAGAACCTTCAAGTTGAGACTCGTGAGGGACACGAGTCTTTTTCACGAGGATGCCGTCTTTGAAGCTTCAAGCGGCCGCACAATTTCCTTTGACCCGTCGCATACCTACACTGGCACGCTCGAAGGTAAGGAAACAATTTTATACAGGGCCTTTGATCATACTTTTTGCGTACGCGATTGGCTTTACCTTGAATTACAGAGTTCGTCCCTCCAGCTTCCGTAACTTCCTTGTATTCTCATTTCCCAGCTTTTTCCTCTTCATTTTCTTATATTATGCATCCTCGTACCAGTGCACGACGAGATAGCTTTGAGTAAAGAAAAAACAAAGTTGGACGGATCAACAGAAGCGGAAAAGTGAGCTACAGTGTGTACATGAGAGAGAAACCCCCCCAATAGTGGCAGAATTTTTTCAATACTTTATCTAATCAACGTGGATCTCGCATCGCGTCTATTCCATCGCCGTAATAAGTCGTGTGTGCCGTATCAACGAACCGGTAATCCTAAAACGTAAAAAAAAAAATCCAAAATCCTTTCGTCCATTTATAAATGGAAAATTAATTTTGACATTTACAAAGTTCTGTAATTAAGAATTTTAAATCTCCTTTCTGACTTTTACACTATTTCAGGTGTCACGGTATTAACACGACTATATACGTAGGTGCGAAGATACGTGTGTCATGTAATATGGTACATATTAGGATTCGAATGGTACTGTTGAAAACGTGTGAAAGAAGTGTCGGTGGGCAGAGGGGAGAAAGGTATATTAAACCATAAAACTGGAAATATGTCGAGCGGCAACCAAGATGAGAGAAGTATCACAAGAAGAGCAGGGGAGAGAAGGGGAAGCAGCTGGCGATACCGAACTAAAATTGTCCTTATTATTAACGTCCAATGGAATTTAGTGTCGGCTCGAATATTTGCATATTCGGATTCCTTTGAGGTGACTTTTTATTTTAATTCGTTACCACCTTGCAACGATATATGTTGTAGCGCAGGCCAAGTGCGCTGGTTATTGGAAGCTTTCCAATATGTGCGGCAGCCGGTGGTTCGTTCGAGCCTCGGCTTTCTCGAAACTTGGCGAGTTCGAAGGAATCCAGGTAATTTTGATATTCCAGTGAATGTGGCAGCGGTTGCTATTATTCGGATAGCTATAGCCAAGAAAATTGATACCAAACTGCATAATTTATTATTGGAAGGAATCTAAACACGTGGACTTTATTTATTCACTTTTACATTTGAATTTTCTTCTCTTTATGTTTATTTCAACTATTTACGTCAGCCACTATAAAATGTCCGACAACTCTATATCGTATCTCGATTTTCGTCTTGGCTGCAATATCATACTATTCCTTGGCTTTTAGAAATATTCGATTCACGCAAAATGAGATATGTAAATGCAGCGAGCACAGGGGATTTCGATCTTTTTCAAAGAAGGATAAAAAGTCGTTTAAAAGGATTCACCGAGTCCGGTTCCATCCACGAGAGTCGTTCTCTGCTCCGGAGGAGAACGTCGCTCGCCTTTAACCTCACACAGACGGACTACACGTGTAGTTACACAGTAGAGATAGAGGTACAGTGATTGTCCGCTCTCCAGAGATGTGTTATTTTATATACTATTGAACTTTGAGGCGCTGGTCATTTTGCGATGGCCAATCGCTGTGCGGTCTATTCGACACGTTTACCCGAACGTATAAGATGCTCCAAAGGAGGCATATGCGAGCAACAGAACCAGTGGCACGAATAAAGGTATAGTGAGCTCTGGCGATACTCGAAACAGTCGAGACTCTCGATTCGGATCGTACCTTTTGTTACTCGTCGATTTACCACCTTACTCATCACCAACATTGTTTTCGGTGGCGCACATATAAAGCGAAATTGTTATTCATTTCTACACACTGTTTATTTCACTCTTTTTTGTCAGAGATATAAAATTCTCGTACATCACGTATGTTTGACAAAATCTTTAAAGTAAATCGATCACCAAACAAGAAGGTATTGGCAAATGACGGAGAGGGGAAAAAAAAAAAAAAGAAAAAGAAAAGACGCCGAGTGAAGAGAACTTAACGAAGTACCGGAAAACACACAGACTATCGTCTGTCGATCACTCGGATCGTTAGAGGAGCTCACGTACGCGAACGGGGCCGAACGAGGGCGCATCTCAATTTACACAACTCTCGCCATCTTCTTCTCTTCCTTTGGCTGATCCTGTTGAAACTAAAGTACAACGTGCACAGCGCGGAAGATATTGGCTACAGCCCTTCCTCAGTGAAACGGGTATACTCTGGCTCTCTGGAGTAGTTATCGCAAGGGTCGAGGAACATATCTCTTATCTTCGTGGTATGAGCGAAGAAGCAGTTCGTCCAAGTAAAGGAATCATCGATACTCATTAGGGACGACGATGAAAAGAGGATTGCTTCGTTCTTACTATTGCCATGAAATGGAAGTGGACGAAAATCGGGTGTGCACTGTGGGAGATAAGAAAGAGATGAAAATCGAGGATTTGACACTTTGGCATGCGGATCGAATAGTCTGGTGAAAGCGCGGTCGATTTTGCGGAGAAATTCGAGTGTAGCGTGTGCGCTGGCAGAGCCACTTTCGTCAGCAACATCGGAACGAAGCAAGCAGCAGAGCAATAGAAATAGATTTGTGCGCGTACAGAGTACATCGCTTTCACCGCGTGCGCCATTGAAAATCTTACAAGCCGAACCTCCAGCCAGCAGCAGTTTCCTAAGAAGCGAGTAAACAGGTAAACACCACTCGATCTGTACTCAAACTCGTGCACGCGCGAGTTCACTGTGAAAACTCTTTGAAAAGCATCAAGTACCTCCCGGGCGGCCTCCCGAGCTTCGAACGGACTGGATCCTAGAGAAATCGGAAATTGGAGCCCACTCGTCGCAGTTGCACTGGCACTTTTACGTATTATCGCGCGTGTCGACAAATATACGGTACCTCGTTCATGGCTTTATACCGTATTTGCGAATATTTTTTCACAAACATCGTACGGCGTCGGCTCTGTACGTACTGCCGAAAAATACATATATGTAGAGAAAAAATTTCATTTGGATTCGAATTTGCTCTTCAGTTCCTCCACTTTTATATCTTATCACAGTACATTCTACTATTAACTGATTTTATCAATTACCGGAAATTCCTGTGAAATAATAATTATGCAAATAATATTAGCATACGTATATATTTCAAAAATAGTCATTAAAAATTACAATCTTTCGGAGTGAATGAGTCGCAAACTTGTCGCACTCGTGTGGGCCACCCCGACGGAAAACTTTCAATCTTTTCCCGGCCGTCCAATTACCGAAAATCCCTTCGAATTGGCGTGAAACGTGCTCGGCTTTGGGAGGCTTTGACATTTCATGTTGTCGTTTGTACATCATTATAACATCATCGACATAATCATTTATATAAAATGAAGAATTTTGCATTGACTCGATGCATATTTGTCGAATTATCGCTAACGATATCTGCCAAATAATTCGACAATACGAATGTAAATTCGCTATTAAAAAATGCAAAGCTGCGAATCAAGTAATAGAGCTGTTGGGAACAATTAACACCAAGCCTGTTGTTGATCTTCAGTACTTTGGTGTTGCGAATTTACACCCCAAGTAATGAACCTATTGGGACTACCAGAATAGTCACATGACAACAGTCATTAGAGGCACAATGGGACGTAATACAGGAGATGCACACATGGGGGATGGGGAGCACCGGCAAACACGAAGAACGAACAATCGACAACACCAACATACGAAGCAATCGATCGATGGAGTGGCGTCCGGCGTCCGGCGTCCGGCGTCCGGCGTCCGGCGTCTCGACCTACAACAAGGCACCGACTGCCTGTCGTCAGGGCCAACTTTACCACTACACCTTACCACAACATTGAAAAAACAATAAAGAAACGCACACGATATTCTCTGTACATAAACAATTATACACAAGTGTTTGTGAAAATATATCAAAGGTGAATATAAATTGAATAACCATAGAAATAATTTTGTACAATTTGAGTATTTCGAAGCATCTCTTAAATCAGAGAATGATTATATTTGCCGTGTAATTTATATTTCTATCAATCGATCTAATTTAATAGTACTCTGATAAAGAGTCGTAAAAAGTATTGAAAATAGATGAAACCACGAAGCGACGCGTGCACGTTACTCCAACACCTAGATTTGGATATATTTATCATTTTTTCTCGTAGCTGGTAATATTGGACTAGTTCTACGAGACTCCGGGAGAAGCTGAAGAAATTTCTTGGCGACTTATCGCCTCCGGTTTCTCGTCCAAAGCCATTTCCATTTGTAACTCGTTTTCCAATCGACCTACGGTTCGACTGGGACGTTAGAGGTCGGGGAGCACTCGACCGGAGACGCCTTGGGGGGGGGGTCTATACATTGGGTCGCGTTGCGAAAAGGAAGTAAACGAAGGAAAATGGAAAAGTAGCTTACCGAGTAACAGAGAGATGACCCGCAACTAGTGCGAGAGTTCACGGAGAGAGCCCCAAGGAGTTAAGGGTAGCGGCGAACCTCGAGGCTCTTCGGCATCGCAACGTCCAGTAGTGACAGTACGCAGTATCCCTACAGACGCGCCTCAGGCTGTAAACAAACTTTTGAGTTTCACCAGGAGAAATTGGAATTTCACCTCGGGATCGAATTCGCCTTCTGCAGTCCATGAGAAGGGCGTGCCTTATCCCACAATATATGACAGGAGCGAATGAGCTGTGAATTTCCATTCACCTACACATTGCACAGATGCGAGCTTGCGGATTTGATATTTGTATAATAATCGGTAATCATGGATTGTCTATACAACGGTAGTATGTGAATACGTAGTAGTTTTCTCTGTTCCCGAGGTATTATTGCGATATTAGCAGGCAATGGAGACTCGAATAGGACGTGAGCCGCCGAGCGGTGAGTTCACTTATATCGCGAGTCTCGAGCACGATTCTCGCTCGCTCGGGCGCGCAGTTATGAATGAAACCGGCAACGAGTTGGCACGATTCCAGAGCGTTCCCAGGTGGCCGCGAAATTAAGCTCCGCTTCACGATGGACCGGAGCGCAGGGTGCGGTGTGCAATTCTCCAGTCGCCCGAGACGAGCTTTGCACAGCGCATCTCTAACCCCTAACAATTTATATGTTTCTCTCAAGTTTCCGTCTCCCTTCCGTGTCTTCGAATACGAGCGTTGGCACCATTGCATTTATCGCCCAATTATCACGTTGAATTGAAGCTTACGTGGCACTTGCACACTTACAACGATAAAAGTACTCACAAGTAGTTTCACAAGTTTTTTCACAAAGCTTTCCCAAGACTCATCAAGACTATTCCAAATTCTATCAGACTCAATAGAACGATCCACTTTGTGAGCGAAAAAAAAAAAAAAACTTGTGGAAAATCACCGTGCATCTATGCAATTTCGAAGGAAATATTGCAACAGCATTCGTTATCTCGCATTGACATCTTCCAGTTGGATGTAATATCTCATAGTGAAAGAGGAAACGAAAATGAGGTAGGTAGAAGTAGCGGAATCGTGACCAAGTGTACGAGAGGAGCTAGTCGACTAGGTAATTACTTCTTAATATTTTACGCTCCGTCGAAGCCCATTCCACTTGGGTTGAATCGGTGACCCTTGATAATCTATTCCTCATCTCGTCGTGCTTCTGTAGTAGGAAAAAAACGAAATAAGAGGAGTTGGTTAAAGAACGGTCGGTACTAAATCACCACCGTTGAATCATGCGGAAAAACACGTAAAGACGATAATCAAATATTTCTCAACACATCTTTGTATTACATAGAAAGAAAACAAGAGAAAAAAATCCAAAAATATCATTGTACATGGTGATAAAAATTGTGTGCTCTTGTGAATAGCACAGATGATACACGATGTGTAGGAAGGCATAGTGTGATATCGCTAGAGCGCGCGGCCACGTTTTAATGAAAGTGGTGCGTTCGCGCGGAAAGCGATATCCCCAATTTGGAGCGAGCAAGCGCACGAAGGTGGTCGATTGCTCGTGGCTAATTTAACCGCGCCCGCGTTTCAGAGTTCCTGTGTGTTATCCTCTCGTGCTGTGCTGTTGCTGGCTTAAGCGTTCGAGTAAAGCATGCACCCAGCGGCGTGAGCACAAACGCTTCGTTTTCATTTGGGGGGCCCTAATTTAGGGAGATTTATAAGCAACGAGTATACACGGTAAACTATAGAAGAGGCCAACAGAGTGTACACACTGTAGCTTGCAATACGTTCGTGATGCTTTAAACTATACAACACTGTAGTGTAGCTATTCGGTACGGTACTGAGATCAGAAAACCTCAGTGGTCACGACAATCTCGACAAATCTTCTTCGATCTTCGAAAAATCGACTTTTTTCTTTTTTTTTCACATTTTGGCTTTTCACATTCTGAAAACTATTTTTCTCGACTGTTCAGGTGATTCTGAGTACGCTGACATGAATATCTCGGAAAAAAAAAAAAAAAAAAAAGAATTACCTAGAGTAAAATTACAAGTTGTAGTTGAATCGGGCTAATTTTAATTAATATCTGGGAATGTCAGGAAAAGATGGTTAAGTGAGATGGAAAGCGTGATATGTAGTGGTGCTGTTGGGAAGAGCTGGGTGAAGGGTTCGTTGGTCTCGGTGGAGGGTGTTGGTAGGTGAGGAGGAGCGGAGGCGAGGCTAGCTCACTTCGAGAAAGTGTTTCGAGTGTCAACGTCGTCGGAACGGCAGAGACGAGGAAGGGTGTAGCCAAGAGCTGTAGAAAAGCCGAGGGTCGAAGGGGGACCGTTGGGAAAGAGGAGAAAATTGCCACGAGCAGGAAGGCGAAGGTGTTAAGGTTGGGCGGATTTAATGGGGTATAAAGGTATAAAAATGATGTCGCGTGGTGGTGGTGGTGGTGGTGGTGGTGAGAAGGAGAGAAGCGAGTGAGTGCGAATGAGTCTATGGAAGTGGAAGAAAGAAAGAGAAAGCCCCCTCGTGAGATACGGTCAGCCGCGACGGTATTTCATTCTAATGGCCAGATGTTGTCGCCTCTCCGCACCGGCCACACGATTTAAGGCCCGTGCACACACGTTCATCCACACGCGCGAGTTACACTAACACGCGCGTAATCTCGTGATTCTCGAGACCACCTCTGCTTCTTCGTCTTCCTCATATTTTGCGACTCTATTTTTTCGCGATGGCAAGTCGGGCCGCACCGCTTCTTGGCGCCTTTCTAATAAACGCCTTATATAGGCTGTTGTCTAGGTGGAACTCGCGACCCGCCATTATCTCTTTCGTGTGAAACTTTTCGTGAAACTTCTTCCACGACGAACAACCCCATCGGTTTTAACAATTAATCGCCATATATGCACTCGGTACGAACGCGCCATTTATTTCCAATAATTCACATTTTCGAATGTTCAATAAAAACTTTAAATCGAATTCCTTTTGTATAAAATGCAATTTCGAAAAAATTCCAAAAAATCTATTCATACGGAATACGGTTGTGTAATTTGCCATCGCTATACCAGGAGAATAGACAATTTGGCGGGATAGCGGTAGAACGTATTACCACCGTCAGAAGTGAAATAAAAGGTGAAGCGATATTCAACGACGGAAGAAGGTAAAGAAATAGACGTGAAAGATCTTTATAACGATGTGGACGAGGCCGCAGGCTGCCGCCCACAATAATAATGGTTACGCTGTAACAGTGAACACCACTTTGTTCCGGTCACCAAGTTGTCGACGGTTTGCAGAACTATACGACGGGAGACCGCCGCTGTGTAGGAGCGAGGACAGATTCTCGCCGCACAGATAAACGTTCCGGTCTTCCAATAAATTCAGCCGTGCTGCGCCAAGCCAGGGAACTCAACTGTACCTTTCCTGTCGAGAACTAAAAAGTTCAGCGTAACGAAGACGATATTTGACCAACTTTTTTACATTCCTTTTTATACTATTTTATAATATATCGTCGTTGCGTACCAAAAAACGGAGCATTTCAATTTTACTAACTAAGTGTTGAGCTTAGATATTTTGTACAGTGTATAAAGTAGAAATTGAAAATGTGAAGAAATTAGGAAGTTATTTTGAATAAATTTTCAAGTGGCATGAATCTGACAATTTTGTCACCGAATGAGACAGGGTGTATTAATATTATGTAACGCCATGTTCAACGATGTTGCAAGTTATCCGTTTCACTCACGTTTCTTTGTGCCCCCGGGGGAGAAGGGAAAAGGTCGAGAAGAGGAATTAAAAAAAAGATGTATATATATATATAAATTAAAGTGCCACGCGTTTGCGGCGTCTAGTTAGCGCTAGAATAATAAATTTCAATGGCGTTAGCACGGGAAGGTAACTACTGCTGCTGCTACCACCACCACCACCACCACCAATACTGGCTTGCTACGTAGAGCCGGTAAAGCAATTGCTGCGCCCAGAGCAGCAGCAAGCAGAAGAACAGAGAACACCCTTGGAAAGTTTTTTAATTGCCGAGGAGCGGACGAGTTCACCCTTTTTTCGACGTTTCCCCGCGGCACTAGAAACAGCAGTAGAATGACGAACTCTAAAGAGTAAAAACCGCTCGAGTTCTTTTACCACGAAATATGTTCTAATTTACTTTGTTTCTGACATGTTGATATGTTCTATTTACAAACACATTATCATTTTGTTCTTACACCCATCCAGAGTGGAGCTCGGATTCTTTCAAGTATTACTTTAATTAATCTATGATATTTATCAAAATGCTCACCAGATTGATGAGAATGCAATTATAGTATTAATTGTATTAGGTAATTGTATTTTCGTGGTCCCGATAGTTTTCCATCCCATAAGAGTTGCAGCATAAATATACGCATCCACCCTCAAATGGCTCTCTGTTTTCCGGTTTTCCCAACATGGTTTTATATGCGGTGTCGAATTAATGGTGCCCGACCAAACACACAGTATAGTAGACTCTCCCGCTATGCACCGGCAATAGAAAATATGAAGCCCAGTGGCTTTTGTATCGTTTTATAGCATATTCCGTACACTAATATATCGTTGGGTACGAAACGATTTGCGAGATTGTGGAGCTGCGGCGAGGACGAGAGTCGAACCGCACCTCCTCTCACCGCTCTTTCTCTATTCACCAGTTTGTTGTACAAACGCGCGTAGGGATTTACAGTTTAATTGACACATCGATAAATCAGACGAACCCCCTGTGTAAACAGTGCGTATCGCACCCCGGGGTTTTATCGACGGACCATATGCACGCGCTCTTCGCGGCTAACTCGCTATTGGTGGGTGGGTGAGCGTGCACACACAACCACTTCGGGTCTCGCGAACGTTCCGGCCCACCTGCCGTGAGCATGTGTCTACATAACGTCGAATGGGCGGTATGGACTTTATTTGTAAAAATATTTCGCGAAGAACGTATCGCGGAGGCATTTCCGATTTTCACCGGTCGTGGTCGCGCCGAACCGTATTATAAACCTGTCGGTTCCGACGCGTATTTGTTCACTGCTTTTGTTATCCCCTATATACACATCCATGCTTTAAAACGCCACCGATATTTTGCCGCTCCTGATGCGTACCTTCTTTTACTTCCAACATCCGGTGCTCTGGTTTTCGTATGGATAAGAGAGCCTTCAATTTTTGATATTGTCAAATGAAACGACAATAAAATATATGAGTTTCGAAGATGTGTGTATATGTTGGGTATGAAAGAAAATTGGCTAGCGAAGGACTATAAAGTAGTGAGTCGATTTCTAAAAGATGTAAGAGATTTTATGCAGGACATTAATTTAAAACGGAAGAAGAACATTGTACTATAGCCATGAAAGTTGCAGGTAAGTCCGTACCTACAGATATAATACGATTCTGGCAATACCGGCGTTTCGCTAATGAAATTGCGATCGGCGAACTCCCCTAGCTCAAGGAATCTTTCGTTTCTCGTAGCGAACGGGATTCCCTCTTGTTTCTTGAATATGGGTTCTGCGCTCGGCGCCCTCAAAGTTTTTATCTCAGTCTCTATTTGCACGGAATTCAATTTAAACTCCTCAGTAGTGCAGAAGACTCCCGGACACAAGCGCGTCCCCTCGTCCCCCGTGTGACGCGAATGAATTTTGTGGGTCGTCTTTGTTCTTCGCGGCATTGCCGTTTAAACTTCACCGCTACGACGACGACGACGACGACGACGACGACGGCAATGTCGAGGATGACAACGCCGACAACGACGTCGACGACGGCGGTGAAGACGGCAATGCGATAGATCTCGAGAAATCTCCGGTAGCGCAGCTCTCTCTCTCTCTCTCTCTCTCTCTCTCTCTCTACCTCGCTGTGCCTCGATTGTTTCTTCATCCTCAATTTTATATGAATCACAATGAAAATACCGATTGCACGGTAAATATACTTTGTCTGTTTCGATAATCAAGATGGCATTAAACATGCGAGGAAAAAAAAGAGAGAGAAATTTCGTGGACCATTTTGGCGTAATTTCAATGTATTTTTAAAAAATCCGTATATTATTTAGAGTTAAAATTTTACTTTGGAAGATGATAGAGCCTCATTTCTATTCAAATGGTATTTGATAAATTCTGTGTTTACCACGATAAAGGATAATTTCGAACAATAATCATCCCTTGAATGCGGACTATGAGCTTGGGAGCGTTCGTACGTGACCGTTCACCATGAAGCTTTACCGAAGGAGAGCAGTGGTCCAGCCTGGCAATTAGTCGTCCATTACGAGTACAATCGAGTCGATGAGCTTCCCGGTAGCAGCTCGGCACAACGTAGTGTTGCCCCGCTGGCTCAAGGAACGCGCTCTAACTCGATCGTTGTGCGCTGAGCTTTTACCGTGGAACCGGTGGTGTTGGTGGTGCGGTGGTGTGGTGGTGCGGTGGTGCTGTGTCCCGAGCCAGTTAGCCAACAAAGCAGAAGTGGCCGCGTGCAAGCCTACCAACGGCAGCAAACCCCGTTCGATTGTTGCGCGCTGCAGTTAATCGAAGCCCATTAATCCCAACGGTGCCCGCCGATGGACCATCGAGAAACGACGCACCTCTAGTCCTTTTCACCGTTCCAAGAGCATCGCTGCGTCAATTTGCCAAAAAATCAAGCATCCACTGTCATTTAAAAAAAATAATAATTATAACATAACATTTGCCTCTTTTTTCTACTGCATTGAAATAAATTCCCTGGAAATGTGTATCGAGCGGCACAGACTGTCACACATTCATAGTCTCAATTACGAATGGATCTGCAAATTACTAAACGTCGTGGAATTCTCGCTGCATCAATCAGTCACCACGGATGTCCATTACCCATACCATCGACACTTTTGTAATGAAGGCTTTGTTTTAACGGTACTATTTTGCAAACCAATCGGCAATTAGCATAAAGCTGAATATACCGAGCCTCGTGAGCGTTCCATGTATCGTTGCAGTGTTCGTTACTGAAACGAGTTCTCCATCACGGGTGAACATTTGCGGACTGGAGTGAAGGATACCGCATCCAAAATCGAAGCTCGATTGTCCAGTACCAGCAGCCATGATATGTAGATGTACAAGTGCACCTGGTTGAACTCGAGAGTACTTGTACAATTTGGTATATCCTATAGTCCATGTATACCTACTCACTGAACATATGCGTACTATCATGGTCTGCGACTGAAATGTAGGTGCTTGTACAACGAGGCCAGCCCGAATTTGAACGGTTTAGCAGGCTTCCAGTTAACTACTTGAACCATCACTGCTATTCACGCTCTCGTGTATTATCGTACTCTTCTTGCGCACCCTTCTCGATCTCGGGTTCATCGATGTGGTCATAATTTTTCTCCTCGATTTTTTTTTTGGGAACTTAAAGAACAAGACGGTGGCACCATCGTTCACCTTGTATGGAGTTTGTGTGACTGTGCACGTAATCGTACACGTACAGTAGTAAAGACTTCTATAGCTCGTGCTTTAATATCTCGCGTGGAAGAAATTAGGGTCCTCGATGTTATACTGTATTTGAGATGGGGTAAAGTGAAAGATATAGCGGTAAAAGGAAAGAAGGAAGAAGAGTGAGAGAGGGAGAGAGAGAGAGAGACGTGGCTCGTGCGCGTCGGGACTTGAGCTCGATCGCGCCAGTTACTCCTAGTGACAGGGGATTTATTGCGAAAGTTGCGATTGTATGAGAGACGAGGGAGAGAAGCGGATTGCAGTGGTGGTAGCCTACGGGTTGATGCCGCGAGCGAGGCTGACTTGGGTGCCTCCATTCGCCTTACCCGACAGCGAGCCGACCTCATGGCAACGCTTCTCTCACTTCTCTCACTCTTCCCTCGCCACCTCTTTTCACCAAACGTAGCTGAAGACCCGTTTAACTTCGTGTCCTCCAAACTTATCGACGTAGCCGCTGAGGGAATTTCCAATCTGTAATTTGGAATTTCATCTCGGTCCACCTGGTACCCGCGTCTCCCGGGTCTCGGCTTACCGGCGGGAACCTTCGAGCCGCACCAGGGTGATCTACTTTCACAGTCTTTACAAACGCAAATAACAAGAGAACGTGCCGAGTGAAACAAGAAGTCAACGCGCTTGAAAAAATACTTTCGCGCGTCTTTATATTATATTTCTACCGCCCAAACACCACTGCGCGACTACAAATTCTGTGCGAATATCGAAAAGACAAATATCTGAAATTTGAGCTTGGTTGAATTTACTCCGGCATATCTATAGTTTCATAGCGGATCGCAGTGAGAATACATCTGTCGGCCTCCGCCACTCGGGAGACACCGTACTTTTGTGTACTTTGTGCCTACTGCAGTCGGGAACTCGCGGTTACACGATTCCGACCGCTTCTCCTTCTTCTTGGACTTTATCTTGGAATTTTAGGCTCTTGTGGTTTTTAATTCTTACCGATGCGGTTGAGCGTTCTCTCCTAAAACTTATTCCGTCTCACTCGGAGTAATTTCTCGCCTCTCTTTTACCCGAGACGCCGACCAAGTTTTAGAATATAACTCCGGAGGACCGCACGATGAAATCTTAACCCTCGGGCTCTACACGATTTAATGGAACATATTTTCTACCTCGAATTACTGCTTGGCAACCTCACAATATACGGAATCAACGTCGTCTACTTCAGTGAGAATGTTCTATCGCTATGGTATTCGAGAGACAACTGCTTAACGTGCGTTGTTGCATAATAAACGAATCGGCGACGTCGTGAAGAATGCAGCTGCACCGACAGCTTTATAAAATACAGGTGCGAGCTTGGTGTAAAAAAATTTGCGGGTTCCCGTAGAGTAGAGCTGCCAGAGAAAATGGTGAAATTCCTTGAGGAATAGACGTCGGGCTATCGTCGTTCCAAAAAATGCTCCTCGGCTCGGAATCACGAAACGCTGCATCGTGAGAAGAAGAAATCTAGCAGTGAACTAAAGAGACCTCGGGGGTTTCCCATCGTTTCAATTACCGTTGCACTGAGCACGATATACGAAGCTAAGAGAGGCAAACTCGTAGAAACGGTTCTTTAATCTCGAGGCTAGTGGGCGAGCAGCATCAGTGCGGCCTTCCCCCCGCCTTCTTGGGGTACGCTTAAGACAGTCGGGGCGCAGTTGGAAAGAGAGAACGCGAAAGGAAGAGGAGAGCGACTCGTCGACAATCATGAGTTTCACGATCCGTCGTTAACATCGTTGGAGGAGCAGGGGAACCGGATTAAAAGTTGGTCTTTGCTTAACGCGGTTCAGTGGGGTTTCGGATAGCGGAAAAGGAGAAAGAGACATGGCTGGAAGAGAGCTGAGCGGAAATACGGCGCTAAGAAGAAGCAGAAGAAGAAGAAGAAGAGGACGAAGAAACAGAGAGAAATGGGATATGGTTCGGGACAAAGAAGACGCGAAGAAGCAGGACGTTGGGACTTCAGCCGAAGCCAAAAGAGCAAGGTCGCCAGGCACGTTGCGGAACATCCCTGTTGGCTTCAGGTTTTATTTTCTTTCGGATCTTCTCTTAAACTTATTCCCCGGACGCATCTTGTTACGAGATCCAGTCGTTGAATCAGCGGTTCTAACTCGAGAGAGCGATAGAGAAAGCTGAGACGTTGGATAGCGTCCGATAAAATGATTGGGACCGGACGAACTATCCTATCCACCCGACGACACATCACCCGACTCCACTGGCGACATCGTGTGCCCATATAACAGTACATAAAAAACGTACATATATACCGGATAATAAAGCAAGTTCAGACGTGAATGATTTGGCCGAGGCTTCGCTTCTCGACGAATTGACGTGTACACAAATTACATGTATCCTCGATAAACGATATCAGTTCCGCTTGATATGGGATTATGTAGTCTCTTGGTCGACGAAATACATTCCAGTCACGCAATTATATTAAACGTTCCCCATTCGTGACGCCTTTTATTCCATCATAATAGTTGGATATCGTCGCTATTTGTCGAAAGTCACATACATTTTTTTATGAGTCGCGTGCTCGTGGAAAAAATTCGAACTGAGATACCGGATTCGGGGTATACCTGTGTGAATCAATTCCTTATCAGATTGAATAACAGACTGAATATCTTTGCTGAAGTATTCCTGTAATTTTGGTCGTTGCAGGAGTGGACAGCTTGCGTCGAGTACTTGATACTCGTATTCTTGAATGAAAAAATACCCTGAAACCTATTTTTCTTTTACCCCTCAACCCCTGGTTGCTGTGTCCCTTGCGTTTGTTTTTCCGACCAACAAAAACATTGCGTGGCTCACGCAATACTATCTGTGGCCAACGATCTTACAAAAAACAACCAACACTTCTGTTTCACTTTTTCCTCCACTCCATTCCGCGTGCAAGCTGCGATTTATCGTCTCAGATCTCTACCACGTAAAAGGGGGAGAATTTGCGGAGTAAAGAGAGCTCGTGCGTGCATATATTACGTCTGCATACGTATATAGACCAACAGACGTACGTCTGCACAATTTCTTCTGCAAATGGCCTCAAAGTTTCTGTGCTTGCATTATATTTCCGCACAATTTTTACGTCCGGTAGCATATCAAATAAGTTGGGACATGTTAGGAATACATTCTACAACAGGGGAGTTTAGATAACATTGCCACGCGAAATCTTAAGAGAACGGATTACGTGGCTTCACATTTTCCGCAGAAGTAACTGAGTTTGAATGTTGTTTGCGTGGTCTTTTTTTTTTTTTTGTTCCATCCTATTGCTCCGCGTATCATGAATATAGGTTTACGAGTATACCCAAATCCGCATTAGAATTGCGGTAGCCATTTAAATCCAACCGGCAAATGATCCGCCTATAAATCACGCCAAGTCGCAATGAAGAGGATCGTACGTACGAAGAGAGCTTTTGCTGAAGAATGTTATTATGTAGAGAGTGTCTTACAGTGGGTACGGGTTTTTCAAGATGTAATCGCGACCGCGCTCCTGGTCAAGTGTTTCCGACATGTGGATATGATATATTATAGGTAAGTACCGTTGTCAGACAAGCAAATGTCATTTGTGTGTTTTCCTACTCCGTATGCCGTACGGTTAGATGCGCACACCGTATACAATAATGTAGGAGAGCACAGTAGATACGAAACATTTACCGCGGTCTCCACCGATCCCGTGCGCTTCACCTTCTTTAGATTCTCGACTGTTTCTACTACCGTCGTCAGAGCGCCGTCACTACCACGAGCTTATTGTCTATTTCTCGAGGTGAAATTTCTACGGTTATTTCCACCTTCATTGGCAAGCCATGTACGTATAGGTACCTAGTAACCACAGAGTACCGTATACACTATCTCGAACGATAGGAAAGGTACGAGGGGCGGTCTCACTCGGCTAGGTAACCATCACAGCCAAAGGCAGCCAGCCAGCCATCCAGCGAGCAACCGGACCGAATTGGCGGCCGTTACGCCGACAATTCACCCGGTGAAATAGGCGGTAAAGTTTTAGACGCCGATCAAACCATCCACCGTCTGATTCACGATCTTCTTGTTCCTGGTATACTCGCAGCCTGGCGTGTATCCTTCTCATCTGGCATTCCTTGTTTCACTCGGTTTTCGTGGAACGCCTGACGGATCTGCAGGCCGTATGGCTACCGCATTCGGCAAGTTGGATTTTCACCGAGACGATATTCCGACGGAAATGGAAATTCACACGTTATATTGCTACTAGTAAAATTTAATGGAGACACTTCCAGCGGAAGAAAAAAACAAACAAACGAATGCCCTTTTTGAGTTCAACGGTAGAACTGGACGTCATGCCCTAAAGTAAAATATTTCATATTTATTATAACGAAATGAAAACTACGCATTCATGAAAATTTTCATCCGAAAGAGGAATAATAACAACTCATGTAGAGTTGGCTTGTGTAGAAACGTGATGTTGTCCCAGAGGTGATATAAATCGCATAGTATCGTACGCATCCACGTGCTGGTGAATACAAGAGAGAGAGAGAGAGAGAGAGAGAGAGAGAGAGAGTGAAGGAAATATTCATTTTTAAGTTTTCAAGACGTGGCACAATCCTCACAGTCTTCAGTTTGTTTGCGCACAAGAAAGCAATTTATTGTCTTTTTTAGCATTTCGGTAGGAAATACTTTCTCGCTATTCTGCAGGGACTGAATCTTTCTCTCTTTCTTTTTCTATGATACCCGGATTTCTCACAGACGCCTGTCGTCCCTAGAGAGGAGTAAATTTTCCGCAGCACACGAACCATTCTCCCATCCGAAGCATTCAGTTTTCCGCGAGTCTGCCCCACCATCGTGCCACCCGTTTCTGACGTTGATATTCGCTTGGCTGTGTACTTTTGACCGGAATGGAAAAAGATATTATACCGGAGAGTATACAGTTGGACTGAATTCGCTGACATTCCTACCCGACGACGGGCATGCGACAAAACCTTAAATATCTTTTCGATTGCTTGGCACAGATGGCAAATCTAAGGAAAAAGTGTAGCGATAAAACAAAAAAACAATTCTCAAGCTTCTTCAAAGTTGTTTGTTCGATCATAGCGGGGACAGCAGATACGTCGACAAAAAAAATTACTTTTCTAAATAAGGAAAAAATGAGCTTAGCGGTTTTTTCATTTCACCCTCGGTATTTAAATCTCTTCATTAACATCCCTGTCTGGCCTCTTTCCCTTATTTGACTAGGAATATATAATGAACGGAATAAAGTGGCGGTACTTTAATACCTTTCTACCAAACTACCACTAGAATTCTTTATTGGAGAGGAAAAATCGAGAAAGGCTTGCACCCGCGCTAATCATTATCATCCACGATAGTGGTGATAGTAAGGTGAATGTACGATAATAATGCGTACACAGTGAGCCATTTAATATTTTTATTATTCTATCCCTTCTTGTGTCCTCTTTCTCTTCACATCCTACCTCTCGGCCTACACTCCCGGCAATAACCGTTATTCATATATTACCATAAACTTGGCTAACCTGACTCGCAAGCGTATCATCCCGTCGAGCCGAATAACCCCCGTGTGTTGGACTCTTCGGGGCTTCCACCGGTACGAAGAATGTAATTCTACGGGTAGCTCCGTTACACCACAAACGACGGTTAAATGTATTTGTGATCCTCATATCCGCGATGGTACCGGGTTGTGCTTAATACTTACAGGTAACCCATATCATCCAACTTCCATACGTTCATCCCACCACGTCCGCAGCCAATGGTCTTTCTTTTCAGCGAGAAGAGAATTTTTCCTCCGGGATGAGAACAAACCGGAATCCTTTTACTCTTCTATTTCGCTCCCCCTCCCTCACTCTCTTGGCATCTCCTTTACATGTGTCGCACATTCATTTTATACTTAATACGCAGTGGTGCTATGCATGAACTTGCGACAATGGAGTCGTTAAGGCGTTTTCCTCGGTCTCGTTCGGTTGGCCGTTACCTTTTAGTACCCACCGTAAAAACCTATGTGCACGTTCCGTCCTCTTCGCAGATCCCTTCTTGCGGGCTGCCACGAAGATGGCACGGGATTGAAAGGGCAACGAAGAAAATGAGAGCTGACGCCGGTGCAAGGCTCGCAGTGGAGAATAGAAGACCGAGGTTCGCTCTTAATAGGCCGGCTAAAGGGTTTGATAGAAGGAGAACCGAGTCTTCACGAGGGAATATGGAGCGAATGAAGAGGCCCAGGCAAATGAAAAGGGATAAGAAGTCAAAGTGGAAGCAGGATAGAGACGTGGAAAAGGAGAGTAGTGAGTAGCAGAGATGGCGGCAATGGAAGACGCGATGAGAACAGGAAAGGCGTATATACAGCTCGTACTCGGGCTACCGAGGGTAATACGCTCGCTGGCTTGCTTGCTTGCTCGCGCTCGCACACTTACTTTTAGCTTCGAGGCAAAAACGGGATGAAGCTCTTTTTCTCACTCTCACACTCCTTCTTGCGTCTCGCGTCTTTTTCTCTTCGTGTTCTTGCCCTTGTCTTTTCCAGACGCTCCTTCTTCCGCGAAGCCTTCACACAGGAACCACTGGTACAGTCGGTGAGTGCTCAACCCCCTCTTTTGAGCACTACCTCAGAGATATGTTCTCTCTTGGCCGACAAAGTACGACCAAATCCGTTTTTTTTTTTCTCTTTTTTTTTATCACCGGTAGATGGTCCTTCGTCTTCGCATCTACAAATCTCCTTTACCCTCGAGGCTCGATAAGACAATTAAATCTCTCTTTCCCTCTTCTTTATCATTTTTTCATTGAACATGTTTATCTCTCTCTCTCTCTCTCTCTCTCAAAAACATACTTTTCATTTTCAAAGGAAGCTTCTTACAGTTTTCTATCCCCGTGCTGTAATGAGTCTGTTTGAAAGTATTGCTTTAATAACCGGGAACCTGACTTCCATGGGGAAAAACAATTTTGTGATTGATGAAACAAGAGTTGCGTTCTAGTGGCGTATCACGTAAGCAGGTAGTTTGTCAACGCTCTCGTACCGGATATACCGTAGTAGAGGAAAAGACAGAGATAGCGATGCGAGAACACCCTTACACATAATCGTGGTACATACTCCATCCTCAAGCTCCGAGAGCTCCGAGTCGTCGTCGACGACGACGACGACGACGACGACGACGACGACGACGACACGATTACAATTTCCAAGCACGCAACTGCCGCTCGATCCTGCGGATTACTTCTGCACGGGATGGTCAGCCAAGCATGGACGTGGGGGCGCTGCTACACCCTCGTCCTTCTCTCAAACCCCTTTTTCTCTCAGACCAAACCTCTGTGATCCTTTCTGCACTAGCGCTACTGCTTCTATCGCTCGTGCTATGCTACTTATGGTGCTGCTAGTGGAAACGTTGCCACGGATGGTACTGCGCATTTTAAAAGAGGTTTTGTCTTTCGACGAATGGAACGCGGTAAGATCCGAGATACGAAGCAACGACAGACAACTCGTCCCTTCGTTTCTGTTGACGTTGCTTGGATTCACTTTTCCATTTTATTTTTATTCCCTCTTTCTCACGTTCGTGTTATCAGGAGTCTCATTGCAAAAAATGAACAAATGCGTCTACTAATAGGGGAGAGTGTTGGTTATACTGGAAGACATATTTTCCAAAAGTTTTTGCTTTTGATTTAGAATAAAGATAGAAATCTCTGTCGGTTCGATTCACAGCAAAATTCGCGTTCTCGTTTCCTAGATTTCTCGATGATGTTTACCTCTTTATTCCACAGTCTTGGATCGCTATTGCCAAGTCGAGCTGAATAATTGCTCTTGGGAGTGTACCCCACCTCCCATGATCCTCGAACACGAGTCCTCGAGCCCCGCGGAGACGTTCAGCTAGCGACAACGGTATTCTCGCAACAAAACACTCCTAGTCCTATTCAAGCAGGCGCGGAGTGCAACTTGTTGCGATTCGCTAGAAAGCTCCTCGGGCGTCGGAAAAACGGGACAGGACCGACAACGACGAAACACCGAGAGAGAGAGAGAGAGAGAGTCCATTTCCATTCTACTTGTCATACTTTAAAGCTACAGTTCCCGCATTAATTCTCACTCGTCGTTTTTTTTTTTCTTTTTTTTTATTACCTTAACGAATTGTCATTAATTTCAAACTTGCGAAAAGTCCATATCCATGTTATAGTATAAACTTTGTGTTACAGTATTAAGAAGAAGAATTTGCAGAGTTTCATATAAAAGATAAAACTCGCGCTATCTTGAAATTCTTAAAAATCGATTACATAGCCGTTAATATAAAATATTCGACAACAAAAGTCCAAAAATAATTAAAGAGAGGAGATGACATACAATGGAGATTAAATAAGGATATGTGGAAAAAACACGGTACGACCGTTTAGCACGTAATGCACACAGGTTTTAACAAGCTTTGTCATTAAAATGTGCGTATGCCGTAATACAACTGGAAAAGCTTAGTGATGCGAAACGGGGGCGACGTGGAGAAAAGGTGGTAGGCCGAGAAAAATGCTAGGATAGAGATGAGAGAGAGGGAGAGAGAGGGCAGCAGAGTGAGGAGAAAAAAAAAAGCGGCGAACCTCAGCGATTTCTAAAGCAGAGGTTTGCGTAATGAGTCTTTACGCCCAGCTATGAATATGCATGAAATGGTGGCAGTGCTTTCCCCGCTCACCACGCCGATCGTCAGTCGCCGTATGTTCTGCACCCTCGTATTCCCACTTCACTGCTTCTTCACCTTCCTCATGCTCCGCTTTACATACATACATACATAGAACAAAAGTGAATGATACAGAATGACTGACACACACAAAACGTGAAAATGCGAACAAGTTTCCGTCCTCGGCCGATTTTCATTCGAGTACGCTCCAACACCTCAGAGTCAGTTTCTCCAAATGGCAAAGAATCACCGAGATACATAGTGGAGGCGTAGACGAAATCGCGAAACGGGCCGTTAACTCACCCGGGCTCAAAACTCGATTCATGTGGGTCAAGGATTGAATAAAGGCGAAAGTTTTTTTACGTTCTTATTTGGGATTCCTGCTCCTTCGAAAGCCAAAAGCTCGGTCGGTGTGAAAACAAATGGAAAACCGTCATGATACATTATAATATCTTATCATCCATCATTAGGAAAAGAGCAAAGAAATGCTTGTGCATGTTGAATTTTAGAATCGTCGTTATTATAAATTTGACAATTGTGCTATTCGGTGAATGCACTTTAAATAGTACCGAGATGTCATGCGGCATTTACTTCACCGATTATGAGAGAGAGAGAAAGATAGGCCTCCAAAAGCAACCCTCCCACTGTGTTGGCAAAGCTGAGATTATCTCGACAATGCAACTTGATAATTTCCAGCTGCACGCTTTCCTGGCGTATAAGCGCCTTAAGCGCATTAAATCGAAAGGACGGCAATCCAAAATCTTCAGTTTTCCAGATTATTTCGGGAAAAGTCATTGCTCAATGTTTTACAACATAAGGGAATATATTTTTATATTTACAGAAATCAGCGATTTTTGTCGGTGTGATTGATTGACTACGGGAAAATACGGGGTTTCTTTTTTTTTTTTTTCGAGAGAACGGAAGACCGGAAAAGGATAAAAATGGGTGAGGGCGTGAAGAAAGTAAGAGCTTTAACGTGTCTCGAGAGAATGACGAGTCTCTGCCATTTGAACACGGATCGATATGTCTTGGTTGAACGATGCACGCGGTTAGAGCTCTAAACCGTAATAGAACACCACTCAATGTCAGCTCGGCTAATAATCGACGAAGTAATGCTGGTGTATGTCGGTCAGACACGAAAGGTACAATTTGCCATGAGTGAATGAGCGCGCGTTCCACGAGGCACAAGTCCGAGGCATCGTAACCAGCAATTTACTTATTCCGAATCCCATCAGTGGAATAATACGAGAAACGATTCGACATTACCGATGAATGCATTAAGGGCGTGGGCCACATATATACGCGTATAGATGCTTTTCGATGATGGCTAAGGAATGGATGAATTAGATGGAGAGAATGAAAAACAAATGCAAAAGAGACACGGTAATGCTTTCTTCTCCTCGAAGCGCTCGATGCCGGAATGATTCCGTGTGGCAAATGGAAATGACTCACGGATAAAATGAACTCCGGAATAATGCAACAAGAACACGCGATCTGCCAAAAGCTCTCACTCTCGTGCTTGTCCCGACTTAGGACGAACATGATGGAGAGAATGAAAGTTCTATAATGAAGTTATACCCCTTGATCCTATGGATGGATCCAATTTCTTATCTCTTTTCGGGTTAAATACTCATGAAGAACGTCGTAGTGACTTTGCAAAATTGTCGTGAATATTTATTAAAGTGCGTTTTTTAACGGGTTTTCTGTTTCTGTCAACAGGTCCGGTGTGAGGGCGTCGTATTTTCCGCTATCTCTTGATCCATTCTGTCGATCTTGCCGATGAAGGAAAAGAGGTCGTGAGATTAGCGACGAAAGCACACGAGTCTTGTAGTTCCGTGAGCTTTAGCGGGATTCTAAGAAATTAGGACATCAATAACCACCCTCCGAGTGCTCTCGTCACATTCTAAGAAGGAAGGATAAGGAGGCACTGAGGTAGCTCTAACTGCCATCTACCGTTTATAATTATTTCGCGACTGGTAATTACCGCAAAACGCGAGAGGTTCGTGTACGTAGACTACGTCATATTGACGTGTACTCGTCCAAGTGGTTGCGCGTGTGGAGTGTGGCTATAGTGTCTGCTGGGTGGCACGATCAAAGGCCGGAGGAAAATGGAGGCGGGCTCGTGGTGTACAGATGCTTGAGCGAAAGCACGCGCAATTAAAAGCGCGTTGAGCCCGTTTGTTCACTCTCCGCGGGAATACGAGACGGAATTGTACTTGCATCTTGGTGCGCTACAACCAAAACCGGCTCTGGATCATCAATTTCTAATAATGCCAATTGCTCGATTTTACACCAAATGCCTTTGATTATCGATTTATACTATACTATTACTGGCCAATTGTCAATGTACAGTTGGGATGGAAAATTTCAGAATAAACCAAATATATAATTATCTATCGGATATAACGAGGTAGTCGTGGTTACTGTGAATTCTCATCTCTGCGGGCTCATACAGATCCTAAAATATTTCAACCCTCGGTGGTCATACGGGGAATTAGAATAATTTAGACTTACCAAGTGATATGAGAATTTGGAGTAATCTTACTCAAGGGAGATCGTATATCCTAGAGTGGATAGACAAACGGACAAAATACAATTTTCTACAATATTTATTAAATACTTTGATATTCAAATAACATTGCTGCTATATTATCACTGTCTTTAATTATCCATTTACGCTGCATTCCATAATGCAGCTTAAAAGCTACAGTAATGTCTGGTTAAACATTAATTTTTTTACGAGCTTGAAAAAATTATAAATGCTTTTTTTTTACTACTATAAAACGTGCCCCTGGCATGTACGAAAAAAGAAAGAACGAGAAAAAAAAAAAGCAAGCAACCAATGCGATACCTTTTTCGTAACTCCCTCGCGTAAATTAACCTTCCCCCGAGTGATGGAAACGCAGAGGGACGGACGATTCCCAACAGCGTGTAATTCCGGCGTGCTTCCCCATCCCATGGTGGGCTTTGAACTTTAATGAACTTCTCTGTGATCCAACTGTGGCGAGGAGACCGCGAGTAGGAGTTGGCCGCAGCGGCTTTCACGAAATTAGTGTCGGTCTTCTTTTGCCGGCCGGCGAGCTGACTTCCGTCCGCATTTATGCTATATACACTTTGCCATTTTTTTCTTTACTCGAATATCCATAGTACAGCGGATATGTAAACAAAATAATAATTAAAAAGAAGACATGCGCGTTTCAAATCCCGGAAACTTTCTGTGAAACGTGTCTTGTGTATTACCGTCGTCGGGAAAAAAAAAAAAAAAAAAAAAAAAAAAAAAAAAAAAAAATTCTGTATTTCACATTTTCATCGATGGAAAATAATGGTTTTCCATGTTGACTTCAGAATGTCAAAAGTCGAAATCACGAGGAATTATATCGAGTATAAAAAATTTCACTGAGAGGCAATATTAACTGATGAATTTGGAAAAGTTGGTTTGGACGCTCGTCCGTGATCCAAGTAAGCGAGGCAAGAGTAGTCTCGTGTTCGAAATGAGCTGCCACTGAGAGATGAGCTTTCCGTTCGGGTAAGGCGTAAAGCTACACGATCCACTCTCCAAAGAAGTTTAATATTTTGCAGCGTCCTCGAAGTCCCGAGTTGGTTCGGTGAAAAAAGTGTGAGACGAAGCGCCGAGAAAGAGAGAAGAAAAGAGAGCGACCGCGAAGTACATAGCGTCATTCGTGCAGTCAGCTCGTTCCGTGGATAATTCGTTTCGTCGAATCGATTCCAATCGGGCAGACGGTGCGGCGCGGCGCAGCGTGGCGCGGCGTAGCGCGGCACGGCGCGCCACTCGCTATGTCCCCACACCCATATCCGATTCTCTATACTTCTTTTGCCCGAACAAAACGAATCGGCGACTGAAATAAGTCGATTGTATCTTTCCTCTGCTTCTTTTGCCCGTTGGCTCGTGAGAGTTTTCGATTGCCGAGGAAAGAGAAGGGATATCGTACACCGGAGACAAGCTCCGGAAGTAGAGGAAGGTGGAACAGGTCACCGCGGAACCGAGAAAGCAATTTACCAGGATGGTCCTTTCGAGATATAATTCATAAAGAGCAACGACCCACCCACGCCGAGAGAAGATGATACGGACCTTCCGCGACTTTCCCGTCGCCTCTCGTTGCCTCGTACGCGTCTCATCCTATCAACTATCCTCACGATTTCGAATCGATCTTCTCACACTTTTTATTATTTATCTTATTCATTTTTCATAAGCCACTTTATTCCTCGCTGAAAAATTGAGAGAAAACGGGGCTTACTGACAATTATACGTTTATGTCGAATCATTTTCCTAAATTCGGAAGCGAAGAAAAAAATTGGACGGTGGTTCATCAAGCTCACTGACAATTTCCGGTGAGTTTTTTTTTTTCTTTTCTTTTTTTTTCATATCGGAAAAGGGAGCATAAAGTTCAAATGTTTCGTAGAAGAAGAATCGTATTTGAAAATTGACTGATAAATTTTTTTTTTACCAAGTTTCTCTGGAATACTGTATATAGATATAGGTTTATACCTGTTTATATTATATAGCAACGGATTGATGGACGACATGAGCTTATCGCATTTTATTTCGAGTCGATACTTCTCAATAGCCCACGTCCATTATCAATCACCATTACTTCCAGCACCCACTCTCAATATATTTCAGCCTGTTGAAAAGCAAGGAGTCTGTAAGATGGGGGCGTGTATCGGTGAGAGTGCGGGTTGCAGCGGCTCGAATTTTCCTTACATACCACCACAGAGAATGTCGTCTTGTATTCACTTTTGCAATCAATCAATAATAGCGGTGCGGCTTGTCTGCTTTTCATTGATAAATATTATTTTCGAGATGCCAATATCTAGAAAGGTGAGTCATCCATTAATTGCGAAATTCTTATAGAGCAAACAATTATTAGATTTTTTTTTTCTGCGGACATACGATGGATCGGATTATGATGACCCGTTGAAAACTGAAATATGTTATTATTGGATCAGCCATCGATTATTTACGGATACGTACACGGAAAAATAGCTTTATCACGATAGCCCGAATGAAATGAGTCCAACACAATTTGATTAAAATAAATGTTTAAAAACTGAATTTTCCCTAGAAATACTTTGAATAATTTTTTGAAAACGGTAATTCTAAGAATGTTATACCAAAACATTTTCCAGCATTTTTTTGCCGTCCACATTACCAAACCATGAAAAACGAGCGAGTCTAATGAACCAACGATTCGTTTTTTTTTCTTTTTTTTTTTTTCGTGAAAAATTTTCGGTCGTGAAAAAGAATGTTAAAAACATTTGAATGCATGGCCTATGTAGAGTGAGTTTCCGGAAAAGCTATTGATGCCATCATAGTGAAATTTCTCTCTAGAAGTGGAAGTTTTTGGTGACTCATATTCACCACGTTCAACGTACTATATACAGCAGAAAGAGCATTGAGAATACAGACTGCGACCACGATGCGAACCACGCAGATTGGGGTCAAATGTCGTCGCGGAGCTGAGGCCGCTCCACACTTATCTTAATTAATTAAGTAGCTCGGTCTCTATGCTTCTCTATCCTCCAGAGCCGCTTTATTAACTCGTGTATGTAGATCCACCCGTTGTTTTATCAACGATGCTGGTACTCGCGTAGTTTCTCCAACTGCTGAGTAAATTGCCTTGGTTCGCTTTTGCATTGTTTCCCCGGAAAGTTTTTCAATTTTTCTTTTCACATATATATATACAACGACCCCAAGTTATATTGGAATTTTCTGTACAAGGGCATGGACGATATAAATGTGAAAGAATAGCAGTGTGTACTGTAGGGTACACGAAAAAATAAATAAATGAAAAAAAAAAAATTGTCGGAACAAACAAAACGAGCACGTACGGGTGGCCAAAAGCATGTCTGTTTGATCGAACGAAATAATTAATCGACCGTAACAACGGGTAATAGAATTTGCTTTCTTCTAACGATTTTTTTTTCTCTCTTTTTTTTAATTATATTTTATCCAACATATTGATTTTTCGAAAACATATCAAGGACTTAAAAGTAAAAAGATAAATTGTCGTTAGGATATTGCGCAGTAGATAAACTCACTTCTTTCTAGTAATTCTTTACTTGCCTAGTAAGTTTACGCTACATTTCCTTGTGAAATGTGAAACTAATTTACTCCAGTTGTGCAACCTGAGCTCTACGAACGGTGAAGAGTTAAAAAATAAAAATGTGTACTCATGGAATTGCTAATAAAGAAATTTACCCTTGTGGAAAAACTCTTGCGCTTTGCGCTTTTTTGGTGTTATTTTGTTAGACATTTCGCGTTTATAATATTTGATACGTAAAATAATTTTATGCCATTTTCAAAAATATTTTGGGCAAAGAAATCGCCCAAATCGGCTCATCGCCGTAAAAAGACGCGGGGGGCGATTGGGGGAAGGGGGAATGGCGTTGAAATTTGCGAGGTTAATATCGTTTTCCGAGCCTTTCGCTCACTTTACACCCTCGGGGATTTTACCTTTCACGACCCCGTACGTTTCCCCCCGTCTCCTGCTTTCATTTTACCTACGTTCTATTCACTCGAACTGTAAGATTTTCTCGTAGGCAAAGAGGAGAAAAAAAAAAAACGAAAGCCTCACGGAACCACTCGAGACTTGGAATTGCGAAATTATCGAGACAATTGTAATTTGAGCGGGTAAAATGGGACGACCCGCTTCGTCGATGCCTTTGCAGTGACGGTGTTAAGGGATCAGAATCGATTTAAGGCGAGAGCGTGATAAAACTAAATTCCTATACATATATATCGATACTTTTACCGTAATAAGTATTTACCAATTCTATACATGGAGGAGTATATTCAACTGTGACGAAATGAAAGTAAGTAAGGGGGTTCTTTTTTTCTTCAGTTAAAAAAATAAAGATAAATATTGATAAGTACAAGTGAGAAGAGCGGGTTTGAATAAGAGAATTAAGATAATGTTTCGAGAGGATCGGCGAAAGAGATGAGACCGAGAGTCGATGGATGGCAGGAGCTTCCGATGCGCGGTATGTTCCTTAGGTAAGGGCGAGAAGATTTTCACACGGACTTATTCGCGCAGTTTGCAGTATAAATCGTGATACGTAATGGGATTGAAACAAGACGGATAGAGCTGATGCGAAAGCTCTTGGATCTGGAGGCGAAGCGGCAAGGCTGGGATGTTGAGCCGTCTAGATGGAATAGGAAGAGGCAGCCGGGCGGGCAGGCATGCGAGCGGCAAAATCGAAAAGCACAGATAGAGCAGACGATCACGTGTCGGGGACGTGAGATCTCATCAGGAGATGTCGAGTCTCGTTAGGGATAGCAGGATAGCAGGGACCACCGGCTGGCATGTGTTTATCTTCCCACGGAATGAGAAGGCGGAAAAATCGGCGCACACCCGTTGAATCAACTTGGCAGCATCGGCTTTTGCCGTGTACTCGGCCGTGAGAGAAAATATAGAGTAGCCACGAGCGGAAGGTAGAAACGGCCAAGGCCACTGACGACTATGAGCACACTGCGCAAGCAAACACGAATATCCGTTTCGAAGCATCGCTAACGCAAAATTCGTCTATAATCGAGGAAAGAAAACATCAACGAAATATTGATTCTCTCGCTACCACAAATATTGTTCGAAGTAGTCACTCGCCACTCGAGGCTTGAAAAAACAGATAACCAGGGGGGTCTGTCATACCCCAGTGGTACATCGGTGGGGGTTGTAAAAAAAAAAATAGAGAGCCGCGATGATGCACATATGCGCGAGTTACTTCGGTATATACTGTAGACAATACAGTCTAGTATTGGGCAAATCCATCATTTTTCGTACGGGCGTTCTGGAAACGAGTTTGCTTTTCGGAGCAATGTGTAATACATCCGGCAGCTCGAAGCTTTTCGGAGCTATGGCAGAGGTAGCGCGTGTGTGGCGGATGGCGAACACGTACAGAAAGCTGGCTTGCATGGTCTCACGGATCACGTTCGCAGCTTACAGCCCTCTGCGATACTATACTACTAAGCATGGATATGTGTGTGTGTATATATATATATATATATATAGGTAGAAGGCATTTGGTGTATAGGAAAGACGAAGAGTGTGCTGCAACACCTTTCAACCGGATCAGTTGATAAAAGTTTCGAGGCAAAGGCATTTTCGAGTCGAGCAATCTCGCACTCTCTTGGCGTGTCTGGATTTCATGATATCCCGAAGAAAAATTTCTTCACTTTATTATTTATACGAGACTAGACTTTGTTATTCGGGTAACTCGGGTGATAACTCTCGTTACATTCACTTTTATTCATTTAGTATCTGCCACCAGCATTATGCTCAACATTTGTAATTACGATATTTGGACTTTGGATCGACTACGACTGCCAGTGCTTTTATTAATCAACTGTATTAATGTATACAGAGTGATTATTCCGCAGCGGCTGTTAAAATTCTACTGAATTTTCGGAAAAATAGGAACAGCGGCTAATAACGATGCAGTCTGTCATTGTACTGGCAGAAAACGCGTATTTTTCGTAAATGCGTGGGGTGGAGTTAACCGAAACCGCACAGTTTCACGAGAACCAAAGAATTATGGCATGCATAGTAAAGTATGTTTGTGTACCGCAATAGCACCGAAATACCACCGCACGGTACAAATACCATTTAACACTCAACTTTATTACGGTCCAAATTAGGGATGGGAAATTATCAGGGCTACTACCCATTTTGTTACTCTCCTGAGCCATTTACCCACAATTGAAATGCACTCACGCGCATCCACGAAGAAATTGATGATGCTGATTTTCGATGAGTTATACCCAACTGTACCTGTGGTTAATACCATTAAATAAATAAAATAAAAAGAGTTATCGTGCGCGGGCTTAATTTCCAAATGGTTATAGCGGTTATATGGGCCAATCGAGCTCAATTTTATGAAGCACATATATAAACAACATAAACCCGAGCAGCCGATATAGTTGAGTGTAGTTGAACGTTTATCGAAATTCTACGCGAGCTAAGAAATATTTGCTCGTCATTCTATAGAATCCCGAAACCGGACAGTATTAACGATAAATTATTCGTTACGTATGATATTCTCGCTCGTGACCTCAAATTTACATGATTTTCCCATTAAAATATCGGTGATTACCCGACAATAAAAGCTGCGAAAATTTGGCTTTGTCATAGCTCCTGAATAGCATGATGGTAATGGTGGTGCCGATAGTTCCGCTTGTGTGAAGCGAGCCGGTAATCAGGCCGTACTAGGATCCGGTCACGTTGAGCACAATGGACTTATAACCATCTGGCATAATAACCGTCTTTCCCGAACGCCGGTTACATTGATCGGAGAGCGAAAAGGGCAGCGGCGGCGGCGGCGGCGGCGGCGGCGGCGGCGGCGGCTTTTCACGCTTCCGACGAGCTTCGGGCCGAGCTTTGGAATGGGAGGGATAGGAGGATGGTGGGTTAAGAGGGTCGAAGGGGTGAATAATGGCGGCGGTGCCGCGAAGGGACCCGCTATGAGACCTATACCTAGACGGCTTGACGGAGGTTTCTACCTTGAAAATAAGAGAAATAAGAGTTGCGAGGTAAAACTCGTGGGATCTATAGATAAAGGACAGTACGATGTGAAAAGGGTAGAGGAAAAAGTAGCGGGGAAAAAAGAAAAATCTGTGACGGTCGCGAAATCCCAAAGTACTTGCATCGGGACGGGTGTGCAACAGTGACGGACCAGTAGACTCTTCTTTTACCTCGCCATCTCATTTTTAGCTTAACAGCGGCACCACTGATTTTTCTAAATAATGGCCAGACATCTGGCAAAATGAAATGCGCCCGTTCTTGACTTTCTTTTATTACTATTTATTTTCTCTTTCCTCCACAACTCTATTGACAAGTTGAAAATGTATATTTCAGTGGTTCTAATATTATATTCAAGGTGGTTGTGTGGGTAAACATGATTTTATGAGTTGCCTGTGGGATATCGCATCGAACCCGAGTATCACAAAACGAGTCGCGTTATTCCTAATTTCAGCGCATCTGACAGTCACGGAAATTCGTATATTTTTCTGAAAAGTAAACTTTCCGTCTAATTAGTAAAATCGTTGTCATCACACTGACTCTCAATTACAACTGAAGAAAGTCAGTAATACATGGAACTTGGAGGAGGATGAAAAATGTAAATGTTTGGCGCGCAACTCTTTCTACGGCCGAGAAAAACGAAATCAAAGGGAAATAGCGCAGCGTTGCCTTTGAACCCTTGCGGTGGCTTTTATTTCCAGCTCACGCGTCTGTGACCCGGACGTGCTTCGCTCTGACGGTCCCGGAGCTATACACAGTGGTATATCATCGGATCGATAGTCGATACAAGAATTAGTAACGGGGTGTGAGTTTGCTGCTCGCATGCTGATCGGACAGCTTCCCTCCCCCGCGTTATAACGTAGTACCGTAACCGAAGCGGAGCTTTGCGTTCTCTGGAAATGGATTCCGCCAGTAATTGGCAACGACCGCGGGCCAATGGAAGAGCCATGACGAGAGAGGGTGACGGAAATGGAGAATGCGCAGCAGGGTCATGAGTAGAGCGGATAAAGGTGGTTCAAGGGCCAAGACGAGAGCCTCGCGAGCCCTCGGTTGTCTCCAAGTATCCTCGAGTCGCGGTGCCAATGGAACTTTTCACCAAGTACCTTTCTTATTTCCACATATTTCGTGAGACAGACAGTTTATCGTTAAGTCACAATTGTCAATCGCTTTTTATCGTTAATTCGATGATTTGATCGGTGAATCGCACATATATAGGCCCTATTGACCTATTTTTTCCATACATAGAGATATCTTGGCAATAAGGAAAACCTGTTTGAGTCTATAAATCGAGGAATCCCGTTCACGTACATTCCAATCTCAATTCGTTAGGAGTCGCGAAAGCTCCCGAGGAATCGTATAGTAGCCGATCGTGTGCCGAGTGAATAGATGCATCGCCCGACCGGAGCGTGACTCGTTCCACTTAATTTCGCTGCTGCCAGTGCAACTCGTACGTACCCTCTATGCCTTACCGATAGAACATTCAATCGCGAGTCATCTACGACACAAAATGAATTGAAGCGATATCGAGATTGAATGCATTGTAATTTACTATGGTCCCATAAATGAAGTAGGTAGCGTAACCGCACAAACAAAATTTCACATTTTGCTTTTGCAATTGCCAATTATAGATTGGAAAAGAGAAAACCTCACCCTACTACACACTAATCGACATTTTATTATGTATTACAGGCAGCCTATTGATCAACTTTGATTTGATTATCGCGTAATATTGTCGTGGACGCACGAGCAATATTATAATTATAGCATGTAAAATATTGGAACATAATATTGCTATGTAAATATACCGGCAGTACGATCATTATGATGGCGAGCGGTGCGACGTTTGCACTAACCTATATTAATGTACATTTTGTTTCCGTGTGTTCTCGTCCTCCTGTTTGTCTTCGTACACCTTGTCCTCGCTCTATAGGTTATACATGCTCGAGCTTCGATGTTTGTTAGAATTGGCACCGTGCAAATATTTAACGAATACGAGAGTGGAACGTTTGAGTGCGAACCAAGAGAGCGGGAGAGAGTGAGAAAGATGACGTGATAGTGGAAGTGGTGCGCTGGTGCCGCTATTGAGCTCGTTCGAGTATCGATTTGACGCATCGCGTTTCTATTACAGACGAGGAGAATTCGTTGGTACACGGTATCGTAACGGCGGATGGCCTGTTCGACGGCACAGTGATCACCGCGTTGGGGGATGAAATTTACATTGAACCGACGAGGAGGTATGTGCCATTCGAGCATGGTGACATTGATGCTGACGGTGGCGCGCGGCGGATCGACAACGATGCTATGTCTCATCACACCATCGCCTATCGCTCGAGCGATGTCGCTACACCGTTCCGAGACGAACAACCCTGCCCGAAAGTACATAAAAACCATGAACCTGTCAACGCCTCCAGCCATCGGTAATTTATGCATCCCATACATTATCATCACCATGTTTGCGGTTTAGCTTGTTTAACCGCTTTTTTTTTCTTTCTCTTTCTCTTTTTCTTTTTATTCCCGAATACGAAAAAATTCGCCATTTTGTTTTTCTCAATAACGCCTTAACTCTCGTTGAATTTTTCTATATTTTCCCTCTAATTTTTTTTACAAGTCAAGCATTTCTGGAAATAATAATATAATTTAAAAATCGAAAAAGCCAATAAAACTTTTTGGTAGACGAGTGATAGATGTAGAAATTGACAAAAATTCAAATACACAAATGTCGAGGGTCATTTGGGATTCGTTTAGGGCGCGTCGTATACACGCAACACAGGATACAGAGAATCGAATTATCCGTTGACGACTCTCTCCGTCAATACGCGTATCGATCGATCGATCGATCGGACTGTTGAAATTGCTCCCGGCTGACGAATCCTCAGTCGCATGTATTCGTATTAGTTTCGCTACAGTAGAAGCAATGCAGCAGCTAACTTCGAGTCACGTGAGCCATTAGCGCTCCTCCACATTGGAAACAGGGCTTGTTGCGATGTTCGCTTCTCGGTTTATATATATATAAATGCATCGAAACGAGGGAGCATCGCAATTAGCGGCTGCTTAATCAGTAGACGGCGTAGGCTACATAATTAAAAGGGAATAAAGGCTCGGAGAGATTATATTGTCGAGCCTGTATACCGGCGATAGATGTGTGCATATGTATATTTAACTATGTGAATCGTCCACGGATTACAGCGGAACGAAAAAAATCTTTTTTTCTCGTACGCCAATTAGCCGAGTGATGCGGAACTTGCTCGTCGCGTGTTGCCGTGAATAATTGGCCAACACAGTCCGTCCAGCTTTCAATAAAATGAACCTCGGACTACCGCGTGCGGGTTGAGATAACGAACAAGAGCGAGTGGTGTACTCAACCGCGAGCCCGACCTCGATCGTTCGCGACGCACTAATGAAATTCTGTGTTGATTCTGTAATTCGCGACAAGCTCTCCGCTCATTAATATTATAATCCTTGCACAATTGACTCTTTGGAGCTCGATATTTTTTGCAATAAAAGTCGGTACGATTATTTAAATTCTAATGATGATTAAATTTACAGATCAAACGTGACAAAAGTACACTACTGGACAAACGTGACAAATTCGCCGCATCAGCATCCCGACGATGCCAGAACTCCACCGAAACCAGGATTCTATCCAAAAGACGCGACAAAGAAAGATCCAAGCGCGAGCACTCACAACCTCGAACTTCTCGACAAGTGAGTTGTCATCCAAATCTAAAAAATCTACTACTACTACTACTACTACTACTACTACTACTACTACTACTTCGTAGCCAATTATGAAACAGATCACGAGGGACAGTCACGAGAGAAAGAAAGAAGAAAAAAAAAAAAAAAACATGATTAATCTTGTTTTCAGGCTGTACAGGGAAAGGTACTCGAGAGTGTTGCGAAAGCGTACGTCCGTAGATCCAAAGAAAACCACTTGTATGCTGTATCTTCAAGCGGACCACACATTCTACAATCACTACAAATCCGAGGAAGCTTGCATTGAAGTCATGACACGTCACGTACAGCGAGTGAATTCAATTTATCGTTATACCGGTGAGCTACACTCGGATATACTGGATTATATATATATATAGTTTTTTACGGTTTATTTCTATTTCGCTCAAACTGTTTTACGAATTGGCGAGACGCGATGGGGCTCTTACAGGGGTTGAGTAAAATAGGAAAGCGTTGAAGGTAGAATGAGCACAATTGAGGGTACGCGGGTTTACGTGCGAACTATCAGGCAGTAAATTTCACGTGCAATTTGACTCTTGGTTGGCCGCTACAGAGTTTAGCTACTTCTCATACAACTACCCGATGCCTTTGTGAACGCTATAAGCTTGACCACCGGTTCGTAAAATTTCTCGCGTGTTTCTTATCTATTATCTCACTGTCTGTGGGGCTATATTCCCGAGCGTATCCACCGTAGACTCAATTATTTCCAGTGGCCACGTACCACACTTCTTTCACGATAGAGTATGTATGCTTTAAAATTACTTCACCCGACTATTCCGACCCATGATTCACGTGTATTTTTACTTAAACTTATCACGTACAATTAAAGAAAGTATTGCTACTAAAAAAATCGATTTTCGCTATCGCTGTCTGGCTGTACGCGGACAAATAATGTCCTGGTACAGCAAGAACATTCTTATTTTCCATATCTTCTTATCTTGGGTGAGGATCGAATGAATTTGGAAAGTTCCCAGAATGCCACAAGCTGATGGTCTTGGTTCACCCCGTCAAGTCACGAGTTCGCGCTATCAACCACCAATTATCAAAGCACAAGTACAGTTTCAATTCAACAAATCCCTTTCGTCAGTACTGCATCACTCGGTTCTCCACTAAAATTACTTTCCAACAGTGGCGTGACATGCAACAGTCGTGATGAGAGTCACGAGTGGCGATTACGCTGCTTGCAACGTACGTTTTTTTTCCCCATTTCCATCCAATTCAACGAATGCCTCGGAACACTTAATTTTCCTTTAATAAGACTCTTTTACAATTCTCGGTACTCCTATTAAAGGTCATTAGGGTGTTGCTTTACAGCCCTATGCACAGGTTATTGCACTACTTGGAGTAGGCAAACACTTTAGCCCGTAACTTTAACTCTCCAGGATATGGACAAATTATTTTCGTGTTATTAAATATCTAGCTATTGATTTTTTTTCACGTTTTCAAATAAATAAAATTTCTCATTGTACCATATTACTAAATGATATTAATTTAATAATGAACTGTAACTTTACTCGGTAAATGTTATCAAAAAAGACATATTATATTTTCAAGAACTCCGGAGCACTGGTTGAGTCATCGTGGCAAAAGTATTTTGTGAGAAACTCCTGAGAGTCTTTGCATAGGTCAAGCAATTGGTACTTGTGGTTGGTTTGTCTGGTGATGTTGAAGATCGCGTGACTTGGAAGTACGTAAAACTGGCATGCAACAGAGAGGCGGAAGAGGGCGAAGATACAAGCTCGACTGCATAATTTAGAAATTCTCTAACTCAGAGAAGGATAGCGCAGTCATTCGAGAGTGGCGCCAGGGTGAAGTTAGCTTGGCCGTAGAGCTCCAACGTTTCCGCTTTCAAACGAATTTGCCTGCGTGCAGAGGGCACGACTACTCCCGTACAAACTACAACTACGTGTTTCAGCCAGGGCTTTATCTCTGCACAATCCTTGAATCGTGCTCGAAGGACCTTTTCCCTTTCTCTCTCGACGACTGATACCTCCACTAATAGCACAGAGGAGGTATTTACCACCTTGCGTGTAATTAACGGGTAATATGGAGTCGAGTTTGTTCAGAATTTCAATTACCAAGACCCTCGCGTCCCGAACCCTTCAAGCTATAATTACGTTGCTAATGGGTACAAACAAAAGTGGGAGGCCACCTTTTTTTTTTTTTTTTTTCCTACTGAATATTACTTTCCCGGATTTCAATATTTTTAGATGGCTCTTGAAGCTTCAACGGCGCACGATGTTACCTTCAATTTTCCGCAGGAAGCAATTAATTACATCTATTATGAAATTTAACTGAGAAATGTGAAAAACGTCCTGTCGTCAACGAGATATTGAGCGAAAGGGAGGTTGGACAATTTCAAATTTTATCATATATCGAATACCAAGTACATAAAATGTTTTTTTTTTTCCTTTCATTTTTTTTCCATGGAATACACGTGTCCAACGTGTTGGAAATCGATATGTTATTGGTTGTGAGCGATACAAAATTGGAAAACCAATGTTGAGGGACACAGTCCGGCAGCAGGGGTTTCTCGATGGTTGACTTATATATATTAGGTATATAGCAGTAGGCATGTAAGTGTTCAATTCCCCGGGTCTCCATTGTAGTTGACGACGACGACGACGACGACGACGACGACGACGACGATGAATGGCCATTGTGATCGAGAGAATGGTAGAGACCAAACCTATGTGCCGAGGGCTACTAGAATTGCTCTCCATTCCCTTGCGACCCTTGTCGAATTCTGAATTAGCAATCTTCGAACAAATTTGTCAGTCTAAATTTAACCTGCCCGAATAAAATCCGGTCGATTGTGAATTGAGTTTTGAGAGAATCAGTTCCGGATGAATATCCTGTTATCAGCATTGCCAAAATTATAACGTAAAGTTGAAGAATGAAAAAATGCTCGTTATTTTAAAAAAATATTTTAATCCTCGTGTAATGAATTGTGAACGAGGGGGAGTAAAAAAGCGCACGAGTGACGTAAAGATAAATATTCAGGAAACATTTGGATTATCTAGCTTGTTCGCGAGAATTTGTGCACTCGAAGTAGAAGGATTATTAATGGAATAGGAACACGCGCAGGAGAGCAGACGTGTGCCACTAGCCGTGTGTCAGGCCTGGCAATTAATATTTCTGTTGCAATGACTTTACAGATTTTAACCAAGATGGTCAACCCGACAACATCAGCTTCATGATAAAGCGAGTCAAAGTCCACAGCGAGGAGTCCCTGAGCGATCCATCCTATCGATTCACCGGTACCTACGGGGTCGAAGAATTTCTCGAACTGTTCTCCGGTAAGTGATACGTCGTCAATTTTATACAATTTCTCCAGTAAAGAAATCACATTTATTTTTATCCCAACTTTTTTTAAAAGAAATTTTTCACTCAGAAGTTGCCAAAGCCAAAGATTCTGATTACAAATACTCCACTATCAAGGGTTACGATAACGTTGAACTGACGTTGTAGAGAAAGCGATTTTCCTTGTTTCCCAAAGATTCTGTCTCGGGATAATCCGCCGACGATCCTCGTCGCGAGCCTTGAAGTGAGATAAAACGTATATAGAGTCGCAAATCGTCCGCATTATCCGAATACTTTCGGATATACTCCTCGGTGTACAAAGACACTCGATTCAAGCGCTTGATGTGCACGAGAAGGAGAAACAGAGAGAGAGAGAGAGAGAGAGAGAGAGAGGAAGAAACAAAGAAATGGAGTCCCCGAGAAAAATAGAGAAAAAAAAAAGAATAGGGGCTGGTAGAGTGGAGAGGATTAGTGTTTTCCATTGGTGTTTAAAAAAGAAGAAAAAAAAAAAAAAAGTGAGAGAGGAGCGGCGTCCAGTCGAGCCACGACGAGACCGCCACTCCAGTGGCGAACCTGTCCGACCTTATCGACTTTATTTAGTGGCGTCCGGTGGCAAAACTGTTCAACGTTATCGACTTTATTTAGTAGCCCAAAGAGAAATCGCGAGCGAAATAAAAAGATTGTTGGAGGGGTGGGATTTAGTTGGAGGAAAGGGGTAGCGCTTTGTGCGGTACCCATAGTTTTTGTTGTAGTGCTTTGAGCCAAGCAAGCCAACAATCCACAAAGCAAGACTCAGACTGGCTTTCCAGTGGCTCTAGCCGTGCTTTTTCTCTCAGTTGAGCTACTTTCGTCCACTACCTCTCTTGCATATTTTTCATAATCAGCCACATATTAACTACAATTACTCGAGAGTACTTTTTATCAATTATTTCTCGAGAACATTGAAATTTCATTGATATTTTCGTTTTGAAAAAATTGAAACGTGTGTTGTTGTCTTCTTCCTTTGTATTATTCGAAAAGTTGCACTGTGTAGATTATTTTCTCTATCGGTTTGATGGGCTCAGCGGGGAATATCGTGCGCGTCGTCTGTTTATATCCTTTCTTTGGCTCGATTCAGCGAGATATCGGTATACGACGGGATATATATACGGTAGAGAGAAGAGCACCAAGCGGCAGTTGGAGCGCGTACACCTAGAGGCAATATAATGCGGCCGATAGCGCGAGAGCCAACAGCAGCCAGTGGCAGGCAGGCAGGCAGGCTCGGGATCTCCTCTCGGCGTAATGGTATCCCAACAAAAGGGGCTGCCCAGACGAAGAGGGTGCCATAATATCGCGCTTCATTGGACCTGCCGATCGACCAGAAAGGACACAATGGCGGAACGAGCACCACCATCCTGCCTTCACGATAAGCGAACAACGTCCCCGTAGAACGATAATAGTTTAGCTTATGCAATATCCCCTACGTGAGGTTACGGGTGTACCTCGAGGACCTCCATTGGTCTCGTTCGAGCTTCGAGACATCGGCCTGAGTATCATGGGCCTTAAACTCCCTTTCCAACCATATTTCCTTTTTTTCTCTCTCTCTCTCTCTCTTTCTCTCTTTTGTTTACGAAGTGACTCTGTAAGTGAAACCAATCCTTCTTGCCCGATATGAATCTTTTATATCTACCCTTGTGACCTCACTTAGTAAAGTTTCATTGTCCGTGTACCCATATCGTTTATGGTCGATGCACCAGCGATCTATTGGTTTTTCCATACATTACATACATCCATTTACTTGTGGAATCTAATCCCCAATTCATATATACATTTCTGTGATGTTTTCTCAATTAATTTTAATACACTGTATGATTTATCGTGTAGAGAGAGATTGACGGGGAAAATGCTTGAATAATTGCATTTTTCTGTCGTGAAATTCGTTAGTATTGTAGATTAACGGGGTGGTTAGAGGCACGCCGGTGATAGCCCGGGTATTCGTTTGATTCTGTTTTTTTTTTTTTTTTTTTTTCACTCTCGTTTCCACGGGCAAAAGCAAGCTTGTGGATTCCGAGTTCGGTGGCTCGTTCAATTAATGTCGTTTTTAATTTCCTTGTTGGCCCCCAGTATTTTACTGCTAAAAGCGTGAATAACATTGAGCAGCGCTACTCCAAATTCAATACAGTCGAACCTCTCAATATTCAATAGTCAAATTCCTGTTAAACTATTGGAAAATAACAACGAACAAAAATGGTGGCGATAATTCAATCGGTCGAGAGTCAAGCTCGAGTCGATAGCTAGACTGACTTTAAGGGTCGAAAGGGCGATATCGAAGCACTATTATGGAGAGTGACATTTGAGAGAAAGGACTGTTGAGGGGTTTTGCTGGACGTACGAGAAGCTGCTCGGAAAGTTTTTCTGTATATGGGGTCGTGTTGTCTATGTGTGGTTGGCGAGCGAACGACCAAGCAACGGAGAGCCCCGCCGGTATGCACACGCAAATAATAAATCAGGGCAGTAAAGTGTCTGGTAATTTAATTTTACAAAAGTTTTTGCCTCCCCTCGACCAGCCACCGTGAGACTTCTCCCTACGGATTTACGGAAACGTCATTGACGTCGTTTCCGCCAATGGGACAGGACAGAGTGAAATGAGCCACGCTTTTGGTGATCTTTGCTTCTTTTATCTACGTTAAAAAATAATCGGCAATATTATTTATCATTATTAAGAAAACTCATTCTCTCTAGAAAGCTTCTACGGAATATAATTCACAATGTATCGACTTTTAATAATTTGATGATGACAAATTTTTTTTTTCTAAAGATTACCTCCCTTCCCTCGGCCCGATGGCCTATTGTAGTCGGGTTTCCACTATCTTGAAAAGAGCTCCGTAATGAGTGATGAGTTTGAAAAAAAAAACGAAACCAAACGAAATAGATTTCCCACTGGCGGATAATAATACCCGGTGGATGTGCTTTTTCCTTAGAGCCTCTTTCATCCGTTTGCGTGTTGCGTTGTTTTTTCGCGTCTGGTTTTTCGAGTATTGTGTTCATTTCTCTTTCATTCGAATTCAATTTGCCCCGAGCGGCAGATGAAAAATTCCGAAGATATCGATAGCTTTTTCAACGAGCGACGGTGAAAAGCGTGCGGAGGGAAATAGAGAGAAAAGAAAGTGGTGATAGAGGTTGGGGATATCCGGCACTGATGAAGCTCCATTGTAAAACCCGGACGTTATTAAAATCCAGCCTTTGGTTATTTTCATCTTTTCTCTCTCAGCTTTACCTACGTCATCATATATTGTCGGTAATACTCATTATTATACTTTCTTCAAAGGAAAATGCGACGTGCCTGAAAATATTTTCCACTAAGCTCTAGATCGTAAAGCGATCATAAGGAATTTATAAAGTTTTCTAGAGCACAACAAAATAGAAGGAGAGTCCGCCGTATGATAACCAGTTTCTGAGTAAACCATTTTTTTTCCATGAAAAAATGTAAATTCAGTAAATCCCAGTTTCTTTTTATAAAATGTGTACTACCATATAATTTCGCTGTGAATTTTCGACGATTTTTTAATATACATGTTAGATAATATATCACATCGACATAAAGTATCGAATCGCAACAAAATACCAATCAAATTTATACGGTTATAAATTTCATTTTATTCAAAGCCTTGACACTTATATAATAAGCATCAATTTGTCGAGTTCGTTCGTTATTCCACGATTTAAACAATGAATCCTTGATTGGTATAACGGTTAATTATATCAATTTAACCCGTTATTATTATAACAATTGCTTCAATTTTAACGATGTCGACTTCTCTGATTTTGCGTATGTATTATTCATTTCGGAGAACGGAATACAAGCATGACAAAAATAGTTTCGAGGGTAAAATCAACTAGAGCGTTATGGTAGCTTGCAGCCATGAAAATTTATACGATGCTATTGGATTCTTTTTATTCCTCGAAATTGCATTACTTTGAACTAAATATGAGTGTTTGTTTTGCGATAATAAAGGACATACAAGCGACTATATTTCATATAGCTTTGAGAAGTGACTTATCGAACGATGTTGCGAATACCTCAATTCGTATGCCCTGTGTCGAGTTGTCTGAAGTTCGTTTTGAGAAAAGTCCGAATGGAACAAACGTATTACAAAATTCTCGAAAATATCGAGATAAATGTTATAAATGACATAATTTATCATTACAGAGGAGGACTATGACGCCTTTTGTCTATCGTACATGTTCACTTATCGGGACTTTGAGAAAGGAACACTTGGCTTGGCATGGACGGGCGATCTGAAAAACGCCGGTGGAGTTTGCGAAAAGAATGGCGTAAGTATTTAAATGATTTCCATATAATCGATTTTTATTAGATACATACAACTCGCGTGTGAATATATAACAAGATAATTTATAATATGTATGTGTATAGAGGGTATGATATGTAGTAGCTTGGTCGTTAAGCCTCGATATTTCTATATTCAAGCACTATCGCGGCAGCATGAAATCTCTCAACACGGGCATAATAACCCTGTTGAACTATGGCAAGCACGTGCCACCTGCCGTCTCCCACGTCACCCTTGCTCACGAGATCGGCCACAACTTTGGATCTCCTGTAAGTTACAAGTACATCTACTTAAAGATAGGTGGGTAAGAGAAGGGAAGGTGAGTAGGTAGATGGCGCGGTGAGAAGTGGAGTGGCGAAGGGCGAGCGAGGGGGAGGCAACGGAAGAGGATGAGGGTGTACGGTACGCCTCACTGGGACCCGAGGGCGAGTAACACCCCGGCAAACTTTGCCACTAATCGCCTATCGAGAGGGTATAACGCCTCGCCGGCTTCCCCTCCACCTTCCCGCCCCATCCACCTTCCCCATTGCCAGGGAATTTCAAGCGCGCTCTCGACCGAACTACCCGCAAATACTGAATACAGATGAGACAAGAACGCCACGACGAACCAAGACGCAAAGCGGATGAAGTGAACAAAGCTAGCCGAATTCGCAAAAAAAAAAAAAAAAAAAAACAAAAAAAACAAACCTCAACAAGAAAACGACCTGTCGTTGATTAACCACACAAGACTATCGATAAGTTGATGGTCACGCGCAGCTCTAACGTGCAGTGGTACCAATACTTCCTACTATAAAAAAACACACCGTCATTAATTAACTAACGCCACGAGAATTAACTTTTTTACCGTCGTTTCCGGCGATGATTACGATTTAAGTACCAAGCATATTTTTTGCCGAAATTATACCATTTAAAAAACGAAGCGTACATAAATGATAGAATAACTAAGCTTTTTATCGATAAATAGCAAATATGGATGTACAACAAGAATTACAGATTGAAAATTCAATGCGCTATGATGAGTGTACTTCCCAGTAGCTGATGGAATTCTACCAAAGCCGGTCTTATATTAATATCGTGCTATTCCTACCTCCGTCAGTTTGGAATCACGAAGTAATAAATGAGGAACAGAAGTACGTTTTAATAATTCAAGTTGAATCGAAAATAGAACACATGTTATTTATCATCTGTCGCCATGATACACCTATAGTTGGAAAATCGTTTACAAGAATGCTCAATTTTTTGTATTTACCGCGCACTAATAGCAGCTTTTCGACTGCGGAGATGCACGCTCTGTAAATACTAATGAAACAGTTTCCACAGCTCATAAACATGACTGTTATTCCTATTAAGGCCATGTGACGTTGAGCTTCCCACCGGCCATAAAACTGCTCAGACGGTATTAAAAAAATTCACCTATTTTTTTGAGACTACTTTGACGTTCAGGCCAGAAGAAAATTGGGTTAATGCAGTTAACGGATGACCGAATAAATACCTAATTTGCTTGAAATCCTCAGGGATGCTGGCTATTAGATGAGAAATTATCTAGAATCCTATCATGACCGGATGTTTATGAAATTTTTGTGTCCACAGAATAATATTATTAATATTTTTAAATCCCCTTAGGACGTAGATATTTTGGTGAAAAAGTATTTATAATGCTTTTTTATTGAATTGCGTCTATAAAAAAAACTCTCAACGAATAGAGGTCCTCTAAGTTTGAGTGAACTTTGACTTATCAGTTCGAGTGCAAGTGGGTCGATAAGAAAGACTATGATCCGGCTATGAATTCCACTTATCTTCCAGTAGACGGTAACTTCCATCCACGTTCATTGAACTACAAAATCCTTTTAATGGTATTATGGATCATTTGAACATAAATTTCATGTCGAAATTTAATCGGAAGATCAAATATGACTGTAAACATGAAATCAAAGCCGAGTTCAAATTTAATGTGATACTTTTTGGAAAGTTGGAGATGAGCCCTATGACTTATTCAAGCGCGAGCGAACTTTGGATTACCCTTGCAATTCAACTGATTGTCAAGCGCGCTTAAAATTAGAGTGACCTCGAAATGAGAGTACAAATTCGGTCTAATTTGACTTGAACATTCCATTCCATTTTTCGTTGGTGGAATTTTTTTTTTTTTTTTTTCTTAAGACATTCAAGCTAAATTTCTCCTCTTACATCTTTGATTTATCAATTCGACAGGCTTTGTTAACCGACCATCAACCTTTTTATTTCTGGAGTGCTCATGAATAAAAAAAGGGGCAAAAATAAGTATAGTCGGTATCTTTGAAAGTGGGTGTAGAAGAAAGGAAAGTGTGAGGTGAGGGGAGCAGTTAGTAAGAGGCTGGAATTATTCATCTAAGCCCCCGAAAATACGTTTGAAACGCAGCCGCATACTTGAGTTAAGTATTTCGAGTAGGTGGACACCCGAATATTCATTAATGCTTTTCACCCTCATTCGCGTCTTCTTACCCTCGTTTTCTCGCGGGACTCTTATTACCCTAGACTTCGCCAAGCTCGCTCTCGTGAATTATCATTTTCTCCATCAACAGACCTTTTTCTTACGCTCCCCTTTCTTACTAGAAATTTGCAAATTTATCGAAAATACTTATTCTCATCGCCGTAAAATGTGCACGGGGACGAGGTTTATTAAGAACGAACGGATAAATGCCAAGCTGACTCGAATGAAAAAGGCTACCTGCGATATTTTATACACAAGATATATATCGTTTACCTAATACCATTTGAGAGAATTTTTTTCCATACCCCGGTAAATATATCGGTTCAGCCTAATTTCCATTCTTTTAGCACCAGCCAGTCTGGTATCGGTCTTAAATTCGTTTTTTCTTTCTCAAATATCCGACACTTTTCTATTACACCATCTTTATTATATCGTCAAAGTATTCGGGGCATCATTTTTGGAGATTTTTCGATCCTCTCACGCGTTATATGGAATTACAGAAACAGCGAAGGGCAAAAGATAAAACGAACGAGCGAGTTTCGACAAAAGTGAGAGTGAGGCCAGCGGGGTATGGAAATATATCGGAAACGTTGAAACGCGAATGTGTATAGAAGTCGCGCGTTGGGATTTCATTCGGGAAACTTCCAGGCACTTCACGTTTTGCCGCGGTCCTCTATGCGCGACGATCGTGTCGCGCACGTGGTAAAAAAAAAAAAAAAAGAAAAAAAAATCGGCCCCGATCCTGCCGCCACTTTTCACATATATTCGGCATTCTCCGTCAGTAAAGCGACCATTTCCCATGCAATTGAAAAATTTCTTATAGTCAATTCCATTTCTCTCGGTCTATCTATGTTTTTTTCCGCAAATATTTTTCACTTCCATATTTTATGTTACATTTTTCTTTTCCAAGCAACGGTTTCTAAAAATTTATGGATGAAAATAATTTGAGAAAAAAAAAAAAATCGGATTAAAATGTGGAAAAAGTAATTTTCGGAAGTGCGATAAAATGTGACTTATTATTATGTTAGACCTCGAGGGCGAGAGTGATGAAAGTGAGGGAGAATGTCCAATATACCGACACGGTAAAATGTACATATAGAGGGTAGTTTAGTGGTATAAACGCGAGGTGTATATAGTCGGGGAAAGCGGCGGCGGCGGCGACGGCGGCGGACTAGCCGAAGCTCGCACGTACATTTTCTAGCCACCTTTCTCGCCCCGAAATAACGTCTCGAAACGAGAGTATCGACGTGCGCCGAGTGTGGCCCGGGTGCCACCGTGTCGCGATGACGTGCCTCATACTACCTTGTAATATATCGTTCGTTGGGCGCGAAATCGGAAACCCATACAGCAGGACGCCGGGTACGTACGTCATTGGTTGTAGCTGGTAACAGCTGGTTGCCGTTGCTCGTACTACGCCGATGTTGCTCGAGCGCTGCTTCTACACCGCCTCAACCACCTACTCTCGCTGCGCTATTCCACCACTCATTCTCTACGTCATACATTTCATTAGTGTCAATAGAAATATCCAGTATTTATTAAAAATTGTGGAACCTGGCGCGGGTTTGATGTACAATTTCCATACTTACTTGAGGAGTGTATGAGAGGATATTTGTATCAAGGAGTATATTTACTCCAAGGATGTACCTTATCCTCGTTGCCCCTAGTCTAATAAATCTCCATAATCTTGATCATAAATCCACTGAATCGTGTTTTCCTCATTCGCTTACTTGTATATACAGCACGACCCGGATGAGTGTTCGCCAGGGGGTGAGGATGGCAACTTCATAATGTTCGCACGGGCCACCAGCGGTGACAAGAGAAATAACAATCGTTTCAGTCCGTGCAGCCTCGTCTCCATCAACCCAGTTTTGAACGCCAAGGCTCGCTCGGCCAAGGGTTGCTTCGCAGGTACGTGGTCAATCTGTTTATACACCTTCCATAACACTACTCTCCATACTGTAGAGGAGCTCACTAACCAGATTCTCATGAGTACGCTTACAAGCCTCTTTTCTCCCGGGTTCGGATTATTCAAAATTGACAGAATATTTGCCAAGTAAATTTTCGCTCTTCCTTTGAGAAAATGTCGAATGCAAACTGAGAAGGCCATCACCCAGAGGAAAATTTAAAATAACGACTTTTCACCGAGTAACTCGTATACTCGTATACTCTAATCTCGTACATCTACAGCTCCCGGAGGAAAGCACCAAACGGCAATACCTTTGTACACTCTTAGGGACGTTAAGAGATGAAACAGCCTCGAGCTTGAAGTAAAAATAAAAGAGTCATACTGTCATGATGAGAGGGGGGCCGTGATATAGTGGCATTACCGAAAAAACACTCGCTCAATGACCCGAGGCGCACAATTCCGGAAATCGTGATAGTCCCTGTATGTACGCTGCTCAGGAACTATTGAGGATCAACTCGTGCCATGTCATACTCCTCTACAAATAAATCATAAAGGAGTTTGACGCAACTGATGCGACAACCAGTGAATTTGATCTCTCGAAATGACAGAGAGTTTGAATTATCAGATCACTTTCTTTGCCTGTCTTGCTTTCAAAATCTCGATAAATTTGCGACTATCACTCTTAATAGCAAAAGCAAACATAAAAATCATAATATCCGATAAGATACCGATGAACAGCGTGGATTCGAACTAATACGACGACAAAAGGTAAAAATGGAAAAATAGACGTGAATCCTGAAACGAAATCGATATGCCAATAAAACAAATGTGCTATAAACAGGAGGGAGAGGGATAGAGAGAGAGAGAGAGCAGAGAGTGCAAATAAAATGGAAGAGACGCGTAATAAAATGGGGCAATAGGACAGTGCACGAAATTCAGCACTTGGGGCCATTATCGGTTCGACAATGAAATCAAGCGTCTAATCGGTTTACTCGATTAGCGACGACAAGGTCCGTAGCTAATGGGCCATCGATTCCGTCTTCTAACGCCGCCGCGGGAGTGCAGAGCTACGTTCTCTCAAGAGAAAATAGCTTTTCGTTCTTCCGGTGTGTCTCGTCTCCTTGGCGAAACAGAGACATTGGTCGAGAGTTAGGAGCCCGTTCGTTCGTTTTCCCGTAAAAGCTCTTCCCTCTTTTTTAACCCTCTTGAAACTTTAGGACAACTACAAACTTTATTTTCTACTAGTTTCACTCTTTCACCTAAGTGAATCTTCAATATTGGCTCCGGAAAAAGTGGTTTCAGGTACTTTCTTTGACTTAATTAATGAAATTCGAGAAGAGACGATAAGTTGAGATTTATCAAGTACCTCGCACAAAGGTTGAATGTCATAAGCTCATTCAGCGTTATGTAACAACGGAGTCGCCATTCTAATTAACGAGCTTTCGATCTATAAGCACAACGGAGTGTTACATAAGTTGAGTCGGCACACCATTGTATTTGTGTGCAATAGTGCATAGTTCCAACCGCCAGAAGGAGGTCGTTCTGTAATGCAACTACGTCCCGTTTATAGTTTATAACTCATTAAAACACTAAGAATAGAGCGACAGTCGCGGGTTTATCCCGTGTCCTCCGTCCCTTCGGCATTCAAAGCGAAACGTTTCAGCCTTCCCGAGTGGAAACAAGAATTGTTTATGATTCCGGAGGCTTTTCCGCTCGCGCTATATCTATCTGTCTTCCTTCCGTTCTCCATTGCAAGGATAACTGGTTCACAAAGACAAAAAGATACCCGAGATAATTATGCTCTGACTTCTCCACTTTAGTTTCGCTCGGTTTACGTGCTTATGGCCAAGTAACGTATACCGCACAATCGTTGTATACATAGAGCTCCGAGCAGGCTCCGACTATTTATTATCGGGAAGAAACACGAGCCGGTGGGACGTTAACTTCCGGTCTTGGGTTAACGGTCGTTGTTCGCCGGAATCGTTTCTCGAACGATTTCTCCGCACCCCTCGCTTCTCACCCCTCACTACCGGTGCACCATTACATTACGTATACATATACCTCCTCGCTGATGTACATCTATATAGAGAAGGTACATCAGCCAGGTATGGCAGTGGCTATAGTCGATTGGGTATCGGCGTGGTAACCGAGTCTAAACGGCCATCATCGGGCAGCCATTCCGGTTTCCCTATCGGCCGGTTGCAGCGAATATTCACGAGAGAAGAGGGAGCGCACATTACAATTCCAATCGACGAACGAATGGACGTACGTCGGAGTCTGGCTGATGGCGGAGTCCACCATAGTGTTCGGGTACCAGAGCGATAGGAACACGAGGTGCCGGGCCATCCGCCCTCAAGCGCCTGTTACACATCCTAACCGGCTCCAAACACTGACGCGCCCCGAGTACACGTCGATATATACATGCCGCCTCCTATCGACTTGGACGTCGGATGAATGAGCGATTTAACTAGGTAACACGACGAGGCACATCCTCGGTTTCATTAAACTCCACAAAGGCACCGCTAATGCTCCACGAGAGTACAATTGTCAATGGTGTCGACATTTCGTGCGCCACACTTCTCAATATTACTATATAGTGCTGTGTATATTATATATCTCGGGTGGCTTCGTTCGACTCGGGCACACGTTACTCGATCGTCAAATTAATTGGGGACCTGCCGATAGCACTTTGTTCGCAACTTTCGCGGGTTAGGCGAGTTAACTAGAATTAAATGTGAAGAAGCGAAGGAAATGTCGACGATGCGAGGCGAAAGTAAGCTCGCAGCAACCACCGTTGCTAATGCCCAAATGAAAACGGAACGCTCGCCAAATGTTTGATGTAGATTTATGCACAGGTGTCCTAATGTTTGCCTTACAAGACACGGATGCACATACAGATGCGCATGTCAAAATATATCACACGTATGTACAGGCGCGTTTGCCCGTATAGCGTGTCACGTACATCTCTCACGATATCATAGAGTCGGTGTATGAGGGTGTCGCGCGTTGTCTTGCCCAGAGCCAGTTAATTGCGAGCAAACGTTGCTCGCACGGAAGCGAGCCAGTCCAAGGAAAATGCAGTACGATGTTGTCAGCGACAGCCCACATAATTGTGAAAATCGTTGGGATTACAGTACGCTCGACGGAAGAGGGAATTTGCTATTGAGTCAACACGTATTTTGTTTATTAATCGGGGCCGTATGTTCGCAATCGCCGCGTGATTCAAGTAATAACTGATTTACCGATAAAACGTATACGTCATTTTGTACCACCGACATATGATTTTCATATTCCAAAAGTGAATATTCGAGCTCGGTGGAGATAAAAGTCATGGGTCGGGTGGCCAAAGTTATCTCTTGGATTCTGTATTTAATGGGGCCAAGCCAATCTAACGATCGATAAAATACCGTGTAATACTGCGGCTCTCTCCTGTTTCTATTTATTACGCTATATACATGTATATATTTATGTGCGTGAGGTATCATATATCGGGAATATCATTATTTGACTTGGTGGAAGCGCAAGCCTGGCAATAGACATTATATGAATAGTACTGTACAGTAATATCGCAGTGGTATGGTATCGACGCTTGACCGCACAAGCCCGAATTGTATCAAGGTCGATAATCGATGGCTTCCACAGAACTCCAGACGGCCATTTGCGGGAACGGGGTCGTGGAGGAGGGCGAGGAGTGCGATTGCGGCTGGGAGGAGGATTGCAACGACCCTTGTTGTCATCCCCAACGTTTGCATCATGCACCCTTCGAGGTACCTTGCCGTCTTACCGAGGACGCCATCTGCAGTCCCAGTCAGGTCAGTACATCTCTCACCTCTTTTAACTTCTTTCCTTCTTATTATAATATTACAACGATTCTGCGAGACCGCGTATTTTTTCGCGAAATTATTAAAATTATAAGGCCAAACCAATATTTTGTTATCCAAACGTGTCCCGAATACTAAACGAAGGCATTACACCGCAAACGGACGTTGTCCCATAAAATACTTCTTCAAGCATATCATTTTAAAGCAGTTATAACATTTTATCCTGATCCGCCTACACATTTTCCCAAAGTCAAATGGAAATTCATATTTTCCATCTAGACGAAGCCTCGTTCATTTATTATGGAAGAAAAACAGTACATTCGAAACGAATCTACCCAAATTAGAGAACGAAGCATCGAATTGGAGGGTCTTTTAAATTTAATCATATTGAAATATTCACGATACTGGACTGACATAGATTGCATCGGAAACGAAAGTCAACAAATAGAGAAATCGGAAGAGAAACGAGATAGTTGGAATGGCATATTCGTTGAATCCATCAACCGGAACGCACACTGTGCTGAACATTCACCGATTGCGGACCCATTTGCCCGGATGAGGCTTCATACTTTTACCACTGTTTCTTGTAACCGATACACATACATAAAATCATTTTCGGCTCTTCAATTTGGCTGGTCGCACTGAAATTAAACTGTTATTCTCTCAGTCAACCGACCACGTTCAATTTTCGCTGCAATAACTGTGGGAAAAGTACTCATGATATTGGTAAGTATATAATGCGGTGCGCTGTGGTCTCTCTGCGGGAGTAATCGAAAATCAATATGCTTTTGATTAATTTGTCAATGCCCTGCACAAATACAATCCTCAATGTGTAGAAAGTTTCATAATATTTTGAAAATTCAATTACAATATGATATTGAAATATCAAATTACACATACAAGTTTTTATATCTTCTTCCGGAAATTATGATGAGCATTTTTTTTTTTTTTTAATTCTTCTATAGCCAAATCTGGGAGTACGCCGGTGCACTTTAAAGATACGAAGGACCTTAGGGGGTGGGGCTGTAGCCCTTCTTTGCCCAGCCTCAGTAGCCCCTACGGGATAAACTGGCCATTACTATACATTTGAACATACACTCACGCGACATTCACAAAGACACATACATATAGAGAGGGAGAGGAGTTCTGGCGGATGGTAGATAGAGTTTAATTCCCCGTGCGAGTCGCGCTTTCCCGGAGGTGTGTTCTCAGCGCCACGGCTTTCCCGGAAATGGGAACAATTAATCAAATGAATCGTGCCACCGGTGGCGTTTACTATCGGCTACGTGGAGGTCCTCGAGGCATCGCCAAGAGCTTCGGAAACCCACCGTGGGCCCGACCATGCAGCCCGTTTCACTCTAACGGTTAGCTCAAAAGGAAACGAGAATGTCCCATCTTCTCTCTCGTTTCCAAATAAAACAATTAATCTTGCTACTTTGGTGGCTATTCCAACGCTCTCGCAAACCTTTCGTATACGAAGCATTCTCTGTCAATTCAACCATCTTTTTTTTTCCAACTATCCCACATGTTCCTCGTAATTAGCGAAATTTCGTTACTACTTCGTAATTAATAGTTTCATCCATTTTTGCTCATTTTTTAATTTTTTTATTTGAATGTCAGAGATTTTTATGTACAATAAAGGCAGCAGCTTATTTCCGAGAAAAAAAAAAAAAATATATATATATATATATATATGATTCTGAAATGATCTGAATGATCTTGTGAACCTGCTTTGACGGAGAATGCCTTATATGCAATACAAGAGAGGATAAGATCGAGTGAAAGCGGGTGAAACGGGAGAAGCAGGGGGACGAAGTTCCCGTTTTCTATGGTAGGTCTAGGACTGAGAGTCCGGCGACCAACCTCAACAGTGATAAAGCCTTTGCAGTGATAGATCGCAACCGACGTTAGTCTACTCCTGGCCACGTGTAACATGGCTCGCACTTTCAGCTTTTCGTGATACTGATTAGTCGAGTCCAGTACCAGCAAGAGAATTCTCAGTTGTAAGACTGGCATTGCCATTATATACATTTATATATGTAAAAAATAACATGGCTCATATATTGACAAAGTGAACACACTAATTTCAAAAATTTAACTGATGTTCCAACTGGATTTAACATTCCCCATCAATTTTTCCAGCGTACGTCAGTACTTAATCGTCAGATTTTTCGAACCCTTTAAGCGTCACTCAGCAGCAGCAGCACGATATTTTTTCCTTTTTTGTGACCTGTCGGGAGCATGAGAGAAACTTTCCAAGAGCGCTGAGACAAAGAGTGATTACTTTGGCAAAATAAAGAGGATTAGAAGCCCTATGGAGATTTTCGCCCTTTTTTCATTAATTAGCCGATGAGAGGACTAGGGATTCTCGGTAATTGAATAGCGAGCTGAGCAAGTTACGGATAAGATTTATGATCCGCGGTACATTTTCCAACATGATTTTATGCGTTTGTAGAGTATTTTAATTTTAATTTATATTTAAGTGAGAGTTCCATACATGTGTCACTAAAAAATTATGAAGAATTCAATAGGTTACGTCAGAATAGTAAGAAAACAAGAATATTGTTTATGAGATTTTATTGAAATAAGAATGAACGGAAAAAAAATATATATATATTTTAAAAGGTAGGGAATTTCAAAGGGGGGGTTGGGAGAGAGAAAAGATACTCGAGGCTTTTGTGTACCGTCTCGCTGCACCTCTACGTTCCATTTCGTGGACACGTAGTCCCGCGGGCTCAATGCATCAAGCGCATTACTCCGCACAACTCGTTCCTGCATCAATTCGCTCTATGTCTAGGGTCCCTGCTGTACGTCCGGCTGCACTCTCCGCACCGGGGACAAGTGCAGGGACGACAACGGCTGCAGAGATGCGAGCTTCTGCAACGGCTTGGGTCCCCAGTGTCCTCCATCCATCAACAAGCCCAACAAAACAATATGCAACGAGGAGTTCGTTTGTTACATGGGGGTGAGTATATGGCTATATAACTCCAGAGCTTTCCCCTCTGCACACCTTCATTTCTACTTTCCCTATAAGAACATGCCAAGTCGGTAGCGCAAAATGGCCTAATATCACCTAATGATTTATCTCAACTACCTAAATTGTCACCCTCAATTAATCGTTACTGATTCTATTTCATACTTAATTCATACTATTTCATACTCAAAGCATACTCTCGCAACGTCTAGACAATTGTAAAACAAGATTACAGATTTTATTTGATAACGATAGAGTTGTGAGCGATTTTTGGAATCGTAGATGAGCCGTACGATGGAACATTTGCGGAGAAAACTCATCTGCGGATACCGACTGAGGTTGGAATGCACTGCGGAAAGTGTGTATCACTTCCACGTAATACATTGTCCTGTACTGCATCTCATTGATTCGGTTCTGCATTCTACTCCATTTCCACGTTTATACATATACAAAAGGGAGCGCAACGTCGACGCGGTGGATCGCAAGAGATAAGAAGTCGCTATTCGCCACGGAAGTCTTTGCGACCGGTGCAGTAACGCGACGACGGTACGGCGACAGTGAAGGAATCGGTAAAGTAAAGAACCCGGTGGTGCGGGAGGATTGTCAATGTAGAAAGTTTTTCTCCAACTTCGCACACGTGAAACCACCGAACAAGGACGTCGATGCCGCCACGAGAAGAAATAGTACCCAACTTCAAAACGGATGTGCATTCAGGCAGGTGTGCTTTCGAAGAAAACCATTCTATCGAAAGAGCATCGAAGCTTTTTCACCGGATTAAGTGAACTCGTGACCACAAAAATTCGCGGTCTCCGTACAGCAGAAATATACAACTAACGCAAGAGTTTATTTCACTAGTCGATTAATTTGAAAATTAATTTTACCGTTGACGATTGGCCAGAGAAATATTTTCACCGGTGCAGATACCACTGATGGCTGCCAATACTTTCTTCGGAGGTATGAATAATCCGGTATTGGTGAATCCGGCAGTGGCCGTCGTTTACGTTTCACCGAGTTTTCATCCATCTCTTCCACAGACTCCGAAGGTAACGGGGTAATATATACCATCAATAATATATGGCGGGTTTTCCGTATTCTTCTCCGAGGCGAATATCTGCGTGGGATTACAGAAGAATGTGGTCGGATTTACCATTGGTTTTTGGAAAACCTTCTCTTTCCTCTGCTGTGAGATGATTTGACTTGGGCTTTCCAGATTTCCGGCAAACCAACTGGTTTTTTAATGGACAAATCGAGCAATTGGAGAGAATCGATGGATGTGGTTAGCGAGTGATGCACGAAGGGCGAAATTATCTGAGAGATATTTTTGCCGCTGGATGAGATAGCATTGATGCTTGCCAATAGCAGGTCTTTCTTCCATTGTATGAATAATCCTGCATCGGTGAATGCCGTTGCCGTCGTATACGTTTTGCTGACTTTCCGTCCATCTCTCGTGCAGACTTGCCGAGTACCGGCAACCGTGTATTCTATAGCGAGGCTATCCGTTGTTCCTGTCCGATCCAAGGGTCTGCGTGGGATACAAGCGAACTGGCGAGTGAATATGGTCCAGAGATGGGTGGTATGGTATAGAGAGGTCGAAGAGTGGTAGAGACTCGGGTGCAACAATATCAGTCTGGGTGGACGGCTGTCAGGCACGCTGACGCGGAAGCTTCCTGTGCGGTTGCAGCTCTCGCCTATGTACACTCTTTGGTCTACACTCTGTACTCCCTCCTGCTTTCCCTTCCCTCGAACGTCCACCAAGTGTCCCTCAGGCTCCGCTTATCCTCGTCTATCCTTCATCCGTTCGCGCTCACCTCAACGCATTGTACTTGCAAATTTGGTACTATCGACCGAAGCTAACCTTACCACCGACAGAAAAGCGAGACGCCGAATGAACGGAGAGCGCCCCAGCCTCGAGGCTTCTTGTTCTGGCAAATCAAGAGCCTCCATTAAGTTTACTTATGGATTCAACCACCGCGCCTTTTTCCTGTCCAAATTTCCAAAGCTTTCCGGAGACGTGAATATTTTTATCTTTATAATTGCATTTCTTTCGGATGTAGACAGAAATTCAATCAACTTTTTTAACGGAATTTCATTTCTCCGGTTGACTGAAAAATATCATAAAAATGTTGTATTCGAAATTAGGAATGAAGAATTTTTATGCTTTATTCTTTAGCGACGGCGTATTTTCAAATTATCAGCTTGGGACTTTTTTTTTCCATAAATGAAATATTGTATTGTATTCGTTCATTTACGAGACGAACTCGATGATTCTTTATCTTTGTTTTTATCTCTATCCTTTCGCAGTATTTTTCGCTTTCTCCGCACGTCGGCGGGCTATTAGCTTCGTCTTATTTATTTGCGGCTCTTCCTCATTCATTTACCGCAACATTTTTCTTTCCTTTTCGCAACATCAATCTTTCCGACAGTTGTCTATAAGAAAACTACAACTCCAAAATATCATCACAATTTTCATTATTCTTACGACCCTTAACCACGTTTCCATTCGTATCTACATATTTTTATATTTCCTCCAGGCGTTTAAATGTACTGTGGGATTTAAAAGCAAATTCTTAACCACCACAGAAGTACTGCCAGGGCCATTTTTATTTTCATTTAAATTAGTCGTTCGTTTTCTCATTGTTCGGTACGATACGATGGTTACCTATTCTTATACTTTATTTTTATAAACTTTGTACAAGCCTTAAAATCCACTTTTATTATCATTTCTGGTTCTGGTCGAGATTTTCATTCTTAAACTCGTTGAAATTAGTTGTTCGTTTTCTTCTTATTTCACCATTATTGGTCCGTAGGATAATGGCGTGAGCTATAGAACTCTCGGTTCCCATTCCTATTTATTATTTCATAATTTTTTTACAGTGAAAAGTCTATCTTCATATTTATTATCTTTAGCGTTTTGTTTGAGTTTCTCGTTCAATCGCACATATTTTTATATGTCGCGGAGAGTCGCTCCAATTCTTCAACTCGATAGAAATACTCCTCGTAGCAGTTTTATTCCCATCTATATAGGTTGTTTATTTTCTTCTCATTCTCCATCATGGCTTCTCGTGACAGTCAACATGGAGCAGGAGAATAAATTGTTCGCAACATCGACCGTTCACCATATCCTCGGTTCACATCTTAGTTATTTATAAAATAAACTTTCAATTCAATTGAATCTCGATATACTTTCTCATTTCCTCCGGACGTTTGAATAATTTCCTTCAAGATGTTTGTGGTTGGCTTTTCACTTCATTGCAATTGTAATTTTTACGCGGTGACTGTATTTTTTTTTTTTTTCGTTGTTTCTTGGTCCTTTCCATCAGTACTTTCTTTCTATTTTTGTCGTATAGGGTGAGAGAGAGAGAGAGAGGGAGAGAGTGGAATAAATCTTAAGGCGAGAGAGAGAGAGAAGAGAATAGTCGTCGGCGTGGCCGCGATATTCAAACCTCTCAGGAGAAATCTACGCTTCCGTTTTGCAGGAATGCACCGGCAGCATTTGTCTGGCTTACGGTCTGGAGTCCTGTCAGTGCATCGCGGGACTCGACGATCCTCCGACCAAGAGCTGCGAGCTCTGCTGCAAATTGCCTGGGGAGGATCAGCCTTGCCTGTAAGCCCTTCCTTCCGCTTTCCAAGTCTCTTTCTCCGTCTCTCCGTCTTCCGCACTTTCTCTGTTTCGCACTCTCGACGTTACTTTCGAGGGACAGGAAATTCTTTGTAGCTGTATTACCATAGTGCTCTGTGCTTTCGGAAGAGATGCGGAAGAAATGTACGCAAGAAGAGATCGATGGGAGGAGGGAGGCGGGAGAGAATGAGAAAGAGACAATGTTCGTGGCATTCTGTGGCAGGGAAATGCGAATGAAAAGACGAAAGCCGCAAAATTCACTTCCGGATCTTTACTCTATCCGTGACAACGTGTTTTAGATCTTCCTTCGCCTGGAATTCACCACCCTACGAGATACCTGATATGATGTCTAAACCTGGAACACCCTGCAACGATTACAATGGTTACTGCGATGTCTTTCAACGATGTCGGGAGGTATTGTATCAAAATATTTCTTAATAATTAATACTTATTTCTAAGATGAAAAACTCATGAAAAACTCTCTGTGATCGAACCTCCTTGAGTGACTTTTTATTTCAAATGGTTTTTCATCGACTATAACGCTTTTTGAATGCATTTTTTTCTCCAATCCATCATAATTTTTATCCCATCAGGATCGTGCAAATTTCTAAGTCATGTTTTACTATGTTCAAAGTCTATTCGATTATGATTACAGTTTAAAAGTGTACTTCCCATTGTATTTTACTCGCATTTGTCACTCAACTACTTAATCAGTCAATTTGCCGCAGTGATAAATGTTCGCGTGTTTAAGAACTGCTCGATATGATCAGAGTTCGCGGTAGGGACTCGACGACAAGTATTAAAAAAATTAAAATGCATTAAAACCTCCTCGCGACGTCTAATCGATCTGCCGAGAGCGAGGCACTACCCCGCGCTGCTATTACTTTTTCCAGCGACTTATAAATTGCAACTCCGGGTTTCCACTGGGAAAGCTTTGCGGGTGGAAAATTTAAGTCATCCGAAAAAAACGTTATCCAAAGACTCAGCTCCGCCATTCAATTCCACTCAATCGCCCGGCGATTTGATCTATCGATTTCTGCTAATCTAACAAAAATGGGATCAGCAATTTTATCCTTCATCTTTTTTTCAATTTTTCCTCAACTCGCGCAACCTTCTTTGATGGACTTTTATTCTGGATTAATCGGTTTTGCTGGATGATTGCATTGCGCAGGTTGATCCAAGTGGACCCTTGGCTACATTAAGGAGACTTCTCCTCTCTGACGCCAGTCTCGCTCAGTTTCAACGATGGATGGCCGAACGTTGGTACGCAGTGACACTGGGAATACTGGCGGCTCTCCTCGGCCTGGTGAGTATAGTCACACAGGCTGCATAAACGTACATCACGTACACGACGCATCGCTAATTAACCCGAGTACGAGATCTCCAGACAATACCCCGCCGTTCCTCCTCGTCGAGACTCTTGTCACGACGTTCCACCTTCAATTCTCCAGTGACACGATCTCCACGAGAATTCCACAGCAGCTCATCGAGTTTTTCCTAACAAGCCCGCTTAACGAAACTCGCCACAATACCGACCCGTAAATATTCTATTTGCAAAAAGTAACATTTCATATGTGTGGCCTTGTTGAAATATCATGAGAAATTAATGTTTGAACGGGGGAAAAAAAAAAAAAAAAAAAAAAAAAAAAAAAAAACAAAGTAGTTTCTTCATGAAGGAGAAAAAAAGGGAGTGAAAGTTAGGAAGAAGATAAAGTAAAGTTTGTGCGACAAGTTTAAGACTGAGAGAGTGATGAGAAAGAGCCTCTCGAGGTAGCGCATAGCAATTCTCGTCCGATCGTATACATTTCCCGGTCACTTTGCAAAAGCCACGTTTTCTCTTTCCACGACTACATAACAAGACGAGATCTCGTTATTTTTCACTCCTTTCACGACTACACCTCTCATGGAGGGTAGCGCGAGCGTAGAAAACCGAGAATCTAGTACGGCAAGGCCAGAGTTCCATCTCTTTCGTGTTCCATCTCCGTTCTCTTACTTTCTCACCCCCCGGGAGACACGGCGCCTTCCATATTCTCGTTGGGAAATTACGTCGTTAACCTTAGCTCCCTCTACCCGGACGGAAAACCAACTCCCCGTGGCATGCAATCGTCCTACTGGTTTCTTCCCTCAGGCGAGACCAGCCAACGGGATTAATTGGACGCCTCGCTAAACGACGTCGCGATTGCCTTCAAAGACGCTCCTCTATCCCATCAGCCCCTTTTGCCCCCCTTCCACCCCCTAACTCCGTTTCAGTAATTATACAACAAAATGAATCATATTATTCTTTTTATCGCGACAATTTAAAATAGAGTTGAAAAATAAGTGATTAAGTTACCTGGGAATGTTTTATACTAAACGAAAAGTACTAAAGTTAGAAATTGATCAGGTGGATTGTTGTAAACATTGAAAATCGGTGATCGATATACATAGTTTGAGGCTCGGGCGGATTTGTGAAACTTTCTTGATTCTCAATAATTGTCGTGCGTGCTAGTTGTGCAGAGAAGGTGGTCCAATGTTCAAGTGGCTCGTGCTCGTACACCGGAAGAGCTAAGCGCAATTCCCAGCGGGCCGCCTAATGGCAGGATTTACTCCTTCGAACGTTATGTAGCTACGTGCCCAAGTGGCATAGCTCGGTATAACTTGCCGACTTCCGACCTCGCTCTGCTGTGTACAAAGCACCCGGAAATTCATCCGCAAATAGGATTAAGACCAAGGATATCTCGATACGGGGCGGAAAATGGACATGTACTCAACCGACTATATGAGACCCGTGTGTAAGACACCTAATTCCGAAATATAGCTTCACCGGATTTGTGTGGAAAGCTTTTAGTCAACAGCTCGTATTAACCTCTTGTACACTTGCAAGGAGTTGCTTGGCCAATTCGACTCACAAAATTACCCGATAAACGATACCATATCCAAGACTATAAATCTGAAGAAAAAAAAAACAACGCCCAGAATAAACGCCATCTCCTTGTTATCTGTTTCAGACAATAATCACTCGTTTATTCAGTAAACGGGCAGTCGCTCGATTGAAGGCCCTATCAGTGAGCGACCATTCTTCGGACTGTGGATATCCACCCGTGTGCCCGCCGGGAGCCACGGATCGTGAGAAAACGAGCCCGATTGGAAACATAGCGCGGATCAAAAGACGAATAGTCGAGACGATGAAGACGTTAGCATCGCCACGAAAGACGAAAGATCTTTCATCCTTATCGAGAGATTCGAGAATCTCAAAAAGCCGGTGCTTCGTTTCCACCGACGGAAGAGGCATGGCCTTCGAGAATAACTTGGGAAGCAAGACTGTGAAAGATCATGTTGAGGAATCGAGTGTCGATAGAGGATTTTCGACTCTGAGACGAGATGTACCGTTGGAGATTCATCGGAGTGGCAGGAATCGGGAAGTGGGTCAAGATAGGATCGCTCGTGAATCGTCAAGAGAGTACGAAAGTAATAATGAAGCCGAGGGAGACAATGAGAAGAAAGACAATGACTCGAGCAGAAACGTCGTTAATTCGTCCCGAGCCGAAGCCGATCGATCTACGAATCGCGACGACGAGCGGCCATTTCTCGAATTCGTCGAGAGAATATACCGCGGAAAGACGGTCAGAGTTAGGAAAAAATTGGACACCTCATCGAGGACCAGACGAAACTGGGACATTGGCGGGCAGATGAGAAAAATCGAGAGACTCTGTGGCTCGCCCAAGTTTCGACGTGAAAATTTCTTGACGACTTCCGGCGGTTTGGAAGATTGTTGCGTCAATCAGTCGGAACCTCTGGTGTCCCCCGACAGCCCCGAGACCCCACCGGACATTACCGAACCTAGAATACTCGTCTCCGACCTTGATGTACTTTTGAGCGAAAGTTAGTGACGCTTTTCAAGTGTGAACGCCATTTCCGATTGATCTGTCTGATGATTAACTCTGAATTCGTACAATCAATGACACGAATAAAAATCTATCGGATTTTTTCACTTGTGTGATGCGTTCACACTGAGCGCTTTTTTTTTTTTTTTTTTTTTGGCATTTGTCGGGTCACTTGGAGATATTCTGGCAAGTTGTAGATTTCAATGAGCTCCCTACAAACAGCGAAGAACGTTACGATATTTATTGTCCAGGGAGCTTAACGATTGCGTTTTACATTGGGAAAAATGTATGTAAATAATAAAAATGTAAATAAAGACACTGGATTTCAAAACTTGGGTTTTTCGACTGGAATTAAGGGAATAGGCCAATGAAAGTTACAATTACAAACGGATAATGTTTTTTTTTTTAACATTCGAAAAACATTCTTGTGCATCACATTTCTTTTTGTAAAATGTAAAATTTCACCGACCAGTTCCCTTCATAAATGGTAAATTATTGTTTTTTTTTTTTAAATGATGTAAGAATGAAAAGTCATGTGACCAACTTCACTTTCTGTTGTGGAAAAAGGTACGCACGGAAGAGACGACGGACGAGGAACTGCTTCAGGGTGGTCACTGAATGTCACACTCGAAAATTACAATTCTTCAAATCTGTTGGAATATTCGAGATTTTGTAAAGATAAATTTAGAAAAAAATTCATCCGATTCATACAAAGCGCGACAATAACCATAATAAAGTTAGATTTCATAACATTAAATACACAATAAAATAAAAACTTGCATATGAATTGAAAAAATGTTGTGATTTTGAGAACTAGTGGCCACCCTGTAATTGTTGAATCTCGGGTCCTTTGTAGCCGATCATTCTACATAGAGATGGACCAAAAGTAGAAAATATAAAAGGCGTGTAATCGAAAAATACACTATACGAGTATAAACTGCAAAGCTATAATGTGTATATAAATTGATCCGTTATTGTAAAATGAATAATAAATTGTACACCTTCTTTTCGTGAGAAACTTCTAGTATAATAATGCATTACTATGGATTATTTGATAAGGTGTGAAATTTCATAGGTTGCTGAAGTTTAAAGCTTGTTTATTATTTGGGTCGTCTCTCGTCTTGAGGGAGATTCCGGCGCATTAGTTAGGTCGTTACGTGTACCTACCACGAAAGCCTATCGTACCTACGGGATCGCACAGAGGGGATGCATCTAACACCTAATGGGTTTCTCGAATCGAGATTTTGGCCTTAGCACCCCATTATCATGACAAAATACCCACGATAGTATCGTCATCCCTTACTAAATTTCAGTCTTATCGAAAACGCGACACTCCGTGCGATGAACTATAGCTAATCGATAGAGTTAATTGCTCGTGCGTGTGATATCGTCGTGCGAAAATATCGTAAATCGCACGTCACCGGTCTTGAGCAGAGTCAAGTGATCCCTTGTCCCGGAGAATCTGGCTATTGTATTAAAATGGAATTTGTATTTCGTCCTTTTTCTTTTTCTAATTATAATTTAGTAGACAAATTGAAGTAATTGAATCCTCTATTTAATCGGTATTGTTAGCCCCATAAATTTCGATACCCCGGAAGTTCAAATTAGAGTGTTCTAGGTATAGATAGGTTGTTTTCGTGTTTCCCGATAAATGCTCTCTATCTACGGGAGCACGTCGTAGTCAACTACTATTTTACGTGTGGAAGACGCTGGTGATGTCACTGGCAATTCGTTATGTAAGATGTATTGGTGTTTACGAACTTGCTTTGAGAGACAGATGGTCCGCTGGAGAGGGCAATGAATCGGCGTGTGCGATTTCGTACTGTGATATGTGTTACGAAATGCACTTAACGAGCCTTATCTTGGTAGGCTTCGCTGGTCTCGGTTCCTTTGCCGAGGGATCCTCGCTCTTTGCTCGTCTCTTGGTCTCAGCGGCTCTATAACTGCGGATATAGGGCACAGACGGTAACTTGGAAACAACGATGTGCAACTTCTCCAGTTGGAATACTTTATACCGACTTGCTTCGACGAGTTTTACTACGGAGATTGCCAGTAACTGCGTCGCCTCACTTCTCCTCCAACGGCCTTAAGGTAACGTACCGTCATGCGGTTGGTAATGTAGTAGCGCATTTACCACGCCTCGATCGATAATAAAAACTGTATTTCTACCTTCTCCGCCGCTGTTGATATTTCAGATAAATGATAAAAAGTCAAATGGATATCCGCTGTAATATAGGTGTAAATAAAAAAAATATAGGTGACTCAAACGAATAGACAGCTTTGGTATAATTTCCATGGTTCATCAGTTGCGGCGGGAAACGTCATTGTTTCCCATTTATTCGCATAATATAACGCAGATATTACAAGATTTTCGAATATGGATATTCATATATTATAGTGTGTGTATATATAGTAATGATTAGATCGTACAACGCATCAAAAATACTTGTATATACCAATAATGTTACACTTGAATATAAATCTTATATCTTGAACCTGGTTGTATCGATATAGTGCTTATACAGTATATGATGTACCATTTATCACGGCAAGACGCAGTAGTGATCTTGCGTTTTTTTAATTTAACAACTCGTGCGTACAATTTGTTTCTTTTCTTCCGTAGCGCGAAACAAGGGTGAGTATCGACAGATGTAATTCTAGTAGCGTTCAAAGTACAATGCGCCCATCAATTAAGTCTCCTAATACAACCCATTAACAGCGTATCACGCAGGCATGAGCAATATTCGATTAAAAATGAGTTTAGATATTTTTTCGTTTGAACAAGTATAGGATTTTTGTTTAATTTCCGAAAGTAAAAAAAAATTATCAACGATTCATCTTCAACAGTCGTTTTATTAATTTTAGTAAAAAAAAAGATAATTATTTAGATCCAAAAGCATTTCGAATATTGGCCATTTCTGGTATCACATAGGAAGCGATAAGATCTAACACAAGGGACCAACAAGCTAATATAATATTACTCAACAATGAGATTATAGCTTCAGATCATTTCAAACAACAAGTGGCTTGTCCACGGAAGACGTGTTGTATATATGCTTTTTTCAATGAAAAATCTGTCAAACTAGAACATGGCAGCATTCTTCTTTTTTTTTTTTCTTTGTATGGCTAATTGTGGCGTCTTATTAATTATTGACTTTTCACGACACTAATACGATTGTGCGTTGCACCCAAAAAATGCATTTTTAAAATGTAATCAAAGGTGACTTCTCATCTTTCCTTCGCGAACTCGTTAAATTTTTTGTCATGTTTCCTTGCAATTGCGCATATGAATGCAACGAATGAAATGTTGATAGATTATGAGTGCCACATACTTTTCAACTGTGAGGAAGACCCTGGTCCTTTAACACATAACACTTTCATCTTTTGTGTGCGTGTGTTTAAAATGTATTTTCTTTGGCTTTGCGTGTATGACGTAGAGAGGCTGATGTCGCTCACTACGCGAAATGACAATGTCAGCAATAGCAAGACCTTTTTGGCGGTGGAGTGTCCTGCTCGTGGCATCTCAAGACTCTCTGATGAGGCAGCAAGGATGTGTCGACCGTTGCCTCCATCCTGCGCATCACACGGTCCAGAAGCACCTCCACCGCTCGAGCAATATTTTGCCCAGTCGCTGCGCTCGTCTCCAGATATACCAATCTGATGAAAATCATTATTTACAAATAATCACTATTTTTTCATCCATATTTTAATCGATAAATCGAGGAAAATGGAATAACTTACCCATATTTCTCGGCAAGTTCCCGAGCTTTTTGCTCGCTAATGACGCGCCTATTTTCAAGATCAGCTTTATTTCCGCAGAGTATTATGTCGGGATCTTCGCAGTATGCATGAGTCTGTTCGATAAATGAATAAACGTTTGTAGGTAAATTATTCGAAAAATTCGGGTTTACGAAAAAGTTTATCAGATTTGCTTTTATTTATTTTCTCACTATTTAAATGACCCCATTGTATTCGTCTTTTAATCGAAAGCTTCCGCATACCGTGAAATACGACGAGGGTAATCGTACAAAGTATACGATATCTCGAATGTTTGTAATGCATGCGGGTGAATAAATGAAGATAAGGAATTTGGGTCAGGATAGAAGGATTTCAGTGGCCTTTTTATCTACACGCGTTGATTTCCTCGTCGCTTCGCATGCACAAATATCAAGGAGAAAAATCGGGTTTTTTTTTGTTCCCCATAAAAAGGAGCATGCACTTATTTTATACCTTTAGCTGATCCAGCCAGTTTCTGACTTCCAGAAATGAGTGTTCATTGGTCAAGTCAAATAGAAGAAGGAAACCCATGGAATCCCGATAAAATGCAGTAGTTAAACTTCTAAACCTGTTTGTCAATTAATGTTAATTTTTATATTAATTATTAATTTATAGTGTTTAATTATAGCCTTGCAATTGTTGTGGAATATGTTTAGCACCGCGGGTATTTCGGATTGTTTATTTGTCGGTAAAAAAGAAAATTTACTATCAACATATGTTTAGTCTTTTTGTTAGAACGTTGAACGAGTGTTGTAGCGGAAGGGTTAATCCGTACAGTTGGGCAGGACAGATGTTAGAAATTAATCATATCCCGCAGCATTAACAAGCCTAGAATATATTGTACCTTTCCTGACCAGCTGTATCCCAAAGCTGCAGATGTACCCTCTGACTCCTTCCATTCGTTGTTTGATACACCTTTAATTAAATACCCACACGTAGGTCTATACAAATGGTGAATTAAAAAGTGCTGTACATATACATTTACAACAACAACAAAAAAAAGGTTTCGTGAAAAATCAGTAGAGTTCGGCACTTTAATTCCAAGAGTCGAGACTTTGAAGTATTAAAAATAAAATAAAATCATTGTTGAGATATTACAAGAACGAAAAATGTTCTTTGGAAAGATACGTGTACAGCATTTTCAAATATTTAAATCAACTATCGAAAATCCGTACCACCCGTTTTTCCCGAAAGTCGATTCCAACGGTGGATATAAATCGCGAATTAAAAGTACCATCTGTATATTGGTAGAGAAAACTGGTTTTTCCCACCCCCGAATCACCGAGGGCAAGAAACTTAATCAGGTAATCGTAATCCATAGTTGCGGATGCAACTTAGTCACCGATATAGTATAATATCAATATAATAACGCGTTAAATTCACTCGAAGCTCCTATCGAGGAAGACACTTTGTTTTTTTATGACAGGATTAGTGAAAAAATATAAAATAGAGAAGAAAAGGCCGTGAGGATGGTAAATATAGCGAGAAGCGATCGATTTTAGCGGACGAAATGATTACAACGATACGCGAATGTGTGGTGCATGTGCCGAGAGTTGAATACAATGACACCTGTTGCGGACGTATTAATCGCGTTTCGAACAATTCGCGCGAACGTCGACCGCACAACTTTCAAAGTTTTAACGATTACTCTATACGGGCACGAGCTTAACTTTCTACGCAACTATGTACAACGAAACAATACGCGACTATACTAAAATTTCTGTCATAAGCTAATCAACTGGACAGCAGACTAATGGCTACAGTGACAGACCGTCCACGGGATGAGAACAAAAATGGCGAAGATGAGGCAGGTAATCCAGTGTTGCCACTTTCCCAGTTAACAAACTGTCGCGTTATCTGTAAAACTCAATAGCTCTGCATCTCTCGATCAATAACGAAATTAATTCAATCCAATTAATCTGCTTCGTCCGAAAATATCAATTTTATCGTATCTCATATTTGCGGTTTTAGGTTATAAATGTATACGTTTTGTTACATTTTATTGGCAACCATGCCCGACTCTTTGTAAACCTGAAAAATACCTCATAATTCTCATATCAGTGTTAATATTGTATTTTTTAATTGTGTCGCGAGGAAAATTGGCCCTACATTTCGATACTAACCGCTTGAGAACCGATAAAGGTTAGTTTTGGTTTAAGGTTTTTTTGTAAATCGTAGAATAGCTATGCTAACCTCAAATTCAAAGTCAAAAGAATTTTCTTTTTAACATAGTTGGACATTGCGAGCTTTTTGCATCGTGAAATTCCTGAGAACCCAATTTTATACGAATCATTGACACTCTCCGAGTTTAGCGATCCAAACACAGGGGCTCCAAAAATTATCCTTCCAATGTCTCCCGATGCTAGAGTGTTTTTCTCTCCGTCTCACACCTCACGCACGGTAGTTTACTATTTAGTCCCAAGCGCATGGAATGTGAGAAATGAAAATTGCTACTACTACTACTACTACTTTTACTGTTTTACAGAGGCACTGCGACAAAACGGTTATATTTGCCGAAAACAGCTATGCTCCAAATGTATACATATTTCATATTGCGTACAACAAAGGTAATATGCTGTACTTAAAATTTTCTACCATCTATATAACAGAAGTATTCTGACTTTTAGATTCATCGCCGACGAGACTACCAAAAGGTGGTGGAAGTTATTCGACTAACGGCAACTAGTAAGAATTTAAGTTTCTGCGAATTTGTAAATTTTAGATCGCTCTTTTTACTCCAATTGTCGCCTCCTTTTGTTTTACAACCACGTCATGTTGGACATTCCGGTCTTGCCGGAGACCTCGGTATGTACCGGATGATCTTAGCGGGTGAATTTCTTGGCTTATAACCGGATATCGGTTATACGTTATATCGTTGTCGCACTAATTCCGCTCTTGTAAATAGACAAAAATATTTTCTTCTATTTCACAATAGTCTTTTACAATTAAGCCAATTCGTTTTATACATACAAAAGTAGTCTATCAGATCCACATTGATTTGGTTACGATTTAGTAATTTAGATTGCTTTAGTAAACGCGACGATCAATTATAATAGTGTCCGGGTGTCCAGAAAATATTCTTAAATCCGATTTGTTCTCAAAAAGTCCTGAAATGACACACTTCTTCACTGAACACCGTGATAAATTATGCAACTAGAGGCATATAATTGGATCACCGATTCTGATAATTGCAGTCTCGCTCTTTTGTCGACTAAGATATATTCCGAATCTCATTTTTCCATGAAACTCCTCAGCCAGCAATCTCAGAGGTTCGACAGTCTTTTTTCCGGTAGTTTGATCGATGCAAACCATTTGGCATCTGGTACATTGTCCGTCCACCTATTGTCGAACAAAAACTTCATCGATACTCATCTACGTGTTTATAAGTGACTTTGATTAATCGAACATTAGAAACAGACCTTGAAAACGTGTTTGCCAATTTGAACTCGAGACCATGTTGTCTCTTCGAATGGATTACTGCCACGTAAAATCATATTTCCTCTGAATCTGTACAAAATCGTTTCTTCCGGACAGTCGGAGTCTTTGGAAAGTTTCTCCGATATCCACTGTATACTTGCTTCGTTGACAAGTAAATATTGTGCCTGACTCGAAAAAGATAACTCGGGCTTGCTTGGATCTGAAAATACAACGGGAAAAAATGAATGCAGCGAGTTTGAAGTACGATATTATTGAAGATCTTCTTCGTACCTTTAGTGCTATTCTTCACATTATTCTGCCGAATGAGTCGTAAATTGGGTCGTCGCAAGGCTAGGCTCAGCCATTCGGAAATTTCGGAGCCGCAATCGATGCCTTCGACTCGATGGCCACAAACTCGACTACGGCACAATTCACCTCTAACAATATCCTCGGACGTAGAGTCTAAGCGAACTTGGGCCGGTGGCATGCCTGAAAACATCAACATGCTGTATTGACTTTTACATTAACGAAATTTTTCTCCACAACTCACCTGGATAGTTCAACGTCAGAGTATTGGTTTTGCGACAAATAATTGGCTTCAACAGACAAAGATTAACTTGCTGTTTTTGCGACAAACAGATGCCCGCCGACGTGACAATCATCCATTCTCGATCATACTGTAATCCTCTTTCCCCCAAAAGCCACCAATCACTAATTTCAAACGCAGCACAGGATTTGATAGGATAAATGAACAATCGTGCCAGCATCAACTTTCCACTATTTTCCATAATTCCATAGGGCACTGCATCATTTTCATCTTCTTCCTTCGACATAACTTTCGCCGCGTTGCTTTTAGCTAAAAAATCGGAACTTACCGCTTTCTTTCTAACTTCACCATTTGCTTTGAATCGCTTTGAATAATTTGGAAGTTTAATAATTTCCGGTCCATCGAGGAAACATTTTTTGATCATTCGAAGCGCAGCTTCAACGTCTTCCGATGTCGACATGTAACCGAAGGAAATTCTGACTGCTCCTGTTGGTTTTCCGTCGATCAAATCTCGAGAACCACCGCAAGTATAACCAGCGTCATAATTTTGCATTATGTCCTTATTCGACAGAGCCAAATGACGTTGGCACGTTCCGGGATTGCAAAAACATCCGGTTCGCAGATGTAACTTGAAAAGGGCAGCCATATGAACGACTTCCATGTAACCAACGTATTCGCCGTTGGAACGCAACAAATTGAAAGCCACTATTCCACCTTGGGAATTTTGGTCCTCGTAATTCGTGTCGGAATACAGCTTTGCCACGGGCATTTCGTTGTGATGATGCAATGACTCCAAGGAATGGTGCAAGTAACGCGCCAGGGAAAATACGTGAGCTGATATACTTTTTAGGGGCACTATCGACATTGCGTCTAGTCCGTGTTGCAGTGATATTATGGAAAGGAATGGCACTGTGCCGTCCTCGAATCTGCAATATAATGATTTTTTTAAAGGAATACCTTACATTTTTCTCAACTTTGAATCCATTGTGTACCTTTCGTGAAAGACGTCACGTTTCACATTAAAATTTTGTAGACTGAGCGCCAAATTTACAGTTCCACCGCCGTAGTAAATTTTTTCAAGGACACTAGCACTGGATTTTCGCACCAAAAGAGCTCCTACACCAGTTGGATATCCAAACATTTTGTAGAACGAGAGGCAAACGAAATCGGGTTTGATTACCGAGAGATCGAGTTCATTAGTTCCAACAAAACTGGCAGCATCGAGAAGAACGTACCACCGGCCAGACTTGGCCTCGGTAACTTGGTCGAGTATACCATTCTGTACTTTTCTAATCCACTCGAGAGGATATTTCATTCCAGAAAAATTGCACTGCGCCGAGTAAACGAACAGAGAATTCGTACCTCTTCCCGGAACTTGAATATCTTTTTGTGACTTTTCGGCAAAAATATCGAAGGCTTTTGCGTGATCGAGGCAGAAGATTTTGCCACCATTTTTAGCAACTACATCACGCATCCCTAAAACTGACGTGTGATTGTCTTGCATGTATACAAAGTGTCCGTAGGATCGTAGCGTGGATTTTTCTTCTTCTCCAAATTTAAATGTTTCGGCAACAGTTTTTATCGCTGCCGTTGCACCTGATGTAAATACAAGACTGTATTCGTCGGGTGATGCATGGAAATGATCCAGTAACCTGTTGAATACAATTTTTTTACAGCAACGACTATGTAAATAGTATTATAATTTTGGTTTGACCCGTTTTACCTGTATCTCGTCCGTTCGATTATCTCCTGTGTTAAATTTCCAGCTATGCCAGCAGAATGAGGATTCGCATATAGAGAGGTGAGCATATCGTTGCTTACTTTTTTCATCTGCATATCCGAATACAATGTGGCACCGGCATGATCCAAATAATGTTCATCTGTAAAAAAAAATAAAAAATAAAGAAATTTTATCTACCTCCGATACTGCATTTTTTTCTCTGTAATCCCTTTTTACTTATATATTTTAAAAAAATTCTGTACATACGCATTATGTATCGTTTTTAGTGAAAAATATGTGAGTAGAAAACTATAAATAGATCTAACTCACCTGCAATACTAGATTATCAATCGTTCGCACCGTTTGAATAAAATGTTTTGAATTCTCCATAAATTTGTCAAAAAAACAGTGTCTCACCTTGCAATCGTGAAAATTCTTTTTTAATCCGTCTAATGGTATTGTCATCGTACACCGGAGTGTATAATCCGTCAGAAACTCGTTCCATCTTAACGTTAGTTGTCACACTGTTTCTCCGTGGTAGCGCGCATATTGCAGAGCGAAATATCAAATCTGTTGTGTAACTACCATTGACCAGAAGGTTCTCCAGTGTAATGCAACAGCTGTACCGGCCATTCGCAATAACACACCAATTTCAAGAAAATTAGCGCTGTAAAAGCAGAGTCACGTAATTGGTAGGTCTGCGAGATGCTGAAAACCTCCAACAAATACACCAACTACTGTATCGACAGATCTTACTATATTCGACACTGACGATAATAATAATCGATGGACAGATGCAAGTAATAATAATTACTTGCGACGAAATTAATGTTGCTACACGTCACTACTATGTAACGCTAAAACGCTAATCTTTTTTATAAAACAGCCACGTTTTGCCAAACGTTTTTAGTTAAACTATAAATTATATGGTTAACATACATATACAAAAGAGCTCGACAATTCTTTTCTCTCCTTATTCCACATCGACTAGTAGCCGCACATCTCTCGCATTGTTATCTCTTGGAAGACTCTGCCCCAGAGTACGAAATAAGCTACATCTATCTATTTTAGAGAATGCCTTGATTCAACAGTTGTCTCGAGTGAGATAATATGAGAAGATTCTCAAGATGGCGTTACTGTCTTGTCGACAAGGAGATGACCTTGCTGGACAGTGACGAGTGATCGTGAAAACATGAATGAAAAACTTTTCATTGAGACTGCGAAGCCTGAGTTTCGCGGGTGTTGGACCGTCCCGCGAATTTTAGGAGCGAAATATCGATCGGCCGACCGAGTTGGCTTATGACTGTCGTGTTGCGCTGTAGATTTCATCGGACGAGGTGGCCGAGTGGTTAAGGCGTTGGACTGCTAATCCAATGTGCTCTGCACGCGTGGGTTCGAATCCCATCCTCGTCGACAATTTTTTTTTGTTACTTTTGTTTTCTTCTTTGTACTCTGAACTGAATTGGCTCGGGTTCCGCTAAAATAATAGACCCTTTTCGAAAAACAAGTTTTACGAATTTAGAGCATACGTCGAGCTAGTTTATTTATGCTCTCTGGTAGTGACAAATTGGCGGCATTCCAGGGAATGGGAATTATTTAGAATGTACTTTGTACGAGAAAACTATGGGTATCTTCTTATCGCTATATGTGGTATAGTGGAACTGTGGAAAATTTCGAAGCTATTTTGGTCTCACGCAGAGAGTATAGGAATGCAGGGGAAAATGCATATAATGCATTCCTGCTGACAGCACGGGGGAAAGGAAATAAAATTTATACACGACCAGCTATTTGCTTTCACAAAGGTTTTGCGATTTTATTTTCACGTGTGTCATAACCATTATTATTATTATTACAGAATAAAAGTAAAACGATGAATTGAGGTCTTCCAAATAAAAATGTAGCCCACTGGTGCAACTATTATAAAAATAAAGAAATGTAAACGCATTGACGAATATTCGAAAAAATACAAAATGCCAACATTTGCGCAACTGATGAAAATTTTTGATAAAACCGTAAAAATTGAGGTGCAAGAAATATGATAACAACTGAATCAATACAGGTTTGAATGACGTTTTTTCCACTTATATAACCTTCGAATAGGTTAAATTTTTTTGTTCACAATCTCCTTTCTGTTATTGAATTAAAAAATCTTCGGAACAAAAATATTCTAGCGAACATGGATTCTGAAAAATTGATAATTGACAAATCTGCAATAGAAGAGCGTGTCCTAGAAAATATTCACGATCCTGTAACTGATCACAACCATCCTAAAGTGACAGCGAAGAAAACGTTTTTCGATTTGCATCACGCACGTAGAAGCAGAAGCGCCGGGACTGCCGAAACAAATTATCATCCAAAAATAAAGTGGACTGCCGGAACAACGGAAATTGGCAGTGCACATGAAACAACAACGACCTACAGCGATTATATGGAGCAGGATATTATGAAACCTGTTCTCCAACGCGAACCATCGACTCCCGACCCAGTCTCTCCATTTTTACACAGTAAAAAAAGCCACTTTTTCGCGCAACATTTTTTACCATCATTCTCATTCTCTAGTTTTTACTGTGTAGCCTCCAGAAGTAATTTACCAGCAGTGTCAGTGACTTGGGAACCTATGGATATTCAGCCAACTCGACTCGAAGAAATACAACACTTGCTTGAACCGTGTCCTATTATTTCAAGACCGGATAACGAGCCAGAGGTAGCAAAGCCCAAAAAAAAGTTTCTCGATAAATTTCGGAAACGATCAAAACCAGTCACTCCTGATTCTGGGGAAAAAGTGATGTCACATCATTGTGAGTCGCAATCTCATATATAAAGACATTCTCCATCAATTCAATGGACTTTGAAAAATATCACCAAAAAAGCATCGATCGAATTTTAGACGAAGTTGAGAAAATCTTACCGGAAAAAGAATTCAGACTGTTGAACGAGCGTTATATTCGCGAGGGAATTATCCCTGTTGAGACTGTTAAAAAACACGAATATTTTGCGGCCAGTCTTCCACAATTTACTCTCGAGAATTTGGAGGTCAGTAATGTTCCTCGCAATCTCGAAAATGAACATAGATTTTCTGATTGTGTCAAAATTAAGTTATTCCAAAGGATAAAGGTTCCGAGGAAGTTGAGATGAATTTTTCGTCACTTCCGGCACGAAGAAGCTGCGAGCCTGTCGATATCAAGGATGTGCGAAAATTGAGAGATTCGGATTCTAAACCTGGACCGTCTGGCATAAATCAACAAAAAAATGTTGAAGACGGTGAAGAGGCGCTTTTTACAACGCAAACCCCAAAAATCTCTATTTTTGATGCGCGAGCTGACGTCGATGAGATAGAAATTTCACAGTCGGAGTCTCAGGAAGATTTCCGGAGAATAATTGAAGAAACGGCTAGTAAAATTGACCGCTTCAAGATTGACAATCCCTTCTCGGATTTTTCGCTGCAGACCATAAAACAACAAAAATCAATATTAAAACAAGAGATTACCGGATCATCGATGAAGAAAAAGCCCCAAAATCGGCAATCCACATTGCCAAGTACCAGCAAAGCAACGTATCCGATGGATTATAGACCGAAGGTCAGTTACAACCTGAATAACGAAAAGTCTGGTAAGAAAATATCGAAGAAAATTTTTATTGATACTTCATAGATGTTTTTCACACACATTTCAGTCCAACTTTTGGTTGTAAATCTATGTATTACATTTTTAGATAAAACAGTGATGGTGACAAGTTCTCAAAGTATATTTCGTAAGGTGTCGAAAAAAGGTACGCTCGAAGTTGAATCGAAAAAACGTGCATTCGATGAGACCCTTGGTTTCACTTTTTTTTCGTCCATAATGCATCGAGTGACTGACCGAAATATCATCTTGACTCAAATTTACCTGAAATCAGATGGAGACCATTTTAACGACACAAAAATGAGACTCGGTTATTGTGATGAAAATTTTCAATCTATTTTAACACCGCTAATGGAAAACCTCATCAATCCGACATTCGAAAATTTCCTAAAAAATCATCTTCCAAATTTTTCGACCAGACTCAATGAAGCATCGTCAAAAATCGTTACTGCCAAAAATGATGCATGGAATGACATCATTAAAGTATTTAGCAATGCATGCCCAAAAGCTATTAATAATATTTTGAATATCTCCCAAATTTGGAACAAGAATATTGACAATACCGAGAACGAAGAAACACATACAGATCGCAATTTTACCACACTATTAAATTCTCCCGAGTATAGGGAAAATGTAATTTTTCCTGTGACGCTAAATAGCAGCGTTCGGATGGATAAAATCATGGAAAAAATTGTCGATTTCGTCGTAAACGTCACACTTCGGCAAGACCTAATTCCCGAGTTTCTATTTTTGTCATTCAGTCCAAAGGCTACATTGATATCAAATAGACGTGATTTTGAAGGTTCGTACAGATTTTATTCTCGGTTAGAAAATTATCATTCATTTCCTCTCAATTCCGTAGCGCTGCCCGTGGAACTTATTAATCTGTATAAAACCTCATTTTATTTTAACAAATCGACGGATCTTGAAAGAAGAGATAATTCTTCAGATATGACGTTAAATCTTTTTGCAAACGTTACTGCTTTTCCTGCACATTTGGAAAAATAAAAGAGCGTCCAATGAGTGTAATTGGTACAAGTTGTGAAAATAAAATTCATCGAAGATCCGTCAATAATGTTTATTATTGCAGTTACATATTGTGCCAGTGGTGAAGCGTGGAAAAAAAAATATCCACCCAAACTTGGTGAGGCCCCGGGGGGATTCGAACCCCCGATCTCCTGTTTACTAGACAGGCGCTTTAACCAACTAAGCCACGGCGCCTTCTTGGAGTCAAATGGTGAATAGCCGCAATTCACCATTGAACGAATAGTTTATTTATTCCGCAATCATTTGTATATTATGTATTCGAAAATGTGCCAGAACAGTTGTGCATACAGCGGTACTCGTTAAAACTACAATTATTTTTACAAAAAAAAAATTCATTGGTAACGCTATGATTTGTTGTGTTAGCCCAATCGGGGTCAGTCGTTCGAAATATTCTATTGAACATTAACGGACGTGACATCTAATAATAAACGAAAAAATATTAAACTTCGCGACGCCCGATGATGACACAACATTTTGTGATAAAAGCCACATTGCGATCACGGGCTGCCGCAAATGTTATGCGATGGACTCCGAATTGAATAAATATGTGCTCCGAAATTGAATATGCAAATGTAAAAATTATATTGCGTCAGCTGCGAGAAATGAAAAATTTGTACGAATTGTAATATGGTGTCTTATCACTGAAGCGAAAATTCAAAAAGAAAACTTGACCCCGACGTGATTTGAACACGCAACCTTCTGATCTGGAGTCAGACGCGCTACCGTTGCGCCACGGAGTCTTAGGTGTGAACTTGTCCGAAATAGTGCGTCATAGTTTAGTGCGTTCCAGTCGTTCTTCATCTTTTTTAAGCCTTGAAGGGACGCAATTACAGAAATAATTATAATCAAGTCCTACTGTTTTAATAATCTTATCATTTATTTATTCAGTTTGCCACAGTGCAATAATCGACAATATAATCATTAAAAATGGATCATTAATTCACGCATTGATAAAAAAATATACAGACATTTCTTTGAAAATAAGATTGTTTTATGGAAAGATCATTTGAAAAATTGAAAGTTATAGGAATGAAACATTTTTCCATTGATAATTTCCTTGTAACGAAGAGGCATGAAATGGAAACAGATGTCATCGTTTAATATTTTCGCTCCTTGATGCCATAAATGGTGACATCCACTTTCGTTTCAAGATACTTCTCTATCCGGCTTACTTTTCCTCTTATGTCATTTTACTCATTATTACCGCAATCGTAGTTTGTCATTGTTTTGATTATTAAGTTATTCCCGAATAATTTTTGAGGAAAGAGCTTTTTGGGTTGGAGAGTACCGAGAAGATGAATAAGTCCGTAGTGAAGTAGCCGAAAAGCGTTTGCTGATTATAAGTATGATGGGTACGCGGTGCGTGCTCACATCCCGCATGCGAGCTCCAATCTATCAGGAAAGCATGCGGAGCTCGAAGGAACGTTCTCTCCCTACGGTGCACAGAATTTCGCGCGGGTTGTCTCACAGAGCCCCTCCTGATATCAGGAGTCCATAAGGAAGATAAAACAATGATTTCCAGCACGGTATTACGATATTCCGTCATACCTTGACTTTCGCCCGTGAGGAATTTTTTCAACAGGAACGCATGTAGCCGCCAGTAATTCCGTGACGCCACCGATAGAAGCGCTGGTGTCAACGAACCATGTCAGTGGCATCCAAGCCCTAAGTGTTCTCCCCTCCCGCGTCTCATCATTGCCACGAAATTTGGGGGAAAACATAAGAGCTATCGCGACCTCTCGTCGCATCGTACGCAATCGTTGGCTCATTGATTCTCCATATTTCTGTTATGCATTCGAAACTTTCGGCAAGACAGACGTGACATAATTGGGCAAACAAGACGTCAGCGTTGCGTTTCCTATGTTAAATTTGGGGAAAACGGTGTCACTGTCTTGTGATTCGCTTGTAAGCCTTGACGAAGAGTCCGTTTGCAAGGAAATTACTTGTTCAAGAGCCCGGGAATCGAAGAAACCGCCCACCCTGGGCTCATCCGAGAGTGATTGGCCCCGTGAACTGCCGAAATTTCTCGACGGCCCAGAGCCAATGAACCAATGAACGATGGAAAGGGTCGGCCCAAGACCAATGAGACGTTTCGACGTCACAGAGGTGCTGAGGGCCCACGCGGCTGTTCCTCAAAATTGTGTCTTTCCGATCCACGGCTAACATGAGAGACGTGGAGATAGCAACGCAACGTCACCACCACTTCTCTTACTCGTCATCATGCTCGCCTGCTGCCAGGATGGTTAAATTGTTGATTATGTCCATTCCGATTTCTGACTGCGGATTACCGCACTAGGTATCAGATTATGAGGAAATCAGACGAGAGGCTTTGTTCCCCTTTTCCTTGCCTCTTTCGTTCTGGACGTTTCAATCCCAACGAATGCCAATCTTCCGCAACAGGAAGCCCCCATTAGCATATTGTGAACGTCTCGATCGGACCCTCGCTTTCATAATCTCGTCCCAAATGTTTCCATGGATTGTCTGTGAACGATAATAGTCACTTCGTAGGTGTGTTCTATATTATCAACTATAATATTGTTTACAATCACGTTGATCGGAAAATTAAAGTTCAACATTGCACAATGGAACGTGTACTCGACAGATTTGTCGTCACTATATTGGCTCTGTTGTTCTCAATATCGTTTGACTTGTGTTATGCGAGATGAAGAAGGTACTTCCCGAAGTGTATAGTTGTCTCGATCGTCGATAAATAAATGTCAAAGCAGTTAGGGAATTTTCCTTGCGTGACAAAAGCGTCAGTGTGAACGCACCAACTTGCAATGACTTGAAACCCACGCGCCTAGTCGTTCAATGATTAAGAGTCAAAATCATTTAGACTCAATCAGTTGGTGCATAGCACCAGGAAACTAGAAGCTCGCAGGAGGTAAAGCCAAGGAGTTCGGAAATAAGGTGGCTAGTTTAGTAAAGCTCGGTGGGCCAAATCCAAAGCCAAATCTCTTCAAGGAGTCGGGGTTCTTCTACAGAATCGATTGGCCATTGAATTGATTTCCAATCACTCCGGATTATCGTTACCCTTTGTTTTGCCCCAAGAGGATTATGCAAACAATTGTCGATATCCGCGATGGAAATTTTGCCAATTAAATGTGCTCGGAAAAATAAAAGTGTTGGACTTTTTGCCGAAGCATCGTTCCTGCATTATTTAATAAAATAATTTCGTTTTGTTACAAATACAAATAACAGTCGAGCGAGCTGTAGTTTCTCGCCTATCGAGTGTCGGAAGCCAAACGCTGTCGGCATTATCTTCCGCGTTTTCATGTTCTCCTGGTGCGAGGAGGGGCTAAACGAGACAACCCGCGCGAATGCTGCTCAACTGTACGAGAGAGGAGAAAGACGCGGATTCATGTTTGCCTGATGATTCACGGTTCGCATGCGGGATGTGAGCACGCACCGCACGACATTGGAAAATAATCCATGTGTAAAGCTAACGGTTATACCGGTATTCAGCCGTGTCTCAGCGTCCAAGCACTGGCTCACAATTTTTTATTAAAAGTCGATTACCATAAAATCGTCGGTCAAAAATTTATGATTCAAATTCAAATTTCACGTTGAAAAAAACAAAAACAATAGATTTTGCAATGTCCGATTATGTTCTCCATGAGACACATAGATATTCCACCACGCGATCCGTATTTCAGACACAAAAATGTCGTTAACATCCGCAGCGTCGATTAGCAACGTCCAATGATTTTCCAAAAATGTTTATGCCAACATTTCGATATTAATGAATGGAACGAAAAAAAAATCCTTTGACCCCGACGTGATTTGAACACGCAACCTTCTGATCTGGAGTCAGACGCGCTACCGTTGCGCCACGGAGTCTTATGGTGACTGGTAGCAAAACGGACGAAATAATCATGGGAACTGCACAGTCTGGTAGAAAATTCAGCAAAACTCAGCAATGTTAATAATTTTTTTAAACACTTTTAAGAAAAGTGTTTCGATGTTTGTCAATTTGTTAACAATATATGTGCCTGATTATACTTTATAATGTTGATGGAATAAATATATCAATGTAATTGCTGGATAGACGTGTATTACTTGCTCGTAGGCATGGTTTAAAACATTAAATTAGTCATTTGTCTACGAGTAATACGAGATGATTTTGTCGAAGGGGATAAATGAGGCAGTCCGAAGAATCCCTTAGTGGCATTCCGAGGCAGGGGCGTGGTCCAGGGTGGCATCTTCCGAATGAAACTTGTACCAGGGCAACACGCAACTCTGGAGTCGTTCCAGGTCAGCATCATTATTATTATTCGTTCAACTTTCCCCTTCGTGGTAATTTCATAGTCGTTCGATAATCGGCCCTCCACCGAGGAATGGCTCGGATTGGCGAGCCCCCGACAACAACAAGTGCAACAGGATTTCATCAGTTACGAGGAGCTCGCACTTTCCACAATCCTGATCCTGTGGGGACTCCCGGTCTTCGCTGCTGTTTTTACAAGTTCATTCGCCACGTACGGATCACGTCCGAAACGCACGACTGGATTTCTTATGCTTTATCTTCGTAAATCCGCGTTGATATCATTACTCCACGAACTCCACGAAGACGCGTCTGGATTATAGGTAAGACACTTTGTCTCGTAAACGATTTTCATCGCAATGTTGGTTCGACATTTTTAACACAACATTTTTTTTGCTATTTTTTAAATGTATTTGTTTGGATGATATCGTATCATCCTGATGATCCGATGAAGCGTAAAATGATCCCGGAAATGCGAGGGTTGATTTTTCAACGGAAATTCGAGTTCAACGTTACAAATGACTTTGAGAGCTGGGATGACGAGTGAGTTGATAAACGCAATGATGCAACGATCCCGATAATTAGTATCTCGATGTTGCGGCTTGGTGCACGTGTACCACGTCAGCCGTGCTACTTCCGTGCGATGGATGCATTCCTGTTAGGTGTGAACCACGGCGCCGCGTGCCGACGCAACCCACTGCGTCTTCGTGAGACTGCGTCGCTACCACCGCATTCAGGTAAATTTCAACTCAACTACACCGTTGCAATGAGCGACGACGGCAGAGCCTCAATCGCCACGTGAGTATGACAATGATTTTTCAAAGGTATAAAAAAAAATTGGCAGCGGTGGGATTCGAACCCACGCCTCCGAAGAGACTGGTGCCTTAAACCAGCGCCTTAGACCGCTCGGCCACGCTACCCGTTGTGACTAAAATTCATAATACTACTACTATACATTAGTGTCACGCAGCCTCACGGGCTCGCACACGCGTGAATCTTATCGAAACGAAAGTTAATTTTCCATGTCGAATTCGAATTGACGATTGTGACAAATTTAGATATAGGAATTTTCGTAAGCCGAAAGCACGACAATACGAAGCTGTTTAGCTATGTCAATGAACACCTGACGAAAATAACACGTGTTATTGCGACGTACGCGAGTTTTGCGAAATAACGTTGCATTTTTAGCCGCCCTACCGCAAAGTTAGGTATCTCCAATTACCCCTGAGAAAATTCCGCGGGTTTCTCGATGGGTCCACGCAGTGAGAATGTAGTGAGTAAGTGATCCATATATAGAAACGCCTCCGCAGTCACTAACACGTGGGAATTTTAGTCACGGATATATACGAAGCACCGAACGCGAGAGCACACTTTTTGTGCTTGCGTTAGCGTCGAATAATCGAAAACGAAACGCGGTGCGCTCTTTCGGACTTTGAGAATTCGTAGAATTGATCGATAAAGATGCCTGGACGTCCTCTTTGGCAGGTAAGCACTTAAAAATATTTAATTCACCTTTCTCGACATTTACAACCCAGAAGATCGCCTTTGACGAGCATTTAAATCCATCAAATTCCTCGGAAAGCTCGAGAGCTTTGTCAACTCGCGAAATGCCTAATAACTTTTAACACCTGCGCGTGTTTTCCGAGAGTGATCAGCTGAGTTTGACAGCCTACTCGAGAGTCGCGTGTCGTGCTGTGTGCAAAATGTGATTCGCTCTGTTCGCGTGCGGAAAACTAGTCGTGGCGTTCAGCGCATATCTCATAGCGATTCATTCAAACCCGCGCCGTGTCTCATACACGGAAATAGTGTTTCCGTGCGTTCCCCATTTTGGCCAAGTGTACACCAACTTGTGCGCCATTAATCACACTTGCTCGAGATTTTCTCATTTTGCCAGAACGGAAAATGTCGAGCCTATTAATTCTTGGATTTATATTAATTATGTTGAAACGCGAAGCTAATTGGAAATTTCGACGCGTCGGGCTCCATAAATTGTCGCGTTAAGCGTGAAGAGCCAGGCTAAAATCTCCGTGACATTCATTGGTATCTCTCTTTTTTTCTTTTGAATAATTATTATGAAAGACACGTCGATTGTTCATTGTGAACACAAATTTTCATACGTTATGAATTTACATTTCATTAATATAATCAATTTTATGTGATAAACTATTAAATCAGCAACGTTTTTGAGAGCACTCGACTATATGAAAAAAAAAAAAAAAAAAAAAATTATGATGAAAGTTTTATTTACGTATTCCGAAGTAAAGTAAACGTGACCTCAAAATCTTGAGAGGGTCCGTCTATTTCAGTCCTACTGAGTCAGACATCCATCGTCACGCGTTTTCATAAGATTTTTCGTTAACGCAGTAATTCTGGAAGCTTTCCAGTCCGGCTCGCGTTTCGGTTAGTCCACAAATTCACCGGGTAACGCATTGAAAAATATTTTTTATTTTTGTGAATTTCGTTTTGTGGAACAACAGCCATAAAGTAAGCAGTTGCACGCGGGTATACGTTATGTACGCGGAGAATTCGCCCTTGCGGCTTTCTGAATTACTTACGGCGAAGCCATGACCCGATCCAGTGCCCAATGTTCTTTCCGAGCCACGTTCATCCAGGAATAACTCTTGACGGCAACGAAACGTGCCAAGGAAAGCAAAATTTAACTCAATTCTAGCGTGCCCCGAATTAACGTCATCGAGTGGATTTATTCGCAGTTACTCCGCTCATCTTATCAACAATCGCCGTATATCTTTACTCAATACTTCGAGTCATTGACGCACCATTACATTCAGAGAGCTGACGCGGTAAAAAAGCGGTAAACTTTTTGCGGAGTATTTTTACGGAGTTATTTGTGAAGAATTGTTATTATTTAAAAGCACCTGAGTGAATGAAAGTCCTGAAATAAACGTGATGGCATAAAAACACCTACTCAAATTCCACACTCTCCTACAAAGATTTACAAAAATAAACATTTCATCGAGAATAGTAGAAAATAGCAGCGTTGCTTTTATTTTGTAACAAACTTGAAACACTTGACGTTATAATTAACAAGCGGCGTGTATTAAGTAAACAATAATAGTAACTTGAGCTTAATTAGTTAATGTTTACAAGTTTCAAGTGACTTTGTTCAAAAAAAAAAAAATATTGCTCTTCTCGCAATAACGAGATTCAATGATGCACGACATTGCACATTATTTTTACGCTTATACCTAATTATAATTTTTTAGAATAAACATTCGTAACGGACATACAATTTATTTCATAAATAATTCCTGAATAATTAATAACTTTCGTCCGGTGATTGGCATTATGTGAGTGTGCGTGTGTGTCAATTGAAGAATAAATGTGTGTAACTGTGTGTTCATTTCATTAGTCACGTGTTTATGATTGCGACTGAATGAAATTCGTGTGTGTGTGTGTGTGCTTTGATAAAAAAATCAATTTATTAGCGTGTTCGCTGATCGCGCGTAGAGGCGTTGGAAATAATTTAATAAAATTGAGTATCGTCGAACAAAAGAGAATGTTGCGTTGGATGGAGATTTTCACATGTGTCTTGTGTTTCCAAATCCGCCGTGACCAGATTGACTAGCGCCCTTGTTGTATCCCATTTGGAGGTTTACTTGCCCTTCACTAGCGCGAAGTTGTTCTTCGGTGAAGGTTCTCTCGTTCTTTTCCGCCATTTTCGGTCCTAGCCTTGGTCCAGTGAACTCTGGATGCTTTTGCGTCTGTAACAAAAGGCATAATCGTTTAAACCGCTGCCGAATCTTAGCAGACGTTCCGGAAATAATTTCAAAGCATTTAGGGATAAAAATACTCACGATCCTTCCAAGTGCGTACAGACAGAGCGTCACCTGGGCAATATTACGCCTCTCAAAGAGATCGGCCGTCTGGAAAATCTCTTCCTGCGGCACTCCATAGGCCTTAATGGCTGCTTGGAACCTGAGATCAAAAAAAATTTGTATTCCCTCGAGACATGAAAAAATATTCGCGAAAATTATCGTCCTTTAAAATAAAAAGTTATCAAAAATTATTGCCGTTGTAAGCACCAAAAATTTATTGACAGTAATTATTCACCTTTGAACATTCTCCATGAGCTGAAAGTTAGTTCCCTTAGTCTGAATCTTCTTCACCGATCCGGGCGCAAGTTTGTTGATAAGTTGGCACAGGATGACTCCATCCTTGAGAATGTCCTCGTAGTTACCGGGCGGCAATTTTTCGCCGAGAACTGCCTCGATCCAGGCGAGGATCTCGGCTTCCTGTTCCTTGTTGCGGGGCTGTAAGCGAAAAAAAAAAAAAACACGAGTAAAAAAAAAATTCTTATTTAAATGAAACAATACGACATATTTTCCACTAAAAATTATTATATTCATTTAAATTTTCTGACAGGAAAATGGGGCATTTCTAAACTACTTTCACGACTCCACGACACTTAATTCGTGGACCGTCCTCGATCTGATTTCCTGATTTTGTTTTCAAGCCTCCGATCAATTTTAAACTGTCCTGATGTACGAAAATAGAGTACGAGATGTATAGTTGGGAGTTTCCAGGTCATAAAAACGCATGAAAAATAAATAATGGGCGGAAAACATAGGTAGTGATCATCAAACTATCAAATTTAACACATAGCTCGAGATTCTCTCATCGATAATCTTAGACGACTCTCAACACTCACTCGTCCAAATAATAGCTATGTCTATATGTATATATAGGCCGATTCTCACTGAGCCGATAGAGCATTTTCCGATAGCCGGATGCTCCGAACGTTTTCCTGCCAGCGTTGTGGGCATATTCACTGACGTAAGCGGGATCTGGCACCTTTCGGCCTGACGATAAATAACTATTTATAACATCACCGCGAAATCGCGTATAAACGAAACCTTAGCACCGAACTTTATATTTACAAGTGATGCTTTTTGCTGGATGTGATTCCGTATTCCCTAGTAGGGGCACTATACGAACGAATCATTTTTTTTTTTTTTTTTAATAGTCCGACTATAATTATTGATTATTTTACGTATAAAATATTTTTTTATATGTCATAACTCTATTTTTCTTGGCATGAATGAAAAAGAATAAAAAATCGATCCAGCTATGATAAGAATTATATGAATAAATGATAGTTTATTGTTCTCAGGAGAATCGTCGCGGTTTCTATTTTCGAAGAACGATACGTTGGTTTAGGGAAATGTTGAGTATGCTTTTTTGAGCCTAGCGGATGGAGTGCAGATGCCACTTGGCTCTTCCGCCGGTTATATTTTACTATTACACGGATGGTCGGAAGGCGTGGTTCGTAAATCTTGAAAGAGGCGCAACGATCCAGTAGATTTGATACTAAATTAACCTAGTCCAGTCGGAGAATTAGCTTGGGTTTCTTGGCTCGCGAATCGAATTTGTCTCTACTGTACATTAACCAGTCGGAGTCAGGGTCGAAGCTTTTAACGTGCGTGTCCCTTTCATACATATATACGCTATTGTATATCAAGCGATTTTGGCCAAGGTTTTGCTTTTCGACAATCCAAGTTTTCAGCCCAATAAAAAATTATATTTTTTCATAGTATGTTTATATTTTATTAAAATATCAAACAAGTATTTTATTGAAGCTTTTGTGTTAATAGTGTTATTGATTTGAGTCAACTTCGTCAGTGTGTATATGTTATGAATAAATATTACTTCCATACTCGGACTATAAATAGACCGGATGTGCGGGTGGAGCCGTAGTAGTTTTACACGAGCGTCGAAATAGTTAGCAGGTTTACCAAACATTTCGGTCCAACTGACGACGACAACTGTTTTAAAGCTCTCTCCCTATTCGAGACACATTTCACAAGAGGAGATTTCGACATTTGAGTTCATTTGAACTAGACTAGAGACACAATGGACTTGCGGAGCTTAATTGAATTCACAAATAAATTCTATAATATCTAAATACCATTCCTTATATTTCGACAAACCAAGATAAATATATTTAATAATTTCAATAACTTTTTGAAAAATCAGTTTTAACCCTTTTCAACCCAAGTGTCTTTCCCTTCGAAAATGAAACCGGTAATTTTCGGCACTATTCAAACTTAATTAAAAAAATTGACCAATTTCATAAATTGAATTTAATTGACCGAACGAAAAAGGGTATTTAAAATTTCAAAATATTTTAGCAAAAGGACGTTAGTAAATTTTCCATAGGTCGATGGTTGCACACGAAAAGAGCGCGAGATTTCGAATCGGAAATGCGTGCGAAGTATTGATTGAGTTCGACGTGTATGACAAGCCAACGTACCGGCATTTTATTCGATGTATCTCCTGGTGAGTTTTGTCAATACCTCGAGAAATCGAGATGGATTGTTTGTGAGTAAAGTTTGAAAACGAGACGTGAGTTAGCCGGCAGAGTAGAAACTAAGTTGGAAGCCGAGCGTCTCGATGCTATATGGCGTTATCCCCTCCGCGCTTCCACCCTAGAGATCTCTTCGAGCACCGAGAACCTCTTGGCACTCGGCCCATTGGGTACTCCCACACCCCCGCAAGCTTCCTAGGTCCTGACACTCGCAGGCCTTCGTCGCTATAACCACAACAACTAACAACTATAATTACTACTAAGTGTATACTTTGAAACGGGATACTGGTGAAAAATATTTTTTATACTTTTGATTAATTTCCCAATTCACGCAAATATCATTTGGCATACAAATTATTTTTTATGTCAAATTCTACTTAAAACGAATAAGATTTTTACGAATTCATATGCTACAATTTCATATTTTATTAATTATTATTTTCGTATATTATGAAAGAGAATATATCGGTTATCGATACGATGAGGATTCAATTTGACGAATTTTTCTCTTAAAAACTTTTAAGAACTCTGAAAAATTTCGGGGTAAATAGGTTCAACGACCCGTTATACACGAATCGCGGGCATAGACCGTTCTCGTCGTCGTTAACTCCATTTATTTCTAGGCAACACAGCTCAACAGCGGCCGTTCATAAAAATATTTTCTCTCTGCACTCTAAAACTAACCCACAACGAAACATCACTCTTATCGTCGAGAAATCGTAAAACACTTTCTGGCCAATAGCCAAAACGGATAAACTTAATCCCGGAAGATCGCTGACAAAAAGTTGAATCGCTTTATAATCACGGGAGATTGAGAAGAAAAAAGGTATAAGTGGGTGTCTATTTTGTAAGTGACAATCGGAGGTCAACGCGTGCGTCGAACAGAGCAGCCGGTGTTTCGTGAAAACGTCTATAACTTAACGTCGTAATTTCTGGAAGTTGGCCACATCGATGGCTGAGGCCATCGCCGCGTTTAGATTTCGTCAATCAACACAGCATCCAAGTTTATCGTACAACACCTAACGACATTCGTGCGTCTCGCCAGAAAATTCACGGGAATCTAGAGCGACAAAATTTTACATCATTTTCCGTACTTGTTGCTGCTAAATAACTTAAACGTCAGTGATTCCAGCCAGCGAGACTACTCAGCGGCTGACTGTTCATAAATGGGGAGACTCACTTAGTCCACTGCTGTGAGAGTCCGCCGTTGAGACTCGAGCGCCGGCTGCTCCGACGCTTACCGTAGTTCCGCCGCCTTCCAAAGTGTGGCGTCCGACCTTTTCGTTTCTCGCAAGCGGTGAGCCACTCCGACGTAGATATAAGCCCGGCCGAAGTCTCGTATCGTTAGCTTTGCGCAGTGGCGATATCGTAACCAATGAGGTTCTACCGAGGTGCGATTATTGCTAGTTGAAAACTTTTACCAATACCCCGCCAAGACGATGTGAAATACCATCGGCTACGGCAATTTTTGAAAGTTTCTGCGGAAACTGATTATTCAATCTCAAACACAATTTTCAGCTCTCGAATTTCTGTAGCGGAAGCACAGTTGGACTTTGTACGTCCAATTCTTCGTGACGCTTAATTTCTGAGTCTTTGCGACTCGTGCAATATATAGTACAGTCATATTGTGTGAGACTTTGCACCATCCATATCAACAATAAATTGGTTGTTGGATTATTTATGGTGGTTGTGATAACGATCACGCAAAGTTGGTAGGAAAATTGGAGATATACGTTATTTATCAGTCCACGAACACATGCTGTTTGACGTTGGCGTGACACCCACGCGCGCAACTTTATTTTGAGTGAGTTTTTGTGACGTAATTCAGTAGCACAAGCGTCAAGCCAACGCGTCCGTGCATCCGATTGATGAAATTTTCGTAAAATCCCCGCGTTTGTCATCGGTTATAAAAGCTCGATATAAATATTGTTGAAATTTCTTCATTTCCGGTTCATTCGATGTTACGAAAAATATCATTATTTTTTTGCAGGTTGCTGGAAAGCGGGAGGCCGACCAAGAGGCTGAAGCTCAACGATGGATCGAAACGATCGTTGGTGAAAGATTTCCAGCGGGTGAGTTGGAACATTATATGCATTTTTTTTTCTTTTTTTCTTTCAATGAAACTCAAAGTTACTGTACAAGTTCACAAAGTGTCGACCGGATAGAAATCAGGAGAGCATGATGAACAAACGGTAATCGCAACGAGCCGGAACACGTGTTCACGACACATGTTACGTCCATATGTACATGTGTCATTCTCTGTGGGCTGAGCCATTCGTTCTCCAAAGTTGAACATTTTCCTCTATGCATTTTTCTTATGCTACTTTTTCCCAATATATAAACAGGATTTATAAAAATGCAATCTGTAAATAAATGGGAAAGTAAGTGGGACAAAATATTTGCGAAAAATAGAAAAATCTATGTAATGGTAAAAAAAATTGTGGTGGTTCGTAAAAAAAGTAAGTGTACACAATTGGTGATATGCACAAGCGTATATTCGTTGTGTACGAGACACTCGTGTCTGTCAGTGTGTGTGCGGTATCGATTTCCAGCGCCCCTGTCTCTATACACCCTCGAGCCTTATTTTATCAACCACCGGGACGAAAAGCATCGAGGCCAACCATTTCGGTATGAGACCCTGTTATTCGGAGGCGGTTCGAGACTGAAAGCCGAGAGCTTAAGCCCTGCCAAAAGAAAAGTAAAAGACGTGACGTTTTCTAACGACACAAAAAATTAAGATTCCAAGGAAAAATCCACAAATATATTACAAGATTTTAGTCGTCGAATTTTTTGCCATTGCCTTTCGCATTTTACCGGTACCATCGGGTCGTCGATATATGACTTATGGATCTGAATTGAAAGTTATACAGTGCACCTGTCGAGAGTGGTGGAAAGCTCGGCCTTTGAGAGCCCCGAAGCTTTCGATCCCCGTTCGTCCTCTCACCGACGGTATCCATGAATTCCTGTTCGTCGGAGGTGGCGAGAGTCCGCATGCGTTTTGATATTGCCACCCCCGACTGGGCGGGAAGCTTTCCAGCGGATGGAATGAATATCGCGCTCAGTGAGGTACACCCTCGCGAGTTGCGTAACTGCGTGGCTATGCTTGCCGGGTACATATGTCTGGACGCGTGACGTCGTTAAGGTTAAGCCCACGCACTAAGAACACAATTCTCAGATGGATAAATGGAAGTCATTGGAAATCATTTTTTTTAAACATTTTGATTATGAAATTCATGAATCAGATCTTGATGAGAACTAATTATTTTACTTTGATATATATATATATATATTTTTTTTTTTCAAATTTCAAATTAATATTCTATTTTTGGTAAAATGAGAAATTTACCCTTTCGGTAAAATAGCAAAAAACTTTTTGCCATCGTTTGCGAAGAATTTGTTCGTAACAAAGCATACAAAAAAAAAGCGCTTTTAACATTTATTTACTGTGTACGATTTTTCGTCCGGTTATATGGCAGCGCATAAGGTGGAGGCTCCCGGCTTATAAGTATACTCAAAGCCAGGAACGTTCGATATTGCTAGGGGTAGTTTGAACCCTCCTTTCGCTGCTGCTTTCCTAGCAAAGCGCGCGCTTTGTTACGTCACAGTGAGAGCCACCCTTTGCGTTGACGAATGCCGTTGCGGTAAGAGCCGCGTTGCACAGGGGTAGGTCCGTCTCGTTCAACCCCAAGGATTCGTATGGACTCCTGATTGTTCAAACACGCCAGGCGTCGACGCAATCCGTAATTTAAAGACCGCAGAACGTAGGCCACATTGCGCCGTCGCATTAGGCCAAATGTTCGCTTTGAATTCACGATGAAAGTATATTTTCATATTGCGGTCGTCGCGCACGTGCTCGCTAATGAGAAAAGGTAACAAGTCTTGCTTTGTTACGTCGCTTCTAAATATAAAACTTCGTCGCACGCATCGGAGACTCTAAATTAATATAGCAGAAAGAAGAGAACGGACTGGCTTTATTATAGACGGTAACGCTTCTTTCTCTTATTCACTATCCGTCATGGAACACAAATTATAAAAACGTTTGATGATGAGATTTTATTTTTCCTCATTTCTGCCGCTTTAAAAAAAGTTTAAAAAAAAATCATCGCACATGGAATAAGTAAAATGAGTAATTTTGTTATTTATGGGATTATGAAAAATGTTGTCTTATGCTGTTATTAAATTTCAGGATAATGATAGTGCAACTAGAACTATGAGGTTGAAGAAGCGATGTGGAGGAGGAAAGAGAAGGGCCTCGAGCTAGTGTAGACCGCACTATTTCTGGTGGCCTGATGCCGTCGCTAGGATTTATCTTGGCGGGTTGTCTAGCCACAGTCTAGCGCGCGTGTGTACAGTGTAAGAGTCGAACGTGTTCACCGTCCGAGTACGCCACTTGTTACGCTTCTGTTGTACAAAGGCGGCAAACGACGAGGCGTTTGTTCGATACGAGCCGCGCGGTCAACGCGATCTTCCTCTGTTGCCAGATGCGAGCCGGATATACCCGGCTTTTGATGTTACTGGCTGATCGAAAATTAAACGACTGACCGCAATGCCAGCACAGATTACATTAATTCTTATCACGACGACGACGTATGCCGAGCTATAAATCAGCTCTACCTGTTGTACGTAAATGCGATCCTGATCGGCTCCCGATCGACATTCGATGGTATTTAAAAATTGTCTCGCGTTCCATATACCGACTACCAGGATGTACGCCTGATCCTGGAAGCTCGCGAGGCATGCCGGGCACGATTCGAGCTCGACGATGTGAGAATGGCAAATAAGGGCCGTGCCTACTTCTGCATATCGATGCTATATTCCCTTCGAAATATGTGATATTAATTCATTTTGCAATTTTCGGTAATCTACCGAGTGATTCAAATTTTGAGAATTTTTATTGTTGAAAATATCTTCGATTATCAAAGCTACCCTTAACTGAGCTATCTAATTGCATTTTCCTACACTAATCACGATAATTGATCAACACTTCCCAATTCCTCAAAATTGTATTAATAAATTAAATCATACGATAATTCGGTTCGGTCGAGTAATCGGTAACGCTATCATGCGGCGGTCGCGCAGCTTCGCCTTTTGTTATCCGTCCGCCGTGAGCGTCGAGTTTCCGAAAGCGTCTAGACGTTATCGATTTAACGTCACCCGTTCATCATGTTACGTCGTAGGGACGCTAGCGTAACAGGGCGACATACCGGAGCTATATTTCATCTAGCTTGCGACAGCTATATATATATATTCACGAGGCTTTCCCAGTAGATTTTGCGTCTCTCTCGAGCCAAATAAAACACAGTGTTGCAGCTCTCTGAGCTTGGCGACTACTTGACCGCCGTCCACGCTCATGATTCGATTTGTCGAAAGGCCATTCGTTTCAATTGCCGCGTCAACGTGTCTAGCGAAGCGACGCCCCGAGGAAATGCTTACACGTCAGTCATCCATCCGTCACGACGGCGCAAGGCGTTCTGACGCACCAGGGCAACAGCAGACGTTTGAGGGATTTATAGGGTCTCCCGCCGCGACGTTTTCTCCGATCGATTGGGGTTGCCATTCGCAAGTCGATTTTCCCTCTCTCCGAGCAACAGGGGCGGATTTGAGTAAAGAGGAAAGTCTGTGGCTGCCTCTTAAGAAAGGGCGGCATCTACGCTACTGACATGAATCTTGGGGCGGTCATGCTGTTAAATCCGCCCCGGAGTTGTCAGCAGCAACCCACATTCCCTCTCTTTTATTTATTCGACCATTCCTCTGCCGCCCCGGAACTCTCTTTCCGCTTGTTAACGTATTTAACCTGTACAGATATTTGTGAACAACATCAACAAAACGAGGAAACACCGAATGATTAATAACCTCAAAAAAAAAAAAAAAATGGAAAGTCTGACCGACATCGGAAACCGGATATTCGGTGACCGGATGTCCGACAGAGCGATTGTTACTCCGCAACCGAAAGCCGATTCTGTGACAGCCGTTCGTCAAGTGACGTCACCGACGCACAGATATACTAGGGGAGCAACGGCACAAAGCGGATAAATTTACGAGGTGGGCGCGAAAACGACAATGTCGCGCGCGCGCTTTCCCTGCCACTTCTACCGCCTTCCCGAACACAGTGGGGTTAACATTGTAGCGATTGGTCGTACGAGGGTTGATCGATAGTCGTTGGCAGGCTGTGAGTCGGCGCTCCGTCCGAACCGTTCGATGGAAACGTCACAACGGTTTGACCAATCATTGGCCGCGGAAGATTTTCCCCCGCATATATCAACGAAATTCGTATACCAACGTTACGTCCTGTTATTCTCTTCGCTCAGTCTTGAACAGCGCCTCCACCATTTCTGGAACAGACACTAGGTATACTCGGTATATCGAAGGAGTGGGGGGCCCGATAGAAAGAATGAGACGAATCGTCGTATGGCAGAACGGCGTCTCGCAGACAGTGCAATTTCTCGGTGTACAGACAGTGGGACTGTATCGAGAAAGGGCTCGCTAACCCCAAGACGCCAAATGTCTGTCAAAGCTCCGTCAATGACGTCCTTTCGAGACGAGCCAACCAGGGTTACAGCCCCGGGATAGATTTACGAGCTTGTGCAACAAGTCGTTGCGGTGCCGTTGGTGGTGCACATGCGCCGTGTAGCCAAAGGTGACATGTATACTCGGGGTACAATGGCCGGGAGGACAGGAAGTAAATCTGTAGTTTCCGAGTTTCCCTGGTAAAAAAAAAAAAAATAGTTCCGCAACCTACGAACTTAATTTTCATATTGTTCGTAATATCGAGTTTTCGTCTTCGGCACCATTATCAAATCGTATATTAATCCCTGGAAATTCAGAAAAAAAAAAGTTTCAAAAATGTTTAGTCTGTGATTATTCTACAAGTGACTTTTTCAGATAAATTGCAGTTGTGCGATATTTTATCTTGGATTATAGTTTCTGTAGGAGGAATTGCTGCAGCTTCCATCGAAGTGGCCGCTTACTTCCGCATTCCCGCGTTTCTCAATTTACGCAGAGTTCTCCTGGTTCACGTGGACCTGTTGCTTCTCCGGGAAAGTCGTAAATTCGAGCGCAGGATGTTGTCCTGATGGAAACCGTGTCTTTGACGTCTTTATGACGCGAGCTTGACGTTTAATCAATGAAGGAACCAACGCAAGCGCACATTGTTCCGAACTCCGAGTATCAGCCCCGAAGGCTGATCAACGATCAATCCAATCGGAACGAGAAAAATTATATTATTCCGTATAATACATATTTCAGCGAATAAATATATTTCTACACCTACCATCGTATCTAATATCCGATTATTCGCTTTTTAAGAACTGTCGTGAAATTTCAGACTCATTATATATTTAATCATCGAATGTCATTATGGGAAAGGAGATTATCGCACGAGAGGTGTCGTACAACCAGTTTCACGACGATTTCAAAGTTGCGCAGTATCTGACAACTATCAGGCCAACATCACTCGAACCGCATGTGCTTCATGTGCGAGTCTCGTCGCAAAAGAGCGCCAGGTCCAGTGACTGATCAACTTCCATGAGAGCCTGCTATATTTGAAATATAAATATGTATATGTACATATCCATATATATTTATATTTATATGGATTTATATGAAGGTGCATATGAATATACGTATACATACCGAACGAAATTCACATGGAGTCAAGAGTTTCAAGTGATGCTATCGATTTTCTGTCACCTCCTCTCGTTTACGGCATCTCACCAGGTTTCGAGGTTACCAGGATTTCATCACGCGATGCCGTTTCGCTTGTTTAGAAGTTCCATGATGATTATTATTAGCATTCGCTAAGTGCGATTTCTCCGATCTCTAGTATTGCTAAATTATATTAGGAGTGATGAACCATTTTTTTGTTGTTGCAATTAATGTGCAGCCAGTGGAATACAATTGTGTCCAACATAATTGTATTATTTTTTGCTATTCAATTGTGAGGAATGCAGGTTCAACAAAAATTTTATTGAATAGTGTTGAGCGGAATATCATTGAAATATCTGAAATACAATGTCTGGCAATAAAACTCATGAAGAATATGTGAGAGTGGGAGGTGATAAGAGAGAGAGAGAGAGAGAAAAAATCTGCAGAAATATTGGGAGGCTGTGTGTTGGACCAAAATATCGGTGCCTCATACACGCCTGGTAACGAGACCAAACGCAGTTTCAGATTGAAAGAGATCCAAGCGCTGACCGCGTTCGGCTCGAGCAAATAAAACTCCCTGATTTCATGCCGTCCTGTTACGTGGGGCGACTGGGGGAGTCCCCAGGGATTTAACAACGTCCCTTCGAGAGTGAAATCCCTGTGTATGGGCTGCACATATGTGCCGACTACGATCCACATATAGTATACTAATACAGCAAGTACTCGCCGTGCAGCAAAGTATATCTATGTACATACACAGTTTAGCTCTCGTTGCATTGGGGACCTGAATAAATTCCTGATACTCGTTCGTTGCGCGACCGGAAATCAACGCCTTAACTCATAATACCATCCTGATATTAGCCTCTGTCTCGTTTAGTTTGAAGAGTCACTTGAATTTCCGGCCTGTGGTAGCCGCAAATAAATACAAAATAATTCTGAGATGTGACAAGAAATCATGAGCGAGTTTTTCATGACGAGTATTGGGTCGCATCGATATCATGCGAATGGAACGATTGGAAAAGGCGGGGATGAATAAGAGAGGGGAAAGAGAGATGGTTGGAGGCTGAAGAGAGACGCAAGTGCATTTCGAAGACACAGCGATCGACTGTCGATGGCTCGTCAATCGAGAACGCCGAAGGTCGACCAGTTTTGTATTAGGCAAGCAGATTCGGGGGTAGGATGACTTCGCGTGGCCGAATCGGAAAGACCGCCACAGCGTGCGTGCGCGCGCCGAAACTCAAACTTGGCAACATAACGCGCACTTGGTTTGGTCTGGAACCACGTGACCGGACGTCCTTGCAGGATCAGGCTAGTAGTGCATCGTAAAGGTTGAAAAACGGTTTCTATTGCCAAAACAGTGGATTTCATTTGTCGCGTGTGGCGATTACATTTTTATCCATAGAATCGAAACAATTTTCCGCAGTGGAATTTCCACGTCATTTAATTCCGATTTTATTAGACATTTTCATATTTCCCGTTTGCAATTTTTATTGAATTTTCAAGGTTTTCATAATTTTTGTCTCATTTTGAAGATCCATTATTTACATTGGGGTTCGATCGGTACGAAATATTTTCTGAAAAAAAAAATAAGCAAATGGAATCAGTGGTGGAACAATTCCGTTTGAGAAACTATAGCGATTGCTCCGTGTTACCGGAGCGAGAGCGCGTCGACATCATGAAGCAGAGAAGGCCTTTGCATACTCGGTTCCAAGCATGCTCCCTTAGTAGCTGCGCAACTTTCATATTCATAGACGCTGCATATATTTCCATCCCCATTATAATACAAACGCCATGCGAACGATGATGCTGCAGGCTGAACATAAGCCCTACGCCGCATAACAATCTTTTCCAACTTCACTGAACCGATTCGGTATAGTGTGAGTCTGTGTGATGTGCTCAACACAAAGAAATTGTGCGCCCAGCATGACCGCCTGGTTCCCCGGAATCATGTATCCATTCGCTATCGCGTCTCGATATGTTCCAATACAAAATTCGTCCATACGTTCGCACCTCCGTCTCATTTTATATTCACGCGAGTTCCGTCATTTTCCAATCTGCAAAAGCTTTTTAAATCACTATTTACAAGTCGCAACGAATGGAATACCTTGAAGAGTTCAGAGCCCATCAATGACTATTCTTGCACTTGACTGAAACGACAGAATTCGGTATTTAGAAAAAAAAAAAAAAATGAAAAATCGTGTCAGGTCATCGGGAAGTCGGATATGCGAATTTTGAAACCGGAAATGAGAAAAGTTTGTATTCCACTGTCCCATAGGCGGGTAGCGTGTATCGGTTGTGCAAAGTGCGTGCGCATCCCTGGGCAGTTGACGTGCCGGTGCAGCAGCGGCATCAGGAGCAGCCGTTCGTCGATATACGTTCAATACACATTGATATGTACCGCTGACAAAAAAAGGAAAGAAAGCCGGCTATGTGTTGGCGGCGTTGACTGGCCGGGGAACCGCGATCAGCTCCACCGGCCAACTGTACTCCTGGCTTTTCGAGATGCGTCTCGTCTTTCGAATGGCGGTCGACGGAGTGAAAAAAACTCTTAGGACGGTAGGCTCAAGATGCGACGTTGATGTCGAGGCTCTCCGATGGGAAGATCAGTGACAAATGCCGGCGAAGGGAAAGACGAATCGAGCGACTCTTGGTCGTCTCGGTCCTTCGCGAGATTCGAAAAAAATGGCATGCCCCCTTGGCGAGCCTCTTGGTTTAATGGGACACCATGAACCGAGCGTTGGTATCGAATGTTGACAGCACGCGACGCTGTATTATTATTTCGCGCGCGTTCAATGCGGTATCCCAACCTCTCGTCGATCAATGCCCGTCAGGAAGGGGAAACAAAAATAAACAACGCAAGAAGAACAAAACAACAAAAAAATACCAACGCGATACCGGGAGAACAATAGTTTGGATGGTTCGCTGGGGAACGGCCAATCAGCGCTCGGTTCAATGATGGACGGGACTGAGGCACGCCGGCGCGAATATGGCGTATATGTAGATATTCATGTCGTGGTATACGTATATATCCGTATAAGCTGTAGCGCAGCTACATATGCGTATATATATATTTTTAATCCACAGTGGAGCTATGCTCTCGAATACAGATCACCCACAGAGGTCCTTTTTGATCCTCTCGGTATTGAAAAACCCGCGGCATTTTCGTCGATACGTACAACCTCAAAAATTCATATTTCGAGACGATTTATGCGGTCCTGATGCTTGCATGCCCCTTTGCATTCTTTCGTATACGGATGCCAATGGTTCGGAGAGCGTATCGTCGATTTTCTGGAAAAACGTTGTTTTCAAGGATCGATGCGATTGACGGTTGGAAATAAACTTAGGATTCACTGAACATCTCATTTTTATTTAATTACATAGTGTATGAAATGTTTTTTAAATACGTAATTCTTGTTACAAGAAAAAAATGTTGTTTTCTGTTTAAATAGGTGTAAGGTACGAAGATGCTTTGAGGGACGGTGTAATACTGTGCAAGCTGATGAACAAATTGCAACCTGGTCTTGTGACGAAGATCAACACCTCCGGAGGAGATTACAAGATGATGGACAATCTGAATCAGTGAGTATTTTTGGACATAAAGAGAAATCGGTATTGACCAAGTTATTTTCTCTCCTACAAAGAGTTAGTTGGAAATTTACATTTTAGTCCATCAGAGTACGTGATGAATTGCTTATTATTTCTAAACCACGTGTTTGGTATTTTTATATAAAATACCGGAACTTCACTTAACGCCGTACAAGTCGAGGTTAAAAATAAATTTGAATATAGTCGGTTTTGTTCACCACAGCCATTAACGTAAAAGCTCACGTAACGTTTGTATGGCCCGCTACATGGTCACGGATGAACGCGGGAGTCGAGAGCAACTCTCATGGCTCTTGATACCTCATGAGTCTCTGTTACTCAGTCGACCTTACGCAATCGACAGTGTTTTGCGTTGAAGCGTTTCTCGACTTCTCGGTATCGACTACACCATCGGCGGCACAACGAACTTGTACCATCGTTCGATAGATTTCCGCCACGATCATTGACCGAAGTCTCGCACTTTCGAGTCGTGTATCGAACGGAAGAATCTCCGTTTGGTGACGAAAGCAGTGACGCGCAAGCGTCTATGCTAACCGCCATGTTGGCAGCCCGCGCATTTTCGGCCATTGACATCTCCTTGCGCAGCGTGATCGCCGGATAAAAGAGCACCGACAAAGTCTGAGGTCGGGACCATCACTTATTTATTACGATGAGATTCTTGCCGGGAGAATCGGCGCGCATCCGCACACGTTCGATTCTCAACCAGACGTTCCCGGTTCCGTTGCCTCTAAATTTCACGTCACGGTTATCATTGATCCATCTTCAATTGAGTTATTCACTCGATTGTTTCACCAACCTTGAAATATCAATTTTTATCTGTATCTCTTTAATATGGTATCCATTATCTGGTACCAAAAATGGTTCTCCAACTTGTGTGTATTGATTATTGGCTATTATAAAATTCGAATTGTGGGACTTACTCGAGCAATTAAAAAAATGAGAACCCTCATTGATAAATCATGAGTTCTGAGAAGCATCAATTTAGATAAGATTGTTCGAGCGGTTTTTACATCACTCTGAAAATCTTACATATCAAAAGCATCAATTAATGTATCGACATATACCTATAAGTACATGAGCGTCGACAGGTGTCTCAAATGGCTTTAACGCATTGCTACAACCCTGATGAAATATTTGCATGTGAGGAGGTGGTACTTTGCGATACGTGGCTCCAAATCGTCGATTCAAAAATTCCGTCGTGTCGATCGTTTATCAATTTCAGAAAATTTTCATCTTTCAATGATACATCATATTGTTCACCATCTTGACATTGGATTATTCGATCTGGGGAATCCTAAATGCAACCCTAAAATGTGATAAGTTCAAACTGTCCGATTGATCATCGAAACTCATTTACGACCTTGAAGTTGGTGTAGTAAGTCGGCTGTTCTCCAAATAATTTAATGGTACGAAATAAGGTCCATGTTCGAGTGGTGGTCCAGATATTACAGAAGTTTTCTAAAAAAAAAACGCGGTCTTGACCAGGCGCCGAAGTAACGGGTTTCTTTGGCATTCGGTGAGTCGCGCCGTATTAAATCCGCGAGCATTGGAGTAGTGGGGCGGCGGATGATGCGCAGCGCGGCCACTCCGCATTACTCCCTTTCTACACGAGTAGCATGAAAGTCGAACAAGTAAGTTGCTCGTTGGAAGAGGACGTCTCGAAATCATATGCGGAGACGGTCGCGTGCCACTTGAAATAACTATGGACGGGTTCGCGGTCGACGAGAATACTCGAGAGTGGCGACGGCGCCGAGCAAGAGAATCAACGTTGACTCTTTTCATGTTCCTCTGATAGAACGGGGGATCGTAAGTACTGGCCTGCCTCACGGTTCGTCGATCAACTATGCTGCAAAGTACTGTCGCCGGAACGGCCATGTATAATGGGAGTCTGCTGTTCGAAACATCGGATAACGCCATAATACACCAAGCGAGCAGAATAGAAATGGAAAAAAAAAAAAAAAAAAAAAAAAAAATCGAAATCCAAGATATAACGAGTACGGTAATTTTGCGAAGAAAACTCCCCTTGAATAGGAGCAAATTGGCGTTCTTTTACAGCTTGCTGCCTAATCTGATTGATTGTACTCGACACCGTTGATATGTCATTATTTTATCATCCGAGATTCGCTTGAAACCACGTGCCGTTTTTGACATCTTAAGATTTATGAGTCGAATAAATTGTTCTGTAGATTACCAATGATTACCTTGAATTTGTCAACTTCATTCGACCACAGTTTGGCGTCATCTGCGTGGAATCTTGATGTTGATCCATCTGTAATATACGATAATATAGCTCGGTTGATCATGCCAGGATTGGGATACGACGGTTCATGAGATTGCCACAAGCTGCAGTGGAATGTTTGATGTTTTGTTCGATGCCTTGTGCTGTGGAAGTTGATCTAAAGCAAATCAGGAAATGTTGTTATTCCCTCGCTTCCTCGGGATTGATTAGTGATCAATCATTGGCGATAATTATAAAAATAGGCGAGATGCAATTGTCGCTTGTTACTCTGGCTGAGACCGATCGATGGACTCGCGTCGTGGGTCACACATGCCTCGAGAATGTGCGACGTTGGTTCGGTGCTCATATGCGGCAGACGCGCCGCGCATTAGGAAGCCATCCGGACGAGAAGGGCAGTCCACATTCCTGTACGTTTGCTCACAGGAGGAATAACGACGATGGCGACGCTGAAGACGACATAACGTCAACAAATTGAACGTTTTCCCGTGGGGCGTCGCCACCGTCGCGCTAATTCCGCCCGAACAGCGAGACGTTAGACGCCATGAGAGTTATCGTCTCCTGATCGTTGGGGACACGGGACGCGTCATTTCTGTGAAAGGATCTTGACATCAAGGTGTACAGCAAGCGACGGCTTCGGGGTATTTGTCAACATCTACCGGGCGACGAAGAGCCATTCGCCAAGCTAATTAGCGCCTTGGTGATAATTAGCGTTCAGACAATAGAAGTGCGTCACTAACTCAAAGCTCGGCTCAGGCTACCAGAGCGATGTAGGAGCTCAACCATCCTCGCGTAGCCCCTCTTTTGTTTCTGTTGTTGTGCCTTTTCCGAGCTTCCGCCTCGGCAAGCCTATTGTCTCAAGGGCGAGAGCTTCATTTCGTCCTATTTGGACACGAAGACCTTTGAGGTGACATATCGGTGGTCAAATTCCCTATAGATTTCATGGCGAACGTTGTACCACGAAAACTTTCCAGTCACGACGTTTCTCAACTGCATTGATTATACGATAGGGAAAATAATAATAATAAAAAAAACACTGGTGCATGAACGGAATTGCCATATGAATTTGTACAAAATGCAAAACATCTGTGGGACCAAATCTTGTAAATGACAATAGTGCGAGAGGTCAAATGTCTAGCAGTGTACACATCTACGCTATCCTGATGAAATTGTATTAAAGACGTTGGATCTCTTCTAGTTGGTCAATTATTTAAATCAAAACTATCTTTCGCCTTATATATTAAAATTGCTATCTGAATTTCCGACGGTTGGAAATGCAGGAATTTCCAAGTTCCAAAGGCTCCATAGATTCACGAATGAACAACGTACACGAAAATAGCTAATCAGGATGAATTTTTCCAATAGTTACCTTTGGCACACGTAGATATCTGCATTACGTACCGATGGCATTTTAAGCTGTAGGCTATTTAGACTTTTGCGCTCCCAATTCATTGTATAGTTGACTTTTCAAGTTTCAATGAATAACGACTTTGTAATTTTCGCCACCTAAATCAATCATGTTTCCATTGCTTTAGGTTCCAAAAGGCTTGCGTCAAATATGGTGTACCGGACGTTGACTTATTCCAAGCCGTTGACTTGATGGAGCACAAGAACATCGCTCAAGTGACAAACACCATTTTCGCCATTGGTCGCACTGTAAGTTATTGTAACATCCTCGTCCTTTTTCCTGCATCAGTACTTGTTGTTATATTTCATTTTTCCAACTCATTATCCGTAAAAGAATTCACTCCCGAAAAATGTTCGTTCCCAACATTTCCCGGTTAGGTCTGGTTAGCTGGTCATTTGACCGATTTCTTTCATTTTTTTCAACACAAATTGTCGCAGACTTACAAACATCCGGAATGGCGTGGTCCTTGGTTGGGACCAAAACCTTCAGAGGAGAACAAACGCGCGTTCACCGAGGAACAACTGAGAGCTGGTGAAGGTCTCATCGGACTTCAGGCTGGTACCAACAAAGGCGCGACCCAAGCCGGCCAAAGTTTCGGTGCTACGAGAAAGATTCTCCTTGGAAAATAATTCGACCAAAATGGAATCTTACGTGCCTCTTCATATTCGTATTTATTTTTATTTGCAACTAATCGGTACATGTAATAGATAAATGGTTGGAAAATATTTTTCGCACGATTGTACAAACATTATTATTTTCTTAAAATATTAAATCTACGTTTACAAATCATGTCATTTTCAAGATCAGTGCAGAGTTCAATAAATGGCTCAAACTAATAGTCGGTTGGTCAATGTTTTACTTAACCGAACGACAAGAAAGATCGATGCTTTGGTAGCAGGTATTTTCTAAGGATTCAATAGGAAGCATGCGCGGCGAGAACACGACTCCGTTGTATATACCCATACTTGTATCGCTCGACATATTCCAGAGTATTCCGTGCGGTATGCACAGAGCAAGAAGACTCGTCCGTGACATTGATGAACAGTGGGCGTGAGGTGTACGTACACGTTGTACACGCATTCCTTGAGCAAGTTCCTACACCGTGCAACACCCCGAGGATCAGGCAATCAGCATCTTGATGTCGAGAGCTGGACTTGACTCTATATCAAAATCCGTCTGTACATCTTCAACCACCATGTTGTACGGCAAATAATGGATAAATGATTTCGAAGGATCGATTACTTCGTCGATACCAGTATTTTTGTAATCATAAATTTTGTCAATATTTATAATGGCATCGCATAAGTTATCTTCCTCGGTGAATGACGTTTTTCCTTTTTTTTTTTAAATTAATGACTCTAGTGATTAATTATTGTCAAAATGGAGATAAAAAAAAATGGAATCTGCGAGAGGTAAGGATCCACGCAGTCGAGCCGTATACGGGCAATGGCATATGGCTGACGACCGTGGGGCAGGCCAGTTCTAGGGGACCCCCTGGAACAGGATACCAACCGATCGAGAGAGTAACATCTGGCGAACGCGGCACACACGCTTTAACCGCAACTCCTTCAGCTTCATGGACGCCTTATGAAAGGGGAGCGCTGCGGAGTGGCCGCTCCGCGCATCAATGCGCCGCCCCACTATATTCTTCGAGTACTCACAATAATCAGCCTACCTACACGATCAAAATAATTAATTTGACATTTGTACCTTCAGAAATATGTGCTCCGAAAAAAACAGTCCCGATACATTTGAAAATTTTATTGAAATTCTGGAGAAATAACATAAATTCGTGAAAAAATATATGCCATCGTGATTCATGGATTATAATTTTTTAATTGGTTAGTTAACGTTACAACAAATTTGCTGGTTCGTTTCTCTGAGCTTTGTTGATGGCGCGACCGGTGAAATTAATTTGCATTATGAACAGATGATTTTTTGAATTGATCGTGCGTGTAGCTTACTGGAAATTGGACGGCGGCAGCCATTGACGGTTAGGGCCTGCCCAGCGGTCGTTGACCCATCCTATGTCGATGAACCATTTAAGGCGGCCTATGCTGGTCGGAATCCATAGGCTACGCCTACTCGCTCACTGCGCGTCCCTTATGCGTCGTTAAGGTAGTTCATCTGCTACGTGCTAAGAGAATTAGTGAGAATTTTTTTAAAGCCTTTCAATAATATTTTGTTGGATCAATTGACGGTTTTGAGGAGTGATCTATGTTACGATCAAAGATCGATTGTGTTCATTGAAGAACGCTCGATTGACTGAGCCGTAGGCTTTTCGAAATACATCCGTTTTTTATTTTGCACATTCTTAGCTGTGCATTTTTGTGTGCAGCCTCACTACTCTGGAGTGCACGTGTACTCGTACGTATGTACTCTTGACAATAGACACACCTCTTCGACATTTCTATCGTCCTGCTTCTATTCCCTGATTTCTTTGAGTTATTTTGTTAAATAACTTGTTTGTTTATTGATAAATTATCGGTTTATCGACTGTTACTCGATTGTTCGATATGCAACGCATGAACTAACGCTGAGAGTTAATGTCAACTAGCGTGAGAACAAGGTAAATTTAACAGAATCAGAAATTGCGTGTAGCAGAGAAGAAACCGAGCGCTACAAGATCCGAAGGTGCAAAAATGTTGAGAACGGTTCACTATGGAGAATTTCTCGATAGGAAAAAGGGCACTCGGAAATTCGTCGCTTCATACAATTTGGGTAGAATGAAGAAAAGTTATACATAAACGTATAAATGAGACATATTGAAGATCAACTAACGGAGGGATGCTGCAACGTCTTGATTGATCGAATCAGTGAATCATAAAATATTAGTAACGAGAGACTCCAAGTGAAAAACTTCTTCGATGGTCACATTGACCTGACGGAAAGCGACGTACAATGAGTATGCCGATTACTTCGCGCCCCGGTGCTTCTTTCATTCGAATAGGCTCCCTAATTATTTTGACGGAACGCCACTGAAATTATCAATAAACAAGCGTGCTGTTGAATAAAATGACTCGAAGAAATCGAGGAACATGATCTGGATAGTAGAACCATCGAAGAGGAATTTGCTCAGGTGTTCGCATGCGCACCGAGATTGTATACAGTTAATATTTGAAGCAAAAAGCAAAATGATTTCGAATGGAGAACAGAAATTCTGTCGAGAAATTTTTTTCAAGCATTTTATTTTCAGTAGACAAATTACAATATTATTGGCACTTTTAACGTGCCTAAGTTTCATTTATGATCGCTAATCACCAGAATGCCGATCAGACAAAAATTTTTATGAATTTTCTTCAGAATAATTGAAAATTCATGGAAACTAGGGTGGACCCGTCTATTTAAGTGCGTTTAAGTGCATCAAAAGAGCGGAGGATAATAATGGTTCTTGTCGGTTCTGGGAGCCTATTCACCGGGAGTTCATTGGTACGTTTCCACGGTGCTCCGTGGTGTACTATCGAGTTCGCTTGAACCTGAGTGACCCACAAACTCGTTTGACTCTCGCTGCAACACAAGACTCGCGGTTACTCGCTCTTTATGACTCCCTGATCATTTGTCGACTCTACTTGATCGACAAAAGTGTTTTGCGACGAATGGTTAGAAGGTCCATATGTAGACACGCGTCTCGAGAAATAATCGAAGCGTAATAGGAGAGGCTAGCGTGCTGTAGTCAACGCGCTATTGTCATGACGTCTCTCGCGCGTTCATACAACCCAACTCCCACGTGCTTGGTAACCAACTGGACCTCGTGCACTCCTGTTAACAGGCTTGAGAGTTCTGAGCTTCGATCTCGATTACTCGCACTCTCCGGTCGCCTTCGCCGCCGCGACTCTCGAGACTCGTCATCGATATCGCAACGACTCACTCGAATCGCTCCCCGCAAGAAACTTAACAAATAGTCACTTCTCATCGATATTGGACGCAATTTACTATTTTCACAAAATCAATCCTGCACTTTTGAATTTTCCATTTGAGCTTGGCACTCGAGTGCCTGGAAATATTCGTAACAACCCGGAATCTACATGTCAATTTTGACTCATTGCAGTTGACTCCCATTTATGGACCAAATTTTCCTTATGCGGTAGTTTCGAGAGAAAAAGCCTATCCTTCTTGTTAATTAGTTCAAGAACTCCCTTATTTGCATATAATGAAATTAATAATATTAATAATTTGAAAAAAATTGAACCAAAAATTATTGGAAAATAAAATACATTTTTGATATGATTTTTTTTTAATAAAAAAAAAGCAGAACAAAATTGGTTCGTACGTACACTTGAGGTACTGGTGGTTGCTAACTCAGAAAATGATCGTCAACAATGACCGACGAATTTTCGATGACTGTGCCCTCTGTGAGTGGCTCGTGAAGACATTTCGCCCAGCATCTCAATCTGATAATATCCATTTTCCATCTTAGTCCGGGAGCTCTTTGGAGCAGTGCGCTGCGGAATGTGCAGTTTGTTCTAGAATTAATGTGCGGATGCTTCTCTGTAAATCGTCTTTCGGATATGTCTAATCACAAGATTTTTATCAGTGAATATTCCAAGAGTATCGTTTCGGTGAACTCGAGGAGTCTATCTACTCGAGCTTGCGTTTCGGAGTGTACCTACGAACAAATTTAATACGGAGTTACAAAACGTCGAGCATTCATCGGTACGAGATGTTATTAATGCCTCTGTCGTTTCGGAGTACATTCTTTCCGACAACTTTTTCAAACCCTATAATATCAGTAAGTATTTGCAGTTTTTACTCATTTTTCAACCACCACTATCCACATTCTTTAGATCAGACTCCAAAAACGTGAGTTTTTTAAAATTAATTCAACATATTTGCAAAATTTTCTTCAGCTGCATTGTCTATCAAAATCATTGTGTACAAGTTTTCGAGTGCTCATTTTTTTGCGTAACATTTAAGGAGTTGACAAGGTTAACGAAAAATTATTACTCCAGTTGGTTAATCTCCTTCCTGATTGTCAGACCAAAATAATAATAATAATATTTTGTATTTTCATTTCGGTGCTCCATCGCACACCCGGTTGGGTTCTCCCGTTTTCCCTTCCCTCCCTTTTCCTTTTCTCGGATCGTTGCCTACCTGCACTTTACTCAGCTAACCTAACTTCCAATGCGACCGCAGCTGACTTAGCTATACTGTGCCGCATTTTCCATAGGTACCGGAAAACTCCGAAAAAACCGTACCGGCCGTCACAAAAAAAAATTGTATGAAAAGTGTATTAGCATAGAATGAAAATGGAAAGTACGAGGAGTACGTCCTATTGGACGAAATCGTGCTCCAATTTTACTCACATTCACAATATAATTGGAGCAAGTACAAAAAAATCTTTGCGTTTTTAGAATGAAACTGGAATTCATCAGAGACTAAAAACTCACGGAAAAAATAGTCTTGGATCTTCTGGAGCTGTTTGAATACCATAACTCCATTTTGGAGTTAATCAGCGACGCCGATTAAAAGATGCCGTCGACGTGCGGCGATCCTCAGGATGTATCCGGTAAGAAGAACATTTTTTATGCATACATATTTTTTTTTGTTTTTAAATATTTGGTACAGAAAAAAAAAATGATTTTCCGTCTATTTCCGGACCTTCCAGCTCTGGCGGTACAACCTGGAATGGATGGCGTTTCAAGTACCGACAGCGTCGGGACGCACAGTGACGTTTCCGGAAACACGACAATTTCTGGAAGACCGCGAATGGACGTAGCCTGCGTCGTTGATCTTCAGCAACACGAGCATCTTCCCCAAAGGCAAAGAGCTCTCGAGGAAGTTAGACAGGCCTGCAATGCAGTTAATGCCAATATGCATCATATTCAGGTATATTAACGAATAAAGTGTTGTGTTTTTCAAATATCGATTATTCCGATATATTTTGATTTTTGCAGTTTGAAAAGCTCGACTTTGGCGAAACAAATGTGCTGGATACATTTTATAACGCCGATGTAGCGGTTGTGGATTTGAGTATTCAGCTGCAGCAATCGGCGTTGTTCTACCATCTCGGTGTCAGAGAAAGTTTTGGAATGAAGGAGAATATTCTGCTGTACAATGACATGGACAGCGAAGCTACAATTAGACTTAAGGTAATTTTTTCCCGTATCCGTGATGATTATTCTCGCTTCCGTCTTCATCCATCTTTCGCAGCTGTCGATACATGATTCACTGACGGAAAAATATCGTTGAAAAGAATGAACAGATCATTCTGAATAATTGAGGAAACTGTCGGCACTTCATAGTGATCGATAATTGATATTCAAATTTTATCGTGTTTCAAACTCTTCTAGCAACAATTTTTATTCCGCTCACAATGATAAATTATAAAATAACCTCTTGCCGAGGTCGTTAAATAAAAACTGTTGTATTCTGAAAGAAATCGATGTAAAGCACATGTCAACATCAATGTTTAGTTGGACGAATGCGATGTGCGTGGGCAGTGGAAGATTATATGTAGATGGCCTTGGTCATTCATTATACGTACGATAGACTCAGCTAGAAGAGCTAGGTTCAATTAAAGTCACTATTAATAAACTCAAAGCGACTCAACCAATCCCACAGTCTATTGCTCGAGCATTTTTACCAACACACTCGTATCAATCCATGACCTATGTTATGTGCCTCTGTCTATGCCAAAAATCGTAGAGTGAGGCGATGACAATTCCTCCAATCACAACGCCTTACGAAATAACTATTTCGATGGTAAATCTCAATATAGTTGATTGACTAATATTTAGCAACGAAATCTGAAACGATCGTGGAGTGTATTTATTACATTGTCATGTCCAAACAGCTGGTTCATCGTTGTGTCAATTTTTTTGGAGCAAGGGGTGAAAAGAAAAATGAATTGCGAAGAGTCACTCGGGATTATTGGTTTTAACGACTGATAGAGCAATTGCCCGACGGCATCTGGAGTGTTTGTGGGGTGGGACACAATACGAATGAGCTCATGTCCCGATTAATTCAGCCGCATCGCATCGTATCGCATCGCACGTGGAGTTTATGTAGGCAGTCCGTTAACTCGCTATTGCCCAGTAACTTTAGCGACACTCGTGTCGCGCTAGTCCGGAGTCTCTCGTTTCCAGTAATAGTACTTGGTTGTTTGATCATCCGCAGTATTTTCCACTTACATAACAATACAAATACTCGGAGCGTTGCATTGTCCATCGTTCGTTATATTTTATGTTCTCGAGAGCATTTTACGACACCTGCTCAGTGTGTGTACGCCCAGAAATTTCCGCTTGTTATTCATCCAGTGAATCACTAAACGACTATCAAGCATGTTTTCCCTTGTGCTCATTCTTCTATCGATGTATGCACCCAAGATCGACTATCGTGATTTGTACGCAATTTTCTTCTTCACAATGACAGTTTTCAACATCTCCATATTCACACGAGTCACGATACAAATATATCGTGAAATCTTTCAAGTTTTTTTCCCCCCTCTATATTACCTCACGTTATTTTTATTTATTTTTCCTATAGTTGTCCTGCGGAAGTTACACATTCGTTTCATATCGAGTATTAGATTGCGGTTCGTGCGCAGCGACGAGTCTGACGTCTAGCCGTGTCAGCGGCGAAGAAGTTGCTGACCCCAAACAGCAGCTCACAATGAGGCTGAAAAAATTGTTCCAAGATGTTGAAATCCAGTCAAAGTCGGTATAAGCGAAGACCTTTCCGCAAAATTCTCGACAAATCAGCGAGGAATTATTATTAATGACGAAACACGAATTTTCAGAGCTCACATGAAAGAGAAATTTTTGGCTGATCTCCGAAAAGCGCGTGAGATGTATTCGGGCGAGGAATTGGCCAAAGTTCTCAACAATATGCGAAAACGTTTGGACGATCCGAACGTATTGTCCGGCGAGGTAGTTCTCAATGTTCTAATTTCGTTTCGGGAAATACAGGTATGTTGAATGTGACGTTAATATTTTTGTAGAATGACAAAATGCTCGTAAAAAAAATGTTCCAACTATCAATGGCTTTTGCAGGGCTACGATGCAATGGTCCAGTTGGTCGACGACTTGCGAACAATTCCTAATCACAAAAATTACATCAATACTCCAGCGATTCGGTATCTGTACGGTTTCGCCCTGAGCCGACGAAACAAAGAAGGCGATCGTGAGCGAGCGGTCCGAGTCATTGAAAAAGCCTTGGAGAAGAAGGAAAATCATGTTCCCGACATGTTGTGCCTCTGTGGGAGAATTTACAAAGATCAATTTGTGGAAAGTCGTCACACCGATCAGGAAAGCTTGAAAAATGCGATTCATTGGTACCGGAAGGGTTTTGAAGTACGATTCTCCGTAGCGAAATTCGAAATTCTTGTTGTTGAATTTCAATTCAGAGAATGAATTCAAATAATTATGATTTTTCGATCATTACTTCAGGTACAACCGAATGAATATGCGGGCGTGAATCTTGCGACACTATTAGTTATAGCTGGAAACGAATTTTCGAAAAGCGAGGAGCTGCAACACATAGGAATGGTTTTGAACAATCTGATTGGAAAAAAAGGCAGTTTGTCCAGTCTCAAGGATTATTGGGATGTCGCTACTTTCTTTGAGATAAGCGTTCTCGCTGAAGATTACACGAAAGCGATTCAAGCGGCCGAATGCATGTTCAAATTGAAACCACCAAATTGGTAAATACTCATATTTCCATCTCATAAGTGAGAATTCACCAATCGAATAATTTTTTGGAATCGAATGTTTGCGATGAAAAATTTGATTGAGCTTCTGTGATAATTCGAAAAATTATAGGTACCTCAAATCAACGATTGGCAATATTGCGCTGATCGACAGATTTCGGAAAAAGAACGAAGAAGGCGAGGAAACTCCGGAGGAGCAAGTATTCAGTTTCTGGATGGACTACTTCGTGGAGGCTACTAAGACCGAAGTCGGGGACAATATACGGTTTCCAGTAAGTTGAAAATACGGGATCGTTCCGCTGAGGATCCAATAATCCAAACAAACGAAAAAAAGAAAGAAAGAAAGTGAAAGGCTAACTAAAAACGCTTACATCATTGCCTTTTCAATCCAGCTTACTGTACGCTTTGGAGCAAAGTAAGAACTTCAATAATGCTCCCTATTCAGGATTATGGTTGTTAATCTAGCTCAATTACCACCAGAGTTGTAAGCTCCCATTACCTTTTTTTTTATCGAAATACAAGAAAAAGTCAACATCTATTCATAAAAACGGCGGATAATCGTTGAAAATTGTTGAAATAAAATGATGGAGGCTTACAACCCTGAATACCACAAATTAGATTAGAAGATAAAAATGTACAGGCCATGAGAAGAAATGAAAATGACAACCGAAATATTCTCTTTCAGCTTCTCGTTCTCGAGCCGACAAAAATTTTGATGCCGAGTTATGTGAATGTGAATCTCGGCGCTGAAGAAAAATCAATACAAATATGGAATTTATGCCTGGACAATATGAAGAGCAATTGCAAACAGGTTCACGATTGGCTCTTCACTGCCAATATGATTCGTAGCGTCAGCCTCTACAAACGCGACGAACGATGTTTGTTTCTTTACGTTCATCAAAACTCCGATGATTTTCAAATGTACTTTCCGTCCATTCAATGCAGACAAAGATTTTACGATCTTGTACTGGAAATGACTGCTGATCAAGAGGGCATGGTTGCCGATCTTGATGCTTATATGACGGACGACCGAATGAAAGTAAGAGTACTAAATTATTTTACGAATAACTGTGGAATAATTCTTTTTTAACGCATCAGTGAAATTCAATCATAAAGCGCATGGTCATAATTTCATCGATACTTTTTCTTTTCTTTCAGTTTGAGTATGAATTGGATGATCAAAATAAACGCATAGTCTTAGGGAAAGGCACGTATGGCATCGTCTACGCTGCCCGAGATCTGAACACTCAAGTGAGAATAGCAGTGAAAGAAATTCGCGAACGTAATTTGGGGGACGTTCAACCGCTGCACGAGGAAATAAAGTTGCACAGTCAACTCAGACATAGAAATATCGTACAATATTTGGGATCCGTCAGCGAAGGCGGATATTTCAAGATTTTCATGGAACAAGTTCCTGGAGGTAATGCTTTCACCTTCCCCTTGGATAATTTTTTTTTCCATAAAATCTTTCTCTTATAATTTCAATTTGATTTCAGGTAGTTTATCTGCATTGCTCAGATCAAAATGGGGACCCTTGAAGGAAAATGAATCGACGATATCCTATTATACGAAACAAATATTGGAGGGTCTGAAATATCTCCACGATCAGAAGATTGTCCATCGTGACATAAAGGGTGCGACTAGAATATTATTTCCATCGTGATATTTACCAATAATTGTACGCCTGAAATTTAATTAAAACATATATTTAATTTGTATTTCAGGGGATAATGTCTTGGTGAATACATACAGTGGGGTTGTAAAAATATCGGACTTTGGTATGTCAAAGCGGCTCGCTGGCTTGTGCCCGAGTACCGAAACGTTTACAGGAACGTTGCAATACATGGCACCGGAAGTCATAGACAAGGGTCAGCGTGGATACGGTGCACCGGTAAGTTTCACGCTGTTAAAAAAAATGTCGACATTAAAAAAAAATTTATTGCAAAACGTCGCTCATAATTCTTGTCTATCGTTCGCCACTATTTTCTCTTACAAATTCTCAGTGCTTACAAATTTGTCTGGCAGCAATCCAATGTTAATCTGCGCCTCACAAACTGTCGCCAAATGTATATAAAGTGTTTTCACTTGGCTAAGTACGATTGGCACAAAATGAGAATATATCGCTAGCGAATGTATTTTTTCTACAGGCGGACATCTGGTCCTTGGGATGCACTATAGTTGAAATGGCGACCGGGAAACCGCCTTTTATAGAACTCGGTTCGGCTCAGGCTGCAGTTTTCAAAGTTGGGTACTACAAGATACATCCCGAAATTCCATCGGAATTGTCCGAAAGAGCCAAGAGCTTCATACTCCGATGTTTCGAGCCGAATCCTGATGTCAGAGCTTCAGCTGCCGAACTTCTCGAAGATCCTTTCCTCACAGAGTCAGTATTTTCATTATCAAAAAAATATGTGCTGAAAGAAAGAAAAAAATTTTTGTTGGCTTTTATATTCTGCATTTCTAAATCGAAAATTGTTGGGTAAAAATTTCTCAAAAGTTCCTGTCATTATAATTACTACTGTACATGTAATTTAGGAAAAAAAAGAGTTCGAGACTCGCAGCACCGCCCGATTTCAGTCGAAGTATATCCGTTCCGGCGGACAGAGCCGAGCGCCTTGGAAGATTTGACAAGACGAACAACAACCACATCGTCACATCGGCAACTGCTATGCAGACATCTCAGTCCGACGACAGGTAATTAATTTTCACATTCAGGTAACTGAAGTCCACACAAAAATCGTCAACAACGTGAAAAAAAAAAAAAAACACCCTGCTTTTATTCGTGTGACGTATTGTAATGTATTGTCCAATCCATTCTAATTCACGGTAAAAAAAGAACAAGCTTAATGCGTTGAAAAATCAAGCCTTATTATGGTAATTCGTAATTGCCACGGTAAATCGGGTATTAAAACGTTTTTTTACGTGCTGCTTACAAAATAAGTCTGACCGCTGTCTGACCAAGCAATTAATTCTCGCTTTGCAATTTTTGTAGCGTGGAAATCCAAAAACACACAAACAGTGATTGATTTTTTAATGTCTTTCGATAAATCGCTGTAGCAACATTGTCGACATACAAGAGCTATTAATAAACCTCGGATTCGATGATATAGCCGCCACACGTCCGGTGTCAGATATAATCGCTTAGGTGTGCATACGTGAATATCCGGTGCCACCTCTGTTTTTAGATATACGCGATACAAAGCTAATTGTTTCCAGCGTTTCAAGCTTTATTTGCAACATAGTATTACATAATAATTTTGCAACGTAGTTTACTCTGTAGATTAATTGATTACATAATTAGATTTGCATAATAAGCGGCGAGTAGTCGGATAAAAAATTCGTTGGCAACTGAATGAAATTCTCGAATTTCATTCCGTTGGTTTAGCCTTCATAAAAAATTCATCGCCAGCAATTATTCGTATCGATTGTTTGACGCTGACGTCGCGTTTAGCGACTCCCATCGACCAAATCATCGCTAGCAATTATCTGTATTAATTGTGTAACGCTAAAAGTGTGGTGTGTAGCGGAGCGTTGACGAAATCGAGTCCGTTGAGAGAACGCAGTCCGGCCCATCTTCTATCACCCATCAGTATGCCTACCGCCTCTTTATCCTTCAGGTATAGTAGTTGTTTAACATACACATGGTATACACGTTGCTTCGTACACGGTAGAAAGAAAAAAAAACAAACAAAAATGCAAACACCCGTAAAAGTACCCAAGGCTAATCATATTGTATTCATTGGCGTTGATGGTAGATAATGGAATGTGGTTTTTTGTTTATTCGTCGAGTGTTTTTGTAGTGAAATGTTATTATGGGGTAGATAACAATTTTTCACTAGAAGTTGACAGCGCGAGGTAACCACTAAAAAAAGTAACTGACGAATGAAGCTACAAATTAATCGGCAGTCAAAGAAATTTGTTGACCAAAAAATGATTCCTTGACACTATGTAACAATTTTTAACTGCCTCGTTAGTGTATAATTTTTCTTCGCCACAATACGTAGATTCTGAACGACAACAAAATCGTACAACGTTATTGACGACTGATAATATTCAACGATACGTTTTTAAATATCCAGATTAAATGTAAATTGTCACTCTGTCATAATAGTACAATCGGTAGCACGCCATCGATCGAAACCAGCGAATCCGACACCGCAGGTGCCTCTATGACGCGAAGAAGTTCCTCGGGTGGTCTTTTATCTCCTGAAGTAGAATTAACCGGTAAATAAATTTGGTACATGTGATAAATAAATTAGGTCAGGTCCCATGAATAAATTTGATGAATAAATGTCACCGGTGCACAGGTCAACCTGGTCAAAAATCGGGAGAAGAACAGGAAGGTTTTTACTTGTTGAAAAAAGATAGCCAACGTCGTATGACACTGACGAGAGTTTTGAGCCAAGACGAGACGACAATTTGCGAAGTCTGGATGCGAAATATACATCAGGATGTTGGACAAACCGTTCTTCGTATGGTAGAGTGAAATTTTCATTAAAAAATGAAGACAAATTGATATGAAAAAACTCACGATTTTTTCACGTATATCGATAATTACAGAATCACTTGGAATTACTGATGCGAGGTCTGCGAGATTATATTTCGGATCAGAATCAAGAAGTCATTATGACTGCGATACGAACGCTCAAGGAGGAATTGGATTTCGACTCGACGGCGATAAATCATCTGCATCTGGCTATTTATCTCTTTCAAACGGCAGTCAATGAAGTACTCAGGATGCACAGTATAAAACCACATTGGATGTTTGCACTGGACAATCTAGTCAGAAATGCTGTACAAGCCGCTATTACTGTATTGTCACCAGGTAAGCAAGAAATTGGAGGAGATGGGAAAATCACACAAATAATTTTTCGATTTCCCGAAATTTTTTTTTTACTTGTCGGTATTTTGAGCGAAAAAAAAATGCAATGGGATTGGCTGCTCGGTATCGAATGTGCAGAGTGCCTATCGCCGATATGCCTTTAAAATATATCTGCAGCGTATCGGGCGATAGCAAAGTCTTTCGTCATGCGTATACGCCGAGGAGATACGTGCTGTGTGAATCAAGTTGTACCACATGTGCAGATTAAGAATCTTAACGTGTCAACGCTAAAAATATCTCGAGGGAAACCTCAACACCAACAATAAGGGATCCAAGAGAGTCAGCGCGTGTGTGATTCTCAGTAACCAGGTTGTTACACGGTACTCAGTTCCGTTCGAGTGTTAGTCGTACACGGAGAGCCCAGACATTTAGAAAATCTAAACCCCAAGGAATTTCCCATGCAGCAAATATCCCATTGAGTAGATGAAATCAGGAAAATCGTGTTTGGTGGTTTACAGAATTAGGAGCAAATTTGCTTGGCCAGGAAAGAGTCCAGACCGGCGCCGAAGGACCGGAAGAGGGATCGACTTCCGGGGTCTCCACCGTGAATTCTATAAAATCCCAGAAAACCGTAGATTCCATCGATAACAAATACTGGCGGGAATACAGAGATCAGATGGGCGTTTGGAAAATCGAGAATATGAGGCTGCTCCAGGAACTACTCGAATATCAAAAATCGTATCAGACGCTGTTGCATCAAGCGCTTGAGGAACAAAAAGCACAAATTGGATCGCTGACGCAGTTGTGCGAAAGCATCAACAGGAGGTTCACGAGACAGGAGTCTGGGTGAGTAAACAATTCATAATTAATAATTAACATTTATTTTTGTACAATCGGTAATGTACAAATTTCCATGTATTGCCAATCTGATTAAAATTCGCCATAATTTTAGATATCATTCCTCTATCAACGGACGAAATACGGCATCACCTCAACCAAATCTCGTACCACAAATAAGTGTGACAGATCACAATACAACGACAAATACCGACAACAGACTCGTCGAGTGGCTCGAAGGGCTTGGAGTGGACGAGGCTTCTATCGAAAGGGTACGACGAACATAGTTACCGATACATTTTTCCCTCGTCGTTAAACAATGTTTTAATAGCATTATTAAAAAAATTATTAGAATGTAATTTAACAACGTCCTGTGAAGTACGACTTTTTCTGTTATCAGTGGCTGAGATATTTCGTACCAGTACCACTATTGTTTTTTTTTTTCGATCCTTTATTTCCTTAATTTTACGACTATTTTCGAGCATATCACGAGATTTACAAAACCATTTTTTGTCCGTGTAATGTCCGTAATATAACATAGACTGTAATAATTTGTTTCTAATAGTTTATATACGAGGAATACACCCTAGAAGACGTATTGTTTCATGTGTCTCGTGATGATTTACGACGGCTCAACTTAAGGTGAGAATAATCTTCACGATTAAATACGTAACTCGACTGTTTCTTATGATGATATTATAATACTATAATTATGGTTGTTATTTTGCATAGGGGCGGAGTGGAACTCAGGATATGGATGGCAGTAACTCTTCACCGCAAAGACAATGATCCATGAATTCATACCACTCGTTCGATTCTCGTCGAAAGCACAAATAATGTTTTTCAGTGCCTTGCAAATAATAATAAGCACGTTTTCATCTACAAAATCGTGACCGATTACCTCGCGACATTTTTGATCGTTCTACAAAAAAGAAACACACACACACACACACACAAACGTACATAAACGATACGTTTAAGTCCACGATGAACGTCTTGTCTTCCTACTGCATAATTGCTGTGCTACGAGTATTTTTTTTTCGTCCAGACGATAATGTAAATAGCGCGCTTTTCGTTAGAAATATGTAAAAAATACATATACTCTTCTATTTTTTTTCCTGTTGAATTTGGTAGCTTAGTTGCAATTGATTTTGAAGAATTTAATTGTTGGTTTATATAATTGATCGTTGTAGCGCGAATGAAGCAAGTCGATAATCAATTGTTTATTTAGCGTGTGACCGATCGACTGATGCATCGCAGAATTATTTTTTTAAAGTGCCGAAATCGCTTTGTACTAACATATCTCGCAATCATTTTTTTTACACTAACATTACCTTATTGTCTGTCAAATTATTCGAGATTAAGCAAGCAAGTGTTTTGAGACTGACACCATTTTCTTTTTTCATACAATAATTCCACTGACATTAAAAAAAAAACTTACACACCAATTGTTATTAATGAAGCTGTTGTTGTTATGCGAAAAATAAATAAATAGTTTGTACTAAATAAATATGGCTCTTTGATTCGAAGGTCAATTTATTTATTTCGAGAAATAAAAAGAAAATCAAGCGCAAAAGTTTATATATATATATATATATATATTTTCTCACTTGACTCATGATGAATCATCGTCACGCCGATCTCGTTAATTGAAATAGGGGAATAACGGGGCAAGCGAAAATCATGATAAGTCGCCCAAGTACGTGATCGGTTTGGATGCTGTTCTCCCGCGCTTTAGATAACCATGAGGTCCCATAGAACTACCAATACCATTGATATGGATGAGGCGTTGTGGCGGCAACGTTCCGTTTTGACGCAGCGTTTAAGAGATAAGTCAAGCAGATTCGGGCTCGTCGATCTTTCGTCGGTTCAACTGCACAGAGCCGAGTTTTACGGTTCTTTCGGAAGCCCTCCGGCACTCACGATTTTCCTTTGTTCGCGGCCGATCGATGGGCTCGATAGCGCCTGCGGCATTTCCCCAATCGAAAATCACCTTCGTTAATCCTTTGAACGTGATAGAAATGAGGAAAACGCGGATGAAAGGGAAAAAAAGCAAACTTTCGTCGAGTGTGCACACCCGCGATTACTCCTTAACACACTGTTATTTATTGCTCAAGGGGAAAGAAAAAACGCCCGACGATATTTAACGACATTTCGATTCCACTTTATGTACTTTGCCATAAGAAAATTACATAAAGAATTAAATTAAAGAAAATTTTCTTTCAATTTTATAAATAATTTTGATAGACACAATAATATCAACTTTTTAGAATTGTTATCATAATTATGGTAATTTTATTTTCAGAATTTTTACGGGCAAAATTTTCTGAAGTTGGTGTGTTCTGCAGCTCTAAATAAATGCTGATATAAATTAATTTTATATTTAGATATCGCTGTAAATAGTCTTGGAGATGCATGTAAATTTTGTGATTCAGTAGAGCTCGATGAAAGATCCCCCTTGTGAGAAGATACCGGAGATTGTCATTGGCATTCGGGAAATGTCCTCGGAGGAACTCCCTGATTTTTGTGCAACCCTTGTCAGCAAATTCGGAACGCCAGCCACGTACAATATTTCTTATTATTTTATTTGCGTATCCGAATACATTTTGTACATTTAACGTTTTTTTTCTGAGTGTAATCCTGCGATAGATATAACAAGGTAATCATATTTGACAGCTAATTTATCAGATTATTCATTTATTTAATAAAAATTGGAGCAATGTCTTATGTAACGGAAATCTCAATTAGCAGGTCAATAAATAAAAGCAATTTTTTTGATAAATGCCTTAATATAGAATCGCTCAATTTTATGGGTTATTTACTAAGACAGTAGCCTAATGCACAAAGTTTATGGGAATAACAGCCTCGACATTCCCTGTCATTTTTACGACACATTTTTACATCCTCCCAATCATGCCAATTAACGAGTCGTAGCTATGAAAAATATAGCCCTTATTAGAAGAGCGTAGTAAGATCATAAATAAAAGGTAGTAGCTTCATTGGGTGATAGGATCATGAGCCAATTTGCAATATTGCCTATAAAACATATATACGTACGAAGGTCCCCTCTGCTTATACATATAGAACTTTATGATTTCTTTTTATTATCGTTGGACGCTTTGTGCGGTACGGAGGTTCGTCGATTGGTTCGTGGCTGTTCAAGGAGATATACAGAGAATTTGTGAGGCGCGGAAGAATTCTTCTCCCGTTGTCCCGTCGTGATCGTGCGACTCGTGATGTTATAATAAACCCGGCAGGGTTTAATTAAATCGGCGTGAATATTACGGAAGCTGTGAGCGTTTTTGTTGAGTTTCGCTTCCTCGTGCTCTTCACTCGATCGATAAGCTCATTTAATTAAAAACTCAATTTTTAATACAGTAATAAGAAGAAATCCGTCGAAAAAATTCACCGGGAAATTGAAATAAAAAAAAAATGAATTTTTCTAAATCGTCATTTTTTTAATAAAAAAAAAAAAACACCAAAGTTTAGGACATGAAAATTTGTTTCTCATCCATGAGAATGTTAAAGATGTTGCGAAGAAAAAGAAATGTGGAAAATTGAGTTGCGAAGGAAAGAGGGTCTGCCACGTTGAATATTCGTTGGTATCATTCGCTTGCACTTGGCAGCCCGGCAGCTGGTGTTATTACAGGCGAAGCGAGCGTAGGCGGCGCGCCAAAAGACTCATACCCTTGGCGGCGTTTCGTTGAGCTTGCAGCTCTCGGATCAGCAATTCTAGTAGGAGTCTGTGACGACGACGACGACGAGGAGCGAGGCTGGTCTTTCTCGTGTACGAGTCGCGGGGACAAGGCATAGCCACACAACGACCTCCTTCGACGCATCGCTTGACTTATGATTGGCTCACTCACCTCCTCTCGTGCAAATATAAATGTTAATGCCCCTTTGTTATCCGTCTCCGCATACATTACGCGGAAGAGGGCCTCGCGCCTTTCTGTATTCGCTCGCGAGCGCAAATTGCCGATATGTAAAGAGGAACAACCAAGGGTAGCGTGTACCACGAGGCTTTTGATATTTCAGACGAAAGTTACACCGGAAAGCTGCGAGGGGCCGCGTGGCTCTCGTCAACCATTTGATTTTTTCCTCGCGTTTATCAAAGGGGGACAATCATCGACGTCTTCCTCCTTTATCAACGCTCTTGTTTCGCGTCAATGAATTATTGCCTATCTTCACCAATGGCATTTTGCGTGTACTCGATTTTCATAATTTTTATTCGACATCCGATTTTTTGAAATGTCCAAAAGTAGCCGGAACGAAAGACTGAAGTATCATTGAAAATGAAGATGAACGTGTTTTCAGATATTTTAGTGGAATTTATGAAATTCTATAAAGATGAGATAAATACTTATCAGCGGGTATTATCCTTAGACTTGGAAGAGAGGTCCCATTGACACGCTCGAAAGCGAAAAGTTAAGACCGACTGGCAATTTGCCGGAGGAGAATTTTCGCACGGAAGCTTGTGGGGGGCTTTTCATTTCCGCTCGTGCGAGTCTGAAATAAAGCGAGAAGCAAAGCGCTGCGAAAGCTCCGGATCGGAAGCTACCCTAATTCCACGAGAGCGCGCGGCGATGAAGGGTTGCCCCTCTGTCTATACCCAAAACCCGGGCTCGAATCTCCGAAATTCCTCTCTCTGTACAGCCTTTAATTAGCTACGAGTATTGCGGAGAGAGAGAGAGAGAGAGCGGCTTGGCTCGCGAAAGGAAATACTGATAAAGATGAAAGCTGCCGTGATTCGAGCGCCAGTCAGCCGCACACGATCCATTTTTTTCATTGCTCTGTACTCTCCCCGCATTTATATCCACCGTCGAAAGGATTCGTGAATTCGAGCGAAACGTTATTCAGCTTCAACCCTTTATGGGAATTTATTACTGCTGAGTGCACGAATTGAGCCCACCGATAAAATACTTTTCAATATCAAACGACTATGCAGTATCGAATATTCTCGTTCCTGGTAAATCCTCAACCAGCGATTCTTCCATTTAGACAGATTATATCCTACATTCATTTTACATTCCTGTTTACTTATGGAATTTGAGCTTATTAACGGCATTACACGTTATTCAGATTTTTTCACCTTACTCAACGTACGGTAGAATGGAATTGTGTGGAATGGGTCAATTAATCGAAGGACTAATTTTTTTCCGGATTGTATATTTCCATTTTCCGCAACAAAGAAAAAGCGAGAATCAATCAACGAATATCCTTGCAGACGTGGCTTTATGGAAGGTGGATAATGAGGAGAAAGTAAGTTTTCGGGCTTTCCATAAACAAGCGAAGCTAGCGGAGACTTTAAAAAAGTTTTGAATTCCGTGGTACTTTATCGGTGCGAAAATAAAATTGCCGCTGGTTTTCCTCCGCTATAATCCACGCGGTGACACCTCGCTCCTGTTTTCGGGCTAATTACTTAAGGTTTAAATCCTTAATTTGTTGTTGAAAGGGTTTGCCGTCTCCCGGTAACCCCAAAAACTCGGTTCACCCTCTTCGGCCCCACTTTTCCCGTGCACTCCGCCAAGATTCCCTTTGTGTTTCGTGGTCTTCAGGGCTCACCACTTGGAGGCCAACTCTGCTGTTTTAAATGGACGATTTCACCCTCCGAGAGATTATCAAAAAACGAATCATCGACGTGGCTGCCGTTGCTGAGGACAAATATGTAAGTTCATGTAAAGTACTCACATACACACCTACGGGAAATATAAACCAACGAAGGATCTTCCCTTCTGCCGCGCACAATAAAATTGTAATCGTCGAGTGCTTGCAAGCATCTCTCGTTCTCGTTGTAGAGACTCTTAAAAAAAATTTTTTTTGCGAGCTTCTTGAATGCGCTAATAACTCGACGAATACGCGGTTTTATGAAAATTTCGAGTTTTACGAGGACCTCTTATCTTACGGCGCAGAAGGGAAAAGGAAAATAGAGAGACCGAGCGAATCGAGTGGTGAAAGGAAAGAGCGATGCGAAAGTAGTAGAGGAGGTTTCCCCTCGGTTTTCCATCGTCGAAACCACTGCGGACAAATCTCTTCGGCGTCGCTTGGGTTTTGTGGAAAGACGACGCAATGAGGAGTCTCGACGGTGAGATATTGAATCCTTTCAACGAACCAACGAAAATCCTCTTTGTTTCGGAGCGACGTGTTCTCCTGCCTACCAAACGACAGATGCTTCTGATACATATTCATATCGCTGTTGGTATTCTCGAGTAATTGCCGAGGGAACACGACGCACGTGGGTTACATTACTTAAGTACAAGGTTCCGCGCTCCTTCCGCTATTATTATCAGGGTTCGGTTGTACTTCTGAGTTTATTCCGAATAGTACAGTAATTCGATGAAGCATTTAAATCCTATGGTATTGGAAAAATATTTAAATATACACGATTATATAATGAGAATCTCTGAGAATGAGACTAATTGAAATATGCAAACATGATTAGCTGGTAAATTGAAGACACAATTGATCTAATATTAACATTAACGATGAAAAAGAAACAGCCTATTTACTTAGCAAATTTTCGTGCAAGTTTTCCGCCAGGATATATCTTTTAACTAATACAAACTGTGGAAAGGTTTGCCGGAGCTTTCAATCTCGTACTTACGCAGCAAAAGTTTGATTAAACCGTCCCTCGGTATACGCTGATGCTTCAACCGAAACTCTCCGCGTCGGCAAACAGTCGGTAATGAATTACTTACCGTCACTGACTGTGAGCGTGGAGTGCGAGAGGAGGAGTTTCGTTTCGTCCCAGAAATCATCGATGTTAGTCCCCAGAGGCTCAGGATGCCGAGGAGTTGGCGTACGCACGACATTCGTCTCGCCTCCTCTTGTCTTGTCTTCTGGAACCAATTGCTTCTTGTCTTTCTACGCGGAAATTCTTAGGAGTTACACTCAGCATTCGCTTCTGTATCTATGTGGGCGTACGTCGAGAGTGATGCTCGCCAAGGGCTGTTGAACCATCGCGAAATCTCCGCGGGGAACCCTTTAATCTTAATGATCTATTATCCTGTCTGGAGAACATGGGGTGAGAATTAGTCGCGGAACGACCATAGTTCTCTGCACTCGATCCTTTTGCCTCTCCTGTACGATACTCTACTGCTGTACAATTGTATATCTATATATGGGCCGTTCCATATCCATTTTTGTGTGTTATTGTCGTATCTGTTTTAAGCATCCGACAAAATTCTGGAATCTCCTGTGTCGAATATAATTTTTTTAAAGCCTAGAAAATCTGCTGAGATTTAGTTGTTTTTTTTTTTTTTTTTCAAAGTTAATCCGGAAAAAGTCCCAGCCTGAATCGGTATGGAATGCCCCATGTATACGCTGTAGTTAAATTATGTCACAGCTACGTGCTATAGGTCTAAAAGCGAACTTGGTTCCTCCTCATAAAGCCCTCGGAATGTTTTGCTGATAAAGCTATTCCTACCCCAAGAATTACGCGAGAAATGCGCCTCGTCTTTAAACTTCGAAGGGTTGTAACTTGAAGGGCGTACCTTCGTTAGGTAGGAAGAGCTCAATAATATTGCTGCCTCGCAGCAAAGCTTCATTTTTTATTGAACCTTTATTTTAAAGATGTAAAAAAAAAATGTTATCGATGAATTCGTTTAAAAGTGTATTTGACGAAAGAATATCAGGCAGAATGCCCATTTCGACTGTTAATGTTTTATTAAATTCCTCTAACAACCAAGACCTCTTCATGAACTTGGATACAATTTTCAAGGAGTAACAAGGATATACTCAAGTGGCGCCGCACCGTCAACGTCTATCGGTAGTCGACCACCTGACACCTCGGAACACCTGCGAACATAATAAATATCGCGGTAAAACACCAAAAAGCACGGAAAACGTAAGTTTAGAATTACGTTTATATTGCCCACACAAAAGAAATAGTGCTTTCGCTTATGATTAATCACCAATTCTCTAAATTGCATGCAAATTTTATCATTCGCACACTAATCCGGATGAAGCTAAACTTTTTACGACACGTAAACAAGTGAAAAGCACGAGACACTCGAGACGTCTGTTGTTGTTTTTCGGTGGAAGAAAAAGAGGGGAAAAAAGCATATCGCTTGACTGCACAAATACGTATAATGCGACGAGCTTGTGGGGATAGTCGGGAAACGCGGTTTTCGCCGAAAACTTCTTGGATTTATTATGCGAACGTCGAGTCCGAGTGCGAAAGTTGGATGGACTCGAGACGACGTCCGACTTATACCGTTGAGTATTTTAGTTTCACGGTAACGCTGCTTTATTTTCAAGCCTGGTGATGCGCTGTGTATAATTCTGTAGGGTCTGAATGCTCTCGTGGGCGTCGAGTTAACGGTGCGAAGTGCAACAACCGTTGCTAGGTGGTGTTTGCTCGGAGAGACCGCACCCTCTAATCCATAATAGGCTTCGAAGTCTAGCCGAGGTTCATGTGTGGACAATAGAGCCGTTTACGCATACAGACCGAGCTTTTCTGTGTCTAATGCCCTTAACCCTTGAAGAGCACCTGAGAGCATCTTCGTTATTATCTGTCAAGTCCCCACATTCACTCCGTATAAAGTTCTAAAGGAAAGTTCAGAAAATACAATATAATGTTACAAGGGAGAAAATTAATTGTTTTTCTCCCTAGGGAGTAAACTGAGTTGAGGATGCGTTGAAAAAATATTTTTCCAACACGTTCATGAAAAGCGGTGCTTTTCATCGGTCTGATTGATTCTTCTTTTTCGGTCGGTTCGATCTATCGTTATCGCGAAAATGTTTTTTTTCCTCCGTCTTATTCGTGTCACGATCCATGAACTTGTTGTCGACAAGGCAACCCCCATGGTTGAGGGATCCTCGTTGGATGACCACGACCACCGCTGATCCGTAGAGAAGGGGGGAAAAAGGAACCTGGCTGGGAAACACGGATAACGAGGTACTCGATGTTCCGAGTAGTTATCCTTTCGTTCGAATCGATTTTCGAGAACAGCATTCACCCTCGGTCTTCGCTTGGAAGACTCGCTGGTTTGAGATGGTAGTGAGGAGACAGTTGCCATGACAAACTCGAGTCTCTTCCACGGAAAGCCGTTTGATAATAGACATAATAGGCTCTTCGATCCGCTACCCTGAATTCACAATATTTATGAAAGTGAAGGGATGTTCCGATCACCGATCGCTTCAAGAGACGCGACGGCGTCTCGAGACAAGTACACTTATCTACCTTACCGACCAACGAGACGTTACCAAACTCGTCTACTCGAGTTATTCACTTTGGTTACTTTCATTTGAGATTTATATGTTGTACTTGAGAAGTGATGGATAAATATCACGAGTGAATTTTATTACGAGCTTACACAAAGGCAGCGAAATTTTTTTTATCCCCTGTCGATGATGAAAGCATCAACGGTAATATCGTGTCACCTCGAATGTCTTTGTTCTCAAGACCATTGGCCTTTAACGTGGCATGAGAGGGTAGCCTTCAGCTTGACGACAGACTTCATCGAATATATCGTCAGGAATGGCTTGTTCGTGAAATTCACGAACGTCTATATCGGTTCGAGGGTGACAAGCTGCGCGTGTGCAATTTGCCTTTTCGCATATATCGCCCAGGCAAAGTGCGAAAAATATGCTGATACAGAATGGTAGAGGGATATGCGGTAGAATGAACACGGAAAAAAAAACTGATGAGGCATCACTCTGAAGAACCGCGTGTCGCAGTGGAAAAAGAGAAGAGGCGAAGGAGAGACGAGCGCACGAGAATTGGGATTCCAGACGTGCAAGTGGAAAAAGACGCGGTGGGTCAGACCGTCAATGTGGAACGCGCTATTTCGGCGTTACTATATAGTACTTATGGCTGAGGGGGTGATTCCGTTGCTCCGCTATCTTTCTCCTCGACAATTTACCGTGATCTCGACGTTATTGACTTCTCCTTCATCGGGTATCAATCAAAACGCCATTGACACTCCTCGTGCTCGTGTCTATCCCTCTCCCTTGGCTCGGTAAATAGAGAGGGAGCTGTGAAGGAGCGAGCGAGCGCGCGAGTGAGCGGCATCGTGGCTCGTTCACAGTTACGCACCGGATCTTCCTTTCCGCCCTCGCTCGCTCGGTGCATTTCCACCCTAAGGCTTTCCCCGGCAGCTTTCTTCGTTCGCTCCTTTCTTCGATACCGAGGCCCTTCGCCCTTTTGCGATATTTAATTTTGCTCGAACGTTTCCGCTCCTGTGTAAGTATATATGTGTGTATCCTGCTGGTACTGAGGCTTGACGAGGGTTTCTTTGTTGGGGAGCAACATCATCTTAGTTTTAATTAGAAGTGGCTTTTATCGCGAATACACGCTTTGAAAAAAAAAATAATGATGCCGAGTCAAAACATTACATCGCTTCCTCATTATTTTTTAATTTGGACAAAATTTAATGCCACATGTACTACAACGCTGCAAAAATTAATATAAATACATTATAAGAAATATTTGGTAACAATTATTTTCCTGGATGAGCAAAAATGATTAAGTATTGAATGTGAGATAAAAGCTGCTCATGAAAGTACTTCCACAAAGGGTTTAGCTTCCACGGTGTACATCTATACAAAGCTGATGCTCACGGAGCCAGATTCAACGTCAGCAGATCGCAGAGATCGCAGTTATTTTTTTTTTCCTCCTTCTCTCTTTCAGTCCCTGTCTCTTCGTTTCTTCCTTGCTACGTGCAGAACGAAGATACATCAAGGAAGTCGGCGTAAAAGCTGCGCTGGGTACAATTCGAGTGCCTGAGCGGTAAACTAGAATCCGATGAAAACGCTGTGTAGTGGAGAAAAGCGAGAAAGTGACGAGAGGGTGTAAGATGGAGAGAGGGAGGATTCGGGAGGTGGAGGAGAGTCGGAACAACCGGAGATAATATCCGAATATTGAAGGCACTGAACGAGGACTGTCACGGTCGTAAACCAGTCTGATATGAATGCGGATTGCTCAATTTTCTCTTCTAAACGTAGGCCCAACCTCTCGGTTCCGTATATTGTTGCTTGTCGAAGCTCTTATCGGGTTTTAGGCCCGTTCCTACCATCCTAACCTGTTATACATCATGCCACCCATCATTTTTTCCTTCCCTAGTTTTTTCTCATCCCGAAGAGCGCGTCTTCGTTTTCGCTAAGGCTGTAGGTACATATAATACGCTCGCCTCACGAGAGTTATTATTATTTACGTTGTGTATGCTCTCAAGGCAGACACAGGTGGTGGATGTTTGTCGGAGTCTGCTGCTGGTCTCTGGATATTAAAGAAAGAAACGTTGAAGCTTTTTTTTTTTTTTCGTTTTTTTTTATCTCGAGGAGCTCGACGAGCCATGCGGGTTAACGGGAAACGTGACGATAAAGGAAGAATTACGGGTGGTACCACGTCGAAATATTTCAAGGTCTCCTGGGCCCAGCGCACCCAGCAAAAATTATTGCTACGTGTTTACTTTAATGTATTAGAATTAAGGTTACAAAAGCAACAGACCGGGCAGTGAATGTCCTACGATATTTTTCACAGTCACTATTTTGGACGAAATGATCTTTAAGTAATTCGAATACATTTTCTTTTTCCAAAATAGCGGTCTGGAATTAATTATGGAGGACTCGGAAAGCAGTGTCACCGGAAGTGCCTTGAGCCTCGATCTCGAGCAAACTTTGTGCGGTGAAGATCCGGCTGATGATACAATAGCGATACCGCCAGCTCCTCAAGCGAAACGAGATGACGAAAAGCTCGAAGAATTTTCGAAACTTCTGAAATCGATGATGGAGTCCCACAGTCCATCGGAGGAGGATGCCGAGGAAGAAGAGGAAGAGATCGAACAAGTTGTCGAAGGTATTATCAATGATCAATCAATAAGGTCTCAGAGCTTTTTGGAAAAAAGCCAGAGAGATAAAAAAAAAATTCTGGTAGGTACAATGAATTAAAAAATAATGAAACTGGAATTTGTGAGGGGTTAGGGTCAAATATTGAATGCTTTGGTCTGGAATATATAAATATTCCCTTTATTTCTCATACATAAATTTCCATAGTTCGGACAGTAGAAATAAAACAAAGGAAAACGTGATATGACGAGGGTAGAAATATGAAGTTAGAAAGAAAAGGGACAGGGTGCATAGTGAAGTACCTAGGTAACCTGTTGAGAGCTTCTTGAGGGGGTGAAAATGGAGAGGGTTTTGAGGAGCACCGCCGGCTTGAGCTTGCGAAATTTCTCAGACTGCTCGACGTTTCCTTCAGAGTAATGCAGTGTACAATTCGTGTTGCTATATATGTTCCACGTTGCTAAGTTTTATGCCGAGGGCATTACACCGAAAAACCAAGGAGCAGGGTAAAAGTAGCTGAAAATCGTGAGAACGGCGTGAGAAAATTTTCCGGACCTGCCAAAAGGAAAGGATCAAGTTCGTTCAGAGGGGAAGCGAGAGTGACTACGATGTCTATCTCTCTATATGTCGTCCACACTCCGACGAGCTTTTCTCGAGCATCGAGGGAAGAAGAAAGGAAGAGTAGAAGCTCCGACGTAGCTCCCGGGCTTTAAAGTTGCTTCACCCGCTGAAAGCCCTCAGACGCTTTGTTTCGTTGCCAAAATCTTTCCTTCCTTTTTAATACTATCGTTTTTTTTTTTCGGTGGAAATTATGTTTTTTTGTCTTTTATATTTTTCGCTCTAGACGTATAATATCCCTTCTCATCGGGAATGTTGGATATAAAACAGAAGCTGAGGTTAATGTTTGTATGAATGCGCGGATAACGAGCGTTGCCCCATCGAGTTGGTGGCTTCGGGCGCTTGTATTGTGTCAACACAAGCCTTCGCTGGCATGGAAATGTCAATGAATTGTGGGGCATTAAACGCCACGCTACATATTAGCCATCACAACGGTTACTTGGTTACTATAATAACACACTAGTGCGTTCACGATATTCCCTGCGTGCCCGTTGATTAAGAGGCCTGCGGAAAATATATTCCTCCCATTCCAAGTGTTCGATAATACAAGTCCAATGGGAAAGCAACCACCGGCGGAACATTTCCCCCACGCTGTCCAACCACACGGCAGATTATTCTGGACGAACGGGCGCTAATCATTTCCAACAACGGCGCCACCGTCCGGAGCGACATGGAATCGAGTGAACAAAGAGCCAACGGAAGAGGAAGACGAAGAGGGCCAACAAGGACCAGCAGCTTCGACTACCGCGTAAAGCCAATTCCCTGCGGTCGCCGATAGCGCCGGGGATCAACTTTATTAGGCGGATAAAAATTATTCCACGGCAGTTTGGGCTGTGAGAACGAGGCGAAGCGACCCCTTGTGAAAGATTCGAGCGTTAGAGCTAGAACAGCACGCGTCGGTTGACGTTCTGGAGCATTCGAATGGCAATTGAATGGGCAATGGAGAAGGGAAAAAAGAAGGAACGAAAAGGGGAAAGCATGGCAAATATTAATTGGGTAACTCTGGAGGAGCCCAGGCTCTTAAGGGCTCTATCGACGATAAGACCTTCTTTTATAGGATGCGAACAGAAGACGTTGCCGACTTACAAAAAAATAATTATGACAATAAGAGGATTTTGATAATAACCGGAAAAATGTAATACGCAATCGGCAATGGAGCTTCCGAATCGATAACGCAAATGAGATTATGATACTAAAGAGATTTGCGTTTATGGAGAAATATAAAAATACGGGGAATTCTTGGTTGCTAGAAAAAAGGTGTTACATATAGGAAGGTATTTTAATGCATCTAGAAATTCTAAGTAAAAATGTGAAATAAAAAAAAATAATTAATTTATTTATATTTTTCGTCATTACTTTTATCCGTTAATTTTCTTATTACTTTTAAATTGAATTAGATAAAAATGAGGTATACTAATGAGAGAAACTTAATATGCGGGCGATGTTAAAACAAAAAGTAATGGCGAAAATGAAACTCGGAGAGAGCTGCGCAAAGGCATCTCTTACATTCCGTGCTAAACCGAAGTCAGAATATTCTGCGTAACCAACGACAGACGGACACCCGCGCCTCAAAGTCGGCTTTCACTTCACCTCTTTCGTCGCATCCGGCGAGCTTCCAAATTAAACTCATAAAACGTCCAGAAAGTCTCATGACTAGTGTCACTATTTGCACACGCACGCGCGCATACAATTAATCTACCCGCGTTTTTGGTGAACGTCGGCGACAAAGTTAAAAGGCCAGGATTCCGTAGACATAGCAGCGGACACTATGATTAGACTCGTAAATTGCCGTCCGAGTGTCGTGTCATATTAAACCACATTAAATTGCCACACGGCATTGTACCATTTTGTGGCATTATAAATTGTGACATTCTTATATCACCATTCTGTATAAGAAAAAATCTTTTTTTTTTATATCTTTAAGAAATTTTTTTTTTGTTATCTAGCAATGCATTGTTATCTTTAAAATTCGACTGCACGTGACTAGGCGATGCGTTGACAATGTTTTCTTTTTTATATCCACGGCACGTGGAGATTTCGCGTTTCCTTTTGCAGGAGCAAGAAAAGTGAGGTAAATCGAATTGTCTCATGCGGGGAGTTCTCCGTGGCATACGAAAAGTTCATAGGCAAACAAAATATTCCGGTCGTCGATCGTCCGCGTGCGTGTCGGTGGAAGATGCTTTTTTTTTTTTTTTTTCGACGATGTATATGTGTGCATTTTCCATTCCTTCAGTTTTCCCGACTGCTCCGGATTTCCCGAACCGAATTCCCAGAGACTCACTCACGAAATACCATGCGAATCGCAATATGCGATTTTGGGATTACCATAATGCCTTCGGTAACACGGCCGTCCGAACTAAGGCAGGGATGCGTGCGGTTCGTGCGATTTTCTCACATTTTTTTCCTCCTTTCTTCTCGAGACATGGGCGAGCTTTAAATTCCCCCGAAAAGTTTGACGTGTCAGTCGTGCGATGTGAAGACGTTCGTCCCATCCTATGTATAATCTACTTGACTGTGTCGTATTTGTTTTGACGTTTGGCGGACTGTCAGAAAAATTTTAAAAAATGCAACATACTTTCTTAAATTTTTTTCAAATTTTATACACGAATTTTATCAAATTTTACCAAATCAAAGGTGTTCTCCTTTTTTGTCAGAAAAAGTGTGCCGAAAAAAGTGACCCTATCATTCCATATTGATGGGGCCGAATCGCTTCACGACTCGCCATCTCCCGGACTACGGTGGCCTTCCGCTTTTGACCGCACGTCTCAGCTTAACCGAGAAGAAAATTGGAAATGGCCTCGTATCCGTTTCGACGTGCAACGTGTTTTGCCAGACGGCCATGGTTATCCGATTACCAGTGGGTAGATGTGAGGGGAGGGAGGAGAAGAAGCGCGAGAGTGAGACAGATATACAGTATAGATGAAAAAAAAAAAAAAAAAAAAAGTTATGCGAGAGGGTGCAAGCGAAGCAGACGAGAAAGGGCAAAATCTCGTTTCCGAAAGGACGAGAAGTTTGGTAACGCCAGGAGGAGATCTGTGTTACAGATGCTTATACAGTATGCGACGGTATATATAGGCGTTATACAGAGACGATGTGGCTTTGCCCTAGTGAAAAATGACATCGAGTTCAAAAGCCCCTAAATAAGAAATCACTCTCCTAGGTGTCGGGCGCACATTATTCACTTTGCTTTTGGCCGCGCGGCTGCCACAGACTTTAAAGCAAAAAAGCTCGCCGTACTAAATCCCTGTGACCCTTGACTACGGACTCTGAGTCCCGATCATCAATTTTACCATCTTTGCGGAATATATTGTAGAATTCCGTGCGCAATACAGGCCAAGTTCGGATACTTGAGAAAACAGCCGTCGACGATTTTTATACGAGTATTACAGGCAGGTTTTTGTTTTTAGCCGTGATTTAATAAAATTCTTGCGAATTCACGGAATTATTAATTTAATTCTGCATATTATTTCATGATTTCCAAGTGATTCAAAAAAATATAAACGGGCTTTACGAATAATCATCGCGTCTATGCGAATTATTCAAGTTAACTAATTAGCTCTGACCTGTTCGAAACTTATTATTCTTGGGTGTCTTCCCGTATCTCGTTACGAACTGTCTCAACTTTCTCCTTCTCGCTAGTTTCCATTGTTGTAACTTATCGCGCCACGAGAAGCGTCTGGCAATTCTTATCTACTCAGGTAAAAAAAAAAAAAAATTAGTGAAGAAAAGAAAATTCGGTGTCCCTTTTTGGCTACGCGAAGATGGAAACTTTCCCGCTTTCCCCCTTAAGTTAGCGTTATTACAAGGTCAGGAGAACGGTGTGCACTTATAATTTACGCCCAGAAGTAAAAAGCACCGAAAATATATAAGAAATGAAAGAGGGGCGAGCGGAGGACGAGAAAACTCGTCGGGGGAAGAAATTTCGCGGGGGTCACGTGATACCGACGGCCAAAAGTAATTCAATATGCCCGGTCGGCGATCATAGCGTATACATACGTAAATATATATATAATATAGCACGGTATACACAAACTCGGAGCAACGAGTTTTCCCCGAGCGTCCGCTTCCTCTTTCCTAATTCATCGTTGTCGGGATTCGTAGCAGAATCCTCTGCAAAATGAAAAGTACCCGATCCTTTGTGCGCCAGAAAACTCGCGGGTCCTGGATTAGGGAATGAAAGGGAAGTGATGGTCGACGTCGTATAATAGGTGCACATGTCTTTTGGGAATTGAGCGTCAAATGTTGACTGAAAAAAAAAAAAAAAAAAAAAAATGTTCGCTGTGCAGACCTTAAGGGTTTATTAAAGTTTGAGGATTTTGTCGCTACGGAAAAGCCTGAATTAAATGTAACGCTATTGAAGGTACAATGAGAACCGATTTTGATAAAATTTGCAAAAAAAAATCAAAAATTGAATTCCAAATACATGAACATTACAATAATTTTATAAAATCGTCTCTGTGGTTCCTTTTTCACTAGATTCAGAGTCTTCAACTTTGGGACTAGGGAAAAAGTGCTATTTTGTTGAACAATTAGTTTTGTTTGTTGATGTATGTGCGCTGCATCGTGAGTAAAAATATTGTTTTCCCGATGGAATATGAATACACAACGAGCACCGAAAAGAGATTAAGTTATCGATTGGATGCACTCGGAGAGCGCGGTTACGCTTTGTCCATTGTCCCCATGGAGCGCGACCACCCACGGGAATTTTCCATTATCGCAAACCCGCATCGCAGAACGAAATAAACGCGAGCGCGTATACGATGTGCGGTTTTTTTATTTACCCCCCTCGAGGCAACCATCGGAGAACCGGGCCAGTATAAAGGCTAATAATAGTAAATGGATAGCTTCTCTTTCGGTAGAAATACAGATTGCTGAAGGGAATGGAGTTGGGATCTGTATCGAGTCTGCGGTCTCAAAAGTCCATTGATTGATTGGCAAAGGCGTTTAGATAAATATGATTAATGGACTTGGAGTGTATGGAAAAGTTGTTCTTTTTTTTTTCGTGATCTTATTTTTATTTATAAAGTAATTTAATCTTGACACATGTGAATGGAACCGAGCATTTTGGTAATGTAGTATTTTCTTAAATTTATGAGAATTCAGATTTTTATGAGAGCAATTTATAAGAGCTTTGTATTAAATTATTTGCGTTGCAAAAAAATATCAGCACTAAGATAATAACTTGTACTCACGGTGAGGAACTTTTGTCAACCTTTCACTGTACACGATGCCAACGGAGTGAAACTTTTCTTCCTATCAGAAGCATAAACCGCAGCAAGCATCGATCGCGACATCACCCACTCCTCTGGCAAAAGGAACAACGAATCTAATATTTCGTGACGCGCAGACTTCCAGCTCTTTCTCGTCATGAATTATAGGGGTTGACGGAGCGAGGCACAGGGTGACATCTCAACCCCCCACGCGGTACTTTTTTTTTACTTTAACAGAAACTAGGCGAATAAATTTACCTCAGTTCACAATCTAACAACCTTTGAGTTCATACACTTTTTGAACGAAATGAAGAATTGAATTTTCAAAATATCTCAAAATATTCGTAGCAGCGATAAAATTACTTTAATTACCACATTGACGCACTTCGATTAACAGAGTCGCGTCCGCGTTGAAACGTAGCTACGAAGTCACTATCGGGCATTCGGAAATCGTGAAATCGTGAGTTAGGAATGTCGGGTTGATGTGGCGAACGAGAAAATGAGGGGTTAAGGGTGGTTGAGATTTCGTGCCTGCCACTGTAACGGAAGTGATCGCGTGCAACGTCAGTTGTTTGCAGTGCATATATCCCGTGCGTTTCTCATCGTGACAATAGGGTAGACAAGCGACCTTACCCCAAAGACAGTTACATCCAAAGCCCTTCTTCCCCTGTTACGAAATTAGTTTGAATTCGGCTGCCGTGGCTCCGAGTTGCGAGGCTCGTCGATCGCTCGGCCTCGAGTTCATATTCTAGGATAATATACGTTTTATTTTTTGGCAAATGCTCAATTCGTGATAAGGATATTTTGAATGTTATTGGCGCTGGTCGTCAGTAATGGCAGTGCCTGAAGCACCGACCGACTTCAGACTAGAGTACATAGGATCGTTCGTCCAAAAGTCCCTCAAACTCAAACCAGAAAAATGGGGCAGACTTCTCATGACGGAGGAACACAGAACCGCGGTTTTCGATTTTTTGGACAATCCCACACCCGCTGCACTCTTCATCGTGTTGACACCCAGCGTTCAGCTCATCGCTTCAACGAGTTTTCCCATACCATGCCAGAGAACCAAAGGTGAGCAATATCAACGATATTTATCTCCAAAAAAAATTTCAATCGTAAGTTTATGAGAATCCCGAGTGACCAATTGTTTTTGTTTGTAGGCATTTATGCGGTAAAAGCGAGACAGGCTCCAGTGCCAAAGGAAAAGGAGAAATGTTCAGGTATGTTGATAATGGGCGATCTGTCCCATCGCGTCGTTGATCAGCTGGCGACTCTCGTGGATAACATATTCGCACCGCTTTTGAGCAAATCAGAAAATCACAAAGATCTACCGGAAATAGCGATACAAGATATTTGTAGACACGTTCACTCAATCAGGGGCACTTTGTACCAGGTACGAATGAAATTTATGACAAGACGTTTCCATCCTATTATCGCTAAATTATATTTCTTAGGTGAAAGGTCAGGTGAATGGGAGAACGGTATTACCGATGCCATCTGGTTTGGAAAAAGTTGCTGACGTCGAGAGATTGGTTTCGCGAGAGGGACCTCAAGCGGTGGATCTGTACTTGAAGAGCGCTATCGAGGGCGTCGTGATAAAATGGGCTTACTTGGTGAACGACGTGGTAACCCACGAGTCAAGCGCAGCTTTCGATAATGGCCAGAATCCGACACCCAATGTCGAGCTCGAATATTGGTCCAAGCGTTTGGTCAATCTGAGGTTAGCCAAATTCTTTTTGTATAATCGAGTTTTCTTATGAAAGTATGCAGAGAGTAAAAGCAAAAAAAAAAAAAACCAAAAATACCCAGAATGTCCGACTTACCGTATTCCAGTTTAGTGGAACAAAATGAGTGAATCAATTTTGATGGTAACCGTAATGGCAAAACTCGAGATCGCTCATGAGGAGACTAAGTGATTGCTTACATATAGTAGAGGGATAATATTGTAGGTACATTTTCAATCAACTGCGAGAGGATCGAGTTAGAAAGATGGCGATAATCCTCGAGGCGACCGATAGTGCTTACTATCCCTGTTTCCGTACGTTATTCAGTAACGTCGTATCCTCCCTAGCTGAGGCCAAAGAGATATCGTTGTACTTGACTCCCTTGAAGAGATGCTTCAAAGCTATCGAGGAAATTGACTTTTCCGAAGCTAAGCCGATAATGGCGACCCTGATCCACACTGTCGGTCTAGCATGGGCCAAATCGCGGTACTACCAGAGCTCGAGCAAGCTCATCATCATGCTCAGGCAGATATCCAACCTGTTGATAGAGGAGGCACGACGATTTCTCGATCCATCGTCGATTTTTCAAAGCGACGTTGACGAAGCGTTACAACGTGTACAGATCTCGAGAGGTAGAGAAATATTTCATCCACTTTCTTTTGTCAGAGTGACACGGTAATTCATCTTAAGGTAGAATTTAGACTTCCAATGTAAGTTCGATCTTGGAATTATAAATTCGGCCCTTGATCGGGTCTTTTTTTTTTTTTCGTGGGTTCGGGCTTTTGATTTTTAATCTTGTTTCAGGTGTTCTTGATGAATTTAAGCAACAGTTTGAAAGAGCAAGACAGCAGCCAGGTATGAAACCGGACGTACCATCTTGGAATTTTAATCCGTCAGCAGTGTTTCATCGTCTCGACGCTTTTCTCATACGTCTCGGAGACATCGAGTGGCTCTTTAACACGGTCCTGGAATTTTCGAAACTCGAGAAGATCGAAATCGGTGGTATCCTCGGCCGATCGCTCAGCGCGCGTATCGTGGGTGTCTTCAAAGAGTTTCAACAGCTATTCGCATCCTTCTCAGCACGCGCGAGCGATGTACTCGAACCCGACGACGAGTCGTTCGCCGTTGACTGTGCCAAGTTTAGCGAATCCATCACCGATTTGGACAGCAAGCTGGCAGCGATTCTCTGCCAGGCATTCGACGACTGTGGCAATTTGGAGAGTGCTTTCAAGGTTCGAACCCTTATTCTCTTTATCTGCTCCCCCTTTTCATTTGTTTCTCTTCGCTTTTCCGTTTTTTTTTTCTTTTTTTTTTTTCACTTTTGTATTCTTTTCTTTCTTCCGCTTCGAATGAAATATTGAGCTGTGGGACTTTTATCAACGAAGCTACGTCGGCACAGACGAAATTGTATTTAAACGAAGTCTATGTGGATTCTCGTGCTATTCGTTTTTCGCTTTCACGGAAAAATGTACCGGAATTGAGGATAAAATGGACAGGGAGATCAATATTTTTTTCTTTCCCGGAAAATAAATTTTTTTATTTATCATAATTTTTCAAATAATCGGAGGGCGAGTTTCTAGAATTCGAAAGACTATTTCTGCAGACAAAAATGTTTAGTCAAAAGCATAGAACTTTTTATTTCGTTTCTATAGTCTATCCATTTTGCCCCATCAACTCTTTTTCCCAAATCTCTGTACGCTTGAATTCTCAATAGCTTATCAACATCGGAGGTTCGGTGCTGGAGAGACCTGTAATCCGAAAGCAATTCACGGACCGTTACTCCCGTATCGTCGAACTGCTGAACAACGAATTGACGATGGTTGAGTTACTTTTTGCACGGGGTACACGCGGTGCTATGAGCGACCTTCCCCCGTTGGCGGCAGCGTTGCAATTTACGAGCATGCTGAGACAGCGAATCGAGCTACCCGTGCAGTCCTTCAGGAGTCTCCAGCGCTCGTGAGTATACTCGAGAAAAGACTTACGACTTTTCTATCGACCTTTAACATTTTGTTCGTATTGTTCACTGCTTAAATCCGAAATTAGAATCGTAGAGAGCGAAGAGGGCCAGAGCATAATTGCTCGTTACGAAAGATTCCTCAAGATGCTCAGCGACAAGGAAACGGCTCTTTTCACCGAATGGGCACAACTGGTACCACAGTCTGTCACTAATGGTTTAAGTAGAACTCTCTTAGCCAGGGACAGAGGCTCGATTCTGTTGGTGCTGAATTTTGATCCTGAATTATTGGCAGTTTTGAAGGAAGTCAATTATTTGAAGCAAATGTCTCGGGATGACATACCGGAAGTGGCACTTGAGGTAATATATGTTTTAAAAACGTTTCAACATACACAGAAGAAATGAAAACTACTACTTGGTTAACATAATGAATGAGATATTATTTATTTCTCGAGGAGACAGATGAGAGATGATCATTGTGTGCCTATCACTAAAATCTGCATATTAACAGGTTTCAGAAGAAGCAGAAACTTTTCGTAAATTCCGTACCCTGCTCGGCGGAACAGTGACTTCGTACAATGACATTCGCAGAAGTTCCCGAAAAGTTGAGTACAGATTGATCGAGCTGGAGGTGGCGAGGGTCGACTCCCTCGTAACGCGAGGCGAGAAGGAGCTGTCTTGGAGATCCAAGGGTCTTCCAGATTACATCAGCGAGTTGGGAATGCTCGTGGAGGGCTTGTGGAAACGAGTTAAATCAACTCAAGCGAATGTCCAGAAGATTAGGAGTATTCTCGAGCCTTGGACAAAGACGCCTCTTATCGAGCGTCGTGATCGTCGAAAGGAAGCTCTTCTTTCGTTGGACGAAAGAGCCGAAAAAGTAGCAAGGCGATATGCTGACATTCAGAAGGCGGCTGATCAAATTCATGCTCTGTTGGGTGAAAACGAAACTCTCTTCGAGATATCGGACAACAGTAGCGACCAGTGGAAGGAATATGTCGGCTACGTTGATGACATCGTTATAGAGTCACTGAGAAAAGCTGTTGGATGTTGTCTCAGTTATCTTGCTGAGAATATGGATCCAATGGGTCAAAAGGAACCGTTGCTCGAAGCAAAATTAGAACTCCGGGAACCTGATTTATATTACGAACCTTCCTTGGATCCGGATGATCCGGATGGACTGGATCAACTAATTGCAGGCCTGCTCAATGACATCATTGGCATGGCTGTCCTTGTACCGAGGTTGAAGAGCGATGCTTCTAGCTACGCTCATGAACTCGAACAGGACGATGACATCAAGGCCATGAAGACAGAAATACTGGGTGGCGTTGCCAAGGCTGTAGAAGAGGCCACTGATTTTTGTGGGATTTTCGAAGGTACCAACTAAACATTTCAACGAGAAATATTTCATGCTCACCGAAAACTATTAAAATCTCATGAATTTCTGAAATCTGCGGGAGTCTTGCAATCTCAAAATCTGGTGTACACTCGGATGTGCTTAGTGGTTGGCCCTTCGACAAATTCCAATTTCGTATAAGCCATTAAGATCGAACGTGCTCGGTATCGATAAGATTAATCACATGGTTACATTTTTCAGGATACGCTTACCTCTGGCTGGAAGATCGTGACATTGTCATGCAACAGTTTCTCAAGTATAGTCGGCAATTGACGATAGACGAAATGGAAATGGTCGCGGCTCTGGATCCGAAAGCTCCGAAATGCTCGCCACCGAGAATGGAGCAATTTCGGGAACAAATCGACCTGTACGAGGGCCTTTATCTCGAGATAGAGGAAATGAAGCCATCGAAAGTTTTTTGCGGATGGTTCCGAGTGGATCTCAGACCATTTAGACAATCTCTCCTCAACACCGTGTGCAAATGGTCTAGCATGTTCAAGAAACATCTCGTCGAACGGGTCACGACGAGCTTATCTGATCTTGGAGCCTTTATAAGGTAGGAATCTACACAGTATGTACTTCACTGCTTGAATCACTTTCAATTATTATTTTGGTTAATCTCTTATTTAAATTTTGGCGAAGGATAGTCAGTCTTACGTCCTTGATATTGAGGGGTATCCCGAGAGCCATAAAAATTATTTCAGTTGACTCCCTATTTTTTCCAGACGATTGATACATTTTTACTCAAGTTAAACGGTTCGTAAATCGATAATTTAATTTATATTTAATGATTCAATAAGTGACCATTATGGTATGTTGTAAGACCATAAATGGCAGATACCATCAGGGACCAGGTGCTTTTCCGCTTATGCATACCTGTGCTCTTCTGGTTCGTGACTCTCCCAGAGATGTTTCCTGATACAAATGAAAGTAATATGCGGATGCAAGATACAAGTCGATGATAGGGCCACTTAAATTACCACTCACAATATGTATAGGTAGTCCATTGCACTGTTAATATGTACGATGAGAGCCGGAGTACCGTTGTTGGGTTAAATGGCACGATCGCCGCTTCTCTTCTGTTTAATATGGAAGCTATTTGTAACGAAAAAGAAAATTTTCCGCTGCTTCTCGACGGGGTGTATTACAGACTGGCTGACGAGGGCCTACTGCAGCAGATACAACCGGGTGATTACGCGGGTCTCGTCAGTGTCATGGGATATCTGATGCGCGTCAAGGAGCGGCAGCCAACCACCGATGAAATGTTTCAGCCTCTGCAAGAAACCATCGAGCTACTCAAGTTTTACGACCAGGACATACCCGAAGAGGTCAACGTCTTGTTACAGGAATTGCCTGAGCAATGGGCCAACACCAAGAAATTGGCACTAATGGTGAAGCAACAAGTTGCACCTTTGCAGGCAGGTGCGACAATTTTTCTGTCACCCTGTCAACCTGTGCGTCTGATCTGACTCCCGAAAAGCGCCGAAATTTTTAAAACATATTTTGTTTTTTAATGCACGGTGGTTAAAAAAAATTCCTGCAGGTGAGGTATCCCGAATTCGTGGCAGGATATCGGCGTTCGACACAACGATAGTTCATTACCGGGAAGCCTTCAGGCGTTACGGTTTCTTCAAGTACGATTGCCAGAATCCTTATGGTCAATTGGACGAAGCTGACAAAGAGATTTGCATGCTCGAGCGACAGATGAGAGATATACAACAATCGGCGTCGTTGTTTGAAGTCAGTGTGCCAGAGTTCAAGCAACTCAGGCAATGCAGAAGAGAGCTCAGGATGCTGAAGCAGCTCTGGGACTATGTAAACATTGTGAGGAGTAGCATTGAGGGATGGAAGACGACACCTTGGAGAAAGATTGACGTTGAGAATATGGACATCGAGTGCAAGAAATTTGCCAAAGAGATACGAGGTAAGTTTTGAAGCACCGTTCTAGAGGGTAAGTGATAAAATTAATTAATCAAACTTGGTGCCAGCCTTGGATAAGGAAATGAGACCTTGGGACACGTACATATCGCTAGAGGCAACGGTGAAGAACATGCTGACGTCTTTGCGAGCTGTTGGAGAACTTCAGAATCCGGCGATCCGTGAACGGCACTGGTGCCAACTAATGAATAGTACCAAGGTATCTGAAGCTTTTCAAACGAAAAAAAGCTTTACTAACTTTGATACCATAAAAGCAAGCTAAAATAGCTGAAGCTATTATAATTTATAGGGTTTAAAGATTATTAGTAGAACTTGGACAGATTTTTAACAGATTTCTGATAGATCTTTGACAAGTGGATAAGGCTGTCACAAGACTGTACATAATTAGGGCTTCCAATGACATAATCGAGTTAGTTAAGGTTAATGTGCCATACGGGCAACGGTTCATAATGATTGTTAGTTGCACTGCTGTACATACGCTATCGGTGTTACAGAAATTGGGCAACATGACTCCAGAGATGACCGTAAGTCCACTGTATATATGAGCACAATATAATAATATTTAAGTTTTATAACATTTTCTACTATTTTATAATTTCGATTTGTATTTTTAGCACGTATATTTTCATACCTGTGCGATAATGCTAAACCAGAGTGACATTTGTAATTTTATTATTCTTATTTGAGTCATTGTCATCTTTATTATTTAAGCTAGCGACGAACTCCGGCAATTCATTGTACACTGTCATTGTTATTTGTATGCATCACGCCGCTTCATTGAAATAAATTTTATGAGTGAACAACAAAATCTCACCGTTATTACCATCCTTTCATCTATATCATTCACGTTTGAAGCACTGAATTCATTTTCGAGGTAGCGCTTAAATATATTCAAGAGATTTAAATGACACAATGTATTTCTTAGAGTGTCGTCAATATCTAAGCAACTATTGTGCAACACTCAGGTGTGCTTCGTGATGGACGAGTCAACAACACTGGCAGATTTGCTTGAGCTCAGCCTTCACGAGTGCGAGGAAGAAGTTAAGAATATCGTTGACAAAGCGGTCAAAGAAATGTCAATGGAAAAATATCTCCGCGAACTTAAGGTCACTTGGTCAGGCATGGAATTTGAAAGGGAAGTTCATCCAAGAACTGGCGCTACATTGCTCAGAGCTAGCGAAGAATTGATCGAGACGTTGGAAGAGAATCAGGTTGTTTTTTTATACGAATTATTTCCCCCAGTTTTTTCTGGTAGTATTCGAATTGCTGTTCTCATTGATACTGACGAAAAAACATCGGCAAGCGCAGGTTCAGCTGCAAAATCTCATCACCTCGAAATTCATCGCGCATTTCCTTGAAGAGGTGTCCACGTGGCAAAAGAAACTATGCGTCGCTGATCAAGTTACAACCGTTTGGTTTGAGGTGCAACGTACTTGGATGCACCTTGAGAGCATCTTCATGTCTTCCGAAGACATTCGTCGACAACTTCCCGTTGATGCCGATCGTTTCGATCGCATAGACACGCAGTTCAAGGAAATGACCGAGGAAATGGCCAAGACTCCAAACGTTGTTCAGGCAACGAACAAAGAGGGTCTTGCTCCAGCGCTCGACATATTGCAGAAAGAATTGGTCCTATGCGAAAAAGCGTTGGCTGAATATTTGGAAACGAAGCGTTTGGCTTTTCCCAGATTCTACTTCGTTTCGTCGAGTGACTTGTTGGATGTGTTGTCCAATGGAAATCAGCCTGAAGTGGTCGCTAAGCATTTAACGAAGCTGTTCGACTCTATGGCCAGACTGAATTTCGCTACCATTGAAGCTGGTGCTTCCAGACGCGTTATAGGTAAAAGTTTCAAGATTTTTCGTAACTGGATATGCTTGCTCTGTTTAACTCATGTGTCGATTACAATTTGAGGTATGTACGCGAAAGACGGCGAGTATGTAGAATTCGCAAATTGCGAAATGGTCTGCGATGGTGCAGTCGAGGTATGGCTTAACCGTCTTCAGCACGCTATGCGCGCCTCTATTCGTTACTACTTCAGCGAGGCAGTGGTCGGATATGAGGAGAAACCTCGAGAGCAATGGCTCTTTGATTATCCAGCTCAAGTGTCGCTCTGTGGTACCCAAATTTGGTGGACAACCGAGGTGAACCTTGCGTTCTCCAGACTGGAAGAAGGCTATGACAACGCCCTCAAGGATTACCTGAAGAAGCAAATTTCGCAACTGAGCACTTTGATCACTCTCTTACTCGGCGAACTCAGCAAGCAGGACAGACAGAAGGTCATGACGATATGCACTATAGACGTTCATTCGCGGGACGTCGTGACTAAGCTCGTTCAAGCCAAGGTGGAGACTGCCCAGGCCTTTCAGTGGCAAAGTCAACTGCGGCACCGATGGGACGAAAAGGAAAAGGATTGCTTCGCCAATATTTGCGACGCGCAGTTTAAATATTCTCACGAATATCTGGGGAATACGCCGAGGTAAAGTAGCTAAGACTGGCAATTGTGGTAGTGCCGTTTGCCAGAGAATTGTTCCTCGGATAATCAAAATAATTTTTTTCTTTTATAAAACGCCAGGAATATGAATAATTCTTGTCGAATATAACATAATAAAAAAAGGTGGCGAAATATTAGAAAAAAAAATTCTGTTTACATTTCAGACTCGTGATTACACCTTTGACCGATAGATGCTACATAACTCTTACACAATCTCTGCATCTGGTGATGGGTGGAGGTCCTGCAGGACCAGCAGGTACCGGAAAAACCGAGACCACGAAGGATCTTGGCCGAGCACTTGGCATAATGGTTTACGTATTCAATTGTTCCGAGCAAATGGACTACAAATCGTGTGGTAACATTTACAAAGGCTTAGCTCAAACAGGTGCTTGGGGATGTTTCGACGAGTTCAACAGAATATCGGTAGAGGTCCTTTCCGTTGTTGCTGTGCAGGTCAAATCTGTGCAAGACGCGATAAGGGACAAAAAAGAAAAATTTAACTTCATGGGCGAAACGATCGCTCTGGTACCGAGCGTAGGAATATTTATAACAATGAATCCGGGGTACGCTGGTCGTACGGAATTACCGGAAAATTTGAAAGCTCTGTTTCGTCCGTGCGCTATGGTGGTACCTGACTTTGAACTAATTTGCGAAATTATGTTGGTCGCTGAGGGCTTTCAAGAAGCGAGAATTTTAGCTAGAAAATTTATAACATTGTATACACTGTGCAAAGAATTGCTTTCGAAACAGGATCACTACGATTGGGGTCTTCGGGCTATCAAGTCGGTTTTGGTAGTCGCTGGTAGCTTGAAAAGAGGTGATCCTGGTCGCCCCGAAGAGGAAGTGTTGATGCGAGCACTACGTGACTTCAACATACCAAAAGTCGTCTCGGATGATCTTCCCGTATTCATGGGACTGATTGCCGATTTATTTCCGGCTCTTGATGTGCCGAGAAAGCGAGATGTCGAGTTTGAGAAAACTGTTAAACAGGCTGGAGCCGATTTGTCCCTGCAGCCGGAAGATGGCTTTATTCTTAAAGTTGTTCAGCTGGAAGAACTACTCGAAGTCAGACATTCGATCTTCATTGTTGGATCGGCGGGTTGTGGCAAGACCCAAGTTTGGAGAACATTATTTCGAACTTATCAAAACATCAAGCGGAAACCGATTTATAATGATCTCAATCCGAAAGCCGTTACCAACGACGAACTCTTTGGAATAATAAATCCAGCTACGAGAGAATGGAAAGACGGTTTGTTCTCGGTGATCATGAGGGAACAAGCCAATCTTGGTGGAGAAAATCCAAAGTGGATTGTGCTGGACGGTGACATCGATCCCATGTGGATCGAATCATTGAACACAGTCATGGACGACAATAAAGTTTTGACGCTTGCGAGCAACGAGAGAATAGCTCTAACGCCTGCAATGCGCTTACTCTTCGAGATATCGAATCTCCGAACGGCAACACCCGCCACAGTCTCCCGAGCTGGAATCCTGTACATAAATGCTCAAGATCTTGGCTGGAATCCTTACGTGACCAGTTGGATAGAAACCCGAGCGTTACCAGCTGAGAAGTCCAATCTTGTTATTTTGTTCGACAAATACATACCATCGTGTTTGGAAACTCTAAGAACGAGGTTCAAGAAAATAACACCTATAGCCGATATGGCTCATGTCGAGATGCTCTGCCATCTTCTTCACTGTCTGCTTACCGCTGAATTGACAGCAACGGATTTCACAAAGGAACATTACGAGCTTTATTTTGTTTTTGCGGCTGTTTGGGCCTTTGGTTCCTCGATGTTTCAAGACCAAACGATCGATTATCGCGTTGAATTCACCAAATGGTGGATCAACGAATTCAAGCATGTCAAATTTCCCGCTCAAGGTACTGTCTTCGATTACTATATCGATCCGGAGACTAAAGAATTCACATCGTGGACCGAACGTCTACCAAAATTCGAGTTGGATCCGGACATGCCTCTGCAAGCTGCGCTGGTTTACACTGCCGAATCCATCAGGATAAAGTACTTTTTGGATCTCCTGATGGCGGAAAAACATCCGGTGATGTTAGTCGGCACGGCTGGTAGTGGCAAGACAGTATTGGTTTCCGAAAAACTGCTCCAACTGTCGGAAAATTATGCGGTTGCTAATGTTCCGTTCAATTTTTACACGTCTTCGGAGATGCTTCAGAAGATTTTAGAAAAACCTTTGGAAAAGAAAGCGGGTCGGAATTACGGACCACCGGGCAATAAGACACTCATCTATTTCGTTGATGATCTCAATATGCCCGAAGTCGATACGTATGGAACAGTGCAACCGCACACATTGATACGTCAGCATTTGGATTATGGACATTGGTACGATCGTACGAAACTCAGCCTCAAAGATATCCACAATTGTCAGTACGTAAGCTGCATGAATCCCACCGCTGGTTCCTTCACAATAAATCCGCGACTTCAACGACACTTTGCGGTGTTCGCTGTGAGCTTTCCAAATGCAGATTCACTTACAACCATTTACGCATCGATCTTGTCTCAACATCTGGCTAATATAGAGCACAGGTGATTGTCAACCGGTATCAAACCTGACTTTGATCGATCGGATTGTCGTTAATTTGATTGAAAACCGTGTTCTTCATTTTCAGATTTCCCCAGTGCGTTACAGACATGTGCAACAACATCGTACAAGCTTCGCTCCAGCTCCATCACCGCTGCGCTCAAGTTTTTCTTCCGACAGCTCTTAAATTTCACTACATCTTCAATCTTCGAGACCTTTCCAACTGCTTTCAAGGTCTCTTGTTCAGTGGCAATGAGTGCTTACAAGCTCCGACTGATATAATAAGATTGTGGATTCATGAAACGCACAGAGTTTACGGAGACAAACTCACGGATGAAAAGGACATCGATACCTTCACGAAACTGCAACTTGACATTCTCAAAAAGAATGTTGAAGAGGTTGACGAAGGCACTATTTTGGAGAAGCCGAATATTTATTGTCACTTTGCAGGTCAGCTTGCAAATCTGTTTGCTATAAAATTATAAAGCATGTTTGAGCTCAATTGCTTATTTACCGACGAATTTGCATACCCAATGTGGTCGATATTTTCCGCAGGTGGAGTCGGTGAACCGAAGTACATGCCCGTCAAGGATTGGGAAACCCTGCATCGTCTTTTGTCAGAAGCGCTCGTCAGCTACAACGACTTGGTAGCTGCGATGAATTTGGTACTCTTCGAGGATGCGATGATGCACGTGTGTCGGATAAACCGAATCCTCGAATCCCCCAGGGGAAGCGCGTTGCTCGTAGGGGTCGGTGGCTCTGGAAAACAGAGTCTCTCCCGTTTAGCAGCCTTCATAAGTTCCCTCGAAGTTTCGCAGATACAACTAAGAAAGGGATATGGCGTTACGGATCTAAAACTCGAATTGGCTGGTTTATATTCCAAATCCGGTCTGAAGAATTTGGGAATAATGTTCTTGATGACAGATGCTCAAGTGCCGAATGAACAATTCCTTGTTTTAATAAACGACATGCTGGCATCGGGTGAAGTACCCGATCTCTTCCCCGAGGACGAAGTGGAAAACATCATAGCAGGTTAGCCAGAGTCTGTTGTGCTTTTCTTTGTTTGGGGTTGTCAACCATCAGATGGGGGGGTGAGGAAACAGACGTCCGGAAAAATATGACGAAGGGTTTGGATTGCGAATTCCAATTTCAGGGGTACGGAACGAGGTGAAGGGCGCAGGTATATTGGATACTCGAGAGAATTGCTGGAAATTCTTTATCGACCGAGTTAGACGCCAGCTAAGGTATATAACCATTTGATATTGAAGCACACCATAAGACCCTCAAGTACAATCGAAAAATCGAACTTGTTTATATAAATTGAGGCAGAATTTGATGTTACGAAATTTATCCGGTGCAGAGTCGTTCTTTGCTTCTCTCCCGTTGGTTCCACTCTTCGTGTACGCTCGAGGAAGTTTCCAGCTATAATAAATTGCACAGCGATCAACTGGTTCCACGAGTGGCCACAGGAAGCCTTGATGTCCGTTTCCAAACAGTTTCTTCAGGAGTTAGATGAACTACCAGAGAGTTTTAGGTTCGGATAATTGTATATGAATGAAGGGGAAGTCGTGTGACTCGAGAGGGAGGCTTGCTGAAGTTGCCGGTATTGCCGACGCCACTGAATAATATCTTGTGTACCTTTGACTCTAGGGAATCGGCTGCAAAGTTCATGGCTCACGCTCACACGAGCGTGAACGCTGCGAGTCGTCTCTACTTGGCCAGCGAACGACGTTACAATTATACTACTCCAAAATCATTCCTGGAACAAATTAGCTTGTACGCTAAATTGCTCAAAGCAAAAGCTGCTGAATTGCGTGGTCGAGTTGAGCGCCTCGAAAATGGTTTGGCCAAATTAAGATCGACTGCCACACAGGTGGACGAGCTCAAGGAGAAGCTCGCTGTTCAAGAAATTGAACTTCAACAGAAGAACGAAGCGGCGGATGCTTTGATCGCTATCGTTGGTGTTGAGACTGAGAAAGTGCAAACCGAAAAAGCTCTGGGTTGGTATACATTTGGTGTTTTATGACTGACATTGATGATATCATTGATGAAACTATATTCAGCGCAAAATTGAGCGGTAAAAATGAAAAAAAAAAAAACAAAAAAAAACTGCATATTGTCAGACTGTTTTGCTAGTGTGAATGAAAAGAAAAAGCTAAACTAAGACCGTTGTAAAATCAAATACTTTCAGCGGACGAGGAGGAATCAAAGGTGGCCATTATAGCCGAAGAAGTATCTAAAAAGCAAAGAGACTGTGAGGCGGACTTGCTGAAGGCCGAGCCAGCATTGCTGGCTGCTCAAGAAGCTCTCAACACCCTTAATAAAGCGAATCTCACGGAATTAAAGTCGTTTGGTTCTCCGCCGGGTGCCGTGACCAACGTCACTGCCGCAGTAATGGTCCTCTTGGCTCCAGGCGGCAAAGTGGCAAAGGACAGAAGTTGGAAGGCCGCCAAGGTAAGGTACCTGTTATTCTAGTGCCGTTGCGCTTCACCCTCGTGTATTAATGCAGCTTTTCCCAAACTCCCGACAACAACGATGAGGTAATTCTGTAACGGTAAAGTTTCAAAGCATGTCAGAGACACGAAATGGCTACGGGTTTTGAAATTCTTCCAATTATTTGGAGACGTTTGTATTCTTCGTTAAGTACCTTGTCTGCAAGACTTGCTAGACTTCCTTTTACGTTTAAAAGACTCTTGAAGAGCGATACATTTAATTTTCCATTTTAATAGTTATTTGATTAACATTTCACGCCCGCTTGTCGGAATCTGATGTTCATTTACCTAGATCGTCATGGCCAAAGTCGATACATTTCTCGATGCCCTCATCAATTACGACAAGGAAAACATTCATCCCGAGGTAATAAAGTCAATCCAGCCGTATCTGAAGGACTCTGAATTCGAGCCCGAATTCGTAAGGTCGAAATCAGCTGCTGCGGCTGGTCTTTGTGCGTGGGTCATCAACATAATCAAGTTCTACGAGGTTTTTTGCGATGTCGAGCCCAAAAGAAAAGCTTTGGCTCAGGCGAATGCTGAATTGGCAGCCGCGCAGGATAAGCTCGGAGGAATAAAGCGAAAAGTTGCGGTAAGTGATGCTCCGGCAACGGAGAGATATAATTTTTATTCGTGGTAATGGGGCGGATAGATTGGCTTTAATTTGAACGGACCATCTGTCTAGTCACTGGAGGAGCAACTTGCCAAATTAACGGCGGACTTTGAGCAAGCGACGGCGGAAAAGCTCAAGTGTCAGAGAGAAGCAGACGCGACGAACGCGACTATAGCATTGGCTAATCGATTGGTCGGTGGTCTAGCTTCGGAAAATGTTCGCTGGGCGGACTCGGTGGCCAAGTACATTACCCTTGAATAATTAAATGGCTCATCGCGTTGCCACGTCTTCAATAATTCATCGACTAATCCTGCGGTCTTGGATTTCCCAGCTTTATGCAGCAAGCGTCGACTCTGCCGGGCGACGTGTTACTCGTAACAGCATTCATCTCTTACGTCGGGTGTTTCACAAAGTCCTTTAGACAGGATTTATTGAACACACAATGGCTCATATTTTTGCGAGCGATGGAACCCGCCGTACCAATAACCGAAGGACTTGACCCCTTGTCGTTGCTCACCAATGACACTCAAATCGCTAAATGGAACAACGAGGGCCTACCCAATGATAGAATGTCTACGGAGAATGCTACGATTCTTACCAATTCCGATCGTTGGCCGCTTATGATCGATCCGCAAGTAATAGACGTCTCATTATATTTGTTGACGATTTACAATGACTTTTGAAAACCTATGTTTGAGACTAATTTTATAGAACCTCTTGCTTAAAGCTTCAAGGTATAAAATGGATAAAACAAAAATACAGCGACGATCTAATGGTAATTAGATTGGGTCAGCGAGGTTACTTGGACGTAATCGAGCAGTCGTTGGCAGCAGGTTCGACTGTTTTAGTGGAGAACATAGGAGAGTCCGTGGATCCAGTGTTGGACCCACTGCTCGGTCGTAATCTAATAAAAAAAGGTCAAGCTATAAAGATAGGTGACAAGGAGGTCGAGTACAATCCAACGTTTCGATTGTTGCTGCATACAAAACTGGCGAATCCTCATTACAAGCCGGAAATGCAAGCCCAGACGACGCTCATAAATTTCACGGTAACGAGGGACGGTTTGGAGGATCAGCTGCTTGCTGAAGTCGTCAAGGCGGAAAGACCGGATCTCGAGGAACTAAAAGCCGAACTCACGAGACAACAGAACGACTTCAAGATTACGCTCAATAGCCTGGAAGACTCGCTTCTTTCACGGTAAGATAGTTTTACTCCCTTCGGAATCAAACTTGCTTTGCGAGTGAGAAGATGTATTAAGACGCTGCTACAGTTCTCAACTTCTTCATCTCGATTATTTTCTTTGGAAAAATCAAAGTCATGAAAAATATATACTATCTTTGCGATTCAACAATTTGGTTGAAGGGACATTTTTTTCGGTTAATTATCATTTATTCGACAAATAATTCCTACATTTTAAGATCAGGAATTTGTTGATCTTGTATGAAGCGTTCTTTTCTCCATGCGAGTCAGGTTTATGGATAGAAAAAAAAATTAAGAAGCAATATAAATTTTTTGAATTACAGATTGTCATCGGCCGATAGCAACGTTTTGGGAGACACTGCTTTGGTAGAAAATTTGGAGACAACGAAGCGCACAGCCGCTGAAATTGAGTGTAAAGTGACGGAAGCACGAGGAACGAGTCGAGAGATAGACGCTGCTCGTGAATTGTACAGACCCGCAGCAGCTCGAGCCTCGCTTCTGTATTTTATTCTAAATGACTTGAACACGATTAATCCAATCTATCAATTTTCACTGAAGGCTTTCAGCGTGGTTTTTCAAAAAGCAATTCTAAAGGCCGATCCTGCGAGTGATGTTACCGGTAGAGTAAAAAATCTCATCGAGTGCATAACGTACTCGGTTTTCATGTACACGACAAGGGGTTTGTTCGAGTGCGACAAGCTCATATTCACTTCGCAAATGGCGTTTCAAATATTGCTAGTACGAAAGGAAATATCTTCTGGCGAGCTTGACTTTCTTCTCAGATTTCCAATAGTACCCCATGTCACATCACCTGTCGACTTTCTGACAAACACCAGTTGGGGTGGCATAAGGAGCCTCTCGTCGAGAGAAGAATTTCGGTGAGCACCTCGCGAAGTTTGTCTTGATATTTTTGGCACGTTGAAAATATGATCGGGTGGCTTACGACGGTGTCTAGTCTAGTCTTCTCGGACAAATTAGACTTTATTTTTGTGAAGAGTGTCTTTTTGTCTTGCGAAATTATTCTCTAGGTCCATTTTTAATGGTTTTATAGGAATTTGGACAGGGATATCGAAAGCTCGTCAAAGCGTTGGAAAAAATTGGTCGAGTGCGAGTGTCCAGAGCGTGAAAAGTTCCCACAGGAATGGAAGAACAAAACTGCACTGCAGCGACTTTGCATGCTGCGAGCTTTAAGACCCGACAGAATGACTTACGCAATATCCGCTTTCATCGAGGAAAAACTTGGGGTTCGATACATTGAGGGTCGTACGGTGGAATTTTCAAAGTCCTTCGAGGAAACGAGTCCATCAACACCAATATTCTTCATTCTTTCACCTGGAGTCAACCCACTGAAGGTACAATGGCTCAAAATATGACCTTCTTTTATTTTCATTCCCAAAGTATCTACGATAAAATACGAAAATTTGAAGAGACACGAGTGAGACACATTTGTATCTTTCCCAAAGGACGTTGAGGATCTTGGACGGCGTCTAGGCTTCACATCGGACGCGCAAAATTTTTACAACGTATCACTGGGCCAGGGTCAAGAGACCGTTGCCGAAAGAGCCATGGATGTCGCTTCGAAGCAAGGTCACTGGGTGGTTTTGCAGAATATCCATCTGGTGAAAAAATGGTTACCGCTGCTCGAGAAGAAGCTCGAGGTCGCAGCCGAAGGATCTCACCCGGATTACAGGGTCTTTATGAGCGCGGAGCCCTCTAGTACACCTGCGGGTCACATCATTCCCCAGGTTTATTTCAACTTAATACTCTCATTTTCTCGCTATAGTCGCGGTTACGTCATATAACAGAGAGAGATACTGGTATATACATGATCCATCTCTCTCTCTATACATATAATATACCAGCGTTTCATTTCGCGCTTTCTCTGTAGCTCTTAAAACCCAGCTACAAAATTTCATTCTCGAAAAAACAATGAGTTGCCTTTGTCGAAAAATTATTTGCCAAATTTTCGACAGTGACATCTCGTTTATGTGGACTAATATATTTTCATGTCGGATATTTCGTGTGTGAAGCGATTGGATGAGCCGGGAGGAAAAGCAATATGTATTTATCAACATTTTTTTGGGTCTTCGTGGCTCTTTCTTACTTAACTTCGCCTCTCAGGGAGTCCTGGAATCCTCGATCAAGATTACGAACGAGCCACCGACGGGTATGCAGGCAAACCTGCACAAAGCTTTAGACAACTTTACCCAAGAGACACTCGAGATGTGTAGTAAAGAGGCGGAATTCAAGGCAATACTCTTCTCCCTCTGTTATTTCCACGCCGTAGTCGCGGAGAGACGAAAATTCGGACCACAGGGCTGGAACAAGATTTATCCGTTCAACGTCGGGGACCTCAACATAAGCGTGAGCGTTCTTTACAATTATCTCGAAGCCAGTCCGAAAGTACCATGGGAAGATCTCAGGTATCTTTTCGGTGAGATCATGTACGGTGGACATATTACCGACGACTGGGATCGCAGACTCTGCGTCTCCTATCTTGAGGAATTGATGCAGCCCGATTTGGTCGATGGAGAACTACAACTAGCGCCGGGTAATTTTTATTTCGCGCTTTCGCTCAATACGAAATTTAATTTAACTTCTTATCTTTGTTTATTATGGCTATAATCGTAAACGGAGCTTCTGTCTTGTCGCTACATTTAGTAAAATATTTCGCAATATTGTTATTTTCCGCGTAAATACGAGTGTCGTGCTAAGGGGTGATTCTTTCGTTGGTCGTACTTCAAAGGTTTCGCAGCCCCACCTAACACAGACCTCGCCGGTTACCACGGATACATCGACGAGGCGATACCCCCCGAGTCACCTTACCTCTACGGATTGCACCCCAACGCGGAGATTGGTTTTCTTACGACCACGTCGGAAAATCTTTTCCGTACAGTTTTCGAAATGCAACCACGAGACGCTGGAAACTCGGGTGGACAAACTGTCACTAGGGAAGACAAAGTAAATACAATTTCCCGTTGATTCACGCATCCATACGATACTTAAAAAATCAAGGTACCGGCACGCTTGTTTTACAGGTCAAGCAAGTTTTGGACGAGATAATGGAAAAACTTCCCGAAGAATTCAACATGATTGAAATAATGGCCAAGGTCGAGGAACGCACGCCTTACGTGATTGTCGCCTTTCAGGAGTGCGAGAGGATGAATGGTCTGACAGGCGAAATCAAGAGATCACTCAGGGAATTGGATCTGGGACTGAAGGGAGAATTGACGATAACATCGGACATGGAAGATCTTGAGAACGCACTTTTTCTCGATCAGGTTCCACCGGTTTGGGCACAGAGGGCTTATCCCTCGTTGCTTGGACTCACAGCTTGGTTTGTCGATCTCCTTCTCAGGCTGAGAGAGCTCGAAACCTGGTCCACGGATTTTGCTGTAAGTCACGTAGAATTGATGATCCAATGTAACTTGACGCCCTTTCTAAATCGGGGGTTTTTTTTTGCAACGAGACGTCTTCACCGACAGATTGAATGTCATAGATTCGCTTTGATCATTAAAATTTTGCAATTAAATCCCTTAATCCTTAATCATTTCCTCTGCAGCTACCAGCTTCCGTATGGTTGGCTGGATTCTTCAACCCACAGAGTCTTCTGACTGCTATCATGCAATCAACAGCCAGAAGACAAGAGTTGCCTCTCGATAAGATGTGCCTGCAATGTGACGTCACGAAGAAAAATAAGGAAGAATTTACGTGAGGCCCTTTATCGATTTGAATGATTTCGTAATACGTAAATATCGATTGCATACATATTTGTTTTTTTACGTTCATCAGATCCGCACCACGCGATGGTGCTTACGTTCATGGGATCTTCATGGAAGGTGCCAGATGGGACGTCCAAGCTGGAATAATAGTGGACTCAAGAGCAAAGGAGTTGTTTCCGGCAATGCCAGTGATAAACATCCGTGCGATAACACAGGACAAACAAGACCTCCGTAACATGTACGAATGTCCCTTGTACAAAACAAGAACCCGAGGACCAACTTATGTCTGGACCTTCAACCTTAAGACAAAGGACAAACCAGCCAAGTGGACGTTGGCCGGAGTGGCTTTGCTTCTTCAAACATAAGACAACTTTCAAATTAACCGTTCATCTTTATTATTGTTGATATTCTGAAATTGCCTCGTTAGCTACAAAGATAATGTAGAATAAAGAAGTATATTGCTGGCATTATTCGTCGCGGTTGAAAGCGAATTCGTTAATTATGAAGAAATATTCACCCGTCGAGCGCAGACTGTCGGCAGAGTGTCTTACGTAAATTTTATCGGAGTGAAAAAGAAAGCCCTTCTTTATTCGCCACATGAACCGCTCCGGACTTGGACGCGGGGATTCCCCCGCAGTCCTCACTGCCGAACCTCGGAAAAAGAAACTGTCCGTTATTTGTTAAAACGCTGCCACCCGCTCGGGTCCACGAGGACCGCGCGAACATCCCCCGAGTCACCCCCGGGATCAATACCGAAGCAGTGGGTAAACAAAGCCAATGTCTAACAGGGCTACAAAGTACGTTGAACGATTTAATTCACGAGTGTCACGGAGTCCGTACTTCGCACTGTTCGGTACTGGTGCGAACGAAAAAGGCGTGAGAGATATAAGATTTATGTCCCTCGGGTAAAAAAGCGGTTCAACAAGCTGAAAGCGAAGAAGGGAGAAAAGTGAGAGCGAGAGGGATGAAAAAAAAAAAGAAAAATCACGGATTGGTGACTTGTATTAATATTGCATCCTGTTTCCGTAAGAAATTAGATTCGGCGTTGCGACAACGTGCACCTTACCCTCAATTTCTCATCGAGTTTGTACGCCAGCTTCCGTTTTATGACTTTGAGGCGAAGTAGAAACCATTTTTGCTTCTTATACCAACGGGCAATGGATTCTATGAAAGATTCAGTAGTTATTATAATTCCCGAGCGTGAAGATAAACGACGATGCTTCTCGCGGACGTGCCTCACTCGAGAGCACATGTAGTATTCAAACGATACCGAGGCGCTCGCTTGCCACTCTTCACTCGCGGGCAATTTTCGATGTTTGTAGTGGAAAAGAGAAATAAGAAGCTCTCGTGTAAAAATTTCAACGCATGGGTGAGATCAATTTCTCTCATATAAATGTGGCATCCAAATGTGACTACCCAAAACCCTCATTTATACGTGTCATGAGATCCGGTTGTGCGTGCTCTTCATGGTCTGTGGGAAGCGATGAACGATAAGCATCCAACTCGAGTGATTCCAATATTATTAAACTGGGAAAAAAATTTAATCGACTCAGTACCATTTTTTAAGCTTTCGTCGAACACCTCTTACAAAAAAATTAAACAAAAAAATGGTAAATATGTATATACGATAGAGGGTGTTGTGTACACTGAGCTGCAAGCCCGGGAGGAGTCGATGATTAGCCTCGAAACACCCTAGCATTCTCTTTGTCCCTCTTAGCGAGATTCGAGACAGATCGATCGCGTCCGCACCCATAGCAGCAATAGCGCGGCAGCTTCAATCACAGTTTTCATTAGCCCGGGAATGCCTCGTGGGGGTGTGTTCAGTGGGGTTCACGTATCGGGTATCCCCGCATTCTGCGAGTCCTCCCGGCTCGCTCGTATTTAGTACAGCACCTATAGAGTACCCTGAAGAAAAGAAGAAAGCCCTCCTTCTGCTTCTGACTGCTGCTGCTGCTGCTGCTGAGAGGTAAATGACGGTGGAGGCAATCCCGGAATATCAGGAAAATCCGGCTCAACAGTTGCCTCTTCTTTTTCTCTTCTCTCCCTTTTTCTCTTTCAGTCTCGCGGCGTTCATCCGGCAAAATGAAAAATAACGAAAAACAAGAGTACGACACTATGAAAAATGCACTCACTTCAATCAATCGTGGATCTATTTGTATGATGAAAATTATTTCAATGAGGAGGAGTAACTCAATTAATTTACTGGATGAGGAATTAGTAATTAATTGAATTAAGATCTAATGAGATTTCGTAAAAATAAAAAATATATGCGTAAAAACATTAATAACGGTGGATTAAATTTCAAGAAGATTATTTGTTTCCATGTGATTATTCGTTTTGTCAAATTTCATCGGATTCCGTTTGTGTAAAAAAGTGTCATCCCATGTGTCAAACGTTTAATATCAACCGAGAGGCTGTGAGGTCGATGTTTCAGACTCTGCTGGACCATTCGATAAAAGCTGCAAAAATTTCGAACCGATAGACAGAAACAAAAAAGTTGGAGATTTATAGTTTCCACGATGGAGACGCCTTGGATCGATCGGCGAGTAGCAGCCGTTGTTGGTGGCGTCGCGCGCGTTGTGGCGATGCGTCGGGGCCAGCGATCCGCGATATAGCAGAGGCGAGAACGCGTCCACGCAACGGTGACACGTCGCTTTGACAAGCGATTTGTCACGCTAACGACCTTCTATTAATATTCGACGAACGGCCGGATGCGCTTGTGCACATATACGCGTTGGGCCATTGGCCGATAGATTTTACGCTTCAAACTTTCGATGCAACAGGAGCAATACGTCTTATCGCATTGCGAACAATTTATAGGCAATACGGTATTCATCAAGGACGATTTTTCTGCATGCAAAATCTTCGTCGTTCAGCTTATTTTTTTATAGTAAAATTCTACAGAGATGTTGATTTGAATGATGTAAATTAATGTGCAATGTCCATTAAGGAAATGAGGAGAATAAAAAATTTTGCTCCTGCAGTAACACATTTTTAAAGGATAAATTTGAAACATTAATGCACGAGGGTCGTTTGTCCAGGGTGCGTAATTAAAAGCTTTCACAGTTCTTGAAGGATGTTAAAAAACGTCATGAGACGAGAGAGTCGCTGAAACCACTGCAAAAGCTTCTCTCCTATCAGCGGAGAAAATATTACAAGCATGATTCGGGAACTTGTGGAGCTCGCGACGAAAATTACAGGGTGCGGCGCACGTGGTCCTAGCTCGGTTCATCTCCGCTCGAGGTATGGCAAAAGGAGAGACACGAGTCGCTAATGGCTCCTTTGTCTCGAAAGAGTCGAGCCATTTTTCATCGCAACTCCGGGTCTTCTGGCAGCCCTGCGTTGGTTAATCATTTTTAAAAGACCCGCAAGCAGGTGTCCACCTGTCATTTCGAAACTTCTGTACTCAAGGGTTAGTAGCCGTGCGAGAACGACGACTAATTCAAACTATCAAGTACATTTAATATTTATACAACAGCTATAATAATTTTTTTTTATTCACGCAATATTTTTACATCTCTGTCATTGAATTTTTTCGATTTTTCAGAAAGTGCTTTGTGTGGCGTAATATTAATAATAGGGTAATTAATCGCAGCTCCAGGCCGAAGGGCGTGCCGTGTTCAGCACCCTTCGTCACTTATTCTCACGTAACTGTAGGATGAAAATACCGAAGTCGACCGTTTGCATAGAATTATAGTGAACAATGCGTTCCCAACTAACAATGCGGTAATGTCCTATTGCTCGCTGGGGAATATAAGCACGTACCGTACATTGTAATAACAATTATGCGAAATAGCATTTAAGATTTACGTTTGATATCGAGCATACATCTGCTCGACCAAATGCCAGTGGGTTCGATGAATATATGACGAGATACGAGGTGTCGGAAATAAAGACGAGTGAGGCACCAAATTTCACTGTAGTCAATAATACGATAAATATAAACATTCACCCGAAAGTAACGGTCGGATGATCGATGAGATTTGTCCAAATATAATATCACTGTAGTGTATATTCTAAAATGGATGGCAATTCTCGATAATTGATTTTCTGATAGGCACGTCGAGGTTCGAGAGTCCATAGCTTCGATGCATTCAGTCCTCGCACAGCGCGGTGAGTCTCGTGTTTTAATTTAAAAAAAGGAACCGTACTTCACGTAGACCGGTATATTTCTATAGAGAGAAGTGCGCGGCTGCTGTGAGAATTCGAGTGGCACGTAACGGTTGACTCTCGCTCCACAGGGAAACACAAATTCGGACCGCCCAATCATTTTTCCAATCGATTTCTCTGCATTGGACCGGGGGCTCTGGTACTTCATGGCCCTCGAAATAGTCGATGGTATAGAAGAGTATAGAGAAAAAGAACAGGACGACGTGGAAACTCGTGAGCGCCCTTGGGCGACGAAGGTGCACGCGCTCGTTGCTCATAGAAGAGTACCCGAGTGTGTGTACGCAGGGGGTTGCAAAACGAGGAAGAAGCAGTCAAACAGTCTATCCCACTTCATCTTCTTACCCTCGAGCCAATGGTTCCTCTAACGAGCCACTTGTGGGTCAAATGAAAATTCCTTGCCTCTTTGAATAGAAGCGCTCCGAGGCTTTGCGGCGCAGAATTGCGTCTACCTTTACATTATAGTGGGCCTTGAGTCTGTGGAAAGGAAAAGGTACCCCTCTGAAAGCTGTCATAAAATAAAATTTCCAACGAACTCGATCAAACTCTGGTCTATGTGAATTTATGGTGCATGAAAAAAAAAAAAAAAAAAAACAAACAAAACAAAAAAACGGTTTCATCCTTTCATCGTATAAAGCATTCATGAAGTAAGACCATTCGCTTTGACTAATCATTTACATCGGGATATATGAAAACCTCTGAGGCACATATGTACATATGGTTTTAGCACAACGCAGCACCTCGTCCATAACATTCTCGATGGTTCAGTCGGTACAATGGAGAGAAAATTTTTGGCTACTCAGGGCGCAACCATGTCCCTTGATATATGCACCCGCGAGTATCGTTAAACGATTACAATTTCCCATCGACCGCTGTCACCCCCGATATGTGACCCTCTGTGTATGCGTGATCAATATTACAAACGTGTGCGCGCCCGTACGTTCGTATGCAGACATTTACATTCCAGTGCATGCACGTGTGGCACCGAGCTTGTTCCCTATAGGTACAAAGCGGAGAGTACGTGCGAGAGCGTTGAGGGCTAAACTGCAAGGGTGATTTCGAAGACTATGGCTATCCCCGTACGGTATAGCCGTACTACAGTATCTACCTATGCAGCAGTAGGGTTTAGCAGTGCGGGCGGCCATGTCAGTTCCCAATTAAACAAATGCCGTCCTCGCTGGTACATAGACGAGCCAGCCACCACCGTCAACGTCGAACCCCTCGGTTTCGCTTTCGCTTTTGCGTCGCCGCAAGGGAGCGAGAGCAATAGCAGAGGCACATAGAAACGGTGCCAAACGGGGGATGAGGGCGCGCACGTGTCGGCGGGTGCCTACACACCGAACGGGCATTCAGCACACAACCTCATCACTTCCTTATCCCCGCGTATTCTCGCTATTGGAGACGCCTGCGTTTAAATTACATTGGAGACTTTGCGCGAGTTTGATGTACTCACAGTGACTGCATAAAGAGCTTTACCCCGAAGCAGTACAGAGCTATATATTTTTCTATGGGACGTTTCATACCGAGTCTACTTGTTGGTAATTCTCTCGAGTACATTAACGTGAAGAGAAAATGGAAAAAAATGAAGGCCCGATATAGCCAGACCAATGTGATTGTAAATTCACACAGACACAGGAATTCGAATCTCGGGGCCACAGACAGCGAATTTTAAATCGCAAACCTTTTATCCCGCCTCACAAATTATTATTATTAATTAATTACAATAAAAGGTTGGAAAAGCGAATCTAGATTCGAGTACCGCCCGGGCTTCTCCATGGCCAGTGAAGAGGAGGGACTGAAAGTAAGAGTGGAAAAGGGCAAATGAAAAAGCGTAATTTAAAAAATGAGGAAAAAGATTATGGCTGCTAGTTGGTTTCACGCTTCAACGAAATTCGTTGCTCGTGAAATCTCTTTCGAGCCCCGTGAATACTTTGCCCTTCAAACACGAGGCTTGCCTTTACAGTACTTATGCTTATTAAACTCTGATCCTTGAATATTCGCTCTTTATATGTATATATATATATATATATATGATCAATAACATGATTGCTTTAAGTGTGGTATAGAGAAGTACGGATTCCCGAGTTCGCGGCGGATTAGTACATTACGTGGTCAAATATTGGTGCAACCCTGTCCACACCCTTTCGACACGGTTTTTCGGTCAAACTGTTTGACTTGCCGCTCTCATCGTCCATGTTCCTTCGTTCGTTCGTTCGGTCAAGCTCCTCGATCGGCCACGAGCGAAAACGCAGACGGCGCGTCAGCACCGCGCCAGGAACAGGCGTCTCGGTTGGTCTCTCTCGCAAGTACTATCGGTGTGCCCGGCAATCCCAAGAGTGGCACCCACCCTGGCTGCTTTCCACGTCCCGTTCACCAACACATGTACCCTTACGTTTCCCTCTATGTGATCGCCACGACGTGACGCACCAACGAACACGAACCACCCACTTTCAACCCTCCGAAAGATTTTGCAACCTACGCCCTTTTTCTCCTGGACAATCAGTGGACACACGCGGGTCTGTTCTTTTTCGAATTATGCGCACCACCTTGATTTGCATTGTGAAGTGTGTGACTTGAATGTCGAAAGGTATTTGTAGTCAATTTAATTTTTTTTTCTATACACTGAGAAATCTCATTTTTATTCATTATAGTTTACGATGGTTTTTTTAATTGCAAATGATCCCTTGCTATTAAAAAAAAGAGTTTCAAATATCATCAGTAAAGAATTTTTGTTGTGTGAGGTAAAAGTCCACTCATAACGCTGATTATTCCTTCATTACAGCACATTGAATTACACTCATGAATGAAAAATGACAAATTAAAAATACGACGCAACGGTAGACACTTCAATACAAACAATGCGATTCTCGTAACTGTTCAGACAACATGGAAAGCTGAAAGATTAATATTCACTTTTTCGTTTAACTCGATTTAGTTAAATACAACGTTGGTAATTTCAATTTTATTGGAAAATAAAAGCCATGAAAAATCATGCATTGCGGTATACGTACCGTACAAAAGCTATGTTTTATATAACAGGCAATCAAATTTCTCATCAATTATTTGAGATCAAGGATTTTAGGGTCGAGTGCGTGCATTCATTATTACTTTTTAATATCGTTATTTTATCGCTCGAAAAAAAGCTCATTCGTTGCGTTGCATTGTGACGAGCTTTCATCGCACCGCTGTCTGTGTGCGTATGCAAACAATGTGAGTTGTGCAGGTTCGATCAATGGTCCTTGCCAGTGCAAAGAACACTCGTGGTACCCATTCAAACAACATCGACAGAGTCTGTGGGGGCGATCGTTATAGCCGCACCCTCGGCTATTCTATAGATAACTGTACACACAGTATCGAACTACTACGTATATACGAGGCATTCCCTGTCGGTACAGTGATTTTAGCCCTTGTATAAAAAAATATAAGATCAAGAAAATTTGACTACAAGATAAAAATAATTCTGATGTCACATTACGTTGACCACGTGACAATCGACCTTCAATAATATTTTCTCCTTGGGAAAAGGGGGTAGGGGTAATGTGCAGAGGGCGCTATCGCGTGATCAAACTTGTTAGATACGAGAGAGAGATTAGTCGGAGGGTAGTTTAGTAGAAAGGGAAAGAAGAGAGGAAGCTCGGTGCGATGGCTAATGCGCGCGAGCCGCGACGTCGTCCCTCGGGTTCCTGTCCCTCGTTCGATTCAGGCCGTCGAGTTTCTGGCAGCTCTGTCAGGAGCTGGGACAGAGCTCTCTGATTATCTCCTTGATTGACTACGAGTTACGCGCGTGCACGCGCGCGCGCGCCACCGCGAGAGCTTGGAACCCACCGGGGAATCTCCCATCGTAAAAGGTTGATTCGCCCCCTTCCTTTCTTTCTCCTTCCTCAACCGGCTCGTTGTTCTTGGCTCTCGTCCGTGGGCCTTTATTCTCGGGGAAGCTCGGCACACAGCTTCGACTCTGTACGAGGGTAGTGTACAAAGTAGAATTGAGTTCGGAGAATGCGTATAAAGAGTGAGATGAAATAAGTAATGGGAGTAACAGGCCTGGTACTATTAGATGTAGTCGGGTAGATACACGACTAAATAACCCATTAACGTTCCCGGGAAATGGGATTTCCCCAAACTCCTCACATGGACCGGCCACGATCACGATCCGATTGTCCTATTTTCGACCAAATAACCGTCTCATTATACTAATGCTGTACTTTGCTGGTAGCATTGAATCTTGTCCAAACTAATGACGAGGAGGTCGTATTTTATTTGCAGTTTGGACCACGGTAATTTGGATGTAAATTTTGCAATCACTTGCGAGGATCAATTAAATTAGGAAATTGTCCAATACTGTCACGAGTGACTGAAAAAAAAAAAAACACACACGTATTTCTCGTGTTGGAAGTTATATTATTATTACTAAAATTATAGGGATAGTGGGACCTATGATTTTCCCAAGAACTTGCGGAGTATCTCAAAACCTTGCAGAGTACATCAAGAGTACATCGTCAAGTACGCGAAGACGTCTAATTAACAAAATTTAGTGGAAATGTGTGTAGATGGTAAATGTAAATTTTACGACGAAAGTCCGTGGTGAGTTAACGTAGAGTCATGATGCTCATTGTACGAAGATATTATCCTTTGCATCTCAGGAACGAAGGAACTAATTGCATTTGTCGCAGAATTACGTGACTTTTGAGAGTATAGTTTATGTTTAATGATAAATAAACTCAGAAAATTGACGTAGAATTATTTGTCTGATGAGTATCGAAGTAAAGACATTCCGCACGTCATTCCATGAAATGTTGTTCACGGAATACAAAAGTGTGAGGACCGGGAGGAAGGCGAATCTTCGTGTACCCTCTCAAAACACTCGAAAGTCGAGCGCGAGTTCATTAAAGTTTCCTAAATTTAATTGAGACGCTAATTGGCGAATAACGAGATACCGCTAACAGTTCTAGTGCCAGAAGCAACCGAAGCCTCGAGAAGAGAATTCAAATAAGTTTGATTACTGTAAGGGCTATTTCTAGAATCTCAATCATTACAATTTTTCGTAAGTTTCGATTTTTTCGCAACGTTAAAGAAAGTGAGATAAACGGTGGGTGCGGTAATGCACAGATTACGTTAAACGAACTCCAAAGAATACTTTATTGGAGAGTATATTAAGAGCGTCGCATAGTCGCGCTACAAGGGTGCGCTAACAAGGCTAACTATCCTAACTGTGGCGTTAAAAGTGACGATCACATCTTTTACAGCATCATCGTCACGTCGTTTCGTGACTCTCGTAACCCCTACCAGCTTATACTTAAGGCCTATCCTGTTTCTCTTCCCTCTCGTCCTCTCTGCCACTGATTCTGCGACGTGCAAGTGTCCATCCGGGTTTTCGTTTTCCTACATCGCTTGCAGTCAATCTCACTCATCGGCTTGTGCCTTTTTCCTTTGTTTCTGCAACAAGATCCAGCCTCACTGACCCGTTTGGTTTCTTCTCGCGTCCCGTTGCGTCATCCCCTTGCGGGATATCCTTGCACCCTCTCGATTCTGAAGTACCAAGGGTAGTGGTGTAGCCCAGTGGCCACGTGATTGGCGAATACCGAGAGGGTCAGTGGGCCACGGATGTTGCACTCATCTTCTCCATCAGTGACAAAGGGAACTGGAATCTACGCACTGTCCAACGAGCAGCTCCCTCAATGCCCTAGTCGAAAAGAACGAAAGGGAGTTAGAGAGAAAAAAAGCTCAGCACCAGTGGTAGGGGAAAAGGTAGTGGACAACGAGGGTGATTCTTAGAGGGCATAGAATCGGAGTGAAATTGGGATTCGAGGACCAGCCTTTCTCTCGTCTTTTGCCTCGCCAATCGAATTTCCGTTGTCACGCTGATGTCTCTCTGCTGGCTCGGTGAAAGTCCCTGCAGTGAACTTGAGAATTCGGAAGGAGCAAAGCGGTCCTGGAAGAGCGAACGAGGGGGAGAAGAGATGTAGAAGAAGACGAAAAAATACGGGACGAACTAAGAGGCAAAGTTGGAATAGGAGATGAGACAATGGTGACATCCAACGAAGGATTGAGCTCCGAGTTTTCCGAGTAATTAAGCTTCCCCGGTAACTTCTCTCAGCCACACAACGGAAACTTCAGCGTCATCTTCCTGTTCGAGTGTTTTTCATTTATTTTGTCTCTCCTTCGCGATCACTGGAGATTTTCTGCCAAGACGATGAAATCTGGACAAAGGACGTCAATTTCAGAAATGGAGCTTGATCGATGTTAACGATGTGATGTACTTATTTATTCCCGCAGGAAACCTGCAGCCAATCGAGACCGAATTCGGATTCCACACATCGCTTTATTTTTGTGATCCTGTCCGTCCGAGATACGACGGTTCGCGGTGGTTTCTCGATTCTCTGGGGTGTAATTCTTTGGGGATAAACGGAAAAGTTTTCGGCAACTGGGGTGGAAGTGACGAGGAAGATTGGGCTCGCGGAAATACGGAGGGAATGAGCGAGAAAGGCATATAAGGCTAAGTGACCAATAACAAATTGTGTTTCGTTGGAGAAATTTGATGTCGTGGAGTTTTTGGAGCCCGGCGGCCATGCGATGGACATTGTAGACTCGGAACAATGGCAACTGCATGTCATCATATCGTACGGTCCACTTTGTTCGTACCGTACGAGCACAAAAAACCGGGCTGATTCACTTCTGCAATTTCGTCAGAGGGTATAAATGTCATTTAGGCTAAGAGCAAACCCGGATTCAGGATACGCGTGGACAACTTCATTGCGCTCTGCTGCAACCCCGTCTGCTGTCCGAGTTGACGAAACCCTCGGCCCCTCCGGCCAATTCCTGACCCTTTGTTCACGTTGTCACTTCGAGATGGACTACATTTGATACATGTGTGTATATTCCTATTTTTGTATATCCATGCCGAGAAATAGAACACCATCACCGAAATGGTTGCTACAGCAACCGGAACATTCCCTGAGCAGCCGAAAGTCATTGCCCAATTGGCAAGCTAGAAAATTTGTCAGCAGATTACTATTCAACAGACTGGGATTCCAGTATAACTTGTTCCTGAACGGAGGGTGCAAATTAAATGGCATTCACATCATCTACGAGGTCAAAGGCACGTGATCCTAATTTCATCCAACGAAGGTCTCTTACATTAATAATATTATTCAGTTACGAATTTCGTGCGGTCGTATTTTATCGATTTGATGACAAAACCAATTGTAATAATGTCAATTAACCATGAAACAAATTTTGCTCCTTAAACTCTCGCGTGTTGCCATATAGATCTTGCCGTCATCTGATTCAAAGGATGTTCCTTTAACAAATTTCAAAAATTCCCTCTGTCCCGGGTTCACGATTTATACATGACCCGACCTCCTAAAAGATGAATGGCGGACTGAGTCCATTATAAGCGTGGAACTTCACGAGTAGACGGTAGACATAGAAGACAGTATCAGAGTTTCTGAAACGGTGTTCTTAAATGCGGTCTGCCGGTCCCACAACTCCCGAGGGAAGACAGTTTATTGCGGTGAAAGCTGGTTCGATAGATCAAGTCCGTCCAATCCTCCGTTACGGTACACGGTTTCAGTAGTGATTGATGATATCGAAATCGAGACTTGCCTTAAAAATATGCCATGTCCTACTGCACAAGTTTTTTTTTTTTTCAAGTCGATGATTCAATGCACCAAGAAACAAGTTTGGTCGGAATAATGACACGCCTGATTAAAAAACAAGTTAACCGAACGGCTTATCGATCCGGACAATTCTAATCAACAGCCGGAATCACAATCACATTCAGTTCTTGCTAACCGATTTATCAAATTACTCATGGAAACTGGGATACGTGTTGAAGTAGTCAGTGTCAATAAAAATTCTTGCGGCTTAAAGCGGTGTGTAAAAATGTCGCCTTGTAATTATTGGATTTTTCGGTTACGGGCGCGACTCCAGGGAAACCCGAGGTCCTTGAAATCCGAACCCCATCATAAAGCAATTTGTCATTAATAGAATTTGAGGGCTCATTATTAAACGAGATTTCGTTGGGGGTTGCCAGATGAGAAGCGCGACAGGCAGCAACCCCTGGCTGTCTGAGAAGAGCGTCTTGCTCTTCATGGTAGCGCGCTCCAAAATGTTAATAAGTTATCGGGCCCTGGAGAGAGTGCCAGTTTGGTTCATCCCCGATGGCGACATCGGTGATGGCCTTTTTTCGGTCATAAAATCAAGAATCTCTTTCGTCTAACAAAGATGACTCTTCATCGAAGTCTCGTCATTGCCATCGCCGTAATTTTTGCTGTCGAGCTTTCGTGTTGTAATTCAGTTACTAACTGTTGAAGCTTTGATACATTTTTTCGAAAATTGTGATCTCAACCCACACCCAATAGGATCAACAAAAATATGCACAAGCTGATGGAAATATAAAATAAAGTTTTGTACTCTATACACAATAAAATGATTCAATTTTGTAGTCTAGATCCTTATTCGATGGCATTATGGGGAGAGGCTCGGAGGGTGTCTCTAAATATAACGGATAAACAGATATAATAAAAGGGAGGCGTATCGTTGATATTACAACTGAGATCGTATGCCCCGATACACAATAGAAATGCTATATAATAATATCAAGCCGTTGCTCTCGATACTCTCGAGTTACACACTTGCGGGTGAGACGATTCTCTCTCGAAAGAATATCACGTGATACACGAGGCGACGGAAATTTGGGTACATTGGAAATATTATACTTGGAATTGTATAATAGTAGTTAAATTATATATACTTGAAAGTGTCTACCTTTACCACGCGACATAAAACACTCACCGCTCGCACAATCATGAAAATGATTGTGCTGAGAATCGAGGTTATGAATGAATTTCTTCATCGTACGAAACTCTATGATATATTGAAGAGCGGGGAAGATCATGAAGAAAATTCAGAAGGGGTAAATGAAAAGAGGAAAAGGGTGGCGAACCCAACCCTTTGTCAGCCAACAGTCGAATTACCGTATATCACTGCAAAGAATCAACGTTTAATTCTCGCATTATGTTAGACGGGCACGCGTATAGATATAGTTATTCAAGTGACTTTCATTAATTTATACTATTCTTCGGGTATCGTCTCATCCCTTCAATCAGCATCTACAATACATTAACATTTCGTCACGCCACGGAGGATTTAGTACATCCGTTCAAAGCCCTTGATTGTTGGCCCTCTCGCATGCAACCCTTTCAACCCTGAACATTCGTGTGGCGTTATCGCAACGCACAAGGTGCCACGTTGGCATTTAGGAGGGTCGACTGGAATCAGAGCCAGCAGAGTGTAGGGCTGCTGCTGATGCAGTAGCCATCCGGCGAATGCATCCGCCGATAATCCGCTACTGTCGCCGTGTAACGTTGGATGTATGGGTATATAACGCCCATAGAGACAATGCAGGAGATTACAATTTATAGAATCGAGACAAAGTGATGTCGGATTTTGCTACGTATCTCGTTTGCCAGTTTCCATTGTACACGTGGCTCTCATTCGTTCCGCGCGATCGTAGCCAATGAGAATGGTGATTGGAATGTTCTTTTTTATATGAATGGGTTTCCAATATGTATGAAAACATGAAGTCAACACATTGGAAATCCTAGTTCCTTGTCACTTTGGATGATGATGATGATGATGATGATGATTGACTTCTTGACACCCTCTCTCTCTCTCTCTCTCTCTCTCTCTCTTCGTGGCCACTCTTCGTGCGCTGCTTCATGTTGTCCCCACTTTCGCCGCCGAAGTTCTCCACAGATTCATGATGGCCGCTGCAGAGCTTGTTGCTATTGTTGTCGTTCTCTGTCTCCTCGCGTTTCTGCTTTGTGCGATGATTCGCGCCGCCTTCACCCCTGCAGGCTAGACTTTCCGCAAAGCTCCGGTATGTCGGATGGCTGCGGATCTCCTTCATTTTTTATCTCCTGCTGAAGTGTTCTCAAAAATGCGATCAATGCGAAAATTGCAATCTAAAAATTGCACAACTGCAATTTGTCTTGTACGAGTTCAAAACATTTTGTACCGATAAAATTTGTGATGGTGTTTACGGAAATGAATTAACGAGATGCCCATTGTATGCGATGTTTTTTTTTTTCGAGTTTAGGGGTGCAGCTGACCTTGTATCGATTATTCCCTGGGCGATGTCAACCGGTTACCTGCGAATTGCACGGGCACACCTGGCGGATGTCATACCCGAAATAGTGGCAAGTCGACGTTGCACTCCGTGTATAGAACGAGCTATGTACCGGCGTAATAACAATTTTCCAATTGTCGTTGGACCGGTAAACATGTAAATAACGAGGCAAGAGCCGGAATAGGGCGAAGGGATCGAGAGTGGTCGTGGAAACCCTGTTAGCTTGAGCCTTGAATCACGAATCCCTGCAGAACCCCTCTGCGATGATGCTCGACAATGCGCGCCGTTGTGGAGAGCCGGTACGTATCCCATCCTGCTGTACGTACTACAGTCCACATCGACGACTACCCATGTCATTGTGTCACCCCCGGAATAGCTACTGCAATCGTATCGACCATTGAATCGTTGGGAAAGGGACGAGAGACACCCTCGACGACATTCTTACGACTAGGAAGACGGGTCTTATTCCTCGATTTCGGCGCGTGGCACGCTAACAATAAGAGCCTCTAAATTTGGGGTCGGAGTTCCGGAACACAAGTATCTCTAATTCTTTTTGTATTCCGCTTTCGGGCACACGAATTCATTCTAGCATATATAATCGATCCAAGACATGGACTTTCATTTATGATTCTGTCCTTGAATAAGTATCAATGCTCTCTTGTTTAACCAGTCTACGATAAGATCACTGACATTATCTACGACACTTTTTGGATAAGGGACAGAAATTAATTATCTCAATTAAAAAATGTCTCCCCCGCTGTTTTAGAGTCCAGTACGTTGACAATATCGATTGAACTCATTGACAAAGTCGTTCTGAAAAAAATAAATTCTACGTAAACCGCTTTCCAGATAATCTTTTGTTTCCCTCGACGATTCTAGCCTTTCAGCTTTTCCGAGCTCCTCGACAAATTGGCGTCTCGTATTCGTCAGCTTTGTCCGTTCCGAAGTGCTGTCATGATTTTGCCATGAAACCGCTCTCGGTTTAATTAAGCGCCATTATATGGCCGGTATGGAATCTGCGTCGATCGCTGGAATAAAAAGGGACAGTCGATACGGCCTGTCACTTTGGCGTCTATGGTGAGAGGAGAACATTGTGTCGTATACATTGTTTGCCGTTGAATATCGAACACGACGGATCCATAGATTTGACCCTCCCAATACGATCACGTGCAAAGCTATAATTCGTTTCCACGAAGCTTGACCAAGCGCGACCAAAGGTACGGATATGAAGGAATATGGGCACAGAGAAAGGGTGCGCCGCCGCGATGCGAGAGAGTCAACCCCCGATAAAGAGAATGCTCGGATGTTTGACGACACCTAATTATTTCACGTTGTCTCTGTTTGCACTGGCGCGCTCGGAAGCCCGATCGCGAATGTTTGCACAAACTGTACGTATCTACTATACCTATAGTCACTGTATGTTTGCTTTACGATGGCTCTAAACCCAAGTGAGATGAAATACAACGAGGAACATGCCATTTTTTTCGGCATAATTATTTTTTGTGGCACTTCACAAACAAGCATTTTTTTTTTTCAACGGCTAGGAATAATTTTTGGATTTTCGAGGTGATTCACCAATGTGTAAAATGGCACTTTACGCACTACACTATTTCAGACTCTCGAGCAGATTAAGCCACTAAATTGTGTACTTTTTTTTTTTGGTAGTTCGCCAATGTTAATTTATTAGAATCGCTCGTGAACGACCCCTTTGGAACCGCTCGATTTTTTATTTTTTTATTGCTCACTATAATTCCTTATTACGCTTTGCCTTTTCCATGCAAACGCACAATTTTCCACAGTGTGCAAAGAAAAAAGGTATGTATATGTACTATGTGATCAATCTCTTTGGTGCTGCGAAAGAAAGCGAAATAAAGAAAGATGAAATACTAGCGTCTGGATGGTTAGGGGGCGACGTGCGGCTGTTGCTCTCGGCAGAGGTATTAGCGAAATAAATTGAGCTCGCTCCTTCGCTCGGTAGCAGCTCCTGCACCGACCAATTTGCATCGGGACCTCTTTCTTTCTTTCTTCCCTCCGTTCATATTCACCTTTTTCATTTTTTCTTGTTCTCCCAATTCGACGTGTTAAAAGACGATGAAGAAAAAAAAAATGAAATTAAAGAATTTACGCCACTTCGGCTTCTAGCACCTGCGACCCCGACTACCATTTTCATTCCGTCACCCGTATATTTCAATGCTCGATCGTTCCCTAAGGCCAGAGCAGAAGAAAGAAGGTTATCGAGTGCGCAATCAGTAGAGCCAGATCGAAAGAATTTAATTCTTCAAATCTCCGAGTTTATGTTCCTCATAAATTCTCCAGTTTTTTCTCACATTCCTTTATGTACCTTTTGTTTTGAATTATTTATATTAGTTAACAATTTTTTTTTTCTTTTTAACGACAATTCCTTTAATTGTAATTTTTGTCACTGACAGACAAAATATTATATCGTAATATGTTAGTTATAGAATTTTCAAAATACAACGATAGAAAAATCAAATGTCCATAAATTGCGTGATGTTTTCTTGAAATCCGGCAACACTGGAAAATCCACGAGACCCACTCCCGAATGATTGCCACGGATCCCTTACTCGATATTATTAAGTCCCTGTACAATTGTACGTGCCAATATCGCGAGAGCGCATTGGCTAAAAAGAGGAAGAGAGTGAAATCGGTGGAGCGGACACTGTTCGAGGATAACAGCGGTGCAGACACGAGGAAACAGCGATTCACCGAGCTTTAATACGTATAGAATAAATATATACATACATACGTGTGTATACAGAGGATCGAGAGGCTGGACCGTTTTTATCCCTCAGTTTCCCTATCTAAATTCACTGGTTGCGTATTTGACGAGCTGCTGCTGCTGCTGCTGCCGAGCAGACCACCCGACGACCCTGCCGGTCGATGATGAGATTGGGGAGGCGCGAGAGCGCGGGGCGAATTTGTCGACGGACCGGAGAGAAAACGCTCGCCTCTATGCGCGCCACCCCCGACGGCCCGTCGACAGGGCATTAGCGAGAGGATTCTCGTCTCGTTCATCCAACGGGGCGGGGATCCTGACGGGGAGTTATGACGAGTGTATTGGAAGCTATGCATGGTAATACACGAAATAACGGACCAACTCGCAGGATCTTTCATTTCGCTTTCGCGTCTTTCGCGAATATTTTATTCGTCTGTGTTTTGTTTTTTTTTTTGATGTTTTTTTTTTCAAAAATTCCAGCAAAAAATATTAATAACAATGACGAAGTTAAATTATTTTTACACGCTCTTGGTACAATTGATATAAATTTTTGCAGTGGTATTATTGAGGAAGATGACCGATTTTTTTGTCATCCATTTATGAGGAATAAATTTTTTATTTTAAGTTTAAGGAGTTATAATTTTTTGGGTTTTGTATGATATCATTTATGACATTGATGTATTAGCTGGCTTGTTGATCTTATCGGTGATTAAAACACCTTCGTAGAGGCAAAGATCTAGATTCAGATATGGATGTGACGAATAACCACAAATTTATTCCGGTAATATATAACATTTTATATAATGCGTGTACCTACGTGAATTAATTGTTTCATTAGATTAATCTTGTTTCGCTGCGTTAATTGCAGCTTGCGCTGCCGGTATATACTCCGAGATTAATATCTACCCTTATTTCTATTAGTAGTAAGGTGCTTGTACTAAAGCGTCGTTTGCATGCTCCCCTCTGCGGTAGGTACATCGGACTATATAGTACGGTATGATACCATAACAAGAAAGCCTCCTTCCTATGGAAGATCTATGCAAAAAAAATTTTTTTTTTCAATTTTTTAATCGCCTGTTTTATGGATAAAATGAATAAAGAGTTGCAGAATTTTATTTTTCAATTTTTTTTTTGTTCACCTGGGGAAAAATTGATTGAATATTCACATCGACATTTTTAATATCGATTAATCCTGACAGGATACGGAGAATCTATTGAATCAGTTATCCGCTTTCGGAGTGTACAGTGACGTTAAGTCAACGGAGTTTCCATAGGCGAACGCTTAAGCACAACGAAGGTATAGATCGTCGGCCAGAATTACGCCTACGCCTCAAGTAAGACGAGCCGACAACCGCGAGCGACGTACAGCGTGCGGTCGTCTATCTAGTGACGTTGAGCGTGTGTGCGGACCATATATGCTATACAGAAAACGTATGGGGTATGTCTATATAGAGAATGTATGCATATCCGATTATGGATACGTTCCCGTTCGTTTGCAGCCGCTCGTAGAAGCGTTATTAACAAAATTAATAAGCCAGAACATATTCCGTATTACGTTCGGCTAATGGAAATAAGATTGAGAGTCGCTGGAAGGCTATTCGCGTGCCAATATGTCGCCGTCGATACGTAACAAGAATAATGGGCATGCCAATATGATTTGTCGAACTATTCCCATGATAATACTGACCACACACGTCAATAATTTTCCTCTATAAAGACTTCAGCTTGAATAACAAAATCTTCGAAAATATATATTTTTATCTTCAGTTTCATTAATTATTATATTTTCATATAAATATGGCATTTCTGTATTGTAATTGTAACGAAAGAATTTTTTTGCCACATAATTTTTTTTTTTTTTTAATAGCGAGCTTTTTTCTGTCGGTTTTTTTCCTTTACCCGTTAGCAAAAGTCGGAGTGTTTTACTCAATTTACGAGCTGTTGGTTGGGGCATCGCCTCGCGAAAATTTTAATCCACTCGGAACGAGGAGAAACGCGTGCGTGTGTAAGGGCGGCCCATCGCCGCTGTGGTATACCCGCCTCGTTGCCCTTGTCCCCGCGTGTTAACGATACTCTCGTAAAGCTGTCTGAAATACTAAATCCGCGACGGGGTGACACGAGAGTTTCCGGCTGGGGTGTGACGTGCACTGTAAGAGAAGCAGAGAGCTTCCTTCCAGACCCGCCCGATTACCGATTTTCTGCGAAACCTCACTATCAGCGGGTTCCCTGTCGTTTCTCTACCTTTTGTGCCCAGCACTTTTATGGCCGAAATTAGACCAAGTGCTAAGTGCTTAAACGACGAATCTTTAGCTGTACTTCTTTCATGACACTTCTTCGCTTCTTTTATCCCCTTTGTATCGTCTCAATAATGCAGAAAATTTTTTCCTGATTATTTGAGCGCTATTAAACAAAATTTAATGCGACTTTGGATTAGAATGAAGTAAAATTTGAAATTTGCATTTAGGATGGAAAAAAAATTGGGCCAAAGAAAAAGGTCGGGTTTATAAAGTCTTGACAAAAAATTGCGATAAATTTTCTGATAGTATCGAACGACGATCACGCTGCAGCACAAAAAAGTGCTTAATTTGGGGTTTGCGAGTACAGCACCAGATGAGAGAGGTACAGACACTTAGGGCTGAAGGGCCTTGAAGCTGAATCGCACGTTACGCCTCGTTTCCTATAAAACCGAAATCCTGAGCCCCATTGGACGGTGGTGCTACCATCGGTCGTCACTCTCGTTACCAGGGAGCCAAAACGAGCTCCTCACCATAAACCGTCGACGGGGGTTACACAAGAGCTAAAACGAACACCACGTCCATCATATAGGTTTGTACAGGGTGATTCAGAATAATTTATAAACAATTTAGTGGCTGACATTTTATTGAAACAATCGTTTGATTTTTTTCCAAGAATATCGATTGTTACATTTAATAAAAAATAGTTGCGAATTTTGAATATTGGTTCGGCGACGTTTCTTGTAAAAAAGTTGACAAATAATTATGAATCACCCTGTACACGGTGAGCGCTCGCAATAGACGCAGTAGTACGTATCATGGCGAACCAGGGGGAGCTGGATCGTAAAACCTTTTACGGCTATCCATTGGAAATTAATTGGAGCGATAGGTGAACCCAACATTTTGCGGTACGCTTCTAATATCGGCAAATATCAGGCGTTTGAGATCGTCGTGATACGTCGCACGCTACTTTCCATAGGTCCGCTCGGTACGATCGTAAAATTTTAATTTTCCTTATTTTGTTTCATTGTACGGAGAGAGTGACTGTAAAACAATTTCTGTCACATTTGAAACCAGCCCATTACTGCTGAACATTTATTAGTTGTCTGGTTACCATAAATATTATTTGTTTTTTTTTTATTTGAATTTTATTATCTACATTTTTAGCAATTTCGGCGGGTTCATTTTTTTATTCTTTCAGAACCTCAACTATATTAATATATTAGTAAAATTATTAAAAATTCCCGCACGAATAGAATTTTGTCTGCTCTGTACCGTCTCGATCTCCTTGTTTTTTTATTACCAACACCTGCGATCGGATCTTTCGAAATCATAGGTGAATAGATGAATGTAAAATTCAGAGAAAGGGATGGCGAATGCGGGGGTGGTTTGTGGGTTACGCGGAGACTGTTGGAAAAGGGGTCGCTGCGTTGGGAAGCATACACAACAGTGGCTATACATATTATAGCGTATGTATCGCAAGTAGCGTTGCCGCTATTCGCTATCCTTGTGCAAACGAAACCCTTTCCCTGTGCCGCTCGCAAAATCGAGGTGCACGTGAACGAGGGAGCGATAATTATGTTTTGCCTGTTCAAAGGGTTGCCAGGAGCAGCGAGAGTGATGGTACGAAAGAGGGTCGAACCACTCGTCGCCTCGGGGACCTCCATCGAACGCCCAAAATTTCCGTTCTCCATGAACGATGCACAACAAAGCGAATAAACGAACGAGTGATTATTAAACGCGGTGTCGTTGCAAACGATTGCTTACACGTCCTGCATAAAACACCAATTACCAATCGAATATATAATTTCAACGAAAACTGAGCTTGATTAGGATTTTCAGCGTACCTCGTAAAATCTGAACGACGAATTTCATCGTGCTACCCTTTAGATTTATATAAACTGCCATGCGAAGAGCTTGGAGATTGAAAATTGAAAAATTTTGTTGTAATATCTCGCGAGTTTTCGGATCGAGAGTAATGACGTATTGAAAATTTTTTTTTGGAATAAAAAAAAGTACCATGAACGGTGAATGTATATTATACAGATGTAAAACGACCTGTTTTGACCTTTGGCTGCATATCGCTTGAATATGCACCGTATTGTAATCATGAATGATTTTTAAATGGTATTTCAATTCTCATTATTCGCAACATATGTCTAAGCTCCGTATTATTATGCTATCGTTAACACGCCCAGAATATACGTACCTGTAATAAATATAAAGTACAATCTTATCGCGTGGCACTCCGGGAATGCGTATAGTAATTAAAAAGAGCGTAAAAAGGCTAATAGTAAAACACGATCGCAACTTTATCGCTCGCTTTTGTCGTATGAGCAGCGCACAACACGTTGCAGTTTCATGTGGAATTGTGATGCAGAAGTGTGCGAACTCGAAGGCTCGATAGTCGATGCACGCTTGTACATAGTCACATAATACGTACCAGGTATTCCCTGTCAAACATCTTCTTTTTTTTCGTCCCTCTGTGGAATTTCTTATATTTAGCCAATTTTGAAAATTATTCCCATTCGAATTATTTTTTTATTTTCTTTTTTAAATATATTTCGAAATTGCCTTTAAAAAAATTTTATGTATTGAAAACGGGTGGTGCGAAAAAAATTGAATAAAAAATTATTTGACGTACATTTATGCGGCAGTAAAATCTGAGCGATTATGGGCAACATTTCGGATGTTCGGCAAAAAATTGGCCCGAGTGACGGAGAATGTCTCGTAGATATTTGCAGCCGAGTTGAGGGAACTAACTGCGGGAAAACTCGCGAGGCTCTCTAGTGCCAATGCTCTTTCGCCTTGAGCTAGTTGGCGGTCGTGTTGGCCGTTGCCACCGCGGTCGTGCATCCACATAGTCGTTCGACTTGCACGTTTGTCGTATGCGGTGGAGAGGAGAGTCATCATGCAACGTGTGTTCCCGCACCACCAGTCAATAACGCGTTAGCTTACCTACGTGTGTACCTAGATTTAAGACGAGAGTACATAAAATTCACTCCGAATCGTGCACTGTAAATTAAATCGATGCTAAAACGTGATCTCCACTGGCGCAGTTAACAATACTGAAAAATGAATCTATGTTAGTAATACAAAATTAAATACAGTTTACTAAAATGTTTTTCTTCGTTAAAAAAAATATTGTCTATATATTGTATATATATATATATTTTTTTTTAACCAATTTCACGCCATACGTCGATGTGACATTTTCACATATTCGTGGCCTTTCACCTGCAAAAGAGAGATTCGTGATTCACAATGACGCGCTGCATTCTGCATGCATTTGTGCAAGCTGCAATAAAGTTCAGCGATTTAATTCAGCAAGTGCAGTGATTGTCCGAGAATCGCTGTTGGTTGATGCGTCGAGTCTGTTTTCTTTACGATGGAGGAACTCGTAAACGTTTCTGCGAGAATAGAGAGCGAGGATCAACGACAACGTCTCAAACGACTACCTAGTAGATAGGGACTGTGCATTTGCGCAATCGTTCGTGGATCTGGCATGTTTTCAGCTCCAGGGCATCAACGTTTGCGTGGTATGGTTAGCGATTCTCATATTACTAGACTCGGACGCAGTTGGTTATGTAGGAGGAATACCGGAGAACTGCTCCTGTGCCAAGATATATGGACGATCCCAGATAAAGATGCTCAGAACAGCTCGCAATAAAAATGCTAAAATTGCGAATTTCTCTCATGCTCGTTAATTGAAATTTTCCACTTTGCATATTATAACGAGTTCCTCTGATCTTTCTGGACAATAATATTAGAACCGAAAGTCAAAATACGGTGATTCCGGATGAGATAGACATCTCGGCGAGACACCCGATATATATTTGTCTCCTCGTATGGAAAATCAAAAATGACCATGGTTGACCAGAAAATTATGCAGGACACGGGAATTATCCGGGATGAGAAAATATTATCAGTGTGCGAGTTATTTATGATTTTTTTTATATCGTGGTTAGTTAAACAATGTAAATATAGACGTATGAAAAAATAAAAATGAACGGTGATTGAAGCTTTTGATTGAAATTTTTTAGTGCCAATTCGCACGATCCTGGTATTGTCGACACAGGTGATGCAAAAAGGGAGAAAGAATCACGATTAGGGCCTGATGCACCGGGTTAACCGTGCGAATCTCTGTACCCCTTCTCCAACGTTTGTTCTCTAACATTATTCGTGTTCCGTCCGAGCGACGCACGGCGGACGGACAGACGGATGAACATTGGCGCAGTAGGAAGACCCCAATTTGCCAACAATTCGGCAAGCTGTCCGCCAGGCCCGGAAACCGCGGCAGCTGCCGGTCTCTCACTTGACGGCCGGTGCACTCATGTCTGCATCGTGTTGCGTAGATAAATCCGCGATACAGGCCACGTCAAGAGTTTGTAAAAATGATGAGCTTAAACGACCTGCTAATTTATCGTAAGTTATTCAATACCATGTTTATTTGACACACGTCAAAACGTCCGAAAAATTTCTAAACCACTTTTCTCAATAATTTATACGATTTTTAACATCCTCAAATTACAATGTACATTTTATGTATGAATTGGATAAAACTTTCAGGTGGGATACAAAAAAGTTACTGATTACTTTATTCACAATTTTCGAAAAAAGAAAAAAAAAACAAGACACTTTATATTCCCGTCATATGTCAATGAATACGTCTGCAAATTCATAAAATTGCAAGGTAGGAAGGAAAGTCCAATAAACATAGGAGCTATAGAACAAAACGACCTGTGTATGCGGTACGCCGTACGATCGAGGGTTCGGAAGGACTGAAGGAGGCGATTCTCACCGAAATACGAGTCGAGCGTGCCGATGGGATTGCAGGGTACACGGGACAAAAAGGGGGGAAAAAATACGAGAGAGAAGCAGAGCAGAAAAAAAATGTAAAAACATATAACACAAAACATTTCCCTCGCACGCACCCTATTTCATTCTTATTCCCACACAGCCGTGTTAACCAGCGGGGGATGGAGGGATACACCAAATAGTGAGAGAAAGATTTTTAACAAATCGTCGCTCGGAATACGCTCATTATTGTGAAAAACTACCGTGAATTTGACGTGGAAAATTTACGGTTACATGTGGGAACAAGAGTGTTAAAAGTCTTGAAGCACCATAGTTGACGAAAAATGGGATACTACAATGTAGTCAATAGAAACGTAATGATCCCCACTTCAATGAAATATATTTTTTCTCGAATATGTTAAAAAACGAAATTAAAAGAAAATTCTTTATAATGACCAATATGAAAAATTAATTTTGCATACACAATCAGTAACATGGTCTTGAAATATTAAGTAAAAAAATCACATTTGAAAAAAAAAAACCTTCCCAACAGAAATTGATTTTATTTGATTTCTCATTGAAACCCAAGAATCAAACTGAAAATATTTTTCTCACGAGTTGATCGATGGGAATAATTTTCCTTCATTTGACACCATTTTTCCAGGTGTAAGACGAAACTAAAAATGAAACTGGAAATAAATCACGCCAGTAGTGAGCTCGGTAGGTTAGTCCGCCGCATTTAACATCAAATTTTCATGTCAGTCCGATCATTAACGGGTGGCCAATAACTGTCATGTCGCTATCAGCTGCAGATTTTGCGCCCTACAAAAAAGAAACGGTAAAGAGGAAAGGACAGCGGGCGGTCCCTGGTCGCTGGCTGCTGCCGGTGCCAGTGTTGCAAACGCACGGAGAAACGAACAGGGGAAAAATGATCTCCCCGCGTCGCGACGTTAATGCTGAAGTAATGACTGGGGTGGCAACGTTCGAGGGCCCTTGAACGCGTATATATATTCTATATCCCTCTAACCGATGGGCATTGGGGTGGTGGTGGTGGTGGTGGTGGATGCGGATGCTGTTGCGCAGCGACCTCTCATTCGTCCCGCGCGTTCCTGGTGAAACCGTACGTCAATCATGACCACCAGGGGGTCGTAAGGACCGTCAGCGACGTGCGTGGAACTCAAGGATCCTGACCCCCATCCTCTTTCCCCTTGAAAAGAGGAGCCAGAGGACTGGAAAATGGAGGGAAAAAATCACTGCTTCCATGGAACTTATCGAGGACCAGATTATTCCAAGTCTCCGTTTGAATCGCGTTAAGGGCTTGATTATCGCAAGTTCTTCCATGACTCGTTCAAGTTTGGATCTGGCAAAGTATCTTTCAAATTTCCAGGGTCTGATTTTTCGGATATCTCTCAAACGTAAAATCTGTTTTCTTTGAAATTTTTCGAGTTTACTATGGTTTAGAATTAAGAACAGAGGCTATGAGCACATTTTAGTAAATTCTGAAAGAATCCATTTTTTGGTCGTTTGGTTGGGCAGAAATCTGAATTTCGACTTCTAAGCTATGCCATCGTTCGCTAGTTTGGAGTAAGCCAGACCTCGGGGTAAGCGACGTGAGTAGAACTGAACAATCCTGTCCTCCCAGACGATACAGAGAATTGTAAAGAGGAATCGGAAGAGGATGAAAAGCAGAGAATAAAAAAAAATCACTGCCCTCCGAACTTGTCACATTAGCCACTCGTCCGACTTTTCCGTCGCTGTCGCACTTTCTGCCTCATTTCAGCTTCTCGTTTCAACGGCGAAATCGAACGATTTGCATGCAGATTTAGTGGAGTTTTTTTTGTTCTATCACGCATCAACGATCCTGACGAACGACGCTGGAGTTTTATCGGGAAACAGAATTTGTCTCTGGACTGAAAGTGGGTGCGGATCGATGAGGCGACTCTTCGCCAACTTTCTTTATTCAACGAGCTGATGTTTGTCTTGCAGCGGACGAAGCTTATGGTGGATGAGGCTCAGCCATTGGCAATATATCGGTGGTAGGCATATTTCGAATTTACATAAACGTCGTATATCATACAAGACAATATGGAGGCTGAGTCAATATAGACGTGCACTGTAAGTATAGCCGACATCACTTAGTCGTATTCCAAAGTGATGGATAGCACAGACCTTAGTGTAATGCTGTAGCTATTAGATAATTACTTCTGTCCTTATTTCTGAAGCATTCTTCGTCAATGCAACGATATTAAATAGTGGTCATATGCTTTTTACTCCTTCTAGGACACTTTCCGTACCACCACTCGTAAAAAAGACACACAAAGAGACATTTTTGGGAAAACATTTTTTACGCCCTTCCCACACAAAAATCAAGTAACACAAAACTATGCCAAACATTGTATTCCATTTTAGGCTGCATTGCCCATCATTGTACCGATCGTTGGCAGACGTTAAGTAAACCCGTCAAGGTCACTACGTGAACATGTCAGTAGACCGGATCTGTGTCTCGTCACCCTTATTACTGGGGGTGATTGATGTAGATAGGCATAAGAGGGTTGTGCGCCAGTGGATCGAAACAAGGGATGCAAGATAGGCGCTTACGAACAAAGCCACTGAGACAAAAGAAATTCGTCACATCTTCGACCTTGCCAACCGCGTAATGACCTTGTATTTGCGATTGCGTGGCGACGCACTTCCCGCATCATCGCACGAGGCTCCCCCCTTTTTTTTTTTTCGTGACTACTATATGCGCGTGTGAATAAATTCGAGCAGGTGGACCTTCTGGTCACCGGCGCCGGTGCACAATAGCATGCGTTTTTTTTCTTTGTTCCCGCTGTAGATGAAGGAAGCATCAATCCATCGATAACGAGACGTCCGACAGTTTTTGGCTAGACACTAACTGTCTAATTTACGTATACGCAAAAGTACTTTTTAAAGGTAAGGCCCGTGTATGCAGCACACGTGTATGCTAATAGATATATGGGACATTCTCTGCATATTCAGTCATTTTATTTTACGGAGCCTCTCAGATATTTCTCATAGTTAGTGAAGTTTGTCAGTCGACTATCAACAGTATGAAAAATTTAACGACTATGTTTTCAATATTGTTATAAAAATAGCCAGATAATATTCGATATTAGAAATAATGCAAAGGTGTAGCTAAAAAGTGGCTGATTGACAGAGAATGGTTCATATAGAAAAAAAAAAAGGTATAGCCTTGACGAACCCCACACGACTGTTTCTACTGCGTTGTGGGTCTGCTCATATCACTAGCAATGTAAACAATTGAATTAAAATTCATGGTGATGTTATCTTCCTGCGAATGAGTCGTGCAAGCAAAAAATACGCTGCGAAGGCCATCAGGAAGGAAACCGCAAGCGTGAACAAGGTGAACGGCTAAATATTCATGGAGGACCAATTTTGAGAGGACGCGATATTCACACTGCATTCGGTACGAAAATATAAACGCGATTGCTACGATCGCGAAAACATTCGAAACACGTGCCAGTTTATTTTTGTAACAAGGCCGCAGATATGAGAAATAAACATTGCTATTAAATAAAAAATCCTTTAACGGTTTTTAGCATATTTAACATCTACCAACTTTAAATACTTATTATACCGACAGAAAATTCGATCGCAGGTACTCAAAGTTGACGCACCATACATTTAACAATTTTTATAAAATCCCTTTTAGTGTATCCCGAAGTCACGAAAATTCGGTATTCCGTTGATGAAAACGGGGCTTTTTCTATAGGGAGAAAATGAAGCACTGATTCATCAAGTGCGAAGCTCTCTAACTTCCTTAATGGGCCCCGAAACCTCGCAACGGTTTCGCGATGCTTTTACGCCGTGGGTCTCGTGGCGTAGCCGTAAATTCGCTTCTTGTGTTACACACCGTCGTACGTCTAAGGATGTAATAAGGGCAAGGACTAGGAACTCGCGAAACCTCGCAGAAGCTTCTACGAAAGTGGCTCGTAGAAGGGACGCACGCAATCTTACTAGGATGGCGGTCTATTTCGAGGGGAGAAGATCGGTGGGCACGGCTAATAGCTAGTCCAACGTGAAAGCCGCCAATAAGAAAATTTATGAAGCCACAACGCCGGATGGGACGCGAATCGAGGAAGCGAATAGAACCCACACCGGCTTCTCTACACTCGTATCGTATTATACGAGCTACTAGTGAGACTACGAAATAACCGTGCGTAGCTTCCACCTGCTCCCTTTAATAACCCAGCCTCTACCATAGATGGGACACATATATGTTGGCAGTTTCGACTCTCTATACCTGCTACCCTCCATCTTGTGTATCCTTTCGATCCCGCAACCGAATCCAGCACCCGGATTGGCTAATAATCTAATCTCCCTAAGTCGCACCTAGATCCGATCTATGGATCGTCTGTCATACTGCCGGACAAAAGAGAGGTGCAAGGGCGGTTATCATAGGAACCATTAATTCTGGAGGAGGGTGTATAGTTACATCATCATAATGGTCGGGGGATGCAACAGTTTTCGATGAGATTAATCCAGTGTCCGGTATCATGGAGGAAACAAGTGATCGAAAGGATCTGGGGCTAACCGGATGAGAAGCACATGGCGGAGTATCGTTTTTTTCTTCTGTCTTTCGTTATTTCCAAATGATCGCAATTACCGCGGACCGGAGAGGTCGAGGAAAGGGTGATCATCGATATAAGCGGAGACTCTGGAGAACCGTAAAATAAAGAGGACTTCTTCTTCGCCGGACTTACTCTCCATTTCCCGTTACCGAGTCCTCACCCTCCGGCAACGTAACGTATTTGCCTATATACATACACACACGGAGGCCGAAACGCGTGCCCAAGCCGACAGACTGTCTGAGCGAAAGAGAAACTGAGTAAGTACGATAAAAAAAAAAGTACACCGATACTAAAAAGTGCCTTGTGTCAATTTGCGCAGGTGGTCCCATGCACACGCGGCGTATTACCGCATGGTAAGTCGATGCCCCGAATTAATTGCCAGACTTTTAAGTACGGCATTTCCTCTCGCTCTTATCCGGCAAACAATCTAACAAAGTAGAGCAACAGAAAAAAAAAAAAAAAAAACGGATAACAGATGAATCGAATTTATATCGATTGGAAGGTGAAAGCACGTGACATGAGGCACCTATTTTCCGGCAGAGGGTGAAATTGGATGGGCGGAAATGTAATAATGACTTTCAGGTACTAAGCGATATACACTTGAGACCTGTAATCAAAGCTTCGTCCTCCCTAATGTGTGTATATAGGTCCTGTTGCGTCACATCGAGGGGTCCTTTCATGTACCGTATGAAACATCAGGGCTGCAATGTGCAGAAGCGAACATACGATAGATGAGCCGTGTTTCGAGGGAAGGAAACTGAAGGGGTGAACTTTCGACAGTCGAAGGTTAAAATTCGAATGCCCAGAAATACCAAGCCGGTGATCTCACTGTTGAGGGCACCAGCTGGCACGGAAGTCCCGGCGCACGCTGTGAATATGGGGCGTTCCAAACCAAATTGCCCCTCATAATTGTTCATTCCTATTCCGCCGGTAGAATGTAGGTCATTCGGAAAAAAATGACCACTAGGTTTTTGGGAAATCCTGAAATTGGGCCTTTCACTCAAAATAATGTTGCAGTGATTTTTTATGGTCTGGTTTGAAAACGTCAGTACGAAAATGAAGAAAAGCGGTTTTGTCGTAGGGATATTTGATTTGAAACACCCTGTAGCTCACCAAACCTTCGGTCTCCTTTGATACGCACATACATGATTTTTTCGCTCGTACTTATTTGCTCCTCAAATGTGTTCCGATCTCCGAATGATCCTTTGTTCGATTGGTGAATTCTACTGGGATTGGCATCACATGGCTACACATAATTCCCATAATAGCCAATTCGATACAAAGGATTGAGCATTGTGGAAACGTTTAATAAAGCCAGTGAGATACCAACGGGGGCTTCTGCCAATAATCCCCCACACAAACGTGCAACTAACTGGAAATCGATTGACGAACCCATCTCATTATTTTCTACGACCTCTCGACCATGTGATTAATCATCAGGGAGCAAATTCTCGACACTAAAAATCACGGGTTCCTACTTCGATATTCGGTATTTCTTTTATCAACGATCAAGATTAAGATTTGGTATATCGAGAGGTTTTATTACTCAGCATTTTATTTTATGTAAAATGAAAACATTTCATCAATCTAGACTCATCCATTTGGTATCTTTCCTGTTGAGTTTTAAGTGATGCGTAAAAATCGATCGAATGCTGGATGTAAGGAGTACGTTCTTCGGTCCACTCGAGACAAAGAAGAGCATAGAGAATCGGCAGCTGTCGTCCATCTTGCTCGCCCGTGCGGACACATTGTGTGTTACGAGCCCGTGCCCTCACAGTCTCGGGTATTAGGGTCGAACAGTCCTACTGTAACATAGCGGATCTCCTTTTCTTGTCCCGCACGCGTCTCAAAGCCTCGCTGGGTTACCTCATTTATCGTTGGCGCTACCTTTTAAAGAAGGTAGGCTTCGTCGACATCTGACTGCAACGGCAAAAGGAAGGAGAACGTTTTGCCCTGGGGAACTTGGACAGTCATATGTGATCCGTCGGAATCAAAGTAAGCTTGTCTTGGTTTCAAGATACAACAACGGAAATTCTATAGCAAAGGGAAAATGATGATCACAAGGACTGGAACATACAATTTTATTATAATCATCCGCATCAATGTTCAACTACGCTTAACTGACGTTTTGGAAATTAGTTTGAATCTCAGATTTTTTTTTCTTTCCAGCGAACAAATTCGGAACTTTCCAATTCGAAAAATCTCGTCTGCGTTCATACAATTTACCAACCTGCAAAATGTGCATAAGCATAATAGTTCAAACAAAGCATTTTAGCGGAAACACAAGTTAATCCATGGGGCTGTATGACAGCGTGTCCACATTTTATCACGCGTGGTTTTAGCGATCAAAGAACTAAGCGGAATAGGCCGCGTCGATCAGAGGCAAAATAGTCAGACGATGTGACCCACTACCACAACGAGGCTCGCTTGCTGATCTACTGAACCGTTAATAAAAATAGCGCCGCCGCCACCGACGCAGAATTGCGGGCACGCGAAACGTATAATTTCGGGCAATAATTCGTGCGGTGCGGGTGCACGGACGATTGGACGAGAACCGACGCGTGCTTCCGGACGGTCGAATATCCCTCGATTGCCATTACGTACGGAATATAGAGGCGCAACAGTGGAGCGACTGAGTATGGATAGACTTTGGAAAAAGAGACGAAAAAAAAAAAAAAAAAAAAATCGTACAGGACTATATTCCACACCCCGAATTCGCCCTCGTATCCTGTTCTCTTCGTTCCCCGTCGCGCCCCGCTTCCGGAAAAGCCCATAAAAACGAATTGTGTGGCTAAATCACCGCGCAAGATTTCCGAAAGTAGACGAGAGGAATATATCGGGCAGCGCGAACGAGAATGAGAAAGCGGGACGGGGGAAAGGGAGACGGAAAGAAGCTCGCATGAGGAACGACCCAGTAGCCGGAATAACGGGAGGCCGTGCTTAATGTTCGTGGGAGGTGCCAGTGCCTGCTGGGACAAAGGGTAATAACGCGGCTGCCGCATCGCTACCGCCGCAGCCCGAACTTCACCCCTTTTTAGGGGCGATAGTCTTATTCCGGGAACTTCTGTGGAGCATCACAGTCTGACGCACTTCTTTTAACGTGGTTGTCTATGTACGTGTTAGATCGAGTGTGTATGCGTGGTCGTCTGCAAGGAAAAACGTATGACCCACTCTTCCCTCGCTCCAGCTTCACGGTTGAGCTTCTGGACAGCCAAAAGTTATTAGGGTCGTCGGAGAGTTGTTAGGGTGCAGTAAGAAATAGGGGGGATTGTGTCGGAGAATTTATGAATTTTCCGGCAATTAATATAATGCACTGAAAGTTATATGAGAAATCATTTTTTGGGGAGGATTAAATGTTCATGGCCATTATCTTAATAGCATGGCAAGGATGGTAAGTAGATGAGGTTTTTAGGTTTGAAGAAATTTACATTTCCGCGGAAAAATTTTTAGTATCTGATGAAACGATGATGACGCCCATTAACATAATGAACATGAACCGACGAAAAAAATTCTCTCATAGGATCCTCAAAATTCCGCAATGTGTATTCTTAGTAACGTTCTCTCCGGAACACCGCTTCTGTACACATTCATAGTAAACCCTCGCACGGAACGACAAATAATATATTCGATGCCATCCACCGAAATAAGCCTTTGAGAGACACCGCGAATACATTTATCGCGCTCGTCTGGGCGGAATAACGCGCGCACGTCCAGAAGGTTGATCGATGCGCGCCGCGCGATTGGTATGAGAAGGTGAGCGAATGGGAAGATGGTGGAGAGAGCAGGAAAGCCGAGTCGAAAACGGGCGTGATGCAAAATGTATAGCGATGTAAGTATATGGAAGCCTATTTTTCTTTCTCTCTTTCTCCATGTTTAGGAGTCGAGGGTTGCCGATGGCCAAATTTACATCCGGGTAAGCGATCTCGATGCATCATAGAAAAACCATAACGGCCCAGTCGCTTTACCCTGAATATATCCGACGGGATTGTACAAAGCGAGCGAGGTGAGGTTACGAAGGAAGAAGAAAAAAAATCACGTCCTGTAAATTAGGAATCGGACGGGAAAGAACCCTCGCATTTATCAAGTCCCGAGACTATATAAGCTATTCGAGGATTGGGCCGCGGTACGTGGAGGGGCTGGATACCACCCTGGAGACGCTATCTTCATCCCTCTCAGACTTCCATGCATGGCGGAGGGTGCAAAAGCCTGAATGTTGCGTCTGGAGGAAAAAAGCGTCCAGACGAAGACACCTCGGAGTTGCTGACCGGTAAGACCTTCCACGAGTTATACGAGAATCTTGATTGCTTTTCGAAAATCAAGAAAAACGAGCTAACGCATATTCGGAAGGTTGATCGGATAGCAAGTGTGTTGGGATTAACGAGACATGGACAATGTGATGGGCCCACAGCTTGCCCATCTGTGTGGGTTCGACGTTAGCGGGTCACTCAAAGGTTCGGTAAAATCCTGTTTACGACCAAAGATACTTGAAGCTAGGTTAGGTGGATTTGTGGCTTATCGCCTAAAGACTATTGGATAAATGGTCCTTCCTCCATTCGGCAATTTAATTCTCCGCAGAGTTAACCAAGTGACCAGGAATAAGTTTTCTTTGTCGATTGAGCCATTAATTCGGGGCAGGTTTTGGAACTCCATTTCAAAATGTAAAACTTCTTTGTGACTTAACCGTGGTTTTAAATGGGTAAAATGTGGCGTTTCGAAAGGTTCCCGAGAGAAGAAGGAACCCTCGTTTCATTCTACAGGCTGTGCACCCTCCTTGGATGAGTGGCGGAGGATGTGCGAAGAGTCCCTTCGTTGACCCTAGTTTGTATTCAGATGGGTTATTTCTAACGATCTTGTAGAGTTTACGGAGACTCAAATGAAAGTGTAAATGGAGGTTTGAATGTACACTTGGTTATACATCTTTATCATTGCTGATAAGTCATAGGCTGACGAATCGGCCAATCAAACGAAACATTCGCTAAGTTGCTTATTTGATTACCAACAATATTTTTCGTTGGTAACAAAAAAATGTGGATCAAGCATTATAAGAAAAGACATTCAACACGTGCGGCAAACCGTCAGAAAATTCTTCAGTCTGGATTCCCGGAAAGTTCATTGAAGGTTCTAAAATAAGAGTCCACAAAGACGACGACGACGACCCCGCGGAGAACCGAGTACAGCGTGGTAAAAATTATACATATCGGCTGACCCACATAGAGTCCAGCATGAGAAGCAACAGTGGCTGTAAACTGGTCCCATCGAATAGCCATATTATAGTTTTGTGTACATATATTCAATGCTATAAAGTTGTTAGTTACATACGGGTGCCCATCGACCGTACAGTGAAGTTGACCAGACCAATACGCGGTCGACAAAGAATCCTGCAGCAAAAACTGGCTCAAAATGGTCATCTTCACCGCGGTGGATAGATTATAAAAAATACATATTGAGGGGCAGTAGGCCACATGTGTTCCAACGAAGCTTTCGGTGTGAGAAAGACTGAGCATTAGCGCACGTGCTTCGCTCTCTTCATGTGTGTTTAAAGCGAATAAGTTAACGCGTTTAGACGCCCTTCCCGTTTTTGTTCCAGTGTTGGTTCGTCCTGTGTGTGTATATATATACATATATGAGGGATTGTCAAGGGGCGTTTCGCTCAGACTTCCTTCCTCGGGACACTGGGTTAAGCCGCATATAGTGGATATGTTAATATGCCTCGTACGAGCGCGAATATACAGTCGCATATGTGCGTGTGTATAGGTCGAAACGTAATAAGGGCCATAGAATGAGGGCCAAACAAGAAAGACCTTGGGCCCCCCTCCATATATTTCCTGGCTGCCTTTCATCTGCTTCCCTCCGTTGGACCAGTTCATTCCGTCTTCGTCTGTTGCCGTCGCAAACGGAATAGAGGTCTCCCTTATTCGCCCGAGTTGTTTACCCGTGCCAAAAACAGCTTTGGGCGGGCCCTCTCCAGCGGGGAACGCACGTAGCGGATCTTGGTCGTGCGTACTTATAACCTTGAGGAACGTCGTCGAAGCCGCGCGTGTTCCCAAGGGCACAGAAAAATAAATGGGCCTGCACGCGATCCCGAAGAGTGAGCGAGAGTCCGCGGGAAGAAACGATGACTTTGAAGGCCAAACGGGCAACCGGACACTTGGAGACGTTGCGGAAGAATAGATCCTCGGTCCGATCACTCGGGCCCCTATCTACTGCCGGTGTTCCGACGACAGCTGTCTGCCGAACGTCTGGCTGTGTCATATTAATATTCGGCGACGCAATCGGTATACGCGTGATGAATTTTACGTTACCGAAAAAGTCGAAGATCTTAATTTTTTTTTTTGATGTGAAATCAGAATATATCGGGGCTCATGAGTTTGCCATTATGTGCAAGGGCTTTCTTGCTCTTCATTCCTTTTCCCGTCGTTAAATTTGCAGCTGCCATTATGGATGCACCCAATTTTCATTCGCCACGGTACTCGATTCAAGGGGGCTTACATCAGCGTGGAAGGAAAACACGATTACGTGGATAAAAGCAGGCTATAAAAAAAAATATGTGAAAGGATGAAATGAAGACAAAGAAGGGAAAACATCGTTGAAAAGCAATTTGTCAAAACACTTCGTGGGAACAAAGGTACCGGATGACGGAACTCGTGTACTCTCGAGCACTAATTCGATCCAATTGGACCCTTTCGCTAGATATATAAGTATAAGTATATTTTTGTACGATACCGGTATATCTCTGCCGGGTCGAAATGCGACGTCTTTTTTTTCCCTACTGTATGTTTAATTTTTAATAATGAAAAATGTTACCACGAACACCGAATAGGCAAGCGCTGCTGAAAAGTCAACACGAATCACCAAAAAAATCTTCGTTGCGAAATTCCGTCGAGTTTCTTGCTTGAGATTTGGATTTAAAATTCAGATGCTGGGATTGTTTCGCTAAATCAAGAAAAATGTAGCCCCTGTGACTTCCTGAAAACGTATTATATTATGCTATATACGTATAATACAAGCCTCGAAGTCCCGACTGACTCTCGACGACTCACTTTCCATCTTGCTCCCCCATTTGAATTCGGCTATTCGACGATACTCTCGGATGGCTTGGCAAGACGAGTATTCGCAGTCGTCGCAATGGAGAAACGCCGACGGGAAGAGAGCAGCCGAATCGGGTGGCGGACGGTACGACGAGTGTTTATGGCTAAATCACTTTTGTTCAAGAACGTCGTCCCTCTTCGTGTGCTTCTGCCTCATGCAAGCTTTCATATCTCCACGTTTTTTCCTCTTTGTCTTTGTCCCTCTTTCTTACCGCTCATTCGGTGCACCTTTCTTTGCGGATTCCTCCGTTTCTTTTTTTATTTTTTCTACTTTCCCTTTCTGGCTATCGCTCTCCGGGTGTTGCCACATCTCACTCTGTCCTAGCCTTGATTCTATTTCGGAAGGGATTTGCTGCGCGAGTCTCGTTCTTCCGTCGTCGGAACCGCGCCGACTGCATACCTTCTTCTAGCAAACGTCGTTGTGGCAAATGCGAGGGTTTGGTCATTGGCACTTTCGAAGAATTATCAAGTGATAGTCATTGGCAAGTGTACATGGAAACGGAAATTTCCTGTTCACAAATGTCCACATAAAATTTCTATCAGTTTTAATTCAATATTTGAAGAAATGTATTTTAATTAAAAATTTTATTTGGCAAAATATTTTCGTTGGGTTCTTTTTTGTTTCGAGTAGTGAAAAACTCTGTTAGCAGGCCAATGACTGTTCCGTTTCTTAGAAGCGTCGCGAGGTGGTGAAAGAGATGTACGATGAAGACGGCGAGTGTCGAGACGAAAGACTTAGAGTCAAGACGATTGAAGAAGGCGTTCTTCCCGTCATTGCAACCAAGGCACGCGCAGCAAACGCGTCGTCGTACAGATGTATCCCACACCAACACTAAAACGACTATACGAGAGCGGAAACGACCTGACGCTTGTCCTCGACGAGCTTCTTTGTCGTATAGGCTCACTTCGCTCAGACGATACAAGAAGGGTCCCCATCGCCCTAACACTACACTCACGCTAAACATGATAAGATTCCGGAAGAAAGAAAGGAATCGATAAAGACCCTGGCTGCTGTCTTGACAACATTAATGCCCCCTTTTTGTACTTAGCGGAGGCTTTTGACTTTTTAAAAAATTCCTAACGAAGTTTACCAACATTTCCTCTATTATGTGTAATAATCGTTAAAGAACTTGTTTTTCAATGAACTCATATCCTCTGAATTTTTTTCCGAAAATTATTTTTTAACTTTTTTTTATGTTAAATACATAAAATAGAGAAAAAAAATCAGGTCGATACAGTGAAGAGTTCTGTTATTGTTCCCTTTCGTTGGACAATGATGGTCACTATTGGCATCTCTCTCGGTCTCATTCAGGCTCAATGGGATTATCCCATGACCTTAAGAGAAACAGAGGACCAGGCTATCAGGCCAAAATAGTTTCAAGGGTGAGCAGACCGTTGTCAGCAGGTAATCCTGGCCGGATTATCATTCAGCCACCAGCGCAATAAGTCAGAAGCTCCTTTAAAGGCGATCACGGATGATTTAGCGCTCATTGTACTTACGTTCGCACGTATTATTTACGACCTACGTCTATTTGCCTTGGGAAATATGCGTTCTTTATTTGCGCGTCAACCAACAAGGTGTCCACCGCATAAACCTGAATAGGTATATGCACGTCTGGATGTGAAACGTGTTAGAGTTTTTGCTCTGGTGCTATTGAGGTCCAAGCCATAACCGGTATAGCGTAACGAGTTCCATCCTCGTTACTCCTATTGTGCCATAACTATTTTTATGAGGGAGCCCCATCTTTTTGCGGGCGCCGCGAGGAACGGGAAAGAAAGGCCAACTGAGAGATGACGACGGGATCCTCCCGAGGAAAAAGCAGCGATAGAAAAAGAGCGACGATGGACGAGCCACGGCTTCGAGCAACCAACAGCTTCTATACCTGAAGAGATCGCAGGCACATTGTCTGGATGTGGAGCAGTTCTCGAGTTCTTCCACCTTATTCATTCCAATGTTGAATGGAGTACCGCAAGGGTCGTTGTATGGGTTTTTATACCATGAAACGTAGCATATACTACCGCGGCACCGGTGCTCCTCGTCAACATCGTGCCTCACCTCTGTTACCGGGATATTTCGGGACTCCTGATCCAATCGGATGTGTACCACTTTTTTCCTTTTCTTTTTTTTATCACTTGGTCCATGACGTCTTTGGTATTTTCCAAACGGGTTTTTTATTTTCGGACGCATGAACCTATGCCGTTATGACGGTATGCTCCATGGTTGGATGTTGAGAAAGTTCGCGGTTTTATTTCACTTTCTATTGCAAATATTACAACATTTCATAAAAAAAAAACGAGTAATTAATTTCCTGGCCTAATTTGGTAAAAATGCAACGGCCAGGTATCCTTTGACCGTGTACCAGGTGAGAGAGTTATTACCCAGAGAAATATAGTATTCCACCTGTCACTCTCGTTAAAGTGTCTCTACGGCTACAAAATGGCCGCTATATCACAAGGGACAGATGTACTGTCCATGTTCCGTCTCTATATATATAGCTCAGGACAATATAAAAAAGAGAATACGCGAGAATCACTTTAGGTGCGAACACACTGTGCCTCGACCAATTTCAGAATGGTGTAGCGGCCTAGAAACTTGCTCGCTGTGCTCGAAGCGGCCTTTATAGGCCATTTGCGCATCTCTTAAACTCTATTTGCGGTTATGATGCGCACTCGGGCGAGCGATCCTCGTCGGGCATCAGGTCGCTGGGTCGTTTTCACGCAAGCCGGGATGTGGACGACCAGTGAGAGCCCAACCCATGGACGGCGATGCTTTAGCCTGACGCCAAGTAACCACCAAACTTTTTGGTCGTAAATATGCTGGACTCGCATTTCTAAAGGGGGTCCTTGGTCGCTTTGTTTGCGGGCTCGTCGGAGGCTTTCCCGCGTGCGAAAGGGACAGAAATGGGCAGAACAGAGAAGAGGAGAAACAGGGCGACAATGGCATGGAAGGAGCCAAGGGTGAGACGAAGAGGGACCGAAAGGGCCAAACGTACGATACGGAAGACGTAACGGAGGGACCAAGGGACTGCTAAAACTGAAGACCGACTCACCCATGCACACACACACACACACACGGAAACTGAACCCCGTGCAGCCTCCGGATCCGAGATTCTTTTCCGCTAGCTGTCTAACGTAACTCGTAGTCCAAATAAAAGGAGGCCTATGGAATCTAATTACGTGTCGATGCGTCGCTACTCCGCTTGGAATCTTGGATTATTTATGCGTCCGGTCTTTGTTACATACAGGAAGGGCAAGGAAAGCGCGTGCCTCCGTCTCTTCCCCGCTTCAAACGACGGAGACGTACACATGGCAGTGTAACGGTTTGAAGCGGTGAATGGTAATTGAAAAAACGGTCACGATTTAGACCTTGGCATAATTCGGGCTGTGCAGCTAGACGACCTTGACGATAAGGTTCCGAACGTCAAGTACAAAAACGTTGGATATACTATTGGGTTTCAAGCCAGGTAATTTCGGTTAATTCCGAGCGTAATTAGGAAAAGTCGATATAAATACCATTGATTGGTCATTTATTTAAGATTTTTTCAAACGCAGTCGATTAATTCTTAGCGACGGCTTATGACCGTTTGAAGAGTAATAAAATTACTTATATGTCATTGTGGTATAACGGGATATTGAGCGTCACTATTTTATGACTTGTCGGATGGAAAATTGATCACATTCCCGACGGTGGCTATAACCGGAGGGTACAAGCACAGGATATGAGTGATCTTATAACCGACTCGCGATCGTAAAATTGACCATCATTTTGCAGCTTAATAGATTGTTATTGTCGCTTTTGTAAAAGCGGATAAATAAAATTTACGATGTTACAGGACAGTTATATTTTTATGGTAATTACAACGTTATTTGACGCATTGAATCCATTGCCGTGAGAATTGAACTGTCTAAATATTCGAGTGGGATTTTTATAGACAGCTCACATTCTTGATCCGTATGTCGTACGATACGTAACAGTATTGAAACGTTTCAGGATGTAACCTAACTATACTCATATCTAGAATTACATTACACACCCTCTTCCCTGGCAATCATTGATATTTCACTCCATGATATATACTGCAAATGACATTTCCAGTCGAAGTTGCTTTTACCTCCCATCGGGTGACGCATAAACTTGCCGAAAGCGAGGAGCTTTCGGGATATCCTTCTTTCCCTTCTCGCAGCCCACACCCCTTCAGTTACGCAACGGACGCGGCGCCTCGGGGAGTTTCGCGGGTGGACCATCCACCAGACTCGACGCCACAAAGAGACCCGATTCGGCTCTGGGCTCTCGCACGACGGGTGGTGTACGCCGGGCGCCGTATTCGGGATTCTTGAAACGTTCGGGGCACCCCCGCGTGACGTGAGAACGTAACCCCCGGGTTAGAGGGGGATGGATAGAGCGGAAAAAAGGGGGGAAAGGGAAGAAAGAAAGAAAGAACGACTCGGGTGAGAGACACTTCGATGTCGAAGGCCACGACCATTACCAATAATAAATTTCTTCGCTTCGCCGGCGGAAAGAGCCGCGTACTCCCCCTCGAGTACTACGTATATTTGATATAGAGATAGAAAGAGGAAGATGAGAGGGCGATGACGTAGTGGGGATGGGACGCTGCGTCGTGGAGAGGGCTCGAATAGTACTACGAGGCAACCAAGAGGAAGGGGAAGTTCGAGAACGAAAGAAAGAACTGTGGGGTGGGGGTTCCAGTGAGAGCTCCTACTGAGGACCCCTCTAGTTCCCGTGCTCTTTTCAGCATTTCCGCCGGATCGGATTCTGTCTTCTTCCATGAAGGCTATCCATCTCTTTTTTACTCGAGGTTCCTTTTTGGCTCTGCCACAAAGGAATCGGTGAGTCTGGAACTCGGGTAGATCGATACATAGTGCCTGGCACAGTCATTGACCAATTGCCATAATGCCACCTTAAAAAACTGCTAACTGAAAATTTTTAACAATTTTTAAAATCTTCATAGATATCGGTCATGGAATTTATTGTTATTTTTTAATTGAATATTATGAAATTTATGGAATGTTGTTCGGGGCAACGTAGACACTGGTACGGGAAATATAACCGTACTGATCCCCAGTGCCACTGATCTCTGTTTAAAATTTATTTCACGTTTTTTTTTTTTTTTTTTTCGGGGGATCAGGTGACGTTATACTGATGAGGTACGTGATACTCCTATCCCTTTATTCCAACATGATTCACTGTAACGTGGCCAATGACTAATCTACATAGCTAACGATCGAATCGCCTCTTCTTTACTCTCCGCCCTTTCGTATATTCGTACCGATCCTCTCCATCTTCTGCTCTTTCGCTCTTCGTCCCCTCATTTCGCTGATCCACTGCTGCTGTACCTCCGCTTTCCCTCGCGTTCGCCCTCTCTAAATATATATTTATACATTAGGCATTCTTCGTCAACCGGCCTATCGTTTTTTGCTCGATCTATTGAATAGCTTTCAAAGTTTGCCAATTCATTTTTCAACATCAAAGAGTCTTCAGAATTTCTTTCACAAATCTACAAATACAATATTTCAGAATATTCAATTTTTTCTTTCCTCTGAATTCAATTGTAACGCGGTGTATCGTAAAAAACATCATTGGTAAATTTTTGTACGAATTTTGCAAGTTTCTTCGTATCGTATGCAGACTTGCAATATGGAAATGAACGAAAAAAGTGGTCTATCTGATGATGAACGCCCGATATAACTCTTGGTTTTCTGGCATCCACCCACCGAGCCCTCGAGTCGTCCGCGAATCGAAAACGTTATATACAGCGTACTATACATGTATAGTGCACAATAGGTAAGCCTAAAGCAGAAGCGGGAGTCTATCTATATAGCTTAGCATCGCCGCAGAGGCTCGAAGCAAGCGAAACAAAGGGCCGACGCAGTGCGGCTGCGCGAGGCGGCTGCCCACCGCGACCCATCACACGGGCGAGACTGTGCTTCGCTCCTGCTAATGAAATGCGGCCTTTAAACGAATTTAAATTAGGCTGGGGTGGCCCCGTCGAGAGAGAAAGACACAGCGACGCTCCGAGCAACGTTGATGGCCGTTCAGCGGGAGAAAAGCTTCGAGTGGTGTGTGATGTTGCTGATGCCACGCTGCGTTCAAGCGAACAACCGAAAGACGCATCTGCGCCTTTGCGAATGTGGGTCAGAGCCGTATGCACCCATTGATATATGCTAAAGCTCTATATATAGAGAGCTATGGGGCTCGCTATATACCTTGTATACAGCTCATAGTGTAGTGTGTAACGCCATCGTAGTGATAATATAAAACCGAAACGATTGCGGTGCACACACACACACACACGTTGCCTTTCGGGAACGATCAATGACTGCGATTACTCTTATTCTCCCTCTGGCACGATTTCCATTCTGCAAACGACGAATTTGCATAGTGGGTTTGCGCGTGCCATTGCGATAGATGGCATCGGAAACTCGAAATCCCCCCCCCCCCCCCCCCCCCTTTCAATTCTTTGTGACAGACTTTTAACCATCGCATTACTTTTCCCACTCCCCTTATTTGTTTATCGATGCCGCAGATATTTTGGTATTAATTGTATTCTTTACAATATTCTGTCATCCCTTTAACCGCATTTAATAAATAATATTAAAATTTTTTAATAACTGGAATTTTTTTTTTTTTTTTCATCACGCATCAAGCTAATGAAATAGTAACACCTCTGGTGTTGGCTGCGGTTTATCTGCAATATGAATCACTTCTGACTTGTGCCCCCTCAATGCCTTCCTTTTCTGCTCCTTCTTCTTCTGCTTCTTCTTCTTCTTGTTCTGTGAGAAAGGGGGCAAGGTCGAGGTTTCATTAATCGACGATAGGTATCGGTGTATATGGACCGAAATCGACGAGGCGGTGATGGATAGTTTACACAACGTTGATTTTCATCAGCTTATACGAGTAGAGTATATATGCATGGCTCTTATAGCACGTGTACAGCCGAGGCCCGGAAATCAATCAATATGAACTCATCCAATCGCCCTATCGCTTACTCTCGTTTACTCGGTGTACGTGGGGATTTGCATGGGGGGTTACATCCGGCAGACCGTTCTTTCCGTGCTGTCGCGAAAAATGAGCCTCGGGGTTCCGGGTTAACGGATAACCCCTCCCCCGTCCTTCGAGTAGTGATCTACTACCCATTCGATACTATCGGTGCAACGCCTTGCCTTTGTTCGCTCGGAAAAGATATTTTAGCTTATCTGGAAAAGGATATTAGTTACGATCGATTTGGCTTTAGCTTTTTCTTTTTTCTCGTTGTCGACGTATCCTGATGATATTCTTCAGCTACAAGACTGTGAAAGATGTTCCGTTCACTGGGGGAGTAGCTCTGGTGAATTACCGTCGTGGCAGTCACTGTTTTCATGAATATTTATTGTAACATTATTTATAGAAAAAGAAGATTGGTTTTTTTTGAAACGTACGATGGTTCAGGAACTTGAGAATAAATTTTTTAAAATTAATCTTAATGCTAGAGTTTTATCGACAGAACAATATTGGCTGCAAAAAATATTTCTAAATGTGCAAGTGAAGGGAAGATGCGTTTGTCCAACTCGATACTAGAGACTCGATGGTAAGGATAATAATTTGACGCTCTGGAGACACTGAGAAAGAGAGTCAGAGAGAGAAAGAAGAATATGAGCCCTTGCTGCGAGTGTCCCTCGAGGCTTTTCCATGCTCCGTTGCCTAATCACCAGGACCAATTATTAACCTATTCCCTCCGGAGACTCGAAGGTCCGTCATTGGAGCCATCACGAGCAAAGCCATTATTATTGAACGCATCGTTCAACTGGTGATCATATCGAGGTCCTCGGTACCCTAATTACAAGTGGGTTTAATGATCTTGAATGAAGAGGGAAAAGACTTACTCCTTAATAATAATAAATTTTAAAAAAACAATGTTAGAATGACTCGATAAACATGGGAAAAAATATACTAATACATTTTATTTTTCATCTGCCTAAGTCATTCCTCACTGTGCCGATTATTCTGCACCTTTTTTCAACTAAAAGGCCGCAAAGCTTTAACACTTGTAATGGATTTGTATACGACATATTTCAATTACAACGAACATTTTTTTTTTTTTTTTTCTATGGCTTCGGAATCATATGTACCCGTGAATTATTCTCCAAGACGATTTACGATCACTCCATAACGTTCCCCTTGGCTCATATGTATGTTCAGTCTAAACCACATATCCACATATTTATCATTAATCACTAAGCCGAAAATGTAACCACGATTGCATAACAATGCAAATAAATTTATGGCTCTCTTCGATCCCTTGAATTATTACGTTCTTTGTACAGCATGGGATTCATTCGCTCTCGAGAAACTTCGAGGACACGAAATGTGCTGCGACGCGCCCTTCGAGACCCTTTCGATTACGCCTCGCATCCTTGCACTCGCATTGCGAACAATACATTTTTTTCGTGCCAAAATCAGATGGAAAAAAAATAAAAAAATTATATTCCATGAATGTGCAGAAAATAAACAAAATTTGATTAATTTTAATAAAAAAAATAAATGAATAAATAAATAAAATTTCAAACTATAAATTCTGCGACAAAAATTCTAGTCAACAATGAAAAAATTTCAATTCATTTTTTATGGTGCAGGACGCGAATAGCACGTAAATTCTGAATGTACGATAAGCAGTATATGCGTCGAGCAGTATGCGAAACAGTGTTGTATTTTTTTTGCTCCCAGATCCAGATCGATCGGTTTACAACGATGCGAAATGAGCCCGACGCCATAAAAGGCACAGCGCCATATACCACGCGTGGTTCGAGGCATCGAGTCGGTGGTAGCAGTGAGAGGACAACGAGAGCTCATGGGCCAAAACGTACTATGTATGTTAGCTGTTGGTTCGCGAGCATAAAGGCCCGATGAATTTCAATGCTTGATGCCTTTATACCTTGGCCATTCTTTTCACCCATAAAAAGCACACATTCCGAACGCCAGTGCGGGCGCTCACGCGTTATGCCAAGTCTCCGGTGGTATATACGTACGCGTATATAAATATATATGCATACGGGCTCTTCCAAGTCAAATGAGCCTCCGTGTGCCTTGCTCCTTAAATTTTTATCATTTTTTTAGTATGAGCTTGTTCCCGATTAAAATAAGTCTTCGATTTCTTTTTCAGTTTTTTTTAACCCCAATGACATTTGAATAAAAAATTAAAAATATATTCCAAATACATAATTTTTAATATTCTGAAAAAATTCATAATGTTACCAATGTAATGGAATAGGTGTGAATTTTTTGACAATTGAAAATATGACGTTTCGGAATCGATTTTTTAGTTTATTTGAAATTTTACTGGTGGTGAAAAAAATGTGAAAAAAATTCGGGACCTTTTTGAGTTGGGAAAGAAAACGTGCTGATAAAAGCTGACGATAACGGAAGGGACTGAAGGGGGCATGGGCCGTTGATGCAACTCGGAATGCCCCATATGTATGTATGAAATGTGCTGCAATGCCCGCGACACGAAACACACACGTCCCATCGTAAATCACCTTCCCTCTTCTGAGCACCGCGAAACTCACCCTCCCCTTTTTCGCTCGTTCTCCCATTCTCTCTCTCTCTTTGTCTCTGTCTATCAGGCTCTTTTGCTCGTTTCATGCGACCCTGTGTACCTACTATATGCCTGCATGCATGCATGCATGCATTCCCCGTTTCATTAAGCCTCACCGTCTGCGCTCGTGCATTCGTTCGCACTGCTGCCGCACGCAGTTTATAGCGCGTGCAGGCCAAACGGACGGTCTATATCTCCGCGGTACGCGAGACGTGCACTATTTTATTTATATTTTCTCGTAAACGTATGAGTGCCTCGGTTACGAGCTCGTAACCGAGTCCATATGGTTTCACCCTTTGATTCACGAATTAATCCCACGGTATACACTATATAAATATTTGAAAAACTTTTTTTACTATCGTCACGGAAATGAACATTTTTTTAAAACTCCACGCTGATAAAAAATGGATTACGAATATATACCGTAGTTGGATGAAAATCACTATTTTTTAGCTGATTAAATTTCCGTTAGTTTGAGTACTTGACATTTTTTTCTAAATACATTGTCGGTCCCGAAAACCGGGACCTCAAAATCATTTTTGTTTGGTAGTCCGAAATTCAATGTTTTGAAAGAAAAAAAAATTGTATTTCATTTTCCTACCGGAAGTACTCTACAAAATATTTTTAACAATACACTATGAAAATTTGCATCGAATGTCAGGAAATGGCCTTTGCGTAAGGGTACCACTGCTGATCTGGGGGCAGAAGAAAAAGGGTAGCATCAGCGTGCGTCGCAAGCACCAACGGAGGGGTGGCTCCGCGAGGGTGGGAGAGTGAACTGCAGCAGGGAGACGGCCGCCATTCTCCGGTGGCGCGCGCGTGGGTGGCCCGAACTGTGGCGTCACGCAAGGTGCATCGGCGCCCGTTGCAGCAGCAGCAGCAGCAGCGGCGGCAGGAGTAGAAGCGAGGGCGCAGGGGGATGGAAGGAAGTCGAGCGAGTGAGCGAGGCTCCGGGAACTGGGCCAGTGGGTCTCCGGCGTTAGTCATCTGCGAATCGCTAGTTTCTCGCCATTCTCCACTTATTCTCATCGCGATATTTTTTTCGTATAAAACTGAAAAACTAAACCAATATCGTGGTGCATCTGAAAATGCGTCGATTAAACTTACAGTGAAGTGCATCGACGAAATAAATATGATTTATCCTATTTTTTATAGCTCGTCACTTACACACATTTTTTGTACTCTTTTCAGACTAACATACTACTTTATATTCACGATTGAAATAAAAAATATATATACAAATTTCTGCCAACTGAATTTAGAATTTCATACGATTTATCATTTTTATGTATGCTTTCGATTTTTTTTTTTTTTAATTCCCAGTGAACTCAGATACAAAAAACATAAGATCTTACCGAATATTGAACAGGAATAAAATTACAGGCGCACTTTCCTATTTTTCGTGAATTTTTATGGAAATTTTTTTTTTCGTAATCATTTTAAAATTTTAGAATTTTCTGTAAATCAAATTGACCGGAAATGTTGAATGAAAAAATTATAGGTATCACGAAGTTTAGAATCCTACAATTTGCTTTCATTTTATCGCACATTAATAAGAAAAATGAAAAAAATATTGAGCTTGCAATATACAAAACATTCTGTCTATGATCATTGCAAATTATAGACAGAACTGCGATGTCGACATGAATAATGTCCCATGGACAAAGTAAATCACCCCGGGAATACTATATTTAAATTCGATCCCAATAAAATGTGAATTTTCGATGCAACACTTACGCTAGTGCAAATAACCTTCGAGGTGGCTGTGCGTACATATTATCCGAGTCTGTACACGAGCGAGGAGATGATTGCAGTGTGGCAGAAGCCGTAGTGGATTTATTCTTGACGCTATTGAGTGCAGCCTGACAGGAATAAATTTATTCGAGCCTCTCTTCGAAGAGGAAATTCCTCGAGGCCTTTAGAGTGATTATCGAGAAGATAAGTTCTACTTCATGCAGCTACATGTATATGGACTATTCTCTGTCAATGCGCTCATTTTTTTTTTTTTTTCATTCCTGCCAAATATTTTCCACATCTCCCTGATAATATATTCCGTGAATTATTTTAAAAAATGTATATCTTTATTTTATTGAAAGTTAAATTTACACGCTTTTATTAAGTGATTATTTATTTGTAAAAAATGTTAATTTACGATGAAATTAAATATTTATTGGTATAATTCACCGAAAATTGTGACAGTGATGAGTGACTTGTAGTTTTCGAAATACAATGAAGTAAGAATTGGCCAAGTTGACGCGGAGTGTCTTATACATGATGCAACACATCGATAACTATCCCCTGAGGGTAGTTGCTGTAGACGGCAACGAAATTAATACGATCCCCTTCCGCTTTTGTCATCGTCGGTTTTGTAATGATACGGTTATGCGTTAGGCGCTTGAGTGTGCGAGCGCGTTAAGCTAAACGGGCCGGCCATCAGCACGTGACTCGTGATCGTACGAAAGTTATGCGTGCAGTTTAGGTGCACGTATGGTGTACACTTGCCTCCTGCCAATTAACGCTTCGCATGCGGCAGGCGACGCGGGCGTTTTCAGCTGCTCGCCATTTCACGAGTCTCGCTACCTGAACTTCATTTTACCTTTCAAAGGAAACACGCGAGCTCATTCAAAATGCAATTTAAGTCCCTCATCGAGCCAAATAAAGTGGAATATACAATATCATTTATAGTCCCAATGCAGCCACTTGAATTTTACAGTATTGCTTTCTCTTAAAGAAAGTATTCTATACGTGAAAAAAAAAAAAAAAAAATCGAGCTTTTCAAGTTCAATGTCCTCAATCACCTGAAACGACGAGAAAAGGGTTTAGAAAATAATCCAAAGCTATAATTAGCACTAAGACTCATTGTAACTCTTGTTAAAATTAGCAACGTCACAAGTTGTCGGTAAAAACATATGGATGGAAGGAAGTGGGCGTTTCGAAGCCCCCACTTCATTGTGTGCATCGATGATGGCCGACGGAATGAAGTGGGGTCCTGAAGTCCCCACTTTTCTACACTTTGTTCCCGTCGCTACCAAATGAGCATGCCAAAAAATTGTGCCATTTTTTTTTTTTTTTTTTTTTTCAAACAATAATATTAATTAAATAATTACGCTCGAGTGTAAGAAAATTGACAATTTATGGAAAAACGAACGTGAAGTGTAAACGAGTAAAAAAAATGTAATGCACTTCGTATGTTTTGGGATTTTATTTATTAATGACGTCGATAAAAAAAAAGCAGTGTTTTGAGGCAAGTTTGATATTACGATAATTGTTGGAAAATTAAAAATGGCATTTTGCGTGCTCCGAAAATAATAATAATGGTCGTGCGTGAAATATACCCGGCGGGAAGCGACGAATATTTAATATCCATCGAATAATGATACACTGGGCCGTTTCCACCGAAGAAAACCATCGGCTTTCTTTTATCGCCTCTTCGAGATTTACGAGTAAGCTCGTGAGGTGAAGTCCGTGACTGCTCGCGCGACCAATTAATACAAACCGGTCGTGCATACGCGAGATCCTCGCTTAACGCTCGATTAACTTCGATTTACCGCTGTACACCCGCTGCCTGACTCTTTTACTTTGCTACATAGGGTGATCGATAATTATCGTCTACTTGTCATTCTATTTCAATTTCATATAATTGATATTGCCTTTTTATTTTCCATCACTCGAATTAATGATTCTCGATAGAAAATCGTATGCGTTTGATCGAAAAATTGAGAACAAAAAAATTGGTAACACAGAAATTCCGTTTCCGGTGTAAAATGCATAATGACATTTTCGAGGAAGACAAAGTGATAAATTTTCTGTAAAATCGATGAAAATTATTGTGCCAATACCGAGATCGATAATAATGGGCGATATTGAAGAGGAAGATTTTCGAACACCCTGTATACAGCAAACCCGTAAGTGTATCCAATCTGGAAGGTATTTGCGCACCTCCATCTCGTAATAACCGCCACATCGCCGCGTTCTTCAGCTTCTTATTACGTTTCGCGAAACCTCAGGTATTACACCTCAAGCGCATGAAGCGTACGGATAATATACGTATTCCTGTGAGTACAACTGTACATTGAGTATACAGTGTAGGCACTAAACTCGAAAAAAGCCTCGAGATTTCTAGGCACCCACGCTTCACGATAATAACGCTTGCACGCGAATCGGTCTTGGCGCCCCATAAGCACAATGAGTATAGACCATTTTGCCTCTATCGGTTATTCTACCGAAGGGAAACTTGTCAGTCACCGCCCCCCCCCACAAGCCTTCCTTCGTGAGCTCGATTATTGAGAAACTATTATTAGCAATTTCCGAGAATCACGTGGTTATTGGTATCATCAATGGAACTGTAATCACAGTCTTTTCCTCCTGGTGAGAATTCAGAATCCAACTATTTTCAGGATCCTTCTTCAGGGTTGCGAAACTCCATTATTTTATTTAATAAATAAGCCTCATTATTTTTCAACGATTTCGATCATTTTAATAAGCTACTACTCAATAAACCGCGTCACTTTCTTGACACATTTTTTCATCTTCACGTGGCGCAACTTCCTTCGAATGAAGACACGTTGCTGGAAGATTCGAAATTGTACTGCGCTCCGAATATCCTACGATGTGTGAACGACCCTCGATGTGGAGAGGAGTTTTCTACAAGGAAGGGCAAGAAGAAAAAAACGAAGCCAGGTATAGACGCAGGGACAGAATAACGAGACCATGAGGAAGGAATGAAAAGAAGAAGGCGGGACGAAAGAGAACGTGCCAAGAAACTGCCTTTCGTCACCCAGCATCAAATATGAAAAATATCAAAGGGGATGAAAGCTGCGAGTCTCGAGTTACCAACAAATGAACAAGAGAACTATAATTGATGAAAAACACACGACAAATCTCTGACATACTTACCTCGGTTACAAAAAAAAAAAAAATTAAATTTCTTAAATACAGTAGTTAAAAAAATTCATTATCAGTACTTTATTTATTTTTTGTGCAGTTTCATGTCAACATAGTAATTACTGTCAAGATTGCTTATCAATAATGTCTGCTGATCGCATTTTCGGTTCGGATTGCATCGCTGTATGTTCTGTACGTGTATAGAATATATACATATATATAATCAGGCACTCCTCTTTTGATACAAAGTACGTGATCCTCTGCATCGAGCCCACGCATCTTTTTCTCAATGCTTGTAAATCTCTCAATATGTTCTGGCACTCCACTCCTTCTGTATCTCCATTTCTGTCTGCCTTCGCTGTTTTTTTTTTTTTTTTCTCTCTCTTTCTTCGCTACTGCTGCATTACAGTACAATATACTCGGTGAATCCCAGATGTCTTTTCGTAGTCTCGCTGTCTGCACGAAAAGAAATCGAAGCCGGTTGTATACAGAATCGTCGTTGCGTCACACAATATCTTGTATCGTCGCTGCGTCCTGAATCCCGAAGCTCGACGTTGCACCACGATTTCTGTATACGATATTCAAAAAGAGCGCACAAAAGTCGCTCGGTTTCTCGATCGGCAGACTTGTTCCAATGTTGGCTATGCTACTTCTCTATATGTACATTCCTCATCACCGGGAGAGACGCTCGGTTGTCCTATTGCAGTATGCACAGCCCACGTGTCGACCCACTTCAAAGATCCTTTATTCTTGATCCTTGTGAGATTTGCTCATCTTCATTTTTATACACTTTTCCATTCTTTGTGCACTGAAGGAAAAACTTGTAGATTCGTTGATATTTTACGGTGGAACGCACAAATAATAGGATCTAAAAAGTGTATTCTTAAATCTTCCAAGGATCAGGAATATTTAAAAAAAAAGAAAGATAATATCAAAGATATGATTTTTATTAGCGGTCGATTTTCGTCTTCGCAAAAATAGCATACAAACATTTTTTTCATGTAAGGCATTAAGGAGAGAAAAAAAGGTTTTTCATATAAATATTAATGAAAAGTTTCAAGGAGAGTCATGATAAATTGAACGAGTCGTAATGATCTTCTTCGAATTTGAAATGTGATTATTGTGATTTTATTAGACCTTTTTTGCGATGATTTATGAAGTGTCAACCTTAAGTCTCGGGGTCCCGGTTATTCGCAGAAAAATCTGTATCTCTGATCGCTTAACGATTTTCTCCCGCCCACCACTTAGTGCACTCGCCGCCTGCCCCCTGCCCCACATCATCTCCGATTACTCGGTACTCTGTAATCGTTCGCTCTGCTGAATGAAGGCCATTGTACGTATAAATATCAGCGTAAGTTGGAGATCCATTTATGAACGACAGGAGAGGCTCGATCCACCGATAAACATTTAAATTGCAGTTGCATAAAAAAATTTTTAATTCATTTGCTAAAGTATTCAATCGAATATCCGTGAAATAGTAGACAATTTTCGGTATGATAAAAAAATTGTATTAAAAAAAATTTTCTGTTGAAATAAAAAATATATATACAGGAGCTTTTTGAGCATATGTTTATTTTGTGATTTTCAGTGTCGATGACATTTTGGTAGGGAAAATGTTGGCGAAATTGTCGTGACACACACTCTCGACTCGATTGGAATCGATGTTGACCAAGAATCTTTGGAGAGAACGCGAGGAGAAGGGCGAACAGCACAAGACGAGAAAGGGATATAGAGACGAAACGAAAGAGTACGATACGATATATATATATGTGCGTGTGAATGTAAAAGAGAGAAGGAAAAATGTGGCGTGAGCGAGGTAGATGCGAAATGAGCAGAGAGAAAGGAAAAAAGGGAGGGAGCAACCGGTCAATGAACTGTCGGCCTAGTTTTAAAAACCAAAACAAACTGGCGAGACGTCTCGGATCCTGCGCCGAGTTCTCCACATGCAGACTTGCGGCTTGCGGTTTAAATTCTCACGGTGCCATATAGCACATAAATTATATAACAAGTGTCTATTTCGAAGGGTCCCTCAACTCAGCCAATAAAATCGACGTTCATTTTATTGGAAAGTTTCAAATGACTCATCCTCCGTTGAGAAACTCACGATTTTCCTCCATCGCCATCGACATTTTTTCTTGCATTTAAAAAAACCTTAATTTACTCCACCGAATAAATTATTTATGAAAAATATAATCCCTTGCTACTAACGACTCGGAAAAATATATGCAATTTAAAAAAAAATTATCAATTGCGAAATTATTAAACCTACAAATAATTTTCCTCAATTGTTGCGCATAAAATGATGATGATATTTTTTTTAGTGCCTAATAATTCACACATTTTTCGACTAACCGAAAAATTCCAAAGTGCATGAACGCTTTAATACAAACGTCGTGAATAGCCTATAATGTAGCGAAGCGAGTGCATTTTTCCTTTATGAGTTAAAATGAAAGAATAGCGCGGTCCATATGTGCGAGTGGTAAAAGTGATGCAGGAACGTGGAGGAATGGAATAAGAGCGTAGTTGCACCCCTCGGCGCTGAGGGCTGCGCGACAGGGCGACCCCCATAGTTGGGCGCCACTTTTACGAGCGCGTAAAACCGTGCCCTTCCTTTTATCAACGTGGGACCGTGCGTTGGCACGAAGTACGGATCTGCCTAGAAGATCTACCGAGAAACGACAATCCTCCGACGTTTTTTTCATCTCGCGAGATGTGCACACGCGAGATCACGGTGGAAAAAAATATATATACGGTAACAATTTAACGATCGTGCGACACACACAGCATCCCTCGATATCATCAGCCTCGTTCCTTTCTTCTCGCCCGTGCTTCATTCCATACGGCCAATGTGTGCACGCTGGAAAATCCGGTAAGGATTTAACGATCCCGCACGCTCCGTGACCGCGGAGATGTGAAAAAATTCGTTACGTATTATACACGACGCAGCTACTCAACGTTATCCGATGCATTATATTTTTTACGCGCATTACATTATTAAAATGATAATAAAAAAACCTATAAATCTACCAAAAAAAAACGCTATCGTAAAATGTTAGACGAATTTTATTTTCCTTTTTACGGTGAAAATGAATAATCGTTAGAGGGATAGAATTTTTTTGCGTTGTTTGACTCGTTTGCCCGAACGTCTGGTTGGTATTTTAAAAACGTGGCATTGCAAGGGTGAGCGAGTAAAGGGTTGTCGCGCCGAAGGGAGCTAAACTATCGAGCCCTTCTGGAAATGGCTTCGTGCGGTTATTAGGCCGGGGAAATTCTATGGTTTCGCTCGATCGATGTCTCGCTGTCGGCACGAACGGATTACCGGCATTACACCGGAAACGAATGATTGAACGAGCCGAGTACTCGAGTGTCGAGAGACCACGACGACGACGACGACGGCGACGATAGTAATGCAAGTATAAGGTGATGTGTGCGACTTTCAGACTCGCCCACTCGCCATACTCGGTACCAGGTGAACTCTCGGTCTGTATAATGCTCCCCCCTCCTCTGGCTTCCTTTCCTCGGCATAACGAGTGGACGTTACACAGGTTACATTCCTAGCGACTAACAGGAACTCGGAGATACGCCACTGTAACGATGCAGTATTGAAAAGTGTGCAACTACCGCACCGATCAACTTCGAGATAATAATAGTTATAATAAATATGGCGTTGATATACCGTATGTAGTCCGCAACAAAGTTGCAAGTTGAAGTGAGACCGTCATTTATAATGTTATCTTGATTCAATGTAGCAATTTTATATCCGTACAACCGGTAGTAGGAATTTCGGCGTGTAATTTGCTTAATTAGTGATAATAAGTTTACCGTAATGGAAATACTGTATCGTGAAAAAAAAAAAAAAAAATTCATCGAGAAGCTTTTTATCGATAACAATCATGCAGAAATAATCGAATGGTAATTTTGTGTATTTATGTTAATATATTTGCATAACGGTGTGACAGTCGACTATTTTAATTGAGATGCTGTCGCGCGTGATGACAAAGTGAGAAATAATGTTTGGTGAGGTAATGGGAAAATTGGGTAGTGTCAGTGACTGGGCCGTCCACCTTCGACTCAACGTTTGTGTGTCAACGTGGGAGAGTTGGCACGAACATAGGAACGTATACATCAAACGCTCGGCTACCTCCTATGGGTCATTGTTCCGCGAGAGTAATCGAGGTCATATCTAATCGTGCGATACTCTGGTGGCAAAGCCCCGTTTTCGATATCTAATCTCTAATGCCGACGTGGTCAATGCACTGCGGGTGGTTGACACGACCAGATTGTCTATGTATTGCGAGTGAACTTATGCACATGTACCGCATACCCCGCACTCGATCCACCGCCATGTGCACTGGCTCGCAAATTTTTATCAGCGCACTAAAAACTTCGTTTTATTACTCTTTCGAACTGATAGCTGGAAAACTGTCGAGAGAATTTGCCAGGAACGATACACCGTAAAAAGTCTTCCGTTCAAAGGTTAAACCGAGCGGTGTACATTATGAGTCTGAATTACGGTAGCTTTTGCCATGGCAGCCAATAACACGTTAGCTCTTATATTTCCAGCTAAAGCTAATCCATATTCTTATTTATCGTTCGTGTATGCATATGAGAAAAATGCGACGAGTAACAAAAGCTGGGTATTTTTTTGTATTCCAAAAATGAAAACGATCGGACCAACGGAGAAGAAAAGCTTACGTTCGAAATAAAAGCTCTTAGAATTCTTTGATTGCACGAGAAACTTTATTACTTTTGATTTTGTAAGCTTCTGGCGTGTGTTTCTATTTAATAACATTTAATTATACATATGATGGATGAGAGTTAATCTCGGTTAAATAATAATCTCGGGAGATGCTAGGGGATGATGCGCGCGTCCGTGGTCCATGCATATGCATGCGGGAATAACGATAAGAATATCGAATACGCCGAAGCAGAGAGATGGATAATACATATGGATACGCGCCTTAGGCGATGTTATCTGTCCAAAGCCGGTCACGCGGAACTTACGAACGAACGCTAGCGCGGATCCTCTCAAGATTTCGCATCATATCGAGACATTGTGCAGCAGCAGCAGCATCCGCGCAGCATCCGTGGCAGTGGCAGCAAGGATGCAGCATCGGCGTGGATGCAACTGTGCCGCGTGCGGCGCTTTAATCTCCTCGGGGAATTTCATCCGATCGGCTGTCCGATCACGGAGTTCAGTGTGTATACCTTAGCGAGATCGCAAACACGTACCTTCACGGCACTCTTCGTCTCTCGTCTCGACGTCGTTCCAAACCGAAGAGCTATAATAATAGCGTCGCACTTGGGAGGCCGTACTCGAACGGGTTACGATGAGCGCGATCGTAAATAAATACGAGCGAGCCGCAATAGCGTAACTCGCTATCGCACTTTATTCCTTCCAAATGAAATACAATTAAATTAAAACGAATATTGAATAAACGATGCCGAGGAGGATAAATACGATAAGGACACTCGAGCGGCCTTTCGCATCCCTTCGACGTCCTCGGATACGCCATTTTTTTGTTGTTTTAGGTTTACTCTTATGTTTTCAGTATAATCATTGAATTCGATAACTCGATTTTTCGAAAACCATGTTTCTTCAAGAATCAAAAACAATATTTACGTAATCTTAAATACGTATGGAATAGTAGCAATGTAATGTAGTGCGAAGCGTGGAATCTAGAATCTCATTGTTCCAAAGTAAACAATATGCATGCCCATCAGATGTAACTACGGTCTTCATTGCTTTGTCCCGAGTCCCTGAAGAGACACGAATGTACAGTATCAAGTGCGTTTGCCTCCCATTCAATGCTACATGTACACGCACTTGAATCCTGCACACAAGCGTGTCCTCGGGGTATCCCACACCTTCGGATTCCTCGGTGACGTGGAGAAAGTCATGTTCTCTGTTCTTTGGGTATTGTCGCCGTGGGACGCACAAACAAGAAACAGAAGCACCGACTCGAATGGCAGAGAGAGCGAGACCCCGATTTCGGACGATGGTGAACCAGTGTCGCCAGATGCTATTCACAATGGAATCCAAGATTGGACTCGTATAGCTATGAGCTTGGCATATATCGCTTCTCTGTATATTCTCCGGTACATTGTTGACTGTATCTACGAGGGACATTTTCCTTTCCCGAACAACAAGTCAGCCGGCAAAATCAGTCGACTGAACATCGGTCCAACGCGATACGAGAAGTTTAAGTATAAAAAAAAAAAAAAAAGAACTCCTGTATATCTTTTATGTTGCGGTTTGGAGTGTGCAGCCACGCGGAGCAAACCCCACAACTTCGATCCCCCCCAAACCCCCCACAAAACACACTCCTATCGCCGGAAGGATACGGGCGACACCGACGCCTCGACGTTTCCGCGTACTTCGATATATGTATTTCGTTCCTTTGCCGCCAGTGAGCCAGAATTCACTCTACATACGATGTAGGATAACGCAGTTTCACCAAACGTCTCTGCCCACGCACCCACCGCGAGATTACGCTCCGACTTACAGCAGCGAAGGACACGTTTCCGCTCAAACTCACGTGCTTATCAACGATGACATATTTTTTTTTTCACATGATTTTATTTAACGACTGTGTAATAGCGAAAAGAGACGGTTAAAAATAGTCGGCGAAATACAAAGCCACAAAGTGGCATCCCAATTTTTCCTGTTTTTTGGTTATTCTCATTAAATTATTAATTCGGCATCATATTTTTGATGAATATTTTTTAGGATTAACATAATTTTTTTTTTTTTTTTTTTTTTTTTTTTTCCGATGGTTCGATTGATGTTGATCTACTGAGATTAATGTGTCATTGGATGAGCCTTTTCAGCGTCGTATCTTTTTGTTATCAATTCTTGAGTGAATCACAAGACTTATCTCCGTATCGCCAAAGTTTGATAGTGAAAGCGATAATAAGTATGGATTTGCTATGGGTAACTATGTGAAACCGTACATGTTCCATATACCACTGAATCAATATATACGTTTATAGTATTGAGCTATAAGTTGTCGTATTAAGCACATATACACACACTAGAAAAGTGATGCTTGCGCAATTCCTCGGGGTCAACGTATCCACTACGTTTACGCAATTGCGTTGCGATACGCTATGAATAGCGATAGATGATTTTCTAGCGATGGCTGTAAGCGGTTCGCACCGCAGCGACAGAGATAATTTTGCGCTTGCACAAAAAAATCCGAAAATCCGTGTTCTCAATCCCAAATTCCCAAAAATCTGGTATTCGATAAATAGCGAATTTTCAAATTACCAAAATTCGCATGGAAAATCACAAAATAGCGAATGTGGGAAGCGGAATATTCAAATATATCAATTAATCATTTTAAATCTAATGCGACATGGAAAATATGACGTGCGATAAAAAAAATTGAATTCACAATTAGCAAATACCGATTAATATTTATATTATTATCATTCGTACACGAGCAATTAGATATCAGATTGCGATGGGCTTGAATTTATGTTGACTCGTAAAGTACTGTCTACTTGGCAAATAAAACATAAGATTTGCTGACCAGTTGGTCGATGATGAGCGCTGTAGCATTTGATGAGGAGCAAATAAAAAAAAATAAAAATAATTTCTTAATCAGACATTTCTATCGTCAGTGACGGACGGACGTGTGCGTGGCTCGAGACCTTATCGTTGTACGGTTTCTTGCCACACAATATCGCGGAGCTTCCACGAATGCTGTAATACTGACCTCACGCACGCTATTCCGAGTTCTCCGGTTGAAGTTGACGCTTCGTGCCCGACTAGATAATGTCTACGCAACAAAATAGTACTTTAGAACACGCCCATGTACCAAACAATTTTCGCACCATTTAATGTATGCCGCTATTAAATTGCTGAAATAAAAAAAAATTTATAAAGATATTTTCGAGTAAGTTTATTTTCCATCATTGTGTTAGCGATTTTTTTTTGTAATGTTGTGTCGATTTTTGCAAAGCGAAAACTGTACTATCCCAACGGAAAAGGACAGATTCGATAAAGAAAAAAGTATGCGTATCTATCGTCGTCGAGTGTCTCGTTTAGATAACGATAATGTCTCCGGGGAATCGTTGACGCTCCCTCGAACTTTCCAGCGAACTATACCATATGCGAATGAGCAAACCCACGCAACTTCTTCGTTCGATATTTTGGAAGAGATCGGAGGTTCTTTTTTTTGTTTTTAGTGCGAATATATGTGGCGTGGATTAAATAGTATTTAAACCAGGATCACCGACGTTTCCGATAATGCATCTAATGGTAATTCCAATGAATAATTCGCGTATCTAACTGCTGCACTTGCGTCGGGTATTTCAGTTGGATCGATAAGACACTTCGCAAATTATAGATTTCAAGTTTTCAGCTCTGACACACACGTGCGGATTGAATATCTCGACATTTGATCTAAACCACTTAATTTTAGGCTCGAGACTCTATGAGGAAGAGAAGTGCATATGAAAAAATGGCAATTTCTCTTTTTACGGGATTTTTCATAATAAATTATTGATAAGAGGTGATATGGACGATGAAGTCAAGCAAGTTCAGTTTAAATGAACGCTGACCAAACCGAAAGGCAATTGGCTCGAGGTAAATTCAGTGAGCACCATCTACGAAGTTTTCCCTCGATGTCGGAATCTCACCGCGCTACGTGTGATTTAACTCGTGCGGGTATTTCGTCCTCGTCGGGATCACGCGCTCGACGTTTAAAAACCCACGAGGATACGGTGTGGCGCCGTTAATTAGTCGTCGGCTGATCGCGTAACGTTCAACTTCCACGTGCGTCTCCTCGAGCTCACAAAAACAACATCAACACTGTTGCAGAAGCGGAATTAGTCAAGCGTTAACGACTATCTCGTGTAGCCTCGATCGATTACATCCAGATGAAATCTGAGGAGACGATGGTAAAGAAATATTGACACCGTGTGCATGCCATATTTTCGCCGTGTTAAAAAAAATATATCACCGAATTTTTTACGAAGATTTTTTTTTGTGTAAAAAAATATTTCGCCGAATTAAAAAAAAAATTACACTCTCCACGACCTGCGAAGAGAAAAATTAAACGATTTTGTCGTGAAATTGTAATGGAGCGTTATTTTATTTTACTTTATTTCGTGTCGCTATAATCATCTAATTTTTGTACCAATATTAACGCATAACGATAGCGCGCTGCTGAGATTTAGCTAGTAATAAGATGCCAGTGCTAAACGCGTTTCGTAGAGAGGTCCTCGTGGTGTGTCCCCTCTCATCAGGGTCTACGGATAGCGCCATTATTGTCAGCCGGGCTCGCAGCTATTCCAGTGGTTCTTCTTCGTGGAATGAATTACGTTATGTTTACGATGGGATAACGGAGTAGCGGCGGGAGGAGCAGAAGAACCGGCAGTGTGCGCCATAACGCGTATTAAATAATAATTCATCCGTTGTGCTGGATCCAGAAGGAGAGAAAGAAAAAGCGAGCGAGGGCGACCCGAAATTGGTCGGTTGCGCAACGAGTACCGCTCACTGGATGAGACAAGGGACTCGCGGCGAGCGAGTCGGCGACTTCTACCAGTTTATTTCATCGGGCGTGGTCGTTGAGATCGTATACTATATCTGCCAGCTATTAACTCACTGGACTCACTTTATGTTAGGTAGAACTTATACCGAAGCAATATTAGAAGCTCGGAGAGCAAAAGGACCAACGAAAGGACACACCAAAGCCAAAGTCCTCGTTTCCTGATCTATTTCCTCACCGGGTTCGCAGAATTTCTTTGCTCGTTTGTGGATTATTTCGCTGACACGTATTATACGAATGGAAGGGAATAATGTATTTTGGGAAATGTTCGTTTATTTATTTATAAGAAATGTCGGTTCATTAGCGAAAAGTGACGGAAATAATTGAAGCCAATCAGCAGACCCGTCATTGGCATTCGACAGCGAAGCACCGTCCATTTCTGAGCTTCCTCATTAATTTGCGAATGTGCTTATAAAGTGCTGATTATGATAAGCGGTTCCCCAAAGAACGAAAACTGGATTTCGCATCGAGTTTTACCATCGACCGGCCGAGCCATGGGCTTGCCTGACGGCTTTGTCCTTTCCTAATTTGGATTAAAATGGCACCTCTTTGAGCCGTGTGCCTTTTAGCCTGTCATGTTTACAACTTGATTAGAGTCACATTATCTGTATTAATTTCCAATTATAGCTTTCTTTCGAACATGCAACGTCCAATTTTCATTGTCAATTATCGTTACTTTGCTTTTGGAGATCCACCGAAGTCCAATTCAAACTTCACGAAACGACGATGGCGAAGATGTCGAAGATAAAAAATGCATCACAACCGGTTCCTCATCTCCCGATAAATTCGCGAATACGCTTGTAAAGTGCTCATTGGTAGGTTATTCATCGTGGAACCAAAACGGGATTTCGAGACGCTGTTCACCATCGCCCCGATAATTCATGCTTCCATTTTCAACTCTGCCTGAAATGGAGCTGAAATTATATAACGCATCTTCGGAATCTGCGGTCGGTACCAAAAAGTCAAATCCACTTCATAATTTATAAATCACGTTTGATTCGATGAAGACCATGAACTGGGCGAATTGGATGTGTCTTCTTCTAACGTGACACGTCCGAGTGCCACAAAATGGGGTTCCCTTTGAGAGAACCACTCCAAACGACGCAAAATCACAGTGTCCCGCCATTGCCATTCAAAAGCGAAGCACGCCCATTGCCGAACTTCCAAATTATTTCGTGGACTTGCCTACAAAGTGCCGATCACGATAAGCGATTCGCCGAAGTACCAAAACAGGATTCGGGTCGTTTTTTCTTTTTCAGTTCCGTGTAAAATGGCGTTCATGCGACGTATCTCAGTCTCTCGATCACGTATAACATCCAAGAGCTCGTTACATTGGTGGAGAAGAAAATAACATCACCGAGGGTGAATTATATCATGCACATGAATTTCCCACAATCTTCCAAGTTGAACTGCACTTTGTTGCTAATTGTTGCGATAAGAATATGAGTCAATTGCAGTCGGATGATGTCCTAGCGTGGGATTCACGACAGCGTGGATCCTAAAGGGGCACTGCGCAAACCCGTATATCACCAGTAACATCAATTCGAACTTTGTAACACTTACGCATTACATATACCTACATAAATATGTACCATCCAAACGCGGTTCGTATATACAGCGAATCCTGTGTCCGGCATTGGTGGAGGACGTCGGCAATGGTAGTAGTGGGATCTTGAAGTATATCTACCTGGTTCACGTACATCTATATGCATGGCGTACGACTTGTGCATACATCGGTGGATGGTCCTGCATAGCCACTGCCACCCTCAAGCGTAGGTATGTACATAGAGATGCGGAGGGGGTGGAGGTAGTGAAGCGTAAAGAGGGCGCACACGCAATATCGATTCGCTGGCTAGCGACGCCCTTTAGTAATTTGCGATCCTGACGAGTCTTTCTGTCTCGCTCACTTCCTCTCATCCTCACTCACACTGACACGCGCTTTCACATTTTCCTATCCCGCTTTCGACTGCAGCCCCTCTCTGTCCCATGTTTCGCTGGCAGTCCACGAGAAGCCCAGTGGTTGGCCCATTTGAAGCCCTCGATGCCTCTAGTTTCGGGAGCCAATGGCTTCCAATGGCCATTTCCTGGGAATTTGACAACCAATGATATTCGAGCACAGGGTGGACCATGTCCAATGGAATTGTCATTCCGGCTTCTGCTTCGGCAGGTTGTAAGTGAAACTTTGATGGAACTGGAACTAGTAACCCACAAAAAGGACAGGCCCCTTCAGCCACCATCAACGCCTTCTGGGTTTTGACTGATGAGTTTTACGACCCATTCACCGAAGTACTGACCATCATTGAGGTGCAATGACTTGCATCGTTCATTCAACTGATGGAAATGCTGCCATGGACAATTCATTGAAAAGTTGACAATCATCGACGTTGCACGTGCCACGATCTTCATGACGATGCAGACCTACCTCATTGAGAGGTCTTCATCTTGGTCGATATGCTGTTACTATTTTATTTCAGTTTTGTACCCAAATAGCCGCAGAGGCTATTCACTGTGAAGTTGCCAATGATTGATACCTGTACAGCGACTGTACCGTTTGATCCAACCGGTGGAAGTGCTGCAACCTCCTCAGGCTCGGTGTGTGCGGCACTCACACTCAGAGAAGCTATCATCGGATAAGCGTTTGTCCGTGTGTGGGAAAACGTCTGCGTTCTTTGTCGGTTTCGAGTGAGACATTCATCGCTGGTGCATCAGGCATGCGCGGATTGAAACCGAAAGTGCACGCCCACCAAGCACCCAACCGCCCCTGAACCTAGACCTACACCCCCGCTCGGCCCGTCGCTCCCTCGGCGACTCCTGGGGGTTACCGCTGCTGCATCCCCGCCGCAGCCGTTTCACTCCCCACCAACGTTACCCTCTGTAACAAAGCGCACGGGCTTCAGGGTTGCCGCTACGGCCTCCTAGCTGTCCCGCACACAACCCCCATGGTCAACCCGGTGCCCCCAACCTTCAAACCGTACACCACCTAACCACCCCCATTCCACCCCCTGGCGCTCTGTGCTCCTCTGTGTGGTGCGCCGTGTACTATGGTATATGGCATGTGCTTTACGGTATAGAGTACCACGAGCTTCGCGGGCGCTCAGCCAAAGCTCGACTCGATGTAGGGAGATAGGTTGTTGAGGAAGTTGAGAACATGGGATTACTTGGGATGGAATATTTCTTCGGATTTCCTCGTTTTTTCAACCCTATTTTTGGCCTACAGTCGAAGCTCCCGAAAGTGGAGAACCGGAAAAATGATGATTTTTTAAAAAATTGATCACTAAAATTTCGTAGATTCATGATTATCGAGGAGGTTATTTTTTTATTTCAATTTACTTTTCGATAATTCTGGCAATTATTATTTGCCAGAATATACGAAATTCAATAAAAAATTCGTTTCGTTTAATACACTTTTCTCTGCTTATCCGCCCTTCTCACTCGAATTTATTTCCAGATCCTTTATCTAACGATATCCCCTTCACTTTAATTCCGTACCATCAATTTATCCGTTTCCGAGGATTTATGACTTATATTGAATATACATATGGCTTGATTTTTCATTCTCGACGTATCGAGAGCTCGTCGGAGTATGTAAAATTTATTATGATTTCCTTTTTGCATTAGATGGAGTAAGAGGGCTCGACGGGGTTGTGTTTTCAATAGACCGAGTTTGATATTAAAATATATATGTATGATATCGTAACCCATATCAAGTTACTATTCTCGCGAGACAGACTGAAATACTTTCCGATACCTGACTCATTGTTCGCAATTCTCCGGGGTCTCCACATGCACACGCTCCAATGCAGTAAGCCGCTATTGTGCTATGAGAACTTTTGCAGCAAAGCTACAAACGTGGGATATGATCGGAGCCGGAAAAAAAAAAAAAAAATTGAACCCGCGGCATCATCGATATATTCATATCGTTCGATGCGCGTTTCGTTTCGTTTCTTTTATTGGACCCTTTTTTTTGTGCCTCGTGTTGTGTGTCTCCCTTTTGTGACGGGAAACACGCTCTTTTGTATCGACGTATTTCTAATCGAGCATCCCTCTGTTGTTAATACGAGGACACAAGGGTGGTCGCTCCACGAACGCGACAACAATCTGCGCACCCTTTTTTTTTCTTCATACTTCCCATTTTATACGGTTTATCCGTCTCTTGTTCTCGCTTCACTTTCAGGGGTGGATTTATCCATAGGCCAAACAGCCCCTAATCTACTCGGTAAAAAATTAATTTAAATTTTCGTACTCCCATAAAAAAAAAAATCGCGAAGAAAAAAAAATAGTTAGCAATTATTAATTACCGTCGAAAAATATTTCAATTTTTTTTAAAATTAATTAAAAATGTGAAAAATATTTTATTCAAAAAATTACCTAATTTAGCCTCGCATGCTACTCAACGATGTAAAAAAAAAAATTTTTTTTATATTGCAATACAAGAGCTCATGCACAAAAATGATGTATGAGACGAGTGACAATTTTTTTTTCAATGCACAAGTTTAGCCCAATTCCGGGTTAGCGATGGTGCCACTAAATTCGTCCCTGTCTACCTTACGCTCATCATTTTATGCTCTCACTTTGTCGGGACGATCCCTAACGGGTCGGCTCAACACCATCACAAAGCGGCGATACCGGCGCGCACCAACGCTCTTCATTCATGGCCAACGTCCTAGAAACCCGAAACGATCAAAACAACGTTTTTCATCTCTGGTACATGAGTACCGGGTTCGGTGCTTGGTGTATGGATGTGGTGTGGATGCCTCTCGAAAACCAGGGATTATCCTTTAGCGTAGTAGGGCCGCCTATGGAACGCCATAACTAGGACCCCTTACCCCAATTTTTGGTCGTTGTCCGTGCCCCCCCCAGCCCCTCCTCCCCCCGCCGCTCTCTCTCTCTCTCTTGTTCGAAGGCGACGATTCCGTAGTTTAGTCCCTTCCGCGTAGATTTTCAAACGGTTGACCTGGTTCCCCATAGCATCCCTGTATTCTCCCACCATAAGCTCGGGGGGCACTTTCACCACCCCACTTTCTCTCTTTCGCTCTATTGGAGGTTGTTCGGGGCACTCGAGGCCGATATCTCTATATTTACGCGATTCCGCAAAGAATCCCCCGAGAGGGAAATGGTCCCCCGAAGTCCAAGCGTAACGGGACAATGGACCAACGGCGTGTACACAATGTTTGTACATCTTTAGTCGGGCTATTGTATTTCTATAGTACGGACAGTATATTGTATTGTGTCATATATAGTGGGTTACACATTGACATATATCTTTTTCGCGAACGTGGATATATATATATATATATATATATGTTTATTGGCCACTCGGCAAGAGCGTTGCCCTTTTCCACACGGTGCCCCTCTGAATTATAGCCCTCTTTGTCACGTATGGACTCTAAATACGCTTCTGAAGGCTTTTTTTTCGGCCTTAATACCCATCGAAAAATGATATTATCCGAATGTCGTTATTCAATGCGTGAGAATTCGATAGATTTTCGATGCACTTTTTCTTTGTCGAGCTTTGAGGAATTTGACACATCGGACATACGCAATGTAACGCTTTACATCATTTTCGTGATAACAAGAACTTCTTATCATTGATTTGTGTCGAACACATTGGGTGGGTCACCAAGTTTGTGCAGTAACTCTGTGCGCCCACACACATACACACACACAGAACGATTACGGCTCAGAATGTAATATAATTTCCTGGACTATTCAGCGTGTTCAATTCACTACCGTTTGGTATTCGGTTTCGCCTTTCAGAGACTCTACGATTGGTAATTCAATTATGCAATGTAATCTGACACATATCAAATAACTACATATATATATATACACACATATATATATATACCGCTTCACTCTGTGTCCTAGGAAGCGTCTAGCCGCATACGATGCGTTCGTAATAAGAGGAACCGGAAAAAATGTTCAGGTAAGCAAAATCAAAACGTATTTTGATTGCGAGGTGCGTATACCGTTGTATCATTATGCTACTACGAGTTATATAAAAAAAATAAAAAAATAAAAAAATAGGAAGCCTATTGTGGAATTTTATGGGAGAGTCAGCTGCTGCAAGTGTTTTTTGTTACCAAAATGCTCGGCGGTCTCGTTGTGCGGAATTTGATTCCCTTCCCGTCGTCTCATAGTAGTTCTTTAGTTGCATCGTTGTCGTATTTCGCTGGCGGCTTGCAATATATCGTAGCGATCGCACGACCAGGGCCAAGGGTCGAGCTCAAAACTGGGTCGTTCGAAATTCGATACCACCACACACAATAATTGAGAGCAGACGTGCATTGATCCCTCGGCACGATATCCCGGTTATGCGCATTCGTGAAATTACTTTAAATCCAATTGTATTTAATACGATTCGTCTTTTCGATTATTTTGCTAAATAAATAAGAATGAAAAAAAAAAAAAATTACTCCTCCTATCCACTGAAATAAGTGGATAACGCGGACGCTGATAAGATCGGAATTGATGGTGATAAATTTGGTAAGATTAAAATTAGTAAGGCTAAGTTGGATAACGTTGCGTTAGGTTAGTTGAATTTAGAGATTGAAAAAAAAATGTAAGTGATTCCAATATTCAATATGTAATAAATTGATCGGAAAGTATAAAAAATTAAGGTAATTCCGTCGTAAATTTAACCTGGATAAGTGACATAGAACTATTTTGAAGATATGCTTCTTAACACACATTCATAAACTTTCTAAACCTGCTACCTTTTCTCTATTTTCACCTTTTAGCTGAGCAATCTGTCATGATTTTAATTTACAGATATATCATTCGGTCGTAACGTAAAAACAGTTTTATAATGCAAAATTCACATTAATATTTGATTTTGAACAGGTGGCAGGATAATTATTGTACATTTGTTTTCGCGGTGCAATCATGTGGGGCAATGTATATAGAATGAAAGTTCTGTGAAATGTATCGTACCGCGAAAACTCTGCTGTCAAGATAGAATGAAACAGAAATTTCAAATGTATTCAGATCGCAGGATCTTAATCTCATTGATAGATAAATCAGCAAGGCTTATCGATAAGCGTTGACGTAATGCTAGTTATAAATCATCGTGTGAAGCGTGATTAATAGGTATTTTCTTAGCGTTCGTGCGATAAATTTTTGTTGCTATCCCAAATAATTTTTTATAACTTGAAATTTTTTTTCATGATTCAAAACCATGCAAAAATTTATCTTCAAAAAATGAGATCTTCAAAAAAAAAAATTAAAATCGGGTGAAAACATTGCTATTTTCTAGAGAAAAAAAAATAATAGAAAATAGCGAAATTTCATACGACGAGTTAATTCGATACGTGGCATCCCTAAGTGCAGCCGCACCTAGTATTATATCTGCCGAATTTAATGAATCCCAATTTGAATACGATATATATGATATTAAAAGCAGATTAGATATATATATACATATAAAAACTCAAATGAAGTATGCGTACACAGATAAGAGACTGCTGGCGCCTTTGCGATACTGATAAGCCGATAGCGTGAGTCAAAACACGTCGTAATGCTTTGCTTTTAATAATAATAAAGAAATGTAAAAAATCTAATTTAGATTATATCGAATATGTTCACTCGATTCAAGTCAATTTCGACGCTGAGTGCAAGAGACCATTTGCTTAATTATAATTTTTCGATAAAATTTTTACAATCATCCTTTTTCCAATTTTTCAATATTATTTTTATTTTTTAGACGAAAGTACTTGAAAATTTATATTAGAAATCATGAAATCATAATTCGTTTGTAAAAATAGTTGGAATGTAATATATTGGGCATTCTCTGTCAGTTCAGATAATAAGTCATTTTTAAGAGGGTGGAAAAAAAATAACTGAAGTAACGGAGAATGTTTCATAATACTGTCGTATCAGCTGTACCTCAAACTTATCACTTTGTTTCTGAGCCAATCTCGTGATTTGCATAACGGGCAAATGTCACAGAGAGACTCTCGATAAAGCGTATGTTGGACGCGGATGGTACGAGGGGGTGCCCAAGGGGGTAGGTGAAATTTACGTGTTTACACGAGATCCGCTCGTTTCACGATACCCGTGGGATCGAGAGCGGCCAAAGGGAGATACGCTCTTGTAGTCGATAAATAAATAAATAAATTGTTCAAGGCAATTCTGTACGAGAAGATGGGCAATGATGCTAAATAAAATTTAAATCATCGAATTTATAGTCTCGAAAATTAATAATCGATTATCGAAGAGAAAGTTCGAAAAATCGAAAGGGGAGAATAAAATAGTTTTTTTTTTTTCAAATTGACTTTAATGTTGAAAATAATTAATAATATTATGGAGTAGAATTTTGATATTCAGTTTTTTACTGCACTTAAGACACGGCAAAAAAAATTTAGTACGGCCGTGTGTGAAGTGTAAAATCGTCGCTGGTGATAGAGAATCGAGCGTACTCTGTGCGCACACGCGGTACGCACGATTTAAAAAATAAAAAGGGTTGTGCCCGCGAACGCGCGACCTTGCGCTAAATTTAAAGAGGGTTTTCCGCGCGCAATTTAGCGACACCCGCGCGGATCGTCCGGCTCGCAACTAACTAACACACGCACTCATGCATGGACTGCCAATCCCCGGGTACGGTCACCCTCGGTTGGTCCGCGAGTAGCCAGGACAACTCTCTCTATTCACTGTTCAACTGGCAATTATTTTAATCCAAATCGCGGCTTGTATATTCGCGCGTAAGCCAATCAGACTATAAATTCAACATAAAAGCCCCAGTGAATGTCACCAGGTAGTCATTCGACATATAAATTATTGTTGTGAGTTATTATCATCACAACCCTTATCAATTGAAAAAATGGAACCAGGTTAAAAAAGCAGTGAAATTTTAAGAAAAAAAAATTTAATTATTTTTGCCGCAAACTATAAAAATGTCATACAACATTTTTATATCGAGTGTAAGTTAAATTGGACAGGAATAAAAAAAAATTTGTATAGTTTGGAGGATGGCGAATTTTCGTTGTGTAAAAAAAATTGTGATGTTTCGAAAAATCAAAAAATTATAGCGCATCGATTTCCTCGAGACATATCTCGATATATGAGTGAAATATTTATCACACTAGCGACAATTGCAATCTTACGTGAGTGTAATGAATAAACGTCGAGTGGCTTTCGCGAATTGCAAATTGTATCCGATCGTACGATCGTTAGCTTACAATGTAACGCCGCGAGTCGGGCTACATTATAAATAACTCACGAGTAGCGACAGCTGCGAGTACCAAGCGAACCGAGTAAACACGATAAGCCAGTTTTCTCATGAAAGAAAATTTTTCAACGCGTAGTTCCATCTTCATTGAATTTAAGCTACTCAGGAGGCGCGGCGCGGATTGTTAAAAACGTTTGTGAATTTTTAATTCCCAATTTCGCGCTCACTCGAGTCGAGAGCCCTCGTCGTTTTCACGATAGGTGTACACTCCATTTTTTCCGCCATATTATATCCGTTTAGTCGGTATTTTTTGTTTCCCTAGCAAAGAGAGAAAAATAATGCGAATAAACACGCGGTACTGTCTAAATATTGTCATTGCGGAAATGCGGGGGTGAATATCGAGGCTTTGTCCGCCCTGAGCTACGATACAAATAGTGTATAATACTCGAGTGGGGATTACGAGGTGCAAGCAGGAGAAAATAGTGAGTGAAAGAGAAACCGAGTACGTGAACGTGTCGAAAGCACATATCGAGGAGACATTTTCCGCTGCTGGTATACGTCGAGCGTTTGCTCACCCTCTCGACGTCTGCAGCACCGAGATCCAATTACCCGGAGGTAATAATGTGCCGCAGCATGTTCACCTGACGCACTCTTGCTATAATTCTCTGGGTTTCCCTCCCTAAGTCTTTTTTTTTTTTTTTTTTTTTTTTTTTTTCGGTGCTATGTGTCTTTGAGATTCATTAATTTTTCGACACATAAATTCACATGGCTGAAGCGAAGACAATAATGTCACGTGACGTTAGTGTCTGGTATCCGTGGTATAATTATGATTGGCAATGAAAGTATTTTTGCCACAAGATCGATTTCGAAACGATTCATAAATTAGTGAGAAATGTTTTTTCTTTACCAGAGAAATCAATAAAAATTAAACTCAGGTATTAAACGAATATTCGATACCCGATGACTCACCGATAATCCCATGTGGCCCAGATACGAAATTCGACCACATGGGCTTGGCGCGCAAAAAGCATAGATATGAGTCACATGATATCGAATCAAACAGCAAATAACACGAAAGATTTAAGTATTAAAAAAAAACGCGTTCGCTTGACAATTGTCATATCGTGTGTTCCTGTGAGCCTTGATCTCAATATTCGCGTTACATTATTTATATAAAAAACTGATATAAAAAAAAATGTTCATCCATTTATTTGACCCCGGGACCAATGTGCTAAATTTCCAAACATGACACAGAACGCTTATTACTCCTAATTCGTCACGTCAGATCGGACACGAGGAAGTCAGTCTCGATCTGTGTAACCGTAAATACAAATGTGCCAAGACACGAGATTATGCTCAGAGCTCTCGTGCTCCGAAAGTTGTGAATCACGTGATTCCCGAGGCGCCCGAAATTCGTCGTACGGCCCGAGTGTTGCCGGCTTGTAGCGTGCACTTGGGCGGTAGCTTTAGTAACATCTAACTAATACCAGTGTCAACACCACCACCATTACTATTCCCGTCTGGCGTCGTCTGCTGGCGTCACGTATGGGCGAGTGCGAGTGCACTCATCGTCGGCGAAATAGAGGTACGATTCTCGTGAGGCTTACTACAGAGAGACGAGGAGTCCACGTCTACGGTACAAACAACTATCGTGTATCGCACATATACACGTGCATCAGCAACACGAGGACCTGAATTCGCGGCCACGCTCAAGCGCAGCTTCCACGTTGGTCCCCGGCCGCGTGCTCCATTATTATACACACAAGCCACTTTCAATCCGCATGTACATCATTACCGGAGTCGTGGAGAGAGATCGGCCGGAGTGACAGAAATCCGAGAGCGACGGAAGATCGCTGAAGTTCTTCGGCAACTCTGTGCCGCGCTTCCTCGCGAGAGAGAGAGAGAGACGCGATATATTATAGCAGTGGAAACAAGTGTGCGCGGTACAATGTAGAGGGTGGAAGCGAGCGAGTCGCGAGATGCACGCTGTGTGTTGGGTAGATGCTGAAGAGCGCGCGGGGCAGAGAGAGAGAGAGAGAGAGAGAGAGAGAGAGAGAGAGAGAGAGAGAGAGAGAGCGCGAGCAGGAAGAGAAGAAGAGGAAGATGAAGAGAAGACTCGAGGATAGCACGAGCCGGCGAGGTAGCAGCAGCAGCAGCAGCAGCAGCAGCAGCGATACACACAAAGCCGGCGAGTCTACAGCCAGAGGGGACGAGAACGGCGTGCATCGATTGGCGCGCTAGCCGTGACCCCCACCATAAGCTTTCCCTTTCACCCAATGGGGCCTCACTTTCGCGCTCGGCCGCGTCGAGCCTCGGAGCCGGCACGCTGCCGCTGCGGCGAGTGCTCTCAGTGACTGGTGTGCCCTACGTGAAGAGCGAGCGACAACGAGTTTTACGTTCCCGCGCCGGGCTTATCTATTATTGTCATTGTGTTTTGTCGGCTGCTGCCGGTACAACGATTGGAGCCAACGGTTCTCAAGGCCTCGAAGCCGGCTCATTTCTCTATATACGCATACACACACACACACATATGTATATACAGCTCGATACATATACGTAAACGGAGCATACCTGTAAATACAGAGCGAAAGGGATGGCGTCGAATTAAAGGGACAACCAAGAAACTAGACAATTGAGACGGTACCAAGGACAAAGCGTGCAGACGAAAAAAAGCGCCAAGCGAATCTTCGATCGAAATTACCCCCAGACGAGCGATTGCGCGCTGCTGCTGCTGCTGCTGCTGCTGCTGCTGCGCCCGCCGGGTGACCCTGACATTCGGCAGCGTCACTGTCGACGAACGCGCCTACACCGAAAACGTATTCCATGCCAGTTATCATTGAGACTTGCGAGTCTGGTGCAACTGTTTTAACCGGTATATCACATCCTGGCAGTGGACATCTCACGGGCGTTCGCCAGAAGCGACCTTGACTTTGGTCCACCGCGTGACCACCTGACACCGGTGTCGAGAGTGCGGCTCTCAAGAACGCACACGCTTTGGACTGGGTTATCGCTTGTTGGTGTTTGCACGACCTTGTCATTAACGCTGCATTGACATTGAGAAGAATGACATTTGGAGAAGGTGCGGAAAATTTTTAGTGTCGATCACCGGGTGATGTAGACGTGTCCTTAACGATGACAATGAGATAGCTTTCTCATTGTGTATCACCCATCAAGACGATCCTCGCGATTAAACGACTGTCCATTGTCAAGATTTAATTTGTCGTTGAGATTTCTGCACATTGTACCCGGTGCGTCGGGGGTACTTCCAGTCGGTGGTCCGTCGTCTCCTATCTTCATAGTTTTGATCTTCATCAGGAATTCGGCGTAACCAGCGTTACCACCGAAAATATAATCAGGACCCGAAGTGCAGCACAAATAGTAATACGATTTGAACGTTGAATGGGATCTGATAGGACGCGACTCGGTGATCGGTATGATAATATAGGAATCCCGGCGGTGAAGGGTCTTTGTAGCTGTAAGTGTCTTCGTCACACTGACGGAAATCGGCGAGTTCCACCTGGCGTCCGAGGTATTTTCATACCTCGCTCGACTCGTCCTCGAGGAAGAGTCGAAGCCGCACGTCGTAAGCACGGAGACCAAGAGGAAGATCCTAGAGCGGGATTTGCCTCTTACCGGTGTCGGTGCTCACTGCGTCGGGTCTGCCTCAAATTGCCGAGAAGCTGCGATTGGAAAGAAAATGGCACCGAGACGTCACGCTGCAAACGGTCACGTCGGTGGCCTCCTCGAGGTCGCCGGTGCCAACAACGAGACCCTCGACAATTTTCCGATTAACGGACAGATGACGAGCACCACCGGATGCTGCACTCCGACGGGTGAATGTCTTCGGGGTGACCTGACGATCCGTATGAACGCCCTTCAGGACACCGTCAAGGTCACGTGCAACAACGAGAGCTGCACCGCCGGTCAATTTATGCATCGCGAGTGCTTCGATGCCTGGGAACAAACGGTTCTCACTTATCTGAAGAACTGCGGACGCGCTCGCAGTTGGTCCGAGCGTCAACGTCATCAGAATCTCTGGACCAAGAAGGGATACGATCTCGCGTTCAAGGCCTGCGGATGTCGATGCGGCAGAGGTCATCTCAAGAAGGATCTCGACTGGATGCCACCCGGACCTGGTAACGCCGCTGGCAATCGCGGACCCGAAGAGAGCGAAGCCAAGAAGAAGAAGCGTCGAAACAGGCAGAACACGAGGCCCAGCCTCGCCGTTTCGGCGGGACCACCGAGTCACGCTGGTAATCATGCTGCAAGCGGTGGACGGGGTGGAACTGACGCTCAGATCATCGATTCTGTACGTGGACGAGCTGGCTCATTGTCTTCCGGGACTGGATCTTGCTCACCGCCCGCTACCAGCGAACCCAGCGTCAGCCCTCTTCATCAACCCCAGGCCATCGTCAAGAAGAAGAGCAAGGTCGACTTTTTTGGCGATCACAGGGCACGGTGAGTTATTTACTATTTTTCCATTTGTTTATCAATGCCAAATTGGGCTGCACCCAATTTCATGCATGGCCACATTTACATTACGTCGAGTAGAGGAATTTATGTAGAACACACACACAGATGATGAAGAACAAAAGTTTTAGCGTGCTAAACGCTTCCAACAGTTTTTGCTGAGCACAATTATCGCTTTTTATGAGGAACCTAATTCCGAAATCCCTCCTCGATCTTATTAAAATAGGGGAGCAGGCAAAAGGGCTCCGGGACATGAAACAAGCGTTAAGTGATATAATATTGGAAATATTATATTCTCGAAGGGTGGAAAGTATGACTATTGAGGGGAACTCCCAACGAACCGATAGACCAAAAAAAAAAAAAAATCGCACCAAGGGATTGTTTCTGTCGAATACAATGTTTTAGATGCTCTAATTTTATTCCAAACGGAAGGAAGGGAATTTTGTTTTTTCTTCCAAGAAAATTAATTTTTCTTTCCTTGCGCGGTTGATTTAGTTGGAAATGCTTCTAAAGTCTCTGAAAGGTTATTAAAAAATCGAAGAAAAATATGGATCAAGTCGAGAGTGTACCGAGGCAAGGAAGGAAGCGATATAAATGATGGAATTTGTCATTGTCAGTGGGTAATTAGGCGATGAATGGGATCTGGTGTTGAGTGCGCCAAGTTCCGTGGTGCACAAGGACATTCCCCCTCAGCGCCGTTGAAAATAGACGGTCTCGAATGACTGGGTATACAGAGAAAGGAAAATTGAGACGGATTGTATAAATTTGAGACGTCGCGGCGTCGCCAATTCTCGGGCGGGCAATAAGCCCATTTGCGAAGGAGTCTCAAGCGATTCGTGGACGCGCGAGGAGGGTTATAACCGCGAGTTAATTTAGTTAAGCACACGCCGCTTCTAATTGTAAGTTACTCGTTCTTAACGGGCCTCGGTAGCTCGTTCACGTTCGTTGTTGTTCGTTCGCTCGTTCTCGTTCGTTATTCCTTCATGGGTGGTATACGAGAGAAGACACCATAGTCGGAAAAGCTGCCACAAATCATTCGAAAGAGCGCACCAACGATCTGAGATAAAACTCCAAAGTTCATTTTAACTAAGCCTGGTGAGCTTACTAGCGCTACGTGCAAGAACCGCTCCCACCAACTCGTAAATCTTTATGTATTAAGCGCGAAAACGATGAGCTCCGAAAATTCCGGGGCGTGTGTCTTGGTTCTGCCCATTTCAACTTCGCTTTTCAACTCCCCAAACCGACAAAATTTTTATTCTCGCGAGTGAATTTAATTTACCGTCGATAAAAAGTTATACGACTGAGTTATAAGATGCGGAATTATGAAGGGCTAAAATCCAAGGGAGAAGCCGAAAATCTCGGAGACGACGATATAACTCTGCGTGATTTCGACGTCGGGCTTAACGAAATCCGCTAAAATCCCGAAATGATCGGTATCACCGATAATCGATATCGCAATATCTTACATGCCAAATCCCCATATTTCGATCGATTTCGATCGGTTAACCGGTAGTGAAGACTCGCACCAGTTCCGAGAAGTTCGAGAAATCTTCGATGCCAAGAGTTTATTCGTCCCGCCACCAGGAGGCACATCGAATCCTTATCTCGGTGTCCCAATTGGTCCTGGTAGAAACTGCAAACGGGGAGTCGCCGAGAGAACCGGTCCAGCCAGACCGGCTCTTTGCTGTTCCGCGTTGTCGCCGGTGACGGCGAACAGACTCGAAGCAGAAGACATTTGCCTGGAGAACATACGGGCAGAAAATTAATTAATTAAGTTTTTTTTTCCAATTTATCCCGATCGAAATCGATGTTAGACTTGCAATCATATTAATTTCCGGGCAAAACCTAAAACCGAAAAGATAATTATTTTCAACACGCAAATTATCTATAATCAATAATAAAACTGGGCAAGGTCGTGAGAATTGATTCCGAATGATAAATCAAAGCAAAAGTTGTCGGAAATTATGATAAATCTTTGACGGCTTTGAGGCTGAGGCTTCGAGTATTTAACAGAAATTGTCGGATCGCATGCTAGCTGAAGAATAATACAGGCTGCGTATGAATGAATGCGTAGGTCCCAGAAGCGTGTTTCGCTGTTGGTGTAGAGTGGAGCAAAGACCGTAGCGAGCGTAGTATCGCTCGTCGGAGAGTGTCATGAGCTCGTTGAGTTGCTGCAAACTGGCTGTAACTACTAGCCGACCGGCCAGACCCCATCTCCTTCGCTCTACTCCTACTACTTTTACTACTACTACTACTGCTGCTGTCGTTGCGACCGACGCTACTACTTTGCTGCTGCTGCTGCTGCGAAAAATAAGACACGACGAGACAACGTGTGGTGAGTTCCGCCGGTAATATACCCCACCCCTGACCACCGCCACAACCGACGACTACTATATTTAGAACTCGCCTTGGAAACCTGTCCTATTTCTGTTTATCGAATACACACTCGGTTCGATCTTTCGCTGCGCCGCTGCTGGCGAACCGATTCCCTTGGCGAATCTGGAGTACGACGTCTTCGTCGATATATTCATATCAGTTATTATCGGCAATAAAGTTGTTTGGTAAATCTCATGATAATTAAGACTTTAAAAGCCAAAAGCAATATTCCCGGTGATTCCGTAGAACTAATAAATTTATCTCTAATACTTAACAATCTTATGAATATAAATAATTGGACTGAAAACACTGAGCATTGATAAATAACTTTTTCACATTTACCGGAGTTAATTATATATATTTGCCGTTTGTCCATAACGCTATTTAATGGCGATATGGATATTATTATTTTTTGTAATTTTTTTTTTTGTTAAAAAAATGATCAGGCCTTGGGTAAAAATCATTATTCGAAGTTTTTCATTGTGGCAGACTCTATCTTTGCGTTCATATCGTAACGTTATGCCCGAGGGAAGCGAACAGTGCTATAACTTGTATTGCACTTTTTTGACTTTTAAATGCACTATCGCGATGTCTCGGGTTTAGGTTGGCTTCTCCCCTTGGCGAGAAGGGGGGGGGGGGGGGGGGGGAGGGGAAGGATGCGGGAGAACTGTTGCTGTTGCGGTGGTAGTGTCTGCGGGGCAACGGTGTGCATCCAAGACGCAGCTTGCGAAAAGGGAGAGGGGCGGCGGCGCGTAGCCTTGACCGTGGCCACCTTCTCAGGGCCACCGAGTAAGTGAAGAGGAGTCGGGGACTTTAGAAGCAACAGCCTCCAAGGCCAACTGCATCGAACCACGCCACGATATAATGCCTTTAAAACACTCCATTCTGTTATGCACTGTCTTCTTCATTTTTTATTGATAAACAAATGGATAACACCCAAAGGGAAAAAAAAAACAATTAAGTATTTCATTTTTTTCTGCTGGTGCGTATGGCACACCATGAAAAAAAAAAAATTATTATTTATAAATATGTGTAATACTGAAAAATTATTCTAAAGTGGAAAGTTGGAGTTTTTTTTTTTCAACCATTTAATTTGAGCACTGAACTTCCGGTTGTTCAGTTTGATAAATATTCCCTTGAATTTGGATTCTCGTTGGAATGTATTTTTTTGGTTCTTCAGAGATAAATTCTCGACAAACGATTTGATTTCGACTCTGGGACACGCGAGTATTTCTCAAGGTTTTGTGGGAGACGATGAAGTTCACTATTTCATTGCTCGTAGACGTTCCCGAGGAAGCTCATATCGTATGTAATCGATATTATGATATTCGGCAGAGTTTTGGAGGGTTTAGCTCTAGAACGACGAGATTGGTATATAGTGGGAGAATATACAGCCGGAGAAAATGCCGATAGTCTCGGAATCCCGAAGACGAACGAGTTCCACAGTTATAATTGAAAGCCTCGAGAAATATCTTGCAATCGAAAGTAACACTTTATTGTACCTTTTATTACCCAAACTGCCGTTTTTTTTTTCCCGAACACTCTATTTTCCGAGCTCACGCGATAATAATATATCACATACTCTGCTATTTTGTAATACAATCTTGGATACAATAAATTATAAGACGAGAATCTGAGAAAACAAATTTTATCGCTCACATCAGTCTCAAAATTTCGTATACACATTCAATGAGCCGGAGACTAAGTTGCTTCTTTGACAATCATTTTGTTTTATTTTATTTTTTGAAAATTATGTGTGTATTTGCAGAATGTGTAATGTTGATTGTATCGTTTATGACGGGGGAAAAAATTGTTTGGTATCAAGTTACTTTGCTTTGTAATAAAACGTAAATTAAAGATCGGTACGTAAATATTTTGTTCGCTTCGCTCGTGTGGTATAATAAAGCTTACAGCACCGGGTGATAAGATTAATCGGACTCTTCTTCCCCGTGTTACTCGAACGTTTCGCTTGCATTAGTGAAATAAGAGCCAACTTGTCTCTCGAGTTGAGCTTGGAGAGTCAAGTATGTGCCTCTCGAAGAATCAGGAAGTCCGATTAGTTGCGTCACTGCGTAATAAGCCGAATTAAGAATGTGCTACCCAATCAGAATCCTGAGCAAAAGGTTTATAAAAATTTGGGTGATTCGCGAAAAAAAAAAAAAAAATCTCAAAATATTCGAACCAAAAAAATCAGATTGTTAATTTTAATTAATTCTTTTAAAAATTAATATGCATCGTCTATAGTTATTTTACGATAAAAATAAATAAAATCGACAAAGTCGGTTGACAAAAAAATTGCACTGTTGCAGATCTGTGTGCGAAACGTCGTTAGACCCGCGCCAAGAATTGAGATTTCGCGAAAAAAATAATAATAACATATATCACGACTGATTCGCTAATCCACACATATCGTAAATTTCCATACACACAAACAAATGTATATACTGGCAATGGCCCGTTGCCACACTCGCTAAACTTATCTCACGAGTTTATTTCGAGAGCTGTGTTATTTTCAATTTCATAAATAATCTCCTTTCCCCGGTTCTGACGCGAAATGATAAAGCGCCCGATTGGTGTTGTTATTGCAGAATTTTTTTTTTCTCTCTCTCTCTCTCTCTCTCTCTCACGATCTGTCTCACTCAATGATTAATTTTTAGTATTGTGGGTCATGGCGATCTCCTTGTCCGCTGTTTGATGCATTGCTATTATATTGTCGTCTATCTGTAGCTTCACTTGGAGGAGAAAAAAAAAGTGCTTTTATTCGCATAAGACGCATAATGCATAACAGTGCACTCGAGACTGGAGGAGATAAGCTATCGCACCAGTCAAGGCCACCATGGCCAACCGCAACAGAATAAATATTTTCCAAATCTCGACCGTGGCCGAGGGCGTTGCGAGTCCTTATTTTTCTGGCACGGGTGTTCTTATCACCAAACTGGCGCGAACGCCGTATTATCTCATGAGATTTCACGGGCACACCTACTTTCCTTTTTGTTCAAATGTTCTGAACTTTTTTCGTGGAGAAGATAAAAATTGCGGTGCAAAATTTTTCGAAAAAATGCACTGCAAAATTGTCAAATATGAATATTTCGAAACCAACATTTTTTTCTTCTCATATTCGAGTTAATGTTTTCTGAGTAATTAAATTTTATTATGCAAAATGAACTGGTCAAAATTTTGATGAATGAATGCTATTTTTTAACTACCACTTAATATGATAATTTATCACAGTTGTTTTCCCGCCCTTCCATGTATATATATAATCTTATAAGAATAAATTTTCTTTATTTATTTGTCAGACAATTGATAAGAAACATATTATATAAATATTGAGCTACTAAATATGTAACTATAAATATTTATACATACAATCCTTATTTTGCTGGCTCTGATATTCTTATCGCTGCGAATGCTGGATTATCTTTAGCGAACTTTGTCTCCTTTTCATTCTTCTCATCGTCCGCTTCGCTATTTGCGGAGGGTTAAAAAGAAACTGCGATACTCTTGTATCTCCATCGCCGCGTGGTTTTTATAGTTAAAAAAAATTTCTATCGTATTTAATTATCGGTGAGGTGGGGCCAAGGGGACCTGAAAAATAAATATCACTCGGCAAACATAACGCTGAGGCACCTTGCTGTGATAAATTGCTGATAAGCGAGAGGCGCGAATCTGGTGACAGACTAAGATCCTATTTCTTCGTATATCCACTTGAAACGTTATTTATTTATTTATTTTTTTTCGTAAATTGGTCATCGTTGAATATCGAAATAATTTATGAATTTTTCAAATATAAAAAAAACCCAATAAATACCAATTGTTGTTTAAAAAAAAAACTGAGCGAATAATTAATGGTACTGATAAGAAATGTAGAGTATATTGCAGAGAAACCTGTCCCCTGAGCTTACGGGTGGTCGATGTTCGCCCCGACAAGGTTCTCGTTTCAGGAACGAACGGAAAGATCGTTGGGGAGGGATACGCGAATTGGAAATTGGCTATTTCGTCGAGAATTTGTGGAAGAACTTTCGGTCCTTTGGCAGGATTCACGACAGATCCGAAAATAACGCTTCCCGGGACGAAAATAATAGGTCTACGAGAGCAGCGATGGAATGAAACGGCGACATCGGGTAGATTCGGTTGAGAGGAGTGCGAGGAATGACCCTGAACTCCAACCCTTCGGCCAAGAGTCCAAGGATATCTTAAAGACGAGCTTACGATAGACAATCCTTTCTGCTACCAAACATCAAAGGGATACATTCACATTTCTCGCTGTTGCTTCTCATCACATCCCCAACAGCATCAGATTTTTCACAGAATTTCATCTAAACCGATTTTACTACCAACGACCGATATTCTTCGATTCATCAAAAATCCACATTACCCCTATCTTTGTAACCGATTTTTCAAAGTCTTTTTTTTAATAATCTAGACAATCATTTACCGATTTTCTTACCGATCTTTTTTTTTCAACCGATTTTCTTCATTATTTGAATAACCGATTGCCGATGTTCACATTCGTTATTAAATTTTTTCTTCTTGCTAAATTATCGTTGCACGCAAAAACGTATGTTTTTGTTATGACGAGATTTTCGTGCCAAGCGATGAAAAAAAGATCGAGACCGACGAAATAAAAATCGGTGATCGTTACGGCCATCTGCGATTTATCACAGAGTGAAGAAGGAGCAACTTAGCTTGTCAAAATCCTCTCGAGACTCGGGAACTGAAGGATTCTCCGATGTGCTGTGGTCTCTTCTGTCGAGAATTTGGGGGGAAGAGTTTTCTGCCGGCTGGTGGCTCTTTTCTTCCCACCCATCTTCTCGAGAGGCGTCGTAATGGCGAGAAACTTATCTCTGCACGAAGGGAGTGAGAGCCCACAGGTAGGTCATGGACTCTTTGGCGAAGTAAGCGAATAAAGAGGAAAAAGAAAAAGAAGAAGTGGTAGATGAAGGGAAAAAAAAAGAAAAACAAAATCAGAGAGTGACTCCCATCTCATGAATGCTAATGGGACTATATCGCGAGAGCTACTATAGTCGCCACGAATTTCCTACACCGAGGTCTCGCCTCTTTATAGGATCTATAAGCCGGCCGGCCAGACATTTGCATAAATTTAGCAATCAGCTCGTTACTCGATTCAACGATGCGAAAGCTCGTCACCATCACTCTGTGACTGTACGTATAAGGTTCCTACATATGCATCGGATAAATAACATGCAATTCACATTTTTGCAGACGACGTTTATCAACGTATATAAACGAGAAAATTATTGGACTTATTACCGAAGAAATTTTCATTTTTAATCCAATATGGTAATTCAATAATTAGATGGATTAAAAATTAACTGACGAAAAATATTCTCAAGTAAAATCAGATTAATTCGTAAACATTTTAGAGGTTTTACTTAATTACCTTTTTCTAAAAAAAAAATACTATTGCTTTCCCAATAAATAAAATGAAAATTCGAAAAAAAAAAACGTCATAAATTATTTTACGTCGATTAGAATTTGTGCGGGCTTCGGGTTTCCTCGGTTTGCATAATCGCAACAAAGTTTGGTGGTTAGGTATTAGGCCCAGCCGCCGAGGGTTGTAACAAGACGAGTGAAAAGGGTGTAAGGGGCTTGACAGGGCATACGCTAGACTGCAAGCAGCAACCCTTTTGAAGCCCGGCTGCTGGTTTCGTCTGGGCTACCGTTCGCCAAGGCGATGTATGCTCCGCAGGTATACCTTATCAAATTATGAACCCATCCCGCTAGAGCGCGGTGCCCGCGCTCTTCAGGGCCGTGTATACCGGCGGCGCAGCGTGGGGTATCGAATTACGTATTCCGGGCTGTGCTCCCTTAGCCAGTACGCTACTCGCACGGAACAATAAGCGCCGCGCCACACACTAACGTTTTCCACTGCCGCCGCCACCGCCGCCGCCGCCTCGGTTCTCGTTGCCGCGTAGCCCCTGAGGTAATCCCGAACGCGAAACTCGAAGCTCCTCACGTTCTGCGGCGGTCGCTTCTTCGTCTCTCTCTCTCTTTTAGAAACAGGCCTTTCTCTCTCTGCGACTCCGCGGCTACGTCGCCTATACGCACACCCTTAAATTTTCGCGGATAACCTCCCGGGAACGGTCTCCAGTTTGAAAGGGAAATGGAACTTGAATTGACTTTTTTCTTTTTTCTGTTGATCATAAAGTATAGGCTTTAGTTTAGCAACATATATTTTTTTTAGGACAGAATAATACTCAAAATATTGACTTGGTGAAAAAAAAAATCGAAAAAAGGGAAATGGTTAAGGATAAAAAATGACCTTCGTCGGTTGTTCGATATTTATAATTTTTTTTTGCTTTTCCGTATGTGCTGAGTTTCAGAGGTCTTTACATTTTCTCTGTACACCTGAGGGAAACGTCTCGCCGTAACGGTCCTTTGTACCGAACTAAAAGTACATACACAGAAAAGCTCAGGTGGCACGAAAGCTCGTGGAACGAACGGCAGAAGCAGCAGACCAGACAGCCCCTGACTAGTCGAACAATGCGCCGAGGTCGACGTGAATTATACAGATACGATTCTCCTTCTCTATACACACATACTCTCGGTTAGTCGAGGATTCGCGAATCGAACGTTGCCCTAAGCGACGAGAGTGCATAAATGTAGCAGTACTGCAGTCGGCTTTCAGGCTCATGTCTGCCCACTCGGATATTAATGCTGCTGCAATGAATCTTTTCGCATGTACTTTCATGAACAAAAAGATTTTGGCTGTTTGTTGAGGAAAAAAAAAGATCCTCACTCAAACTCAATGCTGCAATTTACGTTTGAATTTTATTGTTCTTCCCATTATTATTATATTTGCAAATCCAACAATCAGATATTTTATTTATTTTCCAAAACAGAATATAATTTCATATTTTTGATTTTCAACGTAAAAAATGACATTTTCACATTATCGTGGAATATTGAACGTAATTACATCCACATTTTCATTAGGACGAAGCGTGTTTATGTCTGGGCAAAAGGTCGGGATACCCTCGAATGAATTTCCTCGGTGGATGCTGTGGATGTACACGAAATTTGTAGTAGCTACTAATAGGTATAGGTACGAAGCTACTCAAGTTTTTGTTTACCCTCAGTCCGCGCGGCTGGCCTTCGCTTAGGGCAACACTAGGGCTACAGCATCGAGACGACCATCATCAGTAGGAGCCCTCGTATCCCTCTGCTGCCTACCCTGCACTTCCCAACAGCAGAGAGTTAACGAGCTTCTCGTGAACCCTGCCCTCTTTGCTTTTGCGGTACAATCTCGAACGAACAAACATATTCGAGCGGCTTGGTTGGGTTATGGGGTGCAACTGGCTCGTTAAATCACGGCCTAAGCACTGTGCGAGAGCTGTGGCTACGAGAGCCTTGCACTGCCCGAAAACCTTCACCAAGCCTCAAACACCAAAATCCTTATTTACGTCCGAACCCGTTATCTTTGCTTACAAGCTGGCTGGCTCGCTACAAACAGAGACAGGCAATATTACATTACGACACGAGTGCGAGAAATTTTTTGTTCCACCGGTGCGGACATTTTATCTGATAATCAACATAAAACTCGAATTTTCGTACATTGGGAGGTAAATTTTTTTGCAATAACTTTCCTTAACTCCTCCGATAACGTTTTACCGCACTCGTGTCGTAATGAAAATTCGTCACGAGATTAACATTATTCGATTTCTTTGAAAGCGTTTCAATGAATGACTTATTTTCTAATAATTAATCGTTCTTTTTGCGCGACTCGAGTCAAGTAAAGTGCTTGCGATGCAGTTTTTGTTGGAAAAAAATTTTTAATTGAGGCTCAGAAGAGATGAAATAATAACGGGAGCGTAGAGAATGATAGCGGCACAGATTCCTCCGCTCTACTCTTTGGGACGCTAAGACTTAACTGCGCGACGCGATACCGCGTTGGGTTATCGTGTGTACGGGACTGTAAATTATAGCCGAGGGTGCTTTACTGCTAATTGGTTTGTTAACGTTCGTGTTTGCCTCCCCCGGGATCTGAGAGTGAAGCGTGGATAAACGCACGCATGGCCCCTCCGCGACTCTGTGGAATGATACTTCTTCGGCAATGGCGGCCGTTACGGCGGTAAAACTGCCGCAAATTTGCGCGACCGTGTTTTTCGATTGCGCTCATTCGACGTCTTGATCATGATCATGTAAACGAAGACTGTCGGTCAGTTCTTGCGATCACGATAATTTTCCTTTGGTTTTTTTTTTTATTATTTTTTATCAAACTCAGTCAGTGATTAAGCGATGTTGTGGTTTGTCCGATGAGCAAGAAATTCCTTCGGCAAAGTGACTGTAAAAATCAGAGGATAATGACGAGACTGAAAACGAGAAGTTCATTAATGTTTATTACTGCTTTATAAAATTTGAGGAAAAAAAAACAGAGTACAGTTGAAAATATATCTGCTGGTAATTTGATTGTTTATGACTTTGTATTATTCGGAATGCATTAAAAGGAGCAAAATGATTTGTTATGTTCCCGCAGCTGTCACGTGTGCCAGGAATTGTAGATTCGTGTTTTCGCCAATTTTTATGTAAGAGTTAGAATTATTTATAGCTTATCGTTTCACGAAAACAGTTCGGACGAAGCAGCTCGATAAAAGTAAATATTCGAACAACGACTGCCCCTCAAAAGTATCATGCACCTCCATATGTATGGACGAGTGCAGTGCGAACCAAGGACAGCGAGAGATCAAACGAGTTTTGTCGAAAACACTTCATAAATGAATAATGAACCCGCGATTAATACGCTCGAAAATAGTCTCACCGAATATTTATGTATTCACGATAAGCACACGAGCAATAACGATTATTAATTTCGTGAGTTGCGAAATTTCATGATTGCACGCGAAATAATTTCGAATGCAAAATCGTCGGATTTCAAAATTAATGTCAAAAGTATTGCCTCAAGCAAATTATCCCTAATGTTTATTATTATTATTTTTTTATAATTAAAGCCCATCAGGATAATCGAATTTCCATATGCACAATTATTAAAAATTTTTTTTTTAAATTGTGATAAAAAATCCTGCCAAGTTTTCAAGAGTGAGACGAGCGAATATTTGGCACGAGATTTAACGCAGCCTCTTAATGCTAATGTTTGCGTCGAGCGAGGCAACTTGTCGATTTAGCATATCACACACGAGACCAAAAGAAACGAGTCTGCGAATATGGGGGAGTGAGAGGGTGACTCAAAAAATGGTCTCTCTTCTATTAATAAACTTATTTTCGCTACTCGTCCGACCGGATTCTTTATTCGAGACACGCTGCGCCACCGTATGCGCTGTTCTCTCGTCCATGTGTTTTGGTCGCGCCTGCTTTATGCTAATTTTATTGTACCAGTCAACTAACTAGACGCCGCTCGGTTTGTTCGGATCGTTCGCATGGCTCCGAACTTTCGATAAATTATTACATCAGATGTTTGACGAAATCTTTAAACACGCGAAATAATTCGTGATTCGCGACACGCCCATATTGAAGTCACAGAAAAAAAAACATCGATTTTGGGCCTATTAATACGCACCACATCCTCAAGAATAGAACAAGATTTATTAAGCCACCGGTCCAAGTTTATAATTTATTTTACGCATCATCCAGAGTCTGGTAAAAAATATATTGACCATATTTTAAGCATTTTCAGATATTTCTATAGAACATTTTTTAATTTCAATAGAAATATTCACATTATTTTAGAAACAAAACGGAACAAAAAATGGATATGAAAAATGTCATTAAAAATGAATAATGGATTCAATTTATTAATGAAGTTAATCACAATTTTCAAATTACTCAATATCAATAATGTCAACGAAAATTATGAAGTCTGCTGAGTTTTTTTAGCATTACGGGGACATTGAAAAAAAAAATGCGTCGACCATTTGAGCGAACGGCGAGTCCATTACAATAATTATTCCAAAGTAAACGAACAGAGGGATTTCATAAAAATGGATGCAATGAAATTTCAATAAGAATCGACGGTAAAATTTGTTTGCCGTCCAATTAACTAAATGTGCGAAATAAAAAAATAACGAAGACAGAACCGCGAACGGCGGGGAGCTTTTTTAATTAAGTAAATCACTCGTCCTTCCTGTCGGGATAAAATATCGTGCTTCCATTGACCGAACGTTTGCGGCGACTTTGCGCATTGCCATAACGAACTGCAGCGATGGCCATGCGCATGGCCATCAGAGAGACAGAAGAAGTGCCCTCGAAAAGACGGAGAAAAAAAAGTTTTCTCCATGTTTCCATACAGCAATTGCAACGTGGGCTAGACGTGTGCGATTTGTTCTCATTAAAATTTAACCGACTAACTACTACACTACACCTTGACCATAGGGCACGTCGAGGGTCGAGCCGGTGCGGCGGGGCAAGAGCGTTTTTTTATCATCGAGGGAAAGGCAGCTCTTGTCGAGCAGCACCGTACGTCGATGAATGCCGAAGTACTCGACAGTTCTCCAACCCCTACGTTAACCGTGCACGGTTAGAATGTTCGAGGGAGCTCAAGTGCTGAAAAAAAAAAAAACCCCGAGTGGAATTGTGTAGTACTGCGGCAACAAAATGGAGTCGTTCATCCGGGTACTTTTTATTTGCCGGTCCCTCGACGCACCCGAAAGTGTTAAACACGCCGGAGAAAAAAATATTACGGATAACAAAGTTTTAAGGGCTTGCGGAAATTAGTTTCCGGTTGATAGACTTGGAAGTCGGGGAGCTTTTTTTTCCATCCTTGGATGATTATTGACGTCTCAAGCGAAAGTTGAAATCTGACATACATTCCTGTTGAACGCGTTGATAATGCCATGAAGGGATTTGAAGGGCGCCATGACAATTCGTGGTGAACCATGTGCGAGGTCATCTTCTTATTGACTCCCTCGCATGTGTGGAGGCCGAATTAATCCACATGTTGCTACATATGTACGAATCTTCACGAGTCTGTGCCATAATGTAGCTTTTCCACTAGTTCTCCGCTGGCGCAGTACTTGAAGCACGTGTTTCCAACTCTCTTCAGCTCGGCTCGCCGCAGATGCGCTTAACGAAGTAACATTGCCGGGAGAACTGGCGGGATTAGGTCCTCGAGCGAAGGGCGACTGGGGAATGAAGCGAGAGAGCTCTTTGCCTCACTCGCAAAATCCGTTCAGAGTCCGTTTATCGTGTTAAGGGATATAATTCTGTGTCGTTGTCGCGGAGAGTCTCTCTCTGCTCCGGAGAATCCATCTGTGATTCAACCATGAAGAGTGCGTTCTCTTCACGAACCTTTGTACCTTCGAGCCTACCACGCCAACGTCTGATAATGAGCTTATGTTGTAGCCTTTGCGCCTTAAGCCTGTTGATCTTTCCACAAGCAATGCCACGCCTTCGAAACTGTGTTAGGTTAAATTTACAGTTGCCTAGTAGAATCGCCTAATGCGATAATGCAAATTGTGGAATATTTTAGTATCAACATACGAACTTATTGATGTTACAACCATAAAAACAAATTTTTCGCCTGGCCAACTTATCCAGTTTCAACTAAAAATAATGAAATTTCAAGAATATTATTTGCGGGGTGTAAAAATATTGTGAATTTTTTAATTGTTACAGATTCCGAGTGAATATTTTCAAACTGAAATAAAAAAAATTGATTTTGCCCAGAAGCGTACGGTGGTCCATTTTCTCGTTGAAGTACTACATTGATGAATTATTGACGTCGCTGATTCCGAATGCCGATGAAAGGATAAATTTATAATTTTACCTTTTCATATTTTTTTTGTTCTCGTTCTTCGCAAACGCTATCACGTCGATATATCAAACGGACGTGCAATCCGTCGTGCACCGCTGGGCAGAGGTATCCCTTTGTACGTCAATCATTCATCATTTCTCTCGAGCTATCCGTACGCGTGTATATAGTAAACGGCGTGTATAATGTGCAGCAATAATCTCTCACGGCCTCAGCGAGCGAGCTGCAAGGAGAGATGCATAAACGAGATCCAGATTCTCCTTTTGCATCTGGCCGGTGATCGTAACGTAGAATCCTTTTGCTTCTATTCGCTTTCGGTATAATAACGACGTATGCACAACCGTACCACGGCTGCTATCTATGTGTTGCAAACGCGTGCGAGTTTTTCGCATTAAGAAACATAACGAGACCTCGACCCTTTTATTTCCTATCTTACGAGTAATTATTCACACCGACTTACGTGGGATTACGACCGTTCCGTGTGATTTATCCCCGGCGAATAACATGTCGAATGCAAAGCAATATGGGCCTGAAATAAATACTGAACCAGTGGACATTTATTATACTTCGAAAGAACACTGAACCAATTGGAAATTAAAAATCATAGACAATTACACAACTTGCAATTCTCGTTTTTCAGTCCTTCGCTGTTCGATGCCTTTGAATTACGGTTCCAAACTTTGGGAGTGAACACTGATCGGGATTGTCTGGTTTAGGTTGCAACTAGTTTGAATTTCCATCGGTTTATTGTTCATCCGCTTCGGAGATTTGGATATCCCATATAATCTTGTATGTTAAACGTATCGTAAGCTCCACAACATTCTTGACAATGTAAGGTACAGAAAAAAATGTGGAATCCTCTCGCGTTTCATTCGTTGACTGCTCAATGGCTGTCAATTTCGGGCAGAAAGTTGGGGAGTGAGCACCGATCTGAATTGTGTTGGTTAGGTTGGTACCAGTTTGAATTTCCATCGCTTTATCTTTCATCCGCTTCGGAGAGCTCACGCAATAGAAGCCGAAGTGAAAAGCAACTTCGGCACAGTAGCGGCAGCAACGGCGAGTTCGTGGAACGCTTTCCTATCAACGAGTCTATTCTCGGTGCAGTGAGCACCGAGGCGGTTATCCCCTCGCCCACCACCCACCCTACTCGCGAGACGATCCGCCGCGTCTCGTTCTTCATCCCCCTCCTCCTCCTCCTCCTCCTCTTCCTCTCTTCAGCGCTCGAATGTCTGAGCTGTTCGCTGCCCCGACGAGCTTGAGGTTATCGTACCCTCCGCAGGCTACACAATTCCACCGCGACCATCGAGAGCAGCATATCGAGAAGAGACCATCCTTATCTGCAACTCTGTCCCATCGCCAATCCGAAGGTCGTTTAGGAATGGAACCAGTTCCGATCGCACACCACAAACACGTCCCTCAGTTGCCCTCAACGATCGCTCCGACTGTTCATTCGGGGAAACGCGTGCAATTCCGTCTATTTGGCCTTGGTAAAATGTCGATTGATTGTTCTTCAAAAGTCCGGGCAGATTTTAATTTTTTGTTTCAAGAAGATTCGATCTTCAAATAAAATTGGAGTCCAATCTTCAGGCTGGGCATAAAAAAGATTTTTCAGCAAATTCCCATAAATCCAATCACGAAATATGCAAAGCAGAGGCTGTTGCCACTAATGAAAACGAAGAGAAAGCATCGAAAAGAAAGTTGGTCCTTAATTGGAAAATTGTATTCCGCTTGTCTGTCGAGCGGAGTCACAACAGTAACCGGAGACCGGGAATAGGATTACTAATCAGATGCGAAAATTATTCTCCGAGGGATGAAAGAAGAGGCAGAGCGCGTACGTGTTCTCAATACCGAGCATTTGACTCCCAATTTCAAATCGAGATGAGGGTTCCTCGATATTCAAATAAAGCCATAGCGCTGTAGAGTGTATTGCACAAAGGGGGTAGTCGATGTTGGCGTTACAGTGTCACAGAGAGCCAGTGACGATTTCAAACCCCTCGGGCCCGTCAAGGGTGCGTCTCGATTCCGCTACAGAAAAAAGCGAAACATCTTTGAGACACGTCCGAAACAGAGTTCGCCACCCTACGCGATATTTACCGATACGATTGCCGGAATCCACCCCTTAAAACTTGGGGGGTGCGTCTATATATCGCCTGGGCCCTCGATTGCTCTACATATTGTAACACACTGCGAGCCCACGCCCTTCCGTCAATTTTCCTTTGTCGCCCCCTCGCATTTCCCTTCTGAACGCCGAATGCCAACTTCTGAATACCATCCGCCAAACGGCGAGGGGGCGGTGAGGGATAATTCGACACCTCGAGTGCGGAAAGTTGGGATATACGTGAAAGCGATGCACCGCTTGTAAACGCCTCGAGCGTGTGACTTTAATATTGACACTGCGGTCCGTGAACCAAGAGAAGCGAATTTTTTGAGTCGTCACAGTTTGTGCCACAGTGAAGATGGCTGGTATCACGCCGGAGGCCGTGAAAGCCACGGAGGCTTTGGCTACAACCGCCGCCGTTGTCCCATTTCGAAGCTGTCACCGACAGACGAGAGTCGACGATGGAAAAACGTGTCGTCGACGACGATGTGGAAAAGGAGAAGCTGTCGTTGGGCCAACGGAAGCGCGGCTTTAAACGCCCGGGACAGATTTTCCACCCCGCGACTTCGATTATGTCATCGTAGCTTTTTCTCCTTCTGGCCAATTGGCTTCTTTATGACCAGCGATAATTTTATGGCCTGTTAACGAGATTGGAACTGTTCGGTCATCACGTGACTCGTAGGAAACGTGTAGCTGCCTTCAGACTTTATGGATTTTCCTGCAACGTTCGGTTACTTTTGACTTTTACGTCCTCGTTTGCTTACCAGGTTATAATTATTTGTGGCCACTTTCAGGGGCCGGAGCAAAGATTTTGCCATCTGATTAACACGTTATCAATGGATCATGGGAACGGTTTGGAAAAATCAGATGAAGCTCGATAAAATATGGCGAAATTGGCGATGATTCGACATTCGTCCTATGCCACAATCATTGTTCACCTTAAGGCAAACTACCTCGTTATTACAATGTAACTTGCAACTCAAGCGTGATTAACGAAGCGAAAACAATTTGCACGCACTTATCGCGCGCAGACATATATTCAAAAGTTGTTAACCTACAATTAAGGGAGTTGGTGAACGTGACTGCGTGAGGTGCGCGAGGAATGCGAAAATTTTACGCACTGTTTACAATACATTGTAATAACAATTTAATAGTCAGCTATTTTTATTTAATTGATATATCACGTCCATGTAAGTATAAGGAAGAAATAATTAGTTCGTAATTATAACATTATTTTATTTCTCAAGTGGTTATGAGCTTGCGGGAAATAATTTCTCGCGTCGTCTCGTTCATGTCTGCGGAGATACTTTTACTTTAGACTTTTTTTTTTAAAATTTAATCGGATATGGCCAGACGACTGCGCTTGCGACATTGACGACGGCGACGCTTAATTTGCGTTCGTCTCGCGTTTTCCGCTCCTCGTATCCTATTGCGCACATATTCGTATTCACCGGTTGTTGGGCTAGCCATTATCCGGCAAACGTTGTCGCGGCTCAACGTCCTTCAACGTCGACACATCGCTCGTCCTGGTCTATTGTCACTGGCTCTCGTCCCCTTTTTCTTTTTCGTCTGCCGCCCGACTGCACACACTTCACACACCATTCTTATTGTCCAACGCTATAATTATCATTGCTCAAATTGATTATCAACATTTTTTGCGAACCGACAAACTGAATGCAAAAAAATATTCATAAAATAATCATGATTAGAATTTCATGAAAATTATATAATTTCGCTGGCTGATTCATATGCTGTTAAATACAAAGTTATCTCTTCACGCTATTTTATATAATCGTCGTGATATCGAAAATTCTTAATCGTCCTATCGCTGGTTTCATAATACACGAAGACTAAAGCATACGAAGGCAGTACGTATTCTCCGGCACGCGTAAATGCAAAGGCACATAGACGTAAAACGTGAGGATGAGGCCGCAGCTGCGCTCGTTCCTCTGCGTACACAATCGTTTTCGCAGGTATCTCACGTACTTGGTAAGTAATTCGTGAAGCGAATCTAGAATTTCATTCGCGCCTGCAGCGTCGTCTCGCGCGTACTCACGAGGTCGTTTCGCTTTCTCTCATTCTCTCGCTCATTCTTCGCCAACTCCTTCTGTTGAGACTCTTCGAGGTGCGGGTACATACAACATCCATACCCTGTCGATTCCCACAAATTTTACCAAAGTTATCTGGACCGTGAATTACGGAATCAACGACTTTCCGCACACAAGGTTTAAAAAAAATTTATGTAACTATGATATCCTAGTATTTTTCTCCCTGGCGTTGAAATGTACTATTTTCGTATTCATTAGCTAATAATGCTGATTTTTATCTCACAAGTCCTACTGAGGGAAACGTCAGTTTACATCATGCAAATTTGGAGGCTGTGGCTCCACAGACTCACTCCTCTGTTTCGCAGTCTTGGTTGGTTAAGGTGACTATGACATTGCTGAAGTGGGTGCGGCAGGTTTATAAGCGATAAATACCCATCACTTCTGCGTTGGCGGAATAGGAGATGCATCAGTCTGCCGTTGAGGTCATCAGGGTACACATCCGCCTGTAGCTGAAGTCACAACCTTGTCGGCAAGGCTTAAGATGATTTCAATGAAATCTTGAATTGCCGGACTTGAAGAATTTTCGTGAAATTCTAATAAGATAGGAAAACGTTCATCTCGTAATTCTTGGATGAAAAAAAATTGGTCGGTAAGCGTTCTTCGATACTTATGACCAAGCGAATTTTAAAAAGTTCGGATACGCCTCCGGGCCGAGGATAAGTGTGATATAGTAGAAAGTATGAGATGAGAACCCATGAGAAACGACTCCGCAGCGAGCACTTCACTCAGGATAGTACCGAAAGAGAAAAAAAAAAAAAAAATGGGCATCTTGCATATTCGGCACGATGAATTATGAATCCGCTGACCTTGGGAGATTCTCTCGTTCTTCCATACACAGCGCACCGATGATGAAAGAAAGTGAAGAAGGAAAAAAAAAAAAAAACACGAGTGCAAAGAAAGTGGCGATGCCAGGCGCAGAGAAAAGGGCTTTTGGGCACCTTTGCTCGCAGGCGTTTTAGCTCCCGCACCTTTCACAGAGGATGAACTCTCGTTTGCCGGGGCACTTCAGCTACTCTGTCCGTACGGCATGGGACAATCTATATCCACTTGCTTACTATACATCGAGCTTTACTTCTTGCCTAAAGTGTCTTCTTTTCGATGCGTTTGCCGGAGTCGCAGCCTCTGCTGAAACTGACGCGGTGTCTGATAAGAGAGAGTTTAGGGGTCACGTCAAAACCAGACTTGAGGCCGGTCCAGACCGTTTTGAGGGTCACGATTGGATCCCACGGGACCCTCGATGCTTTTGCTTTGTGGTCCACCGTTTTACCTATGTGACTCGGTATGTATTATGAAGCCATGTAGTTCGTTGCGTTTTGTCTTGTGGGTCGAACCGAACGTAACAAATAATTCTGGAAAAGCGATTTATCCATCCGCCGATCCACCGTGAGGCCAGCGAAAAAAATATTGTGCTGTATTTTTGGTTCGTAAGGTTTTCGTAATGGAGTTACTACATTGGCCAAGCCCTCGATGGGTCATCCACTTGTTTTTTGTTTGAGGTTTTCATTTCTGATGCCTTTAAAAGAATGGTGGTGTGGTTGAGAGCAGAGAAAACGAAGCAGTTAAGCCAGAGACGAATTCGTAAGTCATTTCGTTGAGGTATGAGCCGTGTTGGGGTCGAATATACTCGAAGGCGGTTGCTTTCGCACTTCGTTAAATATTTAAGGTCGTAAGCGTCGCGCGGTTACGACCTTTTCTTGTCTCACAAGGTGTTCCGTCATTTTGCAATCACTTCTTCAGGACTATTTTTGTCCCTCATTTATGTGGTAATCAAGCACCACGTGATTCGATACGCCTGAGGCGGGTCGCAGAATCCCTAAATTAGGGGTCTCGGCTCTCGGTAATCTGACCCTTATCACTTTCATTGCTCATACCCAAAGCCATCATTCTTTTTCGTGGCTCTTTTTTCCCCGTCTTATCCCATTACATATTTCACTTTAATCCGAACAATGTTCATATCGTGAACTTGAAAAACATCCAAACAATTTTGCCCGCAAAATTTTTCCTCTGCTATCGCTATTTTGTTTGGCATTCATCGAACCCATAAAATCTTGATAGCACTACAAAAGCATTAGCATAATTATCGATAACAAATTACCATTGTCCATTTCATGAAAATCCTTATTCTTGAATTCTGCACTGCTTTCAAAATGCAAGTCGAGAATTATGCAGAGGCACGTACGGGACACAACCTCCTGAGCGACACTCAGTTGTATAACAAACACGTTGCTTATTATCTATAAATACACATGTTTGTCGCAAATACGAAGCGGAGAAACGAACATAGAGAATGCGTACGAGAATACCGACAATTGTGCCGGAGAGTGGAAAAAAAAAAAAAAAACAAGTCGCTGGTCGATACACACCATACACATGCGATAAAAAGTGTGAGTCTTTTCCTTGTTGCTTATATATACTATTGCCGTTGTTGCCGCTGGTGTGTTTGGTGACGACTTGACTGCCTACGTGCAAACCGACATGTAGAATCGACATACATCACGCTCGCCCGAGTCCGATCCGTCTGGCTCAACAATAACAACGCCTGCGGGCCTTGCAGACCACTGGGTGTGGACTGGTGTTGAATATCGAATACAATGTCTTCGCTGGATGAAATATCAGACTCGCGATGACTGGTCTCGATGATAGACCATGACCTGCCGAATACGTGCAGCTTCTCGTCTAGCGCTGACACGACTGCTCGTCGGATCAGATGCGTCAATCATAGTTGTTGTGTTATTGTCTGGTACCCGGGAGTAAATGAATGGGACACGTATCGTTACGATTGGTCAAAAACTGAACAACGAATCCTGACTTCGGTCACATTTGTCGAGCCCTCTTTCGTATCACTTGGACAAACGCGAACTGGTTTGTCCTGGTTTTTACCGATCCGAACCACTCCACACGTTCAAGTCGAGTCTTATCCGTAGTCGCCCAAATTCTCTGACAGTTTGTTGGTCAACCTTGAAGACACATACGATTAAGACCGTAATTCTTGTTTTGGAAATTGTAATATCCATTTAGTCAAGTTCTTGGTCTCAGTTTAATGGCACTGATGTATCGAGTTGGCGAACCGGTGATACACGAAAAACTGAGTTGGGTTAACTCGCGGAATCTCTTGAGTATACATATACGCATCGCTGGGATTGAAGTTGCTCATACGAAGATCAGCGGTTCTGAGCTGGGTAGATTGGAGACTCGGAGGCTCTGATTCATTTTCTCGAACACGCCGGGTTTCACAATCGGCTCAACGTGACGCGCACGAGTGCGACTCATCGTGCTCGACCTGTCGGGAGCGTAATAAATTATGAAAGAGCTCGCCGGATGTGAGGATAAGAAGGGAGCGAGCTCCGAGCTTATATACCTGCACCGAAGTCCCACCCATACGGCATGCGTGCTCGAGAATTGTCCGATATCAACGACGGGCCTCCGAGGATTGCGACTCTAAGTATTTACCTTGTACGCAGGCCTCGAGATAAAACCTCGTGTTTTTCTTGATTCCTGCCGATTAGCGTGGTCGTCGATTTTTCATTAGACTTCGACGAAAAAGTAAAAATTGTCAGCAATCAATGGACAATAATGTCACTAAATGTCTGGAACCATTTGGAATATCCATCGATGTTGAGGTAGAATTGAAAATTTTAAGGTTATAATGGTGAGCTGCCAATGACCCTGCCATCGGCATGGGATGAGTGGAGGCCCATATGGACACGAGCAGGTATATTTTTAACATTGGAATTTTAACAGTGTATCAGATCCGAAAAAGAAATAAAAATGAAAGTAAAGGAGAGATAGGCCTTCTCCGTGCTATTCCCACGGTTGACTGTTTTCTTCCCCCACCAATATCGATTTACTAGCTACTCTGCATCCTTCAGATATGTTATTTTCATCCAGAGTGGCTCGTTCACTCTTACGTATTTGGCCTTGTGAAACCCGCCTCAATTTCTTTTAAATCTCTTTTTGCCTTTTGGTGTTTGCTTCCATCGGGTCTCCTCATCCTTCGCATCTTCTTTTTACGCGCTCCTCTTCGTTTGTTTTTTCTTTTTTTCGTTGTGAAAGAGTCCGCCGGCCCTTACCTACCTCGTCGAAGAGCTTTCGTGTTCTCTCACGCGATGGAAGAACCAAAAGGAAGCGATACGACAGCCAAACTGGTTTCGGGACTGGTCCGAACCCCCGGGACCACATAATCTTTTGCAAAAGGGGCTCTGTGTTTGTGGGACGCAGACAGAACAATTTCGCCGGGCAAAGATGATGCCCAAAGTCCCAAACATTCGAACGAAGAAATCTCATCACGTTCGTTTTGACAATTATCGTCGCAGAAACGTGATAAAAAAATATTTTTAAGCAGTTATTATTAAATACCAATTTTTTCGAGGCACTCGACAACTAATTCAAAGAAGCCTAAATTTTTATTTTTATTTAATTGTGATTCGATATGTGGGAAAAAAAATGTTAATTAATTTTTGGGAAAATTATTCATCAGTGACTTTGATTTATGAATATCCGGTGAATATTGTTGTAAACATTCTTTGTCATCACAGTCGGTCACTCGCTTTTTCCCTTTCATGTATTTTAACTTATTTATACATTGGGTCTCGTAATAATACCAGGTCGTTATTTCCTCACGGCTCAAACCGGTCCCCTCCTCCTTCGTCGTGTGCAAATTTGACTATAAAATATTTTTAACACCACGAATCTCATTGACCTAGCAGCGCCGGAATTTTATTGCCTTTTTTTTTCTCGCTCACTTATTTCTCTCTGTCGCGGAGTTATTTTTGCTGCCCGTGCGATTATTCAAGTCGCTTATTTATTTTTTTTTCTTCAATTTTCTTTTCGTCTCTTTAATCCTTCCAGCGCTCCACAGGCTAAGGCCCAACTAAGTACGTGCTTTGCATTCGTCGACCACTTCATATCTCTCTCTGCATCGTCGATGATAATATTATATCGCTTGAAATTAAATTGTTCACGGAGAATTTTATTCCTCAATTTTTTTCTATTCACTTTTATACACTCGCTAAAATATTTCGCAAATTAATATTATAAAAAATATAATTTACTTTACAAAAATAGAATAAACCAAAAAAAAAGCGTCGCCTCATTACTAAAAATCAATCAACGGATAAGTATGAAAAAAATTGAGCTTCCGCTTTCAGCGCATTTGCGATGTTACGTATTTAGTGTGTACTTCATCAGCTGAATAAACTCGTCGAAATTTGGGAACAAAGTTTTCCCCGAGTTACGAATATTCAGGCGAGGAGAGACGTCGTCGGGTTATCGAGTCATTCTTTCGGATTAGCGAGTCTCGTGCTGAGGCGATTGTGTAATTCCATTGCGGTTTGTTTTTTACGTTGACGGTGGCGCAGCTGCGGGAGCCGCGCGACGCCACAGTCGTCAACAGCCCTCTCGACTCGCGTCGAGCGTGCAACGCAATATTTACGCGACCCCAGACTGACATTGCCGAAAATAACCAACACGCAGGCCCATCGCCACACAGCAGGGAGAAGCGATAGAGAGAATCGGCGACTGGTGGGACGAGCGGAGGCCAAGGTGAAGGCCAAACAGCCAGCGCCATTGCTTCTATATCTATCTTCCTTGTCCCCCTTCGCCGGCCCCCCTGGCCCCCTCCCCCTCCCCCCCCCCCCTCCCCACGCATTCGTTCCTGTCTTGATGAACTTTTTTTCGTTGTGTTTGGTGTTGTGTGCGGTGCATCCGTCCTGCGCAACTAGTGAACGCAGGGCAGCCTCCCTTTTCACCCAAGGACAAAGCCATCTCCAAGCTGTGCTTTTGCCCTGTGATCCAATTTTTCTATTTTTTATTTTCTATTAATTTTTCTTCGTGTTGAAAAAAGTGGAAAAAAAAATGTTCAATAGTCGAAAGCAATGCAACGTAGTCAGAGTTGTTGAAATATTTTATTTAAGGATGTACGAATGTCAAATGATAATTCATATTTTATTTTTCGTTACAGACAAAGCTGCGGGGCAAACGGAATTTTCTCACGTCGTCTGGACTTCAGCGCATTCAACAGTCTGCCCAGGACCAAGCTCAACTCCTATCATATCAAGGTGAGTCGTTGAAGAAATTTCGGAAATCGTATTTTCTCGTTTTTTATGGAAAAAATTATCGACACCGATAATGCACGGGTTAGAAAAAGCACGACTTGCGGTAATCGGAGAGCTTGCGATCGACGAAAATATTCAGGCGCATGCGGTGCACCGGAAACAAATGGGATTCATGTCTTTGGTGTATTTACATATAATTCGAGTGGGCAAAATTTTTCCCTTGTCGACGCTTTTAGGGCTTCGTGTATTCCCCAACCGTGCGATAAATCTTGACGACGTTCAACGGCTCCACGAGCTCTCACGGAACCCTCTGCGAACCCTAGGGCAAGTTATTTTCGCGTAACACTGCTAGGAAGACGACCAAGACTTCCTCACTGCCGTCGAGACCGCGTCTCGTGCGTAGGTATAACACACTGTCGTCCTACCCCAAATATAAAGAAAAATCAATACGCGTGGGCTTCGCAGACTGGCGTGTGCAGTTGCTTCTCGCTCGCGCTAACCAGATCAAGCGTTCGTGCTGTGATAAGAGTATACGGTGTCACTGATTGGCTCAACTAAACGTTGTAATCTTTTATCTATTCGTAACGTTTATAGTAAACTACAAAATTATGATTTTCTTTTTTTTTTCAGTTGGAATTTAAGTTGTAACTTGATAATTCGCTATTAAGAAAAGTGGGTTTCACATTAAAAAATTGAGGGCTTTCAATTTTAATTTCGCTGAAATTAAAAAAAAAAAAAATGAACAGTGTATTAATTTGTGATGAATGTAGATTAATGAAGACGCAATTAGGAATTGATACATTTTCCCTCACTACCCCATTGCAACGTCACAAATGATCCCGATTAGGATAATCTGTTTTCATTACTTATTAATGGATTTTTGTAGTACGTGGTTAAGGTTTATCGCATTAATTGCAGTTGAAAAAATGCGTAAGTCAGAAGAGCGTGTATGAGAGTAATATTGAGATTAAAAGCTCGGGATAGAGTTCATGAAATTATTCAATGTTATTCTATGCAAATGAATCAGGAAAATCGTTCGGCTATATGTTTTCAACAGTCAGTGCATGATCGACAACAAAAACATCCAGCTTAATGATAATAATTAGTCTTGTAATTATTTAACTACTGGTGCACATAATTATTTTTTAAAAAATTTTAAGTCATCATTATACTCCTATAAATATTTTCATCTCGTGAAAACTCTTGACAGTATTTTAATCATGCCCTTCGCGTCACGTTTGCTATTCAAAGCACAGAATGAAAGAAAATAAAAAGCATCCTCACTAAATTCGCCCGGTACTCACCCTCCATTTTATTTATTCCCATTATCGCCACACATGGGGAAGGATTTTCGTACTAACTAGCTACATAGCGAATGCACTGCGAATTCGAGGGCTTTGTGAGAGAGACAATGCAGGAGAAGCCCATTTGGCAACGGACCAGTGATTGGCAGCTTTAGCAGCGAAAAATTTCCGGCGAACAGAGCTTAAATCATTGAACCATCGCAATTATTCATTTTTCCAATAAACAATTAAATGCTCATTACTTTTTTTTGCTGCAGTGGTAGAAATAAATATGAACATATTGAAAAAAAATTTTTTTTATATTAACAAAAATTGAAAAATGAAAAAATAAATAAAAAATATAGGAAGCTTGTAATACAATGTTTACGCCTGCTGGGATATAATGCGCATCTGCCAATAGCTGTATCTATCGTCCGCTTGGGTGACCAATCACTGTGATGTTAATCGAAGCGTAAAGTCGAATAGAAAGAGATAACGTGTATCGAGGAAACGGCAGAGCCACAGCAATGATGACGAAGGGGGTGGAAAGTGAGGCGTTTCGGACGTGCATGAGGGGGTAGCACTTCGTGTATACATCCCCCATATCCCCAGTGTATATTCTGCAGCGGTACTACTCTGTGTACTCGTGTATATGTATGTATATACGTATATGGTACTCGTATGCATCAAGCTCGACCATGCACGAAAAATCTTTCTACCCTTCGCGAATCCACCCCTTTTTCGCCCTCATCGTCCAACCATGGCAACGCGCACGTACTCTCGAGGAGCGCATATGCGAAAAGCTCTCGCTGTACTGGCTATAGCGTTGAGTTCCAACCTAAAGGGGTCCTCGGCGAATTTCAAAATGCAAAGGTTGCCTTTTGCGCTCTGAATACCGATGCACAGACACCCGAACGGAACCCTACACCCACAGGATCAATCGGTTTGCGGATAGTAGCGTACGGGCCATTCCAAGCCAAATTGCTTTCGGTTGCTTATATAAATAGCTTTTCACTATTTTATGCCTTGACATTGAAATTGTGATTATTCCGAATTCGAGGCGATGTTCCTGAAAATATTTAGTTTTCAGAAATAATAATATTACACTTATTTAAAAAGTGGTAAAATGACGTAGAATGTCGTATATATAGATACTACTATTTACTGTAGAAATTCTCCGATGCGTGTGGGAATATTATCGTATGAAAATATCCACGAGTTCAAAGGAGTGAAAAAAAAAAAAAAAAAAATTATTTGGATTCCGGCTTCGTCCATTAGAGAAAATAGGAGCTTTTATTTTGCTCGGCGACTGCAAGGGCTCGACCTTTCTTTTTTCGCGGCTGGAAAATTTCTCCGGGTGCCGTTACGGTCCCTTGAATATTTTATTTTCCCTGAATTTTCGAAAGCAAGGTGTGGTTGGAATAGGCCCGTAACATTACGTATCCGATGTTTCAAAGAAAACAAAAAAAAAAGAAGAAAAAAAACACATGTTGATCCAGACTATCCGTGTGTTATATCTGCTGTACGAGTGATGCACGATGTTTGGGCTCAATTGATGTCTCTCCCGAGAGCCTCTCTCTCTCTCTCTCTCTGAGCCGAGAGAGGCCCTTCCGGTGCTTATTCCTTTAATGCTTCTCTCTCTCAACCCGCAAAGGAATGATTTACGAGGCGCGACGCGACCCGCGCGATTTCTTCGCAAACATCGACGCTCGAGAAACGTAAGTCTACGACCTTCTGCGTAGAAAAGCCCTCTCAGGGCAAACATCGCGCTTGCCACCCTCTCATCCGACACCAGACTTACATTTTTGTCCCTCTCACCTCCCGGACGGTCTTATTCACGAGGAATACTAAAAAGGAACAACCCTTTTTGTCTTTGCTCGAGCTGACAATGCCAATGCTGAAAAAAAAAATTTCGATACACTCAAAACTCGACTCTGGTTTTTTTTTCTGTATTGTCAAATTTTTATTGTTCTATTTACATAATTTAAAATCGCATTTAAAATTTTCTTATTTCACTAGGTACGCAAATTGCATGAAATTTAATTTTTTTTTTTTGGCCCATGGATGTTATGCAGTTAAAAAAAGTTTGGTTATCACGAATATAATGATTTTTTCTGGAGGTATTTTTAAAAAATTCCTTTGTCAAAAAAATGGACGAAAGTTATAATTAATTCGGGAAAAAGTTGAGTCGATAAAAATAGGGAATTGGGGAGCGGCCGCTCGTTTGTCGCCCTTAGCTCGATCTTAATTTCGCGTGCCTTTGGTTGCACGAGAATTTTTAAAGCCCCTCTACCGTATTCTTGTTCATCTTCGTTTCTCTCTGGGCTTTTCGCTCTTTTGCAACTCGCGTGGGGCTTCGTTAACCGACTTCGTTAAACCGGACTTCGTTACTGGACTTGTTACTCGACTTTGTTATGCTCGGCTTCGCGCTCTCCTCGCTGATGGCCTCCGCTCGCCCGCCTCGCTGATGGTCTCGGTGGTGGAATGAATTTTGTCGAAGAATTTGAAATTTTTGGGGCGCTGTTGGCAAAACTGGGTGCCGCCTTTCCATTGGGGCTAAATTCTCGTTTATTTTTCTTCAGCTTCGTGCTTTCCCCTCCGGCGACTTGGCAACCCTCGGAAGAAGTATTCGCACCCGCAGGCGATTTCTCCAAACTCGCTGGGGAGTGAAAGTAAGGAGAAAAAAAAAACACGGTCGACTATATTCGCAGTATCGGAGGATTAATTAAAAAGGAACGCGAGACACTGAGACGCGCCGACATCGTTCGTTCCATTGACGACCAACTTTCCGCGTGGCTACCTCCTTAAGCGTCTGATCGCTCGTCCGTTCTGCGTATCTTAATATGAACATCGGGGTCAACTCATGCAGCATCGAATCATTGTGTGGGTAAAGATGATTCACCGGTTTCTGGAATTGCAATTAGTCCGCGTGACCACAAGTGTCAACGGATAATGTCGATAGTTTTATTTTTATAGAGAAAAAAAATTTTTTCGCGGTTTTCAAACAAGCACAGTCGTCGAATAAATTAGTCTGCGCAACAATAATTCACAGAGGCTGACAATTTTTTGAATTTGAATTGAATTTCATAAAAAAAATCAATCAATAAATATTCGACCAGTAATTATTCAGTTTGAATATACACGTTACTTTTATTGTATAAACAGCAATCTTGTCAAGTATCGGTTTTTCTACTTTGCGGATCGTCGATTTTCAATCAAACTTTGGGATTGGCAATTGGAAGCTTTTTCGCATCGGCAAGTAGTTGAGTAAAGGAGAGAGATTTCATCGATGTAGCGGCCGATCGTTTCTCAATCGGGCGAGGAGTAACGAGGAGTTGGGAGCATATAACGAGATTAACAGGAAGACGCACTTCCAAGTCCAAGAGGGTCTCTCGTGTTTAGCATCGGCGAGGTCTTCGTACGCCGCGCGGCAACCTGCAAACTGCGAACTTCCGTCCAAACTGTATAGAGGTAATACGTCTTTGGAACTTCCAGTGCTATGCTCTGCCTTACCTTTAGCTATCCCACTTGCGCCTCTGCGTACTCTCGCTCTAAATTTAATCAACGCCTCCAGAAGCCACGGGCCTCTCGCGCTCTTACGGATTATATTACTTGGAAACTATCCCGGGAATAGGATCGTGGGACGCCGCACCACCAAACCACTGGCTTCTCGACCAAATATCTCGACTTATAATGGTCCCTCGGTGCACATCGTACCCTTAAGCTCGTGAAAAGAAATGGGCATCCTTACATGTATTCAATAACACATTTCCTCTTAAGGGATGCACTTTTATTTTTCAACTTGTACGGTGAAGATGAGATTGTTTGAAAAAGTTTCTTCATCTTTTTTTTTTTTTTTTTTGAGGTTATTAATTCGTTAATTTCCGAAGGAATATACTTTTTTTTTAGGTGTTTGTCTATTTCACAATCGCTCGGAAATTTTAATAATCGATTGTCTATTTGACCGTGAAAGTTTTATTGATTCGCAGCGAGAGAATGGAGAAGCACTTCTTTATGACAAGAGTTCCAAACGAATTTCTCCCAGGACGCAGTTATTTTCACGGTTTTTTTCCTCTTCCCCTTTTGTGCGGGCTCGGGCCTTTCCCCCCGAGGTTTATCGTCCCACGCACAGCGGCACCGAAGGATGGACTGCCGAAACGTGCGAGGCTGGACGGGCCGCCCTTGAAATTCATCCTTGAACTGGGATAAGAGTTTCAGCAGTCGTTGGGGGTTGCTCGTGGAAGCCGCAACCTCCCAGAAACCGAGACCTACCGCAACAGTGGCCGATCGATATACAAGGTAGTACAAGCTGCGGGCGCCTTAGCCAAGATTTTCTGCCACGCGCCTTGCCGCTTTCCATCCCCCAAACTTTTCCCCTTTTACTTGCTTGCCAGACTGCTTTGACTCGTCTCCACCATAAAAACAACCAAAGTCCCGGCTTCTCAAGAAAAAAGTTAAACTGATTCGCACGAAGAATTGCTCATAATTGAAAGATAACATTTAAATCAAATTAAAATACAAAAAAATAATGAGTCGATGGAATAAAAAATCCCATTCGACAAATTGTCACCGCGATAATTAAACAAAATCCAATTAATCACGTTTCTCCTCCAACCAAGGAATCGATTCTGTGAAAGTTACAAAAAAATTCCTGATCATCAATTAATAAGTCAGGGAGAAAGTTGGTTGAATTTCCCAGAGAAAGCTGGATGAATTCCCGGGGAGAGTTCAGACCGCGTCTCGTTTACCAGATGAAGGACCATAATAATGTCGCTCGTGAATCTATTTCTCATACGTCTCGGAGAGATTCATATGAACAGAGTGAGCGGTGGCAGTGATCGAGGGTGTCAGAAGGGCCCGTGACCTTTTGCCCGAAGTGGTGAGGCACAAAACCGCCCCCGGGTTTATTGATGAAACGACGAAGAGAGAGAGAGAGAGAGAGAGACGGGCGACGCTTTAACCCTCGAAAGCTCATCAATCCGGGCGCGAGCTAGACGCGCGTACGTACTCAGTGGGCTTTTCACTTCGGGTACCGAGCAACAAGGGAGAAGAAGAGGCGTAGAGTTCTACGGAAATTAACGGGAATGCCGTGCTAGGCGAGCGGGCTTTTCCCTTGCGGCGATTAGCGCGACGCCCGCCGCTCTCCAACGTTGATGTACCATTTCTTTCGGCTTTTTGTCGCCTTTCCTCTCGCAGCTTCGGTCTGTATACTCAAAGGTGACGGTTTCCGGAGGCGAAACTAATATAAAAAGCTTTAGCCGAGTGAGTGGAGTCGCGGCGCGCTCGTCCGGCGCTTTTCCGTCGAGACAGAATGGGGAAAAGGGAGAAAGAAAGAGAGAAAAAAAAAACAGTGTCCCAGCGCTTCGCACTGTCCGCGCGGTTTTCACCCGGCTAGACACGAGCCGGGACGACGAGCTCTCGCTTTTCCTTTCTTTTCCGTGGCGCTCTCCCTCCTCGCGATCCCTCGGACGAGATTACGGAACGCGTAATTGATTGCGCGCCCCAAACTCGTATCCTCAGAAGATCTTTTGCCCCTCGTTGCTTTCTGCCACTGATGCCACTGGTTCTCCTTCCGCGCGCGTCATGTCCTCCAGATCTCGTCGACACCCTAACAAATCGTTCCTACGACGGGAACAATCCACGCCGGGCTGTATGTGGGATGGCGAACGCTTTCCGGAGCGACGGCTCGTCAGGGAAAACGGGGAATCGTCAGGGAAAGTGATAATCGTCGTTCTCGCGGCTCATAATTCGGGCGGGGAATTCACGCCTTCCCATTTCTTTAATCGATTATACTTTATTTGGAGGAGGATTTGCGGAACGGATGATCCTGGAGTTGATCTTGACACGAATCTAGAGGTTACGGTCATTCGGATACCGGTTAAAAAAAATTTTATTTAAAAAAAAAATAGAATTATGGTGAAAGTGTTTTTATCACGGCAGCGATGAAGAATTTAGCTGATAACACGCGTAAAATTTCATGAATACTGAGTTAGTATCCACCCACTGCGCGAAATCATGAAGACAACGACGAAGAGAAGTAAGGACCGAATTATCGCTGGTAACGTTGTATATCGCAGCGAGAATTTTCGTTCTTTTGATCACTGGGGGTGTCCTGTGTTAGGGGCAAAGACATCGACGACGACGAGACGCCTCGAACAATCCCGCCGCGTCCCTCGGTCGCCTGAGACCGAGCGGTATGTGCCTTCGAGGGTTTCCCTCCTTCTCCTCTCGCTCTTCCACCCTTCCGCTCTCCGTGCTGAGCAGTCCAGCGGCGCTTCTTAGTTTCCCACCCTCATCCACAAGCCCACACACCGCTGGAGATTCGCAGTGGAGGCAGACACGACTTTCTTTGTCCCAGACGCGGCGCTTCGCTTTCGATAACAGCGACGCTCCGAGTCGCCTCAATTCCCTTCTTTCCCTTTTACTCCTTCCCCAAAAGATCTCGCCGGTAGACAAGGTCACGGTTATTTTCTACGGTATCCAGGGACGGCGGTACCGACACTTCCGTTACTACTAGTGTCATAAAAGAAACCTCACATGATTGGTGTTGCATAATACCAGGAGGTGCAGATGTGGTTGAAATGAAGTCGGTCATTATTGAATCTAAAATGAGCCCATCAAGTTGCATAATTTTTATGTGACACTTTACGATTTTGCACGATCGGTAGTCGTCAAGAACTCGGAAAGTCAAAGTCAAAGTCACGTGCAACATAAAAACATGGGAATACTAAATTCGCTGACGCTGCCGATCGTTCCGGTCTCCCGAAGTATCCGAAAAACTGGAAAATCATAGATTCTATTCCGCCGAACTTTACTGGTGTAAGAAAAGAGAAGAAGTAGAAAAAAAATATCACCCCTTGCCATTCGACGAGGGCCAAGAATGTATTTCTGTCGTATTTTTACTGCTAACCACATATAACGATGATAGCGATATGCCATTTACATCGAAACCTTTATCCTTTATAGTTGAGATAGGACGATATAGCGTTGGTAAAATATACTCACTCTCTCTCCCGATTCGACAGTAGACGCGAGGAGTTATATTTTTTCGATGCCTCGCGTCGAACCCTCTCAAAGAGGCTCGTTCCGATTCGGTGACTTTTAAAGTAAGGCGGGCAACACAGTAGCTCCCTATTCGTGGTGGTGGTGGTGGTGGTGGTTTTATGGTGTATATATCCGATCGGTAGGGCCGATCGGGTCATTCAATGTGTCGTGGTGTGTCCTGTTCCAGCAGATTCGTCGATCGGAGGGACTCTTGGCTGTTTCTCCTCCGGAGTATTCGCTATCCTCTCGACTTTTACTATTCCCTATCTCTTTTCCAATGTACGCCGATTCCCAGCTGTTATCTCTTTCTGTATCTTTCCTCCAGGCCCCGCGAGACGGCGATCCATAAATCCCACTTTTTTTTTCCCTGACATTCCGCTCTCACTTCTTCTCTATCCATCCACAGGCTCTTTGCTCTTTGATTTTTGAGAACTCGACGTGGTTCACCGCAGAGAGCAATGAGCTGACTCGTTCAGGGAAAATGGAAATAAAATCCCGTTATGGAAATGGAACGCCTAGAGTGAAGAACAGTAGTGAGTGTGAGTGCGTGTGTGTAGTTGCTGTGCGCTGCACCTTTTTTGGAATGCCCATATCGAATCACTTTCGCAGGGATCGCAACGCGTTATGCCTAGGCCCTCGTAAAGCTCTCGTATATTCGTCGTCAAAGTGCCTATGAGATTTATCGTGCGCCTCGTCGATCTCACTAGAATCACTTTCGACAGTTAAACCGGTGTTCATGGCTGATAGCTGATATATGGTCGGCTCGGGCCATTATCATATTATTCGCATAGCTTCAATGTATAGTTGAGGTTTTTCAGTATCCCTCATCATCGTTATCATGATGATGGTCGTAAATCTTTATGGTACAACTGGATAAGATGACCGGTATCACTTTGGTTATGATCCTTCGTTGAATCTGATCTTCGTGGACAAAAAAAAAATATGTAATGAGCACGCTTCGCTTGCAGAACGAACCGACTGATTAATATCGCTATGATTAGGAGAACCATTATTAATTAGTGTCGAATTACCAGTCATCCGTAGCTAATTTGTGAAGTAACTCGTGAATGAGTTCATCAATGAGCTTTTGGAACATCAAGTAATTTCCCGCAGTATCCAAAATTACTTCCTCACACGAACCTTCGAGGATGTTAATCTCCATTTCGACGAGACTAAGGAACAATTTGTAGTTTAGATATATACCTTGGGCTGTATGTTCCACGTAGTCGATTCAGCTTGGCTATGGAGGAATTGGAGAACAAGGAGGGATAGTAGATACTCCAGCATCGAACAGCCCGATAAATGAAGATCAAGTGGCAGAAGTAATTAAAGTGGTCTAAGTGAATTAACGCCACAAATACCTTCCGGTCGGATTGAACTAAGCAAAGACTACAACCCACCAATCATTTTTTCTGTGGAAATAATCTTTAGATTCCAGGCCCACCTACAGTTATCAGAGAAATCGTTTAAGCGAATCTCCTGGAGGATTCAAAATTGTGTGAAATCGGAATGGCATCGAAGGGACGAGAAAGCACTCACCATTTCCCCTGTCATTGGTGAGATAGGACCTCGTTTCGTTGCCGCGATGGAAGGAAGGATAGTTTGAATACGAGCAGACGTTACGGCCGGTGATTCGGTGGGTTCTCTCTCGCACGAAGGATGAATCGATTTATCTGCCTCCAAGTCCAAGTCTGATGTTTCTGGCTCGTCCCGGTGGTTCGCTGTAACCAGACACAGTCCTGCTGTGAAAAGGATGAAGGCTGTTGTGTGGGTACCACCATCGAGAAAGGAAGATGGGCCAACTAGCGCCATCGGGAAAGTTGGAGTGTTCGCCGTCGAACGGCGTCAGATTTATTAGGCCATTATTGGAACGTTGTTCGCGAACGATCGCACAAAGTCTGCACGCGCTTGTACTTAACCGTGTAGTATACGTATGACATAGATTATGGGGAAATTCGCCCGCGGGTGGTCCACACAACCTCGACAACCGATGTATCACCCTCCCCGAAGCCATGCAACATTCGCTGATGATATTATCGCGATCGGTTGGGGCTACCATCCACCCTTTGTTCCGGAACTCGTGTGAACAAACAAAAGTGACCATCCAACCTGTCCAATCTATCATATTTATCCGTTTAAACGGAAAAAATACCGGTGGATTGTCTGGTCTCTCGTGGAAAATGTACATTTTGCCGAAGGCGTGAATATCCACGCCTCCTTCAGCCGTCTCATCGTGGAACCTACAATAAAACCGAGGAGGATTGTCCTCTGGCCGCCAAATTTTTGTGCACCACACAGAACACATCCCAGAGCCACTCGAGATAGCGCGCGAGTGTCGTGCGAGAGTGCTCTTGTTGGTCCTCCTCCTCCTCCTCCTCCTCCTCACCCTCCCTGCAACCTATTGTCTACCCAGACTGGAGAATGGCGTGTTCTATTAAACTGGGAGGAAGAACAGAGAGAGATAGAGAGAATGCTCGCTTGCTCTTGTGCCAGCAAAGTAGTATGTAGCAGCTGTACACCTCAACACAGCCGACGGGAAGACAGGGATTTGAACGGGAACACCGAGATCCCCACCCCTAATTCTCCCTTTCTATTCTTCGAGGTGATAGTAGCGGTGACGGCGCGAAAGATCACACCCCCGAGTGACGGTGTCGCCGTGTGATATTCCACCGCCGAATATTAGAACGGTGTCTTCCGTTTCGTGCACCTCCTCTTCTTCCTGTGCACTCGGAGTTTCCTTTTCATTTCGCTTTTCTTGGGGAGGGCGTGTGCGTTTTTTTTTCTCCCATCTGAAAGAAAATTACGAGACTCTTTAGAAGGTCTTGATAAGCCACACTCGCCGTAATTCGTTTTTCTCTCTGCGGTCCTTTATTTTGTTCGCCTTTTTTCAGGCTCCCGCCGTTTTCGTGAGAACTTTTACCTCGTTTTTTCCCCCAATTTCTGTAGGCCCTCTCTCAGCAGCTCGCTCACTCGCCCACCCGGGATCTCATTCACGTTTACGGAGGCCGTGTACGACCCTCTTTATCGCATATGTCCGTCCATTCGCTTGGTTCTCAGAGCTTCCGCTCGCTCTGCTGGTCCCGTTTCTTCTGACGACGATGAACGCATCTGCCGCCGAGAACGCACGATCTTCCATCGAGATAAACTTGCCGAGACGCTGTGCTCTATAGTCATATGGTGTTATTTCGCTCATTCTCCGTCGCGTTTTTTTTTTTTCGTCTCATCCACTCTCGTGAGCGTCACAATTTCTTCGTAAAATAAGAGTAATGAGGAGGCAAAGAAAAATACAGGGTCTGAATGTTCTTTACAGACTTTAATCTTGCCAACTTTTTCTCTGCATATGAGAGCAAAAAAAAACGTTGCTTTGTGTTTGCCTTTTTTTCGTCCCGTGGTTCTCGAAAGGTGTTTGACTGGTGATAAAAAAACCGACCACCAGCCCAATAACAAAATTATACAATTTATTCAAAGTGGCAAAGTCAACGGGCAAGTAGATTCTACGGCAGAAACTCAAACGAATAGAGTTACTTTTGGTAGAAAAGTTCATTTGCGGCTGGTGAAAAACCGTTGAGAATTAAGAGCGATGACACCCTCCGGAGTGTTAGCAGAGTGTGAGTGTCGTCTCTGCGAGACGCCTCGATAAATCGATGGGCTCGACCTTGTCAGCTGTAATATGCCCGCCAGACGACGAGTTCCGATAAACCCGACGAGAAAACCATTTTTTTAACGACCGTTGCAAATGGCACTCTTTTTGTTTTTATCTTCTGCGATTTGCCGAAGAGATATCTTGGGATAGTGCGAAGTGGATGACGCGAGAGACTGTACGATTGATGAATGACCGGACGATCGATCGATCGGTAACGACGCAAAACTCGTTAGCAGCCTCGTCGCTCGTACATTCGTCGACGAAACGATTTGGCACTCATCGGCAATTAGATACGAGGATCAGTGCGTTTGTGTAGGCGCCGAATGTTGCGATGGACAAGCGCGAGATCGATTAGCCGAAGAGTGGCGCGAGTTCGGAAAGTGTCTCCGCAGAACTTTGGCCATTACGATATCGAGACCGGAGGGAAGTGAGTGAGAAGACAGCGAATGAAATGAATCGGCGCTCGGTGTGACCAGGGTGATTAGGCTTCGCTTGCGATATTTACGAGGGTTGCGAATCTCTTACTCTTACCCTCTTTATCCTCGTCGCCCGCAACTTCCCGGAGGAAGTTAACTCTGCCGACTGCGGGTCCTTAATGATCTTCCAAATCCCTGAACCATGGAGGGAGATACAGCCAAGGAAACAGTGGTTAAACACGCTCCAGAACAGAAGAAGTCAATTATATGGTATAGGAAATTACAAATCTTCGTTAAATGGTGATTTATCATTGAGCGTTAATGGCCAACGGCCCTGGTCGTATTTATGTAAGAGGGTAAATGAGCTAAGATTCCGATGATTCATATTGGGACGTCCGTCAAAAAACCGAACCTTGAAATCATACTCGTGAGGTCCTTGATGCTTGGGAGCTTTTGCCATAAAATTGATATTTTCTAAGGGCCGGCTCCGCCACTTCGATAGAAATAAACTCTTAGCAAAGAGTTGAGTGAGGGCCAGAACGGAATGGCAGACAGTTGGAGTGTTTGGACGGCTGCCTCAGGCCGCAGCGATGCGAATGTCAAGGACAAGAGCGAAACTGCTGCCTGGGTGGTTGGTTGCTGAGGCGGAGTTATTGCCGCAGTTGGAGCACCCGGTGGGTGGTGGTTCGAGTGTTCGGAGGTTCGTGGTCGATATTCGAACTACCGACGCAGCCCTTGGGCCAAACTTGTGATTTTACGTGGTGGAAGATAGTGATGGCTTCGGAATGAGGTGCCGATGCTTAACATTCTATCTTTTCGGTCTTCAGTGCTCATTTAGTTGCTACTCATTGGTTGTCGCCATAAATTCTCCTGTTTCCATGTTGTGACTATCTCTGAATTGAAACTTTCCCAATACTGTGATGAGGTAGAATTAGACCTTGATGTGGTTCCACGTGATAGTCTTGGATATTTATTTGTCCATGTATAATTGACACATTGGAAAAGGTCGGAACGAAATCGGTTTGGTTACACTGTTACTACACGTAGCAAGCTGTCACAGTTTCAATTGGTCCGACCGGAGCAATCGACAGTGGAATCAAGGTTTAGACACAAAAGCACTTTGTGCGTTGGTCGAGTATGCCTGTTCGACCTTTGTCGGACCGTCACCACCTCCACTTTAGCACTGGTGCGCTACTACCACACGAAATCCCTGTACCCTGTGACGTCTCGTCCCTTCTTCCTGTCCCGGGTTGCGGCCAGATAACGTCGTCGGACCAACGAACCCTCGTCGTGACATTAAGGTCCACAAGATCCCTCGCACACTTTGTAACTTGAATATCAACGACGTTTACGTCTACTTTCTCTTCCACCCGACCACCGAAACGACTATCATCGAGTTGGCCAGCCCTCACCGTATCAGCCCTTTGTGGTCTCTTATTTTCCAACGTCATACTACATTCCCGTTTTCACGTGGAAGTTTATAAAAGCGTCAATGAACGAGCCCAAGTGGATTACAACTGCCGTGTGTAATTGACGTTCGAAAGAACTGGTATTAGCCCGACAGAGTTTCGCAATAAGCAACAATTTTTCATGGTTGTTTGTGTACTTTCGGTCAAGCTTTTTCACGGGGAATGTGGGCGTGAGAGTTCCAGAGAGAATAAATGAGTTTTCCGCGCAGCAAAGTTTGCTTTTTATGCAGCCGTATTCATATACCTGCGGAATGAGAAAAAGCGTTAGAAAAATTCAGGCAGACAGAGAAACGGAAAGAGAACAAGCTGGAATTGCCAGGATTGTGAAATGCCTCGTTTCGTCGACCATGATTTTTTAATTAAAAAAATGTGGGAGCAAAAAAATCGTCCAAGAAGGGAGTGTCGAACCTATGAGCGATGAGATGACTAGAATGGTTTGAACGGTACCATCATGTGGAACAAAGGATATTTTTCTGTTCTGCCTGGATGATTGAAGAAGAGTGAGCAAAGGTTTACCAAGGGCCAGTTCTTTTACTACTTTCTTTTCCTTTCAAATATTCCGAAGAGGGTGCAAGGTGCTTTTCCGTACCGAGACACGGAAGAGGCGGAACCTTTACGATCTTGTATGTTCTATCTTGGGATAAGAACAAGATCGATACCCATCGGACCTTCGAGTTGACATGGAATTGTTCAATCTCGTTGAGACCGAGAGTGTTACGTATGTCTCTGCGTCTTTCTTCATTTCTTTCGTTCTTCCTTGAAGAAAAGTCCAAATTCGAGGGCTTTGCGTCCGTGTCGATGTAGTCGTACGACTGGTGCAAGAACCGAGTCCGGGCACGAGATTTCTTTCTTTACTGGTTTCCCTTACTGAATCCAATCTCAATTTTCTTGAGAGTTTGTAGAATAGGGCAAAGTTCCTTGATGTACCGGAGAAGAGCACAGTCATCGATTCTACTCGAATGGATGTTAGAATGGATCCAGCAATCACATTGGATGCTCTTCATCAAAGCTTTGACTTCTTCAGTCACTTCTAGCTGATGGTAGCAACCGAAGTTTTTTTGAATCTCCGATAGACACATTCTATTTCCTAGATGGTAAGGGAAGAGTCAACTTGGCGTAAGCCCTGCCGAAAAAATGTTTCCCAAGTCATTTCTGGTATGTCTAAGACGACAATATGCGCCTTTTAATAAAATGTAAATGGAGTTTCGTAGTGCAAGAAAGGACGTACACATATGAACCTTCTTAGGCTTTGCATCCATTATGACTATGATCATTGCTGAAGAATCTCGGCCAAATAGCTTTCATATTATCTTCACTCCTTAATGTTTGTTCATTTTTTTCCCCACCCTTGGCAGTCGTTCCCCAGGACATTTGGGACGTCTAACACTCGGTAACTCCCGATACTTTGCGTATTTGCATTCCTCCCTTCTTAAAAAGTATCCTATCTCCACCGCCCTCACTTAATATTCATTTTAGCGGCTCATGCGCCAACAGGTCGTGCCGTCAATTAATTCTCACTTACTTAATCACTGGCAATATCGAGGAAGGAACTTAAGAACGTGTCCACAAGGGGTTTTCGTTGCCCATGTGGATCTTGCAATAGTGAGCGCGGCAAAAAGCCTCGGATTCTTCTTCCATTGGCACCCTTATCGCTTCACTCTTAACCCGTCAACCTCATCATTGTCTCGTATTGCAGCGTCTTGTGACAAGGTGGTCCCCTCGATGGTTCATACGCAAGCAGCATGAGCATTACTGAACGGGCTATGGTGGTAACGTCTTCGTCGTAACAGAAATTAGAGAGGTTTATTCAAGGCGGTCTGCTTTAAGTCTACTCGGGAACGGTCTGGACTAGCCGGTTGGATATGGGGTGCTGCTCGTGGCTGGGCTGCTCGGTGCGATGCCGGGAGCGGAGAGAAAGGAAGAGGAGCAGGTGGAGAGGAAGAAGAGGTGGAGAACTGTGCAAAACTCAGCTGGGGGTGGCAGTGCCGCGCTGTCGTGGGGGTGGCTGGGGGTGGCCGGGCGTCGGTGGGAATCAATGGCGCAGCTGACGAGAGGAACGTTCGGTTTGCGGCGCGCATGTGCGCAGACAATGCTATCGACCGCTCGGCGCTGCAGTACACGCAGACACTGGCTACCCCTTCCAAAAGCGAGTAGAGCCGTGCGCGTTCGCGTGATCCTTTCCCAGACCGCGTCGCGGTGCCCACCACCGCCGCCTCCGCCGCCTCCGCCACCGCCGCTACCCCGCCACGGAACGTGTCGCGTCGTCGACCCGACGGGGGTGTCGGCCGCTGCACCGGGCGGCCTTGACTCTCCATCGCCACCGCCGCCGCCGCCAGCACCGCAGCCGCTACTTTCCCTGATAATCTGCCGCAGACTCCCGGGCGACGCCACCGTAGCTACACCGACTGGGCCGCCTCGCGGCAATGAACTTCTATTAGTTTTTCATTTTCATACTTCTTTTTTCTCTCTGGTTCACAGTTTTTCGATGCTGCGAAATAAAATTTTGTTCTCACGAACTTGAGACATTTTCCTTTTCATTCTGAACAACCTAGACTCCATCCTAGATTTAATCCTGGATTTCCAGATGCGTTGTTTGTCTAGCTCCTATTCTTGCTTTTTCCTATCTTTTCCTGGTCATACATCATTCTTGGCAACGGTAAGGAAGTAAGAAGGGGGCGAAAACACCAAGCGGTTGAAACAGCCGAAAAAGTAGTTTCGAAGAGTCGACCGCTGCACCGGACAGTCTTGACACTCCATCGTGGCTGCCAGCACCGCAGCAACTACTTTCCCCGGAAATCTGACGCAGACTCCCGGGCGTCGCCACTGTAGCTCGACCGACTGGGTCGCTTCGCGGCCATAAACTTTTGTTTGCTTTTCATTTCGGACAGTTTCCTCCAGTTCGGGTTTTGGACATACGGAAAATAGATTTTCCCGGTAGTCCATCATCCTGGAGAACGGTAAAAAGGTAAGAAGGAGGTGACACACGAGGGACCAGTATAGACGTAAGGTTAGTCCAAAGAAAGAGTATCCCTTCGTCCATTGGCAGACTGCCTGGGAAGCTATAAGAAGATACGGCCAAGTGAGACAGACGGAAGGAGGATTATGAGCAAGTACCTTATCCCTTGGTCGGTTGGTCGTTGCTTTGAAGTTGGAGGTTCAAAGTTGAAGACGTTGACCCGAGCCCGGCCGAAAGAGCTGGCAGGTGCCGCGAAGACGAGCTATGTAAGTTTATCGCTCTGATACTGCAAGGATCTTTCCACTAACCTGTACTTAAACCTTCCCTTCGCGTCTCTCGCCGGAGGTCACGTGTCTCCGGCGAGAAGCTTACAAAGTTTCTCGCTGTAACTTCGCTCGACTAAGTTGATTGACGTATTTCTGAAATCTGTTATAGCATCGTACTTGTAAACAGGGCGAAGACCCTACTATCCACAAATGCAATATGATGGAAGGCTTTTCCACCTCGTGACCAGCAGGGTTACGGGATTTCGAACGGGTCGTCGACCAGGAATAACGACCGACCCGACTCGACTTCCAAATTCATGCTTGCAGATATATGTATAGCAATGTCTATGGCCGTACAGATCTGACGTGAAACTCGATTTTCGTCCCTTGTCTCCTCCTGCCGGTCAGTCGGCACAAGGGCGCGGGCTATTAAAACCCTCGGAGAACTTTGGCTCCCTCGTAGCCCACGCATACTCGAGTATTAGCTGGCCAAAGCAGTGTCTGCTCCGGGTTCCCACCAAAATCTCTCTCATACGTGGCATAATCGTCCTATCCCTATAACCAGTCATACTGTCCTATAGGTAGTGTACCCTTGAGCGCAATTTCGAGCATTTGTCGCATTCGGGGATAAGACCCGCTCGGATAGGAACAATTCGCTCTAATCGAGTCCGCTCCTCCCTTCCTTCCGTCTTCATATAGTCCCTTGATTCGAGGATACACTTGACGCTTGTTACAAGTATCTCTACGCAGACACTGTCAATTTTCCCATGTCCAGGGGCTCAAGTACTTTTCTTGAAAATCTCAACCTCTCGTCAGCCAACATTTTATCAATAATGACAATTTCTATCTGGTCCGGAACGAAACGGATGATGGTGAAAATTCGACTTTTTCAAAATGACAATTGCCAAGGGAATTATGACCAATTGACAGTAGGTCGGCAAGACCCGATCGATAAATGGACAAGCTACAGTTTCACGAGGTATACCTTGGAAGTCTATAAAAAATTCATCTAAGCTAAAACCTCGAGTCACGGAATCACGTACCCTTTTTTCTTTTTCTCCCTGTCCCTTTTTCGTTCCCCATTCAACAGATTGATGAGAGTTCCAGCAGTCTCCCTTCGCTCTCGTTCGTTGTCGGTCGTTCGGTTGTCTGCAATTGGACGTCGAACAATGGCATGATTAGAGACACAAAACGCTCGATCGACGTGCTGCTTGTCTGAACACCGTTAGATCGATAATACTTTCCTCGCCGGTCCTGTACTTCCAGCTCTCCAGTCCCTCTTTCAGCCGCTTCCTTCCCTTAATAATGCGCGATCGTCACAGACGTTTTTCCCGCGGCTCTTGATCGCAATACCCAAAACCATTGTATCGAAAATCATAAGTCCTACATGGAATCTGGCCAGTCCAGCATGGAAATTGGGATCCCATCCAATTCCATTTTCCATTCAATTGTAAGATAACAAAATATCAATATCAATGGTTCGATGAGAAATAATGAAACTTTCGGAAAAACGAAATATCTGGTGATTTCAAGGTTACAAATATTTCCAACATTTAATTCATTTTGTTTTATTCATGGAATCTTATAATACAAAGCAAATAAAATGAGCGAACACGTATCACGAGTAAAAGTAACGGGGACATGAATGTTTTCTATTTCCCCTCCCTCGGCAACGTAAAATTTAATCGCGACGCTTGCTCACTTTATACGGCCAATTTCCGAAAAGGGAGATAGAACAAAGGAGATAAAGCAGAGCCTGCATGTTCTTTATATAACGTCAATAAGTACACGGCGTGTCTGGGGATGGTATAGTTTTTGAAAATCGCTCGGTGCTCGGCGCTGGGCGCGCTGCAGTAAAGACTCATTATAAAAGCCCTCGGTTTTAGATATAGTAGAGAAGGGAGCGCATAGTATCCATTCTCGTAAACCTGATCGTTTGTAGCCATTACGCTTTCCCCTTTTATGACACGCCGTTACACTTTTCACTTTTATTATACGCTTGTGATAGGCCAGCACGTGGGTGCAGCGCAATGCCAGCCTAACGTGTAGATCAGTTATATACCTGTTCCGTTTTTTTTTTTTTTGTTTTTTTTTCGTACTCACTTCCATTACATACCCCATGCAAAGTAAATCTTGATTTTTTCAAATACCTCTCGTTGACAATTCCAGTTGAAGTATTTGCATTTCCAAGTTGAAAATCAAGTTTGAAGTTTTTTTTTTATTGACTTTCATTAGATACTTAATAAATTCAATAAAAGCAATGAAATAAAAATAAAAATAAAAATAAGTAATGAAATAAAATTTAGAGGCGACTGTGTCGTCCAGGAAAGGACGATATCCCTTTGGTCCTTCGTTCGGTCGATCAGCTTTCGAAACCCGAGAGGACCTAAGGATACTCGGCTAATTTTCGCAAGCTCATCAACTCGTTGCTTTCGTCCGTACCTAACTCGTCGACCATTCGCTCGCTTGCTCGCAGCCGAAGAGAAGCTCCTTCAAGATTCTCGGCGTCGTCGTCGTCGTCGTAGTTGCGACTTCGCATAATACTACCTACAGACGTGGGCGCGTTCTCGAATCGTGTTTCGCCCCGGCGAAACCACCCGGGCGTAACCCCGTAAAAGTACTCGAGGATATTGGTCTCCCTCCCTTGCCACAGCCTCGACAAAAGTCTCCGCAACCCCGAACTAGAAACGTTAGCTTCCTCAGCCAGAGGAACGGAATAATTGCGTTCTAGATACTCGTAGACTCCTCGGAAAAGCTTACCGGTTATGTTGTATTTCCTTTTTATTAAGGCTATAAAGTTTACAAAATAAAATACGTTCACTAAATTAAATACATTAAATTAATGAAACGCTTTAAGGGAAATGAGTGGGTGGAAAAAGTATTTTTTTAAAAACTTTATTATAAGGACAATTCTCTCCCTCATCGAAGAGAAATTTATCGATTAAAAAAATCGCTCAACATACCCAACAAAAATTTAATTGTTTTTATTTTTTTTTTGTTTCAGGTGAGTTAATGCAGATTAAAGTGGCTATCGTAATGCGGTGAGTCATAAAATACTTTTTTTTTTCTTAACCGGTTAATTTTGTTGATCGAGAAAAAAAGACAAATCTGACTTTTATTGGCAATAATCGGGGGTGTAATTGGAAGGCTGAGATTAGGGCGAGCTTACATATTTTTTTCTGCACCATAAAATAATAAACGTTTGAAGACTACATATTTCTTGTTAAATAAGGATATTATATGGTGTCTGGAAACTAGAGAGGGAAATAAAGAGCAGTGCTGCAGCAGCAGGTACACTGCGGGAGGTATATAAGATATAATGAAGATTTATAGAGAGCTTAAGGGAGGATAATCGCGATGGCTTATTACCGGCAGTATTCTCGAAAACTTTCCTGCCGTGGCTTAAGTCCCGTGTCGTGTCCTCGTCTTTGGTTACGCCTCAGCTGTTCGTTGCACGGCGTATCACTCCTTCGCTTTTCTCTCCCTTTATCCTTGGCTTCCCTTTCCCGGACAGAACAAAGACGGTGAATCGGAAGGACGCGGGTATATTATGCCTTTTTATACAGTAGAGTAAGAGGATTTTGTCATATTAAAATACTTCTAGTGCTACAGAGTATAGAGCCATTGGCGAAGCCACGCTCTTCAGATTTCCTTTTTTTCCTCCATTTTTCTTGCCTTTCGCCGGTGCTGCGTTTGCTGAAACTCACTAGCGTCGCCGCCACGACCTCAGCGACTTTAAATTTTACAAACTTTACCTGTACTCCCATTCTCCTTTTTATAAGCTGTTTCGCAAGTAGTGATTATAATGCTGATTGCTTACTACAGCATCAACCCTCAAAACTTTCAAGATTTAGTGCCAAAAAAAAATAACAACGCGGAATAAATTGACTTAACAATAATATGCAAAATGTGGGCCGGAAAATAATAATAAAAATTAAAAGTCGAAGAAATGAAAGAAAAAATGTCACTCTCTTTCTTCGCCATGAATTTTTTTGAAACCTGTAGAAAAAAAAAATGCAGGAAAAATAAAAGTGGAATATGAAGTTTAAGCGAGAGCGTTAGAGACGAGAAACTTAATCGTCCCGGCGTTGTACTTGATGGCACTGTAGTCGGGGAGCTTTCCAAAGCTGGAAATTCAATCGTGCCCTTTACGAGCAAGTTATCTCGGGCCCGGGTGTCGCGACTGTAACGCCGTTGGCCCGCGGCATATAATAGCAGTAATAGTATATAGCAGAGAGGAGAGCAGAGTGGAGGTTCGGTCTCGGGGACGGTGACACGAATTTCCATTACCGGGCGCCTTTCCTCTCTCGTATCCGGCGTAGACTCCGGTATTGCCCTTCGCATAATTCCCCGAGCATTGGACGGTTCATCACCGCAAGAATTCTACGGCTCCCACGTTTACGTGCATGTATACAAGTGCCGCTGCTGTGGAAACTCGGTTTCGCTCCGACACGTACGAGGCTTATCTACGAGGCCTTGGCAGGAGCAGAGAACTGCCTATACGCGCACGAATAATCAAGAGATACTCTTCTATAAACCGCCCGAGGAGCAGCCGTTGCCGAGGGTCAAAGTCAACCCGAGCATGGAAACTTATATAATATACAGGTCCCTTTCGAGTCTCAAGTTGTTACGGCGACTATGTTGACCGGCCTGTTACACCACGATGTGTGTCATGTGCCAGAAATGGCGCTAACTTTTATGATTAATTTCAATCGAGTTAGGGATCGTGCGAACCCACAATAGAATATATAATCACTTGGAGACGGAAATTTGCATAGCGATGTTGCAATATTTTCCCACGAAGTCATTCATTTTCAACATAGTGTGCGTAAAATTGGATTTTATTTTTTACTCAAAATGTAAAAAATTGAAAATGAAATTGAATTATTAGCGTCTCCGCTCTCACTGTTAATTAAATTGGATATAAAAAAATGTAAATGCAATCGTTATTCCATAACTCGATTGCGAATCGTCGCGGACTTGTTCGGAATAATGAAGAGGTTGTTATGGAGGAGTTATCCGCGGCTGGCATCATAAAGCTCTCGAACAAAGACGTGACGAGCTCCGATTTCCAATTCTCAAGGGTTCTCTCCATTTAGCATCAGCTTTTGCGACAACGAAGTTACACTGGTTCGAGCTCTGTAATAAAGCTTCACAGTGATAGATGCTGAGACTCTACTCTCTTTGTCAGTCGCGAGCTTTTGCAGGAGTTAGCAGCCTCTCCCTTTTTTTCAGTCTCTCTCACCCGGGCTAAAGTTTCTCATGGTGAACCGTACGTTTTCTGCCCATGCGATAAGAGTGCCTCAATTTTTTATTTTATTTAGGAAAACGACAGTAAATTTCGGCCAATTTTCTCGATGGACAGAAAGGGTTAGAAAAATCTTTAGAAACAAATTATTGCGTGCTTTTCGACAAGTACAGTTACATGAAAAATTACGCGAAAGGATTGAAACATTATCGACGTATTTGGATCTTCATGAAATGCCCCATATATATATGTATATAGTGTTGGTCACTTATAAGTATATATATATATATATTCTGAAAGCCAATGTAAGTTCGACAGGCAGACACCGCTCCGACTCACTTGATATGCAAACAGGACCTCGGTGCTAAGTAATTGCGTCGCACGAACTCTCCCGCTCACTATACAGACTAGGGTAATACCGAATTCGGGTTATCGAGGGAATCTACGAGGTAGGCAAGCGTATAGGTATCAGTGCTCCACCGCGTTAGCCACTTAGAGCTGATATCTCTACTTAACATGTCACCCACGTTCTTGCCTCTCACTTTCGACCGTGTGTTATTTATCCTTAAGCCACTTGGACGCTTTAATTTGCAATTTTTTTTCAAACTCTCCTCCGTATTAAATTTAATCCTAGGATATTCGAACGATTTATATGTCACCAATATTTAGAATATTCAACCATGTGAGAATAAAAATGTTTAAGGATTTTGTTACAGAAAAAAAAATACTAAAGTGAGTTTGCAAGCAAATGCAAGTATAAAGTGGTGTAATAAATGAAGTTTAATAATATAGATAATGCTGAAACACATTTGTAGTAGACACGATGATTTTAACGGTTTCGTTTTTATCTATTTCAATTTTCTATCAAAATCACATAAGATAACAATTTTTTAAAAAATCCCTACAATAAAGAATACAGAGAATTTTCATGCAACCTCACGGGATGGAACAGAATAAAAATGACGTTGGTTTTATTAACCAACCAAGTTTTTTTCACGTCATGATTGAGTGCAGAAACATAGGGTTCCAGACAGTGCACAGAGTCTTTGTTCTGCCGGTGAAAAAAAAAAACGGTTGCGGTATAGGAAGAAACAAAGTTACGTAGAAGGAGGAGGAGGTGCGGTGATGATGTCCCGAAGGTGTGTTGAGGGTCCGGCAGAGCGACAGTGAGACGGTGTGGGAGGGTGCGGGAAAAGCCAGGTTGAAAAACGATGGCCTGCACGGTAGTTAATTCCGGAGAGGTCCCGGGCGCGTCATCAGGCCTCAGTCTGGAGGCACACCCACGGGGCTAACTTGGCGTAATCGCAGGCGTTTTGTCACTTTTACGTGAAAAACCGGAGTGTCGAAGGAGCAGACACCGTTGAGAGCGGCAGACCGTCGAGACGCTCTCGATGACGATAAACTTTCAGCTCTTCCAAAGTTCAACCACAATTGGATGATCGCTCTTGGATTGTTGTTTCATCCATTCTGCGACCAAAGTACCAGCTAATTTTTATCAATGTCAAGCGACGCAAAAAAACAAAAAATAACCGACGCCAATTATAGTGTTTGCGTTATTTCATTCATAAGCTCAGAATATCATAAAGGATTAATACAAATTTTAAGTATATTTTGAATTATTTTGTGTCATTGCCGAAAATATTGCGAAAATCGCCACAGGAGATCAGAAAAGCGATGCAAAGAAAAATATCGCCGCATGTGTCAAGAAAGACAAATGACATCCTTTCTCACAGACCAAAGTCGCCGTTTGATGCTGACTAATGACTTCTTCATGCCCACAACAATGTTTTTTTGCCATTAAAGCCATAACGACTCGCTACAAAGAAATCTATAATTGCACGTTAAATGGTGAGGTTATTCAGAGGCTGATGTCTAAGACCGGAAGTATATTTCACTGTATGCGCAGGCGACGGATCGTCAGCCAAGAAGCATCAGCCAACAGAAGCGCAATGAGCATCCTCGCGTGTAATTGAGTGTTAGCTACCAACAACGAGAGTCACTCACTCGCATATTAATCGTCAGGTAACGCTTTGCGGTACTTCGTCAGCATTGAACCACGCAGGATCATCATAGGCGCTTTGTCTCCGTAGTTTCTCCAGGTCTCCGAAGAACCCACACTCTTCAACACTGGGACTATCGTGTGTGTTTGTAGTTTTCCAAGTTGATGCACTTCATTAATTCTACGAGAGGCTGAAAGCCGGCAGTTTCAAGCACGCGTCGCGTTTCCTTCTCCTCATCCGATTTTCCCATTCTCATCCTCAGCTTCGACAATGTCGATGCGAAGAGAATTTCACATTCATCATGGCCAATTTTAGCTTTTCGCTGGACTAATACATTTTTTTCTCAATTTTTTTGACGTCGATAAATCGTCGAGTAACTCCGAAGTCACGCTTCCAAATCTCGACAATCGTGAAACCAGACTATCGACATATCAGCAGTGAGATTATCTTGTGTATGCAGTTTTCCAAGTTTATGCACTTCGTTAACTGTACGAGCGTCTGAAACCCGGTGCAAACGTTGCAGTTTCAAGCACGTGTCTCGTCTCATCCTCTTCATCGTGTTTCTCGCGAATTTTCCCAGCCCCGTTCTCCTCAACTTCGACAACGGCGACGCAAAGGAATCTCGAGCTTTGCCCACTCCAGAAGTTGAGATAAGCCGCGTGACTCGGGCACGCCTCACAGAAATGATTACAAATTCAATTACGGACGATTAAACGAGCTGGCACGACATGACGCTAACGAACATCCCTGTGAAATTTTGTCTTGGGGTGTATAATAATAATAATAATAATATCGCTACAGTTTTCAAGCCCGGAGTTTTGTCTGCCACGTTTTCCGACGACGCCAAGGGCTCGAAACTTTGACTTTGACTCCATCCGCCCGAACCTCATCCTCTTCAGCGTCTCGACGTTTAAACACCCACACCGATTTTCTTTTCTCTCTGGAGAAATGAATACGAGTGCCCGACGAGTGTCGGATCCATTCTTTTCGAGGGCTCAGCGAGGGTACCAACTATCCAATCTGCATGAAGCAGTCGTCAAACGAACGGGACCATATCTCTCAACTGGATCTAAGAGCTGAGGAAGACAAGAAGAGGATCTAGATCTTGCCTGGATATCAAACGTGGATATCCTTCTTGCCGTAATTAAATAATCGGCCATTGGTCCTGCGATGCCAATTTCTTCTTCATTCACAGTTTACGCGTTTTATTTTCTAGGTCAGCTCAAAAGTGTCGTTGAAACTCCAGACACTGAGACTCAAATAACAAAAAAAAAAAAAAAATGGTCTCATAGAAACTGGAGAATCAGATTTGACGCAATCAAAGTCCAGACAATTAATCTCAGGTTCATGAGGAAATCATGACAGCATTATTTACCTGTCAAGCATTGTTATTTGTATTTGTTCGCAGGTTGAACAAAAATGAAATTCGCCGTTTATTGAGCTATCTGAACTTTTGTTGTTGGGATTTTACGTATTGTATCCACGACCTGCGCTACGTTAGAACGCAGTATGTTAAACAGGCATTCGCGATAACGTCACGAATTCTGTTATTTTGTTGTGTTGTTTTTTTTCTGCACCGGTGAACTGCTCGTAAATTCTATTGGCACGCAGTGGCCACGACTGAGTATCTGTTGGGTCAGGTTCTGACTTTATCACTTACACGTAGCCACGTAGTCTGTGGACAAGCAACATTGGAATGGATGTGTGTGTGTGGTGCTCAACGTCCGGAACTTTAACGTATTCGGTGTTAATTTATTTGAGTCTCGAGTACCGGTGCGGACTACTGGTTTGGTCAGGTCCGCAGGGGTACATAACGCTGTGCGAAACCACTTTGCTGTGAAACGTCTGTCTTCGCGCTCGCGTTTTATGTGTCAACACACGAGAATACTAACGCGAATAGTTATACGCTGTTGAGAATTCAAAGTTTCAATGACCGTTCACATGTACGTTATATATATAATGTTGACACTATTGCGGAGAATTTTGAAAAAGAATTTCGTATTACGAGCAGACCCAGATTTTTTATATCAATAATCAAATTATCTTTGCAGGGATTCTGGCGATTCTAAATTTGAATCTTAGACAGGGCAGAAGTTTTTTGAAAAAATCTAACAAAAAATGTTGTGCTCAAATATTTTAATAAATTTCGTCAGTCAGTTCAGGGACCTTTGGTCACCTTTTTGACTGAGGGCATTTCGGATTTTAAGGTTTCTTGCCCAAGTTGAGACCTCCTACGTAGCGAAATGAGTTTCTGGTCACGAGATGCCAATATTTTTGGTCGTGAACTCACTCACTTTTGTTTGAATTTGTGGATCCTTGAGACTCGTGGCTCGTGCATTGGTCGTGCAGATGAGAGGTTATTGGTGAGGCCGCAGGGTAGTCGGCTGCTGGGACGGCTCGCTTTGAAGAGCCAATGGGCTCTTCTCTCGTTACGGAATTGGATACGGTTCATGGTTACGTGAATCAGATTTATAGCGCGGTGTAACGGAGACCGTTTTAACGCCCACGCGACCCAAAGACAGGATTCGAACGAGAGAGTACATATAAGAATGAGATATAGAGAAGAGGGTGAAATAAATCGTACTCCGAAAGTTGCGGGGGCAGACAAAGAACGAAATGATGGAAATTTGCAGTCTCTATGGTGGACATGAATGAAACGAATGTGTACCGTGTCATGGAAAATTATCAAAATTGTATAATATTTAGTAACAAAAAATTAATATACGATATTTATGGTAAAATTGAAATAATTAAATTACAATACACTCAAATTCATCGGATGAATATTTTAGGCGTTAATAAATAATTCCAGGGCTGGAGAATATTTCAAAATGGCGTAAATTCTTCGGGGCATACTCGACACCGGAGAATTCACGAAAAACGAAATACGAGTGCACTTTGCAAGTATACGTACACTGGTTTCTATCCGAAAATAGCTCAGGGCCACTGACACTTTATCGCAATGAATATCCTGACAATGAGTGTACAGTTCTCCATGCGCGCACGGTATTGGCATTAGTATTAGAGAATTCCCGTGTCACCGGGAGCGCGCGGTGCGAATAAATTATCCACGAAACGCTTCCTAGTGTCAGAGACCTTTGCGCCACACGGCAACGAGTGCTACGAACTTCGCGCTGCGACGACGACGGAGACGATGGTACGGAATTAGAATTACTCCTACGCTAGACAAGCTTTACGAATCTTCTGAAACCACGCGCTGCATGCACTCCGCCTTTCGCTCTTTAGATAAACATTCAATTTACATAAGAGCTGTGAAACCTTTTTCAACCATAAAATCAGGATAAACATTTTATTGACCGGTAATTCAATCAAACCAACGCTTTTTTTACCCAATAAATCATCTAACGGACTCCGCAATAATTTCCAAAAAATAATTTAAACAAAAATTTTTAATTCTCAAAAATAAATCAAATCCGGTAGCCTGAATTTTTTAAAAACAAACAATTAGTTTCAAATGGTCAACTCTAATTTATCAAAAAAGTGCGAATGGGCAAAATGCGTGTAACAAAGTGTTACATAAATCAGGAGCATCCATTGATAAGTCACTTTGAGAGCCGATATCCAGGAAGTGGGCTACTTGACTTCAATAGGAATAGTTATGAAGCGAGTCATGGTAGCACATGGTCAACATTGTGCACCCACTTCTTTTATTTTTTTAATTCCCATTCGTTCATACATAAATAAATCGAATGGTCAAACAAGAATATGATAGCCACGAACCTCCGTGACATTTATTCAAACTTACTTATCCGTGTGTGTGTGATTGCGTGTGATGCTTTTGAATCACACGGCACACACAAATCGACCATCGCATTGCATTGCATTGCGGCGCATCGGGCGGTGCAGTACGTACAACAATAATCAGTCAACGACCGCTCGAGCGTCAGGGTCGACACTCGCGTGGCGCAATGTTGCCCTAGGTTATAGCAATAGTAGTGAGCTACGATACACACACATTTATATATATATATATATATACACATACACACATTGCGCTTGGCGCTGGCATAGAACCCGCCGCTCGCCGCTCCGAGCTCTATTACTAGCATCTATTCTTACGCTAGCTTACTCAACGCGCACGCGATCACGCACATACATATTCATCGCTGCTGGCGGATTTTTTTACGTGTGTGTGTGTGTGTGTTTACTATCGGGGCCTGTTTGAGTAGGAACGATCGAGCCGCAGGGAAGGGCTTAAGGCCAACGTAGTTAATACGTAACGTGTTTAAAACGTCAGAAAAGAGTCACAATTATCAAGTCGATTTTTTTTGCTGTTTTTTGTACATCATGGAAATTTATCGATAAAAATAGAGAATTGAAAATTTGAAATAATGTTGCTTCGGAAATCAAGGGGAAATGCATAATAATGAACAGGGATTACGCATCATTATGGAATGTTAAAAAATGATAATTATATTACCTTTTGAGAATAAATAGCCAGGTTTAGAATTCGTAATGAAACTGAGTGGCATTACCAAGTAAGATATCGCGATGCTTGAGAACGTGTGGGTGTTGGCACAGACTTAACTCGTCGCGTTTGTTTGTGCAAGTTTCTCGTTTCGACCGCCACTATGTGTTATAGAGATTGCCACGACGAACCTGCTCTATGATATGCTACGTCGCATAGGTCAGGATCTGCGGTATAGGAAGTTTCAAAGCCTCGCGTGTGTTACGCAATCGCTCGCTCGTGTTGCTATACACGTACAAGAAAATGGCTCGCAACCGAGAAGCGCTTTTAGTTTGCTGCGATGACGCATGAGGGTAACGAGTCGACTGTATTATTATCAGCGTTAGGATAGATGTCCGGAATGACATTGAAATTTATAGTCTTCGTCTACGATATCGCTTTAAAAAAAAAAAAAAAAAAATACACCTATACGTTTTACATTGTGTAACAAAGTTGACTGTACAGTCGAGTCGCGACTACCTTACATAATATAAAATTGTAGCAACAATATCGTAAAAATTCACGCGAAAAATGGAAAAAAATAATCGGATAACGTATTTCCGAATATTATACGATTTAAAAAACAATATTGTTGATCTTAGTGATTGGTTGAAATTTAGGCGAGATTTAACTGTACAACATATTCTACGAACTATTATCTACCAAAGTCTAATTATTATAAATGGTTTGTTTGGAATGTACTCCCACGAAGCTTGCAAAGAGTGCAACCGTCGACCTTGCCGTGCAATCGACGTAGTCGTAGGTCAAGTTTAGCGGTTTACGATTCACGGTCAACTATATAACTATGAACCAATTGGTTGCGCAATTTTCTCGCATTGACAGCACTTGTAGTCTTTGAAGAACGTCGACTTTGCTATATTTTACCGTCGTTAGCTGAGCCGCACTGTTGCTCCTTTACGTATTTTACATCTTTACATCTCGTAAATCCGACTCCTGTAATCAGTGCTCTCCACATTTTCCGACTGCAAAATCTTTTTCTCTATTTTTACATAAATTCTCAGATAGATACCAATGCATCACTTTGGTATGAAGATATCAGAATAATAATTCAGCAAAATGCTATAAATATTCGTCACGTGTTGTTTTTTTTTTTAAATAAAATAATGGTGGATGAATAAAAATGTGAATATGACGTACACGTGTAAAAAATAATGTTTCGAGAGAAGGCAAGAAGCTCGGTAGCCTTATTGCGATTAGCTGCCATTATTATCCATATTAGTCGCTTAACCACTGTACATAGAGTTGGTATCTGGTAGAGTCACGTGCCCGAGGCTGGCTCACTGTCCACGTGAATCTACGTACATAGATCGAGTACGTGCCCGGCGCAGTGTGTAAAACTCTCGGTAGCTGCCTTATATAACTTTATAACATGGTATAAGTGGTACATTTAACCGTGGCACGCACACATTTGCCCGCATCTATTACGGGAAAATTGCGCATTTGCCGACAACAAGTACGCCAAGACCACTCGGGGACGTGAACGCCGGTGCATAACCAGGAGAATGAGCGAGTCCGTAAAATACATACACACACACTTAGTGCATAGGGCCTCTGGAAAAGCCTTTTCGTGTGGACCTGACCAACTGGTTCTCCATGCGGATTACAATGGAGATGGGCTAATTCACGTTAATTCGATCATCCTCCAAATGGTCGCCTTTCGATTTTTATTGCACTCTTTAAGAAATAATCATTTTTTCCAAAGTAAAGATTCGTTCCAAAGTTCAAGTTCGTACTTCAATTTGGACTCACATTATGACTGAAATTCAGTCAAAACTCAAGATACGATTCAAGTGAGTTAAGTCAAGTCCGAACTTAAGTTACAAGCTATGACTTGGGTTGCCAGTTGCGTAATTTCAAGGCTAAAATATGACCCTGAAACTAAAATTTTTTTTACTCGTTATTCAAGAGTTCAGTTGGGAGGTTGGAATGTGAATTTAACTTTAAAATGATTGGCACAAAAGTGGGTTTGGTTGACGTGATTAATCCCATAATCGTGCACTTACATAAGTTGTTTGTAACTATACGAATGTGCTCGGGATCGCGATCGAGGCTTGTACCGTGGTACGCGTGTCTGCATTCTGCAGTATACGCGATATATTTATAGTATTTATTGCGCAATTCGTCGTTGATTCCAGTGTGGCAGATAATATATCCTTCCTCCCACTTGCTCCGCAACATTCTCTCTCGTGTATTTATCGATTTATTGTGGCTGAACTTACCAATTGATCGTGCGTTGAACTTATGATAAAATAAGCAAAATAGTTATCTTTTCTAAAATTAAATTTATATGGACTATTGTTATATTAGAATTGGAAAAAACAAAATGCTTTCCAATCTTTCGAACATTTTTCCTTATCGGAAAGCAATAAATAAGATATCGATGTGAAATTATTGATTGTGACTCGAAGAACTTTATTTGTTGATTAGATAAATCATCGATGGTTTGTAAAAACAATTCGAAGAAAACACAAATTTCTCTCTTTGAATAAGCATTGATTGACATTCGTTCACCGAGTGGCCTGTCAAGTATAAAAATAAGTCCGTAAATAATCGTAAATGACTTCGAAAGACAATGCGAATAAATTTAACGGAGTGCAATAATATCCAAGCACTTAACGATCTACACGAGATACCACTTCGAGGAATATCGTTTTTATGGTTCGACTGTCGCGCTCACGTCCCACGTCCCAGTTAATTATGCAGATTAACGTCGAGCGAATGACTGCGTGACGTGTCCGTCGATTGGTCCGCTATCAGAAAAACACCAGCAGCTCTCTCGTGAAACGGTGAATCGATCTTCTGACAACTTTGTCCTAAGTTTACATGCGTCAAGTGCTTAGAATTCCCGGTGGTCACTGTCGTTGAGATTCACTGACTATGATAATCACAAATGATTTACCAATAATTTTCATAGCCGTTTTAATTAATTTAACAAATTAAAGTATCAGGGCAAAATTTTCTGCCTCGGTTAAACTTTTTTTTTTTTTTGCTAACGATCTTAACAAAATAATTTCTGGACTAGCAAAAATTTTATTTTAAAATCCATCCTGCGTTTGAAATCACGAAATGAGCTATAGATCGAAGGTGTCAGAGGCTCGGATCATCGTCTCTGTGTTAATCGCTATTGAAGGATCATCACCCTCCAATTATGTTGCACCGACGTCAAACGACGTTCGTGATCCTCCTGTCAATTCCTCGTGATCGCCCTAGGATGTAGTGAACGCTATGCCAATATGTATATATAATGGCATGCCTACGGTGTAACCATAACTATAATGGCTTACGAGATCTTGATCGGCATCGACAGCTGCTAATGTGAACCGATGAATTTGATTTGACGAGAAGGGTCGAGGCTCGTCATCGGGTCCATTTCTATGTCTGGGTCGTCGCTGAGGGCTAGTCCCGAGGGTTGCTCCTGGGATCACAAGAGCGTTACCAAAAATGGCCCTGTTGCTTGATTGCTTACGAATGCGACACGATTTCGTGGTCGAGAGGAAACGCCACCGAGAAAAATGAGTCAAGAATTCGAGGGGACGAGGGTGAAAAAAAAAAAAAAAAAATGCCCACGCCGCCTTTCCACAAATGTGCACGGAACGGGAAGATTCTTTGTAATCTATGGACAGGTTCGAAAAAGGGAGTGAAAGAGAAAAGAAAAAAAAAACGAAATCGTGGTCGGTCGTTTGACGCAAAGGGCGCCGGTACTTCCGGCTTTGGGGTGGTCCGAACCAACGTGCCCTTCACTTTTCTCCGGATTTCCCCACTTTTTCATCTAACTACGTTTTCTCCCGTCAATTCTGATATTCCCCTTCGCTACCATTTTCTCTTTGGTATTTTGTCCCGCTGGAAATGTCACACGTGCCCATCGACGGAACCAGCGCCCTTCTCGCTATCCGACAACGGATAATCTGGGATGCAATCTTTGCACGCTGACACGTGCTGTCCGACATTCAACAGCCTCAGATCGAAATCGGTAACTCGATTCAGTACCACCGGCAACCAGGCCATTTTCTTTATTATAATCCATCGCTCAGCGTTCCCCCGACAATTTTCATGGGCGGCCTCGTAATAACAATCACTTTCCCAAATCGCGATTTCCATTCATTGCCTAGCATACATTATATCTTTTGTGTGAATCGCATTCGAGTAAAAATGGAAATAAGTAAGAAAAAAATAGATTTTTTTTTTTTTAACCAAATAAATGCCCGTTCTAAGCGATTTTCAATAACTTGTCCAACCTCCTTCAACTTCTACCCTCGTGATGTTAATATCGGGTAAAAAAAAAATTTCGCCCCTTGGAAAGAGTCCGAAATCGTAGATTTTTGGTGCGTGTTGCAAAGCTTTGTACGTTTGCCAGATTGCTCGTATTTCCCCGTGGGAGAGGGAGGAAAAAAGCCTGCTAATTCCGATCAATGGGAGGCACACTCGTCGATTAGGTGAAGCGTGTGCCGTCGAGCAGTTAATAGGAAAGGAAAACCGTTTTTCCGGCACCGCTGGGCGGCGCGTATACGTGAAGTCCCTCGAGGTTATATCGGCGCGGGATTAAGGACTTTGTTTTTCCTTTTTTTTTTTTTTTGGCCCGCCTGCGAACGCAGCTGTGAGTGTACGGACCACCAGCCTGTCCGTCAAATTGGACAATGGGCCACGCGCCGATTTCACCCCCCTTTCCCATTCGCCAGTTTCCCTCGTTCGCCCGCGGGCGTTCATTGGCCCCGCACGCTTTCTTTAGTCGAGACCTTTTTTTTTCTTTTTCATTTCTAAATACCTAACCCTCGGTCTCTGTAGTCCGGCTGTGTTTCTCTGTGTACGAAACGGCTCGTGCCGATCTCGGCTCACGTCACGATTGCCAGGGGATTAAAATGGCGAGGCTCGTAGAGCGGACAGTGGGTGAATGGGAAATAGCCGATTCACGCTACTTATTTCTTCTCAGCCTGTCACATTGCATTGTGGGCCGGTAGTCGCTTCACCGAAGATCCGAACGGTGCAGATCGGCGCAGGTGTCGCGTAGATTGCTACCAGCATCGGAGCCGTATTATCAAGGGGGAAGATTTTATTGTTTATGTGCGGATAAACACGTCGTAAAAGAGCATTAAAGTGGGGTCTGGTCGTCCCACAGATGATGCTTCGAAAAAAAAAAAAAAAAATTGCGTATTGATTATGACGTGACTCTGAGATGAATAACAATTGTGGGCTTAAGATGGTTTTCCTTTGTCCTATGTACAATTCTACAGCAAATCCATATTTTTATACTGATATCAATTTATATTTTTTATTTATATTTTTGTACTCCCGTGAATTTTTTTTAACGAAACTCTGACATTTAATTTTATCATGACGTATGTGAGGCAAAAATATTTTTGATCATCGCTCTGTATGATTCTTGGATAATGAGATAATGAAAAATTTGAGAAAAAAAAATGCGAGGATTCGATAGAATGAGCTCGCAACAATGTGGCATAGTAACGTCAGGCCAGATAAGCTCGAAAAAAAAAAAATCAACAACGGCAAAGGTGTTTTCTCAAATACCGACTGATTTAATTATACCTCGCTGCGTGCGTAGCCGTTATTTAACATCCAAACAATGCAATCTATAAATACAAATTTAATCAGCGGCGTATCTTGCATTCTCGAGTTCCCGCTCGGAACATTGTATTGTATCGACAGTATAACGTAATTGCGATAACGCGATAGGTGCTGATCTCGACAATGTTGCGATTCACACAGGATTAATCCGATCCCTCATGAAGCTGACGCCATGATCCGATTTATGCCCCACCAGGAAGTGCACCAGCTAAATTCGGTGTGAAAATTCAGGCTCCAAGATAAAGCCGTCCATGTGAGAGTCTGCGACTGTGGCACACACAAACGCTCGAATGCGTTAGTGTAGTGCGATACACCATCTCTTAATTATAATTATCACGTTCCTGTAGGTATACCACTTCCAAGCGGTTAATTACAGGTCTTTGACGTTCGTTCGCTCACGATATGTTCTAATAACACTGTACACGCTCGGGCAAATTTTTATGCAAGTATCAATCTACAAGCAGAGCCTTATTTGGACTTTCAAAGCATTTCTCTTGCACCGGGCAATAAAAAAAAAGCTGAACCATTTAATAAAGTGGCGCCTTGAGCGAGTCTTAATTTTATTTGCAAGATTGTATAACGACTGACATGGTCAGTCGGATTGTTTTTATTTTTTTCTGCGCCTTGATAGAAGCTAAGTGGTTTATCTTTTTTATCACATGGTCAGATTTGATTGATAGGCATGACAATTTTTTTCTGTCTTGTGATTGCTTCGATCTCTTGCCGAGGATGACCAATAATTTTTTTTCTTCGTTGGGCAAATCTTTTTTTCAATTTTTTTATCTGAGACGTAATAATGTCCAATGAGTCGACAAGTTCATTCGATGCCTTGAGAGACCAGACAATTTGAAATGAATGAAAAAAAAAAAAAAAAGAATACTATAGTCACGACAGTCTTTCGGACATTGCCCTCATTTTATTTACACATTATGAACGTATATGGCTGCAACGCTTTATTGTGCACTTTCCCGTCTCGAGCAGACTCAAGGCAATCGATCTTCTCTGTCGCAGTCGAGAACTTCAACCCGTCTTGCCAATACGTCGTGTCTATATACCTCGGGCCAACTTCCTAAGCACTCGTCGTGAGCACATACCCACCAGTGGAAAATTCCTTATTCCAACAAGCTCATCGATTGGCCCGAGGCGATTTTCACCGTCGGAGGTATAACCGCGTTCGCTCTTTCAGCTCGGTTCTCAAGAATTTCGCCTTATCCGGTCAGTCGACGAACGGACGGTATCCTCGAAAAAATAAATTAGCGTCAGTATGTGCTCAAGGCGCTTTGGTTATTTTTCCGGAATTTTATGCTATCTACTATATCATTGTGACATTGATTGGAAAGATAAACGATTGGTTGGGTGCACGTGACAGAGTCTCGTGGGTTTCTCTCCTTATTCCATCAGCCACCCTTTATTACGACACTCTTTTTCTCCTTTTATTTCCTCCATCTTCTCCTATGAAAGCAACCGAAGCTCTCAGAAGCACCAGGTGCTCCGAGTGACTCAGACGTAACAGCAGAGACGTCTTAGCAGCACGAGCCAAGTATTTCATCGCTCATAATCGACCCCTTTACTGTTTCTTTGTATCTCCCTTTTTCTTTTTTCTTCTCATGCCGAGGGTTGCCCTGGCAGTCGCTCCCAACGGACATGGATCAGTGATGCGATACCAAACGGTTTGCTACTGTTATTGTGATGGGACGAAATAGTGTAAGGACAAACTGGGCTCGAGCTGAGTCAACATCTATTCCCCAATTTACTGGAATGCTCCGAAGATCAGTATGAAACATGTGGGGTTCTTTTGTCCGTTTGTGTCATTGGTCGGATATGGGGAACATCAAATTAACCGGTAGATTATGGCAAACAAGATACACTGTTGAGAATCGATGATTTGAGGAATATCCAATTCCTGGACAGTGGCTGGACAGGTTGATCTTTCCCTTGTCCTAAATCACTTTGTACCCAATGACAATACAAATTTACCAAGTAAATCCATGGAATCCTGAAAAGATTGCTGTAACAAGATTCGAGATTCGACGGGCATGTGTCTATCTTCGCACCAAGTGCTCGAAAGCGAACCGTACAAAGTATCCTCCAAAGTTGCTAACTTGAAGAGTGTTGGGAAACTGGTACGAGGACAGAGAAATGGAGACAGAAGGGGAAGAGACACGAGCGTGTTAGGATCTTTCTCGCACGATAATCGGAGACCCTTTACGATCCCAAGGTCCGATCGCTTCTGCCATCTATCTCTGTGTCCCTTTCTCCCCCGAAACCTTCACTCGTTTACCCTCTCCATCCTCAGTCCATCGACTACCCAACACCGACTCGTGTCTCGAGACATTCGGTCCAAGTTTTCCCGACAAAACTTTCCTATTAATCGAATCCTTGCACGATACGCACAAAGTAGCGGCAAAGGAAAGTACGAGTGGCGAGAAGAACACGACAAACGCCTTCTGGCTTCGATCCCACCTTCGCTTCCCCAGCGCTGGACATACACATATCTTGTATCATCGTCGAGACTCTCGTAAGTTCTTTTCTGTACATGGGCTCCCATCGGTTTCGCCGATGGGACAATCCGTTTCATTGTTTCTTCCTTTCTTCTGCTCTGTTTTCTCCCTTGGAGGGAAAATTGACAGCCCAAGTGGGGGAAACCGGGGCTCATTGAATCAGGCGTGAAGAGAGTTCCCCAGGTCATCGACTGTTGCACATAGGAACTGAAAATGGCGGTCACACATAACCCTTAGGAAAATGTCTCTTTTTGCCTCGAGGGCCATTTTTCCAAGCCTGTCAAAGTGCACCAATCAATTCAGGTTCACATAATTTTTTCAAAACATCGTGGGATGGTTTAAGGCATTTTTTGTACGGTACGTCCTTTCGATAAAACAAAGACGTTTTGGGAAACTGTTCGATTGATTCGCTCTGAAATTTACCTACAAAAAGAAAATTGAGGAGGAATCGAAAAACAATATTCTCTTTTCTTTAAACTTGTTTTTGTTCGCTTTGCGGGACAAAGAGAAAAAAAAAACCGGCAGACCGGATTTGCGGAATAACCGGAAAATATCGAAGGAAACGAGGGTTTTCTCGTCGCCGCTGAATCCCTACGTAACGAGGAGATTCCGTTGTACGGTAGCATTGGACAATCGAGAAAGAGCCAGCGAAGGAAAGTGAGATCTTTTTATGGTGTGCACGTACAACGGTGCGAACGCATATACTCTCTTTCGTATACATTTCTTGGATGACGATAGAAAAAGGTCGGAAAAAAAAACGGCTATATTCAAAAATACTGATCGCCGATGGATATTGCGTTTGAAAAGTGAATAGGAAATTTATTTCAGAAGAAATAATATCGTATGGATTGAATTTCACAGGGAAAAAAAAAAAAAACAATTCGGCCGAAGCTGTGGTCCACACAATAAAAACTTGATTTATGATTGACGGGTCGATCGGATTGGGAAAATCACTTCTGATCAATCTTATTATGGTACATGACGTCTATTCTTTCCTACTTTAAATGGAATTAAAAACATAACCATTCGCAGCTTCAGGGAATAAAAAAATGTTTAACGTCCATTTTCTGTCAAATATCTCATTGATATTATATATCGATTATTATTTAATAAAGAGGTATGTAAAATAGGAACTGAATTTTATACTTTGTAGGGTTTTTGGCCAATTATTTATTATAAGGAATAGATAAAAAAATGTGCGAAGTGGGAAGTGATGGATGTCGGATCTCATGGTGATGAAAATATAAAGTGCTCGCTTAGTGCATAAGACTATGAACTCGCGTACCTTCTCGACAATCTCGATTCGATTTTGTACATGTGAAACGCGATATCTCGCAAAGCCCTGCTATAGAGCAAGCAGAAGCATCCACGGGAAGATCCCACGGCGACAGAATCGATAACCCTCGGAGTTAGAGATCTCTATGCAAATCCGAGTGAGTATGGTTCGAACGAGTGTGAAAATCCAGTCCGTATCTTCTCGTGAAGAGTGAAAAGGTATCGTGAGGATTGTACCAAGTATTCCCCAGAATAAATTCTCATCGGTTTCATGCTCAGTTTTTCTCTCCACGTGAGCTTTCAACTCGATCTTCATTTCTCTCGTCCTACAGTCTTCCACCCATTTCCATAGACGTCTTCTCTGACATTTAACCATTTTTCAGTGAACTTTCTTTCCGCCATAAATCTAAGGAAAAAATATGTCGCGTTGCCTCAAAAAAATTTTTTTTTCTAATACTTTTTCGATATTAAAGCTAAAAAGATCAGAAAATAATATTTGAAAATTATTCTAAATATTTGCGTAACTTGTGAAATAAGTTGTTAATCTAATACAAATATAATTTCTAAATACGATAGAAATTACAAGGAAAAAATATATATGAAAAATGGAGATTCAGACTGAAGTCTCCCTGACGGCTGCCAACGTGGCAATAAAGTTTCGAGAAAAAGCGTTAAAAAATGTTGGAAACACGCCGTTGAGAAAAAAGTGTGTGTATTTTTTTTCCTTTTATTTACACCGAGAGAAACGTGCTCTCCGTTCCATGGAACGAAATCCCAACGCTGTAGAGAAGAGAAAGAAATGCGAGGGAAATGTCGAGGAAAATACGGCGTTGACGACAAAGTCGCGATTTAACGGACGTAGGCTTGGCAAAGCAGAGTCGATACGGCTCGTGATTTTCGCCCGAGTGCATCGCGCCGTTGTGTCTCAGTCTCTCCCGAGAGTCCCAGCCTCGTTTCTTCAGCTCGTCCGACGTTTTCTTGAGACCCTGAGGCCTCGTTTGCTCGTGGGGGTGAACGAGACGGTTGGAGAAATGTTTTCCTCTTAAATCCGTGCTTGCGAGGCAGTCGCCAGACTCTGCGAGAGGAAGCTTGGCCTCGGGCTTCCACTCATGGTTCCCCGCTTCCAGAATGAGAGAGAGAGAGAGAGAGAGAGAGAGAGAAACGCAGCGGGAAAGGAAAAAAAAATTGCGGGGTGGGTAAGAAGAAGGGATGGAGTGTAAAAAGATGGTAAAGAGCACGAGATGTCTTCTGCCCTCGAAATAAAATACCTTCGTTCGTACGCTTCTCCTTTTATATCTACCACCGAACGCGACCAACGTCGTCATGGACTTATTTTCCATTCCCGTTCGTCTCTCTTCAGCCTCTATCTTCTCACGCTTCGCTCTATTTTCTTCCAAAGCAGAAAAATAACCGGTGTCTCCGAAGGAATTCCTGTTACGGGCATTTCCGAGCTGAGCTCAAACTTCTTTTTCGTAAAAACCAGGCGAGACCGTCGTTCGAACCAACTTTTGGCTCGGCCCACCCACGAAAAAGGTCTTGAATAACATCTGAATTTTTTACCACTTCGGGGACGTTCGCACCGGACTGTGTACCAAATTGACTCCGCGAAATCTTATTATCTACATTGGATCGGGTTTTATAGATGAAATATAGAAATTTTGCCGTAAAATGTCTGTGGCCGGAGGCTAAATTCCAAACTTCCCGATAAATTAGAGTGTCACATTCAATTAAGTGAACTCAGTTAATTTTTGCCGCGGATTTGATAACTCGTCGACATAAAAGAAGAAGGAGTTTCGTCGCTGCAGCACCTTTGTCCGCCTCTACAAGTTGCGACCTCTCACGTATGAAGAGTGACAGAAGCTGGATAAGCTCATAGGAGAGGAAGGAGGGAAGAAACGGTGAAGTGTCTCCGCAACAACCGAGTGAAATGCCCGGCAGCTGGTTTCAGCGTTAGGAACGAGTGAGGAAGACAGAAATACCTTTTCTCGCACCTCTCATATTTCCGCCCTCGCGACTGCCAACCCCTCTCGTTCGCTCGGCTGTTTCCGCCCCGCGGCGGAAGCAGCTTCGGCGTCGACAATTTCGCCGTGTGTGTGTGCACCCCATAGGAAATATTGTAAGGGTGGATTTTGCGTCGGGAGGCGATGCGAAATCAGCGTCGGCCTCAAAACGCGTTATACCCACGCATCGCAGCCCGGAAGAGCGTGTACACGCCCAATTCGCACGCGAGCAAAGGGAAACCTTCACGAGCGGCCGGAAACGAGAGAATCATCATTGAAAGGAAGTCGTTCGAGTGCCGTGCACGTATTTACCCCCAATTCTTGCTTCCTCCTTCATGCACTCCCTTCTTCATCGTTACTTCCTACTTCTCTCATTCACAAAGAGATCACAGATTTCTTCGGCTATTCTGACGTATGGTTTTGCTTTTGCCGATGAGCATATTTCGGATTTCAATCAACGGCAATTCGTGAATTTTTATTTCGAAACAAATACCTCGGCATCTTGTGAAATTCCACCTGGAGATGAAATCATTGTGAAAAGGGACGATGCTGCGCATCTTCGGCAGTAAAGTGTAAGATGGAATTGCGTAAATCTCTTCCGATCTATTCTCAGCGCATTTGTTTGATAGCCGACCGTTAAACTTAATCGAAAAGTTTACAGCCTCTCTTCACATGTGCTCGTCCTTGGATGGGATCCCTTGGGACACCGGAAACCCTTTCGTTGCGAAGGAGAACAATGAGCCACGTTACACGCAACAGTAGCTATAAATGTATACGGCAAAGATCGTAATAGAGCGAACGGAAAAGCGTTCTAATCGATTCGTTCGGCTGCCGGAAGTGCTTGATGTTGCGAAGGATGTGATTCGTGGTTGGCATTGTTGCGCAGAGTTCGACGAATTTAGGTGTTGGAAAGAAAGCCTTTCACCCGCGGGAACAGCAGTAGGACAAACAGGTTTCATCGCCACGTGCTTCGGGTTTTCCTTCAATTCGATTCTCCACACATATCCCTTATGTATGAATACATTGGCCATGGTATTTTCGTGAAAATTGGCCCGCTGTCGCCTTTGGCTATGGACGTTAATACGAAGGGCTTCAAGGGCTCGTCGATCGTCCGGGTGAACTATGTCGTGACAAAGTTTGGACGTTTCGAGAGTATCGCGAAGGGACGAAGAAAATCCCTTCCTGATCATTTGATCGATTACCTATTTTTTTTTTTTTTTTTGTTATCTCCCCCGTTTTTTATTCGGGCTCCCCTCTGATCTTCAACAGTTTAAAAAGCCTCGAAGTGGAGCATTTGGGGCACCACATTTCGGATAGACGCGTAACACGGACAAAGGGAAGCGAAGAACGAATTCGATTGACACGCGTGTCAGTGGAGCTGCTGGTGTCAACGCCTCTCGCTTTATACTTCATAACACATAGTGTATTGTTGAGCCTAGATAAAGTGCGTGTTACTGTGGCGTATGTGTTGGAGGCCCGGACTTTTCGTTGTGTTACATTTCGGCGAGGGGGACCGCCCCGAGCCCTTTGTCCTCGTTCTTCGGGGCTATCCGACAATCCGAAGAGCGTGCGAACTCGAACAGTCAGACAGACAGGCAGACAGAAATCTCCGTCTCCGCGGCAAGCGGGAAGACACGTTTTACCTTTTCCTTCTTCGCGTGATTTACTTGGGTCTCCCCTCGCTTCACTTTGGATATCTGTGCGTGTGAAGTGTCTGAATGGATTATATTCACCCCGATCAGATTCGCGACCTTTGCTGAGTGACGGTTTGTTTTGCATCGTTATCACGGGCTCAGTGTGTGATGTTCTTCAACTTTTGGTATCCATTTCGTATGTCGAATTCGTATTTGAACATAATTATTGTCGTGACTCGAATCGATTGCCATTGGTAGTGTTTTCTGATTTATTCAGCTTGTCTCCTTTGCCGTATCTGTCTGGAAACCTGAAAACTTTCATACTCCTAATTACGAAGGCAATATGCAGCTCAATTACAGCACTCAACAGAACTGGTCGTGCCCGAGATAATTTTTTTTCGTGCTCCACTTAATTACGAATCGTTTGAAGAAACCTTGTAAACTTGAACATTTTGGCGATTCATGTTTTTAAGGAGAAAGTGAAGGAGCGGAAGATTGGGTAAGTGATATCGAATCGTCACATAGTTTTGGTCCTTTGGTCTTCAAGTAAAAAATAATCGAATGATGAAACTGACCTAATTTCCACACAATGTGGAAAACACGGAAAACGTGTATGTAAATTATAATAAATCCATTTTATTCGACGCATAGAGTGCGTTAAGAAAATCACCCTTTTTTTTCAACATGTCAATCACGACATATTTATATTTTTTGCACGATATTTATAAGTTGATAGATACATCGAGCATGTATTACTATTGCAATGTCACTCCCCGCCGACCACTGCACTTCGCATCGTCGGATTTCTGCCTCGGAACCCGGTTTGACGTTAATGGAAGTGGAGGTATTAAAAAATTGGGCCACCGTAGAGACACACGTCGGTAGTCCGTCTCGTTGTGGGTTTCTCTTCTCATGGCTCAAGTTGGTGCCCCATGCGTCACATATCCTCCACATGCACTGCTACTGAATCGAGTTTCTGACAATTCATTTCCATTACTGGTCTTGCTAATGCAGGTAAAGAAAAAAAAAAAAAAAAAAATATCAGACGGACCAATGGGAATTCTCTCGAGGGATCAGCATAATTAGGTCTGAAAAGGATTGTGGAGTGCGCTAATGCATCAAGAAATTGACATTTTTTTTTATTTTGTTACAACCACTCAATCCTGCGACTACTATCCCGCTAACCAGGTATACTTGTGGCGGTGAAACCTGGCCTGAGAAATTTTTCTCGACTCTGCAACAGCAGAGTTCCTATGTGCTTACGGGTTGAGGTTCGTCGATGCCGAACGGAGACGCGAGACCGCTCAAGCGTTAAGACTAAACGAGCCTCCACGCCGAGAGCTAAGAGCGGAGCTTATCGTCCTCATGCCTCGATTCCTTTTATCCCTTGATTCGGCTGTCGCGTTGACGTCCGTTTGCCAGTAGTTCGAAATTTCGCTGATAATCGACCATGAATATTCGCGCTCTTGGAAAATGGTTTGTCGTCGACTAAAAAAAATAAAAAAAATCGAGGGGCACTTCATTTTGAAACTTGGGATTGTAAAGATAACCCTTGAACAACATTTATTACTCAAATGAAAAATTGGTCAATAAAATAACTATGTTAACCAGAGTCTCTTTGCGCCATTGGTAGATTCCTATTTAATGGTCGGTATATCTGTCTTAAGGCTTAAAGGCAACGTGACACTTTTCATGGTGCTCTGTGAGGTACTCGCCGGTACAATATATTATATGTACTATATACTGGACTATGTATCTTTACGTAGGTACACGAGTCATGTACCTACGCCATATATTCTTGCACCGGTTTGAGGACTCTTGTGCCTAAAGTGGCATGTAGCAGTCCTGTATGGTGGCGCGACATCGTTGTCGCATTACCGCTCGTTTCGTGCCCTCCGCCCCTGCGAGGCTTTTATTCTTCGCTTCTTTCTCCCGACGAATCACTTTTCTTTCTTTCACAATATCGTTTTTTTTTTTCTCCCGTTCTCTCACCTTCGTCGACGATTCCCTATATCTCCGTCACTGATTTTCTTCAAACGGACAGTCTTCTTCATCTTATGCCCGAGCAAAGCGAGAGGAACTTGTGAATACGCTCAGCCACGCCTTCCACTCGCTTCCTCTCTTTTTTTTTCTTTTTTTTTTTTTCGCTACTTCTTTCACCCCGAATCGTCCTCGCGGAAGCCTCGATCGTTCACGCACCGCGTGACGACGAAGAGAAGATTTTATTATTGCCCCTCACTCGTGTACCACGCTTAGTCGAGTGTGCCAGATGAATTCGTAGTCGTTGGATTTTCCTCTCTTTGAAAACTCCCTCCACTTTCGTCCCCATTTATTAGGGCCGCGGGAAGAAAGAGTCGGCACACTTTCAGTGCAAAAATCCGGCATATCCCAAATCCTGGATTATTAAATCTTGTACGTTTTTATTGAACTTCATTGAATTTATATTGACAATCAATTGAATATATTCACCTTATGCTCCCGATGAAAATAGAAAAGTGAGACTCGAAATTCGAGTCCCTTTCAATTGTGAACTTCCGACCGGAAGTTCCCGGGCATTTTTTTCCTTGACAGAAATCAGGATATCACTTGTTACAGCAAAATAGTAGGACAAAATGTTTAGAACAGCGGTGAATAAAAAAAAAAAAAGTGAAAAAAAAAATCTGGTCTTGGTCGTCCAGTTTTCGCGCGGAGCGAGGACCAATCAGAGCACGAATAAAACGGCTTCGCGTGAACATAGCTGACGGCCGCGAACTTTGCTTTGCAACGTTGTGAGGAACGACCAACCTACTTAGATTGCAGATCGCAAGAAAAAAAAAAAAAAACAACTACTGAAGCCGACGTTTAAAATTATACGTTATAGCAGTCAGTCATTTACGGACGTTTACAGATACAGCGTTTTGGTAATAAACTGTGGGTATTGTTCCTTGCGCTATTCCGAGTCGAAGTCATTCCCGCGTGAATAGCAGTCGAGTCGCACGGCCACCCAATCAGGAATTAGCGCTATCGTCGGTGGCGATTGTCGGAATTCAAAGTTTCCTGCCACGGCTTCGGCTCGTCCGTAATTACGCGAACACGTTGCCTTGGCGGAGGTGTCGGAGAAGGAGGGAAAGAGGCCGAGAGGACAGCGACCAGTGGCATGTGGAAGCCAAGAATCGACCGAGACGTCTATACGACGTTTGTGCAGATAAGGCACGTCAGCCTCGTTTCTCAAAGGCTCGTGATAGGTACTCGAAGATCTGAGTAGGGCACAAAACCACCAATGGCAACCAGGAGACGCTTTTCGATCCGAGCCATTAACTGCAACCTTAAGAAAAAAAATTACCAAAAAAAAAAAATGTTACATTTAAACGAAATTTTCGCCGATAATCCAACTACACCCGTGACAATAAAAATCCTAAATACCATTTTTATTTTTTGTTTCAGGTAAGAACGTGACGAAAAATAGCAGGGACGTTTTTGCAATCAAGATAAATGGTGTTTTAACGACTCTGAACTACGTAATGCAATAACGACTCGAGGTAAGATAGAAAAATAAATGAAAATAAAACGGTAAGAGGTAAGAAAAAAAAACGGAGGAATTTTCGCATTACGCAAGTGTCTAATCGAGGTGGATGTACCTGTCTGCGAAAAAAATCCAACGGAGCAGGCACAAGAGACACCTGCGTGAGCAGTGCCTTAGCTGCGGCTTATGCAAGCGCATAAGCTATGTGAAAACGAAAGACAGACATGGGACGAAGTGGAAGGCAATCGTCTTTAGCGAACGTCGTTTCAGTCTTATTTTCAACTGAGGAAGCGTGCGTTATGAGTGCGCGTTGGGTATATGTACGCAGCGCTCGATTGGAATTCACGTAATCGAAGGTTTCAACGCAGTTGTGCGCTGTCGAACGATTACCCGGTTACTTTCGTTTTGGCACGTACCGAGTGAAGTGCGGAAAGAAAAAACGAAGAATCGACACAGCCAGCCGAGTTGACCCACTCGTTCGTCCGCTGGTGAATTCTCCTTCGGGAGTCGTTCGATCTCAGGTAAAACACGGCGACCGAGAGCCAAGGCGAAGAATTCGTCGTGCCCGTCCTCGACTTATTCGTCTCGTATCAAGTTTCATTTACGGACCGTTGAGCAATGGGGATCGTATATGTACGTACCGATGGTATAACTGTAGCTTCCATTTGCTGAAGCAATCAACTTATGTGGTGAACGATGTAGAAATTGGCCCTTTCAGAACTGGAGTAATAGAATACTGATCATGTTGAAATGTAGTAGGCAACAAGATCTTCACTTACGGTCGCATAGCCCTGAAGCTGTGTCGAGAATTCTCCACAGTGGCTCCTCAGAGACTCAGCCAAGTCATCGCAAAACGGTCCGATCGATAATGAAACCTTTCATTCGGGATTAAGCAATACTTATCCTAAAGAGATATCCTCCCCTCTCATCATAAAAAGGGTCCAATGTATATTATATTCGCATCAGTTTACAAAAATTTCTCAGACCCAGTTCGCGCTCTTACCACTGCGATAGGTGTCGTCATCTTTGCCCCTGGGTTGGAAGCACGTACTGCGGGTTGCATAGCGTATATCGAAGGAAACACGTCATGTGGAGTCTGACCTAGCTGAGCCGATGTGTCGTGTAACCGACACCTAAGCGTCGGTGACTCACGTGGTCTCGGGGGAAGTTCGGCCCAATTCCTCTCCATGAAAATTTATGTCATACACACCGACATATATTTCTACCCCCCCGAGTCTCGCTTAAGTGGAAAAAAATGTACTTGATCCAAACGTGAATACATTTGATGAAGTGGGTGATAGGTTAGGAGGTCGATTTCTCTAGACCCCTTTTATTTTTCTTCAGCTACGGTGCCATAGTGACTTTTCCAATTTGTCCATTCACCTCTATCCCGAATGTGTCATGAATGTGTCATGAAGTCCCAATTGTGAGGTCCAATTTGTACAACTCTGATTCAACCAATCCCAGGATGTTAGAACTACGCGACTACAAGTAATACACACAAGTGACTGTTGAGTGGCGTCGACGTAACTCCTGGTCGTAATCGACTGTCTATCCCACCTCGTTTCTCCGCTCGAGCAAAGTCCTAAAGCCTCATGAGTAGAGCCACCATCAGTAACATAGTCTGCATGGGTTTGGGAACGGTTTTCAACGGGTCGGCAAGGTTAACGGTATACGAACCGTGGAGAATCCAGCGAGCTCGCGCCACCGGCAGCACTCCGGATATTTATATGCAAATACGAAGTTCCAACGGGCGATGGGGTTTAGGTGGTGCAATAGGGGCGGGTGAATGAGACACCGAAGCAGCAACCGGTCCCGAAGAAGCCATTACGAAGGTTGCCCAGTGACTAGGGGTGGTTTTACCCGCGATAGCACAGACACGCACTTCCAGGGCACTAGAAAAGTAAGGGACAGAGCGATGGACTGGGACCTGGAGAAGCCTGGAGGTTGTTCGCGCGCGGAATAGGGTGACCCCCCCCTCTTCGGCATTGCGTACAAGTTTAGCGTCGCGACGCCCAACCGACGATTTATCGCCGTCCGCCGCGCATCTTTGTCCTCGTGGTGTTCCTTTGTTCCAGCCGCGAAGGATTTGGAGGGAAATATATAGAATCCTGCCCTTTCGTTGCTTCCCTCACTTCATTCGAGCACACCGCCTTGTCATTATAAGGGCGAGAGGTTGATGGCATTACTAATACTTTTCTCGCTCGTCTTACACCGCTCCCCACGTTCCCAGAGGCCTTTGCTCACTAATTAATTAAATTTACATTAACCTTTGAATATTTTATGGCACAATTGTTTACCGCACGCTGAGGGAACACTTTTGTTCAACCGTTAACCATGCTCTTTATGTTCCTAGAATGTTGTCGAATTCGAGGAATTTCAGTTTTATTTCCTTTAGGATCACGGAAATCACAATCTTGTTTTATTTTCATTACCTGGGATTCGCTTGGGAGATCCTGTTGGGAAAATTCAATTAGAGTCCAGTATAGTGGCTTGATTCAATGTCGGATTCGAGGATAGATCCGTTTTTTTCTTCTCCAATTGTTGAAGTGTCACTCATTCATCAATATCATGCGGTCGATGATTACCAAGGTCGATAAATTTCCAACGATTCAATAATATACCGAAGTGAGTTTCTTCGTGCAGCATCGAAATGTTGATTAGTATCTGACTAGCGTCGCCATGGGTTCGGGCAAGTCCGCCCCGACAACTTAATAGAATTTGAATGTCGTTAGTTGAAGTAACAGGGCATAAGGGATGAACAGGGGTGTTCCTGATCTTATACCCATTATCACGCCTCGGGGCGGAGGGCGAGTTGAGTGGTTCTGTGCGAGAAGGACCATCAGCTCGTCTATATCTCCTTATCCCATTCCATTTGCCAGTGTTTCACGGAATTATCGAGTGGCAGAAGCATTTGCATCTAAATCCATGGCACGACAGTTACATAATTGATGCAAGTATTCCGGTACATGTTGAAAATGTGAAACAGGATCGCAAGTTCGACCCTCGCACCATGAGAAAAAAAAAAATTGAAGGACGAGGAAGAAAAACAAACCAACGAAATGAGTAAGAGGAACTCAATAAAAAAGAAATTGCGCAGGCTTTTTGAAAGGATGAGAGGAAAAAGATTTGGAATGAAGCGACATAAAGATATCCGTGGGATGCGAAGGCGTTGAAGAGTGACAGTCTGGGCGGCAAGAAGTGCCCGCTCGCTCAGCAGTAATGACCGTCAAACCTTGAGTTGTGGTAAGTGACGGGTGGCGCGGTCTGGCGCTTACACGGTGAAAGCTACCGAGGGTGAAAGAGAAAAGCATGGGTATATTGGGGGTGGTACCAGCCGCCCTAGACCTCCCGTCTTCTTTGCCGGATCGACGTTGATCCTTGGTTCCTTTCACCCGGCGAGAAAGAGAGAGAATAAGGGTGACTGAGGTGAGAAAGAGAAAAGCTCAACCACCGCAGAAATGCCCGAAGGGACAGGAAAGGAAGAGCGATGAGTTCGGTGCGGGGAGCAATGATTTCTCAACACGCCAAACTCCGGCAGACTGTCTGCAGACGAAGGGTATCCCAGCGCCTTTCTTCAATGGGCTCCAGAGAACATTATGGGGGGATACCCTTCGTTGTTTTGTAAACATAATTTCTATTACTTCAGCAACACGTGATGTATTTATGGCTCGTGTGAGACATGAGTCCAATTGGAGACTGGATTTTATTTCTTGCACGTGCGATGCAATTCCGTTGAGGGGGTTGACATCTGATCTTCAGCAATGATAACAAGACCATATTGGTGGTCCACGTTGATTATAGCGTATCCATTTAACCACTGATATCTCGAGGATGTGCATGTACTGAGCAGTTTCTTTTTGACTTCTTGCGTTGTGACCTCGGTTGAAGTGTTCTGGTTATCATGATCCTGAAGAGAGAATAGAGAGCCTCGGGGCTGCTCAGCAATGAAACGATAACCTCGAGGTTCACGAACTATGCAGTTCTGTGTGTGATACCAAGTTCCGTAATCGACCTCGTTGGACACATGTGGACGTGACGCTTACCGCGCTGCTATTCATACTTGGTTAGATCATTCCCATGTCCATGGGGTTCAACGTTATTGGTCGGCTGTTCGTAGACGCCTCCGGTGGAATATTTTCCGTTGTCAGTTCAATCTTCCTCGGTGAGTTCATGGGGAATGAGATTCCGGGCGTATCTCCGTAAGTTCGTGCATTTTTCTACCTTCTTCTCGTCGGTATGATCTTTGTTCCGCAAGATTTCCGGACGTTTTGCCATCGAGTAAACAGTCGTGGACGTTGAAACACGATCGCAAGTCGAAATCTGCGTCACGCTTGAAACAAGCTCCTTGATTAACTCAAAGTAATACTTGATAATTAAGCTGCATAAATTCTCTCATATTCCAAGGCAACCGGTGTCAAGTTCAATGCCATGCTTTAAGGCGCAAGATACTAGAGCGCTTGTTCAAATGGTCGCGTGTGTCATATCAGAGCTTTTGATCGACAAGGCCCCATTCTTACTGCTGTTACGAGGTTTCATGCGTGTATGATTAGTCATAGTAGTCAAGACACACCAATGTCCTTGAATGTCGTTGACTCGCGGAACTGCAGAGACTTTGTGTTGGCTTTCGACAGGAAAAACGTTACTGATTATTAAATCTCGCAAACCGAGCTTCCGTTTGCAATCCTAGTACTGCGTTTGAAAAAAAAAAAAAAAAAAGAACCAAGAAACGTCAATTTCGTTATTGTCAAATATTTGACGAAAAGACAATAATTTAATTTTATAATATTTCGTTGACGAACAGCTGGAACAAAATAGCGAAACGTCTCCGTCCATTTCAGGGGTTACGAATCAAAGTGCGCATTTTAACATTGAAAGCGCATCGAGGTGCAATCTAAATGCATCGTCGCCCATCTTCGCGTCGTGATGTGGAGTGTCCGCAGCGTAGGTACACGAAGCGTCGTCGAGGCGTTCGCTTTCATCGATTATGCATTCGCATTTATATTTATGAAGTTCGTATATCGCGAAGGCTGAGGAAGAGGACGGAAGAATTCTTGGTTCCATCGATCCGTCGTTTGCGTGTTTTTTTATTTCCGTTTCCATATTTTCTCTCCGTGCATCGGGCACACGAGACCAAGAAGATATTCGTCCTCCTAATAACGGACACTGTCATAAACTTTGTCGAGGTCGAAGAGTCGCATCGCATCGCGTCGAGGCGTGGCCTCGCTCGCCACCGCATGTGCACCAGTCTTTAGAAGCATGCGTCCGCCTTGATGCTCATAATGCACACGCTTGTGCTCAGTGCCCAGCCTCTTTCCCGAAGTGCATTGTCCCGTTGTTTTGTCTTTTCTTCTCATTTTTCTCTCCTCCTCTCCTTCGCTTCTGCCAGTACCGTCGAGCCTTCCCTCTCGCATTATTCGTACGCCTCTTGTAATTATCCGTTGACTCATATACTCATTCCGCTTCGAGAAAGAGTTTCACCGCCAGACAATTGCGTTTGTATGGGTGCGCATCAATGCGAACGATCCGCAATCGTTCTACCAAAATTGGTAAGAGGCTCGGGTCTCGTTCGGGCAAACACCTATACATCCTAACCAACGGGGTATTGCGGCTCGGGCGTTTCGCGATGTCCTAGTAGCTTTAAGATCCAAGTGACGCTCTTAGATTGCTGTATCTTATTGCCTGTCGTTGCTGTAATTACAGCCCGTCGGATCTTGGGTCATAGCTGCACAAATTTTTGTAGCGACAAAATTTCCTACAAGCTCTGTTGCCATGAAAAATCATTTTCCGCATATAAATTTAGTTATAAAGATGAAATGAAGCGAGAAGAAGAAAATACGAGACGCAATCGATAGGTGAGCTTATGAATGTCGACGTAATACGCCAAGAACGGATCTCCGATCGTGTTCCCATAATACAATACGCAACAGCGCTGCAGTGAACGTCGTAACGTACGACTACCATATGCAGGGTTTTAAGGGGGCCGAATGACTTTGAGTAGCCCACATATTGCGACACTCGAGTTCTCCTACTGAATTCAGTTGAGTATTCAGTGAGGCGGTTAGCCGAAGGAAATAAAAAACGCGCTGAGTAACAAAGAAGAAGATGGATAAAAAGGAGGAGGCGATGAGAAGGAGAGAAAAAAAAAAACGAGCAAAGTGTATTAAAGCGAATCGCGCGAAACTCCGAGGATAAGAAACTTGCGTCGTGCATGTGGGTCACCCGGACCGATCCTCCGGGTCGTCGTCATCGCCAGTATTTTGCCCTCATGCCCCCCCCCCCCTTCGCTGCCCAACTCTTTGTCGACGATTATGGGATGCTGAATAAACTTGGCCAATACCGTAACGTTAAAACGAACCGCCTGTACCCGCAATAACCGACGAAAGATACACGATACAATAAATTATATGTGCAATATTTATGAGCGAAATGAAAAGGGTAAAACGTACTTCCTTATGATTTTTCTCTGTTTTTTTTATACGCTAAAAAAAAATAGGTTAAACATTTTGAAAACATGTCGTGAAATTAAATTTTTTCTGAATCACGGAAATTTTTTTTAAAAATATTGATTAAGATTGTTTCGGTTGTAAATGAGATTTAAGCCTGATCTAAAAAATTGTAAGGGTTAGAATAATAAAAAACTCAATCGAACAAGCACTTGCATTAAAAAAAAAAATTTATGTGTGAGATCGCTTGGTATACGAGACAACGAGGAGGTCTTCCCTCGTTCCCCATCTTTCTTTCTCGGCGCGAGTCTCTTTCCAGACGAGTTTTTCGATGTCGTCCCCAGAAGCGTGAAGTTGCGTCGTTGCGCCGAATCGTGGGAAGAACATTGCACGAGACAGAGAAATTATGACGCCCCATGGACTTTTATCGCCCCCGTATTATGACACTTCAATATTAAGGAGATTTTGAATTATTTTTATATTCAATAAATTTGTGATTAATTTCTCGATGAAATTTTTATATTTTTATTATTACAAAATTATTAATTAAAAAAAGAATCACATATATTTTTACCGATTGTGATGAAATGCGGGCCTTAAAATTTATTTGACACGGACTCGCCTCTGCAAAAATTGTAAATACAATGTATAGAATACGTCCGCGGTTATGCTGCCTGTTACTGCATATATTTTGCGATAGTCTGGTTTACTCGTTCGCGTTTTATGCCAGGGAGTCGAGGGCCCGAGAACTCGGCCAATTATCCAAAGCATTTCTATGGAGGTCTCGGTTAGCTTCCGTGCCCTCGAGATCCGTTTGCGATCTTCCTCGTCAACGTCGCCTTAGTCTCCCCCAGCTCCCACGTAACTTTCTATGCGCGTATTTATGGCCATGAGTTACGGAATGCCAGAAGCGAAAAAAAAAAAAAAAACGAAGAAAAATAAACATGGAAGCTCGCCGGTCGACGTCCTATGGCAATAATTAACGACGAAAAGATAGATAGAAAGTAGCGCAGACCACTGCTTATCGTTTCTTCGGATCCAACCGCAAAGTTCCTACTCACTTATCGAGCGAACAGCAGACCGGTAACCGCGGATTTCCCACACTCGCGAATTCTTTCCAGAAAATTAACCGTACGCAGTGAAGAAAGCCCTGGACGTCGACAAAGAAAGTAATATGCGTGAATGGTCTCCACACCTGAATTTTAATTGCATTGTTTGCATGTTTCATAAGAACTTATTATCTCCAAATGCCCACGGAAATTTCTTTATAATGCAAGGAAAATTCTCTAATTTTCCTTAGTCTCATAAAAAGCACAAAAATCACTTTTTTCGTTTTGTTGTATTTTCACATTATCATTTCTTTGGTCGTTAATACAATTTTCTTTAAATTAGGAAATTATGGTAGTTAAGAAAAATTGTTGATTATTCAATTTTACAAAAAATCGGTTTTTGAGTTTACAGGAGATATTTTCTGTCGGTGAGTATTGTAATGGAAAAAATTCTACTTGTGTGCGGTTTTTAATTTACACCTTTTTTTTTTATTTACGTAGAATTTTCTCACATTTTTTTTTCACCACGTAGCAAAACCCGTTCAAGTTCTTTGTTACGTACGAGAAACCCTTGCTGCCATTGCGTTTTGCCATATCTCCCTCCGCGTCTGTGCAGCTCGTACAGTCATCACTCTCGTGACCCACACGCAAACTTCACTTCAAGGCTTTGCGTATGTACTCGTTGCATATAGTGTGCAATACTCCCGCAGCGCAGCGAACAGTTTGGATGACGGCGAGGAGGAGGCGGAGGAGGAGGAGGAGGAGGAAAGGCCCGATGAACGTGAAGTTTCTCACACATGTACGTGTATTACATACATGGGTCGAAAGAGTGCTTGACTTCTCTACAGGGTGTGCTATTAAAACGGATTTTTTAACGACATTTTAATACCTTTAATAAATTACCCACAGAGTGACGTTATAACTGCATTCTCCTTATCATGACAATCACAGGAACTCTGAAAATAATTTTAAATTCATTTAAACGATAAATAATCTCAACGATGCTTATCATGATTATCCAATATTTTAACAAAGTGGGAATATTCTGTAACAATTGGACAATGCAATTAATCATGTTACGACAAAAAAAAATTTTTTATGAATTTTTTACATAAAAGGTGTAACGATTCAGACATTTTTCGAACAAAAATGGGCTTTTTTGCACATTTTTATTGTTAACTTTTGTGAAACAAATTATTCTCTGGTCAAAATTAAGAAACTTAAATTAATTTTTACCGCACACACGATGGCCTTTTTTTTTCTTATACGTGACTAACCGGTCACCCAGTAGATGCATAATCTACACGCCGCAGTGTTTGTCAGACTTCTGCGTTTATTCACACACGTGCTGGCTATAGGCTTGCGCGACTCTATCCCCTGCGGCTTGTTTCCCTCGTGCCCCTTCGTCTCGTGAACGGCACACGCTTGCACACTGCACCATCGGTATCGACGTCGCCGTATAATCCGAAGTGCAGTTGCCGCTGGTGCTGCACTAGCTGCAGTCGGAGTCTCGAACCATCGCAGACATCAAAAACTTACGTGAATTTTATCTTTATTCATCGACAAATGGCGACTGTAATTATTAATGAAGAAATTTTTTTCATTTTCGCTCATGGATTTCAAATTTTTACCAAAAAAAAAAAAATTAAATCCCCATAAAATCTGAAAAGTGCAAAAATGTTCATCTTGTAACATTTTCGCATTTTTATCGATTCATCATTTTTTATTCTTTTATCAAGATAAAAAAAATAGTGCCGCTCGGTAAACTTCGAACAAAAGCCTTCATAATTCCTGTGGATGTAGAAAAACTTAAGAAAAGGAGGAACACACTCAAGGCAACAACACCAACAACAAAAAATTGCGAAAAGAGTAAACTGACGCTGAATATCGATGATGGGAAGGCGAATATGAAGATTGCGATTAAATGAATGAATGAGATGCGAAACGAGGGAGAGACCCTCGAGTTCTCTCGATCGATTTAATTAAATGAGAGGGAGCCGCCGATAGCTCGTTATTTTCACATTTTTTTTAATGCTCCACTTGGCTCATTTCTTTATTACAATTTTTTACTTCACGTTTTTTACTTTTTTTTTTACTCGTTCCCAGTGCCAATTTGAGATAAATTCAGCTGCTTCCCGCCCAACCGCATGACCGCAGTCGCCCGCTATCGCGGATCCATAAATAAACCCCCCAACAGAAATACATTCTCCTATCGCGCGAATTCTCCCTCCTTTTCTCTCTCCTCCCTCTCACACTTACACTGTAAACGAGTGCTCGATATTAGCGGACGCCCGAAGTACACGAGATATCTCCCATCTGTTATCTCGGCCGCTGCCAAAGCAACGCTCTGTTCTTCGTGTACGTAACGCATACGCACGTCAATGCCCTGCTGAACTATTCGGTCAGATTAGTGTGAGGTTAAGCCTACCAGGGATCATCCCTTAAAAAAAAGGTCCTCATTTTCGGGCCTGAGGCGAAAGTAGCGTTTTTTGTTTGCAGAACATTTTTTTTTTAGTTGTCATTTAAGCGATAGTTGAAAATATATAGATGGACAGTGAACTTTCTCTATGAGAGACATCTGGAAAGAGGCTCAAGCACCACTTTAGCCAATGATTTGCATTCAATGGAAGAAGTCGCGGACGGGGTCCAGTCGTGCGCGCTCGTTCGGCCACCCCGTAATAAGCTCCGACGACACGATGAGCACAATGGTGCCAACTAAGTAACTCGAACGCGCTCAACAGTAATAGTCGACACGATTACGATGACGACGACGACGACGACGACAGGACGAGTCATTAGAGGTAATGATAGTCAACGCCCCCAAATCTCCGTCGCTGGCGACTCGCGAAAGTCGCTGCGGTATGATTACCGCTACTCGGTAATGTAACCATGTCGATAGTTGCCAAGCATATCGACTAATCACGTTCGTAAGCCCATCGATTGCGATATTAGCACAGAAATCGGATGTAGGCCTTATCGGGACAGTTAGTCCACTTTAGGCTGCAAGTAAAATTGATAATAAGTTCAACTTTCATAGATACTCAAATGGAAATCTTTCGGTTCAATGACCGTTCACCAGTGACGCGATGTGACACTGTTAAAAAAATTATTTCCGAAAATGAGAATTTTATTTTTATTTTTTTTTCATATGCCTCGGACTTCATCATCATTGCATGAAAAAAAACCACAAGCTGACGTGGTCTGATATCAGGAAGATCAACGGATTCCGCACATCACATGGATTAACCACAAAGATACCTCCGCGTACTTAATAATTATGAACTTTGTAGCATCCCCGACATTTAATCTTGATGTTACCGATTATTAGTTGGGAATGTTCGTTTGTTTGTCTTGCTTCGGAAGATTAAACGAGTTAGCGAGCGCAAACGAGGACACGTCGAGTACTCGGTTCGTTTTGCTTCCATTCCGCAGGAGCACATCTCATTCGCGTTGTTCTCGTTGGATTTCCATTGGCCGGAACGATCGGTAGTTGGTAACCGTTTGGAAAACCGGCTGCGGGCTTGGTACCAATAAGAGAAAATGTCGTTGCACGCTCGTATCGGCGATGCTGACGTTGCTGGACACAGCGAGGCGACTCTTTTGCCCATCCGGTGTAGGAACTCGGCTGGCAAAGGGACTCTGCACCGTTCACCGTGTCCGCGCCTCCGCACTTCAGATACATCGCTTGTCCTCTTTCTTTTGGCATGTATAGATACGGTACACGAAGGTACAAACCCGTGGAACCAGTTTTCTCATTCTCTCTCCGTCTAAGCGCCTCCGACTGGCCGCAGCTTTTCAACGAAATTCATCCATTTGCATAATTATTGCAAATGAGCTGCCGCCGCACGTGCATTCCGCATTGGAAATCAACCGAAATCATTGAAAATATCTTGAGAATTCGCAATGGCCGAAGATGCAATTAAGAAAGTAAGTTTGTGGGTATCAACGTGACAACGTGGTCCACGTGTTCGCTTTTTTTGCGTTCGGATTCACAGATCCACTTGTCAATTCAATGGACGTTTGAGCGATTTGGCTATTGCCGATTGAAAATTCTGATGTTTATTCAGTGAAACCCGTTGCCGTTGTGATTTTGATTGGGCCAATTGCTCGAAAGCACTTCGTCATTGAATCAGTTTCGTCGTTTCGGTTGATGGTAAATCCATGAATCTGATATTAAATCTGGGGAGAAAATCATAGGGTTAAGGGAATGACGCAACGCCCGTAAACTGGCTTACGGATGGTTAAGGGCAGAGGGGGATAAGAGATTAAGATGAGTCTCTCGGAATGGCCGAGCGGGCTTTATATCCGTGCGAAGGGAAAACCGTTTCGGCCAATTTACGGGCTCGTAAATCTCGTAGCGCCCCATCTGACAGTGGAGTTCCCGTTTGGGGCCGCCCGCGCGCAAACCCGAGGAATCCGGCCAAGAAGAAGTATAAATATTGCTAGCGGAGAGGAAGGTAATACTGTTGGCTTTGTACTGAAAGTTGCACGATATCATTGAACTCATTGCAACGGCGCCTAACGAGCACCTCATGCCGAGAGGGACCGAAGAACTTTAACTTCCCTCAGCTTTCGTGATCTTAAGACAGCACAGCGCGTCTTATTTCAGTGAAATATATTCGAGTCTAGCAACTCGCCCGACCTGAAACAATGTTCCCCTTGCGATATCCCGCAAGCAAGAAATGTAGTACCAGGATGGCACTTTTGGTACCATTTGGCAATCGATGTCAACTCGATAGTTTGTTACATCCAGCGATTGATCTTGTTATCATGGTAATTATCATGGTGTACAGATTCACCAGAAGAGACGTCTGACTGAAATTTTGCTTTAGGGTAAGTCCGTCAAAGTGTGAAAAGGTACAGGCTGACCCTGAAGAGAGAGCAAAGAGTCGCGATAAGACACAAGCAGCATTGTGACAGGCACATGGGCCAGAGGCGAGAGAAATAAAGTGCGATAGTACACGATAACTCGCGGAGAGTCGATGACAAATACGCAGATCATCGTGGTTCGGAACATTGTACATAGGAAACACACAATGGAAGTCATTGTGCCTCTCTGCTGGGCTACCAGTCGGAGGTTTATTCATACATCCGCACAGACGGACGGACGGAGAAGACAGCCTTGTGATAACTGCGAAGGCACACACGAACCGGACTTGGATGTGTTAAGTGTGTGCCCCAGTCATTGACGCCTTAAGGAGAAATCGTGCTAACTTCTGCACACTTTTTAAGTTACAAACTGCACCAAATTGACAATCATCTTTAATTACATTTGAAATGCGAAATGCTATCAACCATATTTTCACTCATAAGTTTCACCTTGAGATTTAACTTAGCTTCAAATTTTACTCCAAGTAAAAATATTAAAAATCTGGCGGACTAAAGACTCATTTTTATTTTAATCTTGTGCAGCTATGAACTCTTTAATTTCGATTTGAAGCTTGGATGCATAATCCTCAAAAATTCGTGTCGTGATAATTAATTTTTAAACCAAATGCACGAGTCTAAAACTAGCGGCATAATATTATCCAGACCCTTTAAGCCCGTACTTTATGATCGTAAAGCGCCTGGAACGACGTGTTTTTGTGCTGCAATCGTGTCATTTTTACGATAACGCTTATTTCTTCGCAGACCCTTTTTTTCCGCGGTCGGGAACGTGGTCCAAAAAAAAACACCACTAAACCGAACGGGTTTCTATTTATATCCTAATTTTGGGTCATCACATAACAACTACGAAGGTCACGCTCTTTATCATGCCTATAATGGTTTCGAGAGGCGGGGCGTTGAAAGGAAGGAAAGGATCCAATTAGCGGACGCACATATATACACGTCGGGTATCCATATATTTAACCGATATATACATATATACAACGTTCCCATTTACATATAGTATCTGTAATTGCATTCCGTTATTTTAGCATGACGCTTGTCATCCGAAAGAGCGCATTCCGGCCATAAAATCGGTAACCGCTTAAGCGCTCACGCGTTTAGCTCTAAATATGTCGTCATGGTTCTGGTGGGTGCCAAATCCAACATGTCCAGATGGAATCTCAAAAGTGTCTTCGCAAATATTTTTCCCAAAATTTTTAATATGAACGTACTTGATATTAAAAAATCGGCTTTCTAACATCTTTGATTCGATTCCATATGGGATAACCAGAGCTCTTCAAAAATCGCGTTTGAAGTAATTAGCATTCGTTGCATGGTAAAATCCACAGAGTGGATTGAAGCAGTGAAGAAGATGATGAAGAAACGTGGCGCACGTTCGCTTAGTTATCTAGTCTGGTATTTCGTTGAGCCGGTCGTTGGGCACATAAACGAAGTAAAGCTGTAAATCTCGCAATAAACGCGGGGACACGCGATAGTTGGTACTCCGGGAGGCTGTGCCGCTTCTGCTACGATATGCCCGTTCGTTTGGAATAACGTTCACCATAGCAGCCACAATAAACACGCATATACAGTTCTGTTCTTACCCCACGTCGGGGGACCACTCGTTGTCGCCTCTAACTATGGCTGATTCGGCTCATTGCCGCAATGAACGAGTCAACTGACCGAAACACCTCCGCAGTATGCCAACACCGACGCCGCAGCAAACAGGCCACTTGCCCGAGTATTTTTATTCCGGCAATGGCGTGTCTGGCATATATGAACGCGTGAAATTTACATCTGCGACGATGACGATGACGATTAGTAGATCGAGTGAGCAAATTGACAACAACAAAAGTTACGCAACGTCGATACTCTGCGGAAAATTATGAATTTCGGGTAGAATTTATTTCTTCAAAATGTCCCGCCCAATCAAGACTATTATGAAGAAAACCTCGCGACCCTGAAGAGGTTCTTCAGGTTCTTCGGGTTCGTAATTTCCTATTTGGAAAATTTTTGCGACACGATTTGAGACTTCCGAGCATCATCATCACTCGGCCAGTTGCCATAGTCGTCGTGGCATTAACACGATGGTACTCGTGGTCTTTATGCCTTTTCTGCCGTCCAGTTCTCTTCGTCTTCTTCGCTCGTTCTTCGCTCACGTCTGTTTGCACAGCTACACCAACATTCGCGGAGCCTCTTGGCGCGAAAGACGCAAGCCCGCGCTTACGTCTCGTCGTTGGCATGGCCGAGTGCGGAGTATTAACGGCGGCGCAACGCCAGAAACTACAAGACACGCTGGGTGTGCTATATTCCCGGGAGAAATTCACCAGCGTTAAATCGACGATGGAGAAAAAATAAGCGAAAATAAGGAGACGATGAGTGGGCATCGGAGAAGCGAAAATGGGATGGAGACTCTGGACATGAGTTCTCCAGCGACGGAGCCCATTATTTCGCATCGTGTCTGATGCGACGAACGCTAACGGACGTCGAACCGTCAGAACGTCGACCTTTCTCGTCATCAGCATGCAATATGCCAACGACTCGTGTCTCCATTTTACTCTATCTCTATTTATCACCGAGCGTCTCTGAAACCTGTTCTCCAATGCGGAATATATGGAGAACGTTGCGCGTATTATGAATACCCGTTGCAATTTGCCCGGTGGCGTGTTACTCCGCTATCAATTATCCTTATCAATCAATTAATCACGGGCTGTTTTCTAAAATTGAAGAAAATAGATCGAACCAACGAATTCTATGTGTATTCGGTGCTCCGGCAAAGCTATAAATAATCGTTCTCCATCAATCCATTATCTCGTCACTGTGAAGTGGTGTACGTGGCAAAATACGTCGATGTGCAAAAACGATCTCAACGTTTCTCGCTCGCCCACGCTCTCGTTCGTGAGAATTAGTATATTCGATAATTGTGATGAATGTGCGAAACTCTACATTTAATTATTCGCACTGCGGATTATTATTTCATGAATTATGTACGCGTTGAAATTGTTCGAAATCCTTGCGAAATAATAAATATTTAATTGACGGATATTTGTAATAAAAATAAAACCCGAATTAAAATGCCGATTACCGAAAATCGAATACAAGTTTTTTAATTATTTTATTTTGGCGAATTGGTTGGATTATGTGTTGGGAAATAATTTTTTTTAAAATTTACCGTGAATTCTAAATAGTAGTCTACAGTGTTATAACACAACGCGGTTATTTTTGCGTCTGTTTGGGTCTCGGTTTCTCGAGGAGCTTTGAGAAGGCCTGCTGTTCTTCTCGGCTTCGAGGATCAGATGCCAGCCGTCGTCTCATCTGCCTCCCGTTCTTCGGCTCTTTCACTCGTCACGGATAAACAATATGCTGTTCTTTGCACTCAATCGTTATTCCGGAACATAGGAGAACCAATTGAAAATAAGAAGGGCTTGTGTGGACTACTACAATAATAGAAGATAAACCAGATAAATAATAAATGAACAATAGATAAATAATAGAAGATATTCCGAATTAAAATCATTCGCTCGCCTATATTTCCGTTAGTTTGTTTGAACCAATTTTTTGAGTGGATAAAAAAAAAGGATTAATATTGAAATTAACGATCGAAAAAATTACCAATATTTTTTTATCGCTATGGAATAATATTACAATAGACAAATTAAAATTGATTGAGTGCATAAAATCCCAGTTATACATATTTCTCTTTATATTTATTGAATTTTTTAAATAAACGCTCTCAGCATGATAAATTATCGTTAATTGCATATCGATTTGCTGGTACATGCAATCTCACATTTCGTATAGTCGTAATAACTTCATTCCGCCGCATCACTATCATTAATCATGAATAAACAATGTCATCCTTTCTGTCGACTATTTCTCGAGTGTAAAGCGCAGTACATAAAGCGAAGAGTACTGACAACTGAGAATAAGAAGGCGCATGTTTTTCTCTCCGCCGTAATCTATATATAGTATTTGAAGTAGTTACGGCCGCTTGTGAGATGTGGAATCATCTCTATAGCCGATAAAAATAAATCACGGTTACTCAGCTGTATATTCAATACTCTTCGTGATGCCCGTCAACGTGTAATTACGTACTTAACTTTTACCTCCTTTTATTTAACAACTTCACTGCAAGATAAACAGATACGAAATTTTCTTGAACCCACAGTTTCGCCATACACTAAATAATTCCCATGGATTATTATAATAATCGATATAATAATAGTTACTATTATTACTGCAATAATTATAATTGATAATATAATTGACAGATTCATAATTAAATTAATATAAGTAAACGTAAAATAAAATCGTGACTATTACTCAGAAAACGCGTAATTATGGTATTCAGAAAAGTTTGTACATAATTTTGAATCATTCGGTAAAAATGTTAAAAAAATATGTTCGGTCCACGTGGGAAAAATAAAATGACGATGTTGACAGTGGTGATGATGATCGGAGATGATTGCAAAGTGACTTCGCATGTGGTCTAGTCCTTGGGGTATGAAAAACAAAAGAAACATCTGAAGAGAATGGAAATATCCGAGGGAAGAGACGATTGGCCCTCAAAGCGTCACGCTCTCTCATCTCTTCAGCATGGCTATGCTAATCTCGTCGTCTTTTCTCCTCGTGTCTTCCGCTGGTCGTTATATCCACGGTTCTCCAACGACGAGGATTTTCATCTTCCCACTTTCGTTTCAGCTAATTATGTGCTGCTAGCATAGCGCGGACGGAATTATTTTCCGTGAAATTCTCCTCGGTGTCTACGTCGCGCGATATTTCGCGACACGTGCCGCTCGTATTATCGTCGCGGTCAGGGTTAGAGTCTGCAACCGGGATAATAAAATTCGAAGAAAATATGCCGCCATAAAAGTGAGAAGCAGCCATACCAAAAATATCCCCAGATAAATAAATTACCAAAAAAAAAAATTCAAACACTTTATAAAAATCATCATGAATTATTAAAAAAATATAAAAGTAACAAAAATTCCGATTAATAACCGTGCGGAAAAAAATAATATCACGGTTTTGCAATATTTAAGTACACAAAGTTTGTTTTTGAAATTCAAGTCGCGCGGGTGTTATTTTACCAATAAAATAGAATAAAATAAAATAAGAAGAATGATTTTGATCGTCGGCATTAAATGATCCGTCGAAAGATCGAGTGAATCCGACAAGAAATCCTCGTGACTGGCGTTGTGTCGTTCGATCTCTTCTCCGTGTCCATCTATATTTTACAAACGTCCGTTCCCTCCGAAGTTATCGACGATAGGGGCTCGTTCGAGCGTGGTGTGTGCTCGAGTCCGATATCTCGTTACTTTACGACACCACCCGTCACGTTCCGGCGTACACCCACATAGATATATGCCCCGTATCTCGCGAACAGATGACTCGTGAGAGCAGTTGGAGATTGCACCAAGTAAAGTGAATGCGTATGAATAAATAATCGATATGCGTGCCATTGACCACTCATAAATAGTCATTCATCTCGTTTCCATCGACTTTTAACCCTTTACCGAGGCCTCAACATTTTTATTTCCACACTTCCTTTCGCATAAATCTGTGAATTCTCTTTTTACCAGAATATGCATAAACGACGAGCTGTGGAATATTACCAAGCCCGAGACAATCAAACTTTACGAACAAGTGAAAATATTGCAATGTGATATTATTTGCATTTTGCGGAATAGAAATGGTCAACGTTTGAATTTAAAAGCATTTGTAGATTCACTGTACAATATTATTCACAGATGGAATCATTTCGTTACTTTCATTTCTTCATTTTATTATTTCCACCAGTAAATTCATATTTATTTATTTTAATATTCATTATTTCGGACACTATTGTGTGTAAAGTGTCCATAACTTGTCATACGTGTGATTAATAATGCGCGGAGTACATCCTTTGTTATGGGGTATAAAGGGCGCATACTACTCACATGTAACCCTTTCATATCTGCCAGGACCTCGCGATATTAGCTTCCGTCGCTCCGGAGGCTAATACTCTCTGGCTCTTCAGCTTTTTAGTCCCTCCACCCTTTTACGAAACACCCAAATGCTCGCGTCCTTTTAAGCTCAAAACTTGACACTCGAAACCATTAACTTAAATATTAAAAGCTCGAATATTTCAGGTGTGGATTAATTTCACCTTTGTAATGTTTAGCATTTCCTCTATCGCTTCGTCCATACTGTCCATTACCAGTGACATATGTGAGTATTAAGAATTTTTCGAAAATTTTAACGCAGGCTAATACTCTTTTGCTCTTTCGCTTTTTAGTCCCTCACCCTTTTACGAAACAATGACACACCCCCTCTGTACTATGGCTCACATCCTTTTTCCTACCCCCATGTGCTATACGTTATGGAGAGTCCTCTGTTGGGTCATGTGTATGGGTTATGTGTATAGGTAGAGATGTGCCGTACAACAGCAGCGCCAGACCAGGACGTATTTTGGCCTCTAATTTTCGACGGAGCACTCGCAGTTAACCGACTCTCCTCGGACCGTCCACCGGGGCAGCTATGGACTACAATGTATCGCAGTGTAGCAGACTAGTACCATGATCCATCCCTCGAGCTCGCGAGCTTTCAGGCTTCCCGGGATTTAGAGCTATCGTTCGTCCAATTAACCGCGCGACTCCCCTCACTCTTCATTTTCTAGCTTTCACTTTCCCCGTCAGACGTTCCTGCAACAAAAAACCGTCTATTCCACCCTCGGCAACCACCATTATTACAACGAACCCTTTAAAAACCTTTATCGCCTCATTCTTCGGAATTCCAGTTTGGCTTCGTCGAGAGAAAAAAAGAATTAATTTTTTTTTTTTTTCGATTGTGGCGGACTTAAAATGATCACGTTATGATTATTATAATTTATTTTTAGTTTTTTGCATAAATAACAGGACAATGATTTTTTTTAATTTATTTTTCTTTTTTGTTTTTAATATATTTTTTAGAAATACAGTTTTCTGAAAATTTCTATAACGCTTCGCTGACGAATCATGAAACCATGACGAAGAGTCGACTCACTCTTCATATGATTCATGGAGATAGTCACGCAACTTCACCCCAACCAAATTGCCGCAACATGCAGCGTTCAGAGATATCAGCATTTTCGGACCTTTTGGGAGCGCGTCCTTCGTGTTCGAGCATGTACTTGCATTGACTGACGAACAGCAGGTTGAAGGATACACGAAGAGGCTGAAATATGCATATGCAGAGGGACGTTCTTACATTGATTCAATGCGGAATTAACGTAAGTATAGTTTCGGGTCTCAGGCGCCTCAAAATGACCGGTGCATAATAAAATGTTGACGAACAAAGTATGCAAAGTCAAAATAATAAAACACAATTTACAAAGACTCCAGAGAAACCACAAGATATTCTGAGCTTTTTAGACTTGCCGGATAATGGTCAGGAATTTTTTTGATTGGCTCGCCCAATCGGAAAATCTTAGCACCGATATCAATGGTCTTCTTGTACAAATTTATGCACATATCGAACGTTTATTACACGAGACTTTTGCGAATAGTTTACGTGTTCCCCGACAAACTCTGCAACCAGTTGTAACAGCAAAAGCAGAAACGCTTTGCCGGTGATTAATGATTAAGTGGATCCCGAGGCTGGTACGTTGCAGTTTCTGTCGGTGTCTCGTGCACCTAAATGCAATACAACGTATGCAACCTCGCCAATGCACCGGGCGTCACGGTGTCTGCGCAGGCAGAGCTGTATTGTTCGTTCCGTGCTTCGGGGACCCACGAAATGGCCCGAAAATATATGTATATTCAGGGAGGACGCGGAACCACGGATATTTCGAGGGGGAGTCTCGCACGGGATTTGGCAAATTTTCGTGTGCGTGGCAGGAAATCCGCGTCCGGAACTCGCAAATTTCGGCTACTTCTTTGGCATTCTTTCCTTTTCGCTCGGACATGCGCGTTAATAAACACTCTTACCTCACCAGGGCGAGCGTATCGCTACAATTTATCGTGTTTCCTGCTTTCGGAATTATATTTATCCGCAAGAATCGAAAACACGACGAGATTACAAATTGCAAATTGTCTGGGATCTGTCACTGTCAGTTGCGGAATATTATCACGATGCACCGATTGTCGTTGATGTTACCAGGTCGTTTACGAATTTCTAAAAAATTCTTGCCATAAATGTGGATTTTTTTTTCGTCCATGTCAGAAATTATAAGGCAGTCGGTGGAAAGGCTTTCACCGCATCTTGGAGCCACAGGAGAGAGGCAGATTTGCAGGAGAAATGCATTGTTGCGTGAATATGACGTCAGTCAATAGCATTCAAGGTATATTAATAGTAGAGACGAGTAGACGTAGGCCTTGAGGCCGGAAATGTGTGAGTCGTCTCGTCGTCGCGTCGTGTTCGACGTAACGTTTATCGCTGCCGGAACATCGCGATTTGAGTGTCGTATGGTTATTGGAGAAATGACAATGCTGTGACAACAGTGCGTCGTCACCGACGTCGCAAAGACACGACCAAGGGATGCAACACGGAGTGGCGCTGTTTCTGTTGGGTGGTTCGAAGAGAGAGAGAGATAGGATTGCAAAGTGCCGAGGGGATAGTTGCAACGAACTCGCGCATTCGACGAGGGTATGGAGGCCGATGACACGAGGTCCCGAAGCCGGCGTCGTAGTCGACGTCGCCCAGAGATACTGTCACGTACAGGCGCCGGCTCACCGCGAACCGACTGCCAGTGAAACGCGTGCGTTTGTTGTCCCCAGACCTCGGATACAATACAACCGAACACGATATTTCAACAGACATGTAGGTATAATACCGCCGGGAGAAGGGAAGTTGATAGAGAGTGACGGCCAACCACATTCTCCTCGGGAAATTGAATTTTATCGACTGCGCAGCTTTGTTTTTTACGAGGAGGAATTTTTTTTCCTTTTAGCTCTTCGAACAGGATCGAATGGCGGTGCGGCTACTTCGTAATATTCAATATTCTGGAACCGGAAACCAGACCAAGTGAATTTAGAAAAATAATTTTCGTTAAAAGGGGTTGTAATTGGAAATGTTATCTTTGATGAGCCAATACAAAATCATCTTGTTTTACGAAATATGGTTAAATAATTTTTTCACAGACGTTCACTGTTTGGAACGATGTATCAAGTATGCAATTAGTCAGTGTTGGGTGTCTTAATAAAGTGTTTTTTATTATTCCCCGTAGTGAATTCTCCGGTGTTGAGGAAATTAGAAATTCCATTCTTCAGTTTTGAGGGCGACCCCTTAATAGCGTTAGCTTCCACTCCCTTTGTCCCTGTCGGAAAAACGAGAGACGCACGAGCGAAAACACGGAAGAAGAAGAGGAGCTGGAAAGGGGGGAGGGCTCTTCGTTAGCTAAAATCGAGAGCTTTATTATCGGGATACTCTTTTACAATGCAAATGGGAGCGAAGAGGGAGCGAAGCAGAAGAGTACCAACGCCGTAACGTCTCTCTCCCGTCATTTAAGGCGAGCGGGCACCTTCTCCGACATCCCACCAATTAATTTCATTACCCAGCGTTTCCCTTCGAGGGGGACCCTGAAGAACGGGTTGCACACGCACCGAGCGCCACCAAATGGTAAATATCTCACTCGCGGACTCGCGATACAACGGCGATAAGTCAATTTGATGGGCCATGGTCGTCCCCCTCGAATTCAAAGTCCCGATGATCCCGCTCGTGACTCGAAAATACGAAACGCTTCACCCTCTCGACTTTCTCGGCGCTTTCTTACCCATTGCCCATTGCCCATTTCCCATAGCTCGGACCAAAGTCAAAGGGACCCTTTTTATTCAGATACGATCATTAAAATTATTCGCAATAAGTTTTAAAACACGTGAAAGTCGCGTAGGAATCTAGTTGAAGAGCTCGAGGTACATGAAGAACAAGGTTGAAATGGTGCGAACTTGATATAATGGAAACCTGGCGATAATCGTTGCCCGAAGGCACACCTGCGATTTTCTGCAATAAAATCGTCGCGAGATAAATGAGAAAAAAGGAAGGTTGCATGTAGACGAGGGAAAAAAAAAGAAATGAAGAAAACCATGAGCGAGAGAAGGAAAAACTTTAATTTCCATCAGCGAAGGCTTCAGTCGAGAAAACGTGACTCAATTTCGCTGGTAGCTGAAGAGGAAGCGCAGCTTTTCTCTGTCTTTAATAAGGGATATCCTTAATGGCACTCGACGCTGTGGTTATCTCGCCTCTTCTTCTTCTCCTCCGCGGAAAATTCCACCGCCATACATATTTAGAACAAACAGATGCTGGGATAAATTTATTCATTTTTCTCCCTTCAGCTCCGCGTGCTCTCCCTCCCAATCCTTGCACTTCTTTTATTCCGCTCTTGTCTCGTTTTGCATTTAAACGTGTGGTTTCCCTCATTTATGCGAGACGTGCACGAGAGGACCGAGTACGACAGTGTAGCCTCGTGTTACACCGGTAGCTCTTCGTGTACTCGCGGTAAAACCGAAAGACGAGACGGAACAGCCTCGGAGTATGAATGGCCCGCGCCCCTCGTAGTTAGGCAACTGCAACGAAACTTTCTTCGTTAAAAAAAAACGAACGGGTCGTTATTTTTCCGTGGGATATTCGCTGGTGCGGGTTTCGCATACACGCAAGACCGGCTACTATATATTAGACTTGAGTCTCGGTTTTACAAGTTTTCACGGTACCACGATAAAAAAAAAAGGAGAATAAAGGGTGAATTCAACTCTCTGGAAACGTCAGACGCTTCGGTTCCACTCATTTCCCTGAACAAAACTCGTGTGCGTAGTGTTGAAAGCTATGAAGTTCCGTTATTACGAGACAAAGGACGTACCTTCGAAATTGGCCGCATTTCGGGCTCATTACTATTTGGCAAGCCCAAGACAATCGTCTTTGTATCCCTTTGACGTCACATTTGGCTTTGTGAGACATCAAAGTCGCGTTTCCGAGGACTTTGCCGAACTCTCGAAATTCAGTTCATAATTCAATGTATTTCATTGACTAAATCTAAAGATATTACTAGAGTAGAGGAATTTTCTGCTCTGTTCGGATCCCAATTTCGTATTTTTTATTGCACCACTTTTCTTTGGCTGGTTATTTCACAATTTGACTTTCATCACTCTTGTTATCCATTTCGGAATAGGGTCCCACTAGCTGCACCACTTTCATCACAGTGCATTAAAGTATACTCTTCTTTTTAAATCGTTATGAGTGGGGTGAGAAGCTAAGAAGAGCCAAAGTACCTACCTACCCCTTGCCAAGATCGAGGAGAAATTGTCTCTTGCTTTACGACGTTTTCGAGCCACTAACAAGGGATCCCGACACCCTGGCTCTCAAGGCTTCTTAAAGGTTGCCGCCTTTATAAATTCCAGAGTGAGATAGCGAAAGAGTAAAGCGAAGGAACGCCGAGGGAGGGTGGGTGGTGTCGGGGGTGCGGGTTCACTGTCTAGTCTTGCCCAAGTTCACGGGCATTATCCTTTCGCGCTTTACGATTCCGGGTGCGGCAAGAGCGTCTGTGGGGTGAGCAGCAGCAGCAGCAGCAGCAGCACTGAGTTTGAAGGTTCAGACTCTAACCAACAAGGACTGAAGCTAATCCAGTGGCGCACAGTGGTTGGACTTCTGTCTCAATTTTGCTCTGCCAGCGGAACTAACGTTAACGCGAAGACACTTTCTCCGGCTGTAACCTCACTATCCGGAAAGCCTCTCGCACCCACTCGCTAATTTTATGGGGTTTGTTAACTCGCACACGAGAGGCTTACATGGCCAACGGATGTGGTACCCGGGGCAGACAAGAGCTGCTAGGGTGCGCCTCGTGCGCAACTTGCAGTATAATCCAACTAGTCCACCATCATCGTGCATTACAAGGTGCGGTGTATTTCGCTTTCACATGGTAAAGCTTGCAGACACGATTACGATGTCTGTTGAGGAGTTGTTGGTAAAAAACTGCTATAAGCCAGTCGAAACCTTGACTCTGTGGAGGAAACTGTGCACCAGGTGGAATGCACGAGAACCCGTGAATCTTGTATGGTGGTTGCCTCTCAGAACTTTCGGTAATTTCGTAGCATCAAACAGGCAGCCTTTTGAAAGCTCATGAATTCGAGGTCCTGTCGGAATCCGGTAACGCCGGAAGTTGCTGCGAGGTCAGGGCAAGGTGAGCAAAGATGGAAGTCATCCGTAGCGTCTGCGCCCTAGCAATTTCCAATATACCCTGTTTCAGACAGTGAAATCGAAATGCAGGGTGTATTTCGGGAAAGCTTGCAGACATGGCTACAATGTGTGTCGGCAAATTGTTGCTGAAAGCTGTCACAAGCCAGTCACCTTTACCTTGGCAGGGAAACCTGTATACCCGGTGGAATGTACGAGAGCCCGTGAATCTTATATGGTGGTTACCCCTCAGAACTCTCGGTAATTTCGTCGCTGGAAACGAGGAGCCTTTTGAAAGCTTATAAATTCTCTTGGTTTTCGGTGTACGTATACACGGCATGCAGTATGGATTTTAGTAGTAGTTTCGTTTCTCGGTGGAAAATCGCACGAGACGTTGCGAGCTCTCGAGCGGATAATTTATCGGTTTCCTTTTTCCAACGGAAACATCGAAGTAAAAAGAGTGGCGGAAGCTGGAAGTTCCGTGGCCCTTCGTCGATTTTCTCATCTCGTTTTTGGCCTCGCTCGGCGAGTCTCGCCCTTGGCAATGTAATCGAAAGAATCTTTATCACCCAGAGAGTCTATGTCGTTATCGCACGTAATGCCCTCAGCGTGGGAGAGATGTTAACGTAACCGGGAGGAAATTTCTATGGGTATCCATGGTGGACGTATACGCCGGCGGTTGGGGAGGGGAATAGGAAGGCGAGAGGGATGGAGTGGTAATGAAATTTAAAAGCACCCTCTCTCGAAACTTTGAGAACCTACGGGTGAGGCCCCCCGACACCCCATTAGCAATAAAGCAGGTGCCTCAACCCTGCGCCTGGAATACTACGGTACACAGAGTGTATGTTATATCAGATATACTACCCCAACTTCAGGATCCCTTCCAACTGGCGCTCCAAACCATTTCACGAACAATTTTTATTTTCAGCTCTTTTTACGCGCTAGTTAAACATTTACTTGTTCGGTCGGAACAGTTGTAACCCACCCACCCATCAACCCGGCCTTCCATAAATCTTTCAATTCGCTGAAGGATCGTTTCCCTTCAATGTTCATTCAACAAAAGCGGCCAAGGAAAGTCTTCCCCCAACAAACGCTTCTCGTGTTTGGGAAGCGAGCGAAGCGATTGGGCAAAATCGCAAGACAATAATGCTGTTGACGTGAATACAGAGGGTCTTAATGAGTACCAGTTCGTCTTGTCACAACTGAGCCTCTATTAACGGAATTTGGGAAAGGCTTGTTCTCTTGTTCGCCAACCAGAGCAACGATTATCCGACTTAAGGTTTTCTTTGTGACGTTCTCTGATGCCGTGGACTCCAGACCGTTCCACGAAAAAAAATGTATTTTCAGCTCTTTTTACGCGTTAGTCAAACATTTACGTGTTCGGTCGGAACAGTTGCATCCAACCCATCCATCAACCCGGTCTTCCATAAATCTCGCAATTCGCTGAAAGATCATTTCCCTACGATGTTAATTCAACAAAGGCGAGACAAAGTCTCCCCTCCCAACAAATTATCTCGTGTTTGGGAAACGAGCGAAGCAATTGGACAAAATCGCAAGACAATAACTTTGTTGACGCGAATGCAGAGGGTCCAAATGGGTACCGGTTCGTCTTGTCACAACTGAGCCTGTATTAGTAAACGAATTTTGGGGAAGGCTTGTTCCCTTGTTCACCAACCAGAGCAACGATTATCCGACTTAAAGTTTTCGTTGTGGTCTGGCACAGCCCGTTGAGCCCATTCGCTTGCCAGCCGAACTGCCATCAGCGGCACCTTCGCCGTCGTCGTCGTCGTCGTCGTCATGAGCCGCTAATGTCGTCGTTCTCGGGTCGCGTAGGCTCTGGCACGCGAAGCGGAGAAGAAATAGAGGCAAGGCGTAACGTGTACCTAAGGTTTAGAGGAGCCGGGGTGAGAGCGTTCGCTAATTTCCAAGACGGCTTACAACTTTTAATCGCACTTCTTCCACGAGTCGACGTTACCGACTAACGAGGCATTGTCGCCAGGACTATACATCCATGCGACCCTATGCCTGCCTACCGGCCTCCTGTCTGCCTCCTCGCGAGATTGCCAGACCTGTCGTTAACGCTGCGTTGTGAAAGTTTGGTAGGCAAAAGTACGCAGCGGAAATGAGGGAAGAATTTCTCTCCCTTTCTCACCGAAATGTCTGACGGAGACGGAAAGGTCGATTTACTTGAAAATCATGCAAAACTGGCAGCGGTACGTGTTACAACGGACCGTAATGTAAGGCACCTTAGGTTTTTTAATATCCCAAAGTGTTGGAAAACAGCGGTTTAAGAGGGAGTTTACGGGCTTGATAGGTGGAAACGTAAACCGGAAGTTTCCGGGAGGCACGTGGCTTCCCCGGTGGAAACCCTTGTTGATGTCAGGTTTTACGGCCCCAGTCGGGTTGCCAGGGGAACTCTAACACTGTGACGTATTTCTCGCTCGACGGATATAAATTCAAAGGTGCCGAGTCACCACCGAGTGCTTCTCAAGGCTCTTTTGCCGCTACAGACACAGTTTTTTTTAAGACAAGCTTTGAATGAGAAACGTGCGGAGCGGTTTCATTGTTGCCTCGTCGTCCACGCAAGCACTTTTTTCTTGTACCACTCGTACGAAATCCTTTTATTTCTCGTACCAACAGCTATGTCCGAATCTTTGTACTCTGAACCAAGCGGGTTCCATCGTCTCGTTTATTTTCTCACCTCTTTTCCATAATTTCTCTTTTGGTATTACTTTCATCCTTTTTTTTTTCACGGTTGCAGTTAGTGTCGGGACAAAGAAGGGGCTTATTTTCAAAGTCCGTGAACACATCGTTATTTACGAGAGAGTGGATCAAAAGAGGGCGAGGGTGAATAGCATTTTTTTTTTTTTTCAGCAACCATAAGACCGTGGCATTCGCATGCAAATCGGCAAGGAACTCTCACTCTTTGTCTTTCTTAATCATCGCTTCCTTGTCGCCCGTTAATACGGTAGATATGCAAATGTCACTAATTACTGGTAACGGCGAGAGGCTTACACGAATGGCAGTTCTTCTCTCTCGACTCCCTTCGTTGTTCGAAAATCTTTGGGTAACGTTACTCGCCACTTTGCCTTTACATTTATCCGGCAGACTCTTCGTGCATCGTTCAGACCTCGTTTCTCGCTCGAAAGCTTCCTGCGCTCCTCTCTACCGTCCTTTCCGGGATTTTCTGGCACTGGAGAAACGAGATAACTAACACCTTCTAACTACTTCGTCCACGAAGAGCCATGCAATGGTTTTTGCTCTCCTCGACGTATGGGCTATACTTACTCTACGTATTCACGGTCGGTATGCCCCTCAATTTGTAGGTAGGAAGCTGAGGAAGATTGTTATCCGACCTAGGTGTACTTATCCTGAGTCGCGCTCGGTTTTCCTTACTTTCGGAACGTCACATACCTCACCCTACCTCCTATCATCCCCACGACATTCTGCTATCTCCCAAAAGGTCGAAGGCCATGCGAGGATAACCGGTAGGAGTTATAGGTGTCTGGTATCCGGGCTCTGCATCGCTTGCCAAAAATCGAGATCCTTGCATTACGATCCAAGCGCACCGGAGAAATTACAAAAAACAAACAAAATTCCTGGGTGGAAGAATTATAGGAGGCTGGAAGATGCGAGCCTGAAGACAAGAACAAATGGTCAATGACGTCGAAAAATGATGGGCTCGATAGGCAGCGCGGCGAATCACGAAAGATGAGAGGGTAGAAAAATTCTTTCCGGCAATAATATCTGCGTCTCGTGATGCTCAAGGGCTCGGGACGATTCTGCAGTTATTACAAGGCCATAATGAGGGAGAGAGAGGAAAAGGAGAGAAAACAGAGAGAGAGAGAGTTTTCCTGGACTATGCGAGGAATTGCGAGGGTTTGGGGTGCCATAGAAGCAGCCATCTTTAGATAAGAGGGCCCAGGAGCCGAGAACCGGACGTGGCGGTGGTTACGTCGATGGTGTTGGACCTCGGTTGCGGTCACCCGGGTCGGGCCAAATTAGGAGGGACGATTTTCATTACGTACATTCGCCTCCATCGCCTTCCCCACTGAATCCTCTTCTCTATGGATGCCCCTCGCGATCTGGAGAAGCATCTCGGTCTGAAACTGAGGGTGGCGAATGTCTCCCATCCTGACTGCTGTGTGTCGAGTTTGGGTCTCGCTGCCTTCCCTCGGTTAGGCACCAGAGATAATATTCTCCCCTTTGCGCCGTAGACGGGACGTTAGATCTCCAGACTTGGGGCTCGTTTCACGCTCTGAAACATACTGTGTGTTTTTTCTTCTCCTCCACATACCTTTTTTGCCCTCCTTTCTCAGACCGAATGAGAGTACCTAACCTTGGCTTATTGAAAGCTATTGCGCACGGAATAATATCAGGTATGTCTTTACGTGGCGAGGGTTAAATGAGCATCGGTAGGAGCCGTATTACGCATAGTCAAGATGATGGTTCGTGCATTGGGGCGTTTGGATTTGTGCTGGTCATTAAAGATGAGAAGGAAAGATCTCATCGAAGTTCAAACTTCAAGTCCAACTCTCGAAAAAACTTGTCAAATCTGCATCGGTCATTGAATTTCATCTCAGGCCGTATCATCCGATTGTTCACCATCCGTAAATCTCCAAAGTTTTGAGGACAGTGAAACTTAAATTGGAATTTCTAATCTCAAATCTCGCCACCGCATTCACCAGCTGTAAATTCATCGCCTTATGTATCTGGTGCATGAAATAGAATAGAGAAACGATGATGAGGAATCTCCCCGATAACCGGGTTACCCAATTTTGTGCCCCGGACGAATGTGAACCAGATAAGTCGCCGCGATATCCACTTCTGGACCCACCATCGACACATCTTCTAAATTATCCTTAACGCAGATCGGTACCAGGGTATTTATTATTTATGCAAGGAATAATCCTTCTTTGATGTGAACCATTTTTTCATTTTTCGTTCCATCACGTTGATCAGCCTTCGTGGGATTCCTCCAGGTTTTCAGTGTCCAGGTCTCACAATTCGGCGGTCCAATGTCTCGCGAGTCGAGTAAACCCGGCATACAGGTCTGCGGAATTGCGTAACCGGTATTTCTCGCTCGTCTGCCGTTTTCGATGCGGTCGCGTCGGCATCGGGCGTTCGAGCGATGGCGCAAAATACAGGACCGCCAACCGCATACGTATTCTCTCGCTCGGGGAAGTAATTTGTATTTGGCACAGACTGGCGCGATTCCCATCGGACCGGAGGACAGAGAAATAAAAATGTGCGTGCGTGAGCGTCTCCCGAACGTGGGTGTTGCGAAACGATCTTCGTAATCGAGGCATAATTTATTACGGTCGGACGAGATGGGCTGTAAAGATAGCGCGTCCCTCCCCGATCGCGCGCTGCGCTCAGGACTCAGGCGTTGGGGTTAATTGTGATTGCGCTATGGGACTCGTGATGGAAAAAAAAAAAAAAAAATACCTAGGTCCCGCTAGCGTATCCCAAAAATGACCCTGATTGAGAAGCGGAGAGCAAAAGATCGACTGGCTGCTGAACGTCACGCATCTTGGAGTGGGATCGTCATCTTGGCATCCAACCCTCGAGAGATTCGCGAGGTTTTTCAGCGGGCCTTTTGTCCCCCTTGAATTAAACCACTCACTTTCTTCCCTTTTATCCTGAGATTTTCTTCCACCGCCGCTTAATTAAATCCGGTGCCAAATATTGACGTAGCTCTGATGAATTTCCATCTAACTATTCTTCGACGGTTTTCGGTCCGTTTGTGAAATGAATGAAAAATCATCCATTACTCCCGCCGGGGAGAAATGAACCATTTTTCTGTCTAGGGAGTAATGACCACCTTTTATGCCTTGCTTCGCACGCGAATGTGATTATTTTAGTGAACTCGGGGAAAGAAGACTTATTTTCGTCATAAACCTGAATCATGATTACCCACAGAAATCTCTGAAAGAGCAGCAAAAAAAATTTGTTACATTTTTTTTTTGTTTTTTCACTTTTCACCCTGCGTACTTCAACGGTGTGTGTAGGCTGTTGATATTCGCGAGGTCTGTCTGGTAGTCGGCCGTCGTGATACATGGCCAAGCGTGCATAATAATATCAGAGGACATCAGCATGGCGGTCGGGCGGAGTGCAAGATATAGTGGAGTGAAACTCACGGGAAGGGTAGAGAGTGTGTGTAGAGTCGGATAGAGAGTAGCGTGTGGGTTGTGGTGCAACGGCCAGGCAACCGAGCAGACAGGGAGTGCCACTCGAAACAAACCGAAGCCTAGACACCGCAGGAGCAGTGAAACTCTTGTCCCTCTGTTGCTCTTGTCCCTCTCACAGCTCATCTCTATGTATTACACACGTGTACACATATATCGAGCTCTCTCTTTCTCTCGCTCGTGACTCCGCGAATGGGCTGCATTATTATCCACGGTGTCACATGCGTTACCTTCTATGCTCTCCGGCTTTTCAGACGTAGCAACGTCAGCTTTTCTCCCTAATTGATTGCTAATGCGTAATTTACTGTTCCCGGCTGTTAGGAATGTACATATGTTACAATCACCTCACATCCTGTGTTGAAATACACCGGCGAACCTCTAGTCATTCTACACGCGGAATTACCTAAATTTTGCGGATTTTCGCAATTTGCACACATTTTGACAATTTCGGGAATTTCTAAAATTTCGTTACGAAAAGTCGATGGAGGCACGTGATGCGAAATAGTCAGCGAATGAAGTGGAAAATCGAAGCGATTAATTTTTTTTTCTTTTTTTTCCATTAAGCGTACCATCTGCTTACTCTTTCGAGAGAATTTTCGCAAGGCTGATGGACTATGCAAATCGCAATTAAAAAATCTCTCGTGGAAGATGAAGCGGATGGAGGGCGAAATATTCGATTCGTAATTAGAGCTGGAAGTCTTGGAAGTGCCGCATCGTGATGGATGGATGAACCGTTACGGGAGATGGGAAATAAGTTTCGGGGCTCCCCGATTTATCACGACTCAGTAAGCAAGGCCACTGAAGGGACTTAGCCACCTCTTCGTCATCGATGCCTCGGATTTTAAGCCCTCCCGATTTTTTCTCCCTTATTTCACCAGTTGCTCAACGAAAACCACTGCGCATTTTTTGGAAAATTGACAAATCTATGGAAATACGATGCAAGATACGAAGCATAAAAATAACTACAGTCTGACATATATATGTACATATCATCAGTGCCTATAAATATGATTTGCAGTATCTCCCGGCTATAGAATATCAGAAATGTGATCTCACGCCAACGAATCTGATAGTCCATATATATTTATGTCGTTCTCTCCAGATTTTTCAAAGCCCTTTTCATTTTTTTTTATCCCACATCGGTCCAGTGGAGGCTCACTAAAATTCCGCAACAAAACAAAAGTGCAATGCAGTGCGTTTCGTGGAGTCTGTGCAGTGGTAGCTCGAAGAAATCGAGCGCACGCGTGCACCAGCATTAACGTCCACGAAGGATATTTATTATCCTTCGTCACGCAATAGCGGCCCTGCGGTATCTCTCGCGAGGTGTAGCAGTGGATGTGTAGCTGAACGAGACGACGGCCCTCTCGGACCAAGTGCTTTGCTTTACGGTTGTATGGAACGCCCCCGGCCGATACATAAATCGCACGACTCCGTTGGTCACCTTCCGAGTGAATTTCTATGGTCTTCCATATTTTCTGGTAATCCAGTGGCCGTTGAAAGGCTAGAAGTAGTAAAGAGTGTCTACAGGAGCGATACATATCGACTCATTGACCGTGGCTATCGAGCAAAAATATTCGATATTTATAGAAAATCAATTAATAAATTTGGCGATAGCCGTAATCGATATTTTTTCCATAGTCCGCTAAAATAAAAAATTATTGCTTATTAAAATTGAAATAGCATCCGAAAATATAATCGTAATGATTGACTCGTTTTAGAGGAGCAAATTAGACCACTATTCGAGGATGCAATTTTTCAATTTTGAATAGAAATTTTAATTTTTACTTAGAGTCAAGTTTACGGCGCTTCCCTTGATACATAAATTTCTCTAATGGTTACGAATGGCAGGAAGTGGCCAGAACGTGGGAGAGATTTAACGTCCTAGGGTCTTTAATCTTCTCTCGCAGATGCGAAGGCGAGAGGTGGACACTTGGTTCTTCTGTCCTTTGATTCGTTGGTACGTGGATCAGGCTTGACGTTGTATCCACCGGGACATACTTTGCAATTTACTCACTCGACGAACGTCCCTGATTACAGGTCATCCGCCGATTAACCGAAGCGACGTTAAGAAATTGCACTATCTGTTTTGCTCATTTTTCAAATTTCCACTTAAACATTAATATTACCATATACATTTCTAACGCAACGTAAAAACATTCACAATCATTTCTAATTTCCTGTATTTTTTATTGTTTCAGGTGAGCGAAAGAGCGATTAATTCACGTTCTGTCGAACAACTAAAAAAAAAAAAAAATGCGACCGGTACCACAAAATGGTGAGCTTTTGAACCACAATTACCTATACAATCAGTAACTTAAAATTTTGGGACTTTAAAGTGTCTCGCATTATCAGAATGTGGGGGTTCTCAAAATTTAGCTAAAATCTCGTGTATCGAAAATTAAAAAAAAAAAAAGTTTATTCGTAGAAATTTATGATTGGAATCTTTTCTGACTTGACAAGCGAAACGCCGCCAACATTACGACATCTGGTTAGCTTGTATTGCGAGAGGCTATGGAAAAAGCGTTTGTCCCTCGGGCTTCGAAACATTGGCTGTAGGTAAAACGTCACGAAGGTATATATCAGAGGTGAAGCCAAAACCGAACGGTCGACCGCTCGGACACACTGGTTTACTCGTCTCCGGAGATGCGGTCGTAGCCGGTTCGACGAGAAAAAGTCTACCTGTCCAGCTTCCTCGTCGTCGTTCTAGTATAGCCGCCCCACCGCGAATCGACAATCTCTCGAGTGACTTCAGGAAGTCGCTTGACGACAGTCTGCAATGTAGCAGATTCGCTTCTGAGGCTCTGCTTCGACTGCTTTATAGAAAAGACGACTTTTTCGTTTGCACATCGAGGATTACTCTTTGCTACATTTAATTAATTTTTTTTTTTAAGTACCATTCTAATTGCTATCGACAATTTTTAATACCAATTATTAATAATAAAAGTAATTAATATTTATTGATTATTATATTGGAAATAACGATTAATAATAAAATTACCATAATGCAATTATAATTCAGAGAAGACAAGTGGAACCGAGTTAATGAGTTTGATCGATAAATTCACTTGTGTCAAGATGCTTCCACGTATTTTGGCAAGACTTTGATGGTCGTCCGACTTTGCAGCGGACATCGCCGAATTTATGTAACTCAATTAAAGGGGTTTATGTCGATCGTCTTGTTAAGTCGAAATAACGAGCAAGTGCACCTATATACGTGAATTAACACGTCGGCAATCGGGCGAGTTCCTCGAGGGGAATATAATTGGCTGTATGAGCGGTGTACGAAGAGGGACTCGAAGAGAAACGACGACGGAGCGGGCACCGAAGAGCAAAGGGACGTCCAAGTGGAAACAGGAGTGAGGGAGTAATCGCGACGCACTCGAGAGTGAACATTAAACGGTGACGTTTGGGGTGCACGAAACGAGTACCGAAACAGCGAGATTAGATCGGCCGTTAAAGATTTTTCCTCCGAGAACCGAGTCCCTCTCTCCGCATCCCGTGAATCTAATGGCCTACGAGTTAAATACACTTTCCTAGCTTTCTTACCAAGAGTTAATGGAGATTGAGATGTCGCAGAGGTAACCAACAACCCCCAGCGAGCGATGATAAGAAAAACGTAATCGAAGTTCCCAGCAGTTATGGTGACGTGAGAGATGGAAAACCACATTCCTTTCTTCTTTCTTCGGCTGTCGTCGAGTCAACAACAGCACGAGATGCAATTAATTTAAAAAAAAAAAATGTCTATCCGCCTGTCAGTTGAAATATAAATTGTTGGAAATTTTATTTTGGTTCAACAGAAATTTCGAGGATTTGCAGAATTTTGACAATTGAAAAAATAGTTAACATTTCTTTAATTTTCGAAGTTTCCGGTATCTAGCAAAGTAATGTCAAACTAAAATAGCGTAAAGCGAGGAAGATAAGAAAAACGTAATCAAAGTTGTCGGTGGTGAAGGAGACACGGCGGTGAGACAGCAAACGGCGTAAACCACGTCGTTCGTTTCTTGTTTCTTCGGCTGTCTTCGAGAGGACAAAAGAACAGTGGGTGGAGGAGCGAAGGCAAAAGCTGTGAGATGGGAGAAAAAGAGTACGCGTCGTACGCTTGTGCGGCCAACAATCGTTAAAGCTCGCGCAAGAAGCGCACATGTACACGCTAGAAACGCATCCCACCGTCCGCACACTTAACGACGGAACGACCACGTTTCGCCGTAACTCACGTGGGGCCAATTATTGCAATACTTCTCTTTCACGTGCGGGTTATTTGGCAAAGCGTTATACGCCGAGTTGAGAAAGGTGCGGTGAAATACCGTACGCTCAGTGGGCCATCGGTTTTTAAGAACGCATTACACTGTTCGTTCGTGCGGAGACTTTTTCTCATCTCGCGCGAAATATCTCGAAAATGTAGCCTATCGAGATATCGTTAAAATATTTTTCTCAGATATTTTGTAAGACGATTAATTACACACTTTCGTTTAATCTGTAATTAAAGTTTTATTTATTTATTTGACTGCAGGCTAGTTTTTGAAAAAACGTATCGGATCACGAGTGAATTAATTAACATGTAGGGGCTGGTAATTAAGAAATAAATTTCGTTATGATTACTGGGTTCACGGACATAGAGGGTGTCAGTTTCAAAATCCGGATTTGGCATGAGGCGCTAAAGGCACCCTGCACTTCACGGTCGTACTTCACACGGCAACGCCGAGCTCGTGTCTTCAGAGGAGGTTTGCTCCGCAACAACGTTTCTAAAAATATCTATCGCGTGTCTGAATTAGTGTTCGAGGGACGCACAGGCTCAGGAGTTTAACCAGAGAGCTATGTACGTATATAAGAAGCTGCTTCGTCAGTCCGGTGATGCGTTCCGCGTGCTTCAATCCGACGCAGCGTCTCGGGTCCGGGGTCAAAGAATCGGCATGCTTGCCAAGTGCCAGTTAGTTCGCTGGTCTATGCATACATAGTCGGTAATCGACTCCGGGTAATACCCTCACCCGCCTCTGTATCCCATCAGATTCTATCGGACTTTCCCTCTTTACTTCGTCGTAGTCGAGACCCTGAAGCACTCGCTGCACGCCGCAAGAATACCGACATCGACATTGGGAAAATTTAGCTAATTTTTCGGATTTCCGAAACCCTCGGAGTTTCGTAAATCCTCTAGCTTTCGAAGATCTCTTGATTTCCTAAAAATTTTCGAGGTTCAACATTTTTTTGAGTTTCCAAAATGTTCAGTATCATGAGTATGTTTGATATTGAGCTTTTATGGAATTGCCATTTCGTTGACTGGTCTATGCATAGGCAGTCGGTAATCGAGACCGGGTAATACGCTCAGCCACGTATATATTCCACCAGAATCTGTGGTACTTTGCTCCGTCGCCGTCGAGACCCCGACGAAGTCGCCGTACGCCGCAAGAATACCGATATCGATATTGGATGTCCATTGGTTTTTAAAGAGCGCCGAGAAAGATGGAGTTTGAGTTTATTGGAGCGAGAAGGAAAACCTTGGCATATCCGATGTATGTGTCTGCCGTTCATTCTTTGCGGACACTGAATTAAATTCCGTAGCTCGGTCGCAATAACGAGCGAAACGTGGATGCTGCAGGCGAAGCTTTCAAATTATGTGCATGACACGCCTCGGTAGCCTCATAAGCTCACGAAAAGCCAGTGGAAAAAAAAAACGATAATCCAATTTTCAGGGTAATTTGACCTCTGCGTTCTCCGCCGGTTTCGATAACCGAATAGGAAGTCTCCGCTCGACGTTTTTTCTGGATGGAAAACCTTGGGAAAAAGTACTGGCGATTTTTTCGTCGGAGCTTTCGCTATTCGTTGCTGTCGCATTCCTGGCCGTAATATCCGATGCCCTTAAGATTTATGAAAAGCACTTCTTCAAGCTTTTTAAATAGCACTTTGCTTGATCAGTGTAGAATGAAAAGCTCCCTGGTCGTTTATTATGCAACGATCGATGATTTTCTTACTTGGTGCATTTTCTCAGAACAAGTTTCTTGATCTTTTGAGATTAAATTTTTTTTTAATGAAAACAGTCTTCATATTGAAGTCTTTTCTATTATTATTTTCGCTGTCGGGGCTTTTGAAAAAAGTATATATTCTTCAGGGTATTTTTATGGTGGCTTTTTAGTGTCGACAGCCAGTGACTTGACTCGTTATATTCGCCTCTGAGCTTCACAAGGAGGCTTGACGTTCGTCATGGAGAGAAAAGCTTGCCTCTGTTTTGCTCTCCCTCGCGCTCGACGCAACGAAACTGGGTAGTAAAGTTTACGCTGTCATAGCGTCTGAGCTTTACGGTCGCGTTTATGCGAGACGCGAGCCGTGCGCGAATGTGATGGACTAGGCGTGCGGCTTAACTTCGCTTTCCTTGTCTCGCTACATACTTAAGATTCGCTTTTGTACCCCTGTCCCTCAGGAACGCCCTACCACTTCGCCATTTTCATGCCCTTCCTCGGAAAATGCTATTCCACTACAATCGCAAAAGCTCGCAAAGCGCGCCAGTTATTTTCTCCCTTCTTTCCCAGATCCGCGACTGCCTTAAAATTTTTTTTTTTATCTCGATTCCTTTAAAATTGCCAAGTTTATCTTGCATCTTTAGCCTCATCGGCTTAACCTTCAGTTCGACCTTGATCAATATCAAAATGTCCCAATGTAATCGATAAGGTCTTTTTCATTTTTCACTTGTCACTAAACTGTATTCAGTGAAGTTGCAATTTTTTATAAAATGGTTCGCAGTTTAAGATTAATGCGAAAAATAGAAAAGCGATTGGTTTCCGGCGGATGTAAACTGCGCTTCCTAATTTAAAGTACAAGTCCACATGACGTTGAAACAGAGTTTCGTTATTCCTCAGAAAGGAGGGTTACCACATTCGCTTTCACGGAGGTAATAATGTCACCGGATGTTGAGGTCGTATACCGCGACGACGAACACATACCAGTATAATATGACAAAAACGTTTGGTGATACCGATGCCCCTATGGGTTTCTCCGAGCGGCTTATTTTATTTTGCCGATTCACGCCACTTGCTCGAAGAACTTTTACCACTCGTCAAAAGGGGGAAAAGCTGTGTGCAAAGAGCAAAAAGGGCCTCGCCAGGCAATATTCTTTATCACTAGGTGGAAGGGAGCGAAGGGATCGTTAAAAATCATGAGCATTTTTGAAAATTCTAAAATTAAAAATAAACGTATGCTTCGAATTTTTTCAAAATATTCTGATTGCCTGAAAATGGACATTTTTTGTGAAGATCATAACACATTTTTTTCTGCACTTTTAAATAAATAAAAAATAATGTGCCAAAAAATGTTGGTCAACCCGCTGTCCAAATGGATTTCTGCGACTGGCAGATATTATTTAACCGATTCACGCCTCTTGCCCGGAGAAATTTTGAGCACTCGTCAAAAATGAGAAAAGCAGTGTGTAAATAGCAAGAGGGGTTTGGCTGGCAATATTCTTTATCGTTCGGTCCGGGTTCGCTGAGGGAATGAGGTCTGCCAGGATCACGAGCCAAGGGTGGTTCACAAGTGTACCACGGTATATCCACCACACACACACACACACACACACACTTGTAAACCCATGTAGCGTTGGCATGTTTCTCGCGAAGGAACCACTCGGACGCTCGCAAAACGCAACGTCGCAATTTTACGGTCGGATTATTGCAATCCGTTGGCTGGCGCGTAACCTCCAGCATCCAAACTCACGATATGGGTCTCGGAAGCAGCGGAGTGTGTGTGTGTACGTGTGTGTTGGTTTCCCGTTGCAGTAGAGTACACAATGAAGTACAATACTCGTTGCTCGGTGAACATATATCGTCGACTCATAATAGCAACGTATACCCGAAACGTGTGGCTCGTGTTGCATTTCAAACCGCGAAATTGGTCGGTCCAGGGAGCACTGTGTCTTCGTCGTGCGGCAGCTTCTCCAAAAGAATTCTGCCGAGTATACAAGCAAAATCCCCTCCTTCCTTCTCCGGTAATAACATCGAGCTTAGCTCCTTTCCCTCTGGCTTTTCGGACATTCTTTATATACCTTCCCGCCGAATAAGTTTACGGCGAAACCCTTCTGTACTTCATCATGCGTCGTTTCCTCTACGTGACATTGTACGTCGCTGAGAAAATTGCTTCCCTGGCTGGGGATATACTCTTTTCCTCGTAGGAACGTTTGTCATTCCGTTATCACACCATACGAAAGACATCTGGTCTATGGTGAATGGTCTATCAGCCAAAAAACTACCCACCAGCTTCAACGATAAATTGTAGTTTACTTTCTTTCTCTGTACCAAGTCCTTTCCTCTTGTTAACCGCAGAAAGTTATGAGCGCAAGAAACTATTCAGCGTGGGTATCAGACTCTTCCGGAAGTTTACATTCTAACCATGCCTTGCGTACGTCATACCAATTGGATTATCTTCCCAACGTTCATGCACTTATCGAGCTGTTTGCCTTACGGAACAGAGAGCAAGCCATCACCGAGTTTCCGGGGGCCATTCGCTGGGGGCCTCATCCACTGGGGATGACGCTGTTTGAGCTGATGGTACGAACCGTAACTACTCCGCTATGTACCTGAATCCCAACACTAGCATCCACTTGGACTCACCGGTTCGTTGGTTCACCTTTACCGCAAACCTCGATCTGTCTGATGATGCCAAGTGGTAGCCAGTGCGCATCATGGAGAAGCTCTTCGGCTGTGGCATGGTGTACAATTCGCATTAGTCACGATCTACTCCCGATTGCGATATATTCGTGAAGCCGCAACCAGGCCATCAGCTACCGGTGAGCCATTACAACGTTCTCCACATCGATTTGAATCGAAAACGCACCGCTGTACACCAAACGAGACCTCCAGGTGTCTCGATGGTAAATTAATTCGCGCGCTAAGCTCCGGATTAACATTTCCGTTTAATCCGAACTTTGCCGTCCCTTTCCCACTTCATCCACTGGCTCAGTTCCCTCGCCTCATTGTCTCGCCGTTGCCTTTCTATTCCATTGCCAATGTTCGGCTGACAACGTCAGATCTTCAGGACACGGCACTCCCCGGCTGCCGGAATGAATACTTAATTCCTCGGGTCTCGCCGTGTTTCGCTGATCCTCCGGAGCTCAACGTAACGTCGTACAAGAAGGATCACGTGAGCGGGAATAAATATGAAGGTCTGAGCGAGCGGACAGGCAAGTAGACAGCGAAGCAAACGCGTGAGAGCGATGTATCTTAATAGTAATCCACCGACAACATCTGCCGGCGTCTCTCCGGTTCTTGCTGCTGTTGCTTCTGTTTAGTCAGTCGTTTTCCTCCGGGCTGATGTCTCACCTCTGTTTTGCTCTTGCTGTCAAGGTTGCCGGCCTCCAACTTCCACCTACTTGCTCAAGGATCTTGTTGTCCTTGCGAGCAATCTCGCGAGGCAATGTAGATTCGTCTCGACGCCAACACTGCCGCATGGATACGACCTTCCCGCTATTCCCCAGACGTAAACCACCCTACCGACAATCCATGACACTGGATTTACCTTCGATGGAGAGAATAAGTCGCGAGGTCCCTTCTTTGGTTACGTTGCTTGTTGCCGAGGTACGAGGGACCGAGTCAAAGAGCTTGTTTCGCGTTTCCTCTTCGGGAACTTGTTATCCTTCCTGGGACACGCGATTGTTTATGAAAATTCTGTAAGCCCGTGTGGGGATCACGCCGCGTCAAGACACGTCAAGACGAATTACCGGGAAGCCAGCGAAAAAAAAAGACCAGCTCTGCCAAAAATCTGGCTCTTCGTCGTTGCTTGTACTCTCTCGACGGGAAATAATGAAAAAGCCAACTGGGAGGAGGTGAAAAGGAAACAGGAATCGATCCGCTCTCGCAAGTTTTCTCTTTGTTGCTCGTAGAAATATGAGGAAGAATTCTGGAGGAAGACACGAGCCGGGAAAATGAATCGGGTGACGAAGAGCCCGCGGACTGGAGATTAAAAATATTTAAGGGTGGATTAAGGGACGCAATTGTGAGTGCTTCGGGCAGAGGTCGCGATGAAGGGAGAAACGATGGGCTCCCTTGCCTCCCTCGGAATCTCGGGGACAGACAGCCGAGATATTTCATTAATTTTTTTTTATCGCTCCATTCGTTCGTCGTTCGGGGTTCATCTTTGCGCTCGAAAAATTATGAGAGGAAATCTCGGTAACCTTGGAACGATCAAGGATAAAGCAGAAACGCAAACCTTAATACCGAGGAACTCCAAAAGCCGGTTTACGATACACAAAATCCTTGAATATTGGCTTCAATAATTCTTGGTTCCCAAATATATTTGAAACTAAAATGTTGCGTGATTGAAGGTCGCGTTATCAGAAATTTCCTGGTACAAGAGAATTAAATTTTCCTTCGGCTGTCGTTCGCAGGCATTGCAATTCAATTCCCTCATTCGCTGTAACTCGAAAAAAGGTCCTTCGGGGATCTCTTCAGGGTCCCGAGATCCAGGTTGACCGACCACGAAGAATGAAAATTATTAGCGATAAGCATCTGCATGCAGCCCATGGATCGGAAGGTTGAAGGAGGGAACGAGGGTGCAGATCGCAATCTCGACCGGTCGCTGGTTTCGCATAATTGAAACGTGAAGTGGGAAGCCGTAGAGAGAGTCTTCATGGGCCTGACGAGTCTCGAGGTAAGTGAGAGGGACAAAGAAGAGGAAGACAGGAAAAGAGCCTCAGACCAAGCGGCACTCGCGGATCAGGCTTGGGCCAAGAGGAAAGGACAATTCGGGATAGGGGAGCACGACCGATGTCAGATTCGCCGTCAACGACACGCCCAGAAGACCAACCTCACGATAATCCCCCTCCCAGAATCGATCATTCCCAAGGCAATTGCTGACTGTCACGTAAAAATTTCGTTCGCCAAGTTTTCGTGTCACGTTAAATTCCACTAACACATATTAGCGCAGTTTGACCTCATGAATTGTCCATGAACCAATGAACTTGTCATTGTAAATTTGTGATTTTTTTTTCTGGACAATTTTTTCATAGTCACTAAGAACCTCATTACTAAAACGGTGAAATTAGTCTGAGGACTTTCACCTTGACAAAGTTCCGTCCAAGTTCCCAGGAGATAATGAAGCCGGCAAGAAGATGGCATCCTTGGATATTCCCTGAGAGATTATGTGTGCATGAAAAGGGATAGGAATTAATAAAATATCAAGCAGTTGAGTGCAGGTAAAGCTTCTTAGCCAAAGTGCTCTTGCCTTCCACCTTACATCCATCCCTTCTGTTCCCCCTTTTCCCCGTACCTTGTTGATGTTGGCGATCTTTCATCTCAATCTTCCACCCGTCGTTGCCGCTCGCGAGTTCTCCAGGCTTAAGTCGTAGTCGTCCCTCTGCCTCGAGATCTTTCTCTTTGTTCTCAAAACACGTCAAGAAAACACATCGAAAGGTGAGCAGCGAAAGAGTGTATGATCGATAGAGACGCTAAGATACTTCAGCATCGTTATTATAGAATTTTCCTTGTTCACCCTGGCGTCCAAAGTGGAAGCCTCGTATTTTCTGCGCGGAATGATGTACGGATTGCATCAATGCGAAAAAAATGATATACCTTTTGGTGGACGAGTCTCTTTTCCCGGTCGCTGAAGGCTTCACAGAATTGAGGGCCGAAGTGTCGAAAAGACATATTGAAAAGCACTTGAGTATTTTTTGTCTGTAGCGAAGACATTTGCTCCTCGACATAAATTCTGCGCTGGGGCAGAGCCGGAAAACTCTTGGAAAGCTCGCCCCTTGTCTTCCTCGCTGAGAACACGGATTTCCATCATCGTTTCCCTCAGCTACACTACATACTCAGCAGTACTTTAGTGTAGTCTCCTTTTTCGCTAAAGTATTCCCCACTCTTGTGGCAGCATCAGAGAATTTCGACCTTTTGCTCTCGGCAGGGATCAGCGGGAAGGCACAGCTCTCTCTCCGCATCCTTAACTTCCTCGTCGACGCGTGGTTGATTTACAAGGCGGCTGTTCTCTCGCCCGAGGGCGCGTAGGGATTGCGCGTAGATCGAGCAGTCTCCTTTCTCGTGGATCTCGCAAGGGTTTGAGGCCCTGAGGAAGGACGAAAACGCGAGGGTGCCGCCTCCAGTCTGGAGGCTCTCCAGTCTGTCAGCAACATTATTTCCGGCTATACGTACCGCGAGCTTCAAGTACATCGGAGCTGCTGTAAATACGTATAAACTCAACGACAATGAAGATGAAAGAGAGAAGTTGAAAATATAAATAATAAAACGAGATATCATACTTCATTCCCGGATGTCTTTTGTTCGGGAACATAAACGTACGTATCACTATCACTATTTTGTTCAAAACTTCGCCGTTAATTCACGTTCCACAATGTGATTGCTGAATTTAATTATTACATTCCATCTGCACGCGCATTCGCTCCGAGCGACTCAAGCGTATCACCAGTTTCTGATTAATTTAATTTCGTCAACGTTTGGATGTCGTAAAACGGCAAAATCCCCGTGCACCGGCACGCACTCTCCTTTCGGTTCATCGCGCCCATCGCGCAAGCTCTTTCGCCCTTGCTCATGTCTATCGCTATCACGGATCAACGAGCCGGCAACCGAGTAGTGGGTGGTGCGATATTAAAATTTATATAGTATAAAGAAAGAAAGAAGGAAGAAGAAGCGACTGGGAAGTGCGGAGACACCCCATGGATATCCCCATCGTCATATAGTCTCCAGAGCTTATTCCAGCTCTCGCATATCCTAGCCCCTAATTTTTTATGACTATTCGCTTGAATGCTCACCCCGCTAACGTCACTGGGGACCTCACCGTCTATTCTCTCTTTACGGAGGATCTCGCGGATTAAAAAAGCGCGAAACAAAATCCCAGGACAATTTTGGCTTCTGTTGAAACTGCTCTCATTTCCCGTCAACCAATTGCCCACCGTGGATTTTGTTCCGACCGCACGTACGTCAATCCGGCGGCTTATCAATAAATGAGATCCCGCGTCCAATATGCGATACCGATTCGTTTGTGTACTCAATGCTCTTTGTTCTCTCCGTCAATGCCAACGAATGCCATCGATGTACCACAATATGGCCATGATATAGCCTATCGTTGGTCGGAAGGAATCTGCCGGTAATCCGACTCATTCTGGGCTACGCGCATTGTTAGTTTCCAAAAGTCGTCGACACTGTTCGATTCGATAAAAGGATATAGAATTTTCGTTGGAGTCATACATGAGAACAAAGAACAAGTTGAATTGGTCCAATTCCACATTTCGGAGGTAAAAGTTCGTGGGATCGTTTTCACTGCATTGTATTACCTTCGATATTGTATATTGTCCGTAATGAAGGGGAAAGTTTCCAAATACATGATTTCCACTGATACAATGGCAGATCTACGCATACGCAACTAGGATCCATATATACAAAGCACACCTAGTGGAAACAGTGGTCCCGTTATCTCCAGCAAATAGATGAACAATCTTGACAAGCGGTGCACCGCGTTGTACTCACACGTACATACATTTGGCCCTGTCTGTGGACACAGACTCGCTTGTACACTCATTGCATCGACGCTGCTGCTGGCTGGCGGGTTTGTATTATCGATTCGTCGCTATCTCCCCCACGTTATACACGGAAATACCGTCAGAATACCCGACGCGTAATTCCGGTGGCTCTTGCTGCTCCTCTCGGTGGCTCCTGCTGCTCTTGTACATATCCCAAACCACATAGTGGGTATATATGTACTCTATGTCGATGCGCGTTTTACCCTTTGCTTGGTTCATGGATAAAATCGGCGATGGAGTCAGTAGGATACGTTTATCGATGCACGTCGATAGTGGATTATTCTTCGATTTCGCATTGTCGTATCGAACGCATCCTCGATTTTCAACTGATGTTGAAGTACTATTCCAACATTTTTCTGTATAGGTTTTGGACTTTCCCTTCTGTGTTGTATAATATTTGTTTTGTTCCTCTTTTATCGCTTTATCATATGGCCTCTGCAGAGGTTGAATCCACTGAGGTCATGTAATTCATGTTTGCCCGCTTCTGGCGACCCTCCTGCATTGCATAATTATCGCGAGCAAGTGCGTGTACGTAGGGAGGGTTGCGGTTCGCAGGGGTTCTAGAATACTGCGGTATTGGCCGTGCGATGGCTCGGCTGTCATGGCATACGAGGCATTCAAGGGGAGTTGATAATATTACTCGCGAGTTGCATCCGCAATCCCCATACGTCAATGTCTCTGCTCGTTTCGAGGGTGGATTTCGCATTGGCTGTCCCTTTCACTCACGCTTCGCTACTGTGAACCATGTGCCATCTGTACGCATGCCAAACTCGAAGATCGAACCTTTATCTTATTTGTGGGAAGCATTTCCTTGTTCCTGGGATGAAGACGGAGAAGGAAAATATTTTCGGCATGATGGGGAGAATTTTCGACTGCGCATTAATACCAAAATGAGAAAGGAAAGTGGAAGCGCGAGAAAAAAAAAAAAAAACCAGGCTGAACGACAAAAGAAGAATGTAATAATGCGCCACAAAGGTGCACCCCTCGCTCTCTTTATTCGCAGCGAATGGGAAAACGAATTTTACAGATCCCAATTACTCGTAATCGTCTTTTTGCCAGCGTCGTAAGCTGCTTACCGACGCTAAGATGGAACTGGATTACGCGTTGAAATCTTGAGAGAGCTTCCACCAAAGTAGACGTCTCTCGATGTTTCCTCAGAGTCGCAACAGGATATTCGGCTCATTCGTACCCGCGTCTCGTAGTCGTTTCTAGTAAAGTCAATTTCTCGTTGCCTGCTAAAATAATCTCGCTATTCGCACTTGTCAACAAGATCAAAATAATCTGACATTTTCCTACGATCATTGAAGAAGCCAACTTCATCAATTGGATGAAAATAACAGTAACTTGTGATTGTTATTATTAATTCGCTATTTTGGTGGGTTTAGGACAGGGACATCAGGAAACCTGGTTTCGATATCAAATCAATAATCGAATAGACGTTGAATCCTCTGTCTGGGGCTTATATCCCCTCATCCTCGAAGAAGTCCGGAGCCAGTCATCCTGAAGAGTGTCGGTCTCAACCCTCCACTCTCTACTCGGCTCCTCTTTCATTGTTCTCTCGTTATTTTTCCACCCCGCCCCCCTTTCTCAAGACATTCCTCATCCCCATCGACTTCCGTTTCCGCCGCGCTGAGGATCAAGAAACAAGGGGCTGAACAAGATGTCGTCCTATATACATATACACCGTCGGCGGATGTACGGAGAGCCGCGTGTGCTGCTGGGGTAGGACGCCATCGATTATTTTTCTACGCGCGAAGAAGCACCCTCCGAGCACTATGGGGGTTGCCGCATGGTGCTGCGGCGGGACAGCACCGCGCTCTTTGTCTGGATTGCCTTCCCCATGCTGGGGGGTCCCAGTGGGTCACCGGGCGAACGTCGTGTGCTGTTCTCCGCGCCACACAAGCATCAAAGGCCCGCTTCGCTACCCTACAATTCGCCTGCTCCTTCCTCTAACCCCCTTAAGCAGAAAAAGTTTAGCGAGTCTTCGGCGACCGACTTATAAGGGAACACGGGGTGAAATGAAACACTGTCCCCAGCTCGGAAATGTGTGGATTTTTTCAAATGGATTCTACCGAACGTCACCACAATTGATTGTACTTTAATTGCAATTTATTGATTTTGACATTATGAACTGAAATTGCTGGGTTGTTTGATTTTTCTTTTCGACCGACTGTTTGTTTGTGGCTGCGGAAGACACTGCGACTCTGAATAGCTCTCTCCTTTGTTCTATCTTTGAGCCAAAGGAGAAACTACCCCAACTGGTACCAGCATCGTCGTTGAATTTCTCTCGCGGAGGGTGCCACCGAGCGAAAGACCACGGGAGTGTTTTCTTTATCTCTTTATCCGGTAGGACCAGGAGGATGTCCATAAATTTCCGCTGGACTTTCACTGATTTTGTCGCCATGCGGCGTGAAGGGAGTTTTTCGCCCCTTGTCGTCACTGGTACCAGCATCGTTGCACCCCACCGTGGTGTGAGAAAGCAAATGGACAGAATGTGAGAGCTCAGCCGAAGAAAGTCTTATCTTTCCAACGAGAAGTTACTTAGCGTTCTTCGCGTCAAGTTCAGTGTTCGGGAAGGCGACGCAGTTGAATTATTTCTTCTTTGTTCGCTCCCCTTGTTTTTTTTTTTTTTTGCCGAGAAATTATCCTTTTGCTCGTGATGAAAGGATCCATGAATTCATTCGGAAATTTCTAACGTGTTTTTCTTTGTTCGGGCCAAGTTCACTTTTCAAGCTGACGGAATTGGATATCATATCAGACAATTTTTTCTATCGTCAACGTTATCACTTACACAAATACAATGCAAAGTACAAGTACAGTTGTTTTGCTTAATTATGATTATTTCTTTTTTTCCCGTTGACCTTCTTCGGCTCATTTCTTATTCCAGTTGTCGATTGTACACCCGGCCGTTTTCGTTTATCCGCCGGTATGTTGTCAAGAAAGTGATGCGATACACACGTTGGGAACGTTTTACAATCATCCATATAACGGGTGTTTTATCGCTCTGGGACCTATGGCCGGTCGCTGGTGGCGCTAAAGCTCTAAATAAGAAGTTCCTAAGGAACGGTTTCGCGAAATCCCTCGGGGTGCAGGTCTTCGACTATTTCCGAGGCTGAAACGACTAAGCGGGAGGGGAAGAGGGAAGCGGGAGCTCGCAGAAGGAGCCCCTTTGATAACCTCACTCCCGCTAAATTCTCCGCTTCTTTTACCTCCCCCATTTTCGCAGGCTTTCCTTTACGTCCAACTGGGGATAGGAGCGACCGTTGGACGTAGATCGTTCTCGCATCCCGTAAAACGAAGCCAAACTGTTGAACGGGGGACGACAAGCAGTCGAGGAACCCTCGCGTCCATTTGGTCACGGTCAAGGGACGCGTTTTTCGCACGACGCTCTCTGCATTGAGCTATAGCCCTTTGATGGCGTATAAACTTTCCAGTGGCCCTAACATTGCCTCCCGTGCCACCGGAGGACGTGTCCAGCCACGCAAGCTTTCCACTATTTCAGCCCCTTAATGCCAGGAGGATTTTAATTATTTATTTCCGCTTCCTTTTGAGTCATTTTCCAGGGTCCCTCGTGGACCCTGGTTGGGATGGTTTTCTCGCTCTGTGATGGATTCTCCTTCACATATTCTACACGGTCAGCTTCCCTCTCGATATTCAATCTGCTGATGAAAAAAAGGACACAGGACCCTCAATTGTATTATGGAATTCAGAATTGAAAGTGTTCTGCCTCATGTTAGGAGTATGGTCTTGATAGTTAAGGGCAAGACGAAAGTCTCTGCTATTGCAGCCCTGGACAATCTCATTTTTCCCTGAATCTATCCTTTTTCCATTGTCCGATGTTCCCTCCATCGACTCTTGCCTCAAGACATCTAAATCTGTTCCCGGCGTTGGTCGTATCAGTATGATTAGGCTTCCGGACAAAGTCTCTTCGGGCTCGCCCTTACCGTTCGACAGATCGTAATTAAAGGAAGAAGGATCCATCGGAATTAGCAGTATCGTGGCGTTATCGGGTCGTTAACAATGGTGCGAGGGTCTATAGCGAAGGGGTGGCAATGAAAAGGGCTTCTTCAGGATAGACCTTATACCTATATCTGGAGGCATACACTGTGTGCCCGCGCGTTGAGAACAGGAAGTCTCTCGAGGCAGAAAGGCTTTCTCCCCTTGGTCCGCCCGACAACTTCTTGGCTTCTTGGCTTGGGATAAATTTTTCTTCTCCTCGGCTATCATCCCTCACGTGAAAGGGACCGCCCATCGCAGCTTCGCGGTCTCAGACTGCCACTACATCCGCTGTGTTCCAACGCATAACCCGGCTTACGATCGAGTCCGTATTTAATTTACGGTGGTTGTAAATGTCCGCGTACGCGAGGCGTAAAGGGAGCCCTACGAACGGTGAAGAGAAGCTTCCTCCCTTAGATGAGGAGGAAGCCTCGGGGCCTCTCTCACTTGCTCCGTTCTCCAACCGGTGCGACCGACAGCCCTGACGGCGAGCTCTTCGCAGTGGATTTAACGACCAAGAGCGTGCGGATATGCGGAGCCAACCATTGTTGACATCCCTTCACGGCTCGTGGCTTGGCCCTACGCTATACCACCGCGACTGACGTTATTGCCAGGGGTTTATACGAGCAGCTAGACGGCCACGAAATATTCGGATTATCGTCGCGCAACCTCCTATAAAGCGAGGTAAGGACATGCCTCAGGAGGTGGTCTTGCTACCGGTGCGTCTTTTAACGACGACCACGTATATTCGCCATAGTTTCCAGCCCTCTCGATTATGACGAGATATTATTAATGTGTGCACGATGCGGGTACTCGATTTAACGCCCAGTATTTTCGTCCACCTTGAGGCTCGTTGGGACTGGAGTCGTAGCTTCGCCATGGCTCCCCATAATTTCGTTAAGATACGAGCAGGCAAGATGAGGAGTCCAGGAATTCAGGCTGGTATCTGGAATATCCAGTTTTGTCTGTTGAAAACCCTGGATCAAAATTTGGAGGATCCTTTTTGTTGGGACACCAGATCATTTGTGCAACATCAAATTCGTTTCAGTTTTTTTCTCGATAGGTCGAATTTTTGGTACCATGTTTGAGTTTAAATTTTCTCGAGATCTATCGAATAAAATGGCAACATCTCATGGTTTTTGTTTGTACTTGTTGCAGATGGAAGACGAGGGCAATCACGGCAACGACGACACGAGATGCTTCATTCTATCCACCCTCGCTGCCCTGCAATGGTCCAGGGTCTCCTGCGTCCTCTGCCGCGCGGCGATGCTAGTCTTTGACAGGTATCCACTGGTTGACGGTACCTTTTTCCTGTCGCCACGGCAGCACTCTCACTCCTGCGCTGAGGTAAGTAGCAACCGGAAGACACTTCGTCTTGCATACGTCCGTAAATTGGCTTAGGCGAATAAAAACACACGCACACACAATCTTCAGGTCCACCCAAGATTTCTTCAATGGATATGCTTCTTTGTGGGATTATAGGTCAAGGTCGAGGGCCGCACACAATTCCTGTCCGCCGTGTGCATGAGCTGTCTTGAGGGCAGCGGTGGATCTCCGGTTCGTTGTCGATGCTGCACTCAAGCCTGGGATGGTTCCAGCCTCGTTCTTGGTACCATGTACAGTTATGACATTTTTGCAGCCATGCCTTGCTGCACCGAGCGCCTCAAGGTAAGCATCCCTGGCTTATTAATTTTTTTTATCATTATCCTGATGAGAATTCTTAGCGGCGATTATTATTTTTTTTTAATTCACATTTTCAAGCTTGAAAATAAAAATATAAAAATGAAATAAATTTTGTTTTTAAATCAGACTTCCTCCACCAATTTAATGTCTACAATTTAATTTAATTTTTCGGTGTTCTTGATTTTTTTTGTTGCAGTGCAACGGCTGCCAAAAGCCATTGATCTATCCGCATCAACGACTGAATTTTTATTCGGACTACAGTCGTGTTTTTCCGTGTCCCCATTGCCGAGCGGTGGATGCTCACTTCGTGAAGCCTCTGTCAGCTTGCTATACCCGCGAGCAATTTCAGCTTTACAGCCAGTGGCCGTAACCATTAGAGAAATTGGGGCGTCGTCATCCGTGCAACATCTTCGAGGAGGAGGCGGAGGAGGAGGAGGAGGAGGAGGACGACGGGGATAATATGCGTATATTGAGTTGCATTTCTTCAACAATGAAAGAGCGTGGATTACTAGCTGCTGCAGATTCCCAGGTCAACGTCTCGCGGCGTCCAGTCGATTGGGAAAATTTATTCCTTCGAGCTTAATTTGTTTTCTTCGAGTCAACTTGTGTCGTGAAGTCAGTGCCGGAAAAAAGGGCAAGGAAAAAAGCATGTTTGGATGTCCGATTGGTGGGACGTTTATTTTTTTTTTTCTGCACTACTACGTTTCCGCGGTAGTGAATTATTTTATATTCTTCGTCGTATAGCGTTTTTTTTTATTCTAATGAAAAAAAAAAAAATCGCTTATCCTATTTTTAAATTAAATGAAGTTTGCGTGTGTACGGGTTAATGAGATTGTCGGATCGATCAGAATTTTCTCGCCCGAGAATCAAAGACGACGACAGTCTGAATAATATTGCCACAGGCAAATCCAACCGTCTCATAAGTTAGTCGAATTATATTACAAAATTGATACGGTAAAATAAAAATACCTAATAGATTATTAAGCGATAAACTAACTTAAACTGACACATATGTACGAGCAACCTTTGTTAGGGGTTTATGAGAGAAGTAAGGAAATACTATTGTTTGTTACTTAGATAATCGATAAAGTTGTTTTCATTTTAACATTTTATTAGTTTGTACTACGTTTAGGCGGCCATCGTTGTTTTGTTTGATATAAAAATGATTAAAAACGAAAAAACACGAACACGTGACACTCGTGCGACGAGTCATCCAATGCGCGTTCGACACTTCGTCGTCATTCGAGTTTAACTCACTGAGCGCTCCACCGACGAGATTTATAATCCGTCAATGATAAACGCAGATTTTGAGGATTTCATTCACAACGCATCGAATCGGCTGTCAAATTTTCGTTTCGCTTACACTGACTTTTTTACCAGACAAAATTGCACCATCCGAGAATTTTTTTTTTCTTCAATCCTCGAAATAAAATGTTGGTTCACACGTATTTAGACGCATTTTGCAGTAGAAAAATCCGGGAGATTAATTTTTTTAACGAAACTTCAGGAAACGGTAAAAGCCACAAAATTCGTAACAGAATTTCGATAAATCTTACGCTTTAGGATGGAAAAAAAAAATTAATCTTCCGGACGAAATAACGCTCGAGCAAAGTGCTTCCAAATGGTTTAATAGAGCTCAATCACAATTTGAAATTTGATAGCAATAATTTTGTCAAATTTACGTCATTCGCAGGAAATTTTATTTTTTCCTGGATATACAAATAATTTTGGTAAAAAAGTCAACTGAGAAGAGGCAAAACGAGGTTTTGTCAATTTTAAGCTGAAACAGTGAGAAAACCCATTCGAGTGTCGTAACGTCGTTGTCTCTTCAGCATCGAAGTTGGATGAGGCAGACCGACGTGACGACTCGTCTGTAATTTTTATTTCCCGGTTTGAATAAAATAAAAATCGATGGTGTCCATTGGTCGACGGTGAACACATTTCGAGAATTGCGGTGCGAGTCTTCATCCTTTATCGAGGGTGGAGAACGCACCGAGCCATCGGGCACTCTTCAAACAGTGCGCAGTTTGGAAGGGAAACGAGAATAAAAAACAGAAAGAAAAAAAAAGAAAAAACACACCGATATAGAAAAGAAAATGAGAAAAAAAAAATTACACAATGTACATATAGACGAGGAGTAGCGAAAAAAAAAACACACACACACTACGTTGAAACTTTCTTTCCGGCGATGCTGGTCGTTGCTGAACACCCATAGCGGCCGTCCCGAGAACAAAAACCACCCCTTTTTCCCCTATTACCCGTTTTTCCGAAAGATTACTGAGCACGACTTAGTCTGCGAGCGTCGCTCGCCCCTTTTTTTCGAGGGTTGTGCGAATATCTGAAATTTACAACAACCGGACTAGCAGAATTTCAATTTTTTTTTTCTTCAATTCAATTCAATTTATCAATTCCCCACCGATATTCAATATATCTCATTTTTCCAATTTATTTTTCACTCTATTCATTATCCTCGATTAACAAAATTGAATGAGAAATTATTTATTTTTAATATTTTCACTTAATATTTTAATTTATGCATTTGCAATTAAATGCTATTCGCACATCCCTACGATTGTGGTTCCAAGGTAGTTTAATCGACCGTGTGTACCTCTTTTATGCTTTATCGTATAATAACGTAATAACACAAATAATAACCTGCCCGTGTAGGAGAGTAGTAGACTAGCAGCTGGGATCGTGCATCCACGACCAATCACCATTCGCATTGTCGAAATAACACGGTCGTGGCTCTGGCATCAGGCTGCAACAAAATAAAAACACACCCACACACACACACACACAGACACAGAGCAAAACAACAATTTTGCACCACGTGACGTTGCTCGGAGTAAGGACGTAAATGAGAAAAAAAGAAAAAACACAAAATAATGTAACAAAAGTAAAGAAAAAAAAAAGAACAAAAAAATTTAGTAAGCAAATGAGGATAGAAATAAGGGATAATAAATAAATTATTGAATAATAGGAAGCCACTTAACATTGTAGTTTGCGCAGGGAAATAGTACAGCGAGAAGAGTTATACGCGGAGTTTTTTCTTTTATAGTCCAATTTTGATGTACACCCGATATTTCTCACAGTGCCAAATACCGCTTCAGAAGTTTTCCTTCAACTGATTTCGCGCTTAGATAAGTTTTTATGTTTCTCTTTTTTTATTTCTTTTCTTTTTTTCTTCTCAATTTCGAGTTTTTTTTTCAAAGCTACAGACTTGCGTTTGCAAGGAGACGATGAACAGAATGGATCGCGAAGTATCGTACGCATTAATCAGACGTGCGTTAAAATTACGCACTACACTTTTGAATTTGTGTTAGGGTTGAATTCAATCACAACAAACTCGGGATAACGAGGTGTTTTTCTTCTGATTCTCAAGATTTCTTCTTAGCTAACGAGTGTTTCGACTAAACGTAATTAACCTCGTCATTTTTGTTTCTTCATTAACTAGGACTTAACGTTTAAGTGTTTTTAAGACAAGGACATAAGCGATAAACGGCGGCTGAGGCCGTATTCGCGCAGGGAAAACGATTTAGCATTTAAGAAAGAGAGTGAAAACGTAAAAAAAAAGGTAAATAAATAAACTCTTCGGTACAGTACCGTACTATTACAGTATAATTGAAAGAATAATTTTTTCAATAAAATAAAATAATAAACTAAAACAGGCGGTTTTAAGGAACCGTATTAGCGAGTATAGGGAAGAAGGCGTTCAGGAAATAGTAGAGAATATAGGAAACTCAGTTTCGATTCTGACACTGTATTCGATTTCGTCTTCGAATTTTGTCCGCTAGGCGGCGTTAATCGCACGTTTGTTTCGCGCATACGCGCCAGCCGTGCGGACTTCGCGAAATGGGCGAGAGGAAAAAGTCTGTTTAAAACGGGAAGGTAGTTAAACGAGGCGAATCCACACTGTGTGAAGGTTTTCAGGACCTCGATAACTCCTGATGACGTCTAGCGACTGTATGAAATGAGCTCGCAGGCGCGAAAATCTCTTTGTCCGGTTGATTTTGTCGTAAAACTGCGAGAGATCGTCGCGCTGCGATCATCTTCCTAAACGAAAAAAAGAAAAAAAAAATACTAACTTACTACACAAACAAAACTCACCCCCACACACACACACACACACATATATATAAACACGTTTATACTATATGAATAATTAAAGCAACAAAATATACATATAGCGATAGTTCATTTTGTAATATCGAATGAGAGTAACGTTTATATATATATATATAAACATATATATATATATATATAAATACATATATTTGCTGTAGGTCTTGTAAGGTATTAAAAATAGTTAGGATAACTTTTTTACTCCGGTCACCATACGATTTTGTACCTTTTGCTATATAAACTTATATATAGTATATATTATACATATATTTATATATATAATATATATACATATTATAGATATATATTAATTACGCGTGTCGTAAGAGACGTTGGTTTCATCCGGGGAACGAGAACGCTTCGAAGATGGTTTTTGGTCTTTTATTTTTATTTCTTTTTTTTTTTTTTAATTAAAAAAAATGTACCACGTGCAAACCCACCGAGATTTTCATTAGACACGCGCGACAAAATAGACAAAAATTATTTGTCTCTAGGTGCGCGTATCTTCCAGGGCCTTTCCCTCCTCAAACATCTGTGCAGTCGCGTTCAGTCGAAATAATTTCGTTCCCCGATAATATGGGCCTCGTCCGCGACGAGCGATCGAGTGAGTATAAGAAATTTTGTATCGATGTTTTTAGAGAGAGATATTTATGGGTACGATATTCGCCGGCCGGTACCCCTGATTGCTATTGACCAGATGTACCCCTCGACCTTCGCTAGTTATATTTAATTAATCATCGTCATTGGCAAACAACAATCGAAATTACGAATACACGAAAAAACTGAGGTACCTATTAGACGTAAAAACTTAATATTCGCTTATACAAACACTGTAGTAAATTTACATTTATAAATTAATTTTAGTTTAATTGAATATAAATAATAAAGCAAATTGAAACGTTTCTGTTCGTTGTCGGATGTTTTTATTTTTAGTCTTATGGTTTTATTTCTCTAAGCACTATTCGCGATCTATCATTTGGGCACATCTCGGTTCTGCTTACCGTAAGGTAAGCATTTTTTTTTTTTTTTCAATTCGAGACACTGCGATAATTATTATTACAGGAATTTTTGTAGGCTTGGCTTCTTTTTTTTATTTCCATAATTTTATCGTAACATGTATATCACGTGGTCGTGATATATAAATTTTGTCAAACCGGAAGCTTGTGGAAGGCGGGGGTGTGACATCTGGTACGAAAGTGGTTATGAGTAGTTGAAATATGAATAGAGTTTAAAATTATCATTAACGGCGAAGGCTCGAGTCTCGGGACGACAATGAGAAAGGGATACAGTTGGAAAGTTTCAGATTAAAATGAGGCAGAATTATTTGTGTCGTCTGGAGACACCGCGATATGAAATGCTTGGGTTAACAGTCCATTTGTGGAATTTGTCACGTGTGGAATATCGCGGTCGGTCGATTATTTCTAGGGTATAGAATCTCAGGACATAGAAAAGGCGATTAAGGAGCAAAGAAAATGAATGGAAAGAATTTCGAGAGAATTCATATTACGCAAGTTGAATCGAGCGGATAACGTAACTGGCTGTACCGGCAATAGCGTGTCATATTACATAAAGAAAAGAAGAAAAAACAAAAAGAAGCAAAGAAACGATGAACCTATAACATACAATTGTAAGCCTATCCAAACTCGAAATAAGGGAAAAAGTACCCATACGAATTATCGAATAATAGTAAAGCGATTTGCGCCATTTTCGTTTCCTAATAAAAAATAAAACATAATTTTGTTGGACGGCTCGTGCAGCCGATTTTCGAGTCGATCAATCGAACGATAGTCTCTCGACGCTCGAAATAATTTCGTGAGTGTTATTATTAGTAAACGTAATAAAGAAGAAGAAGAAGAAGAAAAATGGTAAATAACGAAGACGATATAAGAGGTTAGGGCTTAAGACGTAAACTCCTAGATCGGTAAGAATTCTCAGCTGTGGTAGACAACTATTGTTATATTCGAAGGACTCTGCAAACACGATGATACGTATACATATGTTTAGGTAGGAATATATGCGATCTACGGCGTGCCGATTTACTAAGCGTAGTGAGGAAAATATCGGTAACGATATATAAGCGCGAATAATACGAGTGACACATCAACACAGACAAGACACAAACAAACTTTATTCGTCCCTTTGATATAATCGACTAGGTGCATAATCGTAGACGATCTTGTCCGGCCGATCTTCAACGTTGCCGATTTTTTCGTCGTCGAACATTTGAGGCTCGATTCATGACAGCGACTGTACAAATCATTTGTATTCGATAAGTTTCATTTTTTAAGTTGCAACGCATGCGACGCGACGATTACACAAATGGGAACGTTGAAATCGGTGAAGAAGATCGGTTTAGATATTCCCACTTCGAGTGTCGCGTGATATTACAATCGTGCGTGAATCCCGCCCGATTATCAGTATGTATAATGACGTAGTTGAGGAGGTTCATCTGATGGAGTCCACTGAAATTATTTGCCGATCGTACACTTTATTTGATATAAAGTTAACAAGGGTAAAAACGTCGTGATAAAGAAAAATCGTTGCAACACTTTTATCAACACGTCTGAAAAGCTCTAATGGAAGTTGGTACGGAAAGACAAACGTTACGCATCACATTAACTATTTAAATTACGAACGATCGATGTCGTTACGAATTGATCGGTATGAGATATCAATTCTTATCGATCAGTCGGCTTACCGATTTATTGCTCAGCATCACCAAAAAGGTTAGTTGACCTTACCGATCAGGTGGTTGACCTCACGAGGTTCAAAAAATGTTCATTGTACTCGATTAGATAAACTTCCCTGCTTTTAAATATCGATATTCAATAAAATAACACGGATCATACTAAATATATAAATATATATAAAAGTGTGAGCACGGTAACTTCTCGTGATTGAACCGTGTATCGATACACGAGTAGATACTACATATATTACATATACGTCGAAAAAGTGGCCACACGTGTAATCGAAACATATAATCGAGGAACTAAAGAACAAACGAAGAAAAAACAACAACAACAATACAACCCATTTAATCAACATCCAAATACCGTGAAAACTTTAATAGAACTTTTGCGATACTGCGTGAAGCTGCACGCGTTGTAGATCAAAGCTGCATTACGATATTATATTATAGTTTATTTCACCATTTATTACGACATATATACATATATATATATATATATAAATATATATATTTCTGTTTCTTGGAACGCTAAATACCTCAGGTGCGGTATATTATTGTGAAGTAAAAAAAAATAAAAAATAAAAAGCGCGCCTGGTGATACCAACCGGCAATATCCCATCGATAGACGTATTTACGTATGTACAAAACTCGAAGCTGTGCATACCAACCCAATTCCGGAATATTATAATCGACCCAAAAAAAAAAAATGAAAAAAATGAAAAAAAAAAAAAATGAAATGAAATGGGAAAGAAAATAACAAAACAAAGAAATAAGTGGTTATAATACATATATCTATATCTAGACCTTCGCGTGGCGCGAATCACGAGCGATTCTCGTTCATGCTCATTAATGCTTTAATTAAAGCGAAACAAACAAGATGAAGATTATTCCCACCGATTGGAATCGAACGAGATACATATATTCGTAATTCGCACACAGTCCCGATTAAGTTTCACAGATTTAACCCTCCATTACCCCGACGCAATCATACCCACTGTTTCTATGATCCGAGCACAGGAAATAAATTATCCAAGCGTCGAGTGTGCGATCCATGCCCGAACGCGATTTATGTACAATTGTCCCGTTGTTACTGGTTAAAAGAGAGAGAGAGAGAGAGAGAAAGAAGAGGAAAAAAATGAGAGAGAAAGGACAAATTTTATATCGTGAACGCTACTGGAGAGCGATTTGAGTTTTAGTGATCGACATACGCGCGTGGCTGACTCATCACAATTGGTTTGCCATTTCCATTCGATTAATATGGAAAACCGTATAAATTATCCCTTCGCTCTATGCGCTCATGGATCGCAACCAAACGATTTTTAATTTTTATTTTTCTCACCGTCCCCAAAAAAAATTTTTGAGTTTCGACGCCGATTTTACGATCACAATGAAAATTGCACTTTGGCTTATTAACAAACTTCAGAATTAAACAAAATAATTGTTGCCTAATTCATTAGAAAAAAAAAAAAAAAAAAATCGAACATATGAGCAAGAGCGAAGGAATCGAAGGTTAAATTTTCATACCGATCGGCAGCCGCACGGGAGTGTCGACCGGTACGCAGTCATGAAAACCCACAAACCGGCTGTCTTTCACACTTAATAACGGTTGGAGAAGAGTCGAGTTCCCAGATTATTAGCAATGTCGAAGATTGGAAAGTGGCTACAGTAGAACCTCGATTGCGCTGACGATGCGGACCGCGCGACCATCGAATCAAAGCCGATCAAGCCCGAAATCTTTGGTCCCTGAGTGGAGGACAAGGGAAAGGGTTGTCAGTGCGATCGAGGTCTGTCATTGTTTCAAGTTTCATCAGTGATTCGCTCGGCTTTAACCTGGAAACTCGGCGAAAATCGGATCGTCGCGAAACGCTGGCAAAGGTACAAATGTACATAGGAACATAATGTTGTTATACTGTATATCGCGGTCTCTATCGAGTCGCTTTTGCAATTAGTTGCGACGCGATGAGGTCGGGCCGCTGGATGATTGGAAGATGCTGCGATGGCGCGCGTATATCGATGTGTCTGTCACAGACGGACAGACAGACAGACAGAGAATGAAAAGGACTTTTGCGCAAGAAAGGAAAGGTGTGAAATTTCACCAGTCATGGCACCATGTAAAAACCCCGAATCTCCAGTTTTCTCAAGCAGATATATTATTACAAATCGAAAATTAAGGCGATCGAGTGAGGTTAAAGAAACATTGAAACATAAAAATTGAAAACGGAATAATGGCCGAGGATATTGATATTTGCTTATTGATTCTATGCACTCTATTCGACTCGATCTCCTTAAATTGTAATAAATTATAGCCACGACCCTCTAGGAAACCCCAGAAACACTATACACTAATCTTACAACGTACCCAAAAAAATAAATATATATATATATATTAAAATAATAATCCAGGTACACGAATGAGTTAAATGTATTTTTTTTTTCTTCAATTAAAGATTCATCGCACAGACGTACCCAAAAATATGAAATACATTTTTGTCCAGTGATAATGAAAGAAATAAAAATTGGATAAAGTTTCAGTGAAGTGGAATTACTCAAGTTAAACTTTTCAACATTAACGTATGTGCGGTGCATCCTTAATATTAATGGACCCAAAAAAAAAACTGGGAATTTTTAGTATCGTTGTGTAGGTCCTTGCTAATAATAACCATGAACCCATTTACGAATAAATTTTTCAGTGGAATTAATAACCAGTGACTGAATGACGTGTGGATGTGCTATTTCCCTTCAAATTCAATTGCAAGTAAAACATTTAATCAGTTGCATTATCAGCAGCGGTAGAGCGTAGGCTTTAGTGGGCATCGATATATATATATATTTATATATATATATATTATTAACGACAGCTCCGATTGTAATAATTAATATAAAGATTGACGACAACATAAACAGCAATTTAATGCTGATAAATATAACCAAACGTGACTCGAATTATCGTGGCGGATAATGGCACGACGTAAATTATTTTATATGTGGCGATTAATCATCGGTATGTTTATTTAATATCAATTAATTCACGCGATTGAAAAATTCATTCGACGTTGAAACGTAGATTAACAAGGGTTCGATAATTACGATGAAACTCGAAGCTGCAGTGACGACTCGACGATTTTATGAAGGCAATTTTATAAATCAAGCAAAAAAAGCAATTGGCGAAAAAAAATTAATTGATATGAAAAAAAAAAAAAAAAAATCGCACACGTGCGTTGATACTTATTTCGATAAGTGCGGATTAAGGGGTAGACTTGATTAGACTCTAAGTGATGGTTAAAGGCGCGAGCAAAATTGAATAATCTAAATTAAGACACCTTTTGTATTGATTAGACGTAATTGGGCATTTTAATTCGGCTGTGTTCAGAAAGAGTTGCAAAAACGTGTGTGACGAGAAGGAAAGAATTAGGAAAAAAAAAAAAAGAAACGAAACAAAATAAGCGTAAAGCGAGGAGGAAAAAATTTAGATTCGGTAAGGTTCCAAATTAGTAGGATAATTTTTGTACCCTATTTTTTTAAAGATCCGCGTCGATCACGAGGCTACGATTAATTCGGTGGAGAATTTGGTAAGCGATACGAAAATGATATTTGTGAGATTATTCGGAATTTAAGGACGAGTCATAAGATTATAAGTGGTAAAATCGCGACGAGAATTAAAAAATCACCGTTTGGAAACTTTGAAAAAAATGAAAGAAAAAAAAATTGGTATTTACGATAAATCGCCTGAGTGGAAAATTCAATTGCAATAAAATGAATTCGTCGATAATCGAGTTTTTCTTTTACGTCGCTCGGAATAGCCCTCAATTTTTTTTTCTTGAGGTCGGTCGAATAAACCGCGAGCGTTTAACGAGAAAAAAAATTATAATAATTAAAATAACACGTAAGTTAATCAGTCGCAAATGTCGTCGAAATATGCATTTAAAGTAATTAACGGAAATCGTAAAAATTACGGTAGCAATATAGTAATCATAGTTAGGTATATATATATATGTATAAGCAAATAACATAACCAACGTTAGCCCGAACTTAGTCACTCTAAATCTTAACTATTAATCATTAAGTCACGAAAAACAAACGAAAACGAAAAAAAACGCAAGTAAGGGGGGCGGAAATAAAAACCGATCGGACGGCAGGCATGGAAGCGATCCAAAATAGTAACAAGTTTTTTGCAATGCAAAGCAAATCATGCTGGTAGTGCGGACCAAACGGCGACAACTGACAGAAATGAAAGAAGCATAACAAAATAATAAAAAATGCCGCTCCATCGGAAAAATGCAAGTCGTTAATGATATAGTCATTAAGTCGTAAGACGCAGGAAGTTCTTAGACAGTCGAACGCTCATTTGTCTGGGTACAAACATTTTTTTTTCAACACAAATCCAAAATATCAAAATAATTTGGAAAGATGAAAATGAATTTTTATTATAATTCGCTAAATAAAAATGTTGCAACTTCTAAATAAACAAAAAATTGCCATTAATTATGCGTATAAATAATTGGGTTTTTCACCATGTTTAAAAAAAATATGTGCAAACATTTTATGCAAGACAAATAAAAGCAATTTTTTTTTGTCATTTTTGATCGATAGTCCGAAAATGAATGTTCGATTGTTCGAGGTCAATGCCAAAGCGCACCATAATTGGGTACGTGGTATTCAAAAGCGATACGATAACGTTTAAGTATTCTATTTAAAAACATTGGCTATTCAATGGAGGCAAGGTAAACGTCTTATTGATGCGATTTTTTATATGAAATTTATTGGGTCGCGGGTAGGAAGTCGAAGATTAAGGGTGCAGGACGTCGGGCGTGGTAGCGCGACCCCTGTAGGTTTAGAGTCCACTAAATTTCCGACCGCAGCAAATTTTTATTATTTTTACAAAATTTCATACTGTTGTAATTTCGTGGCAGCAAAATCGAATATTTTTCAGAATTTTTTTTTTTGCCAATTATTATTATTTTTTCTCTATTACAGCCGATAAATATTTTTTTAAATAAATTTAATAGCGAAAATATAAAAGCAATTATTGTGATAGCGTCTCCACGCCCTGCAGAGCCTGCCCTACGCCCTTCTTCGACTCCTCGCGATGAGCTCGTCGGGAGACACTTGCGATAATCAAAAAATCGATCGAAAAAAATTTATTTCGTGATAACAATAAACAGTGCTAAAAAAACCATAACTCAATATAAAGTTCTAATTCGCAAGACTTGCACAAAAAAAAATTAAATTTAGCGTGGGATTTTTTTGGCATTCTGCAAGCAATTCATTTGGCTTTTTTTAACTAAAAAAAAAAGAGTCTCTCGACGAGAGGAAAAATTTTGCAGAGGGTTCTAGACTGCTTACATTCGGACGAAAAAGTAACATGACGAAGAAAAAAAAAAACGAAAAGTTTTCGGGGCTTTTCGAGATTTCTTTACAAATTCCGGAAATGACGTGTCAAGTGTCAATGCCATTTTGGATTGTATACTAGTTACGACGTCGATACGTATCATCGACAACTAGGGTATAAACTAAATGTTGAGACAGCAATTGGCCAATCGAAAAATTTAAAAAAAAACGCGTCACAATTAAAACGGGAATAATGCGTCCCTAAATTAATAATCATGAAATTTGTGTATTTATCGGAATTTCTCGTAAAAAAAAAAAAAAAAATCTAGTAACATAATTAGTGAGCGTAGATGCGTATAATCGCTGATTAATTACCGTCACATCGCACTAGCTTAGTCAACGAGTCACGTGTGTTTGCAGCAATAATTGGCACTAAAGTGAAACGAAAAAAAAAAAAAAAAATTTGATAAAAATAATAATAATAATAATAATAAAAATTAAAATTGCGTTTAAAATTAATTTGTCTGCAAAAACATGGCGGCTCGGCGTAGTGGCCCGTGTGCGTGTCGCGTGAGTGTTGAATATACGAAATCCTCCTATTAATCGTTACTTAATTAGTCCACTTTTTCGACTCCTATGCATCTTCTCTATTCGCCCAATCTAGATGTTTTTTCTCCCCCTGTGTACCGAAATATCCGCCGGTTTGTCCTACTATTATTAATATCACTATTGAAAACTATATAAACGATCGATTCATTAGCTCTGATGAATATATATATATTTATAATTCAGTTCATTGTTTCGCATTGCTTCGATTGACGCTTATAACGATAATCGTGTACAGTGAAATTTGCATTATTCAGCCACGAGGTGTTGCAATTAAATCGAATTATTTCGAATTTCAATTTGCAATGTATTGCACATAATTCATTGATCATATTATACAATTTACCATTAATCTTCATGAGCTTGCAAAAATAATTTAAATTGAAAATAAAAATAAAAATTCAAAGTGTGGGTGAATCTCAGTGGTTCAACCCTTGATAAATATACTGGGTTAATTAGTATTAATACATTCATTTTCGGGATTAAATGATTGTGATTTTTTAAATGGTTTAGTTGGTTGGAAAATGAAATTTTCATATGCATCAATCTCGTGGCTGATACAGCACGTTATTAATTTTTTGACATCATATATAGAGACCTGGTTGCTGTCTGCAGGTGCGACAGGGACATTTTACTGACGGAAAATGGCTAGAATGGAATTGTCAAATGTAATATTGGGGAATTGGCCTTTGAATAATATCGAGTCCAATATCGTCACTAACTGGAATTGACATTCGAGATAAAAAAAAAGAGCATGGAGATGAAGAAAAAGATGTGCAAGTAAAATGTTTCCTCACCTTGAAACCGAAGTACTACAGAAGCATGGCAGCTGTGTCCCTTTACAATACCTCCCCCCATAAGAGTACAAATTTTCTAATAAAATATTATTATATCGAAGGACGAATAATATTTAAAAAGGAAAAAGGAAACTAAAAAGTAAAGAATAAAGAGTGAAGAGAAGAGTAATGAATTAATCGATTTAATTGAATTTAATGAGTACGTGAAATATGATGAAAAATAATTAATACACATGAAACAAAACAAACAAAACAAAACAAAAAAAAAAAGAAACCAAGAAAAAAAGGAAAAATAACAAAATACTAATTATTATTGAGAAAGAAAAAAAATATGAGATAAAGATAAGGTTTAACGATGTTTTCTCTGGTGTAGGAATTATTAAGATAATTATATTGAATAATAAATTATTTATAAGGTACGAACACTACCTACACAACACCCTAATTTAGGATCTAGGCGTGCTCTTGCGTAGTACGAAGAGGAGAAATTGAGGGAAATAAAAAAAAACAACAACAACAACACAAAATAATGAAAATAACAATATCCGCAAAAATATTTACGTATTTAAAATAAATTAACAAAATGAATATTTAAAAAACTGGCTATATTTACAGTGGCGCCGAATGGCCGGAAATGCCCGGTAATTAGGTACATCTCGTAAAACAGATACTCCACTACCGTGTCTATGACATCTACTCTATAATAATACTAAATATATATTGCAGTTTTACAAAAGGAATTTAACGATGCCACAGACGCGCGGAACATTAGATAAAGTTAGAACAAATAAACAAAATGAAGGAAATAAAACTAAATTCCTCTCTCCAATATATACTCTATCAGTGTGAAGAATGTACACAGAAACAAATAGTTCATTATTCGTTTGAAATCTGGGCTCAAATGGTCGTTTAATTCATTTGTATGATATTAGGGTGGATGCGAATGCTGCTGGAAAATCGATCGGTAAAGAGCTCATGAAATGCAATTTTTCGATAGTAAGACGAATAATGGTGACACATTTATTGATATGTCTTTTTATTGATCGTCCGAGGCCTACTAACGGTCATCTCACGTGTTTTTTAACCCTAACGATTATCAACAATTGGATAATACAGCGACTGGCAACACTAAGTTATTTTCAATAATATTATGAGAGAAATCATTTGAAATTTGGAATTCAACCACGTTCATGATCATCGATCGGATGTACCAACTTAAGTCCCACCTTAAGTGTCAAATCAAGTGCCAACCGAGGTTCGTACTAAAGTTCTAATTTGAGTGTGAACTTAAGTTTGAACACGAGAAAAAATTGGATCCCTACGATTTATCGATTATCGAATTAACTTTGGGCTGCCGGTGTCTGTACTGCTTACCTCACAAGATAACGTAGGCGTTTACAACGATACGCGTCATCATACTTGGCATAAGCTCGTGTTAATAGTCCAAGCCACGATGATCGGAATGTAGTTAGATTTTAACTTACAGTCTCGTTATTTAGCTATGATGAAATCCGTTCGAATAGCGCTGAAAATAAATCCGTATACAGGAGTACATTTTTATTCGGCTGCCGAATGACTTAAGCAACTAATTAAAAAATATTAACTGGAAGTCACCATTCAAACAACCGACTGAGATACCGACAAATATCAGTTGAAGCTATGATAACAAAATGGCGTCCAACTATTACCTCGTCATCGATCTTACAGTTGATCTTAAATAAATGTAAACACTTATTCAGTTTTTCAACAAACAAACAAAACTGCAATACCAATTTTTGCAAATATATATTTAAAAATGGAGCCTTCCTGCGTAACTCACAGTAACCGGAAGTCCCAGATAGTCGACGATAACTGCCCCAAAATTAAGACACAAGAAACATAAATGAGAATTTTGAAAATTTATACAATGATGTTTACGCATTTTTTGCTGATAATATCCACCGACTAAACTGCCTCGCTATGTAAGTTAAAAAAACATACGTGAACTGAATTTTTCCAACAATCAAATAATACATTGTTAGCGACGTGAATATTCGAGAGAATTTTTGAAGTGAAAAAAAAAAAAATGAAAATCATTAGAATTATGTGTTTGACAGAAGAGACTAATCTCGCCGAATTAAAAAATCGTAATTATTTTTTGATGATAAAACTGCCATGGTGAGCCTGGCCCATCCGACGCTCCATATTCGAAAATTCAAGAATTGCTTGAACGTTCGAGTATCCGTGTTGAGAATCGAGTGCCGGACGAGCTGGATTCGCCGTAAAATTAAAAACTAAAAAAAAAAAAAAGACAATGACCGAAGAAGCGATCACGGTCAGACATTATATATTTTTGATAAATATAAATTATTAAAAAACTTTTGAAACATATCCAGGCGCGCATTTTTTTGCGTGTGGATATTTAGGTGTTAGATTGTAGGTCGTAGGTCACTTGAGGACGGCGGCGAGGTGGGTCTCTGAAGAAATGTTGTGTCAAATTTTGGTCTCTCAAAAAATCGTCAAAAAACGTTTTCGCCGTTAAAAAAAATGTCGATTGACCGTACAAATTACGGCGACGTGATGATGAATTTTTAGAAAGTAAAACGATAAGTCAAATACACGTCAATTTCGTGATTCGAGAAAATTGACGGCTTGGTGATGACAAATGAAAATTGGCACCAAAATGGCGGGCCAATATTTTGGAGTAGTATTATAAAACGTCGCCCTACTTTCAACGCGTTTTTCAAAATATTTTTTTTAATGGCGAAAAATGATTTCTCTCGAATTTCATCGAAGCAAAAAAGAAAAGCAATAGCGGAGACAAATGTTGAATGTATCGTCAACGAGCTGACTGTTGAAAACTGAACAAAAATTAGCCAAAACAACTTGATCACAAATCTGAATAAAACAAACAATTGTACAATTTTTGTTTTTACAATTATATATGAAATCTTCGTAACGCAACCGAAAAATAAAAATAAAGTCCGAATGTGTTGTATAAAAATCGGAAAAAAATAAAAAAACGAAAAAAATAAAAATAAAACTACGTGGGATGTACACGCCATATTTCAACCGTACTAATATACTTATTATCATTGTCATTATTATTACGATTATATTATAATAATCATTATTATTATTATTCTATCGTTAGAGTATGAAAGTTGATATTTAATGATTCGTATTGTAACGATTGTATGCACTCTATAGATTTGTTTGTTTGGAATGAAGGGCGAGAGTCTAACTCGGGTTATTAGAAATACCTACTACGCTGTACCTTTAGCTGGCGGATCGTCAAATTTTTGGTTTCGAGTTGCGAAAAAAAAAAAAAAAAAATTGAATGTCCTAGGAAAAATGTTGGTCGTATAAATCTGATTGCTGCTATCAATATCATGAGCTCGTGTGAGCGGCAAAAAAAAAAATTCTCCGCAACTCGACGAAATTTGATAAATAAATAAAACCGTAGTGAACGATCGCATTTTCGAAATTTTCATTAGCACCTGATTGAGATATGAAAAACGAGAAATTCGTGGGATTTCGAACGCCGGGCGTTTGATTTCAATGATGATGACGAAATTAAAAAAAAAAGTAACCCGATATCTGTCACAAATAATCGAGAGAAAATTAGAAAATTTGATTGATCTTCACTCGTCGCGAAATTAAATCGATTCATACGCTGATCCGCCAGCCAATCTGTAGGAATGATGAACACACGAGAGCCAAGAGTATACGTGCGAGAAAAAGAGAAGATCGTCGGAATATGAAAAAGTGATTTAATTTTTTTTTTTTCAAATTTCAAGTGAAATATGTCATTGATGAAAAATGTCATAATTGAGCTTTAATAACGCTATTAAAATATTACCTTCAACCAGGTTGACTGTGAATCGCAATTTAATTTTTTAATTAACAAAACGTATGTATGTTTCAGCAATTTTCATTTATTGATCCAACTATTGTTCATATTCAGCGATTTTCTCTACCGTAAATTCGTCAGACATCAGAACGAGGAGCGAGGAAATTTCAGCGTATTTTCGTGTACGACAAAAATTTCGTTAAATGTTTGTAAAGCGGTGCTGGTGCATGTGACGGCGTATATTGTATTCTGTTCGTTTTTTCAGCTTAAACATGGAAAAATCCTAACGCGTTTAAGAAAACTATAATAATGAAGAAGTAGATAAGAAAAAAAAAAAAAAAACGAGAGAAAGAGAGAGAGAGAGAGAGAGTGAGTGAAAGACCGCGCCGGTTCGCATTACGGATATTACCTACAGGTTTTTTTAAACGAAGAAATAATAATTAAAAAAAAAAAAAAAGAAGTAAAGAAAATAAATGAATAAACCTAACGGCAATTCAGAGGTCGCCTCACAACGCGACTATTATAATAGTATATAACTAGATATAAAGATGAATAAATAACAAAATAAAATAACAAAATATAGCGTGTGAGGATCCAGCTTTATACCGCTTTTGTATGTTTAGTATGGAATACCACGTAAAGATAAATCTACGCAACTACTATGTCACGATACTATTCTCTATATGCGACACACAGACACACCTACAAACACATAGATATATTACGACGATTACATTATTATTATTATTATTATCATTATTATTATTATTATTGTCATTATTATTATTATTATTATTATTATTATTATGCTATATGAGAATACGAGTTCGACGATAATTTTAAGAAAAGTATACTTATTAATAAACATTTTTTAATGCCACTATCCTAAAGATAATGGTGAAATGGAGTGAAATGAAAAAAAAAAAAAATTACTCGTTTTGTCTTAATTATTTCTCCTGAAACCTAATTATCCAAAATTCCTGGTGACGAAAATTGTCGTTCGAAACTTGGGAAAATTCACTTGAAATTTTCGTACTTCCAAATGGTGGAAGGAAATGGATTTTCCACTTTGGGGGGGAAATGGGCGAGTGTGTGGAAAAAGTGTGGTGCAAGTTTTTCGCAGATTACTATGTCTTCTTGTGCGAAGAGCCCGCGTCGTAAACTATAAACCATTGGTCACTCAATCGTCTGCAACGTCGGACTTTTCGGTCGCGGATGGCAAAAAGTATTAAAGCGAAGGTTCACTCGGGGAGATATAATTTTATGGTTTTTGGGAATAAATATATATATACATCCGGAGGATCGAGTGATAGCCACGGGATGGAAATTTATCGTCCGCACGTATCGATTCAGCCTTTAGTTTATTGGAGAAAATGGCGGTCTTGTCATAGTGACGATCCAACCTTTCGACTGGAGGGTTTATATGTACAAATGACGTGCAGTGAACTCTCGAGAGAATTTTTCGGTCCGAAGAGATGGAAATCCTCTTTTCCAACTTTTCATTCGGTATTCGACCTTCCAAATCCTTCCAATATTCAATATTGGGTACGTCACATTGGCAATAATGAAAAGTAAATTTTTTTTAATACGATATTGAAAAATTCATTTATACAAGCAATTATAAATATTAAATTTGAAAATATATCTTTGATAGGTCGTATTTATCGTCTCCGTCATATTTAAGATACATGGACGGATGACTTCCCTTTTCCCATGTGTCCAAACTCGAATGTATGGTCAAGTAATTCCTTTACAGTTCGTTTGGCAGAGGAAGCCGGGGTGGCAGCTTCTTCAGCTTCTGTGTGGATAGTCAGGATGAACATTCCCGCGACTCATCCAGGCGGCATGGGATTCGACGTCCGAATCACTTGTGCGTCTCACGACGAAGGGCTCGTGTTTCAGCAGTGTAGTCCCCTTGCCCATTTTCTTCCGACTTGCAGAATCCCATCGATGTCTCAATAGCTAATTCGAATGGATGATCGAACTCTGCACTGCGCCAAATTTTCGAAGACAATCTATAGCGAAATTGGCGCTCAACTAAATTAATCGTAAAAATAAAAAAATCAGCAGGACAAAAAAATTACCAGACAATTCTCTAAAATTAATTTTCCCAAAATTAACAAATAACTAATTAAAATCTCTACTTCAATTATCTCTGTCAATTGCTCAGTTTAGATCCTCGTAGAACAAAATTTCTTTACGCGAAAAATAGCTGAAAAAATTTCTGACCATGTTCATAAATATTTCGAGGCGTTCCCATTCACTCGCCTCAATTTATCGCCGATGGCAAAGGCATAAAAAAAAATCGAAGGTCCTCAGTGCATATCGGACTACACGTAAAACTACATTTCCTAAGCTCGGAAGGGTCACAAAGCGAGAAGCGGATGGACGTGGGCGTAAAATTTAATGGCAAAGCCTCGCCTCCTGATGTATGGTAGCGATATATTTATATATAGAAATATATAAACGTTCGCTTAGCTGTGTATACATAAAATAAAAGAATCTCTAACTCGTATTTACATGTATCGGTGGGCGCTGGCCGATCGTAAAAGCTCCACCGACGTGACGCATGCATCCCCTGGTGGACAGCCACGCGCCCTTATATCTTCCTTCGACTCCGAGGGTTGACCCCGCGGGTACGGAAAGATCAAATGTTTGACATTGAAAGGAAAATTGAGGGGAAGGGGTTCGCGTGGGCGCAGCGCCAGGACCAACGAACACACGGTAAAAGCTCCAGCCTCTTTTCTCCTATCTTCGTGTACTCTTTGATCTGAAAAAGGGCGAATGCGAACGACGGGGGAAAAACGTCGGTGACGCGAATGAAAGATCGAGGACGAGTATGGGAAACGCCATAGCTGCACTGCCTCGCCGATCGAGCGTATCGTTAGTAGGTATGGTTAAGTGGTTCGTCAGAGCTTTTATCCAGAATTTTTATTTTATTTTATTTTTTTTATTGTCTAGGGTGGATAAAAAATTATGTTAACGAATATTGTTGATGAAGAAAATGATGTTTTTGAGGTTAGAGAAAAATTATTGGTTCATAGTAACGTGAGTTATACCCCATATTTTAGTACCGAACCAGCGCCTGGACGAACGATCATCCCCTTAGCCCTATTCGTGCCGAACAATGCGTGATCAAATTTGGGGGCACGTGGCGTGCGACTATAACTAGGAGCCATCCCGATAATAACAACAATGATTTTTCCCCAATTTCCAGACGAATTTCGACGAAGTGATTAGGCCAATGGTTGGCAATAAAATTGTACACGATACCCGTCACGATGAAAGGGAACGAAGAGGAACGAGCTCCGGCTCAATTTCTGCCTCGTGGACAAATTATTTTTAGTAGCGTATTTATAGTTCATTCTTGGTTTCATAAACAGACAAATGAGCAAAAAAAAGCTCGGAATTCATTTACAAATCCTGACCATGAAATTTTCACGAATGTGGTTTACGGAAACTGGATCAATGTAACGAAGATACGTACAACAGTTCGAATAACCCAGGAAACTGGGAGAGAAACGAACTCGTTTGGAACAAATTCCACGGACAAGATTGCGAATGTGTCGGAAGCACTTCCGCTTGCAGGGAAGTCTGGCTGGTGGTACGGCTATAGCGATTGGCAGGGTATGAGTACTATGTGCTAGTGGCTCTCTAGCGCTGTGGAAGCATTTCGGGGGAACGAATGTCCGCCGCATACCCCGACGCATACATACGACGCATTAAGGGCGAGTACCTTGTGCGAGGCGGAAAAGCATATCTGCACTGGCTGCCGCACCGCGAAGCGTCCCATAATGGGGGGCAATGCTCGTAATGTCCTGGCATATTACTACCTGCAAATTGCCCCACCAGACACGGCTACAGATTTTTCCCACCGCGGTTTTTCCCATTTTCATGATCCGCCATGCCTGGAAAACTTCATCGCCCTTTCTGCCATTTAATTCTAATGCACATATTACAATAATTGTACCAAAACGTTTCTGCATTCGCCAGACTCTTCAGCGTGATCTTATCGACCCCCAACTTTTTTTACCTACTGCGGCAAAAATCGTTTTGTCAGGCTGACAAATATTTTTGTTAGCCCACAAGACAAAAATTTCTAAGGTCCCCAATTTTCCAGCCACATTGTCAAAAGGAATGAGCTATTTAATTTTTGCTGCTAGAAACATCGAATCCTACGAGTGTCCCTGCAATTGCTGAAGATACGATACGCTATTGCGAATCCTTGCACGTTCCAACGATGCCCTTCGACAAAACTCTCCACCGAACTTTCGCTCGAGTATGTTCGTGCGATATTTCAACGTTATATGTTTAATAATTCGGAGAGGGACGGTTCGCCCGAGGAGCGAGAGAGAGAGACGACGAAGTTAAGGAGAAATAATGAAATAGACAGAAAGGTAGAAACAAAGAAAATTGTCAAGTGAGTACGGTTGACATTGCCACCCGGTGGACGCCACCGAGTTTTACCCTGAACCTTACGCCTTCGTGCACCAGACCTCGCCTCTTCTACAGTTGCCACGGGCTAGGAAATTAACTACGTGACATCGCCGCCACCATCGTCTTACTACTTTTACCCGTCCATTTGTTCCTGTAGGTCGGGTGAAAAAGACGCAACCTCCAGAAGTGAGTTAAACGTAGAAATAACGAGTATTCACATTTTTAAAGATTTTGTTCAAGCCATTGGAATAGATCAAACGAGGCTGACTGAAGCTGACTACGAATTTGCCCCTGAAGACAAATCATTTTCTGTATTCTGATCAAAAAATTCAATGCTACGTTGGATTGACAATGATAACAGTACAGGATTGGATAACAAAAGTCAATCGATGAATGCTTTAATCTTGTTCAAATTTTTCGAGATGAGTAGCGAACAACGTACCCTTTGTTGCAGTGAGACCACTTCAGGTTTCGACTCTCTTCGATATTGCGAATTAGTGTCCGCATACAATCGCAATTGGGCTTACGGAATAACAACTTAGAACGTGAACATCCATACTTATCCACAAGGTAAGCCCCGGGCGGTTCAGATATCGCTTTTCCAGGGTTGGTATGTATCCTGGAGAGTCGTGAAAGGGGCGATATGCGTCGGGATGCGATACGTGCTGTAACTTCTATGAATATTAAACGAGAGTTGGTACAACGACTATCCCACGATGACGGTTTTCCCTCGGTCGCGATTCCCATGGAATCCGATTGTCGTCTGGCAAGTACACAAGTTCGCATATACGTACATCCGGCCCTAGACTAATTTGGAAATCGGGCCAATCCGTGCATCTTGAATCGCATTCGCCGGGAGATAAGGACTTCCGTTTGCCACTGTTTTAGCGAATGGTCGATGTGCTACAATGACACAGGAACGTCTTCAATGGATCCGCCGCATTAACTCGGAAATGGTCATCATGAAATGTTCACCTGATCCTCATCAGAAACCATGGTCCATTTTATGATCTGCAGGATCAAGAAACGCTTACAGCCATTTCACCGCAGATCGTGTACATGGAGACTTCGACTTCCCTTTGTACCAGTTTCACGATTCGTATGATCATCGAAAAACAAAACAAAAAACGGCACTAAAGTTGACGGAAAAAGTTGGCAAGGAAGAAGGATTTTAATGTCCGTTGGGAATAGCGAAACGCCAGCAAAACCTGGCAACATTGTTTCACCCGGGAAAAGCACTGGTGATGTCGAGATGTGAGATGCCGAATGACGTTACCTATACAGAAACGGGCCAGGTCCTTTGGTAGTTGGCCAATGCCTCCGGGGCAATGTTCAGCTTGGTCTCGAGTCGAGTCGAGTCGACCCTTCGACATCAGCCAAGCGAACCAATGTGAAACTCGACGTCCACGTTGTCCAACTCGGTCGGATGGACAACACGGCACTGGTCATTATGAAGTGGACGCGGGACCGCATCTAGGACTCGGGCCAAATCTAATCCGACACTCGAGATCGAGAAGGGTTGCGACGATTGGGGCTGTAGGGTTTTCGACGGAAGCCGAATTCGGCGCGAAAACTAAGGGGGCTAAAATTCAAGCGGGCATGGGCACGGTGAACGAGGCCGTCCAATAAGATCGTTTCGGTGTGAGTCGATACAGGGATAATATGTCGGGCGAGGGTCCCGAGTGTCCGAGCTATTTGATTAAGGTCGATAGGAGGATAATACGGTGGACTAATTTGTTGAGGGATATACCAGCGTCGTATCGTTTGATCCAGGTCTTTCGCTATTGGGGAGAAAATGTGCGGTCCAACGCAGACTCGACGCTGGCTTTCGGATCCTCGTCAAGGACTCACTTACCGCTGACTGATTATCTCGAAATCTCGAGTTTATGGCAGATTCGGGTATAACCACGAATTATACACGAGATTATGGCTGTCGCATACGGGAAAATGGACTTAATTCCGGGAGAATGGTATTTTCGATAGGATATGTACAATAACTAATTGTGAGCCATCGGAAAGAACCGACGCCATTTAAAAAATCGTATTTTCGATTTCATCTGATTTTTTATTCGACAATGAAAAATGAAAAAAGGTTATAGAATTTTTTTTTTCGTTTTCTGATAATTGAATTCGTAATAAGGTTGAATAGACAAAAAAGTGACTGGGAATTTACGGTAACTGTTTCATTAGCGGAACTTTCTTGGGCAGGAAATGGGAAAAGTGTACGGACGGACATTGAAAAAAATTCTTTTATTCAGGCTGGACGTCGAACGTATTTCTCGAGCCCAACACTAACGATTCGTCAATCCGGAGGTGAAGCCACGTGAGCGGCTCTAAATTCCACCCCTCCCCCGTTCCCCTTTGCCAACGATACCAACCCCTCTCCCTCCTCTCAATAAAAGCTGCAATAAAAGCGTGCAACATAATCCTCATTGGCGGAGTGCCCGTAAAGTAGAGTAACGCGACTCCGCAGCGCGCATAGCCCTTTTGTCCTACGCTCGCCCTCGGGGCTATAGGTATTTGTGTGCGTAAACGTGAAGCGCTCCCTTCACCCTCTCGGACCGTCGATATGCTGTATTCTCGAATCCGCCCTTCGGTCCAGCTCGATATCAGTCGTTCGTCACTCGCTAACTTTACGAGTTTCGTTTTAGTACTGGAAAAAAAAAACATTTCCCCCACCACTCGGCTGCGATATCGCCGAATCTTTGATTAAGGGGATCGACTATTCTACAGGAAAACCTTGAAATTTAAAAGCGACCGAAAATATTTGAATTTTGAAAAATTAAAATTTTCCTATAAAAAATATCGGGCATAGAATTAATCAATATTCCGGTTCTATTGATTAACGGTGATTTTTTTTAGCATAGAAAATAAATCGAAATAATCGTCTCTCGATTCAGAAATTTTTGTTGTTCAGCATTCAGTAATTTTTTTTTTCCAGTTGGACTGATAAAAATGAAAATGTCCAACCGTGAGAGAACGTGACTTTTCATTTGGCAAGCAGGTATCACAGTCTTGGACGATAAATTCGTGGGAGCTTTCCATGAAGTGGCTAATCCCATTTCCCGCTAAGACCCTAAACTCGATGAGCCGGCTCGGCGAATATACGCTCGAAAGGAGGTTGAGACGAGATAGAGGCCAACAGCTGACCAACCTTTTACACGAGTGGTAGTTAGCATTTATGTAACTGCGCTGGACACTTTCCTGGAAGTATTATTTGATTATCCGGAAGGTTATCCGAAAACATTGTAACCTTAATAAAATGAGCGGAGGGTTTTTTTTTCTCGAGCCCTTAAAACAAAATTTATAAATAATTAATCATTCAATTTGGGAGAACCTTTTTACGTAAATTTTATAATAACTCGTTAAGCTCTTTATGTGAGTTGGACCGTGTTTAGGTCACATTTCTCTTCAAATTATTTTTTTTAAATAAATAAAAAACTCGATTTTCTTATCGGTAGAAATCACAGGATCTATTGATCAAGATCTATCATCGCTAAATCGCACGGTGCTGCCTTTGTGGTAAATTCACGAGGCGTGTATCAGAATGCATCGCACAATGGACATGGTAGCTCCAGCTATCTGCCACGTCTTGTAGGCAAAACTACGTTACCAACACAATCTACGACCGATGGTAAAAGCGATCTCTAGATAACCACTCGCCGGTAAATTTTTTTTTCCAAAGACCTAAGCTTGATATAGATTATCTTAAGGTCGAAAGTATCATCGGACATTCAGTTTCATTGACAGTTGGTAGAGTGTATAAATAGTATTTTTATTTATTAAGAAAAAAGTATTTACAATAATCCATTACATGTTGTAACACCAAAGAAATTTGCCAGCGAGAAAACCGCGAAAAGAGCGGACAAAGAAAACGATGTCCGAACGTTGGTGGATCCGTTCCTTTTATTTTTTTGGGTGGTTACCTGCGGTCGATAAGTAGTACTTACAATGGTTTCATTGTAAGTTCTCATCTGATTCGTTACCCAGTTATGGTAATAAGGAACGTCGGCATATAATCCCGGAAGTGCGGGACGCGCACAGCCTTCGCCACCGGAAACGACACCAGCCAAGGTGGTACCGCAGATCATACCACCTCCAGAATCCCCCTGGAAATAACGATACGAAAGTAAATACTGTTTTTATTGGATCCGCAAACCAATTTTATCTCTTGTTTGAAACTCACTTGACAAGCATCTCGTAAACCTTCCTTATAACCGGCGCAAAACATTCCCAATGGCAGATTAGTGACATTGACCAAAAGTTTTTTGCATTCAACTGGATCAATCAGTGGCAGGTCGACGAACATCAGATCATTAGAAACAATTCTTCTGTCCTAAATGAAAAATGGAATGAAATATCAATTTACAGTTTCGCCTGATTTATTTCGGAATAATATTGATGGGAATAATTACCTCGGCCAAGTAACCCCATCCGGATACTTTGCATTTTGTTCCAGGACTCGGCATCTTTTTCTCCATTTTGGCAGCTTTCACAAATGTGGTATTGAGGTTAAATGGTAACGTCATCTATTTGTCATAAAAAAAAGTACTTTATGAATAGGAGGGAGATAAGATACTGACTTTGCCTGAGCGAATGCTATGACGTAAAATTGTCGAACATTTTTTTTTATGTTGAAAAGACATTTTTTTAATGATGGAGTAAGAATGACCATCCACTGACTATTTTTCAGGACCATCAGGACCAATTACCTTCAGCAGAGCAACGTCATTGGTTAAAGTCATTGGTTTAAAATCCTTATGGACGATGATCGCGGAAACAGCATGTTTCTGGACGAAGCTATCGGATTGGTTGAGACGAATGTGACCTGCAGTCACTGATATCGACCAAGGCAAAATTTGTTCGCCATTACTAAAAATCACAATAAACCATACATGAAAAATTTGCCACAAAGTTCATTTCCATTGCAATCAATCGGTTATCACAGAATTTGCAGGGTTGATTCTTAAAAGTACCATAGTTACCTTTTGTACATGCAGTGAGCAGCTGTTAAAACCCATTGCGCATCGATTATACTGCCCCCACAGAAATGGGAATTGGAATAACTTCTCCGTAACGAAACCTACATATTTTCAATAGACATTTTCAGGATCAATTTGGTATACCGAGGAACTATTTTTATTTAATTTAAATTGAAAAAAAAAAAAAAACATAAAAGATTTTCAATGTTTATGGTGATATAAATATGGAGATGGCTAAAAATTATAGCTTTTTGGTCACCTACTTGATGCGGGAATTGACCCATTACTGCTTTTGTTCCATTCACTATCCGACCTTCCAATTTTGGAAGATCGGTATCCGAGCCTGGAATTCCATTAACGGGAACTGGAGCATGATAAGATATTTCTGATTACTTACATTGTACTAAAAAATTCAATCACGGCAATCTACTTTGAAAATATCGGAAAATATTTTGTTTTATATTATATTAATTTTTTTTTTTCGGAAGTCAGAATTAGAATTGATTTTTTAATAAAAACACTCGCAGAATTTTTTTATTCTTGATACCAGAAATCTGTAAGCACGTAATCTGCAGATTTTTAATTTTTTTTTTTCAGTTTCTTAAGGGGTAATGTGTAAATCACGTGTATATAAGTAAAATAAAATAATAATTTTATCATCACCGTTCCAGCACAAAAAGCCAAATGGAAGACACAAAATAATAAAAAACTGTGATAGTCCCGCGAATTTCATTTTACCGAGATGTCGCGCACGTTAACTGGTTCACTATCTGTCAGGGACTGTCGATGCGCAATGTGATTTCCACCGATATCCGACGTTATCAAGAGACGGTTCATCGCTGAAGGTTTTTTTTTTATCGCAATAGCGTTATCGGCAATGTGTTGTTCGTTAATTGATTGAAATTGAAATTTCAGGTCGCCATGGGCGTTACCAAATTCCCCAACGTAATCTATTGTCGCTCTCTTCAATTAAGCTTTTAATTAAAGACTTTAATTTTTATCAGATCCTTATTATTTATAACTACCATAAATACTAACTTACGACATAATAAATCATTTTTATTGTTCCTAGAATTGCCGTGACAATAATAATATTAATTATGCCCTTGAAATGATAAGTCCAATGGTTAATGTTCAACCTTACATTATCAAATTTTAAATGTTGAATATAAAATAAATAAAATAAATAAGACACAAAAAATTGTTATTCTCCTGCTTCACTTGAAAAAAGTTGCAACTTCATCTATAAATGAGATATTAAACGCACTTGTCTACAATGAAATAAGATAAAGAAAAAATGTTATCGGTATCGCTACTAAGTATCAAATCAGTCCTAGCAATCGATAATAATACAAGAAACAAGTTTTGGTGAAATTTTTTAATCGATTAAATATCGATCTTTGAAAATTCCGATCACGGGATTCCCACTGCTGATCGTCACATCATCCCTATTATATTCTAAAGATTATATGTAGCCTCTATCTTGGTTTTTTTTTCGTGGAATACATTTGATATCCTCTCAACGTTGTGCGATATGGAATGTCTGATATCGACTAAAAGTCGTATATATAAATTCTGAAGAAAAGGTGTGACTCGTGGAAATACATAACACCCCATTCAAGGATCGATTTCCAATGAATCATTCGGCTGAGAGAAATCGAATGGCTCCCAACGTTACCGATCGTTGGTACGACGAATTTTCCCTTCCGGTTTGTCAACGATAAATAAAATGTTATCATAACTTTTCATTGCCTGCAAAGGAACCTTTATTAAGTCAGTTTTCACAAGTGTTATAATTAAATCGATCACGATTAAAAAAAAAGTTATTTGTTCATCTGGGAAATTATTCACCATGTACTTAAAAATAAATTAAAATAATGACACCAATCGGTTCGCAGAATCAATTGAAAAAATGAAAAAAAAAAATTATGGCACCATGTTGATGTCATAATTACTGAATTTCATCATGAAATTCATCAAAGTTTTGGAAATCACCGGGCAGTCCAAGATCAACTTGGATGCCTTCAAGGAGGCGACCATAGCACGCGTTTCCTTCATCATAGACGGTGAAATGGTCGTACTTATTTTCACTGGTGATAATACTTCCGCAAAGCCAACAGAAATGAACGCCACAATGTATGCAACAAACTTTGTTGCAGCCTTCGATCTTCTCCGTCAACGTTCGACATTCTGGACATGATTTCGTATTGGCCTGCATTGGAAAAAAAAAAAAAAAAAAAAAAAAAAGGCATACAGTTAAATCACACTCTTCAGGAGCTCAAAGTCCAAATTAATTTTCTTCATATTTTCATCAATCGATTGAGTGACTAGCTTCGTACCTTGATGTAGTCGTTCGAAAGGCTATTTTCTACCACCGATTGAATTTGTCGTCGGCCATACTTGTTGATGAGAACTTTTCTCTCTGCCACGCTACCTTTGAGGTAGTTGTTGACGAGCTTTGTGATTTCTTCAGAATCCATGACACATGGCGCGACTCCATGATAAACCTAAGAATGGATAATTGTGAAAAAATTGCTTAGGTCAATCTTCAATTTTCTACAAAGACTCGACACTTTAGTACCTTACGACAGTAGAAGCAAAAATTGTAGTCGCAATAAGTGCAGGACGTGAGAGATTCGCCGGGAGTAACGATAACCGGAAGTTGGCAGGAGATCCGAGGGCAAAAGACGACGTCGTTCATCGAGCGAAGGGTGACATCGAGCAAGAGATCTTCGTATTTGGGATACAAAGTTGGGCACAGTTTTTTGATCTGGCTACTGTGAGCGACGCAGTGACAATTTGTGTCCGGACATCTGATCCTGGAGACGTTGCCACTTTGAATCTTGCTCGCTATGTATTCGGCAGTGCATTTCCTGCAGTAAAAGTGTCCGCATTCACCGAATTCGATGCATTTGTCGCCGGACACTTGCAGAGAACAAATTTCGCAGGTCAGTATTGATCGATTGAAAACAACCTCGTTGCGCCATTCGTTGTATTCCAGAAGATAGGTCATGGGATTCTGGAAAATCAATTCATTGCTCGCCCTGGAATCACTGAGATTCAAGAGTGCGACGTTCGCTGGAACATCCGGCTCGTGATGTACGGCAAAAATAAATGAGACATCCAACGAGTCTTTGTATCCGAGGAATTCCAGAATCTCAACATGGAGAAAGTGACGCCAAATGAAGAGGATTTCGCTGCCTTTGTTTTCCTCCCATAATTCGTCCAGTCGTTGGCAAATCAAAGAACATTCCCAAGGCGCAAGCCAAGATATCTCAAGATTAAAATGCGGCGACTCTTTGTCCGGATATTCTGGAGGCAGCTGAAGACGTAGGGAAGCTGGAGGCAGGTTCTTCACCGAGAAATGTCCATATGGATCGGATGTGGCAAAATTTTTCGACATTTTCCTGAACCTGACATCCAGACTTCCGGTTTCTATACACGGCGAAACATCCAAAGCCAGTTTGCTGTTTTCAATGGACAACCAATAGAATTCCTCCGGTTCGCAGATACTCAGCAGGGCTTCTATTTCGTCAGCTTGACGTTCTTTGTTCGTTGCCTTCACACAGACGAAAATGTGGCAATGAGCTATTTTTTGTTTGTAATTTTAAGGAATGGAATCTATTTTATCGATTTTGGGCTAAATTTGATGTGGAACATTGTGTCTTTTTGTTTAATTCGCACGCAAAATTTCAGTACAATGAAAATTTGTATTTATTTTTATCTGGAACAGATTGACTAGCTAAATTTATTATTACTGCGAGACTTACCATTTTTAGAGAAAATCCAGTTACGTTTTTCAATTAAAAAATTGCGAAAAATTCGAACTTTCCGTTTTGACGAAAGCTGCAATGATAAGAAAATTCAAGATTGAAGTTAAAAACATGGATTAATAGTAACAAGTCGTTGCATTTATTTTCATTGATGCATAATTCGATTTTCCAGTATTACACAATAGTTATAAACAATAATGGTATGCGAATGGAATATCACAGTCTTACTTACGGAAATGAAGATTCCTATAGCGTACTATCTGTTGTGACCGGATCGGACGTTCACAGCTCGAGAACCGGACTCACAATGGCTCAGGTCACCTTACAAACGACAGCAACGTAAACATCGGGAATTCAGCCTCGCATTTTCAATCACCTTGAAATAAAAATATTAGATTTTTAACGTTCTACAGAAATAATGTTTCATTACATCACTGATTTTTTTTTACACTCATTATATTTAAAAAAAATTTACAATACAGTAAAAAATTGTTTTCACAAATAAATTGAAATTTTTAAAAATTGTTGCTAGTTTTGCCCACTCTAAATATATTAATTAAGGATCATGAATGCGGTATCGTTGCAAAGTGCAGTCATACGTGACTATACAGACAGTCGACCTAAAGCGTCAACTAATTACACGCACACATGTCTGGTATTAATTGAATAAAAATAAAACGAGCCTAATCTATTCGCGCTTTCGACACGCTTGTATGATTCCTTCGTCGAAAATTGCGATTTGTTTACGTTTTAGGCCATCTAATCTATACGAATATATATGTGTGTTCCCTTTAAATGCAATTGTACTATGTATATATATATATATGTGTGTGTTGCATAGAAATATCCCTTATGCAAAGATTGTTAAAATCAGGACGTGACCATAAAATTGTCTAATTAATTATGATTTATAGCTCCATCATGGCGTCACGTAGTTAATCAGCTTTCAATTATAGTTATGATTGAAATTGCATTTACAATAAAAATCAACATTTTTCTTGGCACTGCACTATTAATTGTTGTACGGACGGAGAATTTCAATTAAATTTTCGAAAATAATAATAAAATGTTGTTCATTTAAAGATTGAGTGCATGGTAATCTGTGTATATTATACAGATAAGTATATATGTGGATTTTATGCGGCAATTAAAGAGAATGTGATTAGTGTCACCGGGGAAAAATGTACATAGTCAATTTTTCGGTGACCGCGCAGCTGCAACGTACCGCGAATTCTTAATGATTTCCGATTTTCCACAGAGCCGGTTTATTGGCATTTTAACAGAGGAAATTGGTAATTAAAGATGAAGTAATTACAGTTCGAATCATAAATTTCACGTGTGCTCAATGGTCGATGAAATATTTATTTTGTCATGGTTGATCGATCGCGAATTCATTGCTGAAACTTGGCTCTCCATAAAATAGAACAACTAAAAAAATTTGGATCTCTAATTTTACATCAATTAAGTGAATGTAACACCGAGTATTCATACTTCGTGAAATCCGTTCCTCCCACGCATGTCGATAAGGATGGCAACATATTATCGAATGGTCAGCAGTAATACTTATGAGCAGAAGGTAATGTGAATATTTCTGTTATCATTAATATAGTTTAACTAAACGCAGGCAGATAACGCTACATACAATTAAAAAAAAGTGGTCCTTTCGATTTTTTTTTTCAACTTGTGTCTCTTATTTTTATTTAAATAAATTTTATATACACATAGAATTTTTTTTTCCTCTGTACACCCGAAGTCCTTCAATATTCTATATTTATTTCAATTTTTTAATAAAGAATAACGTCTATATTATCAAAATGAATGAAAAAAAATCGATAATCCATGGGCATGCTTTCGCGCGATAGATCTTCGTCAGTTGGAGAGTCGAGTTAATTGAGCGGGAAGAAAAATTCGTACTATAAATATACAGCTCGTTATAAAAAGCCTCTCTCTCTCTCTCCCGAGAAAATCAAAGATCTGCAGCAGTGACGGCAGTAGCGGCTACTTGTGTACTGTCAGACATGAACAGGCGTGCGTGCGGTGCGTGGATAGCCCACAATGATATTTAGGACCGCGATGCTTCACGCTCTACTAGATATGTGGGTCCCAGGAGAGACCGCGTGCTCGCATTCACGCGCGCGCCGATCGAGCTGCTTTGCGATTAAGATCGAGCGTTATGTAATCAAATGCACGTGGTCATTGCGGCGAGAGCATGATACCACCGACGCTAGGTGGCACAGAAGCCTGCAGGGCCAATCGCTGTCAATATCCAGCTATACGTGTCCACGTGTCACGCACGAATGTCGTGAGGCGCAAAAAAAAAAAAAAAATTATTCGGTAGCATAGCCTTACCTTATAGTCGAGATTCCAGTCCGCATTTTTGACAAGAGCTTACAGCGTAACCTCTCGAGCCTGTACCTCAAATAAGCTCAATTAAACGTCGAAACAAATGGGAAGCAAAATCCGAACATGTCATTGCAATTTTTTCCTGTCATCCATAATCCATTTTCAATACAAAAATGAGATAAAAAAATAGAAAAACGAAATTCGGAGACCTTGGTGCATTTTTTTCCGCCGCCTATTATTTAATTTTCAATAAAAATAAAATTCAACGAAGGTATATATATAAATATGAAATTTGAAAAAAATAATTAATAAACGATTTAATGAGATCGTTTATCGGACGTTGAATTAATGATGAATAATAATTGAATAAAATTTTTTAAAAATTACCCGTGAGTCCCGGAGCGCAAAAAAAAATTTATTACAGGGGAAAAAGTGTGTGAATCGAAGGAGAATGTCTTGGTAGATCCTTTTTTGCAGTCGCAGCAGCCGCGCCACGTGTAAATCGGTGCGGTAGCAGTCGACCGATGTATGCACACGTTGCACCCTTCGCACATAACGACACGATACGTGTTATTACGTGTCGTGTTGATTCTGACGTCGGTAGGCTAAACGGACGGTAATTCGAGACAGCGGGTCTCTCATTATGAGAGACAAGCCGCGGCTCTTTGCGGAGCTGAGGAGATGGATATGGACATTTTCTCTGTCTGCCCACTACGATCCATATCGTTGGTCGATATTTACACCGCGATCCTACGTAAGTATATCCTTAGGTATGGGATTTTGAAAATCTGGGCGGTGTAAATTTTGTAGAAAGCTGAAGAAAATAAAGTCATTGGGAATAATTTAAGCGGGAGAAATGCAACTAAAAAAAAATTATCTTTTTGTTTATTTATGCGCGTGCCGTAATTTGAATAAATACTTGATTAATTTTTTATGCCGATTTATTATCAATACAACTATTAGTCTGATAAATTGATACTCTTTTGCAAAATTGATATTGCCTTCGTGGATGGGTCCTTGACCGCGTTTATCGATTAAAAACTGGATATGTATGTATGTATATATTTATATGTTTTTTTTAAACGTTGAGATATGAGTTTGGTGATCGAAAGTGAGAGTCCCGCACGTGAATAACCGCTGCAAAATCGATGCGTGCTTCGCGATGCGTAAACCAAGCGACACGCACGACAGAGCTGCTTTAAAATGAGGCTATCTCGTCTTGAGTCGGGAATTTAACGACGAAATGCCTGGACCACGCCTGGATCATAAAATCCTTGTCTTATATTGTGCACTTGGGATAGGAAGCGAGAGCGCCGAGAATTTCTCGACGAAATCAACTGCAGTGAGTGCAACGTGCATTGCCTCACTCAACTGCATGGATGTAAGTCGTTATAGCTGCTGAATTGGAGTCTTGATGAACGTTTCGATTTATTTTTTATTCTTGCTTTTATTCATATTAACTTGAAAAAAAAAAAAAAATTAGGCAAGCCTCAGAAAATTATCAAAGTCAATAACCAGCAAAGCTCAGAAATTTGACAAGTTATTGCAAAAAAACAATTTCGTGCAATAATCTCAAGATTTTAAGCTGCTGTTAATTTTGCTGAAGGCAAAAAAAATTATTATTTGAAAAAAAAATTAAATAACCACGTGATTGGGGGATGATAATTTTTCATGGTCACTAAATAATTATACCATAATTTGCCACTTACAAAACGGTAATTACAGGATAAACATCGAAAACAGTTAGTTTTATCACTTACTTACTTAACGCATCGGGATACAAAAAATCACACATGGGTTTTGATGGATGTAAAGTGCGTGCGTACGTGTTAAGGTATCGAACGAAAACTCACATACCGTGACTCACGTGCGCGTAATTACAGGCGTAAGAAATTTTCTCGGTGCCGAGTTATAGGTACGTACGTCGAACGGAAAAGATGAAAGGGGGTCAAGACCGAAAAAAAATGACAGCCAGAGCCACCTAATTATCCATACGCACGTATCATGCACATTATTCAATGGAGACTCGAGATTATGGGATGTAGGCGCAGAATCGCATCGTTATTTGCGCTATCGTGTCTGCATACGCGATCCTCATCAGCATCTTAAGTATATTATTTATATAGGCATAAATAAAGAGTGCGCACTAACCTGTCGATGACTCTATGGGAAATTCATGAATTTTACCGTATTAAAGTGTACGAGCTACACGACGTAATAATTTTTTTTTATTCATTAGAGCCTGAATACAGGATATTAAATTTTTTATTTAAAAAAAAATTGTGACTTGCCAAAAGGTGATTATAAATTTTTTAGTATTAATGCGGTACAAACATTTTTTTTACTACAAATGATTTTTCAGAGGACCAAAAAAATTTCTGAAATTTTAATGAACAATAGTGAAACTAAATGAACGTCGTAAAAATTTTTTTCCGGGACAGGAATGATTGAGAAAATGTTGATGAACCTCATGGCGCATTTAAAGGAGTTTCACGAGAAGAAGAAGATGAAGAAGAAATGAGAGTGAGAGTCTCTTAACATGCGCATTCAGCACCGGAAGTGCGTTTGAATATTATCCCGAGCTCACTGTCCAAAGACCATGGAAAACTTTCGCACCCATTCACGCTCCGCTTGCACATTCTGCTGTTGCTGCTGCTGTTGATGTTGATGTTGATGTTGATGTTAGGTGCTGAAGCTAAGAAACGCTCGAGTGTAATAATTGCAACGAAAGTTTCATGGTTTCCTGCATGCGAATTCCGATACTTTTGTCGGGAGAAAAACACAGGCATTTTATTTATGCAAATTTAAAGATATTTTTCGACAATGTGCAGATTTAAAAAAAAATTGGAAATGCGGACAAAATTTAATTGTAAGTAATACAAACGTTTTCACTTTCTCGTAATTATGAAAAAGAAAAATTGAGGATTGGTGTAATTTATTTTTAAGGAAAAATATTATTCGATTGAAATTTGGATAGCCAATGAGGAAGTAGTTGACAAATAAATATAAAACGGCATTATTGTTGTTTTAAAAATAGTGTTTATGGTACAAGATTAATATTGCATTACGTATTGGTATTTACAGAATCGTTGTTGAATATTTGAATCGCAGACTATGCATTGACTACTCTGCAACGCTCGAAAATTCTTACTGTAAAATGTAGGTGAAAAAAAGTGGAATTTTTTTAAATGGGCGATATCAAAGATTTCGAACCGAAAATATATATCACAAATATTTGACATATTAAAATAGTATTTGCCATATATTTTGCGACGAAAATTTTGATATGGCACATATATTTCACCATTAGAAAATTTTATGGGATATATTATAATTACTACGCTAGATTGAAAAAAATATATATAATTGAATTTATTAAATATTCCGAATATTCGCAAGAGAATATTTGGAAAAATCATGTAAATTTCTTTCAATGAAGTCTAGTTTATTTAATAAAATATTTCGGTATTTGATCAACAAATTATTGTGATTTTTTTTAAATTGAATTATTTGATACATTCGATCATATATTTTTCTTAGTGTACCTATATATCTATATCCGATCTTACAGACAGGATGCTATGTCTTCAACAATAGCTTTTAATTAATATTACTTGTTATTTAATGATATCCTCCCTCCAGGTACTTACGCGCCGCTATTCTAGAAAATAAATAATCATCGTCGATCGTATACACACTTAAATCGGGCTATTATCTTTGAAGACGCATAGGTACTCGCGTGAGAGCTATGTGTCATTCATTATGTTACCTCACACTTTTCTGGCAGATTGGTGTCCCTAATAAAGCAGCACACATACGTGCAGAACGCATTCGTGTATTAGGTCATACATACATCCATCAGGTGCATATATAAGAAAAAAATACTGGTCTTACTGAAAAAGTTTGAACAGAAAATAATTTTTCTTAAAAGTCATTAAATGCTCCATAAAGGCAATTAATTTCCTATTTAACTGGAATTCCAAAAATCAATTATTATTTAGAAAGCCAATACAAATTTTTTCTTTTCATTTTTATCAGTAATTATTATTATTATTATTTTCAAGCCGTTTCAGTAAAATGTCGTATAAGCGTCGTCGATTTCCTCCAAGACATATAAATCCTACGGAAATCCGTACGTTTTTTACCTTGAAATAATATAGCGATTGAGAGTCTCTCGAGTTGACAGTGAATCGTGATAGCAGATCGGTTGGCAGTGCTTTCTGGAGAGCTGAGGATCCTTGAGGAATGACGAACATGTTGATCTGCCTTGAATAAAATAAGAGGTGCTCCTATCGATCGAGGTCTCCACGTTTCGAAAGGCTCGAAGGTGGTCCAGTGCTGGAAACTGGATTGGAATGCGTCGAGACTATTTTGGCGAAAGGCATCTTAAACCGGACGTCCCTAAGGTCTCAAGGTCATCCATCCGGTTCCGCTCGACCTCGTCAGTCAACGTCCGCACCGATGACCTCCACGCGCCGACTTCCGGTCTGCCTCCGGACGAACGTCCGCCGGTCCAGCCTCTTACTTTTATCCACTTTAGTAGAAGTACGCGAGAAAACCTGAAACAGCAATCGAGAGACGGTTTGTGACTTGTGTTCAAGGTCAAACTGCAGCCACTACTACACAAATGCCATTATTGGTTGTCCAATCGCGGACCGGATGACGGAAGAACAAAAAAAAAACACGTCTTGCGGGGTTCACCTTGAATTATTTCCCCGTGACGCCCGAACAATCACTCCACTTTATTTCAAGGTCATGCGATTTATACTTATTCGATTGTTACGCGATTTTTCAAGGTCATTATTGGCTATGTGACAACACAATCTTTACGAAATTGCTCGGAGTGTATATTGTAGAAAGGCAACGGTTAAATTCATATTATTTCAAGGTCATGTGATTTATACTTTGTTTTTTTTTTTAATTTCGAAGTTCCACGATTTTTCAAGGTCACTATTGGCGATACGACAGCACGATCCTTACGAAATTGCTCCGAGGACATGAACGAGGATCAGGTAAATTTCTTATTCCAAGATAGTATGGTACTTTTATTGAAATAATTACGAAATCGAATATCAATAATCGTCTGGAAAGGTCACCACCAAGATCCATCGCGTAATATAAAATTCCGATCACTTTTACTCTCCGTTCGAACTTGACAAATTCCTAACATGCTGACACTTCGAAAGGTATGCGCCGTGATTGGATATTTATGTAAAATGACCACTTGAAGAAGATAGTCCAACCTCTTAACGATATCATTAATATCCTGTCATTTGCATTGGCAGTTTATATTACAGTCATTCTGATTTTCGATATCAGTCCAAGGCTTTTTTTTTTTCAAGGTCATTGTGGTCATGATATCGACATCATGCCACAATATTTCGAACTCAAGGTCACAGCTAAAAACATCCCTCATTTATTTCACTCAATGTCAATGACAATGACCTTGTACACTGCAACATTTGGACTATTTCGATCACCAACTTCAAGTTTCTCTCACAAATCAATTGCGGAGGACTTTGACCCCTAATCCATGACTCGACTCTCTATACAAAGTTACCTGCAGACGGCGAGAGCTCGGATTGAGACATCACGTGTATTTCTGTCGTAAATGCCAGTCAGCTCGAATAATGAACAGTGCCCGGGAGGAATTTAGAACTACGACATTGCAGGTATCGAAGCAAGTCTGGGAGCGACGAACTTGACCACGAAGCGGGTTCAGAGATCATTGATCCCGTTGACCATCGAGTCATCGTGATTTAGCCCGGGGCAATTGGTCCCCAAGGTCGCGACACTCGTTGAGATCCTCTCGTCTCTCCGCTGACCTTGGATTTGTAAATGTATGTAAACATGGAACTTGTGACGACCTCGCGTAACCCGTTATGCTCACGTATACGACTTATCCAGAACTACGTATACGTAACAAATGTACGTATGAATGAGGAAGGTTACGGATAAACGGGTTTGCGATGCCCCGAGGCTGAGCTCCGAACCGAGGCGATTCGCTTTCGCCGACTTCGTCACGAGTCCAGAGAAAAGGTAGATCCATATTACAACTGCACAATGTATGAAACAGTCGGAGAAACGAGCAAGTGATTTTTCTGGCTGGATAGTAGGAAGACCTGCGTTCAACTTGCACTTCCTGAAGTGCTTGTCCGTTTTATTGGATTGAAGATCAAGGGACCCGGTGGAATCTGGGTTTGCTGGTCTTTCATTAAAATGGACGAATCTTCGAGATGGGATCTTTGAATTCGGTGAATGGAACGAACCGTAAAAGATCATTGAACATTTTTGAAATAGATCTTGACATGATCTATTTTAAAACAGATGGGAAAGAAACTGAAAGCGTCAGTGAAAATTCGGTGACTTGCGATCAGTTAAAGCGGCAGAAAGTCGGTACAAATCACGCTTTCACTTTGATGCGCTGTGCAATATTTAGCGCCTCTTGGAGCTACGTGAAGAATCCTGAGAGCAGCTGATATTTTGTTGGAAAAATGTGTATCACGCGCGAACCCTCAATTCCATAACTGTGTAAAAAAGGGAAAAGGAAGACGAAAGAAAGAGGGTAATGAACACCAAGAATTTATCTGGTAAAGTATTAGACGTCTATTATTTGCTGCTAGGACGGATTTGTTCCTTTCACTCAAGGTGATGGTCATGACATTTAGGACAGGAAGCTTATATCACAGGCTAGATGAATATTAATCTATGAAAGGCAATTAGCGCTATTCAAGAGAAACAATACCAGTCATGATCACAAAGAGAGTTTCGATCCAACCAATTCTTCAGATAGGCCAAAAAAATGTCGCTTCAGAAGACGAGACTTTTTTATTCAATTTTTTTTTTGTTCTTTGTCAAAAGGACATCCAAAATGGAGAAATGGGAATCCATCATCAAGGAGTTGATACCATAAATTAGACCCAGATTAGGATGGACATTGATTTACGAAACGCAATTGGAAAATGAACGCCTGTCATGTTAGGTGTCACTGATGTTTCCCAGGACATAATTGGTCATCACCAGTGCCTATGTCTCCTCAGTATGCAACTCAGGAGCATTAACGATTTCCTTTTTCCACTGACGGAGCAATTAGTGCGTCCAGTTGGTACAGAACTCGGCTCATCAACTCATTACGATTAGAACGTTGGACTTCCAACAAAGACACGTGCACGTGCATGTGCATTTTACTACATCTCAGAAATGGGCTATTTGCAATCTCCGTTGCGTTCGCCATGCGGAAGATCCTTCAAATCCGGATGGGATTGTGGATTACGGAGGGAGATTCGAATGGTTTCACTTTTACCAGCAGTTCCAAGCGCTCTGTGCGCTCCACTGTTGCCAATATGTAAATAGCTGAGGTAGGCACTATGATTTTTTATACTCCGAGCATAACTTACTGATAGAAATCATAGTCAGTTCCCCGGGACTGACAGGAAGTAGCCTATGCTACCTGACATGCCTCGTACAATTACACGATGTGTACAAACGGATCTCTCGCTATTATTAGGACGTGATTTCTAAAATCAAGAGTTGTGGCTTTACCTGCAACCAGAACAAGATTGATCGTCCAACACATTGTAACTTTTGTTGGAACCAGGATTAAGATTGATCACCCCAAACATTGCAATAGTGTTGGGCTTGAACTGGACCAGAATTGGACTTGTCATGGGTTGTTTGTTCTTGTTTCTACAACTATGTTTACGTCATTGCTATACATACTATCCGATATCAGGTGTCCTTTGTCTTCCAAGATTAGGGCACGACATTGAAGTGTAACTTTTACATTAGTCGAGTTATATTTTAGGTTTGTTTTCCTAAACTATATTAGTATGTTACCATACAAGTTTTTGTTTTGTTACCGTTCGTTTGTTTCAGTTCACGATCAAAAAATAATCCCAGGAACGTGTACCTTGTCATTGACAGAGTCGTATTTACATAAAACCATCGATGCTCTTGTTTTGTGTGTTGTTAATCAGGATTTCCATAATTACACCATTATTTCTGTTGTTTATGGGTACATTTTGACAGTCCCCTATATCACTAACTCTAGGTAAGCCAGGGGTTAAATATACAAGTGTCGAACATAAATAATTTATTCGTGATCCGTGTAGGTGATTTTGTCGGGTTGTGAATAATAGTAATATTATAAATAGTGGATGGAAACAGTTTGGGATGAAGATAATGATGCATTCGACTGCGACCAGTCGAACATCGCATAAATATCGATGATGAACAATAATAATCTATCGCTTTCTACTACTAATACACATTGCTATGTACATAGTGCGAGGTCTGACATTGAATATTGAATCTTCAGCGTCTGAGTGTCTCCAGTTCTACGTGTTTCTGTTCACTCGCACTTTTTCGTCGCCGTTTTTTTTTTTTTTTTCTGTCTCGCCTCAACGACCTCCCTGTGGTTTACCTGCGTTGGGTGGCACGAAGCCAAAACCGCTAGCTCCGACGATAACGCCGCTGGTATCGGCGTTGTTCGGTGGTGGACCAGGCGGGAACAAAACTGGGCCTGAAATGATACACAAAAAACATGAGCTCTTCAGCATCAAGAATGAAAAATTTATTTTTTCCAATTTTCATAAATCCGTAAAATCTGAACCCCTTCACCGAATTCATGAAACATGAAAATCTTGAAGAATATATATACATCATGAAAAAACGGATTTTTTATTAGGAAGCAAAAATTGAAATAAGCGACATGGAAGTAAAAACGACGTTCCAACGAAGAGTTGTGTTGGTTGCGGCGAACCGCAAGTGGATGTCGGCAAAAAAGCGATTCTCTCTCATCTCTTCAAGGCCTTTGACTATTCACAGACACAGCCAAGATTTAACGAACTATCCGTCGTAAATATATTTGTTGCTGTGGTCAGTTCACCGCGAGATACTAGCGTCTTTATATAAATTGAAAGGAACTCCTCTCGAGCTTGTAAATTGTGGTAAAAACAATTTATAATATTTCCCACGAACGTCATAAATTAAAATGAAACTGAGCGAGAGTTGGAAATAAATAAATCTGATTAGAAGTTGGCAGAGTATTATTTTGTCGTTAATTGAAACCGAAAACCTCATCAAGATTTTAAAAAAAGTACTAAGATTTTTATTATTCTGCCTGAGATGATCAGTTAATAAATTATCAATTATTATGATTAAATCAATAAATTAGAAAATCCTCGAATGAAGGATGCTCAAGAAATATCTGATTCTTCTTGCATCATTTTTTTATTATTCTACAATCTCTTAAATTATTCATCTAATAATTTTTTTTTTTTTTTTTCGATTTCAATGTTGATCTTAGTAATGACAAATGTGGAAATATCGAACATCCTTAACAGGCGTTCAATGCCAATGGCCTTGATGACATTTAATATAGATCACGGCACAATGCTCGACGGGATTCCATTCATCGAAGCATAAAGGTTGTCTTGCTCAGAGATAAGTTGAAACGCCTACTGTTGAGCGCGTGTTGCATGCAACGCGTGCATTAAGTGTGTGCTTGCATACGTCGTAAATGAAAATACAGACGATTTGTAGACGGATGAGAACGAGTTGGAGATAACGATCGAGCAGCGATCGATTAACCGGGTAAACGTCAGCTCCGTTAGTGGCAATAATTGCATTTTAACTGTCATGGCATATGGCGGTTTATTAATCGTTAATAATTCAGAACCGGTGAAGTTCAGCGGGAGAATGTCGCGTTCTTCTTGATGGCTTATGACTAATCACTGCGATATCCTTGTCCTTGCACACGCGGCTGAATAAATTATCTCTCACCTGTGTTTGATCTGGCATCCCGAAGACCAGAGCTCTGCTGAAGATATGGACCAAATCCGGCGAATAATTGACTGTAATCCTGGGCGCTAACTGCGCTGGCCAAAATCGCCAGGGCGAATGCGAATAATGCGAGCTGAAATCATAAAAATTAAGAGTTTTGTAATAATCATTTCTGCTATTGAAAAATTATTAATGGAAACAAAAATTATTTCGGTCTCTCATTTTGAATAAGATATGCACGAACAACTATACGTTTTTTTTTTTTTTTTTTTTTTTTACCAAAGCGATTTTCTATTGTACACCATAATTTCCGTGAGATTCGTACGTGACCAGAATGATCTGCATTAAAGTCACGGGGTCTATTTTATCGTCGGGCAGCCGCAAAACTAATTATTCAGCAAGAAAGATTTCTCGTATCTCGTGGGGCATTAATGTCGCAGTGGCCCATAACAGTCCAAGTGGCTCTTAAGTTACACAAGCGGAAACAAAGGCTTTGCGGCCCTCGGAATAATTTTCAAGTGCCTCAATGGCCATTAGTAGGTTTTGCAGTCGTTAACCGAATTAAAATCACGATTCCACGACTATCGAGACTCGGCGATCGCGTCCAATGAAACTGATACAAAATTCAGATACGCTCTTAAGGATTGTGCTCAACATTGTGCACATGTGAGCGCGAGAAATTCCGTAACGTCGACGTGCGGAAAATCGACGAAAGTCACGAGCGAACGCAAACGATGTTCCGTAAATCGATTAACGCTCGTCAGCTTCAATCAATTAGTACTAACGAATGTCTGACGTTAGTCTCGCTGCGGAATCTCGCAATCGTCTCGCCGACTCACGATCGGATTATAATGGTAACAAGTGAGACCCTATGATTTTTTTAAACTATTACAGAATGAATTATTTGCTCAACAATTGTCTGATCTATGAACGATATTCAACTGGAATGTCTTCGCGACCATAAAGTTCGGAGTCTTTAGTCGTAGACACTTGAATCTGGATCAACTGTACCGATCTTCAGAGACGCGACGTGTGGTGCCGACGACTTGGGTCATTAATCTTGAAGCTGATTTGAATGGAAGCCGCGATCGAATTCACAAAGTAGATCGATCGACAGATCGGTAAATTACACGGTTACCTCAACACCTTGTGAGATTGTGCAAAGGACGAAAAATCGGACTTCTGTTTACTACACTTTACCGACTGGGAATAATAACAGAACTTGAATTTAATTATTTTATTTGAAGACGATTTTTGAGAAGGATTTTTTTTTTCTGATTAAATAAATTTTTTAATTATTTTTCTGCCATCAGAGAAGTGTTAGAAATTTTTGTATCCTATCGGAAGTCAAATTGGAGTGAAATTTAATATAAGGAACACAATAAGGAAGCAGTATACAAGATTTTGCTTTGCATACTTATTTTTTAATACTTCCCTCAAAGCACCGCGTACGAGGAATTATAATTGAATTGCATTACTCGTTATCAGTTTGATAATCTTAATAAACGCTTAAGGATCATAAACTTAATTGCCACGTGTTAATACAGTAGAACCCCCCGATCAATCATCTCGATTACACGATTTCCAGGAGAGTGGATAAAAAAAATAAGTTTTCTGAGCCTCGAATCGCTGAAAACAATAGCGATAAACTCTTAACGCTGCTCGAGCGGCCTACGTATTACGCTTAATAATTGTAATTAATGGAAAGAGAGTGTTGCAAGGGTAACGCACTCGCAATTCGCAGCGAGGAGCATTGGCCGCCAACCCGAAAAGGCGCGTAAATTGTCTGTTCGATATTTTCCTATTTATTGACCTAAAAATTTCTCGATTTCGAAAAAAAAAAAAAAAAAAAAAAAATTGGAAATAATTCAGTCAGTTGAATTGAGGAGTCTCTTAGTTTCGAGGGTTTCGACTGTACAACAATATTTCATTCGTGGACAAGTGTGTTACAGCTGACTCTATGTCCGGTGAATTTTGCAAATTAATTTTATGACGTGGAGCTCGATCGAGTTGTTATTCCCCGTTTCTTGCGAGAGAATTCGAGGTGGCAGCAAATTGCCAGCCGAGAAGTCGTAACTCAGTACGAATGGAAGCCGCGAAACGACCACCAGATAAATAAAGCGAAACACCTTCGCACTGTCCGTATATTTTTCTACATCTCCTTTTCTATGTCTGTATGTGTATATATATATATATATAGCGAAAGCAATAATTCATTATATACAGTATATGCATACGATCTAATAGTCATTCACGAATCCCGATTTCGATCATAAATCTCCTCTTAACGTGTCTCGTTATACGTGAGGAAGACTGCAAACCGCGAATCGTCAGTTTCTTTTTTTTTTTTTCGTATTAACTTCAGAATTTCAGTAGTTTCATTACGTAAAAAAAAGAAGCGTGACGAAAGTTGTTGGTTGTTACGTACATCATCGTTCGATCGGTCGAAGAAAATTAGAGGCAGACGATGCTATCGTATATATATATATGTATATACGTAAGTTGCAACTATAGTACATATTGTGAGGCGAATTCGTTACTGCGTAGCGTTATGATAGATACTAGGTTAGTCCATTGCAGGGAATGAAGATGTTTGAGATTATCGGTATTGCATATTGCGCTGGGTTACAAAGCCATGTATGTATGACTTGGTCATGTAACATGGATATTCCGGTCGTTGACCATGTGTACCAATGGTCGACGGAATACGAGCTTCCAATGACGTTGTTTTTTTTTATTGGTCATTTGCACTGTCATAAATTGGTCGGAGGATGGAGGGAATATCTTTACGGGAGGAAATTGTGGTGTAAATCAATTGAGTTGCCACTTTTGGTGCTTTGACTCATCCGTTAATGACGAGGGGAATTTTTTTTACTGCCCAGAACGTCCGACAGGTGTTTAATACTGCTGTAATAAGATTGAGAAAATATACGGCGAATGATATTTTTTGATGTGGTATTTTTTTTTTTTTTTTTTTTCGTTATGCCATAAGCGATGAAATTGTAAGATACAGCGAGAGGTTGCTGCATAGGATACAGGCCAGGCGAAAAAAATATTGGACCATTTGTACCATTGTTTTGATTATTGTTGTTCATGATAATCATGAGCGTTTAAGAAACCGGAATGGCCTAGATGTTAACTAGACGCAATCTCAGACTTTGCTATAGGAAACCACTTGCTGGAAGGAAGCTATGATATGATTTATATAGAAATATATATATATGTATATATGAAGGGATTGTATAACGCCATATACATTGTAACACACCGAGATACAATCTCTAGCCAATTTATCAAGAAATTAATTCATATTTGTCCGCCTTCTATTACATGTAAAAGATTACGGAAGGATAGACGAAAAAACAAGAACAAAATCATGATAACTCGTATTTCTCTCTTGCCATGCCTACATCCAAGCTCGCAATTTTTCGGCGTATCTCGGCCGAGACGAAGGTAGGACTTTCACGTTTCCAGCGAGGCGATTCCCCTTCGATATTCCACCGAGTAACAGGAGTCCCGCTGAGCAGGAGATAGAATACATTTCTAAGAAGCTTTTACTACCATACGAGAATTATGTATACATAGATTATTTATCGTGTGTACAATAAGGTTGTGTGTTGAATTTAAACGCGAGGGAGAGACTTTCCTGTCAGTCGAAGTTGTTCTGACACGCGAGGACTTCTGGCGTAAGTCAGAAAACACGACGGGACATCCACGACGACTCAATTGGCAAGCCACGCGTTTCTAGCCGTCGGCGTTAAGGCTACATATCCACAATTACGATTAGGCGAGAAGCGTCAACTTAGTCAGCGGCACGCGACTGTCTCGCCTCCGTAGAAATCGTCGGATGTTTTTATTCGACAATATTATGTAAAGTAAAGACTTTGTCGACACTGATTCGCTTGCGAGAGACGCTCCGCGCCTGTAGCCACCTGTCGGCCAGTGGCGAACTATAATTTCACTTGATGATCCTAACGCATACGAAACGTATTGTGTTGCGTTGATTTTTTTTTAGAAATAAGACTAGTAACTAGGCATTCTGTCGTTCATACGAATTTATAACGACAAGCCCATACTCATGATTAGTGGAATGGGTGAAAGCGAATGAGATGAAAATACTAAGAAGCATAACCATCGCCTTTATCCCTACAGGCAGTTGAGAATAAAAATAAATAGAAATAATTTTATTTTCTGATAAACTGTGAAGGTGACAGTAGGAATATATAGTAGCATGTAGCGTTAAATTATAATTGGATGTTCACCTTACATAGTAAATGCAGTAGCATGTTTTTCAGTTGTAATAAGATAATTGTGATTATGCACTGCTCTAACGACAATTATATAAAGCTCACATGCCGGAATGGCCGTTCTGATGATCTATTTTAATTATTTTAATTATATTATTGTCATATAATTTATCTAGCAGTTTATTTATGATGGCGCTTTTATTTGTCAGGAGCTCATCCTCGATGAAATGTTATGTACGGATTGCATCTAAAATTTTGATTGTACGATGAAAAGTGGCGAGTCCTGGGCCCGACCTCATCACCGGAGCACGGCGAGGTCACCTTTGCGAAGGTGTGACACACATGTGCGATCACCGTGACCCGAGATCGTGCCGTGGCGATATTTCTTCTCTATTTCTCTAAGCAAGCGCGGGAGTAAACCATATGCGGTACAATATTCTGCCATAATCTTGGATTCAACATTTACTTCGACAATAAATAAATACGTAATTTGTCACATTAGCCTTCAATCTTTAGCAAAAATGTCACGAGCTTAAAGAAATAAGAAAAAAAACCAATATAGAATTTTTTATAACTTTTAAATAATTATTTAAAAAATCACGCATGTTAATTTCTATTTTTTTTTTTTTTTGTAATTAGTGAAAGATTTGTTTTTTAGGTTAAAACTAAAGAATAACGAAAGTTGTAACGCATGAAAAAATTTCACGGTGTCATCAATCACTTTCTCTAATATTATGGTTCATCATGGTGTGTTTTTTTATTATTCTATACCCTTTTTTCTGATTATATATGAACCTGTCGTTTTCTAATGTGCTCGCTGGGCGATCTGGACGGGTCTGTGAATTGGATAATCACCGTACACCTAGACTCATTACCGTGCACCTTCACCGTGACTAAATGTAAATAACAAAATTACTGACATATCATTAGAATCGTCTTCAATGGTTTACGAGTCTTTGGGGCCCAAGTAGACCCTACCATTTCACTCATTCTTTTGTTTTTCTGTGGAAACAATTATTTTCACTATCACACTTTCTCATTCCCGTACCATTTGTTTTAACCTATATTTTAATTTCAAACGAGTTTTATTGTTAACCTCTAAGGCAAAGTACAAAATTAAAAAAAAAAATTTTAGTTTGGAATTTACTCACGAGAGTTCGCCGAAATCAGTCTGCTCCACCTCGAAACTTTAAATACGCGTATTTCCAAGATTTGTCGATGGAAATGAAAATAAATTTAGGATATAATGCAGAATCATGGCACGAATGCCTGATGACAGATTTGAGGTTATGTTACAAACTCACATAAAATTTTTCTCTTAGACTTCCGACAATTGGCAAATTCAGCGTAGGCCAATTTCTGCACGATTCCCAATTACGCAAAACTCCGCATCGATAATTCGACACCCGCTCAGTAACTCCGAATAGATTGGCTAGTTTTCTTGTCGCTCGACTTTTTTGTTTGTCGATCCGCGAGAACGTAAGAAATGTGTATACATTTGCCGGTCGAATTCTCTTCTCGTGACTCGTGCTTCGTGCACTCTGATTACCGTATGCTATACGAGCACCACACGAACGTTTTTCCCCTAGAATGGCCACCTATAGGCCCGGGTGCCTTCGCTTAGGAAAGTCGTACCAGTTCGTTACGGTCCAGTTTCACTTTCAATCTAGTATCAATAACTTCATATTTTTTTAATGCACCGAAGAAATTGCATTTGCCCCTGCTATAAAGGATATTTGTGACATATTCACTGTATATCCATAATGCAGCTCCACAACATTGATTATATGTATTTTCTGCTTAGTATATCACGAATCTTGTTGGGACTCATTCGACACGGCGATCATGAGTCGAATGGGCGTTTGCGCTTCTGAATCTGTTCACACGACATCCACGAGTTCGTAATAAAGCAGAAACTGATCGCGTATTTACTTTTTGCAGTTGTATGCCAAGTCGGTGCGTTATGGTCGACTTCCACAGGCACGAGCCCTCTGCAAACCAACCGCGACCATTTGACCGACTCAAACTTGTTCCACGAGGTTTCCGGGGGGCTCGGCTGTGATAACGCAGCTGCAATGTGTGACTTTATCGGGGAAAAAAGGTTCCAGTTATTAGCAATTCAACACTTTCAAGGCTGGTGGTGTCGACAGTCGATGTCGGTAAGCTTATGCATTTTTTTCTTGTTCTACTCCCACGTTCAATGCGTAATGTTTCACAATGACATGTCCAGTTTTTGTTAGCCAATGAACTGTGCAATGGCACGTGTGACGTAAAACCGGTTGTGTATTTTTTTGAGGAGATTCTTTGGGAATGATGATTTCTTAAAGCGATGATTGTTTGTGATCGTATTTTTTAATTTTGCAATGTACAGCTTAAGTATTTTCTGAAGTAGGTAATTAGTTAGAAACACATACTCAAGCATGTCACGGTATATTTTCTGTATAGTGTGTTGCAAAATTGCTGAAGCTTATTGAAACGACACTCTCCACTAGAACATAACCTTAACGTGTTGGAAACAGCCAGAATTTGTACGCAAATGAGGGCAAAGTATGTAAACACCAGCGTAAAATATGTGAAATGTATGTAAACATACACCATTGCATATTCAACTTATGTAAACACTAAACTACATAAATTTCTTGCCACTCGTCGATTACAAAGAATTCGACAAAGAAAACTCGTAAAATACGTCAAAAATTGCCTTTGCCTTTCTTAATGTGCCAATGACTGTCTATAGTCCTTCCAGACCAATTTGTATCGTAACTTGAATGAATTTTACGGTGGCAACGGTTACGTGAAAGGTATTGTACCCGCATACCTGTGAATCTGACATGGGCTTGATAAAATGTTGCAGACAATATGGCAACCATCATAACCTCTACAAATGGTCCGGCTATTGGCCACCCCATAATTATTGGCAATGTCTAAATTGTATTGGATAGACAAAATCAAAGTTTGTAACAATTATTTTCCAGCCAAACTAAAAAAGAAAAAAAATTTTCATCATTTTTGAAAATTACATTTTTTCAATTTAATTTTTTTATCCTATTGGATATTCAAAAATAATTAGAATAAAATGTATTTTCACATAAAAAGTAAAGGCAAGCTCGAAAAGTACAGAAATTTTTAGGAGTATGATCCGGAGACTGGGACACGTTCACTTTATTACCTCATAAGGTAACGAAACTGATGCCCGGATTTCACTGTATCACAGTTGTATGTTCCGGTGCGTAAGCCGGCATAAAGGCGCCTTCAGAGCCTTCAGAAATTGTGGAAGATCCACTCTGTTATTATTTTTCTGGAGTCTCCGATATCACACGTCCCGGAACTCAATTGTCTGACGCACTCATCACCTGTCGACTGCTTTGAAAGCTTTGTTTTCTGTTTCTTTGGTCGACATGCTCCCTCGAGCACAAAAGATGAGATTCCGCTGAACGTGAATGTCACCTCACGATACCAGAAAACAAATGTAATTACTTTATTTCGTGTACTCGTCACGTGATGTAAAAATATTTTTGAAATTGGTGAACACGGTTGGGAGATTTATATTTTTTTGAATTATCTTTTTTTTTGTAAATAGTTTTAAAAAATCAGAAACTTTTTTTGCTGAGGACACTTTTGGCTGAAAAATGTCCTTAGATATATTTTCGCATAAAAAGTGTCCGGAATAAAATTTTTCAGGAAATATGGATCAGTCGCGAGGCTCAGAAATTCAGGTGCTCGCTTCGAGCACACTCTCTTTCTTTCCTTTCAGTCTCTCTGAATCTCTCACCGCAATTACATTCGACTGGGAAGTTAAGTTCGGAGGCTCGTGAGTCTCGATTGCTCTTGTCTTCGCGCTGGGCTCGACTCTCGTGGGTATATATCCAACTCTGGGATACAGCGAGGACTTGGGCCACTCGCTCTCTCAGCGTCTCGCCAAAGCGCACTGATCCTCTCTTCCTCTAACTTCAATCGATGACTTTTCGCGATAAGACTCGATCACGAGACTCACTTGCCGGAAGAGAATGGACGCGTTACCGGCGTTTCTGTTGCAGCCAATGCTGCAGAAACTGCAAACGCTTCTGGTACAACTAACAGCTGAACATTTTAGCATAGCGGCCTGCTATTTATAATAATAATAGGAATTATTATTATTGCCATAATTATTATTTCTAAATTTATGAAACCACATTCAAAGAGCATGAAAAAAAATTATTTGATCGTGAAAAATTGAAAAATCGACTAAAGATGTGATGATTTATTTTATAGCCTTTATACTTATAATAATTATTTACAATCATTTAAATATTTAAAAAAAAATTTGTTGAGATTGTGTAAATTAATAAATGAAGAAAAAAAGAGTGATTAACTTGTAGTAAAAAAAATTAAGTTTATTTTTAATTAACTCATTTATTTGTAATTGGGTTAATAAACTGAGAAATGTTAGTGCGAGATAAAAATTTGTTTTAGTTGCTCTAAATGATTGGCGTGAGGGTTTAAAATGTAAGTATCACTGTTTAACCACTCGGAGGTGTGCGAGCCACTAACTAATTAAGTATGTGTGTCTTATGCAACTTCGGCTGTATCACTACATAACTAGCAGCGAAGAAATATTGCGTTTTAGGTGGCAATGTGCCGTTTTTTAGGGTTTCGCCATTGGGACGTTAATAGAGGCTTAACAACACCGAATTGGACTCTATTTGCCTACAATTAATTAATAGACCCGGTTATTATGCAATAGTTAGCGAGGACATGGAGTTTGCGATATTATTAGGATACCGTAAAACTACTAAATTTTTTTTGCTCGCCTCTTATTTTTTCGTGTGAGTTAGAAAATGAATGGAGTCTCGACTTAAAATCTAGGACTGTGATGATAAATATACCAACATTTCGAATATTTCAGAATTATGCAATTTGTAATGCACATTTTCCCACTGAAATTTTAATGATAAAATTTAATTGATAAATATCGATTAAGATCACGACCATATCAGTGAAAAGATTCATATTTCATATTTCAATGCAATTTACGACTATCATTATTTTCATCAATAATCATGCATTTTAATGAACTTTAAGTAATTATTTGTAAGAAGCATAATTAATTTTAATTGTTAATTTCGTAATAGTATGCGAAAATAATGCTACGTATTTTTGCATTTTCATGAGAAAGTGACATTGATGAATATGGATTAAGATTATTATCATCCGAGTAAAAAAAAAATGTCTCGACTTTTTTAATAATAGCTTATATTGATTATTTATCGATGCTTATTATCGTAATGAATAAGTATTTATTTGTGTCATTATTTAGGAGAAGCATAATTATTTTTGAATGTCAATTTCATAGCCGCTTTATTGCAATAAAAATACTATTCATTATTGCGATAAAATCGTAGAGCGATGAGAATTTTATTGTTTCACGGAAGCATATTGTAAAGTAATGAAAATCGCTTCGGGTTTGTGCATTAAAACGCGAATATTAGATTACTGCGGTTTAGGCGTTAAGTGTTGGGGTATTACCGCTCGGCTCGGCAAACTTCACAGCCAAAAGCATGCGCGAGTTCGAGAGCGAGACTATAACGAGACACGGGCTGGTGTCCACGGGCAAACTCATTTCCAAATTACACTACACCGTCTCCTCAGTTATGCAAGAAATAAAACAACGCATTTCTACGCAGAAAAAAAATTCTCGCTTCAAATAATATATACGGTGTATAGTCTCGACATAATAAATACCGGAATGAGTCATTTATACCACGTATAAAATATCTCGTAATTCTACTCACTAGAAACTCTACGTACCTCAAATATACCGGATAAAAAATCTACCGGATAAAAATTCTACCGTATAAAAATTCTATCGGCTCAAAATTTACCGGATAAAAATTCACACTCAAACGTGTTGCTGAAATATATTTTTATTAATTTTTATCAATTAAAATTTGTTTGACATTTCGATAAATATACACCTGTGATTGTCCTTTGACAAATAAAAAATTTCCCATTTTTGTCGCAAAGCAGTCGAGAGATTCTCACATAAAATAAAACATATGATGGAACTCGCCGAATAAATCTGCTGATATCCCTGAAAAGCTTACGAAACCGCCCGCACAAGCATAGGAGAAAGTGTACACGAAACTGTTTCGCGTTGACTTAGACAGCAGAAGCGGAAAGGGTAGATTACCACGTGTCCAGAGACTTTTTAATCTGCGGGCTACAAATGCAGAGAGAGAGAGAGAGAGAGAGAGAGGAGAAAAGTAGAGAAGAGTGCCAACATCTTCGTGTCCGAAGAGAGCAGAAGATGAATTTGCACAGAATCACGATATTATCTCGTGCGTTCATCGAGTTTATCGGATGTTCCATGTAATTTACCAATTTATCGAAACCCCATAGTATTACTGTAATACTCGGATTACTTAATATTATATATTATTGGTAAACGTTCCGACCACGTGCAGCTTTTTATTTTTATCATTCGACAGTCGTTTGCCTCACGAAAGTCGAAAGCCATTTTTTTTCTAACTTTGCTGTTTGCATATAAATCGAGACTCGAGTTGCAGATCCAACTATCGTTTTACTCGATCATGAGACTAACTGTGCGTGCACATTACCAGACCTTTTGCTGTGTGGCATTTTTACACGGATTACTCGTATATTTATACCAATAGAAATTCACGCGTAAACGTCATTAATATTATAATTAACACCGGTGAATTTTCACGGTTCGACAACGACGTTGGGCCTTTCGAGAGTCCGCACAGCGGAGAAATTAATTCCGCAAGCGCGTCGAGCGACAATTTCCGTGTGCTGTGCATTTACTTCAGAAATTCACTGGAACTAACGAGAATATCCGGAAAAAAAAAATCATTGCGATAGAACCGTTTTTTATTAATTAAATTTGTAACCAGAGGTCAATAAAAATTACGTGGCAATATTGGGCGCGCTATTATTATTTTTTAATTTTTTTTTAACAATCGTATACTCGTTGAGAACTGATTCGAGAAATTCTCAGAGATACCTGAGATTTCGCAGTGAGAAATGTGCGCGAGATCGCGAGTGCTCTTGGCGAGGAAAGGATCGATTCGTCTCGATCGCAGGAACAACTGGTTTCCTTGGGAAATCGGCTTGCGATCCTTGAGAATATACGCACGCATATATATATAATAAATATAGGGTTTCAGCTTGAATCAACGACTCTAGTATGTATAACTCGACGCTTTTGCCCATCTGACGCGTATTAATGCCTGCACATGGTTATTTCACACGACAAATTACCCTCGAATTGGGCCAAACGACTAGAAATGGTAATGGTGCGGTAATAACCACGTATTCCATGTTGATGACCTCGAATTGAACACGTAATTATTCCGTGACGACATATGCCTAATTGTTCTTGATTTATAAAATACATAACTAAACCGTGACCAATAATATTAATATTGAATTTAACAAAGTTCGAATTCAAGTTGAGATATAACAATTTCGAAACCTGTGCTCCAATTCCTAAACTTTTGCTCTATTTCGCTTTCGCTCTCTAATTGGCGCCGGTCAGTTGAACAAAAACGCGCATGCGCAGAGCAAGCCTCCGTTCGGTGATTAAGCCGAAGCACAAACCGTACAAATTGAGCTATGGGAGGTCACCTAGTCCGAGTGGGTGAATTACTGGAATTAAAGCTACTATGTATAATAGTGTATGATAGTAACACAACGATCGTACAGCTACGTCCTACCTGCGTGCGGTTACGTTAATCACAATAATTCAAACGAAGTGGGGCGCTCTGTACGTACTAAGAGCATTATAGTGGCTAAGCGTGAACGCAAACGGGTCCGAGTTCAAGGAAGTCGTCAGCGATGCAGTTAAGTACAATACGCAGATCGGTATCGAGAATGCGGTACTCGCCTCAAGATTGCTTCTGATTTTCCGATGAATGTGAGCGTAAGTGTGGGTGTTTTTTATTTTTGGCTGATAATGTATGTAATAAATAATTATTTTTTCCCAAAATACGATCCGATTTCAAAGAAGTGGTTTAAAATCCGCCGCCGGTATCGAGAATGCGGTATTCGCTGCTGTGCTTTCGGTCGCGTGACGCGGGCCGATTAGCCAGACAATGCGCGTCGTTGCATCGAAATCATGTATATGCATCGATGTACCGATCGATGCGGCACATCATTCGCGCCGTATTACAAGATGTTGTTATTGTATACAACAAGCCGATTATTTAGCGATGATAATGGCGTTTATCAGATTGAAAACACTAAGTGGCGCGTGCGGGAGACTGGACGTTAAAAAATAGCGTGCGGTAATGAATGAAATACTGTACATACACGGGGCATTATTCCGCACGTATGCACATGTTTTGCTGCGGTTAAACACCCGCTGCGTGGAACACCGACATCAACCAATTTGTCGTGGAGTTTCGCTCCGAGAGCGCGAAATTATATATCGAACTTTCGATCCTGTTGCTCGCAGATAAACTGCGAGCGTTTTAAGAATGGAAAAATGGAAAGGCTGAACGATAGTGCAGAAGAAGTTTAGGCCGATCTTTGACACGCTCGTTCAAAATTACGCTAGCCGATTTATTTCTATAATTCAATTGATTTTTCTATGAAAAGGAGATCGTTGATTTTCGCTCTCGTTCTCGGAATGTATGGGATTAATCGTAACGATATTATTTCTCTTGCGGAAAAATCGATCGGCGAGGAATATTCTGTACGCTGGATTATGCGTAAGGCTCCGTTTATGCTCTCACCCTGGCGCAGTCTTATAACATAGCATAGCGCATTATATCCTTCCTATATTCAGAAAGGAAGCTCGCTGGACCGGAAAGTTTACCCGCCGATCGCAGGATCTGTCACGAACCGGCGCCGCACGCACTAACACACACGATCACACTCACACGTATGAAATCAATGTACGCATACTGAGATTTACACACGCTGACATTTACACACGCACACACACACACTGACACTAATACATATAGCCGATACACTGGCCAAGTGGGTGAAATATCTGGTGGTCTGTTATTAGGACTAGATCCGAGCGGACATGTGCCAATCCACATATGAAGTTGCAAAACATCGGTTGGGAGTGTCAGAAGACGTTAGGGACGTGTGAATGGCTCGTGCGCAAAGATCGCTCGCTCGATCATCGACGAGTTTGCGGAAAATTGTCGTCCGACGTGATACTGTTGTAGCTACCGATTTACATCACTCGGAGATGTAATAGTTTTTCGATAAATCATCCAAGCTTAATCGCTATATGGAAAATAAACGACGCGATAATTGGGGGTTTCGGAGCGTTCGATCGGTAAGCTGCGAACGATCGGTAGCGTTGTTAATCGATTTTCTTGAAAATCCATGGCGATTTGACATTCTACAACATTATCGTGCAACAAAATTCAAAACTATAATATATCGTTGATACAAAGTCGATCGATTCTTGCCGATAATAACGGTCTTTGAAATTTTGAATTATTTTCCATGTTTACCAATTATTAAATCACTGATAATGGCACCGATCATTTTGCTGCAATTTCGGAATACTTTTCATGTAAAAAATTATTTCCTCGACTCAGAATTACCGACGGTACTTTCGTTTTAAAGATATTCGAAATTTGTAAACACGATTAAAATAAATCGAGTTGAATTCCATTCTCAAATGAAGGCCGTAAGAGTACGTCGTCCTCTTTAGAGTCAGCATTAGGTATATTCTACTGTATCACTGTGCCCTGGCTTGTAATTAACTTAGCATAACCAGTCCATAATTTCGATTGCGCCTGACCCGCAGCCGAGGTCAGCATCGCTGCATTATCCCGAGCTGCACTAATGCGACTGCATCGTAGAATCGAAATAACACTTCCATTCAGCTCTGTGTGCGTCTATTAATTTACGAGTCTGCCTACTGTGTTACCGTAGAGAGAATCACTGGGTCCTATGTATACATATCTGTTGACGTTTATATATATAAATAACTATATATATAGCCGGTTAGCATTTAAGATTTTACGACCAGGTGGAGATCTCGAGACGCTAACGATTTCGAGAAAAACAGGTTCTATCGAGTGTTTACTCGGGTACTGTACGGTATCCTGTTCTTGGTTGGCTATTGCATCGGAACTCAGCCGAGAGTGTGAGTGTGAGTGTGTGTAGGTCGAAATAAGAATGTGCACTTGATGTACAAACAAGTGACTGATAATAACTGTAAGATTAATCCTAATTTTCCAAAGAGTGTGAATGTGTGTGTGTGTGTGTGTGTGTGTGTGTGAGTGCGAGTGTGAGTGTGGGTGTAAGTGTGAGTGTGAGTGTGTGTAGGTCAAAATAAGACTGTGCACTTGATGTACAAACAAGTGACTGATAATAACTGTAAAATTAATCCTAATTTTCCAAAGAGTGTGAATGTGTGTATGTGTGTGAGTGTGAGTGTGAGTGTGGGTGTAAGTGTGAATGTGAGTGTGAACAGCTTATCCGGTAAAGCTTATACGGTAAATATGGTAGTGAGTATATACTTTAATTGATACTTAGAGTGATACTTTATTATCACGTGCACAACGCGAATATATTTTAGCACATTGACTTTCATATGGGAATTATCTCTTCGGAATGCAATGAAAGATTTAAAGGCAATATTGAATCGATGATTATGGATATTAATGTATATTTAATTTTAATAAATTCTTTTCCATTTTAATCATTTTTAAATAATTCTAAATTTGCAAAATACGATTCAAAAATTTTTGTGATTTTCGAAATCAAGTTTAATAAAAATTTGCAAAATTTCAAATGTCCAGAAATTTTTTTTTTTTGATTTTGGTCTTTTAGCTTCCGATTACGTAGGAAAATTGTACCTAGGGCTTCTATCGAACGAGGATAAAGCACAAGTCAACTTGTTACGTGTACATCTATATCATAGCGGCAGGTGTTCCGCGAGCCTCTGGCAAGGCCGGAGAGTCCAGCCTCGCCCTGGGCTATGAGTCGTTCGCGGTGTCCAGTGGTGCAGTAGGTAGCCCATATTCTCATGAATGAATTCCCCTCTCGGCCCAACTCGTATTATAATCGACGTCTCAATCAACGCCTTTTCAACTTTTCTCGATCACCGCCTTTTCAATAATCGATATTATCGTTACCCTGACTTCCGATCGCAAGCCGGCAACGCAAATGACTCAATCCACAATTTCAATTCGTTAGATAAAATTCGAAATTTTTTTTTTTAATAGCCTTAAGAAATGTATCACTTTTAACACTACCATATATCGCTTCAACCCGCTTAATTCCGCAGTGACACGGAATCTTGCAACAATTAACTCGCACTCGATTTCCTCTCTCCGAAAAATCCCGTTCAAAAAAATGTCGCACAAAAACCATAATTACCCACGCCCTTAAAAAAAAACTCACATCTCCCACGAACTAATTTACTGTCTCCAATAAATCCGCACGTGACGTTCACCAATTAAAAAAAAATCATTATCAAATTCACTTGATTTCGTCTACTTACGAATTTCATGGCTGCCCCTTAAGTCCAACGACGAATTTCCTTGTGTTTTTTTTTTCTCGTGCAAAATTCACCGCAATTAAACTCCTCGTGAACTCTATGAATTACCCACAAAATTGTCACGAGTGTAATAATTAAATTTGAAAAAAAAAAAAAAGAAAAAAAAATTGTTCGGGACCGGAAGTGGAGGCGAGGAGCTGAGCGGAACCGGAACGTGGAGCACCGGGTACTCGACTATCGGGTGAGTCGTCAAGACTGTGTTACTCCTGGTAGAGAGTCCGAGTACCACTCTCGGTACTAGCTGAGTCGAGTCGAGTGGCTTAATAGTATAGCACGTGGTTCGGACGTACGAACGGACTGGTGCGTACTTGTGCGGTCCGCTGCGACGTGGCTATTCGTTTGACGTAAGGTGGGGGCCCAACCGGGGACTTATATATGTCTGTGGTGGAGGCCGCAGGACGGACACTTCTTCGGTCCCCTCCGCTCGGTCAGTCTCCCCCCTGTGAGGCCCCCTCGTCGACGGTCAAGGCAGCCCTTGCCCTCGGGCCGTAAGGTGAGTATAAGGTGAGATAAGAGATTACAATGACACGCGAGAAGGAAAAAGAAGGAGGATGTGAGACCGCAGCGATCTCCGGATCTGCGGAAGAAGCACTTTCGAGCTTCGTCCTTGCTCGAGGTTGTTATATTACCGATTATCAGGAATGCAGTCATTAGGGTTAATGGGCGGGCAAGAAAAGCGAGAATATTATTTGTTGATTAATAAAAAAATTAATTAATGCCTTTGATGCGGCTACGAATTAATTGACGGATTTCCTTTGGCACCATTTTTTTCTCTCTTGACGACGTTGGGAGATAAGGTTTGATTAGGATTCAGTTTTGAGGTTATCGATGCTTTTGAAGAGCGGGAAATTTGAATTGGGAATAAATTCAGGACACTGTGAGGTCCGTTTTTGAAATTCAAGATGTAGGTGTGAAAATTCGACCTTTTGGGAAGTTCTGGTAGGTTATATTCGATTTTTTTGTCGACACGTGACCTGCCAAGGATGCGGAAGGATATCCGGCATTCGTTGCGGACATGTTTTCGTAAGAAGCAGACGGTCAACGGTCCAACCAAGCAGACAAGGACGATGCTTATTAAACTAATGAGATTTCCTTCTGCAAATCTCAGGCAGGCGAAATACCATAGATCAATCACCTCGACAATTGCAAAAAAAAATCGCCAGATCTTCCGGTCAACTTGAGTTCACTAAAATTCAAGGTTAATAGTCGAATGCCCGTCACGCTCATAGATCGTGAGTCAGTTTGCATGCTCTTTGCGAATTTGGTCATTCAACGTTAAAACTGATCACGTATGATAAGAATCCATTAAGAATCCATTACATTTTTTTTTTTTTAATTCAAGTGAAACAAATTTTTTTTGTCGCAAAGTACAAAAATTTTAATTGAATCAATCTTTTGGTTGAGAAAAAAAAAATAGGTCTTTAAAAAATTCCCAAAAATTGACAAATGTCATAAAGAAGAAAGGAACTTGTATGAATCGTTCAATGAATGTCTGGTCACGTGATCTTCTGTTTGCGCATCTATTCCAATGACGTTTCAATCTGAGTGCCGTTGTTGGAATCCGGATCTTAGTAAAACCGTATGATCGCAGGTATTAGACCATAGTGACGTCAAATGGCGACTCACGAGATCGGCAATCGATCCTTACGAATATCAATGCTATCCTACGTAATAAAAGCTCCCTATGCCTCCCGCTTGAAGCGTTCCATCTTTTTACAATCTCTTACGGTTAATCCACAATTGATTAGAAAAAAAAAGAGGCATTATAATTCCGCATAATACATATTAAATAATTGCCTCCGTAACAACCGATCGAGGGACATCGGCAGCGATGCGTTGTCAACTTGAATAACGCGCAGTTAATTTTTTTTAATCATAAATTTTCATACTATGCACTATTAAAAGCGTTCGATTGAGACAATCGCAGGTTGAAAGTCTTCGAACAAAGAAAATCCTATGAATTTACACCGTTATAGTAATTAACGATTTTTTTTCCCAATTTTAATTTTTTTCATGTTATTAGGTCACGAATTCTCATAACTTTCAATAAAATCGTGTCTTTCTGGGGCATAACCTTAATTGAATTTTTTTTTAATGGTGATATCATTTTTTTCCTATCATAATTTGCGACGATTTGCAATATCGAAAAGGTCAATAATAACGATCGGTAATTGAATACCACTGAAGAAAAAAAAATCGGTATTGCATTATTCGTGTTAAAAATTCATTTTCTTTTTGTTTTTTAATTTTTTTTATTTTAGTTTTTTTATTGCATAATATATCTGAATTTTTGTATGAGTACTTTCACTGGATAGCTTCCAGGACTTGGGTATAATATTCCAAGAGATCGGTGCGCCTTGTATTAGGTGCAATGTGCATGGCTGTTGTGTCGCACATTTTGTATTACGACTACTATCACATTATACCTATCTACAACATGTAGTGAAAGTAATTATCAAAGCGGGCAAGCGCGCCTTTGGTTCTTGCTTCCGCGTATCGTTGGTGTGCAATATTGTTCTGTCATCCAATGATCCTGCCGATTTTCTGGTGTACCATATAACGGTATAATGATAGGGGCGATTTAATTGGCACCATTGGCGGTCATAATGGTCACTGATTCTATCGTCCTCCTGTCAAACTTTTTCTTAATATTTACAACATATGATATATAAAACCGTACATGAAGAGTGTAATTTTTTTTTAATTATTAAAATAACAAAAAAATGGTAACGATAACATAAATATTATGTTTTATATTTATTAATATATATTCAAATATCACTTGTTTATCTTATCATATGACATTACCAAGTAAAATTTGCATAAAAACCATTAAGGTTATTTCAAGTAAATTATAAGCATAACCCGCTTTACATTTTATTTCGCCTTATCAAAAGTCGACGAAAGTAAAATCAAACGCTACAATGAACACAATTTATAAATTAATAATCCGCGGTGCTAAAATATCCACAAACTGTTAGAAAGGACTGGACACATTAATTGCCGCATTAACAGATATAACCACAATTACTGGTGGTAGTTACCGCAAAAGGCAGACTCTAATCGTTGCTCCGAACCATAATCGATGAAACGTCAGATTAAAGCTGAAATGTTTTTTAATCTCGTATAACAATTTTTTTCATTCCAATAATAAAAAAATTTAATGGCACATTGACCGTGGTGGAATGACCACTGGGGACTCCCTGGCAACCACGAGACCCTGAATGCTCCAATAGCCTTAATTTTCTAAATTCTGTATCATAATATCGTGACGAGGCCGATGATCGTGACCATCGACGGTCTTGCCGTACTTTCGTAAATGCTATAAACGGTGCCATTATTCTTGCGAATTAGTCCCGGGTTCGGTATTATTCAGAGCTGATAATGTGCAATCCTAATACCAACCTAGATATTTCTGCCGACCATTTACGTATCCCTTTTATTTCTTAACATATAATCCATTTTTTTAGTCTACCTAATATTAAGGAAATCCTTGAGACCAGCACAAAAAAAATTAAGATTAAAAATACGAAAGGCCAATAAAATGGCGAAGACAGACAGAATTTTTTTTTCAGTCGATTGCATTTTTTTTTGCCCAGAGATAAATGACAATTAAATAAATTTTTTGTGACTTGGATCAAAGGATTATTCTGTTGAATGCGTTGAATTTTCTATGATATCGGTAGTAAAAGTTGAACCATTAGAAGTTGACATAATTGATTTAATACGCGGATGTCATGTGAAATGAATATTCCGCAAGAATGGACTTAACATGATGCACATTAATCAAGGGAAAAAAATGGCCTCAGGCTTCATCACTCTACAAAATAATCGAAGCTCATTTTTTTCTATCGATAAATCCTTTGTAATGATGATTGTCAGTTGCATTACGTATTGCCGATCTCTCGAATCCAGAATCGCTAAACATCAGCAATAACATCTCCATTCGCTGTATCAGCTGCTTAAGAACATTGTTGAATTGCGTTGAGCAAGAGACATTATCCTTCAATTATCACAGCCGCGTAACCGTCGCCATTCGCCTGAAGGATTCGTTGAATAAAGAACAGGAGAACAACGGGAAATAATCGGATGTTACGGCACTCGCGTTATTAGGCTCGTAAATGGAAATCCAAACGATTATAAAATCTTAAGACACTCGGATGATTACGATACACGCGTCAACGCAATTATTAAAATCACTGAAAAAAAAAAAAAAAAAATCCTCATAAATAGCCATTCAAAATGTGACATTGGCCAGGTTGAAAAAATGAAGCCCTTTTCGATAAAGTGGTCAAGGAAAATATGGAAAGGGTCGTTAAGTATCCCAAGAAATCCATTGGAAACAAATTTCTCAGTCAATAATAATTGATCAAAAATGTGACATCAACCAAGCTGAAGAATTGAAGCCCTTGAACGTGCGGTAGGAAATAACGTACCATTCGTCGTTGCCCTTTTCGATAAAGTGGCCAAGGAAAATATGGAAAGGATCGAAGGCCAAAGGGTCGTTGAGTGTCCCGAGAAATCCATTGGAAAGAAATCTCTCGATCGGTAATTGGGCTCACGGCTGTTCGCTTAATGCATCTACACGGAATTTCGTAGTTAATAGACAATGCCAGTGATTGCCGCAGTGTTTGCTGGTATACTTAACGTGGAATAACCTTGAGACGCGTGTATTATAACGACAGCCTCGTGGACCAACGAGATCAGCTGATGTCTTGTTGGTTGCCAGTCTAACACCTTCTCAACCAGGAGAAGCATTCCAAGCAAAGAACCACTCTTTCACCCTGCAGAATTACAACAGCAACAGCCTACCGATCCGGTACCGAGACTTCGGACCCGGGCCATTCTCCTCGACCGAGAGACAGTTGCTCGAATGTATAACCGGCCCTGAACCGGAGTTGCCTGTATCTCGATCGATCTTCCTGCAGCCCTTGATACGTCGGAAGTATACGGCAAAGTTTGCCCTGAAATAGTGAAAGGGTTGGCAATGCAAGGTTCAATTGAAAAAGCAAACAAAGAAGGTTCGCAACAGAGCGAATCAAAAAAGATTTTGATTGAACGTGGCAACAAATCCAAGTTGTCCGCAGCCTTTTATGTTCCGGAAGTGCTCCAAGGTTCATTCGCACCAACGGAAGATTCGCCAAAACAAAAAACAAAATATCATTGTGTCGAGATTTTTGTCGTACAAGCTGAAAATCAGTCCTGATCACATGCGACATATAATGTTTTCCTTGCAAATGTTTCGTCTTGCAAAATTATGCAGTTGCAGCTGAAATTGAGCTGTGAAAGCTGTTGATGTGATTGCAGACAAGGTCTGAGTCGTAAACGTCATGATTGGTCGATGAATGACAGACAGGAAGTGATCGTTCCTGGACGATAATTTATAGCCAATGCGTGATTCTTAATTACCACTCCAGATGCCATAAAAATTAAAAGAATAGTTGGAAAGTATTGAACAATTTATTGAAATACTTTGTCTTGAACAGAAATGCCAGTGCTCGATTAATTGACTTTGGGAATTGAAATCGCGTCAAAGACTTTTTTCGGTTCGCTGGAGATTCCCATGGGATTCCTATGGGTGAGCTTGAGACTGCTCTACAATCGTTTGGTCCCCGATGCAACGATGATAATATTCTCTTTCTGAATTGTTGTATGGAAGCCAAGGCGAGCCTGTAATTGCTGTATCTCAATGGGCATAACCCAGATTTCATTTCTCAAGTTCTGCCAATAAAACGTACAACATAGGTTTCCGCCCTTGGGGCTTGATATCTGAATTATTATGGTTTAATTGGATCGCGCGGGGGAGCAAAATACCGTAATGAACAATTAATAAGCTATTCACCGAGCGGTCGAGCACTTTCGCTTCGTTTCCTCTGATAATGACATGTGACTGTGCGAGCGGTGCACTGTAAACCCGGATACTGGCTGCCGGTTAAAATTCTAAGGTGCACAACATTATTTGTTGTGCGGCATAAGCGGCAATACGTGTAACCGTTCGACACTCGCTATCGAGATCTGGCGGCAATTAAATCGCACACGCCTTAGGGTATCCAAAATCAATTAGCAGGTTTCTTGCTATCGATGTCCTAGGCGAGAACAAGGTCGAGATCTCGACATGCTCTAACTCTCGAGAAATCTTAAAAACACATTATTACCGCATTCGCCGAAAATTTACCCGATCACACACATAATCCAGATCCGGATGTCAGAAGGATGGATACCTGGATTTGGATTTTTTTCGTTTGGACTTCAATAAAAAAAATCTTCAAAACTTGAATGCATATTTTCTTGTTTTGGATGTGGTAGTGATCATTGACTGTGATTTTAAATGTCTAAAAGTACCCAAAAAAAAAAAGATCGACGAAGTGTCCACGATAATGAAACTCGGATATTTGCAAGGGAGGGCAATGAAAAAAAAAAAAAAAAAAACTCCAACATCGTAATGAAGTACGCTCGAAGGTGACTGATCTTGTCCTCGAAAAAAAAATTGCAGATAGAAAAAGTCGTGGTCATTCCCACAACCAATTAGGCTCATTTCAATGGTTAGAATCACCTTCTGTAATTGGCCGGCACGCAATTTCCTCGATGCGTCATTACGCACGGGCGTAGACCATGATCTGAATTTTTTTTTTCAAGCGGAAGGAAGTAGCGAAAGATTGGCGTGAATACCTAGTGAAAATGGCGTCGATACAGCATAAGGTGAATTCAAGAAAAATTACGTTTGAATATTTTAGAGGCTGACACAAGTCAGTGGAATGACTTGTTCCATGAAGTAAAGTGCAGACGAAGGTTTTACGGTCCAAAGCACGCTGCGGTTTTGGCTGCGGCGACGTAAGGAATTAATTTAAGCTTTATTAAGATTATGGCTCACTGATCACAGGTTTTCGCGCGTTTTTACCGGACACCGAACGATCGAACCGGAAACAAGTGTCTTTGCTTTCCGAGTCCCAGAATCCACTTAATTAACACCCGATTGACTTTTTCAAGAAAATTGTGAGGTTACATAAATTTTTTTATTGGACCCAATTATTATTTTCACAATATTTTGAGCTGCAATATTCGAGTTCATTGAATGGATCAACGGATTTCTCAAATCCGGTTATCAAATAATTGTAATCATAGTCTTGTCAAATTAATTTTTACGTCTAACAAAGTGGTTCACTTCGGTAAGGCTTGAGTTTTTTTTTTTCAAATATTTGTTCGCTGTTGGAGGTATCCGCGGATCATAATCTTTTATCGATTTCGATTTTCGATTTGTCGATCATTGTCGTACTCGTATATTTTAATCCTAGAGATCAGAAAGCACATTCGGTGTTCCCTACCGAGTCTGATACACGCGTGAATTTTCTCTTTCGACAGCGACGCTGTTTCGACATTTATGGCTAATCGATTAGGTATTGGATTAGGGGCCCACGATCGTACCAGTTCCGATCGGGCTTATGATTGATCGGCTAACAACTTTTGCCATTTTCATCGAATTCAAAAAAAATCTCGAGAACCTGAATTTTAGACACAGCACAAAAATGCAGCTTTGCAGGTCAGCCGCTGACTTTTCGCCACTTTCATAAAGTCAATTGCAACATTCGCCGCCCACTACATCGCCACATTTTCGTCGCTGTTATTCGACAACCGCTAAGCTAATCCCAGTAAGTTGTCTCGACTAACGTGTTGACGAGCGGCGCATATAAAATCCATTCCTTGTCACTTCAGCTCCTTTTCTGCTAAAATGTCCTCATATTTTGCATAGTCAGCCGGTTTTTTTGTTAAAACTATTATTATGTCGGGATGGAAAAGCACATGTGAAAAATGCGAGCTTCTATTAAAATTGAAAAAAAAATGATCTCTATTCCAAAATTATTCAACAATTGATTTTCGTCATCTTGGCATAGAACGTCTAATATACAAGAGGAGTAAGAAGTCTTGTTACGCGAATTATGAGTCGAGCGATACGGGAATGTCTCATGTGAAACATTATTGTGTAGCATTGAGAATGACTCGACGAGAAAATTATGGGGCCCCGTAACAGATATTGTCTATCGTGGAATTCGAAATGGATAACATACGGTTAATGTTGGGTTATGCATCAACTTCACATTGGCAATAAAAGGATTAGGGTCAGAGCAAGGGTATCACAACAATTGAATTGTTTCGGACAATTACGTACGAGTACGTGACCGTCGGACGTGAACTCTCTCCGCACATGCTACACGCAATAAAAATCGTCGTCTAGTCTCCTACAAGATGCATAATAACGGCAATGAAGTAACAATGAAACGATATATAGTTAACAATTACGTGTTTCTTGCTTTTTCAATTGGCAAACAGGGAAAATAGACGAAGTGCACCGTCGAGTCATTTATCCGATCGGAGTGAGTGAGGTTACTAAGTGAAGCCAGACCAACACGCACCATACGTGTGAAAGTGGCGAACATCTGCGCGGAATGCATGCATTAGAGCTAAGTAAACGAGTCCGCCTCAGCTATCGTTCGCCGCTAGTTGCAAGGACTGACAAGGAGGTGACGAAACTATGTCGAGTATACAAGGTGCAAGCAAAGTGGACTTGAGAAGCATTCTTAATGGGTAAACGTCATTTCGGAATACCCTCGCCCGTCCCGCGCCGAGAAAACTGTCGAATTTTCCAACTGGGAGTCGAATCTAAGAACTGTGACACGAGACGTTACCAAAAAATTTTTTTTTTTCAAAATTGTCGTAGAAATTTTAGACAAGTGTCTTCAGGGGTGGAATGTGATTAGAGAATTAAAGCGAAGAAAAATATCGATATTTTCATAAAAAATAAAATAAAAAACAATTGTAATTCTCTGGGATTTATCTGATTTCTTACTTTTGCACAGCGCCGTCTAGCGTGAAATCGATGTAGCTTCAGTCGATAAAGAAAACAGATAAATTCCTACCTTTCCGGTTGGCGCTCGCTGCACGATGCCTGGTAAGCTGCGGGATTTCCGCTCAGTCAGTCCATTGTTGGAGTTACTTTCAGCGATGGTCGAAGGATGGCAGTGGATACCTGAACAAAGACTTCATGGATTTCCGTCTGGGTATTAAAATCCAATGGTTTCGGCATTTTTCTGATTTTCTTCACGCAGCCACAAGTATAAGGGTTGAAAGTAGGCTAGGAGACCTTTGGTTTGCATGGTTCTGGATCCTGTAAATTTTTCCATGGCCTCTGGCCAAGGTTTGCTTGATCCCAGTTTCATCATTTGCCTTTATCATAACAAACGGATTACGTAAGTTGATATTAGAAATTTGTAAACTTAGAAAATCATAAAGTAGTATTTATAGATTCGAATAAATCTAATTAAAAAAATAATACTTGGTGTCTAACAAAAGGTAGTAACATATAAAATGATTTATTGTTCATTCACTGCTGGGGATTTTAAAGAATATGTGAAGATTTCTTTATGAATCGATAACTATAGGCTCTTTATGTATCGACATTTGTTCGCCCGTTGATAGGATTATGATTAAGCTTATCCTAGGTGGATTACCTTAATCCAAGACCACTCTTGGAATTGCCGTACAAGTCACATCTGTACAGAGGTCGATAAGCGTTACCGGGCTCATAGCGTCCAGAAGATAAGCACGCAGCCTCGAGAAATTGGAATTGTATTATGAAGCTTACGAAGTAACTGGAAGACCGAAAATAACAATTTTTATAATGATTAATATCGTTTTCTCTATGGGCGGATTAATGTTAATCCACCTAATCATTCAAGAAAATACTCAAAATCAAGCCGAAAAATATATATTTATTTTTAAAAAAAATGTATTCCGTTTAGCATTGGACCATTAATTGTAAACAAATTTTAAAAAGAAATGCCAACGGCACGCGGTGTTCCCAAGCGGTCACCCATCCAAGTACTGACCGCGCCCAATGCTGCTTAACTTCAGTGATCGGACGAGAACTGGTTTTCTCAGCATGGTATGGTCGTTGGCGATGATTGTATGTTACTCATCGAACCTACCGTGTTTTGCTACGAATTGAATCATCTAATTTAACCTGATTATTGCCGGCCCTCGGTAAAGTAGAATCCACTGACAATCGTAGGTTCAATACTTAACCTTTCATTTTTACCAGCTGATAGTATAACAAACTAAGAAGTAACATCAAGTCCAAGATAAACAGGTTCTGACACCTTCGACCCTAACACCCTATGAGCCCTTCAGCCCCTGATTATCCCAAGCCCTTTATACGCCACAATAAAACTTGAAGAATCAAAAACATCAAGGCAGTTGGTTTTCCCAACTGCTGAACTACCTTATATACGGGACACTGGCAGCAATGTGGTACTTCGAACCAGGATCAAAATCTTCTTTACCACGAAGAACCGGATGTTGTATACCTTGGATGTTCGCCCTACAATTAAGCTAACCTATATTATCCCAAAACATTTTCAAGGTCGCCGGATGTGCAGTGTACATCTTGAGGAGCGTTATAAATAACACCAAGAGCAACTTTGTAAGCAAGACCTTAATTGCCACCAAAGGTCGTTGTAGTTGTCAGATCGGGTGTCATTGCCGAAGACAATCCATCGCCACTTGTCAACGCAATACGCAAATGGCAGAAAGGCGACCTTCTGCAGGGCCATGACGAACAGGAAATTGATGTCAGCCCGAGAATCGTACGTCGCAGTGTTGGTGAGTCCCAATCTTGAAGTGTGCGGTGGTGACGTCACTGACAGGGCTATGGTGTCTCCTATAGCCTCGTGAAAACCTGCGTTTACGTTTTCATCACTTAGCAAAGTGTCTGAGTCACTTCCGCCGAAATTGTCATGACCCTGACACCCTTCATTTTTTTGTAACACCAATTTCCGATCAGACGAACAGACCCGAATTTTTTGTTCACCACTGCGACCAATATTTTTGACAGGAGATTTTTTTTTTTCTTCTTTTAGTTAAGTCACTTACCGGGATTAGCTCCTTCTCGAAACACGAGAGGCTGATCTTTGTACTGGATGTAATAATGTACGTGTCCCATTTCGTGGTGAACGGTTACGAGATCTTCGAACGTGACCCGGGTACACATTTTGATCCTGCAACGTGAACATACATTCGTTATCCTAATGCAACACGGTTGTTCACTCGCCTATTGCTGCAATATGCTCCATCGTCACTGGAGGATCAAGTCAGATTCTCCTTTCCCCTTGTTTCTATTCACCGGAAGTCCTTGCCGTCATACATGTCCCAGGCGGACCCATGGCAGACCATTTCTCGATTGCCCGTGGGTCGGGTCATAATCGAGTTCTTCCAGAAGCTTTCGGGCAACCAGGGAAATCCAATGGAATGAAAAAAGTCTTCGGCTATCTTGAAGAACTTGATGGGCGTGTAATTCTACGATAAATGGATTTGTCTTAGGTCAAACTGAAAATGATCATTAATGCATTCACGCGTTTGAAAAAAAAAAAAAAAAACTGATACTTGATTGCGATTCAATCATTTACTTGTTTGATAAGTGCTTTGGTCAAATCTGTGTCGTCAACCTCCGGATATGGTAAAGAGAATTTTTGAACGTGGATCCACGACTGCGCCCACATATCACCTGTAATTAATTTTTTTTATTTCATTGATTTGATTTTTTTTTACTATTAATAAAATAGTATTGACCAGATTTGGCGATACCCAGAAAAAAATTCCTTTCTCCAATTAATATTATAATGATCTAATCTATGATATTTAATGGTGAGAAATTGCGTGACGCATTTACCTAGCAAATGAGCCGGTATGTAATTATTCGGAACTCTCTTTGTTCCGTACTTAACACGAACCCGATTTCTCACGTAAGCGTGGAGCTGCAAATAAAGAGGCCGGACTTCATTCCAAAGCTGTTCGATGGTAGCCTCGAAATTAGGATCATCGTAACCACTTGTCCAGTATTTTCCTGCTGTCGTAAATCCTGTAAAAAATGATTGCACGTGACTTGACGTGGTCGGACCTCACGAATGGCGTGTGAAACGAAATGTGGAGGTAAACAGGATGATATCTTTCGGTACAATGTACACTTTCGATGTCGATGGGTTATGGAGCACCGGCGAAGCTTTATCGAGCTTCTTACCGTTCAACAAAGCCACCTCCTTCATCAGTTCAACGTAGTCGACATATTTCTTCCGGATTTTCTTACCCGTGGCAGCGCGCCAACTTTTCCACACGTACAGCAGCTCTTCGGGGTCCTCCGACGTTGCCATGATCTCGAGTAGATCTACATAAGTCGTTGAGTAGAGAAACTGTCGCGGAATATACTTGTATGATAAAAGCACGTACGGTGAGAAACGTCAGGTTGTGAAATGTATCGAATAAAATTGAAAATTGCAGAAGGTACACGAGGGAAACAGTAGGAATTGGAATTTAATGTACGAACCATTATTTCATCGTGTATCATCATAAAAATTGATCACCTGGTTCTAGTCTGAGACTTTCATTGGATTCTCCTTCAATTTTTTCGTTTTTTTCGCTACCTTTTTCCATTAGTGATCGATGTCTCATTTTTTGGGCGAGGAAATTCGATTTTTTTGCTTTTACCGGTGACTTTGTGTTTTTCATCGACTTCGTGATGAATTTATCGGATTTTGCGTTTTTTGATTTTTTATACGGTTGGATTGTGGCGGTACCATAAATTGTCTCCATTTCGTTGATGATTTTATCGAGCTGTCGTGGGGTATTTTTTTTTTTTTTTTAATATTGGGAATTTGGTCGGGAATTTTTAGTTGTGGTGGGATTTATTACCTTGCGAAATTTTTCGTCAGATAAGGCAGCCACACCGAGTACAGCTAGCATTTCAAACTGTCTCTTCGTGTCTGAAGAGTCATTGAAATTCTTGAAGTCATATTGCGTAGCTGCTCGCCAGACGGATCTTTGGAATCTGGCGAGACGTTCTGAAGACTTCAACTGCCCATTATAAATATTTTGTTATTTTTGGCAATTTACAAAATTTTGTTGCATATAAATGTTCCAACATTACCGCAGCTACTCTCGTTTGCTCCGTAATGTTGCTTTCGAAGTTCCATTGGTTGATTGAGTTGCGATGATATTCCACAACGCTCAGATTATTTACCAACGACAGAAACTGTATTATAAAAAATAATTAATATATCATATCAATATAATTCTTTTAACAAAAAATGATAATTTAGAAATCGGTAGGAAAAAAATCTTAACCTTATCAGGTTCTAGAAGGTTAGTTTCCGGTCGATTTCCATGCTGCTCACCATGACTGTCCCATGATGGTTTTGTTGTATTTTTTTCTCTCGTGAGAATATCGGTCCCATTATTTTCCTTCACGTGTTTATTTTCCGAGGAATTTTCTTCGGAAAATGTACAAGCCACGAAGAAATGCAACCATAAAGTCCGGATTTTCCATGTCAACATGTCACCAACGAATTCATGACAGTTTCTTCCGAATTTGACAGAATCGATAACTCGATGGAATTGGACCGATTATTTAATCCAGCTTCGATTCATTCTTGTTTATTACGTTCCAAGGTGTGTCCACATGTTGTTTTTGTCGGGGTGCTCGGGTTTCGGTGCTCGGAAGTTAAAAACAAGTGTGCTGGAAAGCGTGACAAGATTAACAAGGATGACCCTGAATTCGCAGACTGCTACGCAGCATCTCAAAAACTGGCGAACTCCGAGGTGATCTTGTATTCAGTCAGCACTTCAGAAAAAGGTTTTGGTACAAAAAACAATTTTTTTTTTCAGTTTCATTGTTCCAGTCTAAAAATTGTGACCTCGTCCCCCAAAAATCACAATAATACAAGCTTCTTAATTATCGTCGAATTAAAAAAAAATTAATTTATAATTTTCTAATTAATTGCATGATTATTTTCTCAATAAAGTGTCACACTCTTTAGTGAGTTTATGTGTGTACTAAACGTAGTTGTCATTGGATAATATGTAAAGGGTAATTACGAGGGCGAGTAATGGTAATGAAGCCGCGACCTAGCGAGCAGGTCATCAATGTACGACGTCTCGTAGCTAAACTCGCTCTCGACCTACTTGTAATTACACCAACGAATTTTGTAAGCAATTTGTACTGCGTCGCAGGGATTCAGGAGTTTCAAGGCCAGCTGCTTCAAGGTCCGCGAATTTTTAGTAGGAATTGCCCATCTATGTCTGTACTTATTAAACTGGTAAACGCCATTTCAGTTCCCACAAGTTTTCAGTGCTACTCATTCCGGTAGATGATTCAGCGAGGCACGCAAGAAAAATAATCTTGCTAAACGTTTAATTGCATTTATGATAGGAGGAAAAAATGGTCCTTATTCAGAAAAGAGACATTTATATCATCATCAAAAAATTCCAGGCATTGTATAACATACCATACCATGACATATCATATTGCCCAAATAAACCCACCCCATATGTGCCCATGGCAATCAATATATTTTTTTTTCATACTCGATTAGAAACTGATTCCGCTTAGAATGACTCCATTACATTGATCAAGGTCCCTGAAGAGTATGTCACGAAATGATATATTCATTCGTCAATGATTTTCACAACAAAGATTTACCCGCTGTTTCTATTTTCCCCGTTCGATAGTTCATTCATTGCCAATGTTTTTCGACAACCGTTTTTGTCGATTTTATGGACAGGCTCATGGTAAAAAGTTTACGTTCCATGTGCTCCCGTTACGCACCAATAAACCACGATACCTGCATTGAGTAGAGTACAACTCATGTTAGCCTCGCACACGTGTTTCACTGCCTTAACCGAACGATCGAGGTGTTTATCGATGAGTCAGTGAGACCGTGATCCATGGATCGCTGTGCCTCACATGGCTGCCGCTCATTTCCCATGATATGCACTGGCGCTTCGTCGGACGCGTGCATTTTCATTAATAACAGCGAATGGCTCGGTAGCTTGTGTATCAGGAAAACGAGAAGCAAATTGCTCGGCGTCTTCGCTTCAGGCTACTCATTGTGGCTGAAGTTTCATTCGCAACGCTTAACAAGAATCTCAACAGTACGATATGTATTATAATGCACGGCACCTGTGGAACTGCGTTCTGACAATCAATTACGATTATTGCCACTGAACGCGCATATGTTGGCATTGATATACAATATGATATAATATTCCTTTTACGTAACTCGTGGCAAGGTCAATCGACGGTCCACCTGAAGAGATACACTCGTAACCGTGAACGTCATAATGACTGCATGCTCGGGTCTTATCCGTTACAGGAACAGCACATCCTCAAGCACACGGAGTCTTGGATCCAACGACTGATAAATCTGCCGACCGGAAGCGAGCCTGGTCTCAAGAAAGAGGAAACGACGAAGATTATTCAAGCCAGTCATGGAGCGTCGTTATTTCGGTTCATCAGGAATAAAGTTATTTTTAGTGAAGGAATTTATAGATTTATTAAATCTGTAAGACAAATTTTATACATAGCCTAGAATCTAGATAAGCTAAATAACAGAAAATAGGCCCGGAAGGTGATAATAGGACGAGTGTCCGAATATATTTTTACGATGCATTCGATACTCACTAATTTATTTTAATTGTGGAATAATCTATTAACGCTATAATTTTCCAAAATAAATATTGTCATTTTTCTTTATTTATTTATTTATTTTTCTTTTTGGAAATAAGTTACTTAATAGAGTACGTGCTTCCGTGTATAACCTTCTTACCGATCGTCCCGACGTTGTAGCCACTTTCGCATAGACTAATTATAAATATTACGCGTGCGAGGTCGAATCTTTGTTTCTCACGCTCGAGCCGACGACGACGATTCGAGAGCGCTCCTCAGGGTGGGGCACTTTGCATCTCGACGCGCTGCGCTCTCTTCATCGACACGTTATCATCGTTACACACAGCGACGTGTTTTCCGAATGTTTTATTGAAATATGCGCATATTTAATAGGTTTTGGTACAGCCAATGCAACGTGTGCATATATAGGGAGATGTGTTACCGAACCGATGCCTCTATACTTCATTATACCTGACTCACAAATTCCTTGGAATAATCGTGGTGCGGCGACGAGTTATACACGCCCGCACGATTCATCGTGACTCGTCCGCTAATTGCACCGTGAATGAATGTACCGCAATTTTATCAGGGGCTAAGAAATAACAAAACTACCGGAAGTCAGAATTGCTGATTTCTCCTGTGATACTTTGTTTTTTTTTTTTTCGTCCGGCCACAATTATTTCGTTAATAGCGAATAATTAAAATTATACCTTTTCATCGCAAATAACACTCTTTTTTTTGCACTGTGCAATTTGGGTAATTTTTTTAATGCAAAAAAAAAATGTTTATGTGAGCAGCAGATTTTTTCATTGTTTTCAATGTTATTAAATGTCCACCATCTGAAGATGAATATTGTTCACATGTTTTCGTAATTTGACGAGTAAACATTGTTTTCAGAGGCCAACGTCGCAAAAGGAAATTGTGTCAATTTATTGCAGTCGGGTGGCCGAGGGTTAATTATTATCCATTATTCTTCTGTTGTTGCAGCCTCAACAATTCGCAGTATTTCAGCAATTTTATGTTCAACAGAAGCCGCGCATCTGATGGGTCCGCGTATAAACAGGAATTATGTAAGTAAGAGGTAAGCCGTGGTAAGTACGCTCACCTTACACGTACTTGAACCCGCAGATTTGAGGCCACGTGCATCGTACCAGCCCCGATCTCGTGAGACCGGCAGTCGTTATCTCCGATAAGATTGGCATTGTCTGCCACGAATTCACTATTACTATTCCACTGCGTTGCGCTTTTCCTTTCTCGGTTTAAATCATACAAAAAATTTCAATACTCCACACGACGTCAAGATTCATCCCTCAATGGATGGAGGAACCATTTGTGCAGCTCTGTCTTCCATAAATGGTTATTTTATTAAAGTAAAATATATTTTTCACAATTATCGATCAGAAAGATTTTTTTTTATTGGTACTTTCTATTGCAAATTTATTTTGAAAAAATTATAATAATAATAATAATTTTAAAAAAAATTGTACAATGTATCGGTATCAATGTCCTTACGCCAGTTATTACACACGATTCACTCTTACACCGTTTTGTGTGTTTATGAACGTCGCCAAAGGCGACCAACCATAGGAAACTTGGAAATAGGGCACGCGGTGAACCATTTGCGATCGATGTTGCTACCAGCTTGCCCAAGGTGTCTCTTCATCGTTGAATGGTTTGTCAGATACCACGGTCACCATGTCCTCCTACTATCCACCCAGTGTATATACCGAGTGCGTATGGATTTACGTTATTCTAAGCCAAGTTGATGCTATTAGCTATGACAAATATTTAATTTTCCACAAAAAATATACGATCTAACATAAATAAATAAATCTGTTCTTATATTTAATCAAATTGTCGACTGATTTTTCCTGTGACTTTTTTTTTTATTCAACAAATCTGATTAAAATTTTTGTGAGACTCACAATTGATTTAGCTTGGAATGCCCTGTACAAATCAGCTCACCACAATTTTTTGTTCTTTTCATTATTCTCATCGCTTTCCATTGTACACACTTTTTATATGTTAACGAAATAAATCACGATGAGTCTGAGTTCCAAGTCGTTTCACGTACTCATCTCGTATATTTCGTTCCACTTGACATACGCAAAAGAAAAAAAACGAGAAATTTAATTACACCATACGAAACGAGTCGCCGACGCTTTGTTGAAAATTTGCGCATAGCCGGTATGTGTACTTAAGTTTTTCAATTCGTGCCTTGTTCACGGGACGTTTGCGTAACACGAGCACGACCAGTCTGGACATTACGGTTAAGAGGTACATCGTCTTCGTCGTCTCCATCTTAACTCTTCAAGGTCGCACTCGCAGGACTGCTGACCTAGACAGTCACTAGTTGCAATACTACGGTGCCATTACGTTCCAGATCATCGTGAGACTTTTCACGGTGAGGTTTTTTTTTCTGGGCGCGGTTGTTTGCTCACTCGACACACTGTGCAACGTTGAAGAGTGTCGATGAAGGTGGAGAACGCTATTTCTCTATGCAAACCATTACCAACAACAAATACCTCGAGTTGTTTCATTAAATTTAATTAAATTGTCAAAGAAAATCACCAAGTGATCAATCAAATGGATCATCATATGAAAAGTACCAATTTTCGCCTCTTCATGGAAAAAAAAAACGTTTGTTTGAATCGATTAACAAAAATCAAAATTTTACCAATCACCGAGGTAAAAATTTGAAGAAAATCGGTTGAGTGGCTGATTCGAATCGTCAGCTGGGAAAAAAAATTAACTGTCCCAAGAAAAATAATGTATTCCTTCGACAAAGTTCATTCAAAGCACACTAAGTCATTAGTAAATTACACTTTCCTGCTCAGAATAACAGGCATTCAGTCTGCTCATCAGGAATGCTTGAAAGTCTCTCGCATCTCCATTCTCATGTCACGTTCGATTCTCCATTGAATGTGCGACAGTGACATTTATCACCCACAGAATGATCGTCATGATTTTCTCGGACGTCTTTGCTACGACGCGCAGACTAATTGTTGAGTAGTCGAAGAGTCTCGTTTTTTTTTTAAAGCTAATACGCTGTTGCACTGGTACCTGGAACATGTGATACCTGCAGCAGGCGTCCATAATTCTCCTGTGAGCGATGAATCAGAATCATGTCGTGATCCTAATGACACCGAGTCATTGAGACGCATGCGTGCATGCGAATTATGAGACACGTACGTCGTCTCGACGCATGTAATTGATAACTTCCGATCTAGTTTAACGCAGTCACCTCGCCTGCGACGTTCATCCTCACCTACATCCATAAACGACACGATTTACAGCGACTTTTCCATTGTAATTGAAAATCGAACCTAAGATTTCATTGTCAGAGATGATTTGCTGATGAACAAAATGCTGCACCCATCGAAGTATACGACTTTACATCAAAATGTAACATCGGCTCGGTGTCTTCGACGGGAATTACAGTCATTTTGTCATTTCAAGGTGTCAGAGGTGCAGGATTCAAGGATTCGAGCAAGCGTCACACATTACAAATGCAACAAGACAAAATTGATGCTGATGACATGCAGACATTGCAAGCAAACCTGCCCATCAACGCAATCGCTATCAGCAAAGACCCAAGTCATGATCATCCACTCAAGAGACATTTCCAAAAGTTCCGAAAATCTGTCTTGATGGCAAAAACACCATACCAGGTCGGAGTGTTGCAGAGACCTCGGAGTGCACGCATAATCCAAAGTACATGATTCCAAACTCCCATACACGTTGATTGCCAGTTCTCCAACTCATCGGACAATGGTCCTCATTGAATGGCAGTCCCATCAGCGAGTTCCTAAGTTGGGACCATGACGAAGATTCGCGGGACTTGGATGCAGACTGGAGGATGAAGAGGTCACGCTTGTATCGGGTCGGCACGCTCATATCTTGGATAAGGTAGGACCAGGAACGTGGGAAAACTGGTCACGGTGTTGCAAGTGACCTCCTCCACCGTCGCCGTCTCCTTCCACCTGGTTTCCTCGATTCCACATGGTTCTCCATGTCGCGCGTTCGCAACGATGCCGAACGACTCCCCCTTTGCTTTATCCTCTGTCTTCCTTTTTGTCGTTCACCGCTCCACTCGTTTTTATTCCTCGTTCCGTTCGTCCTCGTCGACACATTAGTGTCTTTTCTACTCCCCCACCATCGCCACCGTATTATTCTAAGCAGTAGGACAACGTGTACCATGCACGGTACGTCTTTGCCGGGCGTTTGCGAACCTCCACCAGGTTTTGTCCCCACTTCGACTTGCTGATGACCTCTCGCGTCGCTCGAACTCCTGGCACGCAGGGAGATAAATGTATACGTTGGTGCTCGTGTCACTTTTAGTAACGCAGTGAGCTAAGAAACTATCGGGTCAGTCGATCGTCACACAGGCGGCAAGAATTTAACAACGATTTTAGTGACTGGTTTCCCTGAATGCGGAGAATCGGAAACGAAAAGTGGATTTAAGTTTCGTGGATCGAGTTCTATGTCAATTGGGCATTGGGGTAATTTTTGTGCGGGAAGTCATTTCTGTTACTCACCCTTAAGACCAATCCGAGAGACATGGAAGTGTTGCTTCGGCAAGTCAACGTTGTTGTGGTCCGTCCCAGTGAAAGAAGCTTCGTAAGTTGGCATGCGGTTGATGAAGCATTTGTCGGGGTTAAATATTAAGCACGTGATTAGCATGAGCGGGGTTAATTAGGGGTTGACGAGCCTGGTCATCTATTATTAGGTCACCGACAAATTTATTGTTACTTTGCAAGCTGAGGGACCATTGTTAACGTTGATTTGAAAAAAATGTTCGTTTAGCTAATTGTGTGTTGGAGGTTTTTTTTTTAATGCAGCATGAATTCATTTCATTTTTAATCATTTAAAGATGTAAGAAATTCAAGTTTTTTTAGCCATTCTGAATTTTATTTAGTGTTGGGCTCGTGGTTTTTCAGTGTTCTGCAAAATTTCCAATATGTTTATCGATGTTCATGTAGAATATATTTTACTAGTTATTGCGATAAAACGAAGAAAAAATAAATTATTTCTATCGTAAATTTACCTCCCACGAATTTCACGTTATCAGCATAATCTCCACTGCGTAGGACGTAATTGATTGGGCACGGAGCTGTAGTGGGAGGAAAAATGTATCGATTTGTTGATGGGGTGTGTTTTGGTGGTTTCGCCGAGCGGGCAAATAGAGAATTAATTATGAATGGATTAGAGCAGCGAATGGGGTCATCGAAATTTCCGAGCGTATTCAAAAATTATTTCCGGATCGGCTTTCCCGTATATAATATTAACAATTTCCAATCAGATGATTACGAAAATCCGGAACTAATTTGCAATTTATATTCTTATTATTATTATTAATTTTAAATATCTGCTACGATTTATAAAATAATGAAGGGCTTACATTTCAATAATAAATAATCATTTCACTCGTTTCCTTTTTTCAGATGCTGATCGGATTTTTTCTTTGCCTTTTGTTATCGATCGTCTCTTGTCAATTGGATCTGCCACCATTGAGAGATGACAGAATCGACGATTACAGTCGTCAACAGAACGGCAGATTCGATGGTTACAATCGTCAACAGGGTGACAGAATAGATGGTTATAGTCGTCCGCAGGATGACAGACCCGACAGATTTGATGGTTACGGACGTCAGCAAGGCCAGAGACCAAATGATCTCGATTACCGAAACGTTTTGGCTAGGCTTGATTTTCTGGGTGCTGAAAGGTGCAGCAATAACGTTGCTGCTCAATGGGCTTACGAGACAAATGTCAACGAATACACTCAGCTACAAGCGGTACGTGCAATTTTTTTTTCCAACCAAAATTTGGACTTGCTTTGATTAATTATTGGACAAGTTCATGAGAAACCACGTTTCGAATTTTGATACTACCGTAATTCAATTTCCCGAGCCATATTTTTATTAACGTCATTAAGGAAGAGTAACAATTACCAACGTTTAGCAGAAAACCATCAGTTTTTATAACGCAGAGTAATGGGCACTTATCTCCAACACGAAAACTTTCACTTGCTGTCACCTGTAGCGTAATACACATTCGTTTTATCGACCCGGATGCCCAATTTTTCACGTCGCAACGTGGCCCGTATTATATTTGTAGATAACATCAAAACCCGCGTGTCTTTACTTAGCATTAGGGAGTTTTTGCTTTGCGTGGTCTATTTTTTTTTTTTTTTTTTTTTTTAAAGAGGACTATAATTTGACCATGCAAGTTACTCATTAGTGCACAAAACTACACCTTTTTATGCCTGCAGTGTGGCCAAGGTGTGCGAGAAAGTAGCTTTAACGCACTAGTGCGAAAAAAGTATCCGAAAAATTTTAAAAAAAATCGTGAGCTTCATAGCTCAGATATGTGCGGAGATTTTTTAGAAGACTATTTTTCACCTGCTCGTGGCTACTCGAGGATTCACGACAGAGGGCGTGCACTCTGCAGTTCGCTAATGTACGCCTACGTACGGGAAATGTTCCCAGGTGATGCCATTGTGCCTGAATAGTCGTTGCGACTGGGATTGAGTAACAGTAGGGGATCCACTAGCACTTTATCTGTGACAAGGCAGCACGACAAGCCTAAGCTCAACTTCGCACCGAGTCCGTTCCCCCAGGTTAAAAAAAAATCATCGGTAGCCACAGTGACTCGTCTCATAGTAATTATAATTGTTGTCCTGAACGATTACGTTGACGTTTTTCCATATATTCTGTCGGGAAAATAAAAAAAATATCGTCTGGGAAGAGAACAATTTTTTTTTCTGAATTTTCGTTTATAACGAAGTTGCTCCGAATGTTTTATTCCTAAAATAAATATTTGTCAATAAATTTTTTTTTATTCATAGTGAAAGTCCTAAATTATAGTATGCATTTTGCAGTCAACAAATAATAATAATAATAATAATATGGTTATCGCAAAGTTTCTCATAGGATGGCAAGTACTCGGTTAAACCAGTTCCTAATCTCGAAAGTCGCCCTTTTCAGGTCGTGAACTCGATATATATCAATAATGGTAAAACCCCCCTCCCCCCCAAACTGTAGCACTTTTTCCCACGGAAATTCATCAAGGTGAACGATGTCAAAAAAAAATGGATCTGCGATAGTAATATTAATAATTTTTTTTTAAATTTAATTTTTTTTATATAGAATTTTCCTCAATCTCCGTTAGACCGTATTTAAGATAACACAAATTGAATTCATGTACAGTTTCATCTTAATGGCACATATCCTTAAAAGTCTTGGGAATAAAATGTCATTGTTAGAAAATTACATCAAAGAGTATGAATAGCTCTATTATAATGGGCATAATCGCGCTTGCGGATTATTCTCAGGTAATTTAGTATTACGATGTTATTATGTTGTACGAGCAGCTGGAGGCGCAGCGACTGTACGCCGACTTCCAGAACCAAGCCTGGCAATTGATCTCCAGATTGGATGGAGCTAATGTCAACGAACCAAATGTGGCCCGACGCTTGAGATATCTTTCCGCTGTTGGACCCGCTGCACTTCCACCGGATCAACTTGACAGAGTGAGTCAAGCTAATTAGTTCAATGGCAAAGTTTGAATTTAAAAAAAAAAACAACCCTGGAATACCTAAAAAAAATTACTGGCCTATCTATTTTATAATATCCTAATTATGGACTTAACCATAAATGGCCATGATAAAATTTAATTGATTTAACAAAAAAATTCTTGATACTATTGGAGAGCAAAGAAAAAATGATGTCGACTTAGTGAGGTAAATTTATTATACATATTCGCTTAAGGTTGTATTATTTACTGGACTTGAATCGCCACTAGGAAATGTTTCCGGTTGCTACTCTTCAGCGCACGATAAATGCGTGCCCGTGGAAAATGAGCTAGTGGCACGAAAAAAAAAAAAAAAAATCTTGGTGCAATCCTCGTCTAGTCTCTCTTTACGATCTTGAGCGCACTCAAACGCAACTGACTATACGTAGACTCGTGCTTGATGATGAGTTAATTTGCTTTCACTCGTTGTCTCGTTTCAGTACAACCGAATAATAAACGATATGCTGAGTATATACAATTCGGCTACTATTTGTGCGTACAACGATCCCTTCCGGTGTGGACTTCGCCTTTATCCAGGTACGGTATATTTTATCATTTTTTTTTTACAAACAATATCATTTTTACATAAATTACTTATAATTTCAAGATCCTTTCGTTTGAAATAAAAAATGGAACATTACGAATATTATATATTATTTAAAAAATTGGGATGCAAAAATACAAAATCCAAAATTAATTAAAAATCTCAGAGCAGCGATAAATTGTAAAATTATAGGAGATAATAATTGAAGCAAGGCACAGTGACGTGATTTCTTCAAGTATGGCAAAGCGATGAGTCGGTTGTCGTGAAAGCTTGAATATCATCATTTTATGAGGTTCAGTAATAATTGCACGATTAAAGTGAAACTCTTCAGGAGACGACGACTCGATGCCAGACAAGATGCACCGAGAATATGAAAACTATGATTCACGCATGAATCATAATATTACGAACAATAAATAACACGTGTCGTCGTTTGACAGATATCTCGAGGATTATGGCGAAAAGTCGTGACTGGGATGAACTTCAGTGGGTTTGGATGGAATGGAGAAGACGCAGTGGCTCCCAAATTCGGGACTTGTATGGACAACTGGTTCAATTGAACAACGATGCCGCAAGATTAAATAGTGAGTTATTTTTTTGAAAGCAAAATAAAAAATCGTAGGTAATTATTTTTTTATTAAAATTTGCAATTGAGCGATTAAAATGACGTTGACAGTTAAAATATTTGTTTAACTGTTCTTCATTTAGTTACTTTTTCAATTTTATTATTATTGTTATTACTGGAATTATATTTCGATAAAAAAAAAATTAGGCATATGTTGGAGACCTACAATTTTTTTAATTAAATGAATTTGAAAAAATGGTATTTAAGGAAAAAGTCAATAAAACCAGTATGGATGTTTATGACTGATGATAAAATCTTGTTTATTGCAGATTTTACTGACGCAGCGGAATATTGGACTTTTCCGTATGAAACCCCGAATTTCCAGCAGGAAGTCGATGATGTATGGGAGAGCATAAGGCCACTTTACGAAGAGCTTCATGCTTACATCAGGAAGAAACTTCGGGATCTTTATGGACCTGAGAAAATTGGAGGACACACGCCACTTCCGGCTCATATACTCGGTAAAAATAATTGGCTTGAAAATATTTTTTCTCATGTAACAAATTTAAAAAAAAATTGGACCTTTTATTACTAATTTATAGCAGGTGTTAGATTTTATCGAGTCTCTTAAAATTTCGTCTGAAGATAAACGAAGCCATCAATTCTGTCTAAATCAAAACGTCGATAATATTTCGAAAGAATATAAAATGAGTGATTGGCCGTTTTCAGGAAACGTATGGGCTCAATCATGGACCAACATAATCGATTTAGCGACGCCTTATCCCGGAAAATATTACATGGACGTATCGGAAGAAATGCAAGCTCAGGTTAATTTTTCAACCATAAGATACATTTTTTTTTTTTCAAAAAGTTTTAGTGAAACTAAATTAACTTTATTATTTGTTTAACAGGGTTACACGCCAATAGACATGTTCCGAGTAGCTGAAGAATTTTACCTATCATTGAACTTGAGTGCAATGCCACCGGAATTCTGGGCCGGAAGTGTTTTGGTTGATCCTGGCGATCGTCCATTAATTTGTCAAGCTTCCGCCTGGGATTTTTGTAATCGTTTGGATTACAGGTAAATTTTTTTTTTAAATATATAGAACATGAGATTTTAGAGGAACAAAAATTTTTTTATACGTCTTCGAAACATTGATGATTTTTTTTTTAAGGATCAAGATGTGCACTAAGGTCACGATGAAGGATCTCATTACCGTCCATCACGAAATGGCACACATACAATACTTTCTCCGATACAGCGGCTTGCCTCGAGAATTTCGGGACGGAGCAAATCCAGGTAAGAAATCCATTAGTCAATTAAAATTTTTTTTAGGTGAATTAAAAAAAAATACTGCAATCCTCAAAGATATCCACGAAGATGGGTAAATATTCACTGATTTTCCATGTGAGGCGGAAGGCAGTGTCGTGCAGTGGCTTTTACATTTAATAGCTGGAAAGTGAGCATGCATGAGCTCGGAAATGCACCCGAGATGCATTCATAAATAATATAGATAGACTTGCCCATATCAACATTGCAGAGAAGCAATGAACTCGACATATGTTGAGTGCATGCATTTTTCCATGCTGGTTAATATTTAATAGTCAGTAACGTTTCGCCGACGCAATTGAGATAATCCAGCCTCAACTTATTGATATTGATTTTTACAGCCGACAAATGAACATCTCAAAAATATTTTAATTCCAATATTCTCACTTTTGCAATAATTAAAAATAAATAAAATTCATATTTCCTTTGTAAAAAAATTATTTCCTATTTTTTCTTGATCAGTGGTGCTTTTCATTATTTAACATAATTTTTGGGTGATTCTATGTACCAATCAAGTTTTCGACAATTAAAATTTTTTAAAAAATTCATAGAGAATGCCGCACATATTTTTTCCTGCAATTTTCCACCTATGAAGTCAGTGATCATTAACGCGTTATCGGCACTTGATGTCAGCCTTATAACATCCGTAATAACCGAATCCATGCAACTAACGATGCGCACGATAATCTCGCAAATTACGGAGCAATCAAAGGAGCTCGTTTAATTAGCAAGCACATTAATCGTACGGTACCTTAAGTGTGAGCAGTCCGGACGCTTGCATATGGACGACGGAAAATATTTTTATTACGTGGAACCGTAATTATGGCACTTTCACCATCGCAAACTCGCGCACTCGAGATACGCTTGGACTACCGCAAACCGGAAGTACCGCAAAGCCTTTGCGTAAACCGGCCGGAGGACCCGCTAGGGAAATTTCAAACTACATTGCATCGACTCGACTTTTAATATGGTCTCCCGACGTACCACATTTACACCTTTTCCACTTCAGAAAAAAATTGTAAAATGTAATAAACATAACGCATGTTATGAGCTCTTGAACAAATCAGGCCGGATACAAATAAATCATTCCGGATCAGCTTCCTGCTACACACTTAACATCAGCACTTGAACACATTTTAATTTTTTAATTCTTCGCTAATTAATTGAGAAACGAATAATCATGCAAAGTATTTGTTTACTTATTCGATGATTGGACCGATATAATAGACGTGTATCAACGACTGGTAATTTTATACAATTGCTGCTTGAATTCTTTGTCGCAAAAAAAAAAGTAGAAGGTGTGAGACAGCGAAATTTATTGATTCGGAATTAGCATTGCAAATGATTTTTTATAATTCTACATATTAAAATATAAAATTCGTTTTTTTTTGTATTTTTTAGGATTCCATGAGGCAGTTGGTGAAGCAATTGCTCTAAGCGTCGGTACGCCAAAACATCTTGGAACGCTTGGATTGGCAAACAAGTATGTGAACGAGCCAGCGGCCGACATAAACTATCTTTTTTCCCTGGCGATGGAAAAACTGGTGTTGCTGCCCTTCAGTATCGCGGTGGACAGATGGCGATGGGACGTATTCCGTGGAGTGGTAAATCGGGAGGAGTACAATTGTCACTGGCACAGACTGATGGAATTGTACACCGGAACAAAGCCTCCAGTTCTGAGATCAGAAGACGACTTTGATCCAGGAGCGAAATATCACGTTCCGGCGAACGTTCCCTACATTCGGTGAGTATTCGATCGAAAACGTTGTTGCCTGTTGCTTTATAACCACGCGATGAAACTTTTCTTACCCATGAGGTTGCACGTCAATTTGCAAGCAAACAGCGTGTCGATCTCGATTTATATTTCTTGCTATTGCTGCGTTATCGAGTGGATCTTTGCGGTCTACAAATGATTCACGATCTCACCAGCGCGAACTTGTGTACGTCGATACTTAAATGTGGTTAACCATCGGCAGCGAGGAATGTTTTGCCGGTCGAAGTTGTAAGACAGGACCAAGGATTTGTAGGTTTTGGTTGAATCGTTGCGTCGCAGAAGCAATTTACTCCGGTTTTCTTCTTTGGTTTTATTGTCGGAAAGAAGCACATTTGTAATACGTGTAGTAACATAGGGGGAAAAAAACATACAGGTCACTTTTTTGTGATATCGGTAACAGTCACACCGTGGCAGCGGCAGATACTAACTAAATCCTACCGTAGGTATAAAAAAAAAGGTACAAAATGTGAAAGCGCTCTACCTTCATAACATCAGCATATACAGTTCCTCGAGTTTGTCAACCGTGATGCGAATACAATGAAAACGATCATCAATACAAAAATTGGTAGCGCAAAAAATGGGCCCCGGGAAAATTTGAAAAGTGTTCCTGTCAATCGTGGTCATCGTTCTGGTGTCGAATTTCCATGCAATTACGTGAAACAGATCTTGTCCGGAATATAATACTTCAAAGGTTCACGTCGTTGTCCAAATGACAGTACAAATGTCATTGCCATACTTTGTGCGCATAACAGACTCAGCTCTTCACGGATCACAGATAATACAAACCCATCCCTCCCTCACCCGATCATGAGGATCATATAGAAATTACGTGAGAATGAGCAAACAGGCAATCAATTTAACAACAAGTACCAATTGCGTTGTCATTCCCTATCGGTTCAATGAAAACCCGAGTTACGGATAACTTCCATGGCCGGATTCATGGCCGGATTCGTAGCCACCGCCGTAATCACCTCCCTCGTAACCTCCCCCGTAGCTTCCGCCATAACTGGACTCTCCACCACCGTAGTCACCACCGCCAGACGAGTGGCCGTGTTCTTCATGGTGTACGGGGTAGGGCACCGGGACCTTGACGGGGTAGGGCACCTTCTTTTCAACGGGATAGGGAACCGGTTTGGTGACGTGAACCGGGACAGGTCTTTCAACTGGAACCTTGACTGGATAGGGCACCGGTTTTTCCACGGGGTAAGGTACATGTTTGGTAACTGGATAAGGCGCTGGTACGGGAACCTTCACGTGAACCGGTACAGGTTTTTCGACATGATAAGGCACGGGCCTATCGACATGTACCTTGACTGGATAGGGCACAGGCTTCTCGACGGGATAGGGCACGTGTTTCTCAACCGGTACTGGATAGGGTTTGTCAACTGGAACCGCGATGGGTCGGTCAACCGGTACTTTAACCGGATAGGGCACCGGTTTCTCTACCGGATAGGGTGCAGGCACGTGAACGTGAACCTTCACTGGGTACGGTACCGGCTTTTCAACGGGGAAGGGTGCGGGCACCGGCACTTTGACGGTGTAGTGAACCTTCTTCTCCACGGGATAGGGTTGGGGTACGTAGACCTTGTAGGGCACTGGTCTCTCGACGGGCACGTGAACTGGGTAGGGCACTTTTTTCTCGACCGGGTAAGGCGCCGGAATGTGAACCGGGACCTTCACGAGAACCTTGACTGGATAGGGTATCTTCTTCTCGACTGGATAAGGCTGGGGCACGTGAACTTTCACCGGGTACGGTATTTGCTTCTCCACCGGGTAGTGTACTTTCTTCTCAACTGGATAGGGCACCTTGACGTTCTTCACAATGGTGATCTGCTTGATTTTGCCCTCGTCATGTCCGTGTCCGACGGATCCCCCGCTCTCGTAGCCGTGACCTCCTGCATAGAAGCCCCCAAAGTCGTGTCCGCCACTTTCGTGACCACCACCTCCGTATCCGCCCTCGAAATGATGCAGTCCTCGTTTCTCTTGCTTCTTCTCTTCACCTGCAGCAACTGAGCTCTCGGAACCTGAGGTGCTTTCCGCCGATTTCCCGTCACTCTGAGCCTCCTTCACATCCTCTTCTTTACTGCGGGCCAAGCCGATCAGCAAAGCCGCTACGAAGAGCGTTGAGAGCTGGAAAAAGTGGTCCAAGGTACACGGTTAAATATGAAATATACTTCAAAGAGCTTTGACGGAAAAAGGATCTTGTTTGTGGTTGGCTTACCGAAATCCTCATGGTACCGAGTCACTCGTAATCTGGTTGAAGTCCAGACGTTTACTGGATGGGTCCCCCCTAGACGTCCAAGTCTTTATATATACTAGAATCGGGGAGTTCGCTTTCCCCGCCAACGTCGAGTTCCTCTAAGAGCCGTTGCCCGTCGAAAGTGAAACACTTGCTTACGTACGTGCACCTCTCGGAGAGGATCGTATACAGGTTTACGGTTAAGTCTCACTGACATGTACGCCTGTGTATGAATGCGCGTAAAAAGCACTGCGCCTGTGCAGGTTTGTGTATCTTCCTCGTAACTCTTTCCGCTAGTCACTCCAGCCACATAATTTTTCTGTAAAAACGTGACCAGCTGTTTGACGCTACGTACAAATCCTCATTGACATGTGGAAGGACTTTGGATGAATCTTCACTTGAGATAAACACACGGTTGTAATTGTCGGGATACGCGTACAACTATGAAAATGCTTTTTTTTCATACTCTCTTTTTAAAACTTAAGCTCAATCTTGGAACATCGTGAGCAAAACACTTTTTTCATTATTTGCATTGATTATCAAATGGACCATATTCAGGCATGATAATTATAAAATTTACGGCTACCATAAAACTGGAACATGCGTATTGCTCGAATCCACTTTCCGGTACCGCTGTGGGCCGGAAGAGAAAGGAAGACAGATAATTGAGTCAACTTAACAAGCCAGACGTTCGGCCGGCAAATTTCCATTGCCGGAAGAATATCCACCTTTTTCACGGTGGATCAAGTAAACCCGTTATTGAGTCGATCCAGCGAATTCGAAGTCGGTATTCGCACGAGAAAGGCACGAATTTGGTACAAGTCGAGCACAATTGCGCAACAAGTGTACAGAGAAACTCTTCATCGCGTAAGGATAATAGACAGGATTGAAGGGGGAAGTAAAGGGAGATGCATAAAAAACGTATTGTAAACTCACCGCGAAGGATTCAGGCATTATTATAGAAGTTTGTTATGCGCTCGGTTCGAGTACACTGCCTGCTATACACTGTTAATACACATACACCGTGTATATATGTCTAGCAGTGAAAGTGTAATTTAAAATGAACGCGCAGATGACGTGATATTCCCGCGGCGCTTCCATCCGTTACTTTCAACTAAATCTAATGATATAGTAGCTACCTGTCCACTTCCTACACTCTGCATTGAGTAACACAATGCACATTTGTTATATGAATATTCGAAAATAATCAAGGAAATTTCGTAGTAGCTCATTAGTGAAGTTCGATTAGCCGCATTCGCGTTAGCTAAGGAGATTCGATTGAACGTACCGAGATGTCGGAAATGTTCAACATTATGATCGATGATTTATCGCGAGTCTGGGATTTGCCGTGTTTCTTGGTCCTTTTTCTATGTTGGTCGTATTTTTTTTAGATGTCCGCACCTACTACATCGAGAGTGAAAGGGAAGTCAAGTGCTCGTTATCACTTTGTATGAATTGGAACAAAAAATGTTGGAATCGGTAATTTTTACAACATACGAAGGAAAACAGGAAAACCATGATTGTAATCAAGAATTCCAAAACACAAGTTTATTCAACAGTTCCATACAAATCAGAATCTCCGAATGGTTATTCATGATCCCATATCATTAGAGAAGTAAGCTACAGTATCGCTAACACTTTGGTGGCGTCTAGACTACGAAGAAATTCACCCAAGCTCTTCATCGGTAGATCCAACCTTGACCAGGTCTCCTTTCATCCTGAGTCTCGGTGTAATCGCCGGCTTTGTTGGCGACCCGTGGATCGATGGTACGGGGATAGTTACCATCGTCATTGGCAGTTGCGACTGCAACCGGTGCCACTGTCGCGGCCATAAAACGAAACAGCTTTAACGGATATGGCTTGATGGTCTGGACGTTGAAGACCTTGACCGGGTACAAGGAAACGAAATGTTCCCCGTCTCGGGAAGCGTAGGCTTGAGCTGGAAACCGTTTGTGATGTTGCTGGTCATCTCCAGCGATACGTCCGAATGACGTTTTATAGTCTTGGGCCGGAACCGGAAGTCGCCTCGTTACGTGAAATGGCCCCACTGCTGGGGAAGCCGTTTCTGCGAGTTTCTTCTGGGGTCGGCGCCGTTTCTGTTTCTCCTTCTCACTGGCCCGATCGTTTTTCTCCACCTCCAGTTGCTGTTGGCCATTTTCACCTCCTCCGGTGTCCACCGAACGCTTCAGCAAGGCGGAGGCTCTCTCGGCTGCTTCACGCTCTCGCATTATCCTATCGTACTCGTGACGCTGAGCGGGCGTATATCCAGAACGCGGAAGCTGGATAGTCTTGTCGGACTTCCTCACGCTCGAGTACGACTCCCGTATCGTCTCGGTCTCGGTCGTCGAGTTGCCACTTTCCAGAGCCTTCTCCACGGCCCTCTCCGCTGCTCGCTCAGCTGCACGCTCCACCGCCAACTCGGCTGCCCGCTCGAGTTCCTCTCTCCTTGTCGCCCAGCCACTCTCGCAGTGGCACAGACAGAGAAAGGCGAATGTCAATACTCGAATTTCCTGCGTGGATATACGGAGCTCATGGGTACAGAAGAGACATTGGAAACATTGTATCGAAGTGTCTGGTCACGTTCACGACACGATGGATGATTTGATGGTTTTTATATGCATGCTAACACGATAAAAAACATTTTGCGATCGGATGAAAAGTGAGGCTTATCGAGCGTTATATAAATTTAAAGATTTTTATCAATACATTGAATGGTTGTTTAAATAGTATGAACTGATTTACTGGAATTTTATTGGTAGATGTTAATTCATCCGGCAAATATTTGGCCAGAGAAAGGTAAATGTCAATACTTGAATCTACTGGAAACATTGTACCAAAGTGTCCAGTCATATTCGTGTGACATATAAATGTGGGACCAACAATTAGAAATTTTTGTCCAGGTTTCTAATATCTACGGTGACACAATAACGATTTCCAATCACAAAAAAAAAGAAAGCTTTAGCTAGTTACATATATCAAAACGTCTTGAAAACTCAATTAACTGATTATTTGAACTACTAAAGTTGCGGTTAAAAATAAACGATATGAGCTACTATACGTTGAAAAAAAGCTTCATTTTCTGACTTGTTCTAACGGGAGAAAAGGAAATTTTTGAGGACAAATTCCACGGAAGATAATATTTTTTATGCGGGCGCTTGAACGCAGTTGTTTTCAAGCTGCAAAGGTAGATATTGCATTGATTGAGCTCCGAAAGTAAATTACCGAGTTCCACAGTTCAGTCATCGTGATCCGAGAAGTGCGAGATTTCAAATATTTGGGGATTGTAATAACCAACTTTCGACAATGTATTTTTTTACTTTTTTTTTTAACATTCAAAATTGAGCAGAAAATATTTTGTGACACTGTTTCGGTGTTTTGGTAGATAAAAAATAATTCAAGGTACAAACCAAATGGATTCGTCCCATGCTGCCGATGACAATAGCGTTGGTTCGAAGGTTTGCAAATCGGTGTCCAACCGTATACTGGATAGCAGTGGAAAAGTGTCCAGCATTATATTTATACACCAATGACTGGACTTTCCCCGGTCCCGATAAAACAGGGCTTTAAAGCCTCCGAGCTACGGGAACAACCGTAATTATCTTTTCTCTGGGACGACCAGTTTTGTTTCTTGTCCAGCCATTACATTGTTAATGTATCTCGGACTGTTTATTTTCAGTAATTTTCTTCATACCTCTAGCATAGTTTGACGAAGTGTCTTACGCCTGAGCCTGTTTCTCGAATATTCTTCGGAAATAATATAATTTGTTTCCCCAAGTAGATCCGAGTATGTTTCCCATTCTTCAGGTACATGCGACACCATGACAAAGCAAGCAATTTACATTTATTAAATTCGAAAAAAATATTTTACGATACATTCCTGAATAACGTTACTTTTCTATTTCGGCCTAACGCTCAACAAAAATTCGCATAGCAATATAATATGTTTAGTATCGATGCAACAATAATAACGATAGTAACAAAGTAGGCAGATACTTTCTCGTGGATCGTAAAATCACAGAATCCCTGCGAACGTCGAACGACAGTTATGATTTTTTGTTTGTGTGTGTTTTGTTTTTTGTTCAACGGTACCGAGAAATAATTGACACGTGAATGAAGTACGTGGTACTTCAGCAACGTCGACGAAGAGACTCGCCGGTGGAAATAATTCTCGTTCTCTTCAAGTATTGACTAGAGTCTATATAGTATATGTAGTATACAGTAGTTTGAGAATTAATATCATAGTGGCAAATAATCCTGGACCTTCTTTACAACAAACGACAGCGGATCAAAGTTATACAGCTGGTACAAAGTTATATAGATACTCGACTAACAAGTAACTCTCGGAGTTGATCCGTTTTTCAGTCGGTAAACAGGAGCGACTTTCATTTTACCCAGCAAAATTGCGCCTGGCACTAGGCAACCAGTTTGCACACCAGTACGCCGGGTAAATTGGCGCCTAATCACTTTTGTCGGAGGTCTTCGTGGTCGACTCTACTTTTTCGGCTTCTTCAGTTGTCTCCTTCATCGGTTGGTCGGCCTGTTCACCGGCATTGACATCATCCTGGGAATAGGCGCCCTCCTGTTCCGAATACGAACCATGATGGTCCTCCTCCTCAACAGGAACTGGTACCTCAACGGGATAGGGCACTTTCTTTTCCACGGTGTAGGGAACCCGTTTCTCGACGTGCACGGGAACGGGCCTCTCCACAGGGACTTCCACTGGGTAGGGCACGTGCTTCACCACGGGGTACGGTACCTCCTTTTCAACCGGGTACGGCTGAGGTACAGGCACATTGACCTTGTACGGTACGTGCTTCACAACAGGAACCGGGACAGGTCTGTCGACCTTGATCTCCACTCTTACCGGTCTTGGCTTATACACGGGATAAGGTACCGGCTTATCCACGGGCACTGGGTAAGGCTTTGGGACCTCAATGCCAACTGGCCTGTCGACCTTCACCTCCACCGGATAGTGCACCGGTTTTTCAACCGGATAAGGCTGCAAAACGTGCTCTGGGACCTTCACCGGTACCGGTATTTTCCTTTCGATTGGGAAGGGCTCGGGTACCGGGATCTTCACCTCATAGTGAATCTTCCTCTCGACTGGATAGGGTTCGGGAACATAGACCTTGTAGGGCACGGGTCGTTCGACCGGGACTTCCACGGGATAAGGTACCTCCTTGTAAACGGGAATCGGTCTGGGTATCTTGACCGGAACCTTGACCATTACTTTGACCGGGTATGGTACCGGCTTTTCGATGGGGTATGGTTGAACCACCGGAACTTTAACTGGGTAAAGGACCTTCTTGACGATTGGGTACCGAATGGTTTTTTCAACCGGATATGGGGCTGCAACTTTTTTCACGATCGTCACGGTCTTCTCGACGTTCTCGTGGACGTCGTGACCTATGACCCGGGATTCCGCGGCTTCGTCGCCACTTTCGTCAGCTCCGGTCTCCAGGTCCTCGCTGGTGTCGGTCTTCGACTGCATCTGGAAGCCACTCAGGTCCATTGATTCTATGCCCTGGTGATACTCTGGCATGTCCTCCGCTCGAAGAACACCTGGAAAATAGTCAAGACGAGAGAACACTTGTTGGTAAGGGGTTTTTGAAGGAGAGAATTGTTTGGGAACACTTATTGGCCTCTTCCAAAATCTTGCACACACCATTTTTTTCACACAGTCCAAGGATTACTCAAGATTTTCAATGGTAAATGCAGAGTGAGGTTCGGGGTTGGAAATTTGGATTTTTGTAATTTGCGCATAACTGTGTAAGATTTTGAAACATGATCCGAAATGACCTTTCAACGGAGTTTAATCGATATAACCTGATACGTTAAAAAATCGTTAAAACCTTAAGGATGTCCCAACTGAAAACTTGATTCTCTTGAAATTTCTTGAAGTGAGATAGTCAAATTTAATTATGATGATTATGGACGCATTATTTAGAGTTCGCCGAGTGAAAGAGTCACTTTCAGCGGATGTCTCCGCCTAGTTAACGCCTAGGCGGTGAGTTTCTCTGGCATAGTGACGGAAGCGTTTACCGGAGCACCTCCCTCTTGCATTTCTAGCAAGGATATCCTCAATAATCAGATTTTCCGATGAAAGATAGGAGTGATAAAAAGGCAAGTTTTGCAATAAGATTTTGCTCCTTCTCAAAACTTTGTCCCGAGCAAAGTCTGATTGAAAATCGTCATATACTTCACCGAACATTTTTCCCGTGCACGTAAGCATAATTTTTGTTCGAGGACATACCGACGTTGGGATCCTCGATATCACTTTGATCTATGGTTTGGTAGCTCGAACGCTCCTGCATTCGCGGTCTGTCGATCATGCACTTTATGTTCGGATAACGATCATAAACGCAGGAATACATTGGCCATCCTGAGGCCGTGGTTGTTAACGCTACGAAGAATGGTAAAAGGGTAATCACGTCCTTCTGGAAACAATTTCAATCAACATCATTAGTAATTTCAAACACGATTTCATCGTATTCAACCCTCAGTCTTAAAATACTGCAACACGAATATTGGAAAAAAAAAAAAACAAAAAATTGTCCTCAAGTGCACAATCGAACAAATGCTTTCGGAAACAAAAATCACAAATTCTCCAGCAAAGTAATTCGTACATGAGTCGTTGAAAAAATGCACGACACTCACAACGCGTCCCATGATAATCCCAATTCACGAGAAGCTTGCGGCAATTTTTGATCGCAAGAATGGAGAAAAAATGTGGTTGCGATGAGCTTGAAAGTCCGTTGCTCGACTGACGTGGTCCACCCTCGTTTTTTCCTCTATATAATACACTCACTCCCGTTAGGATTTCGCGGTGATGATTGGCATTCGACGATTGGCTGTGGCGCACGACTTTTCTTCGTGTACGCCCGAGAAAACTCCGTGAAACGTTGGATTGGTGGGGTTTTCGCTTTCTTGATTTCGAGATCTAGCGATCCTGCGAGGGTCCACGACCCTGTTCGTCAGGCGTGCAAGTCGAGGAGCTTCGAAAGTGAAACATACACGCGCATTAAAAGTAAATGCGGCCTGTAAATGGAAGATAATCGCCGGCGCATTTTTTTTTTTTTTTCCCCATCCGATTCTGAATCGCTAGCACGTTCCATCAAACGGAGGCATTAACCGGTAAATTTCCTAATTGGCGAAAGAGATTCATCGATCTCGTTCGAGCGCGAATTAATTAATCGCTCCGCGGTATCTAATGCATGCAAAATCCTCGACTGAATTGTGCGCATATTTGCAGTCGACTCTCTCAACAAGCGGAATATGGCATTCCAGCTTGGGTTTAATTGACCGCATCCGCAGCAAATCTCAGTCCTTTCACATATTCCGATCTCGCATGCACGCGCACTAATGTGCATTTGTTTTTACCGACAGCGTGTAACGTATACGTTCGGTAAAACGATATTTATGTACTATAGCATATTGTCGAGAATGAAAACTGTGTCAATCCAGTTGAAATCACGATAGCCATTGCGGATAGTAAGCCAAGTGTACGTTAATTGGACAAAAAAAAAATGTCGTATTCTTAAGAAGCTCTGTTTCCTTCCGAAACAGCAAAAATTCAATTTGAAATTGAAATTGATATTGAGAATTAATTGATTAATAACACATTGAACCGAAGATTTTTTTTAATGGAATAAAAAATGTTTCGTTATTTTGTTTATCATATTTTATAATTTTGTATGATATAAATTTGACGTTACCACGTGGTCGAGATATAGTTACTCTGAAATATATGCTCAACGGTGTGTCACGCATGTGTTTTGTTAGCCGGTTAAGTTGCCGGAGGATGAAAAACGGATTCCAAAATCGCAGGTACACGAGTCCAAGGATATTTTCACACTCTGCACGCAATCACATTCAAGCGTGCGTTACGAACCAAGAAAATATAACTACAAGCGATAAGACTTGTCACGCTAAGCGTTTAACACTTTGCGTTCGCTTTACATGGGCACGAATAATCTTTGAGTGTAGGAATATAATATTTAACGCTAAAAAAATTGGTGAAGGTAGAAAAGTTAATTTGACGGTAGCAGAAAAAAATATTGTAATAATGAAAAAAAAAAAAAAAAAAAAAAAATGCCTAAGAGAAAAATTTACGTTGACAGTACAATAGTAAAAAAATCTGAACCGAGATGATCATTTTCTTCGCGTACTAAAAAAAAAATACAGTTTAGTCTCTCAATTATACCCTGTATGAAACTGTATATAAACATATCATTAGCTGGAACGGTCGGTGAACCGGACAACCGCTAGTGCGTTCGATAAAAGACCAAGTGTGATCAATGAAGCGTAGTATGCAGCTCGGTTGCACTAGCAAAGTTGTTACCATCATCCCATTACTTTCGAACTCACTGTATTTGCTTATTCATGCTTCGAGTATTTCGATATCAACAATTTGTGCAGAATATTTTTCCATATTCCTATCAAATTATAGAAAATTTTCCATTTAATTTCTGTATAAACTATAATCCATTTTTTTATTTTTTTTAATAAACCTCAAAATTTTAAATACTATTTGAATTTTATTATCAAGAAAAAAATAGCTTAAAAAATTTATTCACTGTGAATAAATTTTTTTCTTAATGAAATAAATTTAATTTTTTCAAAATTCATTGAACAAAATAATTAAAAAAAAAAAAAAAAATAACATGAAATTAAATTGTTTCGCTAATTATTTAAATTAACATAGAAGACCTATGCATTCACATATATTTTCATAAATGTTGTAAAAATCATAGTAAATGATGCTGTACATAAATGTGTTTACGCCTGGAAGGTTCATAACGTTTGCAACGGTTTGTGAACCGGACAACCGCAACTGCGGTCCAATACACGGCGAAGAGTGATCGATGAAGGCGTTGCATGCGTTTCTGCTGCAAGAGTATAAGTAAATAGTACCCACAACACTATCGTACGTTCGCAGATGCCTCTCTTCTCCATGAGGCATGCTATGGAGATTTGTGCCTGCACATTCGCTGCGTCTCCTCGTCAGTCGCCTCGGGTATAAAAGGGACGTTCGTCTGACAGCCATCGTATCATGCTAACGTATAGTCACTATACGCAGTCAGACAGCCTCCGCTCTATTATTGCAGTAAAATCCTTGGATGTCAATGTCTTTTGATATAGTGACTCTCCATTGTTTCTTACAACATTATATTCACCCGGTTTATGCACAAAGAAAAATCCGGGAAATTTTGCCGCGCTTTTTTATCGGACATTTCATATACTAACGAAGAAAAAAATAGTTATAGAAAAAAAAAATATTTGACTGTTGGATCCATTAATTGGAAATTTTCTGCTAGATTAATGAAAATTTGAGAAATAGTTTAATTCATGGGATTTTCGCAATTTTAATTATATTTTTAATCGTTGATCTAATGCGATAGAAAATGATGTACAAATATGATCTTTTTTTTATTTTTGACGTAAAATATTTTTTAAATTCATCGATCAATTTCTTGAAAATGCTTATGAAGTGAAGAGATCGTTGGCAAGTTCGTCTCTATCGACAGATGATAATCGATGAAATATTATCAGGAGCTTAAGCCAGTATATTACGTTTTTATTAAATATACGTGAATATTCTATAATTTTTGGTCAAATGTCTATGGAATTATGCCAGAAAATATATATATTTTTTTCTTAATTTTTACTTAATACAAAGTGTACCTCAAATTTAGTCTTTTGCATTAGGTACAATTATTTTTATTCCACGGAAATGATCGTACTCCAGTGGGGAGTTAGAGACAGTGAGTTAAGCATTCGTATCGACTGCTTAACCAGCGAATAGTTCGTGCCATTTCCACCGACTTGGTGATGGCGGTAGCTGCAGAATACCACCATAAAAATGTCCTATGGGGATCTACTGTTATCCTTGCGATTAAAAAAAAATAGTAAACGTTATTTAAAAAAAATCTTTTCACAAACTTCCTAAAAAAGGGAAAATATTTTTCAATTTTCACAAAGATTTGTCATAATAAAAAAATTTTTTCGACTTAATTTGAGTACCAGAAAATTTGCAATTGCAGCATTATTTTGTTTTAGTGTAAAAAAAAAAAAAAAACACTAAAGTACTGAAACCTTTCGAATTTCAAAAGGATGTCGCACCAGCGACATTATAATTAGCAATAATTATGTTAGTGAAGCTAGAAAAATTGCTGCGAACAAAAGTCATCATTGACTATGTAAGTGTCACACGATGTGCAGCGTTGCGTGCGAAAGTTTCAGTTTTTTCTTCTTCTTGACGCAATATTCCCAAGACCATGGAAGATATATCTTCGACTAAAACAAATTTGAAAAAATAAATGAAAAAATGTAAACATTCTTACTGCAAACAGTTTAAAAATAATTGACTGTAAAACGAGACTTTCACTTGGGTTAATCTAAAGTGAAGTATACTGTAATGAGCGGTGTTATAAAAGCCGAACACATTGTATACGTCATTACGTTTTACGCCTCTTTTATTATCATTCGTTTAATGAACTTATCGTGCTTATTTGCGGGTTTGCCGATAAAAGTTCGTTACTCTCTTACATGGGCTATCCATTTAGAAAACTGAATCCTACAAATACGATTTCACGTATTTCACTATACTACATTGTTATATCTGGGATTTAATTAATTCCAGACAGAATAATATGTAATCGGTTACATACTAAAATAAAAAACGAACCAATATAATTGATGTGGCTTACGTAGCGTTACACACTGAACTAAAATATGGATGAGATCATTATTTCAGCAAAAAAAAAATGCATTTTGAAATAAAAAATTTCGCATTGCATAATTTATATTTTATTATAATTTTATTCTCACAATTTGATTATAAAAAATAATTCCCCCATTTTTTATGGGGATAAATCTTCCTTTCACATAATTATAAGGCAGATCCAAAATGGTCGAAAAAATAAAATAAAAATAAAATTGCAGTCGCACTCGGGGAATCCCCGTCGATATGTAGCGTGTCCTTAACGGCACTTTGTTCCGTCCTACTCCACTTGAGGTCGTCCGCGGCGAACCTGCAGCGGAAGAGAGGAAAGAGAAGAAGGAGAAGCGCTCATAGCAAACTCTTACTTTCGATCTTCACGTTCATCGCTCCCGTACGATTACACGGGATTACATCATATTACCGCTAGCTCTCTTTGGGCCTAAGCGAGCGATGAATAACACCAGGGAATATATATACACGTCATTTGTTTCAAGTTTCTCCGATGTTTCGGAGATATCCTCGAGTGGACGAAAATGATTGAGGCTCCTGTCCGATCGTTTGTGTGCAAATGAAGCATTTTTTTGAAACCCACTCTCACATAACAATGACGTGAACGACTAGAATGACCTACTTGCATTTATATGATCCTGGAACTCCAGTTTCTAACAACAGACGAGTAAAAGTCTAGCGGTTTACTTCTTTTTTTGTTCAGAAAATTCCTGACGACAGTAAAGTTGTTGCGAAAGAATCGTCCTTACCGATTTTTTCCCTCGTTCATTTTATTTTTTGACTACTTCTTTTTCCTGCTAATTTAGATATTTTGTTCAATTTGTTTTACTCTGAACTTCATAGAAAATAATAACGTGGATGAAATAATTGATAGCAGTGAAGAAAAGGGAGTTTGGGATTTTTCAAATAAATATTAAATCAAAATAATTATGTTTACATCATTTTTTTTTACTGTATCGTACAAAAATACACATTTACATAGCGGTTGTCGGTACAAAAGAGCGTCACATCTATTGAGTACCTATTTTCTCGTATAAAAATAATAATATAACATTCGAGCTGAGAGTCTTGCGGGAAAGACGGCGCAGCGCTTGGCTCGTCGAGCTTAAAGGCCGATATCGTGTTGAGTGACTCCATTGTTCACAGAATACTTATGAAAAAGAAAAGACTATGGACGGAAGACGATTTGGCAGTGATGACATCCAAGTCGATTCACGTTTTCGCGCTTGATCGATATCTGTACATTTGTTGATCCGAATTGACATTATTATTATTTTTTTTCATTATTTAAATGCACGCCCTTTGATATTATACCCGTGTATAATAAAAAGAACTTTTTTACTGTGCTGAAAAATTTTAACTCAGGCGTTATTCGCGTGAGTCCACATTTCGACATCAACTGCCTCGCCGGATATATACGATTTTTTGTTTTTGGATAAGCTCGCAGAGGCATTGTTAACAATCGATTCCCAATCCCCCTCTACATTCCGCAATCGGTAGAGCAACAGAATTATTAAATTAACAAAGAAAAAAAAAATACGTATATTTAAATATAAACAAAAGTCGCAGGTCATCGAAGTGATCGCGCGTTGTATACCCGTTCTTTCGTTGTCTGTATTCAATGTCTTGTGTTACCTCCGCTTGCCGTAATAACTCGTTCGACGTGTGTGAGATCCGTCGTGATCGTCGTCATGATGTCGAAATCGACGAATATGCGACGATAATCGAGGGTGTGGGCTTGATTTTCTAGTGATGATGGTCGTAGCCAGCGCCCTCGTAGTTCTCGTATCCGTGGTGTCCTCCACCGTAGGATTCGTATCCGTGTCCGTGATGTTGTTGGTGATGTTCGTAGTGGACCGGAACAGCGACGGGTACCTTGACTGGATAGGGTACGGGTTTCTCGACCGGATAGGGCACGTGTTTCTCAACGGTGACGGGGTACGGTCTGTCTACGGGAACCTTGACTGCGTAGGGCACGGGCTTCTCAACTGGGTAGGGTACGGGTTTCTCAACGGGGTACGGTTGGGGATAGGGGACCTTAACGGGAACGGCAACGGGTCTGTCGACATGAACGGGGTAGGGTCTGTCGACCGGAACCTTTACGGCGTAGGGCACGGGTCTGTCCACGGGATAGGGCACGTGTTTCTCAACGTGGACTGGGTAAGGTTTGGGTACGGGAACGGGGTATGGCCTGTCCACGTTCACCTTGACTGGGTAGGGTACGAGCTTTTCTACGGGGTACGGCTGGGGTACGTGAACGGGGACCTTGACTGGGTAGGGAATGCGTTTCTCAACGGGGTACGGTTGTGGCACGGGAACCTTGACTGGGTAGGGAACGTGTTTCTCAACGGGGTACGGCTGGGGCACGAGGACCTTGACGGGGTAAGGACGGTCAACCGGTACGTGGACCGGGTACGGAACCTTCTTCTCTACGGGGTACGGCTGGGGCACGTGAACGGGCACCTTGACGTAAACCTTGACTGGGTAGGGCACGTGCTTCTCGACGGGGTACGGCTGGGGCACCGGTACCTTTACTGGGTAAGGTACGTGTTTCTCAACCGGATACGGAATGTGCTTCTCAACCGGATATGGCACCGCGACGTTCTTCACAACTGTCACGGTTTTCACGTGGTGCTCGCCGTGGTAACCACCACCGTATCCTCCGTATCCTCCGTCGAGACTGCCGTAGTCCGAATGAAGACCATGAGCGAGACCGCCCCCGATGTCATAACCGCCGACGTCGTAACCGTAACCGTAGCCCAGACCCGTGAGTCCACGCTTCTCCTGCTTCTTCGAGGTTCCAGCTTCGGCGGACTTGGTCTCTTCCGCGGCCTTCTTCTCCTCGGCGAACGCCGCCTGGACCAAAAGGGCCAGCAGCGCCACGTAAAACTGAAAGGACGAATAAATCCGTTTAGACAAAAGCTTGAGGCATGTTATATAGATTGATGTGGTGAACGACAAAGTCAAAAAATCAAAACGGGGTTGGTATCACGGTTGTCGAGGTGACGACCAAGTTAATCGCGACAGTTAATGAAAGGCACTTGTCGAATTGTTAGCGAAGAACTTGAATAACCGAATTACAAGGAAACAAAACTTGGAAAATCCGTAGCACATTATTGATGGAAATCGAATTATCGAAAAATCGCAGGAATTAGTTCTTTGCCGTTGGAGAGTTGCGGTAACGGAGATCGTCGACTGTTTTAAGGACTACGCGATCACGAGTTGACGGTTGATTTACGTTAAGGGATACTTGGTTTCGCAGAACGTACCAGGCTTCTCATTTTTGCTTTCGCGATGTTCCGGGTACGTCCAGGAGTGAACTGGATGCTGATTGCCGGTCGTTCGGGGCCTTATATACACGGCACACTTTCGCCTTCGCGTAAAGGCCCAGGCGCCGAGTACCCCCGCCATTCTTTGTTCGTACCACCGATGTTGTTTGTGACCGACACACCGACCAGCACGCCCAACCAGCGAACCAACCAACCAACCAACCAGCTAACCAACCGGCATCTACTCCCCCTTGGGACATACGGCTACTCGTCACGATTCCCTGATTCGATTCCGTGCCCTGTTCCTTTTGGAACGCAAGTATGCATTCGCATACATGTAAATCCACACGTGCGCTCGGAAATCAAAGCCATTCCGGACAAATGCGGATACATCGGTGTCCCTGGTTAACAAGGATTTGGATCAGTTCTCCAAGAGACACGACTGCATATGCCGATCATCGACACGAGTGAAAAATCGGCAACTTTATCTATAAATTGCCTAATACGGATTTAACCGATCTCGGGCTTATCGATCTCTATTGCGATATTATTTCTCTGTCGTCCGATTTTTCTCATGCCTCGTTACAGGATTCATTTTGTACGCCTCAGAAATCGGCATTTCGGACAAACGAGGATTGATCGGACACAGCACGTGCGAAAAATCGGCAATTTGATCTGCAAATTGCCAAATACCGATTAAAACGATCTCGGCCTCATCAATTTCTCTTTCATCGGAAATTTCAGATCCGGATTTCGTGTCTGTCATAGAGACTCAATCTATCGCGTCGGATAACTTAGGGCTGAGTCGTAATTCACAAGCGGAGACGCGCCGAGAAGTGCGTATCGAGCAGCAGTTGGATTATTACGTAAAGGACGAAGTGCCCCGTCGACTCCGAGATACGCGGAGAAACCTACCTACTTAAAGTTACACCTATAGTCGAGTCACATGTCCGTTCGTTCTTTCCCTCGTTCGTCTGGCTCACCACGACCAACGTCGTATTATATCTTCTCTACGTAACGGAACAAGATGCGTGAAGATACACGCCGCACGAACCTACGTTTCCTGAGCTCGTGTGCGTGTTCCGATCGCGAGTGAAATGATCGAGCTCGCGAACGCGATAATTGCTTTCACTTTAGGATGTCGAATTATAAGGAGGCCGTGATTGATTCTCACGCGTATAATTTCAATAGTACAGTAGGACATCAGTCATTCTTATGACTGGGATATAGTTTTTGTTTAACGACCCGGCAAGACCGTCGAATTCGCTGTCCTGATGCCATAATCTTGTGCCTCACGTTTCCAGACGATATTGCAATGACAACTGAGGCATTTTGTCATTTAAAAATTTTTTTTCTTTTTTCTCTAGGCTTGGAAACTTTCGGTCTTAATTTTTTTTTGCATCATTCAGATGCTTTGGGATGGCGCATTTTTTTTTGTAGATGATAAAAAAAATATTTCTCAAGGAAAATAATTTTTTTTTGTTCAATACAATGTTTTTCTTGTTGCAGAAATTTTGTGGCAGGTGTACTTCAGTTCCAATTGTACCGAAGCCTTTGCCAAGCTGCTGGACAGAGATTCCCGAACGATCCTCGAAGACCTCTCCACAGATGCGATTTCTACAAGAGTCCAGCGGCCGGTCGGGTATTGGCGTGAGTATCGATTGCTATTCTCCGGCTACCGACTCTGTGTCTTACATGAATTATTTGCCGATCGTGCACGCTCGGACAGACGGATACGTGAAACTCTCGTTCGCAGCAACGGGATTAGAATCTACACTTTAGTTAATTACCAGGTGCTACCAGTATGACGAAGTTGGTTACTACGCCATTTACTACGATACCTACGGGTCATTCCATACCAACTCGACGTGACCCTCGACGTCTCATACATTCAACCCGATTCTTAAAATAAAATTTATTAATTTATTTTCTCACTTGAATTTAAAAAAAAATCTGAAAAATTTTTCCAAGGTTCTGGAATTTTTGTTTCGAAAAAAAAAATTAAAAATCGTAAAAAAAATTGAATGGAGGTCCGGGAGACTTTGGGCCTGAACTGAAAAATATTGATACCTAAAACAGGATTTATGAGAATTTTTCAGATAATATTTATGAGGATGTAAATGGTTGGAAAAAAATGAAATAAAATTGATAAAAATTGTGGTTGCTTGTTGGAGATGGGAGAGTGAGATTAAAAATTTCAAGGTCGGTTGAGAAAGAGGCAGGTCGATTTGGGACGGAATGTCCTGTATGTTTTATGTGCTACACGGTATACGATCTGGAAAGGCGCGATGGTACCGCTTGGAAGGACGTCGCGCAATATGTACTTGATACTGTTATGCCTATTCCTTTTCATCATAACTCAGATATATGTTAATACTTCTTTCCCTTGGTCACGTACAATGTTTGTCGAGAGTTATTCACTTATGAGAAAAACGACTACATAATACTGGTCCGTACATCAGAGTCGCAGGCCGTTTCAGCTTATGCGGCCAGTGTGTCACAAGCAGTCGGACAGGTGAGAGGGAAATTAGACTGGTCCGACTGGTCCTCCACTCTGCTAATCATTTCTGTCTCTTCACGAAAACTATAATTGAAAAAAAAAATTTCTGGCATTTTACTCAAATAAAATTCAGCTATTCCTTATTTTGTGAACTTGGTCTCAATAATATTCAAATAAGTCCTGTGAGTAATTAAGATTTAAAAAAAAATTCATATCGATTTATTACCGTAGATTTTCACAATAATAAAATATTAATTTTTTTTAAATCATGAATTTTGAAATACAAAAATTAGATAAGGAAGTGAAAGTGCTAAAATGACTTTAGAAAAATTCTGCACTCCTCATTGGTGATATTGCTATTTTTATGTAAATTTATTGAATAAGGATAAAATTGATTTCAAGTCATTTCGAATTTTGTGATGCTCTGAAAAAAGGTAAAAAATTTGACCGTGGTCAGGAGCGTTATGTGTCCCCTAATTGGAAGTGTCTGTGTCATTTGACCCCGGTATTGTGGCATCGAAACCGGACGCGAGATGATCGTGAATAAAATGACGAAATATGGAGTCTGGAGGAGCTCGCAGTGCGATCTCAAAATTCCGCAGAGCTGATGGAATTTATGTCGTTCAAATCGCTCGGTCGCCTGTATATTAAAAGATGCGGTTTTAGCGAGCTCGAAATTTCCTCGTGGTTCGTTATTCGAACCTCTTGACATTTCGGAGCTCATTTAAATTCAAGGGTGGCGACGTCCATAGCCCACATTTCCAACCATAAAGCCCAACGTCAGAGCAGTTCTCACAGACAGGATAAATAAATTAATACAATTATAAATAGCCACTAAAATGACATCGGTATTTTTATCGTTGCAGATCACGTCAGATCGGATTTATTTATTTTATTTTTTTAATTATCGAATAATGCAATACGAAAATTTGAAAAATTAAATTCTCCAATTTTTAAATCAAGACTGATTAACTCGGTCTTACGGTAAATGCGTTGCGACTTCTCACCCAAACTCTCCCAACATCGTCATTATGAAAGAAGGGGTATTTCATAGTACATCTCTGCGTATATTAATATATACACAACGCGTTCGACGGCTCTCGTAACGATCTCTCGGCACGTCATCGCATTATACATGTATATATTCATATGCATGTAGCGTACCTTTGTATCGCTACTGAAGATGATTATATTCTCTTTTTCTTCCCTATTGTTTTCCGTAGATTTCATTATTACGCACTCTCGTCGCATCTATCCTCGTACTTGTTGATTTTTTTTTTTTTTTTTTTCATTTTTCCCCTGTAACCAACCGAGAGAATCGGATCGTATTTACCAGAGCAATTGTTTCGACTCTTTCTCTCTCTCTCACCGCATAATATATTATCCTCATATATATATGTATGTGTGTAGTTGTGTGTGGATATACGTGGGTACATATTTATGCACTCTCCTGTATCACCTTTCGTTTTTCATTCCTAATAGAGAACACGTTGGTACGACTCTCATGTAAATTGTTTCCCATCGGTACCGAGAGCAAAAGTAACGAGTGAGTTCGTGCGAGTACTTCTTTCGCTGCTCCCTTGGCACCTAATAACATCGTACCGTTGCATGTGGCACATGTAATCCTTAACATGTGATCCAGTAACTCGTAACCGGCGAGCGTATTCCTTATTCCGTCATGTGTACTATTTCAAACTGATTCATACATCATTGTGGATGTGAAGTAAGACAAAGTAGTGAGGTGAGATGGGAATTATTTATTGAATTTTTTGTTCCGGGGCTTTCTACTCGTCTCTCCGAGGGTATAAATTTTTCTGCAATTTCCTATGCAATTGTAATTATGCCGGTGAACTATTTAACATCGGAGTGGCTTATGACTCGTACTTTTCGTCGACTATTTCGTGAAAGTGGAAAATTAGAAAATTCCTGTTTTGGTCCTGATCATTAATCCTTTTCTGGCTGGTGTTACATATTACATATATGCACCTTTTCTTTCTTTCGAAAGAAAAAATGAGCATTTACTCCCACGCATTTGTTTTTGCGTGTTCTGAATTTTTTTTTGTTTTCTGAATATCGACTCGTGCAATATAAAATTAAGAGTGAAAATGGGTTGCAAAAGTTGACCATTAATTCATTAATAAAAAATCCCTCCAAAGCAAGTAATCATAAGCAGTTCAAATTTCATTACGATTACAAGTCCGCGATAATCAGCGGTAAAAGCACGTGATATATTCCGGCGAGCGTTGATAATCCGCGCAGTGCGTCAAGCTCCGGATCCCCTCTCGTCGAGGAGTGAAGTCGCTTCGCGTTTGTCGCTCCCAGATTTACGTTCGCTCGCGCGTTCGTCCGAGATTACAATGACGCAACCTGCATGCACGCTCTGCCACTCAGCAATGCATCCACTATACGTTGATGCAAATATTTCTACAGCCACACACATACATACATACACATATTTATGTATATATTCATATAGATATGTGCTTTATGGAGTTATAAGTAGACGTTGGATTTAGTAGGGCGATCGTTGCACCGTAACCGAAGGCAAAAGTTTGCCCCGTCGACTAGTAGGCCAGGTACCGTTCTCGTGTCAGATCCTCGCTTTGCTTCAACCGCCGTTTGTTTCTCTATAATTCAGTAGCTCGCAAACCATACCTTGGATTATTTTATTCAAGTATCCAATCAAATTATTGGGCTCGATTGGAATATTCCGTACGAAGAACAGTCAAGAACAGTAAGTTGCAAAATTAAGAACAATTTTATTGACCATTTTATTGTGATCATAAATATGTATTTGTCTCTCTGGAATAACGCAATAATCGGCGTGCAGAATGGATTACGATATACAATCTTAAAGGTGTCGTTACCCCAGTCACGACAGACCCAATTTTATTCGCCGAACACTTCGGCTCCCTCGGCTCGTACCGGAAATTGTAAGATCGATGAATCGCGTCCGGCGAAAGCACGCTCAAGTTCTTGCTCCTGTTCGGTCTGCTCGCGCCGATCGATTCTCGGACCTTTCCCGCGCTCCTTTTACAAAAAACCCTACACACGAATGTACAACGTAATATACACGCGACACGCGGACGAGCGTGAACTACTAAATCCTTATTAACGGCTAATAAAACGTTACGACGAGGCTGAAGAAAATAAATTACGAGTGAGGAACAACTTAAGGAAAATGTTAAATTGTTTCTCAATTTTGGTTTTTTTTTTTTTTTCGTGAAGATTCGTGGTTGACTCTGTCACGTGATCACGTGTCTTTTTCATGAATTCATAGTTTTATGACAAAAATAATCACACCAAGTCGATCCACTTGACTCTGCCAATTTTTTGTCGGATTGGATTAGTGAAAGTTGGCCTTTAAACTACAATTATCCCAACTGCGATGAGCCATTGTATACAAATTATTGCGTAGATCAAAACTTTTCCACTCGCTAATTCACGGATAACTTTTTTCTCTCTCTATTTCACTCGCTAAGCACATTGATGCATCCGGTTACGCCAAGAAAGTCCATTTAATTGCCTCCACTTCTGACGTAACACGATACATACCTTCGTATCGAACCAACACTCGTGACCTGCAAATGGACAACGCATATCCAAACAAGAAAACTTATGGGCTATGAAATATAATCCACTAACTCATAAAAATTCCTTCCGCAGGATAGAATTTATCCACGTAGGTTCATTCCCAAATGTAACCTCAAGAAATCACAACATCAAAGCAGTACCCAAAAACTTGACCCTCAATTTTCCTCTTCACTCTTACTTCACGTCAAATGTCTTAATGAAGAAATATTTCCAAGGGGCCATGAAACATGAAACCGATCCAACCGATCGACACCTACGAAAATCTTACAAGCCGTTACAACATTAATTCCATGTTAAGTCGTAAACAGTCAAAGATTGAGAGGTTCCCGATCGGTCCACGTATCGTTATGACACGACAGTGTAACCATATACAATTATGTTACACGCTTGTGTGAGATTCGTTTCGTGATCTCGGGTGGACCAAGTTCGGAGCCTGAGGCTGATTCCGGAGTCTCCCTCTCGATTGGTCGGTGGCTCCCGTTCATAATATTTGTATAATAATGTCGTGCTATAAATACTAATCCGCGGTAGAGATCACAAGCTGTGAACAGGTGCGCAGATGGAATGTGTAGACAGCAGAGTCGTTAGAGACCTTCGAAAGTTCAAGTCCATAAGAGGGGTCACCTATGTAATATGCGCCGGTGACCGCGGTGGCTGGAAATAACGCCGTCGGCTATACATCGTGGCTGAGCACGAGCCAACACACGTACGGTTACACCGCATTTGTCCATATCGTTCGAATCCGGCTTGTCGGGACTTCTGCTTTTGTCGTGGTGTTTCCATGTGTTTATACGACTCCCAATTATGCGGACAAGGTGACGGAAGAGAACTTATCTCATAGCTTCATTAATTAGTCATGGTTTTACGATGATCATGGTATCTTCATAAATCACGGTCGTTGGTGTTAGCATCGCAGTTTTGGATTAGTTCACAGGTGAGAGGTGATTATGACCCTAGTGCCGTAACAAGAGTTATGGAAACTGGATGAACGCAGGCGGGGAAATATTGAATTCTTTGAGTTAGGTCATGGTTGAATTATCGACCACCGGATCTTCGATAAATTGTAGCCAAGCAATATTTTACACAGTTTATTGGCATTGCGTGAAGTGTCCGATGAAATTTGTTCGAATTCGGACATGATCGTGTGATCCAATAGATCGTTATGTCTTTGAGGCATAAATGTGTCTGATCAACCGTGACGGAATGTAGACTAGGCAAAGTTCATGCATAAAAGTGTGTATCAGCGATTAATCCGAATGTTGATCGGAAGCCATGATAGGAAGCTGGCATTTGTTCCCCCGTTTTAGCGACTGAAACATTTTGTTTAAGTACAATTTATAGAAAGTGCATCTGGCGGAGTATTGCTAAATGTGTGTACATAGTTACACCGCCAAGGTCCGTTGTCCTGCAGGCTATGGTTTTATCCGTGAATATATCGAGTTTCAATTTTTTAGCGTGCACGCTTGACAAAATCCCTCTCGGCCCGTTCATGGGGACCAACGTTACACGTTAACCGTTTTCACTTTTTCCAGGAGATTGATGGAGAAAGGATCCTCGAGACCGTGGCAGGAGACCTTGCAGGAAGCAACCGGCGAATCCAGATTGGACGGAAACGCTCTGCGTGAATACTTCAGACCACTCGAGGATTGGCTGAGAACGGAAAATCTGAGGAGCGGCGAGGTCGTTGGGTGGTCGTATGGTGAGTTTACTACTGGCATGATGTCGTATGCCTGCTACACGTAACCATTTAAAATCTCCACACATTGATCTCCGTACGTTCACCGGCTTATCCTGTTTACTATAATACCGGATACGCAATGCGACACTGATCGGTGAGGTGGAGATGGTGGAAAGGCGAGTTAGGTAAATTAATGTAGCACATTTCAATGAGTCAACTTCACACGGCGGAATAACTTTTTGATTGGCTGTTATCCAAAGTAGTGAAAGGCCTTCGAGTTAGTTTATCGTCTAGCTCGTTTACGCTCTTGATGGACAGGCACTTTGCCGTTAGGTCATTGATGTCCACATTGGTGGACATATTTAGGGAATATTCGATCAGGATACAACAAAGTAAAAGAGCTGTAATCCAATACTTGTGATATGCGAGGAAGTGATTGTTTCCGGTACTCAATCTTGTTGGATTTTTTTTTCCGCAGGAAAATTACTGATATCGTTGCAAATATGTCATTATCGGTTTATGACTCAACTATTAATGGACGCCGGTAAATATTTCAATAGCAGCTTGCTGCGCGTTTCACTAAGTTTAATCGTAAACACCCTGTAAATTCTGAAGCAGCGTTGAACCCTCCGGTTTCAAACCTATAATCGTTGTTGCAAAAATCCGGTTGGTTTCACGGTGAGAACCGGAGTTTTACTATACGCAATGCGAGCTACAACTCCAACAGGAATTTCATTGATTATCGGTATCTGCTGAAAGCCTCGAGGGTTTCCGCGTGTCGCCCACCGGAAATGGTCTGCGAAAGAACAAAAAAACAACAACGACCCGAGCGGAAGTGATGTGGTCACCTCGTTTGCTACCTTATAATCTTAACGGGCTCACACGCCTCGATCACCGATTACTTTTTGTTTTGTTTCGATTTTTTCCGTCGCGTTCACCAAGTGTAGGTTCGGTTACGTGTAATCGCAAGCTGCGCCGGCTGCGCTGTCATCAGAGCAAGGAAGGCGAGCCAGAGTCAGAGCCACGAGCGAAGTCGAGCGCCTCACTCGATTGTGAAGTCCGTCCCGCTGCCGCGGGTTCCGTGGGACTCCAGCGGAGCCATGACTCGGGTTCTAGTGGCTGTGCCAGCGAGGATTACGAAATCGTCGGAACGAGAGCGAAAGGGGCCGTGACGCCGTCAGCTTACCTCCGCTCAGGATCTATTTGCGGAGCCCGGCTGGAAAATCCAGAACTGTGTGCTGGCGCGACTCTCCGAAGGCTTAAGGTAGTTAGGATTTTCCGCCAGGACCAAGTTCGTTGGATTAATTCCTCAAATTATGTGTAGGGACCTGCGATGCAATGTCTTCAAGGTATCAGAACGTCGTCTGATCAAATTCGAACCTTCTTCATCGGACTTTGATGGTCAAGTGCTTCATTTCGAACGGGAGTCTGAAGACTTTCTAAATGCAATCACAATTGAAACTTGGACTTCATCGGCTTAGCCTTTAATGTGACACGGAAGTGATGATAAAAGTAACCGATCAACAAATGAAGTTTCGCACTTCTCCAGCTTTACATTTCTGGCCGATCTGTCTTGAACGTATGCCACGTTCGTTGGTCGTGCGCTACTTTGAATGCACGAGGAAAACTCCACATTCATACTTTCTCAGTGACATAATTCGAGACTTACGTTTGCTTTGTCATGGGCTTATGGCCTCCTCATGTTCCACTTGCCATTGACAGGGAAAATAGTAATGATACTTTCCCTCTTCTACAGCAAGTAGCGCATGAGTTGAAATCTAGGATTGCCTCAGTGTGTCACTTTGGCATTGTTGATCAACGGTTGATCACCAGTTTCTCCTCTCAGGTGTAATTACATCAAGAGGTAATGGGAAAGATATATTGATCGGAATCGTGATATCCGATCGATGTGGAAGTGATTTCCAGCAATTTGTGATGGATTATCGATTCGTAGCCTTCGAACTGAACATTGTCTGTCAATAACGGCATCAACGGTGCAATATTGAAATCACATGTTTCATGCTACAAAGTGGATAAATATCGAGCTATCGTGTCTGCTGATCGGTTAACCAGCGGAATATCTGTTGGCGTTGTTGCGCCAAAACCTCCTTAAGCTTAAGGACGAGAACGAGAGGAAAGATAGGCGGATAGGAATGAACGTATTCGGGGGAGCGTTCGCACAAATAGGAGCGTCTAGCTGAGTCGTGAGACACGTTCGACGGCTGTGGGTCCGTTGGTCCCGCGTGGAGGCGTCGCCCCTCCATCACCGTTGGCGCGATCTCGTTTCCATGCCTCGTTGCTCTTTGTTTTGGTCCCACGACATACTTACCTCTATATATGTAGGTGTTATGCATGGCTATACACTGTAGCCATTTCTGTTCAAAGTTGCTCGGTTTACAAGATAAAGGCTTGACGACACAGTCGTTTGTAGGCCTTGCAGTCATTGGCCAGCTTGCAGTCATCAAGATCATGTTAAATGCAAGGGCTGAAATGGAAGCATATGACAATAACTGGGTGAGCATCATATGCCAATGATTGTAGCGGTTGCTTATTATATGGAAACGCAAAACTGGCTCCCAATGTGATTACATTCAACGTAATGACTCTCTCAGCTGATGACGACAATGCGTGCATGGTAATCATCCGTTGGATATAATCAAAGTTGCTTCTGCAGCTTATTACAATTTCCAGGCGTAGAAGATCAACCAACAATCGTTACGTTCTCTTTAGTTGAGCAAAATTTTAACCCCATTTTTTTGTTCTCATTACAGACGGCGACTACTGCAAAAGGAGCATCGAGACGGCGGGTCTTCAGGTATTTGGCAGCGGCTTCTACAACTCGGCAAATCACGTACACGGGTCATCGATATTGTCAGCAAAAATGATGATCCTCTTGACCCTTCTTCTCGCAGCAGTCTCGTCACTTCTCCTTCCGCGTCCGTAGAGGAAATCGATCCTTTGCATGCTTGTCGGATGTGCTCGACCTAACAAAGGCGGCGATGTCTTTGTCGCCGTCGAACGTGTCAAGAGGAGCCAGAGTCAAGTCCTCCTGGCATATCACTCGATACGTGGGATCACTGAAAACTGGCAAGAAAAGACCAAAGTATAGTAAATCGAGTGGAAGTCAATGAGAAGGGACGAAAAGAAGAGCGATTTCGAGAAAGGAAAAAGGCAGGGACGTGAACCAGTCAGCTCAAGAAATCCCGATAAATCCCCACATCACATATGCGCATCCATTTCGTTCATTGAAATGCAGTTTTCCAAGACTTCTAGGGTAAATAATGGTTATGTCCGACTTTCAATGAAATGCGGGAGATGCTTTCACTTATCCGCGTCTGTGCCAAAATCGGCCGTTTTGTTCTTACTCTCCTATCAGTAAGCAGTCGGGCAAAACAATTTACTACTATCCAACAGAACCAAAATTTCCCGATCTTATACAATGATTATCATAATATCAACTTTCCCTGAAGAGCCAATTGACAGACGTCCGTGCAAAGTGGCAAATACCGATAAAAATCCGAAAGTCGGTCTCAGAATCCTTGGAGACTTATGATTATTCACAAAACACCTATTCCAGTTTCTATCATCATTAAAAAGAGGTAGAGGTAACACTTTCCCTGGTTTTGACGTCTTTACATTGGTCACTTTGTCCTGATTTCCATCGATCGCCTCTTCATCAAGAAAGGACATGAAAGATCTGGAAGGTGACCAACTTGGGAATTCCAGATTCGTCGCCCACGTGTGTATATTCATGCGGACAGTCGCTCAGAAGGTTGGACCAAAGTTGCCAGTAGTTGTTAGATAACATGTATTCATATTTTTGAAAAAATATCCGAACAATGAATGTCCGGGGACTTTCACTTTTCTGCATTGGGCGGCTAAGTTGGTCACTTGTTCCATATCAATCAGTACCTCTTTGGCAAAACGAACCAATGGAAGATGTTTGAGGTGGCAACATGAAGAAATTACAATAAACACGCTCACGAAATCTAGGAAATACCGGTGATTCCTCTTACAGCAAATTTAATCAGACGAACCCGCCCACATTTACACATATCGCTTGGCATTATGTAGCACATCGTGGGGTCTCATCAATATTAATGGCAGCGAATCACTATTAATGACTGCGCGTCACGCATGGCCAAAGAGCTTAACAGGGTTCTCGAATTGTCCGGGAGACAAGAAACGAACACACAGTGAACGCTTTTCATTGTATATTGTACGTCGACTGGTGTAACCCTCCCTTTCATCGGAGACCATGTAGTCTCTGCGGCAAACATGCAACTCTACAGTTAAGTATCTCGGTCATCCGGCTGCGAGTGAACGGGAAGACGCTCGGCAAGTCGCACACGGAATGCGGAAAGAGTGAGTATTGCTGACCATACGCACGTATAACTGACGCACTCTCTCGCTACCTTCCCCGCTCATTCTTGCTGTTGGTCACGCTAAAATGAATACGAAGACGAGATTCGATATCCCGATTGCACCGACGTTCTCCATCTCGGACTATCATGATTGGCAGATTTCAACCTGGACTTGTCATTCTGAGGGACTGAGGGAATCGAGGATCCTAACACCCTCGAGTTCAAACGTCGATCAATCAAATACCTTCCGGTCTCGCCACTTTTAGAGGCTTACAAAGATGCAGACTTGGACGAAGTCCAGAGTTAGTCCAAAGTGGAGAATGGGATTTCACCGGATTCCATTTTATACTCAATTTTCAATGGCCCAGTTGGCAGTGCCGTTGGTTAGTTGAAAAGGACACGAGAACGAGATTCGATATCCCGATTGCACCGATGGGTGATTCCCGCGGAGCAAACTCTCGCTTGCCCAACGGAAGAGCACTGACCACCAGTGCAAATGCACCGCGGGCTCGTATTCGCAATCGCAATGTAGGAATCACTTTCCTTGGGCTGACTTTCCTTCTGGCCGGATTTTTGATCACTTACCAATGAGAGAAAGCATGGCTTAAGGGAGTTGCGTAACCGAAAAACTGCCGAGATCAAACGTGGATCGTTAAAATATCCTCTGTCGAATAGCCAATGTCTCGAGTGAACAATCACTGCCAAAATGCCACCGAGTGATGACCAAGGGTCGAATTAAGTCCCAAACATTCATCTCACTCTGTCCAGTTACCCTGGAATTGGGTCCAAGTCCCTATTTCGGAAATTGTAAACGTGACGATCGTGCGAATGCGGGGCTTGCCGATCCGGTGAATGGCAAAGTCTGGTGTTGCGTCTGATGTTGTGAGAGTCATGCGTTTGCTCGACGAAGACGTTAATACAGGCCCAAAACTGGTCCGTCCAGCTTGCACAATCGGAAGACCGGCAACCTGTGCGTCCTTCCGCGAAATCGGCTCGTTGTGGTTGTGGATAATGAGGTTCGCCGCGCCCCACGAAATCCCGACGGCGAAACTTGGCTTCACTTTCACCGGTTATGGACATGGTCGGGATGTAACCCTACGTTGGGACGAGGCTTTTGTCACACCCTTGCTTCTCGTTCCTCCTTTTTCCGGCGTGGACAAATGCAGCGAAGTAACGATTTTTTAAAGAGAGAATTTAAGGACGTTCGATCGTTAACCGTCACGGCAATGCTATCTTCGTCAAAACATAAGAGGGTTATGAAAAACATTTTTACGCGTTGCGTTGATGTGCGTCAAGAGATTTTTTACTGTCAACTGAAGACGCGTGAAGAAATACGCTTTCAAAAATTATACTTTCGACGGCCTTGCCGATCCGTGGGGAAATTAAGCGCGGTCCGAATGACGAACGTTGAAATACCGATCATCAAAATACTGAGGCAATGAACGATTGATACGAGCATAAATATTGGGCGGACGTTAACTGCATTTACTCGGTAATTACAACGCGTCACTGGACACCGGCTTGACATTTAAATTTATTTGTTGTCTTGAATGAAATCGGTTGTGGTATTTCGTGGTTCTCTTGATTTTTCACATTTTTAATACAATGTACTACAAAAACATTGTCGGAAAATTCTTCACTGCAATTTTAATTAATTTTTTTCCAATTTCGTGTCGACATAAAAATTATAAAATGCGCCTATAAATTAGAAATTCCAAAGGGAATTCCCACGGCTTATTCCCTTGAAATATCAGCGGTTGATGAACGACTGGAAAATAAAAAAAACGCCAGGCATCGAGAATCTGCCGTGAAATCGAGAGCGAAAGGCAGATTCCGAATGAAAGGGAGATTTTCGAGGTGGAGAAAGATAGACAAAGGGAAAGGAACCCACGAGACTTGAGACCCTGCACATGAAACACACACACACACACACAAGTTGCAGTCGCGAGAGAAACAGCAAAATGCTCCGGTTACGTACGCGCTCCTCTCGTTCTCTCGCCTTTCACGAGGATCTCGGAGCGTGCACTATATTCCGGAGACGCTAATGATCCGAAGGACAGGTATAATTATGTAACGGTGCTTTAATCGATCGCTTACGATCCCGAGTCTCTGTGTAACCGGTGCATCGATTATATCCTCACACAAATACCCGTGTGCCGCATTACATCCGCCCAAGACGTCGACGGAGCTCTCAGATCCCGTGAGAAAATTGGAAGATCGGCAATCGGCGATCGAAATCGTTACGGGAATAATGTGTCTTTTATAATATTAAAAAAAAGGGAAAAATCATTACAATAGATAGTCAACAAGCATTCACCTTGTGCAGTCATGTTTTATTGTGCATTGTTGCGCAGTATTTTCCAGCTCTGTGCACTTGCGTATGGGATATTCTGTTTCAAATTCGCGGTTTTTTTTTTTTTTAATAAAATAAATGTTTAAAAAATTTTTCTCAATTTTTGGAGATGTATTTGGGTAAACGTCATTTTTCAAATTAATGCTTTCTGAATTCGGTGCATTTTGACATCGTTTTTTAATTAAGCAAAATTGGAACTTGAATGGAATATAGTTTGGAAAAAAATTTTAATCAACAATTTAATCGTCATATATGTATTTATACGTAACAAACCCGCATTTTATTGACAACGTCATAACGAATTTAAATTGGACGATGGTATCACGGGAAAAGCATTCATATAATACAAAAGTGAGTGGCCGAGTTCAGGAGAGCCTCACGGAAGTGCATCGGACGCTCTCCGGGCGCTTAATGGTGCACCTGTGCACCAGAAGAAATTTTCAAGGAAACGTATATGCAGCTGCTTGTGTATAAGGTGACAATAAGTTGCCTTTTTCCTCTCTCCCTCTTTTTTCATCTTCCTCTCACTCGAGATTGTCTTATGTACATACCAATGACGCCACACGTCCCAGAATCATATAATAATAATAATAATAATGTCACCTACGCCATCTCATGGAGGACATTCTCTCAGACACATGATCATCATTCAAATAAAAAATTGTTATTGTTATCTCCAATTTTTTTTATTTCAAACAAATTAAATAAAATTGTTATTACCACAAACAATAATGAATAATAATAAAATTAGAAAAATATTGTTATAATTGTTTTAAAAAATTGAAATTAAAGTTAAAGTATATTTATAACGTTTATGAAAGGGTGATTTTTTTTTTTTCGAGTAATTATTCGTGTGGAAAAAATATTTGTTATTCTTTTTTATTTAAATGATGACCGTCTGTGTGTCTTGGAGGGTTGGCAGTCATATTAGTATTAGTGTTAAAATTAAGACTGTTAATAGATTAGTTCCGTCACACGCAACGTGTGACGTATTCTTCACTCTGCGTGCGCGTGTCTCCAACTTTTTTTTCATTCTCATTTTTACGAGCACTCTGTAAAAGCAATTATGACGAGAAAAAAGGAAGACGCGCTTTTGATAATTCTAGAATAATATAAAGTGTTCCAATGTCAAAACTTTTTCTCACGAGTTCATCGGCTGTAAGATCTTGAGGTTTCCTCGGTTTACGAGAGAAAATAAAAGTGTAATTAAATATTATGATATTTATCCGCCAAGAGAGCAATTATCTTGTAAGATGTGTGAATAAAATATGTAACGCCTTGTAATGGATAATTCGTGTAATAATAAAAAAATGTAATTATATTATTTCGTCATTAATTAACTCTAGGTCATTGGATAATTGGCAACAAAAAAATGTTTCGATATTCTCAACTAAAAAAAAAAATACTAGATTTATTAATTTAAATAACATGCATCGAAAATCAAAGCTGATCATCGATCACCGTAATTTTTATACTAAAAAAAAAAAAAATTAAATTCCGATTCAAACATCCCTTCGGGATTTTCACCCTAAAATGAAATGAAACGAAATTTAAGCTCGGTGGTTCCGATAAAGTGGTGGAGAATTCGACTCTCGAAAATTTCATGCTTAATTGAATAGTCGGTGGAAAGGCTTTACAATTGGTACATGCGTCTCTATCTCGAATCTGTCGAAACGAACTTTCGATAATTGGAATTCCGGCTTGACTTTGGACGTATCTGCTGCTGGGATGTGTGCTCATAGATGAATAGATGATGTTGGGGCGTGCATAAACCGAGAGAGACAGCCGAGAAAGAGAAGAGCACAAAATCGTTAAAACGATTAGCCTGCCGACACTGTTGATCGTACGTTAGTAGGGCCCACCATCAAACGAGGGATGCTGCGCCATCGGAGGCCGTGAGAGAATCACGATTGCTCGCGAGACGTGCTGCTCCGATAATTATCGCAATATGTGTGTTCATTCTACGGCATAGGTTACTTTTGACACGTGGGAAATTTCGATCCATAGACATTTACAAATGCTCCTTGTAATTAAAAAAAAATCACGATTCTTGTGTCCTAAATTAACGACAAGTACACTGATTTATAATTTTTGAAAAATTCGAAAAAATACACTACCGATTATTATTGTTTGGTAATCATTTTTTTCTGTCAATTGTTTTGTGAATTTTTGTGAGTGTACAATTTGGAAAAAATTTTGGAATTTTTTTAAAAAATATATTGGAGAAAATACTTTTTTGTGACTGCTTAGCTGGGATGGGAAATTTAATTTTGTTTTTCTGGGAGTCTAAATTTGCCTAATTCGAATACAATGTGTCTTGCCTAACGTGTTTTTTTTTTTTTTTTTTTCGCAGTAGACGATTTTTGTGAGAGATGTTTATCCGCACGTTAGATTCACAAGTCAGCGAGTTGAATAAGGTAACGAGAGTCCATTTGTTGCGCAATGAGAAAACGCGCGTAATGTAATATCTTATGACGTTTTCGTCACAATACTACGCACCGAATAATACCGTGAGATGTTTGTTGTGATTATAATTTACGACGGTAACGTTGAATGTTAATTTTCAGCGAGAACTCTTGGCAATGCTTGTCGGCAATCAACGTTCTACTTCAATATCAGCCTGTTGCAACATAGTTGAAAAAAAAAATGAGAGCTCAAATTGAGAAATTACTTTTACAACCTTTCAAACAATAAAAAAGATGTACATTTCTCACAACGACAACAAATATCCTTCCATGAAAATATTGCAATTTAAATGTGTGAATGTGTGAAAGCAAAAAAGTGTGAATGTGTGAATGTGTGCACGATTAAGAATGTGTCATTTTCAGTCCACTTTAGGTCGTTTCCCTTTTCTCTCAACAATCGTGAACCAAATAAGAAATTGCTCCACACATTCATCAGTCTAATAGTAAATAGTGGAATGAATATGTATGCATTGGTACCACAACTATACAATGGGATAAAATAAAGTATAGTCTATATTTTTCTATGCCCCTCACAAATTTTGCAATTTAAATGTGTGAATGTGTGAAAGCATAAAAGTGGGAAAGTGTGAATGTGTGAATGTGTGCACGATTAAGAATGTGTCATTTTCAGTCCACTTTAGGTCGTTTCCCTTTTCTCTCAACAATCGTGAACCAAATAAGAAATTGCTCCACACATTCATCAGTCTAATAGTAAATAGTGGAATGAATATGTATGCATTGGTACCACAACTATACAATGGGATAAAATAAAGTATAGTCTATATTTTTTTCTATGCCCCTCACAATTACCACGTCGTGGCGTAGTCAAACTCGTCGTCTTCCCTCTTCCAATCTACCACCATATATATATAACACACCCACACCCACACACACACGCAAAATTCATCGTCGTCTTCGTCGCGTGGTCCCCACGCACAGCAGCACCCTTTAACTAGCCGACGAGTAGAATGAATGGACTTTGGAGAGGGGAGGGCAAAAGGGTCGGAGTTCATTGTGCCACAAGTGCATTCCGAGTGTAGCTACGCGACCAATTGCTGCGGGTTTTATACGGGGACCACTCGGATGTGCCAGTATCTCACTCGTGACTCTCGGACCAAAAAAAGGGAGTCGCTGAAGAGCATTCGACGGCAGCCTGTCAACAGTTTCACCGGATATCTCCTATTTTAGTTTCTACGCTTCAAAAAAAAATTCAACGGCAGCGAGTTCAAAAAAATTCAACCGTGTTACATAATTTGGGACTTCGGCAAAATCTTTATTTTTGCAAAAAAAAAAAATCAATTCATCAGAAAGTGTGAGAAAAAGAATTGTGTGCAGTGTTGATTCGACAGGCTAAAAGAAGGCCAAAATAATTTAATCTTGGCTATGAAAGATGATATAAAAAGTGTGAAAAATTGATGAATTTATTACGTAATAATAAATAAAAAGTGTCATTCTTCGTTTTATGTACATATTTGAGAATTCGGAAAAATAATAATGATGGGAGAAAAATGCTGCGCAATGTTGATCCTCATGATGAGTCAGGATCATTGATGATGTAAACCCGGGACGTATGCTTTGTAAAACTGTTTGTGAAAGTTGAGAAATGAACGTAGTGGTATTTCGTCAAGCGTAGTCACCAATTGAAGCTGTTGATAGGCGCAAAAAAAAACAGATCAATCAACATCGCGATTTTTCTGCGAATGCGGAAGATTCCGGACCTCGGAGAAATTCGTCGGGGTACTTTTTTGTCGAGGACTCGCGATAGCACGTGTTGCCAGTAGAACGACGGGTTTCCTTGACTCGGGACATCAGAACGACGGCAATATCGCGCGGAGAAGCTATGCGGAGACATCAACCTTCTATAATACCCCAACGTGATACGGGTCGTAATTTCCTCGAGAGTTATCCGAACGTCTTGTACGCCCAGCGAGTCTGATGCTACTCGCGTCGTCATCAAATGATCACGTGCAATCTCCTTTTGCCGCTGGTGTCTCAGAAGTTTTTACAAACGTGTCTCTCAAGGTACCACTGTTCTATCCCTGGACGGGAATATACGCTTGAAATACCATTTCCATTTTATGTAAAGACTTTTGTGTATGAGAAATGCCTTTTACATTGAGCCATTTTTTTGTAATTCTCGAAAATATTCTAAAAAAAAAAAAGTATACGTGGAATATTTTGTTCTAATAAATTTTTTGTAACAGGGCAGGTGCTTGTTTTCCGACCCCTGCCAAAAAATGTCACTTTTCTCATGGATGTGAAAAAAAAATTTTATTATTGTCACTGATTTATACCGGAGCTCACCTTTAATTTTTGGTATTTTTTTTTTAGATTTATAGTAGAAATATAGTATGGGATTATTAATGTGATTCGATACGCGAAAAATAAAGTATGAATTGTACGTACGTCATACGATGGAAACGCCCGAGTGAGCGACTGTCCTCGAAGAATTTTGTGAAATCCGTTGTTGATTATAACTCACAGCCGTCGAGCGGAAAAGGAAGCGCGAGGCGAGGGGGGAGTAAGGTAGTTTTGGAACTAGAAACAGTATATCGGATCTTTCGGCCTAACTAGAAAGTTACGAAGATATTTATTCGTTTCGTTTCGGCATTCGTAACGATCTGGAACATTTCGATAAAGGCATGCGAAATTCGGTGAAACCCGCGAAATTTTAGCATAGATACATTTTTTTTGCTTCGCATTATTTTTCATAAATTACTTCGACCGGAATACATTGAAATTGCCAATAATTAAGAGGCGCAATGCATAAGAAGCGATAAAAAATCTTCACTTGAACAAAAAAAAATTTCATCAAACCTTTTCGCTTCAGATTTTCGATTTTTATTGTAAAACAAAATTTCGACACTTCATCGTGACTACAAAATCTACAAAAACATAAATTGAAAAATATTTTAAATCACTCTCGAGGCGATAAATTCCACAAAAAAATAAATAAATGGACGTCCATAATTTGTGCCACGATAAAAAATACCCATAATTTATTTTGGAGCTTAGAACTGATATGGATAAGAAAGCAGCGCGCATTTCGAGGTACCGAATGCTATAATAATTCAAGAGCAAACATCGGCGTTCTCAGGACTAGAAGTCACAACAGTGACAATGGAACAGAGATGTGACTGTCCTGTGCACGTGTGTTTGTAAATTACTCCGGCGGATACGAAACCGTTTGTAATTCGATAGCCAGGATCATTTCTCCGCTCCGTTGCAGCTTATCGCTCGGCTGATATCGTCTCGGTGACACTTGGATCGTAATACGTTACTGCGACGGCGAGAGTCGATCGTCGGAGGACCGAAATCGTGCGGAGCATCGATTAATTACGATTCGCCGGGTCGTCGAGTCGTCCGCCGAATAATTCACTGTTCAAAAGTGCGTGCGGAGAATTTCTTCTTTTACAAGCGGCTCGTGCCGACAAAAAAAAAAAAAAGACGTAACTCGCGTATCGTAATAAAGTACTGCCTATTTGACAGTCGTGAACCGCATTGCCAACAGCGAAAAGACGATAAATTTAAAAAGTGCAAAAGAAGAGCCTCGATACTTTGATTGCGAACGATTGAGACCCTGAAGAGGTTCATCGACACTTGCAGCAGGTTGTTTGCAATTCGTGTACCGTGACAAAAATTATTTAAAAAAATTGTAACCTGTCACTTGAAATTATTTATAATATCAAAGGGAATATTGTAAATGATAAATTGTGAAATTTCGAATGCAAATTTGATTTGGCAATTTATTTAATTGAAAAAAAAAAAAATGCAATTGAAATGTTTGTTTCATAATTTGGAATTTTTGGGACTAATTATTATGCGAATAAGCTTTGGTTGGTTTTGTGGTAAAATTAGGATGGCCTACTTGATGCAGAACATCTTATATAGTGCATTCGGATTACTGTAGGTATAAGACAACACCTGAAGCAAGTGCATCGCACCTGAGCCAGAGATCCTCCGATTGGACAGCGCCTGCAGTGCCACGATATAGTGCTTCTCGTTTATGTCGGTGGTTATCGGATGATATCGTTACTGCACAAAGGATTCGGTGGCCTACAACTATTATCCTTCGTCCTTGCAACTCTCCGCTAGCCTCGCCATCGTGTCATGATTCCACCGCCTCGTGAAGATCGATCGGTTGATTTGTTTAGGCCGCGTGCATATAAATTCGTAAACGTAGGAAACATTATCTGATTATTGAGACACAAAATCTTTCAGTGAAAAAATTCATACGAATTTGTATCGAAAAAAAAAAAAAAAAATCGTTGATTAAACTTCAATATTTTATCAATCAATCAATTTATTAATGCTTTCGGACATCCTTTTTGTTTTTTTTTTTTTTAATAAATTTGTCGTTACATTAGAAAAAAAAATGGTAAATAAATGACATTTTGAAAAAAAATGTTGGTCGAATGGTTGATTTTTTTTTTGCAATAATGAGGACTTATTGATTTTGAAGTTTGATTGGCAATTTTGTTATTAAAATGATGTACCTTACGTTCCATATTGTAAGCATGCATTTGTATCTATGCTGATCGTAGTATTATGCTGCAGATTTCAGCATAAATCAAACGGTTGGTCAGCAACCCGCGAGATGGGCTTATCCTGGTTGAGGCAACGCGACCTCGTCCTCGTCCTTGTCCTGGTAATGGGAACGTCGTCGGCGATAAAGCTGACCGGGGGCAACGTGTGCCCCCGAGTGGAAAAGTGAGCTGCGCACATTCACCTCTTTTGCCATTTTCTCCTGAGAAAAACCATAAACATTGCACGTCTATACACACCAAGAATCGTACGATGAAACTGCTTAAACATTTTTTTTTTCATTTTTCAATTATTCCGTCCAAGAAAAATTAATATAAGGACCTATATCAGCATATATAGAAATACAATATTGAAATTTATTTTTATAATTTTTTTTTTTCCAAAAATGATGAATTTTAATAAGTCAGTTTCATGGTGCAGATCTAGTGCATTGCTCTATTTGCTACGACTAATTTTCTAAGGCACGTTGCATGAAATTTGTTGGGTACTAATAACTTTTATTGCTTTTTTTTTTTAAATCGTTTCACGGTTCATTTTCGATGTTAGTGGGTTAACCATTGTGATTATGTCTGTGTTTACTTGGAGACTCATTGAGGCCAATTTTTTATCGGGTTAGCACTGACTTTTTTTCCCTGCAAGCGTTAACCCAGTTATTATACCGGGTTGATGGCAAAATGAGAATGCTGCTAATAATTTCATCACGTCTTCGTCGATGCTGAAGTGAATCATCGGATATTCTCCGTGGCATTATCGACGGTACACCTTGTAGTTAATATCGGTAATCGCCCACCTGTTACGATGCTGTCAATTACGTAGAGGCTTAACCAAGCAGCCGGGATGGTCTTTGGTCCACAGATTTATGAATGCTTCGACGCGCACGCACTGTAATCGTCGCCACTTAACTCGTGGCTCACGACTACCTTGTATACGTGTGTTAAATTAAGTCTAGACAACTCGAATGATAATAGGCTCATTATGCAGAAGTGCCCATCTACCGGTGTATTCAATCGTCGGTATTGCACTTGGCTCGTGAATTCACTTTGAGCTCATGAACTGATGAAGATTGCTCGTTGCCATCCAAATCCTTGCATCCCTATTGTGTTCGTGACTTTGACGTCGAGTCATCCGATTTAGGATCATACACGCGAGTATTAAAAAAAAAAATGAATCGACAAATTATTAAATGTGATGCAGGATAGAAGGAAATGCGTTCCTATTTTAAGAGTGTGAGTGTGAATATCAGTGTCCCTGAGAGTGAGAGTGTGTGTGAGAGTCTGAGTGAGAGTGAGAGTGTGTGTGAGAGTGTGAGTGAGCATGAGAGTGTGTGTACGAGTGTGAGTGAGAGTAAGAGTGTGTGTGAGAGTGTGAGTGAGAGTGTGAGTGAGAGTGAGAGTGTGTGTGTGTGAGTGTGAGTGCGAGTGTGAGTGAGAGTGTGTGTGAGAGTGTGAGTGAGAGTGAGAGTGTGTGTGTGAGTGTGAGTACGAGTGAGAGTGTGAGTGTGAGTGTGAGTTTGTATGATTTAATTAGGCGATTTTGAGGATGCACGAAACTGTCTTCCATTGCTTCGCTGAAATCGAAAGATTGGCAATCGGCAAAAACCGATCAGTTAATATGTAAATATCGCAGTCTCACTCGCGTAGTTACAACACATTCGTTAATGGCTTGATCTCGCATTCTTAATTGGGATCGCAATACTCGTAATGTATTTTACCGTTCGTTTAGCAGCTCCATTAAGCCTTTCAGTTGCTAAACTTGGGTCTGAACATATAGTGAATCCACTCGTCGGCGCATCGACATCACCTAAGAGCTTCATTATAGTTTTATCAATTTTATAGTGGCTGTCATAAGAAACTGTTCAGGATATTTATAAAAAATATAATTGAATGTAATAAAGATATGTCGCTAATGAAGATGACCAAAACCCATTTCTTCATTAATTAATTACACATATGATATTTCAGTAACCTCAAAATCCCATTATGCAATTCTCAATGTAATTCAAACAATTTTTATTAATTTTTTTTTTTAACCAAAATTAAAAAGTCTTTTTGCCTGCGTCATAATTAGGTCAGCTTATTTAATTGATTTTACATAAAATTTATGTTGGAAAAAAATGATAAAATCCGCGGAGTGTTCGTAGAGTAGCTAAGTCGTGACAAAAAAAAATGGGACTTCGCTTGGTCTGTGAATCGAGAAGTTGCATGCACGCATGAGGCACGATTAAGTGTTTCCAAACACAGGAAGCTTTTGCGAAATCGTCGGAGCAGCGACACAGCCACGCGACTCTTCTCCAAAACGCACGAACGGCGATCGGCCGCGGAATCAACGAATATTCCACATGTAAAGAATTTTTTTTTTTTCGTCCTTTTCATTATACTATCGCTGCTCGAAAAATCTCTCGCCTCGGTGGCCTTGAAACTTACGATCTACGCTAAATTCCACGTGACCACATAACCGTGAATCTTGCGTTTCTGTGATTCACGTTTCACTGCCTCGATTTACCAATGCAAATGGGATTTTTTTTTTTTTTTTTTACGAGACAAAAACACTTGACATCATATAGGCCGTTTAATTCGGCTCTTTTTTTTTATAATTGCGCTACATTCTCGGAGCTTCGTTCTGATAAAATTGCTATCTTCGAGATCCTACACTTTTCTTCCGTTTCGCTTTCGAAAATGTGCTGTTTGAATGCTAATTTTTTTTTTATTCTCGCAACTATTATTTCTGCATCGTCCTGTATTATTTTTTTTTTTTTCATTTATTCTTTTTATGGATTTTTATATTTTTTGCCAACTTTGGATAGTCTTTTGTATCATCAATGTCAGTGTATTTTTAAAATTGGATTTTCAACTTATGATTTACAGCTATACAGTGACTTTCAAGGAAAGTTACACAGAACCAGTTATCGTTAATACTTTTGCCTGGTGTCTCCAAATTCCACCGAGGTGTCCACGTTCGCGTCTTGAAAATCGTGAAAGGTGGCGAATTAAAGTGAGTAAAAAATCAAATTTACAGCGATTCCCAAAGAAACAAAAAATACAAAAATTTCAAACAGCATAAATATTTTTAAAAAATGCTAAAATCATTTTACAACCGAAATACAAAAATTGTTGATTAAGAAATTGATCTCTACCGAAGGATAAAATGACTTAATAGCCAATGGTGTGTAAAATGTGAGGAAGCGAAGTTTATTGGCGATGATTGTTGCCAATAATAAATTCTCAATAGCGGTAACACACTTTTTGTTTCGTAACACCGTTCCGAGGACTCGTAAGTAATGAACTAATGTAAGAAAGCTTGTAGATCTCGATTAAAGGAGAAAAGGCTGAGCTCCCGAAGAAATTGACTCATAGTCGAAGCTACTCACAAGTAAATCGAATTTCTGTCGGGCTCAGCGATATCCTCTCGCGTATGTAACGCATGTGTACGTGCGATTCCAGCCGCTTTATGACCGCTCATTACGGGGAAAGTGACTGGAGGCTCGTCGCTGCCTCCACAACAGCAGTAAATAACCGAGCGCCTAATTAAATAACTGCTAGAAGATGGGATAGATTAGTACGGCGTATATGCTCGCTGTAGGATAGTCTCGGTTCGTTTGTGGCGCAGGTATATGGCTTCTGTGGGTACATCGCCATAAATGCCGAACACGAGGCAAAATGGACCAATCAATTAATTTCATTTGATATGTTAATATATAAAAACGTCGAAAAAAAATTAAATAAATATATATGTACCCATAGGATCATTTTTTATCCATCGATTTGAAGGTTCGATAAATAGTTTACATAAATTATTCATCGCGGAATTAATAATTAATTTTTTTTTAAATGTTGAAAATATTTTTTGGAAGAAAAATGTTATTGGATTATTAATAATAATGGATTTCTGAAAAAAAAAAAATTCAAAGAGATTTTAAGGGAAATAAATGAATTTAATTTTAGAGTTCGTTTTGCCCCAATTTCCGGAATAGATACAAATTCGATACAAAGTAGCAATCCTCGTTGGTACTAATACTATTCGTGTTATTAGGATATGTGAATTAATGAATAAATATAAATAATGCACGGAGGAACGTTGGCCGATTACGAAGCGTACACGGTGTTAGGTGCGGCGATCGTTCTCCAATTAATAAAAAAAAAGCGAGAGTATATGCCAGAGAATTCGATGCAGCGTTCAACCAATTAGCGAGAGTGCAATATAATCGCGGGTTTTATAATTAGCGTTAAAAACGTTTTGCGCCCGACTAAATCACATTATTGTCCGTATTGATTTTTTAAACGCTCACGTGCGGCAATGTATTGTCCGTCGTGCCAATTATCGTCTGGGTAAATCTGACCCCTAATTTTCAATTTGCTCGCAAATTTCACAGGACGTGCAGTATAATTAGTAATTAACCGAACACACGTTTTTAAAAATTAAAATAAATCCGATACACTTTTGAATATTATTTAAAAAAAAATTCGTCAAGAATTAAAATAATTTTTTTTAATTACCAATTTTTTAATTACTATCATTCAGATTACCGATTTTTTTTTAGATGATAATGGGGAAAAATCGGTAATTCATTATCTTGATTTTTCCAAGTCACTTATTCTGTTTTATTCTCGTATCGTCTAGACAGAAACCAGACAGAGAAAATTAATGGATTGCTGCGAAGGTTATGTCGTCAAGGCGAGCAAAGACGAAGAGACGATCGGCGAAGATGCTGCTACCGGCACATGCGAGCCTCACTGTCAGATCTGTGAGTACGGCCGTTGCGTAGCACCGAACACGTGCGATTGTGGGCCTGGTCATCGAGGAGAAGGCTGCGCTCATGGTGAGTTCTCGACATTATTTTTCTTCGTCAATTCCTTTCCCTCTCGAGCCTATTACGTTATCCGTAGCTTCGTCATTGCCCTATTTTCGCCGATGTCCTTCGGAGATCTTGATTATTTCACGCGGCCACATTAACATTGCCTTTCGCGTTATTAAATTCGACGCGGTGATGCAAAAGATGAATTGTTCAGAAATGAGGAAAAAAAAACGTCAATCCAAGAGCCATTGTGATTTATGATCGGTAATGAAAGCTTTTATTGTTGCATAACGAAATCGATAAAGCACTTAAGAAAAAAAAATTGTGAATATGAAATTTCACTGTAACTGCCCTTACAAAAATAATCAGCCTCCTAAGATTAAAAAAAAAAATTAATAAATACCATAAAATAATTATAAAAAAGTGATAATTTTTTGTCAATCGAAATTCGTCCATAAATAATCGAAAGATCTTTAGTAAATTGGATACATAAAATTTTGCAAGAATTTTTTTTTTTTTGAAAATTTCAAAACTCCATTAACCCCGAAACCGATTTACCGATTTCGCCGAAATTCAATACCATAATCGCTAACACTATTAAAAAATTTTTCTATGAGGACAAAAATCATCGCACCTCTGTGAATTGTTGGAGTAATTCACATGTTCACAGTCACATTTTGCTCGGACGTAATGTATCATGAGCTCACCGGCACTCCCGTGTCGATTTCGTCGACGTCACCGGCGCCGCATGCATTTCCGAGCGAATAAAGTACGATACCTCGTGTGGCATATAAAAAAAAAAAAAAAAAAAAAAATGTATAGAGAGGCTTGGACGCAGCGAGAACAAGACACGGGAGGGCGCGTCGTGTGTTACGTCGCACTAAGTACGGCCGTCTCACGTTGGCAGAGCGAACGTGCCTCGAAAGTTGCGGAAGCCCGGAAGTGGCATGACGCCGAAACTTTCGCAAGGACTTTCGAGAGGCTTGCGCGCCGCGGCCGCGGCTATGGGAGAGCCGGACAGTGTCCAGCCCAGCCGGTTGCACGACTGCGAAGCTGCGAACGTCTCGCCCACCATGGGATATTATATCCTCCGGTACTTTTCGCCGCTAATGCTCTGTACTTTCAGTGTCTTGTATTACAGCCGCGAAAGCCGAACCGCGAGATTGCGATTTCGGTCCGATGATATATACGCACTTATGCGCTATATTAATTGTTTTTTTTTTTTTTTAATATACAAAATATATAGGGTTACATGGGCCGTATAATTTTTCGAAGGAGTAGTTACGACTGTTTTGATGAAAACGTGTGAGGTAATTAGTATTAGGTAATACCGGAAATGAGAAAGGTTATTTAATGAAAAAATTGAAAATTTGAGTGAGATAATTGGTATGATAAATTTGCATAAAATTGTGTATATTAAATTTAATATGCAAGGGAAATAAGAAAATAAAATTGTTATTTTATTGCACTAGTGTGTTAAGGTTGACACATCAGCTGTGGGGTTGAATTTTAAATAGTGTTAATTTTTTAAGGGTTCTTTAAGGGTGTACGTATTTTTATGGTTTTTATGTTTCGATAAAAATCCGGTGAGATTTTTTGTTATGGGAAGGATATGAAGAATCTCTGCGCTGTGCTCCGCTAACTTGAGATACTCACTTCGCGTAAACGTAGCGACTGAGAATATAATTAATTGAATTGCCGTGCTCGCGGTTTTACCGTGAAAGTAACAGGTTAACAGTCACATATACACGCCGTGCGGCACAAATGATAAATGTGCAAACCGCAGTAGCTAAGAAATTACGTCGTTCGGAATACCGGAAGTCGCTGAACATCGTTCCGTCGAGACAACCCGCATATTTTGTCTCGAGCTTCCAAACGCATTCAGGAAGTCGAGAATGCCGTTTAGTACAATTAGCTAACCATACAAAACCCACGTAATCTAGTTAAAAATAAAACATAGAAAAAAATCTGAAAAAAAAACCTTGAAAAGCTGATTTTCCCCACTATTATTCATCACAAGTGCGAAAAAGCCACTTTCACGCACGCTTCCAAAAAGTCCAGATTTCAATGTTTTACAAAAGCTAAAATATTCTGTAAAGTTATGATTGCATTAATCGTCGGATTGATTGACTTTTCGCTTGCGATAATTCACAGCTGCTGAGGTTGAAGAAATGTTGGGTTATACGGTCCGTTGAGCGGGAAGCCCAAACGATCGGAACCCACAAACTGAGAATTAGGGGCACAATTGTGGGACCGCTAACTCGGTTGGTCCGTCGGCCATCGACGGTCGTGCAGGCGATAGTCGCATTCGTTTGAAGCAAATTGGCTGCTCGTAACGAGCTGCAGTTTGTTCGTGCTTCGAGCGCTCGAGCTGCATTTCTGTCTCTCTTCTTGGGCGCTCGAGTAGTGGAGGCATTCGCCTCGTCCAAACGATCAGGAGTCTTTAAATCCCATCCCTGCTCTTCGCGATATTTCTATGTACGTGTATAGTCCACGTAGTCCATACCAACTTATTTCGTGACTATGTTTTACGGTCGAATTTCTCACGGCCGAATAGTCTGATAATACGAGAAGGTACGTTGATAAGGGCGTCCTCAATTTTTCGACGATTTATCGCCGGAATCTCGGCGCGAATTATCGTTCCTCACACTTTTCTAATTGTACGTCGATTTTTAGTTTAAATAATGATTTTATGGTGCAGGTGGAATTTGTTAAAAATGTGCTGTAATATTTTTTTGAAAGTTTTTTTTTTTTTTGGGCGGGATATTAATGAGGATATTTTATTGGGCAAAGAGAAAAATTGGAACATCTCTTGATTAATTAATTTGGTACCACTTTTGGAGCCTTTGTTATGACGGTGACCAACACATGGTCACCATGATTTATGTGGTTGATAAATATCTGAATTCCATTAAAACCGAACAGACCAATTTTTTTTTTCCTCCATGGTCGAGAATTTCATGGATGCCGATTGACCTTTAACTTTCTTCTATTTATAGAATGCCCGGCGGGTACGTGGGGCGAACGGTGCTCCCAAACATGCAACTGTGAGCAATCGGAGATTTGCAATCCGGTCGACGGCAAGTGTCACTGCCCACCAGGATGGCGAGGATCCGGGTAAAATTTATTTTTTTCATAATTATATTCCAATAACGAATTAAATTGCCTGGCACTGTTAAAAATATTTCGACGATCAATATACTCCATGAGATATTTTTATTTTTTTTTCAGGTACCGCGTATTAAATTTATTGTTAAATAAAAATATTTATATGATAAAATTTTATTTTTTTTCTCCAACAGTTGCAAAGAAAAATGTCCACCGGGCACGTGGGGCATCGATTGCGCCTCGTCTTGTGTCTGTAACGATGAAAAAAGCGGCTCACAATCATCGACGAAAAATTCAACGTCAACCTGTCATCACGAGACTGGAATTTGCATTAATTTCGAGCAATCTGTCGTACCGTTTACGCTGGGCATCGATGATTCGTCCGAAGGCAAGGAAATTGGTGGAGCAATCAATTTTGAGACAACGATTGCCTCCGTTTCGGTTCCTTCCGAAACAATTATGCATCCTCGTGCAACTGAGGGCACAACTTCCGTCGTGGATTACGATAATCCTAAGGCGGACTATTACGAGTTCGACGTAATTCGACACGATCAAGTCACTGACAATTCCGACAACTTTTCCACGAGACCATCGAAAACCACCGAACATGAGGTCAACGAGCAGCATGAACAAGGTTCGATAAGAATACGATATTTTATTAATAAATTGTTGGCATTATTATCATTCAGAGCCATTTTTAATGTTAAAAAAAAATTGTAATAATTAATAGAAAATCATCAGAGCGGAGGATCGTCTTCAAGTACGACTGAATCCAGTTCAAGTGAGATATCAAAGGATCCGGCAGCGTCTGAGATCGGTACAAGCGAGAGTAGCTCAATTGCATTGAGTACCGTCACGAGCAACAATGGTAATTACAATGAACATCAGCGAGTCGACCGGATCGACACGAAAGTGTCAAGGGTCAAAAAGCCATCAACCTCCCACCCAATCGTTGCTGTAGTCCACGTTTCCGGCAATGGATCTCCCGGTCATGATGGTCCCATGATAATGACATCGATAAATAGAGGTAAAGTTAATTACGCAAATTACCACAAAATTTCAAGCACATATATTAATATTCAGTTGATAAAAATCTTGACAAAAAGACTCCAATTGATCATGGAATTTTTTTAAATAAAATAAAATCAGTATTAGTAAATATTCAGTCCTAAAATTGTTTCCTGAGATTTTTTTTTTTTTTTCTAAAAATAAAATTTGTTTTGAAAAATAATGAAAATATGACCAATTGCGAATAATTGGTCATATTGTTAATAAAAGCTCGGTAACGTATTGTGTATCGAAGGAATCATTTGAAGAACATGAATTTGCTTCACGCTCTCTGCGGCCATTTCTCGTTTCTGTAACATTTTAATAACCAATTACTGGTTTGATGGTTTGATAAACCGCAGAAAAGGTAGCGCCGCACGTAGTACCGATGCCATTGGACGTGGTTGCTCTAATTGTGGTCGGATCCATAATATCACTGGGTCTGACGACACTCGCGGTGCTGGCCGTGCTTCACATTCGCTCGAGACTCTTCGAGACGATACGTTTGTCGATTTACGACGCTGAAAAGCGGGAAACCACGCACGGAACGTTGGGCCGCGGCGGAGGCGAAAAGGGGAATCCCACGAGGATTTCATCGATGGGTTGCAATAGCAGCATTCTCGCTTGTGAATATGGTACGTAAATAATATCCATGGATATTTCGATGTGCAGCCAACTCTAATGTGCCATAATACGAGACCGAGTGAATTTATTAATGTTCCTCGCGCCAGTCGTACTTATATATTTGCACGTGCACACTCGGCACCGTATGAGGTCGTTGGACGCTTAAGGCGTATGGAAATTGCGCGATTATGATACGGATCACCTTCTGAAGTTTCGTAATCCCAAGGAATCTAAACTTACGCAGTATCGTCTTGCGTGTGCATACGTTTTTTTTTTGTAAATTTAGTCGTCCGTGTGTGTGTGTGAGTATGAGTGTCCTGAGAGTATTTGTGAGTATGATTATGAGTGTGTTTGTGAGTGTGATTGTGAGTGTGAGTATGAGTGTCCTGAGAGTATTTGTGAGTATGATTATGAGTGTGTTTGTGAGTGTGATTGTGAGTGTTAGTATGAGTGTCGTGAGAGTATTTGTGAGTATGAGTGTCGTGAGAGTATTTGTGAGTATGATTATGAGAGTGTTTGTGAGTGTGATTGTGAGAGTGATTATGGGAGTGATTGTGAGAGCGATTGTGAGTGTGGTTATATATTGCAACATTTCTGTTGCAATAAACAAGACACCTGTTGTGATGTATAGTCAACATCGAAATGTTGTTGTGGCTGCTCTTGCCAGTAATATGCGAGATACGATTTAAAATATTTCAACAAAACCGGTACGCATATAGGTCAAACGATACAGTAGTTAACTTGGCCGATTAAAATCGGCTATTCACATACCTTGAAATATTATTCGTAGCTTCGATAATATTTCGACACAGTGATTGGTCACACAAGTCTATGGGGGATACAGTTATCGGCTTGAGTTGATGAAATACTCAATTGGCAAGGTTGTACCGACTTGACCACCACATGTTCGACCTTATCTCGAATCCATAATATTACTACAGTAATGCATGTTGATACAACTAACGTCCCTGCAAACCAAACGTAATTTCGTTTGGAGGCACGTTGCGGCGGGAAAAATAAATAAACACTAACGATTACGAATGATTGGTAGATTGCGCCCTTCCGGTTGGAGATATAGATTTTATACGTATGTTTTACTCTTGTGAGTGTGCGCGTGTGTAAATCTTTTTCTCTCGGCGGCAGCTTTGAACGCCGTCCGGTGAGAGTTGACCGATGATCTCGATAATTTCTTACTTCACCTTCCAAATGCCATGACGAATATTCGTTCTTTCGCTAATATCTTGATATTGGCTTTCGCTTTTTTTTTTTTTTCAAGTTAACCAGGCTACCCTTACGAAAATTAAGTAATTTAAAAATAAAAATAATTAAAAAATTGCAATGCTATTTTGAACCTGAAAATGTGCAAATTAAAAAATATGGCGTTTATGGGACAAGAATTTTTTTTATGTCTGGCAATGACGTAAACATAATTTTTTGACACCACATCAAGATGTATAAAAAAATGTCAAATTCCAATTTGGCTCTGCCGATTTCTCCGATTTCAATACCAAACGGTGATACATTAAAAGCTGTCACTTTTTTTGATAACTCTCATATTCGAATTCGAAGATCCTGTGACTTATGGTGACGATTGATAGTTGCACCGAAATCTGCGCAAAATGGAGAAACGATGTTGAGGAGAATCCCATCGAGATATCCACCGTCACGAGAACTTTCTCGCATTAATCACTATCTATGGATATTGCAACTGATACCACGAATGCAAATGCGACGGACCATCGGAGCAATAAATTATCTATGCTGTTTCAGAAACTCCGAGATGCATAGTTCCTGAACATCAGACCCTGCCAAGGCCTCGGCCAGCTTCGAGTGCCGATCTCACGAAAAAACAAGAGGCTAATTATTCAAATGACTACCCGAATCTTCGGTTATTCAGTAATCTTCAAGGTATAAGTATAAAATGCATTAAATGATTGATTTTTCACTTTGACAATTTACAATGATCAATAACATTTGACAAAAAGAAAATTTCAAAATTCCGGAAGATAAATAATTTTCAAATATTTGAAAAGCACAATTTTTTTATCAGCATTTTTTAGACCGCTTTAATATATTTTCACTGAATTTTATTCGCAAGAAAATTTATTTGCAATTTTTTTTTACTGCAAAATACTCGAAATTTCATTGAAGAAAATTCACCGGCGATTAATTTAATGGATTATCCAAATGAGTGGGGGATTCGTGTTTCGAAGCATTTAAGTGCTCTTTCTCATCGGATGAATAGTAAAAATTCATTGTAACACTCGTGGTGAACTCTTAAGACCCGGAGACTTTCCCGTGCGGTGCAATTGTCCAGAATCGTTTATTCAGTCTCTCGTCGAATCGAAAGGTTCGACGCTCTTGTATCCGTTTCCGTGCTTTCGAAAATGGGAAATAAGAAAGGAGCCAAGTTTCAAAGTCGTAAATGTTAATGAAACTGTCGCTCCGTCGATATACTATCGCTCTTTGGAACTCTGCCACTTTTACGTGAAACGCTCGATAATCTGATTTAGTATCGTACGTGCTTGTGATCGAATAATCTTTGTTCCTGCAAGCAGGCAGTGAATAAATATCAGAGTTGCCTATAAAGATCCTAATTTCAAAAAACACAGCAGAACTTTGCTACTTGCTTAAATTTTTTTTTTTTGGACTCAATAATTTTTTTTTATTATTAATTAAATATTTATTAATATAAATTTAAATACTCTATGTTTCAGAACTTTTGGAAGCTCATTACGACAGACCACCGAGCACTTTTCGTCAGGCAATATTGGACATGGAGGGTGAACACGTTTACGACGAAATTCCATTGCAATCTAGCACGACATTCACCACGAAAAGGGATTCGTGAAGAAAGCCATAAAGAATGCGAAACTTAATTCTAACAGATCTATCTCACTTATCCCATGATTTTTTTTTACATACAATGAAGAAATAAATAAAAGAAAATGATTCCATAAATTGATACCGATATCTGTGTTAATCTCGTCACGTGAATTTACGATCGCGTCAACTCTGATAAATTACCATTGAGAAAATGTTCATTGGAATGTATTATCATTGATCAATCGTTAAAAAAAAAAATACTTAGCTTACGTGGCTCAAAATAAGTTTGAATGAGAATACTGATAATTTTTTTTGTATAAAAAATCTAAGAATAAAATGAATAATTACATACAATTTTACCCGGTACATTATTGTTATCATTGGAAATTCCTCTTTCACTTTTCTCGCAAGCATAAAAATGGGAACGTCATCGTATCGAAATTTCCAGTTTTCTGCAATTCTATTTTTTTTCCAACTATCTGCAAAAATATTTTCAAAATCGATAACATTTTTTATTTGTAAAATCACTGCTTACATCGATCTTCTCGATATCCAGCTTCTCAATCGCATATCCCATTAATTTTATTTTTTTTTGTAATTTTGCGAAATTGGTTCATGGTGAAAATAAATTTCTGAGAACTGTTAAAATACGCGAAAAGTCTTCTGTATCATTGGGTCAATCGGTGGGTTTTTTACAGTTCTCAAATCTCGGCCACCAGATTATTTCCCAGAATGCCAGAATGTAATAATACAAACAATGCTGATAACGCTGTGTTGTGATAGGAATAATGTCACTTCTGAGTATAACGAATACCATCGAGAAAAAGGAGCAAGAAAAATCTGATAATCAGGCGACCTTTATGAGATGACCACGTATTATCCGGCGCTTATCTACTGACATGGACCACTGCTACTTAAAGCTCGCTCCTCCATTCCGCACTGGGTTACTTCTTCAGCCGAGGATTTTCTCTAGTGTGCACCAAGCATCGACGCAGAGAACATGAAGAGAAACATTTTGCTCTGCGGAGCTGCGTTACTGCTGACGATCGGTGCAACCCACTCTACGCCACAATATGAAGGGGTTAAGGGAGTTGAAAGATATCAGCAGCGTACCTCTGTACCAACAAACGAGCCTGGCATTTGTCACAAGAGATTGCCGTGAGTAAACTTGAAAAAAAAAAGAAAAAAATCAATAATTTTGTTTGGCATGAAAAAATGAATTTATTGTAAATTATGTAAATTTGTTTAATAAATATAATATAAAATGAATCGTATTATATTCGGTAAAATATTTTTAAGTCGCAAGTTAATAATTTTTTGTATTTTCTAACAATATCGTCTGAATTTTTAATTACAGTAGAATTGAACTTTAAATTTGTGATTTATCAAGATGATAAATATTTTAAGAGATTGGCGACATGACCTCGGATTGTCATAAAAAAGTCTTCATTTAAATTTTCGTTATCATTCGATGACGTAAGAGCGAAACAAGGTTATTAAAAGTCCGGGTAAATTTCGGCAAATCTCGTAAAGATACGTAATAAAATTAAGTAACGCGTTACCATTGGTCTGCAATGATTACTAATGTAAGCTTCAGTTAAAGCCATGAATTTCTAAATGCGCCGTATAAATCTCGAGATACACGTATACACTTGACCTAATGAGCTTTGATGAGGGAAACATGGAAACGATATTGCGCGGGAGTCGTTAACTACGACAGACACGACCCCGACCTTTCATCGTCAGCATTCTCGTTGTTAATGTACAATCGCATAATAAATACCGTACGTCTTCCGGCTGTAGATGACGATGAAACAGGTTCTTATTTGCGCAATTACTGATAAACACGATTTATACTTGAATATGTTGATTTATGTATTTAAAAAAATTAATCAATTTATTCACTTGATCTCGGTGGTTAATTTGGAAATAATCACAAACAACAAAAAAAAAATTCAAAGAACACCAGTGAATTTTCGAGTGGTCTGGAAATTCTAGATATTTGGAAAATTTTGGGTTTTCAAGAAATTCAATAATATCATTAAATTTTGATATTTCGATCATAGATACGCGGAGGCGATGGCCCTAAACACTACTGGCCACGTTCGCATAGTTTATACCCCAGGCGTAAAAACAGTAAGTACCACCGTCATCGAGTGTCGAAATTTTCCCGCACGTTTTTAACCACTAACCCAATCAAACCGCTCCAGACGAATCGCAATACCGGTTGGGTGACGGTCTCGGACTGCTGCGATGACTATCAACGAAACACTATCAACGGCAAGTGTGAGGTGCACTGCGAGGGTGGATGTGTCGGAGGTGTTTGCGGAGCAGGAGGTATTTGCAATTGCGAATCAGGCTGGTATCCAGAGAGCGGCATTTGCAAGCCAATGTGCAGGCAATCCTGTCAGAGGAACGCTTATTGTTATGCACCGGATGTCTGTGCTTGCAAGTACGGCTGGGAGGAATCCCGAGACGGCCAATGCAGGCCAATATGTCCGAGCGGATGTGAGAACGGCGAGTGTGTCGACTTCAAAGTTTGCCGATGTAGGCCTGGTTACGTGCTAAACGACAATAACAGGTGCGAGGCTGTTTGCGAAGGTGGTTGTCCTCATGGCGAATGTACATCTCCTGGAGTTTGTACCTGTTACAGCGGGTAAGTTCTGTTCCACGTCATTTTGAAATTTCCAACAAGATCAGCCAACGCCAGCGCTGGAATCTGTATCAGATATTGGTTACGCATCAAGATCATGTTTCAGTTATTCAATATGATTTGTCATGATTCCAGATATGTTAATCCTCCCGGCGAGACTGAGGCTTGTCTGCCGGATTGCGGACCCAACAACTGCCGAGGTGGCGAGTGTACCTCCCCTGGAATTTGCACCTGCGGACCTGGTTACACCCGCGGCCAAACCACCGATACCTGTGTCCCTGAATGTCAAGTCCGTTGTCCAACAAACGGTCGTTGTGTAGGTCCCAATCGCTGTGCCTGTGATCCGGGATTCACAATGGACTATCAAGGCCGAAACTGCATCAACATTGATTCGAGTAGTCAAGCTGGAAATCGGCACGATATTGAGTCTGGGAATCAGGGTTCGAAATCGACAATTAGCCACACTAGCCACAGTCGCGGGGATCAGGCCGGTGATCAGTACAGTGGTCAATACAATGGTCAGTATGGGGGACAGAATCGTACTCAGTATGGAGCACACAATCCCGGTGGTCAGTATGGAGGACAGAATCCAGGTGGCCAGTATGGAGGACAGAATCCCGGTGGCCAGTATGGAGGACAGAATCCAGGTGGCCAGTATGGAGGACAGAATCCAGGTGGCCAGTATGGAGGACAGAATCCAGGTGGCCAGTATGGAGGACAGAATCCCGGTGGCCAGTATGGAGGACAAAATCCCGGTGGCCAGTATGGAGGACAGAATCCCGGTGGCCAGTATGGAGGACAGAATCCCGGTGGCCAGTATGGAGGACAGAATCCCGGTGGTCAGTATGGAGGACAGAATCCCGGTGGTCAGTATGGAGGACAAAATCCCGGTGGCCAGTATGGAGGACAACATCCCGGTGGCCAGTATGGAGGACAACATCCCGGTGGTCAGTATGGAGGATATAACCCCAGTGGTCAGTATGGAGGACAAAATTCCACTGGTCCATACGGAGGCCAGAATCCTGGAGGTGAAGTTGGCAATGGGCAATGTGATCGACCGTGCCTAAATGGTCAATGTATGGGTTACAACATCTGTAGCTGCAACACAGGCTACACTCAAGATCCAAATGATCCAACCCGTACCCGTTGTATACCCGTATGCGCCAGGGGTTGTCCAAACGGAACTTGTACCCGGCCCAACTACTGTATCTGCAATATTGGCTACACGAAAGATCGAAGTGTCAAGGGTAGTCAGAGATGCGTCCCTCGAGAGCCAAGCTATTAATGACAAGACCATAAGTTGTGGAGTTATCAACTTGTACTGTGTTTCATCCTGACAATAATAACATTCCCAACTTTCCCGAAAGCCATTGCAGGTGATTTGGGTAGTCTGAAACAAAAGTGGTTCGTCAGTACGTCATCATTTTCTGTACCTGAAATAAAATTGAATCTACTCGTGATCGCTGAACTGTTTCAGCAGATGGATTAATTTCTTCCAGTATATCAAACAGATTTTTTTCGGCACCGGAGAATGAGATTTACCAATACAATCAATGATTGAATCAAGTCCAATATCATTTCTGATACTTGTTGAAGAAAATACACAGCGCAATATCAGAACGGATTAAGGCTTGGACGATAATCCAATCAGGCACGATCGGAAAAGTTGAGATGCCTGTCTAAAAGCTCTCCTTCTTTGATACGAAGGCCACGCATGGAAACGTGTTGGGTCACAGAAATAGTTGGTTCAGCTTTTCCAATTCTAATTTAACTGATCATCCACTCTACTTCGTTCCCATTTTCCCAAATTTCGTAGGCCAATGAAGGAGAAGCAGATTATTAGGAGAAGATCAATACCAGAATCGCGCACTCTGCAACTAATTATACTGACAAATCCTTCGGGACGGAACTTTTCCAATCAATCATACGTCGAGTCAAATTATAATCACAAACTGGCTGATATATAATTGTGACAATATCTGCACGCAAAATTATTTAGTTAACAGCCCTAATTTTTGTCCAAAACAAGAGGTCCTTTCCATTGTATCAAATCCTGGTATTGAAAAATTTCCACTCTACGTCTAAAACAAAACTGCGTCTCAAGTCCGTATTAGTGATTAAAAATCTCCTCTAGGCCCGCCAAAGAATCCCCAATTTCCAAAACCCATTTCCAATCCAATCCATAAATGACCCTCTTCCGAAGACCATGTGAAACCATATCTTCCGGTAGGTTCCATTCGATTGGAGCTTTCTCAGAATCGATCTTCCCTTGCCCTCGTAAAAGAACCAACACACAAGTATCACACACATCTCGGTAGGTTGGCCGGCCCCTGAAGCCAGTCGATGGATATCTCGTAGTCGGCGATGGTGCGTCGTGGAGGGTAGGCCACTAGACGTCGGGATCGGTGCTATCGTGGGGTCGGCTTTTCTAGTCGAGGTTTTTCCTTGGAGCTTCGAGGTTGGTACCACCGGGTGGCGCTGTTCCTGGCGGGGTGTGCGCATTGGATACCGAGGGTAGATTCGTCGAGGGGACTACGAACAAAGTGCCAGGGTGCAATAGACTGTGTCGCGCAGCCTCGTATGATTCCGGCGCGTTTGTATGAGTCGGCCACGGGGTGTTTGTGTCAGTACCGTGAACTGGCACTGCTGCTCGTGTACTCGGTTGGTTCTGGTGTTTGCTGGTGGTTCGGGTGGTGGTGGTGCTGCTGCTGGCGGTGCTAAAAGGAGCCCCTTCTCAACGAGCCCTCGTTCGTAGGTTTGATCGTGAGGGTTGCGCGGCGCCAGGATCACGTCAGTGATATACAGGGCGTATGCGGGTTGCGCGATGGCGTTTTGGAGAAGACGAGGCGGTGTAGAGGGAGAGGAGAGATGTCGATGCGCCGCCGGTGGTCGGTTTCGGGGGTAGACTCGCGCCGCGGGGGCGATGAGCGCACTTCCCTTCGCCCTGAGACTGACCTGCTGCTGTTGCTGCTGGCTGACTTGCTTCGTTATACTTATACGACCGGTATTGACTGTCACGAGACTGGAGAACGATCTTACGACTTTAAAAGAGGGAAACTCCGGAGTGGCACCCTCGTCCTGGAGTCACCGAGGTCCTGACCGCTCTCATTATCAACGTCGAGGCTATGGCGAAATTCCGGCACCGCTCGCAATCGCCGGCAGCAACGAGGCCGTCTACGAGGATGCCGATGTCGATTTATCGTACGACGGTGACGAGGAAGAGGATTATCCGGATGTCATCAACATCACAGGTAGGACATTCAAGGGCTAAGGGCTTCCTCCAGACGTTGAACTCTTTGGCGATACGAGTCGTTATCCTGCGGCGGACTTTCACCCGGGTATATATAGCTTTTTGGGCGATGATGAGCTTTTCCAAGGAATTCCGGAAGAATTGTGAGGGTTTTTGTGATGGGATTTTGTGGATGGAACTGGACGATTGTGAATTTTGTGAATTTTGAGTATGCGGACGATATTTTTGTAGCAAGATGATTTTTTTCGTTACACGAATTTTTTGGTGATTACCGAGGATTAAAAAAAAAGAAATAGGTAATCCAAAAATTGAGTCAACTGAGTGAACTCTTCAGGTACACTTCGTTATCCTCCGACGGATTTTCCGATTTATTTTCGTGTATATATAGGTATCAGATTCTCGTGCAATGGATTTTTTCAAAGGATTGATAAAAAAAATTCGGGATTCAATTTTGTGGTGAGATTGTGGGGTTTGATTTTAATGATTGGGGGTTCTTGACGATATATTGACTGGAAATTATTTTCCATGGTTTTTGGTAATGAGGGATAATTTCAAAAAAATCTTAACATGAATTTTGATGGGATTGCCGATAATGAAAAAAAAAAAAAATCAATTCTGATAATGAATATTTAAAAACTTTTTTTCAACCAAACGAGGCTTAAAGCTCTACGTCGTTATCCTGCGGCGAACTTTCACCCGTGTATGAATATGTACGAGGTTTCTGTGCGAGAACTTTTCGGAAGCAGTACTAAAATTGCTGTTTGTTACACAGAGATAATTTTTCCAACAATTTTTTTGTGTTTTAAATATTTGATGACATTTAAAATAGTTTTTTTAAAAATCCTTTTTTCATTCTAAATTTTTTTTTGAGTTAGAGGGTGAAAATTAAAATCAAGAATATTTCGAGTAAAAAGGAGCGTCATATTATTTATAAATTTATTTGCCGGTGGAAATTACATTTTCTGATATTTTTGGTTAATTTTTTTTTTTTCGGTTAGTGAATGGCAGTCCAGTTTGTGTGTTGGATAAATTGACAAATTCATTAAAAGTTTTTGTAGGACGTACGCAATCCGTAGATGCGTAAGTGAAATAGTGCGTGGGTTATGTCAAAATAGAAATCTCACTAGAGATGTGGAATGTGGGTCAAACCCTGCGAGATTGCTCGTGCGCACCCCGCGGCTCAACGAGTGTTAAGGATTCACGTGGGTGTGTAACGCCGCGAGTGTACTACGCATCCTGTATATAACGCATTCTATGTAACATCATCCGTTTATTTTTTTTTCACAGATGTTTTAATCCAATATGTCAAATGCGCGAATTCTTTTCAAGTGACGATATTTCCAACTTTAAAAATTGAAAGTTCCTAACTTTAAAAAAATGGCTGTATATAAAAATGGTACTTTTGTGCTAATTTTTTAATCGGACGAATTACTAAAAAAACGGAAAAATAACTTTTTCATAAAAAAAAACAGATACTTTTTTTTTTGCCTGAGAAAAGAACAGATTTTTTCTGCGTGACTGTCGATATCGGAAAAAAAATTTTCCAGAGGCCAAAAAAATTGCTTGTTTGACAGGGGATTCGTCGCACGAGGTGCTAATCGCAAGAGACACGTATTGGAAAATTCAACGATCCGATTGCAAAGCCGGATTTTTTTGGTGGCACTCGAGTGGCGAATGTATTGCTACTTCAGCGTCACTTCGTCAAAGAACCCTCGAAAATCAATCATTGTTCTTCCATTAAATAAATTGTCATCCGCAAACGGAATTTATTGAAAAAGTCGCTTTTCATTAATCGATTAAAGTCGATGCCACAATTTAATCTGCCGATGTAAATTAATTTTTCAATACGTTTGGATGAAAAAAAAAAAATCCAGCCCATGATATTTTTAATTAAATTCGTTAAGTCTGCGTAATCGACAATTTTCCAATATTCCCAAAGTTTAAAGCACATCTAAGAACACGAGTTCACCGGTGTCAAGTAGACATCTTCACCCCTGAAGAAATTTGGCCAACGTCCAGAACGTAGGACAAAAAGGTGCCAAGATTAGCGCCACTGTTCAAAGGTCCATTTCCTTATAAACGTCCCTTTGATATTTAGCCCTTGGCTGAAAAAAAAAAAAAAAAAAAAAATCCCACGCCGTCCTAATAATCAGCGAAATCATTAATTTGAATTGACTTAGAAAAAAATGTCCAATTAAACGAAACTTTTGCCTGGGTTTGTTTGTGTTAGAGATACTTAAGTGCCACTCAATTGCGAGGCACTCTGGAGTGCTTCGAGTGTTCGTTAGAGTGGCCGTCGATATTTCTTTGTCTAATTAATGCTGACATTAGCTTTCTCTTTTATCCGCCTTTTTTTTTCGACGATGCTCAACGTCTCCGTCAAGTATAAATCACTCGGACGACCTTCGATTTAATTTATTGCCTTGGAGAAGCCACGAGTTAATTTTCCATGGTTCATGATGGATAAGCATTGTCTGGAATTGATATTACAAGTAAAAAAAATATATATATATATAAAGGAAGCTTTATCGTCCGCAACGCAATGGTTCAAAGACTTGGAGTCGACGCCGGGCGACAACACCCTCTTTGCCACGACGTCAATGTCTCATCCGCTTGGAATGTCTCTTGAACGAGTTTTCCCTCCGCTATACGTATATACCAAGGTTTAATATACTTATACGTATATATCCATAAAAAGGGAGGTTGCCAGCAGACGTCAAGGATCACTAGAGTCTCGGTCGCACTTTGGCTCGCTTCCCTCTTAATTCCGCGGTTTATGCTACAAGCCTCGTTTTCGCAATTTCGTGACTTTTCGGAAAATTGGACAAAGATATTTTCCCACTTTTTATGGCAATTTGTATTAAATTATGAAAATTGTATTATTTTAAAAAGGGATTTGGGATAAGTAGGGCCTTTTAAGGGACTTGGAATAATCAGGGCCCTTTTAAGGGACTTGGAATAATCAGGGCCCTTTTAAGGGACTTGGAAAAATTCTGCCCTCTTAAGAGGCTTGGATAACTAGGCCCTTCTAAGGGATTCGGAATCAACTGCCAGGGCTCCGACGACAAATGCTTTTGTACCAAGGGCCGTAAACGTTTGCACGTGTTTATGCACAAGTACACGTCGTCTCGGTCTCGGGTGTATTGATTTTTAATGGATGCTGCAAACTCAGCCAGACTTCGTTGGATGGTGGCGACAACTAAGAGTACTTTGTACCTTACAGACACCAGAATAAGCAGCTTTCGAGCGCAAACACTTGCCCCAAGGCGGATAGCTTGGCGCGCGCATCTTCACGCTAACACGGCTCAACCCTCATGGATATATGGGACATTCCGTACTGACGATTTTTTTTTCTTCTTCTTTTTTTAACATAAAAAATAAATAAAATCGATGCCCGGGACACTTTGGATCGATATGTAACAATATTTTTATCTAATACTCAATTAATAACAATTTTTTTTCTGATTTTTAAATCCCAGCCCTTAATACGTTTATTATAAATAATCATAATTTTATGAATCGTTGTAAAAAAAATGTAATAAAAATCGCGGTTGTTTCTTTGAGATGGAGCAATAATATAAAAAATCGGGGGTGCAATCCGGGAGGTCGAGGGTCGAATCCAAGACGAGTTGACATGAAATGGCCCATATGCAGCCCTCTTCAGAATGCATTCATCATTCCGACGTTTCTAATAGTCACTGCCACGCAGAACAAAGATTTGTACATGGTATATTTGCTGTGTCGAGTTCTGTCAGTCGTCGATGACTCTCCACGTTCGATTGATTGCATAATTTCAGCATTTCCGGTTATTTGGTCACCTCGCAATCGAAGGATAATAAAAAAAAAGGGCGAAAGCTCAAATCATGTCCGATGCAATTAGCGTTTCCTTTTAACCGAATGTAATATTCATCCGATAATTGTACCAATTGCAAAATCGATCGAGATCGGTAACGCATTAATGTAATCGTCCTTGGCCCTTTTACGTACTTCTTCACTGCTAATGGCGATAAATGTTGATTGTACCGTGTAAACGGTACCGTCTTATAATTTTTTTTTTTTTTATTTACACAATTTCTAAATGGATTCTGGACATTAGGATATGTTATACGAGCGAAATTGGATGTTGGGCAATCTCGATGAGTGACTCGCTAGTCTGAATGGATTGTGTGCCCTTGTACAGCACATTGAGTATTCGTTGCGCAATATCTGGCATTTTTTTGCCGAACATACGGAGAACATACTTTCACAGGCAAAACTATCAATAATTTGTTTTTTAGATCCAAAAGAAAAAAAAAAAAAGGTTGATATGGCAGGTGCCCAAAATTCTAAAGGGCTCGCCCTTCAGTAGCAACCGGAAATATCGGAATCTATCGATAAGATTAGATAGAATATTTCGGCCATTGGAAGATTTGCTATATACAAAAAAGTTCCCATAATCAAATTCTTACTAAAAAAATTTTTTTTTTAGAAAAGGGACGATATCTGGATTCGCCCTGCGACGACACCTGTCATCCGGACTTGCAGCACGTACTGTGCGACCCCATTACGCACTTCTGCGTATGCGAGAAGCTGTACCCTGTTCGTCTCGGGCATACGAAAGGCTGCACGAAACGTATGTATCCGAGACAAATATTTTTTCATAATTTTATTAATGAAAAAAAAAAGGATCTTGTGATTCTGTCATTTATGAAAATACGAATTTGTTGCGCAGCGAAGAGACTCGGGGAACAATGCTTCTACGAAGCGTCGTGCACTCATCTGGACCAGCACGCGATCTGCTTCCAGGTGCAGCACAATGCCGTCTGCGAGTGCGATAAGGGATATCACAGGGTCGCCCTTTCAAAGCCAAGCAAAAAAATCTTCTGTGCCGAAGGTAACGCACGACATAAAATCCTATATTTGTATTATCACTTTTTTTACTGCAGATCGATAACAAATTGATTGTCATCTGACTCTCTGGAATCTCCGGAGTCCCTCGCATCCCTCAGGTCCCTCGAGATCCCATCAACAGACACAGACAGACTCCCATCCATACAAAATCGTATCCCCTTAATCGATATACATATCTGATATATTGTTCGATTTATTTTGACAGACTTGGTGCTGATAACTACAGACCTTCCTACCTTACTCGGAGTAGCGTCAGGCCTAGCGGTATTCACGGGATTAATATGTTTCGTTCTAAAGTTATTCAGTCGTGCGAGATACACGAGGCCCCGTCATTACGCCAACGCCAATCACGCACCCCCCATGCTATTCTCCAGTGACACAGGTGAGTGTATGTATTATCAACACACCTATATATACATATATATATACTTATTATTATTATTCCTAACACTGTTATTTAAATATATATATATATATACATATATATATATACCTATACCGGCGTGAAAATGCAACAACTTCCAATGGTACATTTCTCTATCATTTGTACCACTGTGGCCACGTGTCCACACCTGATGTACGTAATAATACGAGAGATCGCAGGGTACGGTGTGTGGGTGTGTGTGTGTGCGTTCGAGCGAGTCGGCTTTGTCTATATCGCACTGAAGAGTTGTACCGGACAGCTCACACTGTGTACTGGCTCACACGATTGCCGCAAGCCATTGCGCAGACGTTTGTTGAATACCTGCTAAGCTCATGCTCGGTACGTCTCTATACTGAAGTGTGTGTATATGTATATATTAGGGTGTGCCATTTTTGGGCAATTTTTTTTTTTCGACTCAGAAACAGGTTGTATACTTTCAGGAAGGTAAAATAAGAAGCCTGTAAAAATTTTAGCTCTTAATATTAATATTTAGATGCGCCTCATCGCGAATTTCTATTTCCCATTTAAATAACATGGGAAAAAAATTTTTTCATGTTTGGAATTTTATACGTTGGCAATGGCATATTGTTCGATGGAACGCAACACATATTTTATAGAGAATCGCACGCTCTACAAAAAAGATGTCTTGCATTTTTTCGATAGACATAGTCATTCTGATGATATTTGAGTTCAAAGTTCAAAATATACGAAAATTCATCTTTTTGTTAATTTTTAACATAAACATAAACATTTTTTTTTTACTAATAATGGAAATAACGAAAGATATTTTTCGTGAGTATTTTGTCGATTTTTTTTGTAACTATTTATGATAAGTATCAGCCCATTAGAACCAGTTTCGTGACAGAAGACAGGTCTCTACAGCATTGAACAATTCACCAATAAATATTAATTAATCATGGATGAGACAATTTTCATGGTAAATTTAATAATTTACATAAAAGTTGATTGAAGATTCTCAATAGAGTCAATAGTTTCGCTATAATATTAACAAAAAGATGAATTTTCGTATATTTTGAACTTTGAACTCAAATATTATCAGAATGGCTATGTCTATCGAAAAAATGCAAGACATCTTTTTTGTAGAGCGTGCGATTCTCTATAAAATATGTTATGCGTTCCATCGAACAATATGCCATTGCCAACGTATAAAATTCCAAACATGAAAACATTTTTTTCCCATGTTATTTAAATGGGAAATAGAAATTCGCGATGAGGCGCATCTAAATATTAATATTAAGAGCTCAAATTTTTACAGGCTTCTTATTTTACCTTCCTGAAAGTATACAACCTGTTTCTGAGTCGAAAAAAAAAAATTGCCCAAAAATGACACACCCTAGTATATATGTATATATATATTGTGCTTATGTGCACCATGAAGAAAGGCTATAATCGACATTGCACTGTCGAACGTTCAGTTCAGGATTGGAGTAAAGTTCTCTACGCGTACCAGTGTGATTAAGGGTACGATATGTACACAATTGTAGCCGGAAGTTCGAATTGGACCGAACTTGAATTTTCGCGATAGACTTTTTTTTTTTTTTTTTTTTTTTTCGACGTAATGGCGGGATTGTTTATAGTTATAATGATAATGATAATAAAATAATCATTAAAATAAATAAAATTTTCTCTGATTGTGAGAATCACAGTTCAATTGTAATGAATTGAAAATTATGGTTCACGGAGGTGAGCGTTGGATTTTCACGTAATTTGTTTCGTGATAAGCCAGTTAATTATTGATGCTAGTTTCATTGACTCGAGTAAGTCAATCGGTGGGTTGTGTAATCGATAATAGGTATCAGCCGATGAATTAAATACGTTAGCCACGTTCGGAGTTAGACCGATTAATTAATTGCAATTACTCGATTGGTGCGATTAATTCACTAAAGCACAACCGAGCTTTCACTCGGTTCCACTAAAGTTCGACTAAGAAAAATTTTCTCTGTATGTCATTAAAATTGTTCTTTTTGCAAACCCTCAAACTTTAGAAGACTTTTTTTTTAAATATCATCAATTAATGTGCATCAATTAATCTTTCGACTTTTTGATTTAAAACTCTTACAAATTGATTCACTATCAGCTATCCACCGAATACCCAAATAACCACCATGGCTGAGCTTTCAATAAACTCAGCCTCCCAAAACGCTCTTGTGGCACTTCAATTGATTGGACCTCGATTCTGCATGACGTAATCCGCTAAACGGTCTCTCTTGTTAATCGCATAATTGCAAACCTCTTCGGGGGATAATGGTCAGGACGATTTTCACCTGATTGATCAAATAGACATTTCAATAAAGAGGCTAATCATTGTGCCCGGCTTAGCGAAGACTAACTCACCATCCGTCGACTCACCAGCGATTATGAACGAGGTTTCCAGGTGAATTGATAATGGGGATAACCTCAGATTTAATCGAAACATCATCCTTGACCATCCCTAAATCTCGGCGGACGTGACCCATCGTCCAAACTGGACTCTCTTCCGGATTATCCGAAACTTTACGAGCGGGTTTAAAAAATATCTCCATGACTCCGTTTGAAATTCCAAGCCTGACCATTGGAGAGGCATGATTCAGGCTTAAGTGCGATGACCCAAATCAGTCATCCTAAGTAGGGAGCTCCGTTCTTGATCCCTGGTGAGTTCACGAACTGTCTATTTGGAGAATTAGGTTGAAGAGGGTTTCGTCTCGAAGACACAATTCCCCAAAATGTTCAGCAATTGCGATATTGCAGTGGTAAGTTGGTAATCGGATGGCTAGCGTCCAACATAACCGGAAGTTCATCGAATAGCCACATTCAAGTGCCACATTCGCGCTCCAAGAACCACGAGATCCTGGTCCCACTTCCCCGAGCCTTTATCAACAAGGCCGACCCTCATAACCCTCAGCTAAATCCTCGGAAGGCCGTTTCGACACGTTAACAATGACATTCACCCATAATCAGATCGTCATACCTCATTGAACAGTCGAGTCCAACGAGTACCGGTATTCAACCAGTTTGTTAGCTGATGCACAAAGAATTGTCGTATAAACCAGTTTTCCTGTTTTCCTTTTCTCTTTTTCATCTCTCTCTCTCTCTCTCTTACAACAATTTCCATTGGATTCCGCGTTAACCCACATGGTAGAAGTGAACGCGCGAGATCCGGTGTAACCTGGACCATGATCTTGACCAGGAACTCGCACGTCACGTCAGCAACCTCTGTACAATGTTTATCTTGACTCGGTATCGTAACAATGCATGTTATTTGACGCATGTTGCATAACCTTCCGATGTTTTAAATCTTGTCATTTCGTTTTTTGTTTTTTTTTTTGTTTTTTGGATTACTCGTTATGTGAAGATTTTTGTGGTGAATCTATCATGGAGAGGTTTGGTTCGTTAATTTCGGTTTCCAGGCATCCCATTGACCCTACACGGTGGTAGACCGTCATCGCGATCCAGCCAGAGAAGCGAGAGTGGAGGGCCTCTTAGTTGCGCTGCTTTTGGTCGACGACCCAGCAGCGGTGGAAGTCGTGGCCCCCTCGTTCCAGCTTCACGTGCAGGTGCGGCACGTGCCGCGGCCATCTTGCTTATATCGTGTCACCTCCAGGCTGCTACCAAAGGCGGAAACAAGCACCGACGTACCCTTAGCGACGTAGCTGAAGGATCGTCCGACGGCCTCGGTAGACGACCAATCTCAATCTCACTGACGCTCAATCTCACTGACTCTTGCTATCTGTTTCCGTGTCCTAAAAAGGCCCATCTCGAATATTGCCGAAGAATCAGAATGAAAGAATTATTCTTTAACGATCACCTTTCCCACGTGTCTTGTCTTCCCTCTGACCTTTCTTTCGTTTTCATCATTTGTCTTTTATTATCATTTGTGCCTCTGTTGTCTGTACTCGAGTGATTATTTTCTGAGCCTGTCACATTGTCGCCTTTGTTCGTCATTGATCTTGAATATTTATCGTGCCAGGTGCTCTTGACAATGTCCGTCGTGTTGTGTCTCGTGTTGTATTGATGTCGATGTATGATACTGATTATACCTATTACTGTTGATGGTTTTTCGTTCGTTATCGTCACTTTGGCCAGTTTTTTGTTCAACCTTATCGTTGTTCGGTCGTTACATGTAAATGCATACACTTTCTCTCGATTGGACACTCGCCTTGTATCGAAACGATGGGCCCAAAATTATTATCAGAACCACGTTTTAGGTACCTCAAAATCGTAAGCAGTTGTAGATGTTATTCGTGCAAGAGAATTAGCCTCTCAGGAGAAACAAGCGAGTGACTCCGGGGCTACGAAGTGATGCTTGGTGGTATATCGATCCTACGGGTTGATTCCCCTGGGGATGGACTCGACAGAAACTGACGGTGGAGAGCAATGTTTGTGCTACTTTAGCTCGCACGAATACCCGCGTTACGATAAGCATACGCGTGTACTATTCGCGCGGTTACGGCATCACAATACGCGTCGTGTCGATAGAACTTCCCTTATGCCTGACTGCCCCCGGGTTCGCCATAGTTCCCGCGTTTATTTCACCGCTGGAGGGGCGAACGAGGAACGCGAGGCCTTTCCGCCGTATATCAGCCTGACACCGGTCATTGCGAATATCTTGGCCGCTCGCCAGACTCGTATACTCGTGATCCGGGCTCACTGGGGATATGCACGTGACACCAGATTTGTATTTCCTTATCGATGCCAGCAACCACACGGTTTCATGTTTCTTTATTCCTCTGGGAACGTGCCACAAGCGGAGCATGTATGCGGATTATGTTGCGGGAAACAAATGTTTAGTGAGCGGTTCAAAATTCCGGCTACCGGACATTTCCCGTCTAGGGCCCGACTTGGGACTAGGAACCGTCTAGGAATCGTCTAGTTCTGAGCTATTTCGACAGTGGAATAAAATCTGAAATATTTTAGGGCAAAGGCCGAAAAAGTACAACAGGGATTTTGAGATAGGGAAAATCGATATTTTTCATTCCTTTGTTTACGTGTTGTTTTTTTCATGCTGTGGAAATAAACATTGTCTATTAGCAAAATTTTGTGTAAGTTATAGAAATTGCACGTCGTACGATCAATTTTTGCATTGCCTTTTTTTTTTGTTTCAACAGTATTTCTTGCCACCATTATTCTATACATCCATGATCTCTATTTTTTGAAGATACGAATTATTCGAAAAACAATTTCCTTTATTCAGAAAACACTCGAAAGCAACATGAATTTTTTATGACATGTATCATTCATCTCAACAAGGACTAAATCGAAATCTTATATGGAAAATTAAAAACTACCCTGTATTTCCACGAAAAGTAACGTAATTAGTGGAAAATGGCCGTGTATCGCCAAATGCACCAACAAAACGCTAAAACGGTTCATTAATCATATCATGCTTGTCAGAGACACGAGACATGGGACACAAATATTTATTATTAACCCCACACATTTAAATCCACGTGACACTATTATCCTAGCATAATTGTTGATAAACGTAATCCTTAAGCTTCCCGCATCATAAGTTATTATTGATTATCGCGATGATCAGTGTTGCTCGTCAAAGCTCGGAATGTGTTTAAGAAAAAAAAAAAAAAAAAAAAACAGAGAACAAAACGAAGAGAGTATTGACACCATATGATTGACATGCTCCCTACTCATTGCAGTATTTATTCTACTACCCCGCGACACTCTTGTCATTTACTTACACTACTTACTGTACTTACATACACCCCCTATGTACAATTTTCATTGTTGTTGTACGCTACGAGACAGCAAGATGGCAGCGGCCCGATACTAATGTACAATACGTATATCTCGATGCTCGTTATATCGAGCATCGCATATATACTATATTATGTATGTATGATAATACTATCTTTATCAGTTTGGTAAGACGCGCGCTGCGTTTCGAACAATACGACGCACAGTATAGCTAACTCGCTGCACTCGAGAATTCGCACGTTTAATAGAGCCTTGCCAATAGTCTCGCCATTAAAAAAAAAAAAAAATTGCTATGAAATTTGCTGTCTTATAAGAAATATTTAATTTTTGGTCAAAACAATATATAAATAAACAATTTTTGTTTTCTTTTTTTAAATGTAAATCTGTTTTCAGTGCATCGATACGATGGCATTTTAGTGATAAGGATAGTGCTTTTTTAAATATTTCACTGTCACAGCATGCACAGTGATAATTATTGTCGTATTTTAATGCTATATCTATAATTGAACTAATGGCCACCTAATTAGTATTTCCCGTTGATTACGGTATTTTGCATGCGTACTTATTGATTTTTCAAAAAAAAATTGACAAACTTTTTTTTTAATCGGTCCACGTTTAATAAACTTGACCAAAAATTTGTTTCGTTGCAAAATTATAAAAACACAAATCTATATTAAAAAAAAAAGTAATTATTCATCAGAAACGATGGCAAAAATTGTCTTGAGGAAAGTACACAACTGATTCTCTGATAATACCAAGTGACAGTCGCTATTTCGATCAGTATGCATATATCTACGCCTCGTAGAATCCCATAGGTGGCTAATCGTTGCATATTCATTGCGAAGATCACACGAAGCATCGTAGGAGGTCTAGCACTATAGGATTATGCATCACACCAAGTGTGTACGTTTATCATCCCAAAGCACAGCACGAGTAAGCTATGTGACGAAGCTTGATTCCATTACACGCTTATCTTGTTACCTTAGTCCTCGACATGATTACAAGCATCAAAGAGCTTATCGAAGGAATATAGTTGGATCGCATTTCTATCTTTTTTCATTTTTCTTTTTGTCTTTCACCTTCAAAAATTCACTATTACCACTAAAAATGTAGTTCCTCAAGTTGAAAAAAAAAAAAAAATTGAATTTTATTTTATTTTTTTCTATTACAAACAGAGAAATAATAGTATAGAGGCGAAAAGTGGCAATTTCCAATAGTTCATTTAAATCACAGCGCGCATGATTAATCCTGGTTAGATTGCAATAAACAATAATAATATACAAAAATAATGTTAGTTAATTCGGTTGGAAGAATGTAGGTGAAATGTTACGATGGAAGATGACTTTCTCTTGGCAGGCTCCCGACGGCCCAGTTTGGCATCGGTCCACAGTTCAACCTCCTCAGCGAGAAGTTACAGCGCCCGGAGACTCGAGCGAGAGAGAAACGAGAAGGAACAGAGGCAGGCTCTTCAGGAATTGAGGCTGGCTAGATCGCGGGAACAGCACGAAATAGCTCAGCAAATTGTCGCACCGACACCTAGTCCTAGGACACCCCATTCGACCGATGAATTACTGCCCTCGGTCGAAGAAGGAAAAGAGGTATTCTACAACGAGGTATCTACTTTAATAGCCCTGTTCATTTCGCATCTTCGAGAATTTTACGCCGTATTCACAAGGGCTCCAAGTAACTAATTAGTCTTTGTAATGGCCTCTCTAATACTCGGACTACTATTTTCACCCAATTTAGCCATTAAAACATAGTTCGAATTAATTCGTTACATGATTAAAGCTTTAAACATTAAGTATTCAATTTTTTTTTGACATGTGAAAAAAATTATTTTTCTTTATAATAAATTAGCAGAAGACAATAAAAATCAACTAACTTTGTTGAATTTTACGAGTCTGACTCGCGACCCTCCACAAATATATCGATGACGGGTTAATCTGGAGATTAGTGATTAACTTTGAATTTCATTAGCAGGTAGCATCGACTTCCGCCGCAACGGATACACCTGGAACGTCAACATCGACATCAGCGCCACCGATTCGAGCTTTGGCGTCGATCGAGGCTTCGACAATGCCGAAGAGGTCTTCGACATCGAACGGGACCTCGACGATGCCAAAGCGAACGTCGTTGGCGCACACCGAGACGTCCTCAGGGACGTCGAAGAGGATGTCGGCCTCTAACGAATCGTCGTCAATGACGCCGAAGAGAATAACGATGTCGAACGACAATTCCACAACGTCCAACAGGACCTCGTCGATGTCGAACGAGACGGCCTTCACCGGCCCTTCAGCCTGCACATCCGCCTTCGCCAAAGAACTGTCCTCGAACTGCTCGAGTTCGATCGACATCTTCGAATCATAACCCGATTTAATAACGATTAGCCTTGCCGCTCTGGGTGTCGCCTACTCGCCTCGGTATTATTCATTATTCGTTCGTGAAAACTGGAATGAAAATAAGCTTCTGAAACCTGATGGATTTTTAGGACGCGTCGTAAATACCTAAACATTTTTTCTTTTTTTTTTTTTTTTTTTTTCACTCGACAAAATAGTTCGCTGTGCTACTATGATGTAAAAAAAAAACAAATTATATGTCTCTGGTTGCGAAATCACTGAATTCCAATCCGGCAACACTTTTATTTGGGAGTGTATGTATCATGCATCCTCAATTAAAAATGGCTACAAAAGAAAAACACACACTAAGCATGTACCACAGCTCTTTATCATTTCTGTTTACATAACGCCGCAGCATTCAGAGCTCGATCGGCATGAAGGTTGACCACGACACGCGATCGGTAAGAAAAACAGACACAAACTAATCTGTGTAGAACTGCATCCCGCAGAAACAATGTTTCGCGAAAACGAATTATCAGATTGCAATCCCAGTCCGAAATATATCCAAGGCGTTACTATGTCAACCATATACATGATAGTACACAAATAGCGATACCGTGACCAAAAGATCGGATGTTAAAAAAAAAAAAAACACGCGCCGATTGGGGGTTCCAATATCAAGAATATTTCTAGCAGAAAGAGTGTAAATCACACGCGCCTTTAACCGTGCATAATAAAAATAATTTTAAAAAAAGAAAAAGAAAACGTAAGATGCCGCTGTCGCGTTGAAAAATCGCGCAATTATATATACATTATGTTATGTAACATGCGAATAAGAGATACCGACATCGGTAATCGTCCCATTACTTTCCAACTTACTATTTCTTCGTGTACTTTACTAACAAATTTTTTTTTCGACAATTCCACTATACGCAAAAATATATGACACATTATAAAAGAAAAAAATATTTTTAGATCAAAATTAATATCTCAATTTTCGCCATTTTTTCGTGATTAATTATTCGATTTTTCTTCCTTACGTTGCCTTTAAAGAAATTTATTTGAAAAAAAAAAAATCGGTAAAAAAAATTGAAAAAACGTGAGTTGGAAAATAAAGGGATTACAGCTACGAAGGAATATTCAGTGTCACGGCGAATAATATCGTGATTGCATTTTATTATATCGAGAGCACAAGAGATTCGATGTGAAATCGTAATTTTACGTGCCCTTGCGAATTTTCTTACCGATGCTGCTGCTGCTGATCGCGGAGGGCGCTGCGCTCGAGTCACGAGAAACGCTGTTTCTTTTTCGATCACGTGACCTTATTAACTTGGCGATTCCTCCGCTTCGGCTGCCCAGTGAATAACATATAAATATATAAATATATATATATTATACATATATATTATATTACCGATTCTACACTTGTTGAATGTAATTATTAGTATTATTTACATCGAGTTTGAGGAACTTTAATTGGTATATAAACATAATATGAAGTAAGTACGTAATAAGTTTTACTGTAGTTAGCTGTTGGATGTTGAGGATATCGATACTCCGATGCTGAAGCCGATCGCGAGCCAGTTTACACAATGATCTTATCGAATACACATGTATCATGTTTGTTTTTTTTTTTTTTTCTCTGCAATTTCCACCATGTCCGGCGACATATCGTAATTTCGATGTTTTTCATAACGATAAACAACAGGTTCGTATATTATTTACAGAATCGAGAGCCTAACGAATTGTATACACATATTTAAGAGTAATTTGTATTTTACACCTTTAGGCCGACTGACATCCAACGTATTGTCATTTGTAATGGAATAATCTTGTAACTTTGGAATCATGTTGTTGGAAAATAATTCAAATGATAACCAACAGAATATTTATTAGTTATGTTTATTGTCTAAAATTTATTGATCGAGTAATTACATTTAATCAAGGACGCAACGTGTATTTCCTGAAAAAAAAAAAGAAAAAAATCCAAAATGGTAAAGGAAGAAAAAAATCGCTCTGTCGCTGTCAATGTGTCGAGCTGTAGTTAGATGACAAATTCCATCGAATAACTGCCGATTATATCCTGTTCCGGCATCAGCTGCCGATCTGAAAGAAAAAAAAAACTAATAAAACCTGTATCGATTCTGCGAGAAGAGTGTCACTCAGATATCAAGAAATTCCGTTGAAAATATGATAATGCTGTTGTTTTTTCATTATTAACATCACACCCCAGTGTTAGCGATTTTTTAATTTATTTGAACAAGTCTGAAATGATGGTAACCCGCTATCAAAATAACAATGAGGATTAAAACAAAACAAATCAAGTAGGTCGAAGGTTGGATTGGTCACTCGCTAATTGACTAAATAATTTCTGATCCTCACAATGAAGCACTTCATCGAATTAAGAGATGTTATCACTCCTAAATGAGGACAATTATACTAAGATCCTCTGAATATTTGAATATGAACGCACGTAATATGAATAATTAGTCTCCTCATCGTTTGAAAAATTAATCAGCAAGCAGTGTCAGCTGAAAAAAATCCAAGCGACCAGCAGACAATTCAGTACAACTTCAGCAACCCTTCGTCACCATCCCCTGAAATTGTTCACCGCAATTCCGTTGAATCCAACGGGAAATACTCCACGAATTGTTCATTTCCGGAGAACGTCTCTTCAGCATCCAATTGAATCATGAAGACATGTTCACCTCGAAGATCTATCATCGCTTCTTTTGATAATCCGATCAAAGAAAAATGTGGGATGAAGTCGATTCAGTGTCTACTCGGTAAATCGTAAGAGTTCCATAAGAGCCCCATAAACCATAAAGAAGAGAACGTCCTGCCAAATGGCTTAAGAAAAATTGGGCAAGATGGATGAGATCAATTTGAAAATGAAGAAGAGTGAAAAACCCTTGTCAGTCGAAGAGATTCTGCGACCGACAACTTTTGTTTGCTGGTTTTTGGGGGTCGGAATTCCTCGTCCATTGGGTTGCCCAAAAATAGTTACGAAGTTGATGCGTTTTGTGCATTTTGGAATTTGTTCGGTTATCGTTGCTTACGGAGCGATTGACTTCTTCACCTTCGGCAACATCTTCAAGAGCGACACGTTCAAGATCATGTACTACTCGAACAAAGTCGCTTGTTACATCTCGTCTTATTACTACGTTTGTCACGGTATCCATCATTACTCAAAATGGCCGGAGCTCATGGAGAAAATGGCGGTGATCGACAAGAAGATGAGACGTTTTGGATTGGACCACGGTGATCGGTCCTTCAAGATTCTTCAGTACTTGACCCTGTTCGTGACCATGTTGCTCGGTCCCATGTCCCTGATCTCCCATGGGGTCTACTATTATTACATCAGACCGGAAGACATATTTGCCTCCGATCTTCTCCTCTATTACACCATGGCCCAGTCACTCACTGTGAATTTTGGCTTTGATCTCATTGTCTGGGCAATTTATCGTCGCTTCAAGGCTGTTAATCGCTCTATTTTGAGAATCGACGAAGGTTTCACCGCTGCACTGATTATTCTTGATATTCGAAGGTCCAGGGAATTGCATCATGGTAAAAAAAAATACGAAATTTAGTTGCAGATTTATTTCTTTGATTTTCCAAGCCACTTAATTTGCGTATTTCGTTTTAGCAATTTGTGAACTGGTCAGATTTGTCAATGGTATCTACGGAGTCCATCTGCTGCTCAGTTCTGTAAATTCATTTACCATGGTCGTGGCTACTCTCTTCAGAATTTACATGGGGGTCGTAGAGCAGAGATACCAATTCATGATGATCAATAATGTCATCTGGATGACTTACGCAGCTCAAATTGCATTGACTTGCTGCGTGTGCACCAAAGCTTGCAGAGAATCTAACAAAACTGGTGTACTTGTTCATGATGTAGTCCTGAGGTAACAAAAAAAAAATTAACTACCTGACTGTTCAAAATAATCAAAATAATTTTTCAATAGATTAATTCAATTTTACTTTAATTATAATTCTATAAAAATGTGTTATTTTACTACACACTTTTGTAACGTTGAGAAAATGCAAGTTAACAATTTTTTATTTTTATTTTCATGGTAGCCGTGTACCAAAAGCTCGGGCTCTCTGTGATCTTTACGCCGTTGACATGGCTCGTGCCTCTTACGATACCGAAGTCTCTTTGAGGCACGAAATAAACGACTTTTCAGCTCAACTCCAGCAGTGCGATGTTGCCTTCACGGCCTGTGATTTTTTCGTCATGAATAACGCACTTTTACGAGGTGTAAGTATTTTTATTTTCTGTCGGGGTTATTCCTTGTAAGAAATTACCTTATTGTTATTTTTTAATTATGTTTTTTTATTAAAACAGCTTCACAAAAACTTGACGCAGCTTCGTATTGTAACTTTATGATAAAAATTTCGCAGTTTATCGGTGTCATCACGACGTATCTCATTATTCTCGTTCAGTTCTATCAGCCTGAATTACGGGAAGAGGAAGAACCATTCACGACTTTGCAACCAGAGGCCATTGAGATCTAAGAGGATAGAAGCACCGGAAGTACCAGCGAATTATCGACTTTGTAAGAATTTCTTCTTTGAAATTCATCAAAAAACGCGGTAGCCTTTCGAAACCCAAAAAAAAAAAAAATTTCGCTCATTTATCCTACAAACTGTAACCAAAAAAATGTTCCATTAAAAAAATATAAGGTTTCAGCGCACCTTGTATTTTTTTTGCTACGTTGTTATGTGAATAAACGAGATGAAAAAATCAACGAGATAATTGCCTGGTACTAACGTCCTTAAGAGGGATTATATCATTTGTACCCAGTGAACAATTGAATTGCAGTGATTTTTCAGAAATTTCACGACAAAAAAATTGCATGGGAATTAATTTTTCAACATTGTTAATTAATTCCACGTTATATCGCCACAATAAAAACGTTCACTGGGATTATGCACCTGTTCACCAGCTCAGTCGTACGACAGAGAGGTACGAATAAATATAACTCGTTAAATATCATTTGTAAATTGTATACAATAGTGTGTAAAATCAGTCGGGAAGTTTACACGCGGTCCAACCTCAAACTTGATGTGTTCGCGATAAAACTAACGCTATATTTACGTACGAAAAGATCACAAATATTGTCTAGGAAATCGTAGACATTTTGCGAATTCCATTTCTTTTTTTTTTGTGTCTCCCAATTTTTTTTTTTTTTTTTTTTTCATCTAAATATTGCGAGAACTTAACGTTCTTGTGAGAGCGGACGAAGTTGGAACGGATTGTGCGAGTTTTCGGCACAGATCTCGTGCGAAATTTATTGTTTTGGGTAGGACTGTACGAATAGTGATCGAATCGGATCGAATCGAATATTCGATGAACGCGCATCTTGAAAAAAATCTTCAAAATCGTTCGAAAAATTGGGGATTTCGAATATTCGATTCGAACGTGTTCACATTCCGAATTTTTCAAGACTCGTCGCAGAAAAAAATGGGCGAAAAAATGGAGATTCTTTATGCGTTCGAAAAATATGACTGGTACAACATTCCCATGGCATTCGTTGCAAAGAGCGCAAAACAACTCCACCATGTCGCTAAACCGAGCAAACCTCTGAACACTTCCGTCGTGAATATTTGCTTCAATGAGCTGAGAGCCATTTGAAGCTCTTGAGCGGTTTGAGCGACACTTTTTTCTCGCGAATCCGGATCTTCTTTTGATTCGTCGAAAAGTGGCTCTTGATCAGCTGAACAGGTTTCCGATTCCATGAAAACACCACTCCACGTGAATCCGCCTGAAATTAATTGTAACATCGAAAAATAATATCCCAAAAAGGACAAAAAAATTAATTGAAGCAGTAGAATGAATATTTATGTCGAAAAGCGTAATTTTTCATTTTTTTCAAAATTTCCTTACCGAGCGTTTTGTACATAAGTGTGAAAAACAGACAAATCATCAGAGGTGCGACAAATTGCAATGTTACCACACAGAGATAATAAAAAACTGCGGCAATCTGCAAGAAAATCGTTGATTACGTAAATTTGTAATAATCAGTAATAGCGATTCTATCGATTTTTACCGAAGTCCGTTCTACCGACCTTTTTTTGTAATTCAACATTCGTAATTCTTCCAGCCTCTTTCTTCTGGACCTCCAATCTTTGCTCCGCAAGATTTAGGTACGATTGCAGATAAATCGGCATTAGTGCCAATTTGAGCAATATCACCGCCACAACGGCCAATATTCTCATACTCTCAAATGCACCGGGTGACATTCTGAAATTTACAACATTTCAGGATAACAATAATTTTTCACTACCCTAGTAACGTAATAAATTTAACTGGGATATCAAAAAGAAGATGAGAAAAACGAAACCGATTTTTGCTTCTGATTTTTCCTCTCCCGCAACCATTAAAAAAAAAAGACTTACATGGGACTGGTCATACCGGAGAATATTCGGACAGTGAGATAATCTCTGCTGATTGGCTTGATCCATAGGCACACGAGTAACAATGGCGAGGCGAAGCTGATATTAGCCAATAGCGTGAAGAATTTCCTGTCCTTGTAATATCTGATAAATGAATTATTTATTTTATTATTATTTTTGCCCAAATAACGTTAATCGACTATAATTATCGATGTGCGATACCTCATCGTGTCCCAGTGCATTTTTGCCAGTCGCAGTCCTGGGAATGTAAATAACGAACCCAGAAGACCGCACCACAAGGCGAGGAAAAATTTCAATACGATCTTCGATGCTGGGCCTCTGTAAAATCAACAAATTACAAATAATCCCACAGGTGTTATCGATAAAAAAATATTTAAAATTCCTTTTTACTCATAAAATAAGGTAGTTTTTTTTTAAAATCGTTTCTTCGAGGCTCACTTACGTAGAAGAAAGTCCTTGGTTGCCAAGAAACAGAGAAGCGCTATGATTAAAACTTGTGTACGCCTTGTCCAACCCAATTTCCAGAGTATTGTCATCCACAATAAGAACAATCATGGCTACGAGAAGATAAGCGAAACCAGTGACGATGCACGTGGACCTTTCACCAACACTCTCTTCACCCCGAAAATATTGAGCCCAAAGAGTCAACAACATTTTACTGTGAAGATTGTTAAGAAAACTCACTCCAGAAATCAATTTTCTTAAATATTTTACAGACTTAATAAAAAATTCAATAAAAAAAGGGTGTAAATTATGGGGAATATTTACTACCTAATTATACATCGGAAGATAAAGGATACAGTGCAAATCCCAGAACCAAAGAGCACCAAAGTATACTGAGATTAATTTCATCCTCGATGGGATAGAAATTATTGTAGATCTGTTAACAGATTTACTAATGTAGTTCAGCGTGCGGCGAAATCACAAAAGAATATAATTATTTGTATTTAACTCACCTCCGTCAGAACATAAACAGTGCCGGCGTAAATAGAAAAGTCTAAGAGCCACTGATACTCGGTGTAGAACTTTAAGTGGACCACATCGAGTTGTGTGATTTCTGTGCTTTCAAGATTGACGTCCAAATTTCTGGGAACGTGGAATGTCTCACTCGCTCTGCCATTTTCGCTGTGCTTACCACTTTTTTTTGGCTTTTCCTTCGGTACCCCTGCGAGTGTTCTTAACTGTTGATCGGTAGGATAAAGATACCGAGAGAGACTGCAAATGCATAAGAATAATGAATTTCTATGATCGCTGCGAACCTTAAATGGGCAATATTCCAGTAAATAACGAAGAAATCCAGAATCCAGGTTCACATTGTCGAACGCACAATTTATTAGATTTAATTCTCAAATTACCGAATGAGTTTGAATAATTAAGATTCGAATGAAGTCCTTTTTTACACAATCAAACCAGGAATCTGTTTCATTTCTTTTTACAGTCATTTGCACCGATTCAAAATGCATAGAAGATTTGATGAATCATTTTTCGAACATCGCTCATCGAAGCTTCGATATTTTGATTGATTATTTAATTTCTTACCCAGTCGAGCACAAAAGCCATCGAGCGAATGAAAAATGTGGGCTTAATTTCTGTATAAAGCTCACCATAACCAATGTGATGACTAGTTGAGCTCCGAGGAGCGCCTGCAAAGAAGTATCAACTTTACATCGTACCGAATCTTTTCTTCGCTTCGACTATAACTCATTTCTTCAATTTGGACAACAATAGACATTGAATTATGACATTTTTAACTTACGAATAGTGAAAACTAAAATCTCCTGTGCTTACCATTATTTTTGGAGTATAGCTAAATATGTATAGCTAAAATTTAGCTAAAATTTAGCTAAAATTACACGTGAAACCATGAGACGCAGGTAAAGCTTCGAAATGAGCACGACAGGGGGGGGGGGGGGGTGATTTTAAAAAATTCCAACTTGACCCCAAGATATGAATAGATTGGAGCTAAAATACGTCTGGGATTTCGGCTGCTACAAAATTAGGCTACCCTAACCTCACTTTTGTCATTTCCGCATGTAAATTCGCGTATTTGTCACAGAAATGATGATCGAAGCGAGTGGAAAATCAAATTTTGTACACTTTGCGAAATGCTTAAAAAACAATCGACTCTACAGGCCAATTACTGTCACATAAAACCCTTTTTTTAAACCCGAACTCTTTCGATCACCGCGCAACTCGAGAATCGTCATGCGTTAACTGAGGTAGGGCTATACACTTTTTTTCCCCTCTTATAAGTAGTCAAACTCGTGGGATTTTCATGGGATTTTCATGGGATTTTTATGGGATTTTTATGGGATTCCATTATTTTCAGAGGTTAAGAAGATATGGGATATCCGCGCTTTTTATAACGTCTAATTTTGAAATGCAATATTTTTTTTCAGTATGTATGTAAAAGGGCAAGTACCATAAATAAATTAAATAAATAAATAAATCAAAAGTTATAGTAATTCTTCTTTTACATAAATATTTGCAGTAAAAAGGTTGAAGAAATATATTATCCGCATAAACTGTTATGCAAATTATGACATAATCCGATTTGCGCGATAACTTGGAAATTTGAGTTAATTAAAAATATTCTCGTTAGTCGAATTAGGCTTATATATTTTCAAGGGTTCCTCCAACTTTTAGTGGATCAATTGGCTGTTCTGAAGGATGCTCCGATCTACACCAGAATATTTTTAATAGAGAAGAGAGATGAGTGAAGTAGTTAGTCCTGTACGTTGCCCTCGTGAGCTTAAGAGTCCTGATTAGGCTGTAATTTCGTCGGTCGTTGGAACCACCCACGCAAGGGCTAATTAATTTATTTTTTTCACTTTTTTTTTTTGTTTGGCACATCTTTTTCTGGACAAAAAATTGTATTCTAAAAAAAAGGCTTTGTATCAATTTGCAAGGTATTGTCGACGACATTTCGCGAGGTGTACCAGTAAATTATCCTTTGTTGAAATGCTGCGCATTTTTTGCATACAAAATTAGGAGTGATATTTGGTCCTGCTTAAAATCCGCACATGCAATTTTTAATTGGGGCAGAAATGCAGGTTTTCTGCACGTACGTGTAAAAAATGAAAAAATAAAGAAATAAAATTTTTCAAAATTAACGTCGCAGGACTTGAACTTTTTTGGGATGCGACAAAAAAATATTGAGTAGATAAGAGATAAGGGCTGTTTGAGGCTTTCGAAGGCTTTTTTACCTAGTACTTTGAGCCAATACGTTTAATTTTTTTTCTCGACATTGAAATCTTCCCTCTTCCCTCGATTGATTTATTTATCATTCGGATTTGCTTGATGCAGTGCTGAGAGCTTGGCAGCCCAACGACGTGATGTTAGACCTCAACGTCGGCTAAAATGTTACATCAGAGCTTTCCTTCGACAGTGACGTGGGTTTAAAAGCCAAGATATCGAATTTCAGTCTCGCGGTTAACGCGAAAAACGTTTTTGGGCTCTGATTCCACTTTAATTGAGTGCCACGCTGACAGATCGACGAAATGATTGGAAAATCGATTATGGACTTGGGGACACTCGGTAATAAAATCATTTGGCAATTTTTATTTTTATTTATTTTTTTCAAAATGAAGATAATTTTTCAAATAGTCTCTCTGATATTCCGAATATCTGAAAAATAAATTTTCCACGAGAATATAGGGAAAGTTCATTGAAGCTCATTTCTTCAGTGAAAAAGGTGTAAACAAGGCGTTAATTTGTGCTATTATTTCAGGTGCATTAATTTTGAAAAAAAAAAGTAATCAGCGCTTTAACCCAGTTTTGCTCATATGGTAACCATGTGATCGAGTGAACAAACGTCACTGCGTAATTCACATAAAGTGCACAGTCTGTGATAGTCATCGAGGGTCATGAAATGAGATGGTCTGAAAAAGCTTCGCTCGGGGCTCAATGTGAATTCCCTGCATAAATTTGCCTCCAGTACTTTTCTCTAGTACGACTTTTAACGGGTATGGTAATTGAAGGAGACCGTAGGGCATTGTAACTCTTCCGGTGCATACGAAAAACACCATAACTCAAAGTGGACACTCCTCTAAAAAACACCCTGATGCTAACTAGAACCTTGCACATTTGTTTTTTTTTCCAGAATTCATAATGCTACTTTAATGATAAACTATTTCGATCAACTTTGACTTTTTATACATAAAAAAAATGTTGATCACCTATTTTTAGACGTATTCAATATCGAGTAAATTAATTTGCAATTTATTTTCCCTTTTTTAATCAATTTTTTGGTCATGTTTTTGTGTTCGATTACAGCATCGAGTTTTTGTTATTATAATTTTCAATTTTCCACTTTTTTTTTTTCAATTCTGTATTTTTTTTTTTTAGTTTCATGAAAATAAAGCTTACGGCGAGATAGCAAAGCCGGTAATGCTGTGGATGTGTAATATTTTTTTACAGCCCCCAGCATCCACGCTGCGGTGGCTTACAATTGTTCACGGGGAGATGTGAACGTTAGCGTGCATTTGGTGCTTACTTAAAAGCGGTGCGGAGGTCCGTGTGCGTGTGCGGGGGCGAGACGTGTCTCGCTGCGCACGCATCCTTGAATGAGCGTGCTTTTGAAGCTCAGTATCTCTAGCGAAGTTCTTGGGTACGGTGCGAGGAATTCCGGAGCTTCTCCGACAGTGCAACTGTTGCCCGCGCAGCACTTGTTGTTCCGGTTAAATTATATCGCGGCGCGGAAAACTTTCCAGCGCTCCAAAAATGATTTGCATACCTTAAAACAAATGCTGTACGTTGCCTAATATTATTTACGACCGGCACAAGGTGCACGAAAATATACACATTTTCCTTGTGCACTAAAAAAAAAAAATTATTTAAATATTTGTATCCATTTTAAAAAATTCAATTGTTCAATTGAAAAATTGTATATATTTTTATAATCAAATGTGGTTTAATTAAAAATTCCATTAAACTAAGAGTAATTTTAATTGTTCACTAAAATATATGTAAATATTTATATATTCGAAGTTCGCGAATTATTATGCAAAATGAAAAAAAAATTTGTTACATTTTTTTTTTTTTTCACTTTGCTGAATTAAGACGCTGAAAAGGTTTATATTAAATCGCAAAGTTTTGTGGCAATCTAAAGTTTCGAGCTACGAAGACGTGGAATTCGCACTAAAACTTAACTAAAGCGTTTATTGGTGAGCCAGCGTGCATTTCATACGGAAACTCGAAATTGAATAAGCGAAAATAATAGCGCTCGCTTGAAGACGTCCTCTCATTTCGAGTCTCCTAAAGCTTACCTGAAGAACGCCACATGTTCTTAACGCCTTACAAAGACGCTGTCATTTTGGACGGAAAATCGTCAGCGAACAATCGTAAGATTGTCCACAATTTAAAAAATCAAGTATCATTAAGAAAATTTCTTCGAAATACCAATAAAAAAACTATAATCGCAGTTAAAAAAATTCTAACGCGTAAATATTTTTAAAAAAATGTTTTAACCAATTATTAAATTGCAAATTCATAATAAAAATTTATTATGAATGTCGTCCATAATTTCCGGTGTTTTTTAAAGCAGACAATTAAGGAAATTGTAATCTAAAAATTTTAATTAAAAAAAAAAAATCACACGTGATTTTAAGACTGATAAGGAGTGATAATACGACGTAAATGATACAAATGTATTATAAAAATCGGACTTCGACGAGGTTTCAACTTTGTTCGAAATGGAAAAATAATAAAACGATAAATTCAAAAATTTGATAAGCGCTATTAAAAAAAAAAACAATAATAATAAAATGAATGGAGTAAGTTTGGATCGGTTGTACAATTGTAGTGCGTCGATTCTTGACCAGGATATTGCGTTTCTGGTGGAACTGAACCGAACTGAGCTGTTCAATCTTCTTGGCGAGGTTTTCGTGAGCTCCACGAGACGTAACCTCTTACGATCAGAATTTTCCGACTGCCTCTTCAGGGGCCAGCAACGTCCCTTCGATTTACCATGGTGGCAAAAACTCACATGGTCAATGGTCTTCGCTGTGATATTGTTGGTCGCGACTGGCGGCAACATTATCGTTATGTGGATAGTTCTCGGTACGTCCACAACTTATTTACTCTATACCCCATAAAAAGCATTCTCTGTCAAATAATTCATTTTTCTTTTTATTTGCAAAATTATGCCGCTTATATTAATTCAAGATAATTTATTATTCATAATAATGTTGTTAGTAATTATAAAGGTAATAGATGAAAAAAAAAAAAAATCGTAACATTTTTTTTAAAAACCCTTTTATCGTACATTTTTTTATTAAAAAAAAAAATCGTACTCTGTGACGATGAAAAAAAAAAGGTCCTGTTGGCAAGGAATGCCACATATCGATACTTCTGATAGATGTAAGAGCTAGGAATTCGACAGTTATCGTTCAATTAGAGATTGCGCCTGGACGCAGGAAGGAAATTGCCTATGTTGATTGTGGTCTATGTACCAATACCGTGCGTATGCATATAATGCTATTTACCAGGTCGGCCATTGATTACCGTCGTTCACGTCGCGTATGACTAATGAATATTATTCGCAATCCTGAGACGCGGTTGATTGAGTTGTTGTTTGTGACGTACGATTATTGTCACCTCACGTAATTAAAAAAATAAAAAATTGATATAAAATTTTATTAAAAGGCCCAAAAAATAAAAAAATTATCCCAATTTTGTATATATAAAATTTCCTGATTAACTTTTTTTTTCCAAAAATACTATTAAGTTCTAAGTAATTTATTTTATCATTGGTAATTTATGAGTGATAATAATAATAATAATAATATTTCAGTGCACCGAAATTGCGTTTCTCGTAGAAAAGTATTTTTTATTCATATTTTTCTATAGAATCGAGAAGGAGCAAGTTATTTTTGACGTTATGCAACGGGAGGTAATTCCCAATTTACTCGGGGTAAAAGCATCGGAAGGGCGTGACATTCCGGGTAGTGTAATCAGAGTAAGTACATGCAAAGGAAATGATATAGCTATTGGTATGACATGCAAAGATACGAAACACGAATTGCCGATGAATTTTTCATTTTATATGGATTTTTACTCGATTGTTATCCGCAAACTGAGAAATGTTAACCAATTTTTATTTAATTTTTTTGTGGAATCCAATATTTTCAGTTTCAATGTAGAAATAACGATACGACTGTGGACCAAAGAAAAGGGTTCACTCGTTACTTTGTATCTTGTGAAATGTATACTTTGTTATCGAACTGGCTTAGGAGGTTCGATTTAATGAGCCTGAAAAATCGCGGAGAAAAATGAGGAAAATCCGTTTGTTATATCGCAGAAGCACTTCTGTCGGTGGGTTCGAAAAATTCTCCAGTGCAGTGCTATAAATCGTTACGCGTATCTTTTGCCAAGACGATAAGTGGATACTCTCGAGTGGAGTTCGCTCGAGATTTTCAGCAGCCTTTATGCGATTGCAACGTGTACAAAAGTCAAGGGACATTTTGCATTATGGAAATGAAGAAAAATTTCTGAAAATACATTCGACGTTTGTTCCAATTTAGATAACTCTACGAAAAATAGCAGACTAGTAGAGAAAAAAAAATTGGAAGCAATAAAAATCGTCACAAAAAATTATCTTGACTCCACAATGCTAAATTTGAAGAAATAACAAAAAAATTTATGAAATAAAAAATGTTATCTTTTGATGATTGTATGGGGTTTGCATTTTCCAGGATTTCAATTCACACATTTTTATCTCTGTGGAATAAATTTTAATAAATTTGTTTGCGTGGGAGGATTTCTAGCAAAAAAATTAAGTGAATTTAAGGAGCACTAACATTTTCCTCTGTTTTTTTTTTTTTTTACATTCGGCTTCGTAAGATCTCATTTTTCAGTGCAAGTGTTCCTCAACTCAACTTTCAACATTGCACGACTGTCGAGCATCGAGTGTGGCTTCCGGTGTCAGGACTCCGACACATTCTGTTCTGTGAACGTAGTCCGAGCTTAAACGTTTTTTGTCCGCAGTCCGATTGTCACTTGAATCTTCCCTTCTGAGTGATTTCGGTTAAATTGTATCACGTGATCCGCCACTTTATTGATTTATCCTCATAACGAAAGCTCAAGGATAAGATCAAAGCCCATCGTAAATGAAGTGTGCTGTGAAAAATGAAGAGAATGCCTTCAGAATGAATTATTCAATTGTGTGAAATGCGCCAATAAAACCGGAACACCATTGCAGTATATAGTTTCCAGAATCCTCCGGGTGTCTGTAATCCTCGGGGAACGGACTACATTGAATAATTCGCTCTGAAAGTGGATGGTATAAAGGAGAGTGTGAGAATGGGCAACTGCGTGAACGTGGGCTCCTCCGGAGTAAGTGCTCATTGATTCCTCCAGTTTTTCTGTGTCCACTCGTTGGATTTTTTGCCTTGAGCCACACCATAAAAGAAGAGTGCACGTATTCGTGTTATGTCTCTGCAAAAAAAAAACCAAGTCTGGCTAACCGTAAAACAAAACATATCACAAAATGGTCCGACATATTCCCAAATGAACAAAGTAGGAAAACAAAATAGTTTTTTCAATAATCTGACTAAAAACGCACTTTTTTCCCATTATAGCATAATTCAACCATTACGGACCGGTGTTAAAAAAAATGTTGGTAGAAAAAGTTCCAGGCGATATCGACCGTGGTTTTCATCACAAGTATCATCCCTGTGTACATAATTCGTCGCCACCGTAACACGATGTTACTTTTTTTTTTTTTTTTTAATCGCGATAGTGTTGAGTTTGGTGCACGTGTAGCGATCCTAAAGATTAAGCACACATTTTTACGAGGCCGGATTTGCGTAATTTGGCGAACGTGCAATTTTACAGCGGCGCGCATTATTCCGTCCGCAGCCTCCGGAAATTAGCTTGCGCCGTTCTCCACGGCGCGATGCGGGAAGAAAGTTTTTCCGCCAAATCCACGCGAAGAGACGACACCCAGCGCTGACCATGTGCATGGACATCCGGGGGGGGGGGGGGGGCTTGATTTATCGAAATGAAATTCCGCTGCTCACTTCGCACGGACGTAACCCTCGGTGCATTAAGAGCGTCAAGGATGAACGCCGCGCTAATCCTCCCGAAGGTTTTGACTCACATTCACACGTGCACGTATTTACCCTCGTGCGAATGTGTTATGCGGAAGCAGATGTGCTTTATCTGGGCATCGGAAGATTAAGCGTCGGCTGCCCATCCGAATTATGGAATTTCGGGGTGCGGAAATGTTGCCCCTTAAATTGGTGAAAATTGTCGCGAAAAAATCCTATGAAAAATTTGAAGTTTACCTGTATCTGCGGTGCGTTTTATCAAATGGAGATTTTTTAAAAATAATTTTTATATATTGATATATATATGATGATAACAATAATTCATAAATATAATAGGGCGAGTGTATATGAAAAATATGACTGAAGGAACGAATTTCAGGGACTCAGTAATTCAGATCTGCACGTCTGGTGAACAATGGTCCGAACTGTTCTATCTTGCATCGAGAGCTAATGGTTGTGGGTTTACCAGCAAGCGTTTAGTCCCGAAAATAGGGTCGATAACGGTGGGGGAGTACTTGTGGATATCGAAGTACATAAAATATGTACGGGACCTATAAAAGTATAATGGCTTCGTTGGACAAGGGTTTTAAGGCGTGTCCATCATGGAATATGGGTTCTTATAAATATTTAAACGCTGTCATAATTATCAGATCCTACGGCAAAAATTAAAAAAAATTATCTTATATCCTGGGCATACAGAGTAACGCAATTTTTTTTAATGAACTCCATAGAATATGGAAAATAAAAAAGAATATTAAAGTTCGATCCTAAGTTCAAAAAAAAATTCAATCTTAATTTCCATTTCGAAAAATATTTCCAGTTGACATATTTTGGTAGAGAAATTAATCGTCTCAGCCAAAAAGGACACAGCGTGAAATGAACTTTTCCGCTTTACTCGGTGACAGTAATGAAGGGCCAAAAATAATATTAGCGTTACCGCTACCGTTGACTTAGCTTGGAATCCAAATAAAGGTATGAAAGGGCCGTGTTATCTTAGCTGGAGGAGATGTAATCCAAGCCAGTGAAATGATATGTCAAGAGATGACGTAGCGTTTGGAGACAAGTACATTTTTCCTACCCCCAATTTCTGCCATTTTGCCGCCATTCATCCCATGGCCAAGACAGCGCAGCTTACCAACATTTTTTCTCATAAAGATTTCATGGGAAAAGGTCGATGGTAAAATTGGGACTAAATTGTCTCTTTTTCCGTTGATCGTTTTTATCCGACTCTCCGTCAACTCAAATTGCCATGTAAAAGCGTTTTAAGCAAAGAGTACATAATGCAGAGAGAAACTTCTTAATGACTCCAGAGTCTACCATTCCACTTTTCGCTCTCCTTTGCTCCAACTCTAACTAAATGTCCGCGGAAACTTGGACTAACCTGCCAGCAGGAAATTTGTTTCGAGGTTCAGTGTCTGTAAAACTATAGTGTAAAAGTTTAAGGGTCGTACGAGAGAAAGAGATTTCTTGATGCACATAAATCTTCGCCGATCCATTATTTTATTATTAAAAATGAGAAATTTAATAAAGTCACGAATTCTTATATGAAATTTCTTAGCGTAAGATAATGCATTTGAGTCACCGTTTTTTTTTTTTTTTAATGTCTCAAATGCCACATTTTTGTTGAAATCGATGAAGCCTTTGCTCTCGGTGCAGCTAATTGCATAGACACCATCACTTTTTAGAAATCCCACAATTGCATTCTGTGGCATCTAGATCAATAATGCACTACCCAATGCGATATGGGAAACGTCTCTCTGTATGGACATTAGTATCGAGTCGCCGGAGGAGATGTGTGGGCTTTCATGCTGAATGATTTGAATCCCCACATCGTCATCCATGAGCTCGAACGTCAGTTTGCAGTAGACCAATTTTCTGCTGTATTTCTGCTCTTCAAAATGTATTTTCCCTAAAAAATACGTCTTCAATATCGACTTAATATTGCATAGTGGAAAGTCAATTGGAATTGTCAAATGGATTTCCCAAAAAAAAATCACTATCTGCAATTTTTTCAAATTATCAGATCATTCGAAAATCTGTACTTGTTCGATTTTTAAAAAATTTTTATTGATCTCGAAAATTTTTTTTAAATCGAACAAGTCGAGATCGGGATGTGATTTACGTGTCGAAAAGCGAAGTGCCCTTTGAAAAATGGCCTGACTCGATGGAACGATGGGAAAATCGTGATTGAAGGCGAAGACTGACAGTTGCGGGAAAAGGGGAACGATTTGTGTGGTGTGCTGCCGGAATGGGTGTTATCATCCGAAGCGACAGCTACGAACATGAAGAGCAGTAGAGGAAAGTGGATTCACTTATGTCACGCTAAATTTTATATAACGATTTTTCAATGTTTCAGTGTTACGAAAGAGTATGAAAAGCTCGTGGGTACCACAGAAAAGGATTTTATGCAAAAGTCACATAAAAAGCGCATCATCGTTAGCACATCTGCTTAGAATGTCACATTATTGTACTGTAAAATTTATATCACGTTTCACATGGTCTCCGTTTTTTGCTTCCTTACGAACGCAGCTTTGTCCCCACGATTTATATTTTTATTTCATTTTTCAGGATAATTTTCTCCACATAAATGTAATAGATATTAATAATTTTTTACGTGGCATATTTCAGAAAAAAAAAGTCAATTAAACGGTCTAATTATGATTTTTTGGTGAATTAACTAAAAAATTCGCCAAGAGATTCTCGAAAAAATTAATCACCGAGTCTATTACGATCATTAGTCGACACTAGAAAATAAGTTTAAGCTTGAAAGGGTTGAGGATTGAAAAAAAAGCTCATACAACGTAGATCGAAAGCTTCAGACTCCAGATGCTCATCGCCGCTATTGTCGAGAAGGATAATCATCTTTCGTTGATTGTCGCTCCATGTTACAGTGGCTTTCGCGACGCCGACGGGTATATAGCTGTCAATGTGTACCGAGGATCACGAAGGCCTCCAGAGACCGGGGGCGTAATTTCTGCACTCCTTCTATCGTGTATTGCATTATGCAACGTAACAATCCGGGCCAAAATGAAAATAGTGGAACAGGATAAAAAATAAAATGTCTTAAGGACGATCCATTGGAACGAATGATACTAAAGCGGATTAGAGTCAAACTTATGATCCCAAATTTGACATTGAAACTTAAGTTTCAATTTAATTAAAAAAAGCAAAGTTTAGACTGAAGTACCAACATTTTTTTTTGTTTCGTTGAAACTTGATTTGAATTTAAACTTGAGTTGAAAAAAAAACAAAAATTTGGAGCTTTAAAAAAGTTTTAAGGGAAGTTTTTGATTTCAGCGTCGAAATCGATATGTCCATGGTTTTCGGTTTGCAGTCGACAGTTTTTCCAGTGAACCGAACAAATTTGTAATGACCGATCGATACGTGCGGTAGGTAGTCAATAGGGACTATTGTTCGTGAATCTGTGGCTGATCCAACACGGAGATACACTTCACCTGGTGAAGCAATTACGGTGAAGTGGAAAATGTCGCTGCGGTATTCGTAGCCAAGCAATTTACGAAGGAATCTCGCAGTGGTAGCAATGAGCCTCCGGCTGCTTGTGCCATTGTCTTTCGATGCGAGATGCCGAGATGACCGGGGTGCAACGGCTCAGTGGCCTAATTAAATGTCTTCCACCGGTGTGCACGAATAAAAAAACGTCTTGAGCCAGTCGAAACGTATTTTCCAATCGCTATGTACAATTTTGCCAAACCATTCATTATTTTTCACTTCTCATTTTTTTTTTTTTCTCTAAATTTTGTGAAAATATCAATATTTTTTAAATTATAAATAATAATTATTTTGTGTTTCTAAGTAAATATGGAGACAGAACAGAAAAAGCAAAGGAACCCCACGATTATTTTCCCTTCTGCAGTTCAATTTTGGTTTTTCCACCCTTGGAACTTGCCACTTTAGCTGGAAGCTGTCATAATTCATGGTACCGAGGCTGTCAACAGAATGTGAACGTTTATGGTGTGGCGAATCTCGGTGCAATTCCAGCTGATTAGGTTTGCTGCGAAACTTAAGGGCCCTTCGTGACCACCTGACTGAGATGACCTTCGGAATATGCAACCATCAAAAGTTTCTCGCATGCCAAGTATACACGATCGCGCTAGCGAATTGGCTAACTAACGGACTACGACCGCCCGTTTGAAGTTACTTCGTGGAGCACATGGCTTACCATCATCTGCATGAATTCCATGCTCGTCGCTGGATATTCGGTGAGGCGATGATGGGCTTGGATCCGACAGAGATTCTCAACAAACTTCAATATCATTTCAGCTAACCAGACACCGCTGAGACTTTGAGGCCATCAAAATTTGGACATTGCTTGCATGGGTCGCAAAAATTACAAAATGAAACAATGATTATTATTGAACAATTTAATTAAATTCATTAAACAAACCCCATAGAAATTTTTTCTAATCCGTATTTCTCAACATTTCCGATCATTTTAAGGGCAAGGCTCAATGTTCTTTGTACACCAAAGCTGCGATGAATTTATGAGGAAGGAAAGCTGGTTTTTCACAGAGGAAGTCCCTGAGTGTATCGTTTGGAGGCTAAGAAAAAGAGGAAGTGAAGTCCGCGTGGCTAATGAAAATTTGGATATTGCTTGCATGGGTCGCAAAAATTACAAAATGAAACAATGATTATTATTGAACAATTTAATTAAATTCATTAAACAAACCCCATAGAAATTTTTTCTAATCCGTATTTCTCAAAATTTCTGATCATTTTAAGGGCAAGGCTCAATGTTCTTTGTACACCAGGAAGGAAAGCTGGTTTTTCACAGAGGAAGTCCCTGAGTGTATCGTTTGGAGGCTAAGAAGAAGAGGAAGCCAAGTCCGCGTGGCTCTTTGGCAGAAAGGCTTCCTGGGGGAGCGAAGTTCTTTAGCGTGGCCTTATAGCGGAGGTGGCCCTTGAGAGTCACCTCCAGACGCTTTCAATGCTCCTCGGGTTGGCTCATTTTCGCCTGGTATCTTCACCACGTTCCGGGTTTCGGGTTGCGTGTACGTGACCGAGTCCGACGGAAAGCTCCGGGCCGGTCAGTTAATGAATAGGGTCGCTTGCCGCTGGACTAGCGTGTTGCAAATTACCCAAATCAGAACAGAAAAGAACGTACCACCTGGCCCGCAATTGGGTAATTGTGAAATATTACGTCCCTTGTTTTCCCTTTGCTCTTTTTTACCAGCAGAAATTGTGTTGTTGATACGGATGGTTCAACGCAAAGTTAAATTGAAACGGAAAGCCTCTTGCTTTCTCCTGGTTTTACCTGATTTTTACTAATTCAACTGGAGATTATTTTATTTTATTTATTTTTATTTCAGAAAATGTCTCGAAAAGAATTTCATAGGAAAACAGAAAACAAACGCGAACACTTTTAGCTCGGTACGAAAATTTGTGAAGACGCAACTTTTGGGTCCAACTATTCAAGTGGAGTTCGCACTCACAATTTCACTCACATTCGTTCTCCGAGGTGGCGAAAAGTGTTGCGCCAGCAACACCAGGAGTTATGGAGTGTTAATGTTATTTGCCGAGCACGTAAGTTCAAAAACATGATTACCATGAAACGAAAGCGTGATGAACCCGACGCTGCTTCCAAGTTTCCCGCGGCTTGACAAAGTTCGAGGAAGCAAAAGCGAAGAGGGAAAATCGAGCGTCGTGATTACCTCGTCCGACACTATTTTTGTCTGCACACTTCCATCTTTCTGGCCTTTGAAACGTGCTCGATGGTCGATATTGTCAATACGGGGCAAAATGAAACGCGTCACAAAAAACGCCTTTGTCACAATCCGCAAAGGGAATTTTTACAGCTTTTTACCTAACAAGGTGAAAAAAAAAAAAAAAAAAAATTCTTTAAAAAATGATATATCTAATAATTAAGTTGAAATGGATTGGAAAAACGTATTAATTTTTTTTACTGTTCCATCTTGCCCCACTGATTTTATGCGATGTTACTATTTTATTTTGCCTCGTATTTTCTTACATTTTTTAAATTCCGCAACATCCGGCAACCCTTTATCTTCTCATTATTGACATAACTTGTATGCCCTGATGGAATGTTATTTGTTTATTTCTTTTAAAGGAAAATGTTGTTTAGCATCAATTATAATAATGGAGTAAATTCTTAATATATTATATCCCGAGGCAAACTGATTTTTATCGAATTATGCATTGTTCCTTATAAATATTAGCCTCCCATTTCTTTGTAATTATTCATCGCATTTTTTACATGAATTATTTATAATCATGTACATAAATAGCATAAAATAAATTAGAGGTCGAGCTTAATTCGAAATACCTTAATTAAGGAGCATCGGTACAGGATTTTTCTTGGCTTTTTGTTAACAACCGAGAGAAGTAATTAAGCGTTATGCTTGCTAATTACTTGCTTATCATAGATGATAATCAGTGTCATATCATAAATATTTGGAATTAACAATAAAAATTCGTTTATTCCCATGACACAATTTATGAAGCCATGGGATTCATTCTTTACAAAGACATACTGAAGTCCCGAAGAATATATTTCGTAGATCGTAAAATGGGTGGCCTTATGTAGAGTGTGGAAAAGCTTCGGGATAAGTCGTCCTGCGTTGTGTCCCGATTTACCATCGTCCCAATTGTAAGGCACCGTTAGAATCCTCGTGACAAATGTTTTCCCTGGCTCGACGACTTTGATGTTTACAGCCATCGGAATGGAATTTGCACCGTGGACGAAAAGGGGATGCAGGGAAAGGGGCGAGAGTGAGAAAGCTGAACGACTTTGGGTCTAGTCGCGAGCAAGGGCTGCACACACCCTTACCTTTACCACTAGTTGAGCTTACGAACTACTTGTGATCGAACTTCGATCGTTTTCACGAGACGTGCATGAAATACCAGCGAACGGAGGCGTTCCAAGTGGCCACGAGTTTGACAACAATGACTATACATAGACATTCCTGTGGCTATGTACAAAATCCATCTATTGCATGCAATGGATCAATTGTTCACTATGCAAATCAAGACCAAAGTCTGAGGAGACACCCTTAATTTTGCAGTAATTGAGTCGTTGTTAAATCATGGAAATAGGATTTTTTTTCGACAGACCTTTTTTGAAATTTATTTTTGTAACATTCCATGTTAAATATTTTTTAGCTGGTTAATTTAAATAATGTTTATTATTTTTATTGAAAAATAATTTTTTTTAGTCTGTTTCTATGTAATAATAAAAAATCGCAGTTTGAAAAATATGAAATGCGGACAATTTGCTTGCAATGTACTTGAAGAAGGTTTTGTATTCAATTAGAAAAATGATTGACAGGTCGGTCTTTGGGATTTATCGAAAGAAATGATAGACGTCTGGCATTTATCTTTTTCAAGCTCAGTCACCCGTTAGACTCTTGTTTTTCGGTCACTGAGTGGCATTCTCAACGCAGCTCGTATTTCTGGATCCCCTTCGGCGTCGTCAGCACAAATTCTCTTAAAGATTATTGATAGCATCTTGGATATTCAATCACTTTCAGACAAAAGCGAGTCAATTGACTCAGAGATAGAATTGGCGGTAACATATGGAAGACTATCAGGCGAAAGCTGTTCCTGAAACGCAGATCTTTTTATTTTCATCTTGAAATTGCAGACTGCCTGTCACTAATGACACAAGTTACAAATAATTTATATTGATACGCGGCAAAAAATAATTTATTATTACACCATTAGTAATATTTACCGCGGCAAAAATTATTAACTCAATCATTTAAATTCTAATCGAATTTAAAAAAAAACTTATCTTGATCTCAAAAGTCGATTTTTATCTCAAGGGTTCGTTTTCAAATGAAGGGTCAATTTTTTAAATTAATTTAACAGATTCATGATTGTTATCGAACATAATCATTACGCGATTCCCATAACCGTGATAATGCAAGATAATTGCAATTCGCAAACTGTCGATCCACCGGAAAATTTCGTCAAAGCAAATGGAGGATAATATGCAACGGAGCGAATAACGAATTCCCCATTGACTCCTTTCCGGAGACCCTCCATTTATACATAAATAATATATACATATATATTTCCAATCCGTCTCGCAGTTTCAACTCATCCTGTCAGTGTATCCCAAAAGGACCAGCACAGTTTGTACCGTCACGCACACTGGATTCACCCGAGCTCGTGATCAGCCTCGTGAATCTCACCCCATGTATCTTGTTTTTTTTTTTTTTTTTTTCCGCCAGCAGGAGGACTTTTTAGGAAGGTAAGGAGCGCTGAAGTCGAATAACTCGAATCCCCTTCCCACCCTTCACCCTCGATGCCAAACTTATATGTTCCCGATTCTGTCTCGGTCCACAGGAGATGTATAAAAGTTTCTTTCAAGATATTTTATACGCCCCCACCAGCGAATGAATAAGACGGATGAGGCGATGGGAAATATTTTTTCGCACTACCAAGCAAAGCTCGCAAAGATTTACAAACAATAGCCCAATATTTAAAAAAAAAGGAACGAGATAAAATATAATTCGCCGCAAGTCTCAATTTCGATGGTGACCATGAGAAGAAAATTATTAACGTCACTTAGGTATTAGAGAAATTTTCGAATTTTTTTTTTCGACACAAAATTGAGCATTTTTTTGCAATATGTTAAGTATATATAAAATGAAGATTATTTTTGGGTGGGTATGAAAATTGTATATAAGTTGTCTGTGGGATTAATTGAATTTATAAAAAATTTCATTTTCTTTTAGCTTTGTCCATTTGATGGGACTCAAGCGATAAAATAGACCGGCTTTTGGCAAGCCGTAAAAAAAAAAATGCGAACTTAATTAACACGACAGTCAGGATTTACCATCAGTTCCAGTAAATCCTGATAAGCCCGAAATATCCATTTGCTAGAGTAACTTATGGGGTGAAAAAAATAAATTACAGTTCGACTGATCGTTTTTTTTTTTTTTTTCGAAGCAACTATAATCGGTTTTGTTTGATCCGATGAATCGGGCACAGAGAGTGTGGGCGTTTTTAATTCAACACAAGAGATACAAATATTTGTATGATCTACATCTTTCGGTGTTTGGTCTGGTTTGGATTTTGTTTTGGATCGCCACGAGGCAAACGAGCCTCGTGCCGATATCGATTCAGTCGCGCACGAATGTGGCACAGGTGGCATATAATAGTCGTCCAGATTCTCCTTCGGAAACACTTGTCCGATGCCGGAACAGTTGTCGACAATTGCCTGTGGACAAATATTGTCGATGTTTTATTTTCAATTGAAAAATAAAAAAAATGCCAGGTATTTTTGAATAGAGGGGTTTAAAAAAATACATGAAATTGTCTAATAAATTAATTAAATTATTTTTTGAATAATTAACTAAATGAAATAAATTATTTTCGAATGGACATTCGATGAGTTCAGTTCTAGATTCACTGAATCCGAACCCAAATTACTGCTATTCAGTATCAGAATCGTGGTCCATTTTGTGCTACCAAAATTTGCATCACAATTGGAACATTCAGTTGTTTCACTTTAGCTGTGAATATTATGTCACTATAGGTACCTCTTATCTATTGGCAGGAATTTTAAAAAAATTATTTTTTGAAAAATATATAACGTATATATATAACATAAATATTCGATTATTAATTTGAAAAATTTTTTTTCATCGGTATTTATTTTATATTAATAAAAATTCTCATACTGTTCATCAGACACCGACATCTATCATCTCCAGTAATTTTCTCCAGTTCCTCCTCTATATCCTACTTTATAATTCCAGCATTTACTGATTCCCAGCTACAAACTTTAATTACACTTTCAGCAGCCTCCCACTTTTATAATGCAACACAGCTTCGAGATTTTTATAACACAATTTCCTCTTTTTCCTCGTAACGCTATATTTAATATACCTGGAGAGGATTAAGATACGAAAAAAAAAAAAAATCTCCAATGCAATCTGCTCAATGTTTGTTATTTTTTTCAGCTCATCGCCGGATGCGAACGGTCACCAATTACTTGCTGGTCAATTTGTCAGTGGCAGACTTGATGATGTCGATACTCAACTGCATCTTCAACTTCATCTTCATGCTCGACTCCAATTGGCCATTCGGGGTCGCCTACTGTACAGTTAATAACTTCGTGGCCAATGTTACGGTTGCCTCGAGCGTTTTCACACTCGTCGTTATTTCATTCGATAGGTGAGTTGATTATTCATGTCCAATTTTATTTATTTTTTTCAAATTTTATGATGAAATTGACTTTACGCGAAGCGTGCGAGAAATGCTATTTCTCGCACGCTCCGCGCAAAAGTTCGCATTTTCGCACCTAGTGAAAAAAAATTGATACACGTTTTCTTGGCTCGTGTGATTGCACGACGCCTCGGAAAAACTTTTATCGCACTAGTGCCGTAAAGTCCCACGTTTCGAGCTCAGTAACGAAAATTGATCGTTTTACGCGAAGGAAAAAAAATCCAATTGTCTTTTAACGCTTCAGCACCGCTATGCAAGACAACGAGACAAGGAATCCTGCGCAGCTTATGGAGGAATATAAATTTCGCATGATTATGAAGATAAAGTGTTAACCTCCCACTGTGCTAACGCGTCTGTCACTAAAGCTCACGTCTTCTGGTTGTAAGACTCGCGTAGGATTTTTTTTTTCACCCTTTACAACCGATTCGTTGTGAAAGAAAACGGGTTGATGCTCTCGTTTCGCGTCTGGCTCGCTGAAAAACGACTTCCATTTCGCGTATTCCCTCACCACACACAAAATGGCAGCGCGCTTGACAAATTATAGTGAGCTAGACATTTTAACTCCACGTCGAAAAACGCCCTCGCGCTAAAGGAGAAAAATTGGCAAAAACGTTGCAAGGAGATGGATACTCACACTTTTGGCATTTTGTGGGAATCTTCCTCGCCTTAAAATTTCGTTGTTGTCGGAATGTTCGTACAATTTGTCTTCTGGGTATCGAAACGATTCCCACGAGAACAAATGATAAGCTGTGACATTTTGCCATTATTTGAAAAAATATTCGTGAACTGAAAAAAAAAATTGTTATTTATATATTGAATTCCATTTCAAATATTTCAATTATTCGAATATTTCAAATAATTACCCTGACAAATATTAATTACGAAAAACAAAAATAATTCATGTGGTCATACGGAATCAATTAGAATAATGTAATAATTCTATTGATACAGTAACAATTTCTGCACGACCGTAATAATGTATTTGAATTTCACGGTAATAGTGCAGCTCTGGCATTCATATCAATGAACAATGGTGTTGGTAATACAATTCCCAAATCATACATAAGTTATAATGGAATATTCATTTATTGTATCTGTAAGCTGCGTGTAACTATGGAAAGTGAGGACAGGGTGAGATAATACGGTACCCATTGTTGTTCATGTGCTTGGAGGGGTGAAGCCTCTGCTCTAAATTGGGAAACCGTGCAATTAATCAGAGAGTTTACTAACAACTTGTACATCGCCAGCATCAGGTGTACTCATCAAATAAGCTTTGGCCGTAGGATTTTACTTAATATACCACAGATACAAGGGGTCGACCATGTTATCTTTCGAGGGGGTTGTTAAAAATGAATTACGTATGCTTTTCCAACGACACATTCATTTTATTAAAATTTATGTAATTTTCTAGAGCAGCAGAAAAATCCCATTTAAGAGAGAAAAAAAAAACAATTTGTATAAAAAATAAATTTTCTCAGTAACAAAATTGTAAAAAAAAAAAAGATCTGTGAAAAAAAAGAGTCAACTTGTTTTCGGGAATTTAGTAATTAGATATGATTATTATTATTATGACAATATTTTTATTACCGTGTGGAACTTTGGCTTTAATTGCATTGTTCAAATAGTCTCTCGTCGAAAAATACTTGAATTATAATGAAATTAACCTTTCGCTTTGGGAATGTGTCGAGACTGTCCCACCGCAAATGTGATCCAATTTAATATCGTTATATTTCATTAAGGTCGCTCTTCCGCAAGCCTCTCGAAGAATCTAATGAGACTAAATTTTCAAAAGCCCCTTTGGATCCGCCGCATGGCCTATATACGGGGAATTCCATGTCATTGATTTCAGCAAGTCAACAGTTGTACAATTTTACATGGGCAACTACTCACATAACCAATTAATAATAAATAAAAATAAATAAAAATAAAAGCCCACGATAATTCTGAAAAAACAAAAAATCAATTACTATTTTCTAGATTCTAAAAAAATAAGCAGTTTCACATAAAAATGATGGGACAGTTCTGAGACATTTCCTGACATGAAATTTCCCATACATGGAGACACGCATATACATGAGAGTGTCTCGCTGAGAATGAATGCAAGGTCTTTGATCTTACGTAGCTTGGTTGTCATCCTGCCGCCACTTTATTTTCCATGTCGAGTTCAATCTTCTGGAAAAGATGATTTCATGTTGTGAAAATGTAGAGAACTTAAAAAAAAAAAATGAGAGACTGGTAGGAGCATGACGGCGTGAAAATAGAATCATGTGTAAGTGAGAGGTCAAGCACGAGGCTAACTGTCGGAAAAATAAATGGGTTCCGGCTATAACTTTCCCCTGGAGCTTCAGGCTGTAAGACTATATGTTACGATTTTCTATGGGGGTGGCATGGTCATCGCTCTTTCAACGCGTTTGAGTGAGGAGAAAAAGTTGAGTTTCGTGGTCCTGGCCCGTCAATGAAGAAAAGTCACGTTAACAATTTTCGTGAAAAATGAAGGGAAACAAGTTTCTTCAAATTTTCCCATTCCTTCCCATACAACATTTTTTTAAATAAAAAAAAACGATAAAATCGATAAACACTGTCTTATTGATATAAAAATTGGATAAAGAAATAAAAATTGTTCAATAATAATTCGTAGAATTTCGGTTTGGAAATGTTGAGAAAAGGTACCACCATAAATTTGAAAAATTTCGGGATACGTACAAGGAATTTTCCGGGACAGGCATTCCCGAGGGAATTCGACCTGTGTCAACGTAAGGGTCAAGTTTTTCAAATGAATACCAACTAATTCGTACTGAAGGCTTTCCTCCCTTTGAAATTTGTGGGGGAGGGTGGAAACCCATTTTTTATTCAGACGATACGAAGCTCCATTTTTATTTTTTTTTTTTGAATATGATTTGACACCGTATCCGAGATTTCAGTCGCCAAATTTTTTTTTACAGGACAAAAATGAACACTCACCCTTAGGAGGTGTTGCGAAAAGTGACTTTTCGGACACGAGCTCGAGATAATTAATGCACTTCGGAAAGTTGGAATTGAATATGGACCGCCGTCGCTACCGGATTTTCCACGTCGTATTATTCACCGCAAAAAGTTGCGAAACAAAGTTTAAACAATGACTTAATAAATAATAATGAGCCGCGCGAAAATTTCAACCCCAAGTCCGCAAATCCGATTGCGACAATATTATATTTTTCCACTCCATTTTAACTCGGCCGAAACTTTTTCTCGTCCTGCTAATTGGATTCTTTTTTTTTTTTTTTTTTTCGTTTTGCATGGAAAATTCATGGAAGGAAAAAACGATAATCATACAACAAAGAGAAATTCACTTTTAGGAATAATTACGTGCGAAGTGTTGACGTGTGCAAAGGATTACGTAATTTATAGCTTTCAAGAATTAAATAAACAATAGAGCTTTTTTTTTTTGCATTTATAAATTGATACATTCGTGAAATCTCGTATCAACCCTTTTGTTATCCAATGCCAATTATCTACGTGCTGATGCGTAGAAAATCGGGCAATTCTCGTTAAAATTAACATTCAAATGGCAACGTTGCTTAATGCAATGTTGCTTATTCCGGCAGGAGTTTCGTACCGACCCGGATTACGTGGAACGCGTTTGAATTCCGTCCCTTCGGCCAATGGAAAAGTCACGCGCACCGGAAATGCATTTTTTCTGGAGGACATGCAATCTCACTTCGACATCGAAGATTTTTTTTTTTTTTTTTTCATTTATTTTACTACCTCGAATTAAATTAAACAAGCTTTGGATAAATTCCATTTTCAGTTTGTGGATTTATACTTATTGGAGTTGCTAATGAATGAAAAGTGAAGAATATGATATTAGATTTTTATATTTACCGAGAAAAAAATCCGATCGGAAAAACCGAAAAACTTTTTTTTTTTCCTAGGGTTGAAATGTACTACTTTTTACGCCAGTTCATGAAAAAATAAAACCCACGATGAAAGTGCAATAGGCATCGAAAAAATTCGTTTTGTGCATTGAGAAAAATAGATATTGCAAATTAGGGTCTTCGGATTAATTTAAATATCGAGTAGAAAAAAAAGAAAGAAATTTTTATTTGCGCCATTTCACATAGAATAAAAAAAAAGTCATAAAATTACAGGGGCAAATAGACGAAAAATAAAAATGCACTCAGAAAAATTGCTTGCGCGGATTAGGACCTTGAGATTATTGTGAACTGATAATTTGATGACAAAGTGAAAAAGTGAGTATGCACTCTGACAAATTGTTCACTTTATTATAAAGTGATATTTGAATGGTCAAATTAGGGAAACGAACCACTTTTGGACCAGAGGAAATGCCGACAGGGCAATTTTTTAACAAGTGGCATGGCAAAAGCTTTGTTATCGTGTACGAGCATTCAATTAGTATTTTCCCAGCTCAATTTACACTTACGCTCGTCAAAGAGAAGTGAACATAATCCACTTGATATGCTCCTCTTTGATATGCCGCGGTAATTGATATCCCGGCGCGTATTTTGTTGTACAACTAGCAAGAAAATGAGCGTGAAATTTGACTTCTCACGACAAACCCATTTGTCTTGACTCCTAATTGACATGCTAAGTACTAATTGCAGCTAATTACAAAATTGGCAAGTGCCGAAATAATCTGCAAGATATTGCGAATTCGCATACTAATGAAAATCATAATTGCAGCTGAGCATTTGATACAATTTCACTAATATTAGTATTTTGTTAGTTTATATAGGGCTTTCTATTTAAAAAATCATCATTATTTTGTTATTTGAGTTGGGAAATAATTTTTTTTTTTTTTAATGACGAGGTAAATGATGAATTTTCAACTGTTGATTGACAATCAGTGAATTTCGTCACGTGATGAACGGGACTAACAATGGACACTGATACGCTAATTATCAGTATCGATCAGTATGCATTGAGGCAGTTAGATATACGTATTGTATTTTGTAGTCGCTGGTCAATCCTCCTATTCAATTCTGTACACTTGTATTATGGGCAGGAAATACAATTACACATCGCTATTCATTGTGCACCTGAACTAATTGGAATCGCAGTTATTCTCGTTTGCTTATTAACGAAAAAAAAAAAAAAAAAAAATTGACAACAAGTTTGCAATTTCATAATTTATTTTATATTGTTAGATTAAATATAAAAAAATTTTTTCCATGGACGAAAAATGATTTTTTTTAAATTCAGAATTTTGAGATTAACAAAGAGGAGTTTTATTGATAAATTAAAATTGAGTGAAAAAAAAAGTGAATATAAAATTGTAATCATCTGCATATTACACTCGGGAGATTAATTCGTCAAGACTATGAAAATTGCAACACGCATTTGACGATGTCAAAGGTTTCCGATGAAAGTACGTGTTTGAATATTTTTATAACGTGAGCAAATATTTCAATGTACCGCAAAAGCGTTAATAATACTTTGATAATACGTTATTTGGTCGTGGAAAATCGGAGCGAGGGAATACGGTTCTCATGGGACCGAGCGTCGATAAAATTTGCAAATCGTGTTCGAATTTTATCATTCGAATCGTGTGTTTATGTTTTAGTTGATAGAGGGAGAAAAATGTACTATTCTGACCTAAGAATACCCTGGTTGCTATTTTTCGGCATCCATTTTTCTATTTTCACCTATTTCACCGGAAACATATGTAAACATAGCTCGATAGCTTTTACTGCATGTAACATATATTTATGTACACATATATGCATCTATGGTATGTTATACATAGCAAAGAATGTGGTCTGTATCGATTAGCCAGAAAATGAATTTTTGAAAGCGGCGCTCGACGAATTCGGCCCTACCGCGTCATTCACCCGGAATTTCCCTGATATTTCGATGAAATTCCAAAATTGTTCAATTAGGGAAGCAAAGTACCTACAAAGTTATTGAAAATGATTTGTTCACCACAAGCCGTAGGCGTCATTTCGACCTACAGGCCCGACCACGTGTCTTAATTAATTTTTACAGATATAAGCAAACAGTTTGTAAAGGCGTCAATTTTAAATCAGAATTTTTTTCAACCTGCTCTCACCTTGTTCTCATCTTGGCTTTTAAAGGGTTAAAAAAGTGGAGGATGTTGGGGTCGCTAATAATTATCTTATTGGTTATTATTTTGTGTTAAATCTACTCTCACCTTGTTCTCACCTTGTTCTCACCTTGGCTTTTAAAGGGTTAAAAAAGTGGAGGATGTTGGGGTCGCTTATAGTTACCTTATTGGTTATCATTTTGTGTTAAATCTGCTCTCACCTTGTTCTCACCTTGTTCTCACCTTGCTCTCATTTTGCGCGACGGTAGAAAACAACCGTTTTTTTTCCTTCGATGGACGAACAAGTTACTGAGAATATAATTTTTCGTAGTTATAAAGTTTATCTCTGCGCTAGAAAGGAGCGGTATGTGCGGCAAATTATTCCGCAAACTCGTTATGTACCATACGTCAACCACACGGCATGAAAATATGGAAATTTTAATATGCATACGAATAGCGTTGTCGTTCTCAAGTCTCGCGTTGCGTACGTCATTCCGTCTACGTATCCGGTGACCTGCACCAGGCCAATGTATCGGAAGACGATGCCATTTATCGTAAAGCTATCACTTTTCTAGCTGTTCTCGGCATTGCGACTTTAGTATCTCTCCTTTTTACCTAAGGATGCATGATACCTGTTTCGAGCTGTTGCGCGGAAATTGAAAAAGGAAATTGAAATATTTCAAACTGCCTTTCAACGCTACCGAAAATTATTATAAGACCGTTACAAGCCGTTAGAAAAAAAAAAAACAAAAAATTAGTTATCGAATCAATGAATTGTAAAGTTTTTTTTCTTTAGTTCTTTTTTTTTGTAACCCTAAAAATGAATTTTTTATCGCGATCAATTCTGGAAAAAAAAAAAAAATCCTCAAATTTGACTCCCAGTGTGAATATTTGGAAATGGTTGAAAAATCTGAACAAGATGATGTTGAAGACCACGAATGGCAGGTTCATCAAGGTCACTGTTCGCCAGGCATACAAATGCTCACATCAGACACAAAAAGTCTTCTTTTCTCGACTCAAGATTTATTCATACTTTTATCAAGTCTTCTTTTTTTTTTTTGTATAAAGTGAGTTTGCCCGATAAGCGTGAAAAAGCAAACAAACTTTTCTCTTTGATCAAGGGTTGTGTTCGGTGCGTCGTCAGCTTTACCCAAGGCATTCGGTCTCCCCTTCGCGAAGCTCGTCTCTTATCGGGCAAAAGTGAGTATTACGCCGAGCAGACAATTTTCCCAACAATTACCAATGGAATGGCCTTCAAATGAGGGGGTACGGATGCGGATTATGGTTTGTCCCACTTGTCCCATCCAATGTCGCCGACAAATAAAAGAAAATTCGTCAAAATGATTGTTTTACCAAAAATTTACAAAAACCACATTTTTCGTTTTTTTTTTTTTAACAACAAAAAACTCATTGATCAGAATCTCGAAATCATTTTCAAGGTCGACAAATTTTTCGTTGAAGAGCTTTTTTTCGAAAAGCTTTTTTCAAATGGTCGTGAAAGCTTCCTTTGAAGGACTCCGTGTGGAATAATTCGTTTAATGGTCCTTTGAAGTTTTTCCCAATTTACGCGCTGTTCCATCATTTTGAGTTCAAGGGATTTCCATGGCCCTTAAGTACATGAAGAAATAGGAGTTTGATGAAACTATGCATTAGAAGGGCACATCAGGGTCAGCATATGGGATGGTGAGCAAGTATGCTCAATATCTTTGGGCTCTCATGCTCTTACAAAGTACGTGACTCTTAAGGGTGACGTTCACTGTGAGGATCGCCGTAAGAAGGCTTTCGCATCTTTTACCGAATACACTCCACGAGGCCGATCGATAAAAATTTAAATTCAGCCCAGGAGCCTCGCAGGATTTCCCCTTCCACGTTTCCATGATTCAGGACATTATTAAATTTGCTTATAAAGAACGAAAGTGAGACGAGGACGTCTCAACAAAAACACACTTAGAATATACTTTGTTACGTTTCTTTTTTTTTTTCTTTCGATTGTCATGAATAAGAATACGTCGTATTGTGTGGATGCTCGATGTTGACTTTTTTGCCGTTTGAATTTGGACAAAATTTTGGAGAAAGGTTCCAGTCAATCCGGGCAAATCCTTTTTTGGTGCCTAGTAAAGCTGATGCAAATCTTCGTGGCTAAAATTTCTGTCACTATTTCAGTCATTTTAATTTCAATTTTATAATTTTTTTACGAAAAGGTGAACATTTTTGCGGTCTCAAAGAAAAAAGCTCTGCTTTCACATAAACTTTTCCAATTTTTCCAGAAATTATTATTCCGGAAAATGATATTACTCTCAAATTCACAATAAAAATTAATTAATATGGAATTAGTATTAAAATCGTAAATCTCGTGACTTTTTTTTTTTATCAGATTTATTTTCATCTTTGACGGTGTACGTTGTTTGTGGGTTGGGAGGAGATGACTTAGGGCAAAGTTTCGAGGAGAGGCTCGAGTAAATCCTCTCGACTTGCAAGCTTCGAAGCTCAGCTGGGTTGAATTGTGGCTATTCGACTGACCGTAGCTTTCGCCGAGTCTACCATGAGCGAATAATTTATCGACGCATCCTCGAATGAATACCAATGGTCCAGGGCTGGAAGTGAACCACCAACGCGAGAGATTTGTCGTTGAGGATATCCGCACTGCATATTGGTCAGTTTGTAAAGATTGGCCTTGACGATTCAGGGTCAGGGTCGTGGAGGTGAAAATTTTAGACGAACGTTTATCATCATAATTCCCTGAAGTTTCAAAGTTCGTCTTCTCCATTTTTTCCTCTGCCTTTTTCTTTGTTTTACCATTGAAGGAAAAAATTTGAGCACCTCGTCGGAAAAGTCTTTTTCGCAAGCTCCAAATCCGGATTTTTCTGAGTCATAAAAAAGGTCATAAAAAAATTAATATAAGTAGAAAAATATTTGTATAGTTTTGGGATTATTATTGTAATTTTGGAGAATGGAAAATTTAATATCCTGAAGGATGTGGATTTTTTTTTCTGATTTTATGTTGCAAGACACCGAAAAATTCAAGTGGAGTCATACTTTTCTTTGAGAATATATGCACAATTTATCCTCAAAGTGGCGATAACTCTTCTGAGATAGCAATAGAGAGAGAGAGAGAGAGTTTCAAGCGACCCTTGAATAATAAATCAACGTCCTGTCGCGTGCATTTCGCTCTCCGTCCTTATGCACTCCCTCATGATTGTAATGAAAGCTAACGTGAAAATGGAATTGCTACGATCACAATCTATCGCTTATTACAGGAATGATGAATGTATACTCGAAGATGTCAGTAGAAAGATACGGAAAAGCTATACATCATACTTTCCATTATTTTCCTCCTCCCCCGCTCCTGACTTTGCGGTAAGTCCTTCTCCAGGGGCGAAAAAAAAAAAAAGGAAAAGTGGTCGAGGCTTCAACGTCAATGAATTGCATTCGGAAAAACCTTTTCATTTTCCAGCGTCCGGGATATTCTTTTCCCCTATTTTCCAGCATCTTGAATAATTTTCCAGATTTTCGCCCCGAATTTTTTTATTTATTGAAAAATCGAGGCAATATCTCCAAATGAAAAAAAACAAAAAAAAACGTTAATTTTTGTTCGTTCTTCGTGCGAAATTCAAATAAAAAAATGTTTCGCTGAGCCCGAAGCGGAATTTTAAAGATTTAAACTTGAACCTTCGACCCTTCGACTGTGTAAAAAGCTTGTGCTCTCAGGTTGATTACAGTTTTTCAATGTGCCCTTTGGAATCGTGATAGGAGGTCTAGCAGATATTTCTCGGCCGACCTTACCCACGCACGAAATCGATTTGCGCCAGTGAAGACGTCCATCAATTCACGTTTAACTTCACCATTCGCAGTTAATTCTGATGTTCGGGCATTCGCCTCGACAGCACTAGCCACGGCCGAGGTGATACCACTTGATAGCCCTAAGGTGAACTACTTCCATGTCAAATGCCAAATTAAACGTCACCGCTAACGGACACATGACTTTCCACTCTACCGAAAATCTCGCCTCGCAAACAGTTCGTTTATCCGCGTAAGCCAAGTTCCAGATTCGAGTGAGAGACCATTAACCGACATCAAGCGAGGGAATGCCATGTCAAGATCAAAACCATCACCATGATTTTGTTCTTGAAGAAGTAGCTTTTGGATCATAGATTTTTTTTTTAAATTATTTAAAAAATCAAATTTCATCTGGAAAAAGGTTACAAATCATTTTTAAGAAATGTTTAAAAAATATGATTTAAAAAAAATAGGTGAATTCAATCATTTCATCTGATTCGTCCAAATTATGGTGTTCCATAGGTACCATCTGTTTGATACTGTTTAAACACAGTTATCGGCAATAAAATTACCGATCACCGGCACTCGTTTGAATCAACGTGCAGTGTTCTGCTATTTTCTACTCTCATTCTCCCAATATGAAAGGGTTGCAAGTTTATTGGGTTCGTTTTTTCAGCGCCTGGTCCACGGCCAGTGGTACCTTTTAATTATTCGCCGGTCCCAATGGATAGCAACACCTCTCGAATTTAAAACACTGTTCCAGGTACATGGCAATCATGCGGCCGCTCAAGCATCACATGTCACGGAGAAGAACCATAGTGGCTCTAGTTTTAATCTGGTTAGCCTCGGCGCTGCTGGCGTTGCCTTGTCTACTTTATTCCACCACGATGACCAGAAGGTAATTATTCGGTGAAATGGAAATTTCACGTTTCTATCCAAAAAATGAGGGTACTTTCTTCTATAATTTATTTCCGGATTTATTGAATCGAGTCGTTATCGATTTTATCGTTCATTTTTTTTCTTTTTTAATTAAATAATTGGGTGTTTATGATATTTTTCTCAGGTACTCCAATGGAAAATCTCGAATAATTTGCTACCTCCTGTGGCCGGACGGTGACTATCTCAACAGCAGAGCGGAATACATGTGAGTCGTGCGTTTCAGAACTGCTCAATTAATAATTCACGATATTTGCCGACTGTAGAATTACATATTGAATTATCCTCTCTTCCTCTGCTTTCATTTTTTCATATCAATGTCACCCCATCGCACCCTCAACAGCAGAAATTGTTTTAACCTCGTAAGGATATTATACTTTGAGAATGCAGGGGTCATTAGCAACATGATTTACTGGAACGTCCATTCATGCATATTTTTTATTGGATTTTTTTTCGACTCGTCGTGATTTTTTTTTACTTTCAAGAATGAAATATAAATAATCATTATTATTAATTTTTTTTAAATTCCAAAATTTATGGCATACTTTCTTTTTTTTATTGCGTCGGTATTTCAGTAGAATAAAATTTCAAGAATTTGTCACGATGTGCGTGGGAGGCGAAACAGCAATTAATAAAATTCCAAATAATTCACCGTGTAGCAAAAAATAAATAAATTGACGAAAAATATTCCAAATATCAGCGGTTAATATTTTATTTTATCACAGAATCTTTTCGTGTTCGTAATTTCAGTTGAGCAGCGGAACTGTCAGTGGAAGATCGCGGTAATCTCATTTCACTGGAATTATGTTTGCTTTGAAACCGAGCACGACTACTTTATAACATTTCTCGAGTCATGAATTATTTTCATTGGCTAATTATTAAATACACAATTGGAAAATATTGGCTTTGAATTCTTTGACCAAATATTACCCGTAATATTTTTTTTATTTTACATCAAATGTTCAGAAAAATTTTTTTTTACTTCTCGGTTGTAAAAAGGTGAAGTAAAAAAAAAGAGAAGATTTTTATTGGAACGCTGCTTGTATTGATTTCCTGAGACAACGTACTTCAAGGTCAATTGAAATTGGATTAGGCAAGGGATTAAGAAGTCGAGACAATCGAAACGAACTTTCCGTCTAACCCGGATCACCGGGTAATTTAAGATTTTCCGCACCGAATTGTAATCAGAGTAACGAGATTGTAAGCTGGCTATGCTCAGTTTGTCCTATAACAATCTAACAATGAGAATTGCTTTTAAATCTGTAAAATATCACATCCGGTCTTCCACCGACAAGCTCCAAAGAACTTGAGGTAGTTATTTCATTAGCTGTGATTTAGAATTTCATGGAAAATTCTAAAGCACAGTTCGTGGTACATTAGTTAATTACATTTTTATTGCAATTTAAATTTTTTCTATTAAATTAGAGAGCAACAAATGTTTTAATTGTTGTATCGAAAATTGGAGATAATTTATCTGCTGAAAATAATTTTCACGGTCAAAACACATTAGTACTTTTTTTTTCCTTTAAAATTTTTATTTTAGACTATTAATATCATTTTCGAGACAATTTTTATTCCAGACGAGTACAAAGTCCAGTTGAACATTTTCTAAAGATGGTAGAGCTTCAGTTTGAATAGAATGGAGGTAGTATTGAAAAAGCTCTTGCGCGCTCTCGCAGAGACATTGAATGTGCGACCACGATGCAATATACCTTGTCCAATCCGCGGAAAATGTTTCGCCTTTGATCGGAAGCGCAATGCATGAACGTTTTTGAGAACCGGGATCAAATATCTTTCACCAGCAGCCGACTCGTCACGTGCCCTTCATCGGTTCACACCTTTTGAATTCGTAATGCGAATTTTTCAAAAATTCAATTCGTTTCGTCGTCGGCCAATTACAATAAACAAATAAAAAAATAGAAATTGTATTGTCGAGAAACAGGCGTGCAGACATAAAATGAATGTGTACGATGGACCGAGTGGAAAATCAAATGAGAAAAACCAAGAATCCTGACTAGCAAGATGAGTCATAAGGGCTTGGATCTTCGTCCCTTTCAGCACACATTCCCTCCCTTATCTGTTTTGATTTCCTCGTGCCTTACCAGCGACCGAATGATCCACCGGCTATGGAACTGTCTTCCACAACCCATGTCCTCTTGAATTCCATTCATCCTGCGACCCTTTGTCGCTATTCGAGACGCCCTACATCCCAAATCTAATTCCGCAAAGAGCGCCGGAAATATGTCTTATGACGATACGAAGACAAACATGACATTCCAGACAGCAAACTTGAAGAGCATCAAACAAATGGCTAAAACAGCGAATTTCCGAATAATGGCCATTTTAGATTCGGGCTTTCACTGTTTTTGCAAGGCCATCAACCGTGTCATTGATAAGGGTCCAATCAATTGAAGTATCTTCGATGTCATCCGATAATATCGGCGCATTTGTTCCGCTCTATTTCAGATACAACTTGGTATTCCTTGGGGTAACGTACCTCATACCAATGACAGTCATGGCAGTTTGCTACACGCTAATGGGCCGGAAGTTGTGGGGCTCAAAGTCGATAGGGGAACACACACAACATCAGAAGGAATCGATGAAGTCCAAACGCAAGGTAAACACAAATAAGTGTACCATAAAATAGAGTGACGTAACCAACCGATCACCATCTTTCTCCTTGGTCTACTTTTTCACAGGTTGTGAAGATGTTCATCATCGTGGTGACGATATTTGCGGTGTGTTGGCTACCGTATCACGGATTCTTCATTTTTCTTTATCACCATCGACACTTCACGGGGACGACTTACGTGCAGCACGTTTACCTCAGTTTCTATTGGCTTGCCATGTCAAACGCCATGGTTAATCCCATTATCTACTACTGGATGAACACGAGGTGAGTTCGGAAAATTTCAAAGTCCTTCCGTTCGCTCACCCCTCAAATTGACTGGGGTACCAGGGGACATTGGCTTTTGTCTCAGACACATCAAGCCTCGATTTAGCGTTGACAGTTTTACACTTTCAAGTGACAAAATGTATCAGCAATTAATGTTACTGTCCTCCGATTAGAGTCGATAAAACAATTAATAAGACACAGTGTTTGAGAGAAATGTCCCGATTCATGCCAATGTCCCATTTCGGCATAAGCTCATTTTGTCCGGCAAACAAGCTTTCAATTCGGCAGAGAGCCATCCTAATTCAACATTGACCATCTTGATGAAACCAAGTTCAGAGATTGGTCCGTGTCAGTGCAGAACAGTGCACAAATCTACTCTTCGCAACTTAACCATTTGAGACCTTGTCGAATCGATCTTCGTCACGGGAAACTTTTGATCGCGAAGCCGGTAGGCAAAGTTTCGTTTCGTCTGGAAGATTTACCGTGGAAACGTTGCCTGCAACGGCGAATTGATGATCGGGGGACCTGCATCGTGCTGAGTAGTACTTGTTTTTAACAAACTGTGAACAACTACCCGAGTGTCTATGCAGATATGGGTTCGCACAAACTGAGTCCTCAGGAAGTTTCATCAATTTTCCTGGCCTCAAAGGAACATGCCACTTTCCTTCTATCATAACCTGCGTGCTTTATAGCGAAATAGCGATACAAAGTTTCTCTGCAAAGCCCTGTACAGAATGTTCGTAGAGTTTATTGGAATACAGCGCGTCATTGTCTCCTCTGGAACTTGAATCGTCATGGTGATGGTGTCTGTTTCTGATACCGAAGCCCAGAAACTTTGATACACTTTGACAGTTCCAGTCATCGGCACGCCTTTCCTCGGCTGATGTCTATAAAGACACCATAATCTCCATTCGAGATATTTCTTCCTTTGTCCAAGCAAATTGCTCGGTTGCCGGCTTATTTTCCCTGCCGTTTACGGTAAAAACGTTCATGATTGCGCTGTTGTTTCGTTACAATTGCCTTTTGAGTAGCCCTTGAAGTGCACACTTGAGTGCACGATTATGCAATTATGCAGTATTGAGAGATATTGAATTAGCACGTGGATAGAGGGGCAGAATGCGAGTGGGCCAATATAACTTGTCGCAGCTGTTAGCGTGTAACGCATAGAAAAAAACGTAATCACTTTCTCGAGACTCCGGCAGAGGGACACGTACGCGATGGAGGAAAGAGCAGGTGATGGAAGCGATACTATTCGCTGAGAGATTTTCCGCGTGACTTAACCCTCCGGAGCAGTCGTTAAAGGGGAGCGATCAAAGTCTACGGGGCATTCCGAGTCAAATGTACAGCGCCTTCTCCGACTTTGATTATTTTTTAGAATAACGTTCTTAGCCACTTAAAAGGTACTTTATTCATTTAAAAAATATTTATCCGTTGAATTCCACAGCCCGGAAATTTGAGGTGGAGAGCCCTTTATACAAGACATTGAAAAATGCACAAGAAAACGGTTCTTCATATACCGACCATAAAGTGTCGACGCTGAAATTACAAACGTGTTTGCCATTGAATTGCAATACATTTTTTAAAAAATCGTATCAGTCACAAAATAATCGATCGATTGCGATTTTATCTGTCCTGAACGTGAAGCAGACGAAATTAATACCCATATCGATTTTATCCCGTATTCCGCGCGGGCGTTTCATGAACGAATGGACATTCGGGGAATGGGAGAAATTTATGCAGAGTTCGACTGTAATTTTATGATCAATTTGTTCAATTCAATAATTTCATTGGCGGAGATTCCAGCAGACGTTACGTGATCGGCACTGGAAGCTCCCACGAGACATTTGGAAATCCCGAAAGAAATCAGCACTCGTCGTGTCGATGCCCTCGTCGAATCGGAACCTTCCCAGCCCTTCGTGTATATAGCGTCCGCGTCAGCTTTCTCATTTCTCCCACGAACATTTCGCATCCACGTTTCGAATGCGACCAAGATATTCCTAAAAATTCGAGCTCATGCCAAGGGTCACGTGAATCGATATACGGATTTCGATACTTTCGTGGCCCTTCCCTTTTATCCCATTTCACAGGATCACCATCTTGACCATCGAAGAATTCGATCAACAAAGTAAAGAAATCCATTTGAAAAAAGATGCAAAGACAAGCCAATAAAGCACAAACCGGAAGCCACCCTCGCAGGATCTTAACGTTTTCCCTTAATCCTTATCCCGTATCCCTATTCACGAAGGACCTCGTATTTTCCATTCAACGAGTGAACACAATTATCCCTGAATTCTAAAAAACCTTCTGACCAACAGAAAAATCGAAATTTCAATGTCCAAATTTTTGTTGTATTTTCAACGGCATGTGGGAAAAAAATGTGAAAAATTTATTCAACAATTGATATTTAATTTTTTTTGAGAGTTTAGCAATCGCAGAAGTTGGGCAAAAATTAAATTGAGCTTATAGAAAAATTCAGAACGGGATTTTGAGCGATTTTTCATGACCCAGCTTCGGAGGTTGAAATGGAAACTTTGGGCTTGAATCTTTTGAAAAGTTATTCGAGCTTCGTGAAGCTTTTCTTCACGTGCATCGCCTGAAGGATAACATGCGGCGTGCCTCTCACGCTTGAGGCATAAAAATCCTTAAGATATTCTCTCCACGTATCGTCCGACACGTAGAAATAATAAAAAACATGTGCACTGATACGATCAAAATAGGTTATTGATTTCACGGTGCATCAATGTTTCCGCAGGTTCCGAGTCTACTTTCAGCAAATAATCTGTAAATGCAGCTGCATGATAGGCCGAGAGAATGCCAGGAACCGTCAAATGCAGGAAATGGCAGGTCTTCAACGTTCGGAACTGGCACGATCCCAATCAGGTGAGTCGAATCGACAAACAAGTATTTCATCCCCCTCAGCATTGATTGTCATATCGTGTGCCACGTTTCCACGACGAGAAAAAAAAATCTACCTGAAATTTAATGCACATGTAATGAAATTTTTCAGTAAATTTACTAAACAAGTTTTATGTTAAATTTATTTTTAGTACAGTAATTTCAGCAATTTTTTTTAATTGTACTGTAAAAGTAATTTTTTAAAAATTAAAATTTTTTTTTAAATTTAATGTACATGCACTGGAAATGTTTATTCATGAATTAATTGAACAATTTTATGTTTGGTGCGGTAATTTGAATGATTTTCATTAATTTTACTGTCAAAGTCATTCGACTCCAGTATTTGTCTCGAGTGATAGACGATAACGTGCAGTTCGCTTCACTGAAGAATAAAAAAGAAGACGAAGAAAAAAGGCAAAGTTTTTCCACGTCTGATATTCTTGTAAGAATAAAGATCGGAATTCAGGAACACCCGAGGGCGATAACCGATGAATTACGGGCGCTAAAAAAGCTTCCCGGGACAAAAACAAGGGGAAAACTAATTTTGAGAAAAAATATCGGAGATCCCGAGCCCGACAAACGAAGTAACTGAAATGATATGTGAATTATAGCCTCGGGCTTACGAACCCTACGTGAAAATTCAATTCATCCGAACGGCAAGAACATGAAAGAGTGAAAACTGATTGAATGAAAAGGAGCAAGAAAATAAGTGGGAAAATTGAGACCGGATGAAAAAGCGTATCGAAAACGACCCCATAATTAATTGCGTCGTTTTTTTTTTTTCTCCCTAGTCTGAAAACTTTCATTACAGTGACACTGGTTGACTTCACATACCAAATTGTCCTGGATTAACCCAAACTCGGTTCGACAAAGTTTCATTATTTTTCATCAGTCGATATATCAATTTTTTTCTTCACCCAGTCATTTATTTCCATCGGCGAAAAGGACGATTAAACATTGTTTCGCGTATCTACGCAATTTATAGGCAATAGTCGAGTCTGCTAACTTTCACGAGTAGTACAAATTCCCGGCGCTTAATCCATGTTTCATTCGGAGCTTTTGGTACTTCGGAAAAAGTCTGGTAACTACGACAATCAAACTTCTCGTCTGGCGAGGAGCCAGATCAACTTTTACTCCCCCGAAATTTATGCCCCGCGAAAGTGGGGAGATTTTCGTCGGGCAGAAAAGAAAGCTCGCGTTTCGCGATGTGACGAGTCATGCGTTGCACCTTCAATATTTCTGTTATTTTAATTTTTACGATAAACAATATTGATCTTCATTTTAAAAAAATATTTTTCCTTATCTCACACCAAAATTCTTTTCGATTTTATCCAAGAGCTGAAATATATTTCAAAAATAATAATAATAAAATGGAAAGTAAAATTTCAAAAATTTATTCTGCACTTTGGAATTTGATATTATGACATCTGAGAATAAATGAATGATGCAAATTTATGGTAGTGATATTGTGTGGAATATCATTGACCACTGACACATCCTTCGGTATAATATAACATGTGATCCTGTGAAACAGTCGTATCATGATCTCACTCAGATTACATAGCGCTGGTCGCATGGACATTATCCACAAATAGAAACGGTAGGGCTTGTTATTCCGATATCATACTCTGTGGCTTCCACTTTGCTTTCAGGTCGATTCAAATCAACGTCTATTCGATGGCGACACAGTACCGCGGACAGCCACGTACAGGCCTTCCGGATGAACTCACGTTCCATATGCGAGAAAATCCACGCGAGGGAAAACGCGACTATCATTTAACAAAAATGAGATTTCCTTTCCCCAGTCGCTGAGACATTGTGAGCCCTTTTTTTTCTGAGAAAGACAACAAGTAAAATAAGTCTCCAATTTAATTATTTAAGACATTTCTAATGGCAGGGTCAAAAGTGAGATTTAAAAAAAAAATCAAGCCTTTTGCAATGGGATAAAAATGTGAAAAAAAAAAAAAGAATGATTTTTTTTTTTTCAATTGCGATCGTAATTTCAATTGGTTCGAGGGATTTTTATTTGCCAGCGATATAATAATGTTGGGACGATAAAGTCGGTGAAATTTTATCCAGTTCTCTACCATTTAGTGTATATAGTATGACTTATGGAATGGAGAAGCGGAGGAAAAAGTTTTGTAAAGTCCATCCACGCGGTAAGTCGTGGTGAATAAAACGTGCATTTTATTTTGTTCCAAAGCCGAGAACGCGGAAGTTACGTGGTGTACATGATAGAGTACCTCCTGTATTCACCTCAGTGCAGTCAAAATAACGAAGGTCTATTTTTTTTACCCCCTTTTTCTGATGAAACGTACAAATTTACGAGTTCAGAGTGAGCTCCACATCGAATAAATGCATTGATCTCTGTTCCTGCAATCAACGAATTGGCGACGACTGATTGGTCGTGCCTTGATTGTCGGGCTACTCATTTTGCGCACTATTTAAATATTCTTCAATAAAAAATTGTTGGTGGTTGACATTTTCACGGTTGACCAGCGAATAAATTGTTGAAAAGTAGAAGTGATAAAAATTTTTTAAGTTAAGACTAAAATAGCGTTTCATATTTAGGCTAAATAATAATAATATTAAATTACTTTAAGAAACTGTACATTGATAATAATGGTATGTGTATATAAATATGTGAATTAACGTGTAATTGATATTTCGAAAAATTCTTTAAACAAAAAAAAACCTGGTGTTTTACGATCTTGTGAGTACTTTTTTATAAGCCCTACTTTTTTTTCATAATTAATCTGCGGTAATGTTAAAAATTCTAACGAAAAAGTAAATGATCCTGTTACTGACAGACACTGGATTTATGTGAATTCATTTGCCAGTATTTAAGCTCAATTTTTACTATCCAAAAGCACGCAAACTGCATCGACCGCTTGTAAAGTTGTTCATCGTTCGATAACTCGAGAATCAGTGGATATAGGGGAAAAAAGTTAAGGACAACTTGTGTTCATCTTGAAGAGAGGATCAATTTATTATTTGGAAATTTTTCGATCCGTCGAATAGTTACCGAGATATAGCGATTTAAACAATGAAATTGTTAATAACAATCTGTTGTACCGCTTTAAAAAATAAATAATCCACATTTTTTAATTCAGTGGACAAAAATCTCAAGGACAGACCTAGGTTTTACGAATCGACAGCTCATTGCATAGAGAACAAATATCCAGAAGGGTGAATTCGGAACCGGATGTCAGAAACTGTTTCACTTGTCCTTTCCTCTCATTTCTAATTTTATGGGCGCAATCCTTGGAGGGTTGCCTTTTACCCTCGGAAACGAGGTCGTTTACCTCGACTACCACAAAACCTGCACTCCGGATCATTTATCCTTGGCAGTTTAGCGAAATGCCTGCACAAGCTGGAGGAAGAAAGTAGAAATGAAAGTTTCTCAAGCTGTCGCGTCTCGGTGGAGACTTTCTCAAGTTCAAGGTCATCCACGACGTGATGATGGTCCAGGTCTACCGGTCGATTTAACCAAAGGGTTCAAGACCATCAAGGTCAACATTCAAATTCCAAGCTTCGAACTTCATTTCGCCACTTGTCATTTTTTTTTCATTTTCATCAAGGTCCAAAGGTTCACTTCAGGATATCCCGGAAATTGAATCAAGCGTAACCCAGTATCCAGTGGTTTGTCAAAAAACCCTAAAGCTCAATCCAATAAAGTAAATGTGGTCCATTCGCAAACGCGAAAAACTTGGTCTACCCTGAAGAACAAATCCAAAAGTGTTCCAGCGGAACCGGATGTTTGCCCAAGTGTTATGCCCGAAGCATAACGATGCGCAGCGTCGGAATGGCCTTGAATTTGCTTGATTGAAATTGTTTCTTTCTCTTGTCAATAGCTGCTAGAAGCGGGAAAACCCAATTTTCTCGTAAGCCAATATTGACGTGGTGTGATAGTTATGCTTGGCAATCGAGTGAAGCGTGGAGGAGCAGTTCTACATCAATGTCGATGCGGACCGATTGATCACAAGTCTCCTGTACATTTTTTTCATCACGAATTTATCGCTGCTACGGTTTTAATTAATTTTTCAGTGAGTTCCACGTTTTACCAAGTACGACAATTCAATTGGTCCGCCACATTTCCGTCAGTGTCACTGGTGATTTTTTGTTCGGTTTCCTGTTTTATCGCCTTGCCGGTTATCAAAGTGTCACAAGGATCGGGATGTGCACGTCTGAAATGACAAAACCTACAAAGCCGTCAAATAATTCGTCCAATTTAATGTGAGTTAACATCACGTTGATGGCGACCGTTTGACGAGAACTCACGACCCTCGTCACTGAGGACTTTGCCAGGGCTTATGGGGAGAGAAAATAGGAGGACTCGTTTTTCGGAATAAAACCATGGACGTAAGAAGCATTTTTCTGCAGAGGATCACGGAAATCCACCGTCCGCAATATTCCATAATAAGGCAGCCGGCGAACAGGGCAAAAAGTGGGGGAACAAAATTTGAGTTGTGACGATGTATCCTCCATTTGAAGTTCTGCCATATCTCATCAATGAGTCTCTTGGTCGGTTCGCATGCTCGGATGGCAATCAATGAAAATATTCCCAATTAATATTCCACGAGGATAATTAAAAAATTGTTTAACTGCACTGAGAAACTGTTTTGTTGGGCGAATGAGCATCAGCATAAATCATGTATTCCCAACATGATCTTCCACTTGAACAGGATATGGTGCAAGGTATAAGTTATGCCTCCATTTGGACGTGGACATTCATCAGGGCTGTCTTGTTTGTGGTTTTTGCTGGTCCCTGTGTACCGTATTCGAGGTAGAGAGGAAGTCTTCATACCCCAGGTGATATTGCAGCAAAGACGAAGGTCCACGTGGCGACAAAAACGAGGGTTAATCAAGGACGTCACGAAGAGATACACAGAGCAATGTTCGCCAGTCGATGAAACGCAACCAGAACCGAGTAATTGAAGGACCTTACTAATTATGAACGACCAACGTGATGATGTTGTCTTCTTGTTTGCATTTCCATACAAGCCAATTTGTACTGCACTGAAAGTCGACATCAAGGGGGCGAACTTGTCGCGGACTTTTGGCTACAATCAAAGGATTATTTTGAACCACAACTGGCCGGATTTAGATGCCAAGTGGTAAAGTTAGGACAGAGCCCTTCAATCTGTTTCCTTGATTCCCTTGATTACATGTCACTTGCTTCGGCATAGGAAATGATCGAGGACCACTAAGTACACGTCTATGGTTGGAATTGATGCTCTTCGTCAAGTTCTGTTGAGACGCCTCGAAGCGAAATGTTAAGGTGCGGTTAGTTAAGACCCTTCAAGGTAGCTCACGATGCGCTCTGTCAAAGTAAACGTTTTTTATCTTAGGCGATTCTCTCGGAAATGGAATTTTGTGGGATTTTTTTTTTTTTTCGTATTTCTGTTTACGTAAATGCTCGCTAATTGCTACTACGCAACGAAATAATTAAATTTTGAAGAAAAAATGAAATGGTCTTCCAACCTTCTTTTCGCTCTCTTCCGTCACATTCTGTTGGACGAAACTCGGAATTGTTTAAATTTCCTGGACGAAACAAAGGGCTAAAGTTTTGCAACGCTTGTCGCCACTGATTAAAACAGTCATTCAGCTTCTCTTTGAAACAGTTCGCTCCGCAATGCACTCGACGTCAGTCCGGATTAATTGTGGCTTAAGCCGCACGAACTTGTTTCCGTACGTCAAGAGCCAGTAATCACCACGAGTCTTTCCTTGACAGGCGATTACAATTTTCATTAACTTAACTAAGTACTTTGGAATTTTTCTCGAGATCAATCAGTTGTGCCATTGATTTATTATTTTTGATATCGGAAGTTTAAGCGGTTCCCTGATTTTTTATTTATTTCTTATTAAGGAGAAATCGCGAAATTTTTTTTTCTTCAATTTCTACTAATTTAAAGTATTTTATTTAGAGCAACTTTCCGAGGAAAAAGAAGAGGAAGTTCTGAAATTTAATTAAAGAAAATGTGTAGGTGAAAATAAAAGCTCCAACAGTTTAATTAAGCGGAATATTCGCAGTTAAAATTGTGCGGTATAAAAGAAAAAATCAATGTGCTCATTGACTAATAAACTTGTTAGTTGACGCGACGTTAAATAATAATTAAATAATAAGAAACGTTTTTATAATAACCTGATAAGAAAGGGTTAATGACTGACTAGAAAGCTCTTTTCAATGAAAATCCGATTGGTAAAATTACCAACGAGCTTTCACCGTTCGTTCGACGCGATAGGAATTTGTATAATGCTCCGTCGATATTAATTGCTTCTTAATTGAGTTTCGTTTTGACACGGGAAAAAGAATAAGCGTCGAGCGAAGCGAGTGAAGCTATGATCACCCATGCCGAAGTAATTAAAATCTTGGATAAAAAGGTGAAAAACGTTGAGCCGAAAAAAAGAAAAAAAGACAAGATGTATAAGAAGTTCAATCGCTATCACGAAGCCGATAAAATTTTCTTTCAAACTCTTTGATATTTTTACGCTGAACCCATAAAGTCGAAACTTATAATAAGAATGTATCCATAATTTCAAAGTTCTCTGCGCGTACAAAAATTTTTCGAACGAACATCAATTTCCTCGATTATTTGCAAGCTCTGATAAATTTTTTTCAAAAAATGTCATTTATGGAAAATTTTTGCAATTGTATTGAAAAAAAGAAAAAAAAATCGACAGCATTTAAAAAAAGCAAACAAGCAACGTTATATATTTATTTAATTAAAATACAAACATCAAAGCTTCATTAAAAATATTAATATTTTATAAATATTTCGAGTGGTTTAAAAAAAATATTAACTCATTTTATTTTCTAAAAAATAAAATCTGGTAAATCGCAATAAAATCTCAGAGTTTCCGGATAAAATATTGGAAATGACCGAAAATTCCTTTTTTCGCTGTTGCGAGCAGATTGAACATACACAAAGCTTTCCGGGAAGACCTTCCGTCCCTTCGACTATTCTCCGTCCCCCTTAAAAGATGAAAAAAAAAAAAAAAAATGGCCACTCATATGTGACAAAACTTTTACAAATACGTCCGTATATATATAAGCCATTCTCCGTCGATTTATCCGCTTTCGTTCGACCATCTCAAATCTGATTTACCCAGATTTTTTTTTCCACCACTTTAAGAAAAGCTCTTTTCATTTTCGAAGCAAAATATCTCGTGAATTTAAAGTATCTGAAAAAAAAAAAAAAAAAATGTCTGCACATAAAAGTTGTCATTTTTTGTTAGCTTTCCAACAAACTATTTGAAAGAATTTTTTTATTTCGCCATTTTTTTTAGTCAAAAACGAATTTCGATGAAATTGATCGAAAAAATTTGAAAAGAAAAAAAAAAAACTTTTATCCACACAAAATCTATGTATATTGAGGAAAATGCACTTTAGTGTTTGTAGCTTTGGGAAAACATCACAGAAGAATTTTACCGTAATATAGAACACGTGTTTTTTTCTTTCTATCCTTTGACACGAATTCTTAAAGCCAAGTTGGAATTTTCCGTGTACCATCCTCGAGTTTTACGTCTCCACCTTGCTGACACAGTGACATACCAGTCGTACAACGGCGAGTCAACGATGACGTTATTTTCTTCTTCAACTAACGACCGACGCTAAATTCTGGTTTGTGCAATTGTGAGCTTGCGAAATAAAAGCGCAGACAGAGTAAATCCGGGGTAGGACTCCTCGTCACTCGAGAAAGCTCACGTTGGTCCGGAAGTAGCAGCTTTATTCCTCCGGCACAGCAGAAATTGCCACTGGAAGACGAGTATCAAGTTACGATTTAATACCCTTGTCGAGAACTCCCTTAATTTTCCGGGGCCCTTATATAAAATAAAGCGGTATCGTGTATAAAAAAAATTGCCTTCGGTCGAATGCGAAATTCAGAGTGAATTCTGAAGACTTTTTTAGGAGATAAATTTTTAAAAATGAATTACGTATGCTAAAGATGCTGTAAAGATTGATTTTTAATAATAATAATTTTTTTAATATTATTATCGAATTAATATTTTATTTGATTTTTTTTTTTCAAATGAAAATGATTTTTCAATTTTCCTGAGTAAATAAAAAATAAATAAATTTATATGATCTGCAGGTCACGCTCAAATTATGGGCCCATAAAATTTTTCGTTTAAAATGAACGAGCGATATATGATTGATTTTATATTTATTTTTCAACGACGGAATAAATCGTAAATCATTGGGAATGATGAAGTACGGAAGGTCAGAAAAAGGGATTATTGTGAAACGATAAACTATACCAGCGCAAATTTATCGCGACTCCGTGCACAAAAGCGGATAATTGCGCCACTGACCTCATAAAATCGTAACGCTGAATAAACCGAGCGAACTGAGATATTTCGATTAATTGGTGAAAAGTCATGGCACAGGTTAATACGATAAAAGCATTTGGACCAGTAAAGGCTTTCCGCACACAAGATTTTGGCGAAATTATTTCAGTATCGTTGTTTATGTCACAGTAAAAAATAAAAATAAAATAGTTCGGATATTTAAAAAAAAATCGGACCCAAAAAAAAAACCGCTTTTATGGATCATCCCATGGATCGTCCAGACGTTGCATGGAATTGATCCATGGGAAGTTGGGTATTTGCCTGGCCACTCGATTGAGGGTATTCATCAATGTGCATAGATATGCTAATCACCTATCATGAATGGAACCCTCCAGCCTAAAGCTCCCCCCCCCCCCCACCGACCAACCCCCATGGTGTGCAGGGTGCTAAATCGGTCAGTGGATTAATTCGATCCATCTGTGGATATCACTTTTTTGTCAATATCTGTAATTATCAACTATAGTAAAAAAACTGTCTCATATTGACCTGAAAAATTGTCACACTCGAGTCAAGTCCAGATGCGGCTAAAAAAATTGGAAGAGGGTGGCCATAATTTTGAAGCCCAGCGGAAATTAATAAATGGCCTGTGATAATGAATTTCAGTCGAAATGTCTTGAGATATTTCGAGGCCCAACTAATATTGAAAAAAAAAAAAAAAAAAAAAAAAAAAAACAGAAAAATATTTTTAGCAATAAAAGTTTTATATATAAAGGGTGTCAAATAAATTCAGAAAAAAATAACGCTGCTAATAAAATCGTTGGATTTAAGCGCGCAGCTTTTTTTTAACCACGACATATTTTCATTCCATACTCGAAATCCCGTTTTTTAATTTAACCAAACACAACATTTTTAAAAAACAATTACCGCTGTAGAACAGGTCGGTAAGCTTGCAAGCCACCTTACCGTCAGTTACTTACCGACGATCAAACTCCTCAAACGATAATAAAAATTAAAAAAACGATAATATTAATTATAACTAAATTACATAGTTTACAAAACGAAATGATTTCTCTCAACCAAACCGCGGAAATTCGTAACAACTTGAAATCTGCCTTGGGTAATCCTAAAATCGACCTTATCGACAGTCAGTAACGCCATCTACGAATTTAGTTCACTCGAAAGTTCTCGCTTATCGCGAGCGTTATCTGGGAAACATGCAACAACTCGGGAGTAGTGTGCGTAGTGTTTTGGCGTACTTAGGTTAGAGTAGCTATTTTGATAATATAAATATTTTGAAAATAATCTTGGGCTTATTGTCATGCGATTGCCGTTGGTCGAGCGTCGAGATAATAACGGCCCGAGTCGCGGCTCGAATTTTCGAAAAAGTGTGTGTCCGGTTTCGCGCGCGTAAACACACAACACTTTGATAATCATCACAACGCCAAAACTCGTCTCGCGGTTTATCTTCCAGTATTTACCTTTCGTCCGGTGACATTTATTAGGAATAGTATTTTCGTTAAATCGCGCTAAGTAAAATCGTTTAACGCGCGGGTTGTTATCGCCGACTGCGAACTCACTTAATTATCGTCGAAATGGCGAGCGGCGAAATTGGCATAACCCATAATACCTCCGGTGATACGAGGGACTGGAGGAAAAATTTAATTTCACAAATTCGCGACAGGAACAAAACGCAAACGAGTTGCTTCGAGGATCTCATAAGTTTGCGTGAGTTTACATTTTTTATTTCGATTATAGGGGCTCATTATTATCATTATTGTTATTATTTTACAAAACAAATTTATTGGTATTTCATTTTGGTTATTTGATGGTGCGATTGTTTCGATAATAGACACTTTTGTTTTTGTCATTGTTGTTTTTTGTTTTTTGTTTTTTTTTTGTTTTTTTTTTTTTGGGCGCTATCGATCGACGATGCGTTACCAAGAGAAATTGATTATTAGAAATTTCAATCAGTCGACTGGTTGGTTTAATTTTGATTTTTTCGTTATTTGGTTTTGATGTTCGTAATTACGATTTCGCAGACAATCGACTGTTCGAAAGGGCGAACACTCTGCGAGGAGAAAATCTGCAGTTGTCGGTGGCGAATGAAAAATTGAGATACGAAGTGACGTGCGGCAGCGGCACAGGCGTTTCCGGTGCCACCGCTGCGCTCGAAGCTCGATTGCTCGCTCAAGCCGAAGAACTCACGACGCTACACAGAAGAAAGGGCGAGCACGCTCAGCAACTTGTAGATCTTAACAACAAGCTGCAAGAGACAATGAAAGAGCTGCAAAACAAGGAAATTAGGTACGTGGTTCTGGCAGAAATTGAAAAAAAAAAAACCCAATGCCTCTCGAATCGCTCTCTTTATTCTCAATTTCATCCATAATTTTCTGCGGATGAGACACTTCCACAATTTAATTTTACTGAAATTAATAAAAAAAAAATTTATACAGCCTTGCGGAAAGTTTAGACCTGAACTCTCGACTCCGCTCTGACTTGACGAGGTACGTCAGTAAGGAACAAGAATTAGAGGGTGCTAATCAAATGTTGAGAGACGAATATCATGCTCTGCAACTCGCGTTCGCTTCGCTGGAAGAGAAACTTAGAAAGGCTCAGGTAAGCAGGTCAACTCAAAGTTCGTTGACCAGAAAGACAGTGAATTTTCATATTGAAAATGTATCGCTCATTGGTAATTCAATTATCGAATACTATAATATTACACAATTTTCTTTGTATTAGCTCAAATTTTCCATAATCTTTACAGGAGGAAAATCGTCAGCTTGTCGAACGTCTGATAAAGTACAAGGCTAAAGACGCTGATAAGATGAACGAGGAGAACGATAATTTCGTAAAGTAAGTACAAGAACCTCTAGCCTAATCAACAATTCTACATAATTTAATACTGTCCTCGTAATGGGAACGAGCACAATGGTCCACAACTTTTTTTTACCTCTGAGCGCTCAGAAAATTCAAAATAAAATAAAAAATCCAAGAACGCGAGTTATTTCAAAATTTGCAAGAAACGCCACATCATTGATTTACTTTCGATCAATGATTTATCGATTAATTAATACGTATCTTGCAGCTTTCGTTGATTGAATGAACTTTGAAGGTGTTTTTTAGTTCGCAGCAACGGTAAAAGTCGAAATTTTTGTGTCATTAAGAAAATATGTGTATATAGTTTTATGTATTACTAACATTTCGTGTGTTTGTTTGTTTTGATGATGTTTTCTAAATATTAACATTGATTTTTTAATTCGTTTTTTTTTCAAATTATATTCACAAGATCAAAAAGTCAATATTGACCTGTTAAAATTATACGAAAATAAGATTCCGCGGATAAGTCGGGAGCGTTGGATTTCACCGGCAGTCGGTATAACAGGAATATACTTATACGCGGTATACAATTTACCGCGAATTTCGATATACTCGACCGTCGAAATTTTTTTTCTACCGCGAAATATTTAATTTTCGATCGATTTTTCACGATTTATTTGACAAAGAATAGCCCATATGTATGTAAAAAATCCGTGAGGCACCCGATGTATCGACAGCATTGCCACTTTTTCCGCTGTGTCGATTAATCTCTGTCTTATCTATTAGTTTTTTAATTCGCATCTGCAAATTATTTTCTTCTGTCTAAAATATTTATGAAGAAACTCGCACAACAATTGCAATATTTTCTGCAGCTTGCAATTATCGTATCAGACACGTATATTTACTTCTTTAATACTAACACTATAAGTTGATGTAAATTGCATTTCAATCCAAGATTGTGTTTACCTTCTATTGTATTATTATTATTTATGTGCATGGTCAGTTTGCAACTTAATCATCGATTAACTGTACGTTATGTGCTTGTACAATTGATCGTCGATACACTATTTCTCTCTATTCTCAATTTTCCGTGGTAAAACTTAGACCAAGTGGTTTATACATTACTAAAAAAATGGAATATCGGTACCGATGTATTTCCGAAAAGGTATTCTATCTTTTTAGAATCCCTTTTATCCCAGAATTCACCCAAAAATTCTTTTCAAGATTTTAGACGGTCCTTTTCACTTACTTCCCAAAATTCCCACGAAAATCTAAAAATGATTGGATAGTTCGTGCTCATTTTTTTTGTAATTCCGAATACTTTTTTGATTCTTGGTCGGTTTTACCATTGAATTTTCAACACTTATTCACAGGCAACATTTTGATAAATGGATTGCCCGTTAAAAGTCTGTGATTTAAAAAAGTCTTGAACCGTAAACATTACAAGCATGCAATGGAATCCAATACACAATCACACAGATGCAAATAGAGCTTGTTCATGGATGCATATGAATGAATCCGAATAAAAAGCAGAATAATTCATGTGAAAAAAATTAACGGAACGCGATATTTATTCTGAAATATCTCCATGGACTTGCTACACTAGTCACTTCACGCTGCTTGACATTTTCGTTTCAGCGAGACTATTACCAGCCCGACAGCCTTTTTGATGCATACCATATCTAAATTTGGGTAAGTGATAAATAAACTGCAAAGGGAAAAACAAAAAAAAACAAAAATACAAACAAACAAATAAACGTGGTGGAAAAGGTTGCGCTTGCCGCGGAACGGACTTTTGGGCTGGTAGCAATCGCACGACGCTTTTTTTCTTAATTATCTTTTAATCTATCTTTGGAATGTTTGCACTAATCAACAAATCCCGCTTGATACCTTAACACGCTATTCCTCAACCAATGTGAAAAGCATGAATTACATTTTTGTGCATAATCCATTTCATTCAATTGCAGCTACAATTTCGTCAACTTTAGGCTGCCCATTTGAGGAGGTTGGAGCGTTTTTCACTAGAAAAATCAGTGGAAGATTTTAAAAATCGTTTTCAATATTTTCGGTCGTTTATTGAAAAGTTATGAGGATTTATTCGAACATTCGATCCGATTACCACGAAATATATTGTCTTTTTCGTGAATAAAATCTTTTCTTACGACGTAGAACGTCGTAGGTCAGTAGCGGCCTCAATCGATGTGCATGAAAATAAATCACAGAAAGTTATCGTTGGTCATTAACAAGTCGAGGATTCGCAGCTTGTTAACGTATCGATTTACACTGATCTTCGACGATACTAATTCGCACTGGTATATAAGTCGATATTACCAACGTGTGGTTCCGTTTATTGCAGAAAGAGGCAAGCGAAGGTGCAAAAGGACTTGGAGGATGCTGCCAGAGACACGCGAACGGTCAGCCCCGATCGGACTAGTTCGGAAGGAATTATCGGTCTACCAACTGCAGTTCCCTCTACCGTCTCCGTCAAATTTGTACGTTGATATCACACACATACCCACACACATGAAAGCTTGAATTCACATTAATTTTCGTGTTGTTACGCGTTTTCTGGCCTTTACATATTTTTCCATCTATCGAAGCTCACAGTAAATATGGAATATTTGTTACGTATTTTTTTATAGAAGCTTACAATATCGTACCGCTTCGATATTGTGTTAATGGGAACAATCGCAAGCTCCACTGGCGGTGGTTAAAAATAAACGAAAAAAAAAAAGGGTGAAAAATGTTACATCAAAAAATAAGACAGAGATCTTGGCGCATAAAATATGTTTCGTTGTCTCTATTTATTTTATTACATTTTATATGTTATTTATAGAATAAATATAGAGAATGTCGACATATTCTGTGCGCAAAAACCGTCTGTTTTACATATTTTTGAACAGTGTTCCGGTTATAATTTAACGTTACACTTCATTGCGTTAAAGTTTGTTGAATTTCATGTATAGATTATGATGTTAGAATGATTTATGTTGTTAGAAAATTCATCTATGGTAGATTACGATGAGAGAAATTACGTGATTTATTCCAAGGGATTATCTATTATTCAAATAAATGGTTAAAAATATTCTGATGCGTTCTTGTACCATCGTTCCGAAAATTTTGAGAGGATCCTTAGATGTAGACTATATAATAGTCACCACAATTTCTATCCATCACATATGATTTTTTTCCGAATATCCCACACATAAAAATAAAAACCGGAAATGCATCGAATGCAATATTCCCAGAGTTGTCGGGTATCAGTAAAATAACCGTAAAATTACCGTTTCCATTTATCTCGTACATGTTTACGAAGACTGCGAATCGGCTGTAGACGAAATCAGGGTGGGAAACGTAAAAACGGAACGACCCTTTACGGTCGATTGCTAATAAAATACGGTACATGTGTGTAACTGCTGTTCAGTTTTTTTTTTCTTTTTTCATGAAACGAGAGGGTTTTTAAAAAAGCCTCCACTCGCAATATGGTTTTTCACGACATATCCTGAATCTGCATGACGTCCTCCGGTGGATTGAACGTTTTGAAAAATCTCGATTTATGCGGATTATGCTGCCCACTTCAGCAAGTACCGTGATGTAGTGGCTATTATATTCGCCTCTAAACTCGAGTATCGCTAGTTCTAGGGCTGAAATCGAGAGGCGGTAGTTTCGTTGAAAATAAAAATATCCGGACTCGATGTAACTTCAGGTATAAAAGTGGGTTTTTTTTGCTACTTCCAAAAAAACTTGATCGGGCCTCTGAAAATATAGTGCGAAATGAGGTTTCAAAAATTTGGGTAAATTGTCGTGAACGATTTCTTTTTTTTTTGTAAAACGTTGATTTTTCTACAATAATTTGCGTAAATTGTGACTAAAGTAACAGATGAGGCAGTTTGATCGTATGAAATAAGGCCTTATTCTTATATATTTTTTGGTGCGAACGTATTTAGAGTACAGTCTGCACAACAATTAGTTAATTAGTTGCATTGGTGCTATGGTTTCAATCGTGCGCTATATTTTTTTGCAGCAATTTTTTTTTTTTCGCTTCAAAAAAGAGCCAAGCAAGATTTTGAATGGGGTATATAAGCTTTGAAAGAGTGAGTAATGAAAGGAGCTACTAGAGAACGCGCGTCCCATATCCTCGCGCCTTCTGCATGCACATAAAGTGCATTCATTTTCAGAATACCACGATGAGCATATAGTACATGTGTCTGATGTGAAACCTTCCAGAATGCGCACGACGGGGAGGTGAGCGCTGTTAAGTGGTCACCAATCGATAGGATCCTCGCCACCGGCGGTGCAGACAGGAAAGTTAAGCTGTGGGACATAACCAAAGGTAATTATCAAAAACCTGATAATATGACGACAAAAAATAAATTAAAAAAAAAAAAAAAAATACCTATGAAAAACAACATTGAAATCGTGTGAAATGAAAAGTATGAGAAGTTTGTCGTATTACAAAATATTGCCACCTTATTAATATGTGTAATAATTTAATACCTGTTACTTTATACTCTTTGACAAATAATCGGTTAACTAGTAGTAATTCAAGTAGGATTTGATTTAATACGACTTACCCGTAGTACTTTCCACTTCACGCAATTCCAATAACCTTCTCACACTTTTCTTCCGCAGGACAGTAACCGAGAAAAAGTCTCTCGGTAACATTCTCATTTTTGCTTGTAAATTCCGTAGAGTTTAACACAACCCGTTTAGCCGATATCCATACTGCTTATCCAACATCGTAACTTATACGGGTGAACGCAGCGTTGACGTCGTCTTGTCCATTGGTACGCCATCGTAGACAACGCACCGCTGGGCGAGTAAAGTAAGAGTAAAATGGTGACCAATGCTCAAGGAGCACTCGCGAATCACTTGGTACTTTCTCACCGTGGTACATACGATCCGTGCGATAGCTCTGCAAATGGTCGTTTTTAAAGGTGCGTTGGAACACGAGTATCGCGTGCAACAAGCCAGAAGCCGCGCCGCCGAAGGCTTTGGTGCTCTTGTTATATTATTCAGATTCAGGCGCGGCTCCAACTCCCGAGGCTTTCAAGCTCAGAGTCGCCGTGAATTATAGGCGCCGGTACACACGTCCCACTGTTGTCGTTCTCTCGTTACAAAGATAGGCGACAAGTATTTACCCCGCGTTATTTAGTAGTGATACCACGGACTACTCAGCTCTGCGGGGTCTTTCGCCTTGTCTTTCTATCATACTCATTCCTTTTGCTTGTCCATTGCTTTTCCCATCTCCTTTTCTTTATCGCCTATCATAGTTGGTACCATCGTCTCATTAACAAAGTCGATCTTGACCGTGGCTCTGCTACAAAAATTCCAAAAAACACCTCGTCCGTGAAGTCGTTTATTCATAGTATGAATTAAACAGTGGTAAATATGTCTCTTATGAATCTTCAACGAGAAGTTGAATTCCCCGACATCCTGAAAACAATAATGACTTAGTTTCAATAATGTCGTTGTGCCGTTGAATTCTTGTTCTCAAAAATCAATTCAATGTCATTTTTCTTTCTCCTTTGTCGAAGCGTCGATGCGTTGTGCGGGAAAAAAGTGCGAAAATGGCCCTGGCAATCAGTGAAATAACGCGGTAATCAACGCAACGCAATATATTATTCATCTCGCAATCACTAGTAATTGTCTGGGAGTTTGGGTGAAGCTGTCGAAGCGAAACTCGGTTGCGCTGTAGTGTACGGAGGGCAAATACGATCGGTTTAATTCAAGCTTCTGTTAGACGGTATATCGAAAGAAGGTGGGGCTTTCTCGCGAATCGTGATTGCGTTCCATTCGCTTGGTCGGAGCCAACCACCGAGAGCTCCTGGTGTTTCTCTCGCGTATATACTCGGCCGTTTCTGTCACGTGGCTAGCACGTCCTCGCAATTAAGCCCGGTGGCGGCATAAATTTAATTAGGCACGAGCGGCCAGGACACCTGGGTCTCGTCGACGCTAATGCCTCCTGCGAACTCGAATCATTGCAGGTGCCTACGAGAGCAAGGGGATGCTGGTCGGGAGCAACGCTAGTGTCATGTCAGTGGACTTCGACTCGACGGGTACCCTCATCCTTGGAGCGTCCAACGACTTTGCCAGCAGGGTGTGGTCGGTCAGTGACCTTCGCCTCAGGGTAAGTCCCAACTCCTTTATTTCTATTTGCCTTTACGTGTGACAGAGCATAATATTTGCAAGTATCGGGTCGATTCTCGAAATGTCTTTTTTGTTTTGTTTTTTTGTAATGCCAAAAACGGTGGCAAGGACGCGTTTCATTCGCCAGAATGTTAAGATGTCTATGTACAATTCTCTTTTCAACCGCTGTAGTAAAATGGAGGATATCCTTCATGCAGCTGTAGCTGATGCTGTTACGTTCCGACCACGATGGGTTAAACACACTTCTGATGTAGATATTAGCTAAATATCAATATTACCCCATTGAGCTCGGTTCGACGAGCGCCTGTCGAATCCCCGGGGCACATACATAGTCGATAGGCGTATCATCTTTGTCGCATAGGCAATCGACAAATTTGCTCGACTATCTCTGTGCCGAATTTTTTTCCCGGCCGCCCAATTATCTACTGATTTTCAGCGCGTTTATTTGATTTTGTGAACTGTTTTTTTTTTTTTTTTTTTTTTTTCGTATGGTAATATTTATATATTTTGCTAATTATGCTAAGATCCCCAGAGCATCATTTTGCGTTGCATCAAAGCATAGAAGCGGGTATAGATTTATAATTTATTATGCAAATACTTGCAATCGAATGTTTGCTACCAAATTAGGCTAAAAAAATAATGAATACGATAATTAAATAAAAAATGACTCGTTACCGGCCACATTGTTTAATGGTCACATATTGGGTCAAACGGTCACCTTACGGTACAAATGAGGTTTTGTCGTCGATTAAATCATAAAAAATCGAAATCTTGTTTCTAGATGTCCATTTAGACGCGAAACTGAGGAGATTAATGCAGTCGATTGGCAAATTGTTATTCCCGTGAAATTTAATCTAGTGTGAGGCAAGTGTAGGCGATGTCCGGGCATCGCAAACAGCCATTAAATAAACTCGCGGTGTGCGCCACGACGCGTGCTATGGCACCACGCGGATAGTAGTAGGAATATGGAATTTATCGTCGACGTCGTCCAAGGCTCCACCCTCACATGTACCCGAGCTGTTACACTGTTAATCTAAATTCACAGTGCGATCGTAAAACTAATGACGGACCGTTGCGGAAAAAAGGGAAAATGGTAGAATGGGGATAATGGCACCCCGCCACGGAGGCGCCAACGAGGCTTTGGCTACGTCTTTTTCAACACTGTTTTTCAAACATCAGAGTGAGATTTTCCCCATCTAAAATATTCAAATGGCATCGCTCTAGGAATCAGATTATCTTGTGAGAATATGGAACGTACACGATTTTATTTTTGCATTGTATTTGTCGGTGTGTCTTGCCGTAAATCAAAACTACCACCGCCTAATCAGCACTCTCTTTAACAGCCTATTGTTATTTAAGAGGGGGATTTTATTTTAACGATATACCGACGTTAGTTATTTCAAAGTGCATCCTTATCGTTGACGCCATTTGCAACAAAGGGAGAGAAGCTATAAAAATTTGTATATATTTTAGATAACTGCACTTAGCTGCAGACTTTAATACGACTCTCCATAACTTTGAACTATAATTAATTTTTTGAATAAATTTCGCACGTAACATTTTTATACTTATGCAAAATAAAAACATCTCGGAAAGGTATTTGACACACAAATGAGAAAAGAAGCAAAAGGGAAAGACACCCGACTGATACCGAAGGAATAAAGCGAAAGATTGTAAAAAAAGGGACGTGATTTCCATTTTATTTTCCAAGTGCTGAAAGTATCACACTGTCACGACTGCTTGGCTGCCGAGTCATCCCGAATGATTCGATTCTTCGTGGGTGATACGGCTGGCTTCAAAAGTTTGCTCCAGTTCCATTTTCTATCCATACGCGACGACGAAACGAAAAGTTTTCCCTTTTCTTATTCTCTCCCGCGTCTCTCGGTCTTATGAAACATTACATAAGAAGAAAGAGAGACTTTATTTCTTGCCCCCTATACAGATTATGCGAGAAAAAGTTATGCGCATAACGTCGCCGCTCGCGTGTTTCGCGTCTGTCCTCCGTTCAACTTACCAACCAACTTAAGGGCCAAAGAAAACGTTTGACCAAACTTTTACGTTTGTTTACCAAAGGTTCAAGCGTTCCAATTGAAGTCTGAAAAGCGACTTTGTTCTCGCGCGGCATTTTCGTCAAATATATACCCCACAAACTCGACTATTGCGATAGGATGTAATTTATGGAAATAATGTTGAATCTGCGTGAAAAAAAAAAAGTTACCATTTTTCTTCATCTCGGGGGTTACAAGTTTTTCATCGAGCATTGTATACAAACCGTCGAGTTTCAACGAGTAAGTTGAGAGAAAAAAATTACAATTTATTGTACGTTTAATAAATTACGATTTATTGTACATTTTTTTAAAAACGAAATAGGCGATCACGTACGGTAAAATTTATGGGAATATTGGAATTTGCAATTAAATATCCAAAGCTCAATTTCAAGGACACGAAGAAAAGTCGAGTTTACGACTATGTACAGTTTTTGTATGTATACGTCTTGAGGAATAATGGATGATCGTAGGCAAGGGTGAAAAGTGTTTCTCGCCTTCCAGTCAGCTTCACACAATTACCCACCCTCACGCGTAATTTACCCGAAGCGTTATGCAACGGCTATAAATATAAATAGCGCTTCTTTCCGGCGTGGCAGTTTTTCTCCCTGTTCCCGTAGAACTTGAAAGAGTGAGCACGGAGTACGACGAATCCGAAGACACGGGCGATGCCCGTCAACGTCCTAATGAAAGGTAACAAAGAGTTATGCCACCGAGGGTCTAAGTTTCCATTCTCGTCGAGGCACCGGCGAACATAGGCTTCCTCGTGAACCTTCGCTTTTTCATTCTATCTTTCACCGTGGTGAGGTGAGCTTGCACGGAATTCAAATTAATTTCTTCCTCGTTTCTATCTCATACTACCTCTGAAACTCACTCTATCCGTACCGCTATATACGGGCCATTTCATGCCAACACCTCGACGTCAATCTGACCCTCGGCCTCTTGGATTTCAACCCCGATTTTTCATTTATATTTACCATCTCTAAGAAGCAACCATTATTATTTCTAATAAAATGGAGTAGACTTAAAAATCTAATCTAATTTTTTACTTTTGTTTTCAAAGCCATTTTTCCATTTATTTATGTTTATAATTTTTTAAATTCAATTCCTTCGGTAGAAATAATTATAAGTATCCAAATTGTTAAAAAAAAATTAATAAAAATTGTGCTTGCGTCTTAGAATTGGAGTAATAAAATAAAAAATCGGGAATGAAATTTGAAGGGGTTAGACCCAGGTCGATTAAGTATGGAATGCCCTCTATGCTGGGTACCTCTCGTCTAAGCTTTTCACGTAGTTCTATGATATTGAAAATCGTCGTCATCGTCGTCGTCGAGCAAGCATCCTGGGACATCTTGTCCGATGTCAAGCGAACCATGTCGGACTATGGAATTCTTAACGAACCAAAACGTGGACGGGGAAGTCGGGAAAAGGGAATTCCGAGAGGGAACTTGCCCTACGGATTGGCACACGAATTGGGAGAAGGAGACTAATCGCGGATCTCATCAGGAACGAGAAGTTCCCAGAAACGGATCTCCGTGAGGTAGCCTCTCCGGAGCCTAGTTTCCTTCCTTCCTTCCTTTCTTAGTTCGTACCTTCGAGACCTCCTCACCACTCGGACGCATTTCAACCCCAAAGACAATTATCGAGCTTCGAGATTTCCGCGAGTCATCGACTGCCGTGAGTGGCTTCTCAACATAGTCGAAGAATTTGTAGTTGCAAGTTTGTGGAGGGCCTCATCTACGTCCACTCTTCCGGTCCATGTGCAAATTATTCTGTTTCACAACTTGTTATCCGATGTCAAAGGATTCGATTTTTTTATCCGCTTGTTATTCCAGAAAAAAAAATGTTCACAAATTAATAATCTAAAGTGAGACATTGGCCAAAAGAAGTGCTTCGAGGGGTGAACGAGTCGAGTGAAAATAAATGATTGTAGGTAGTTTGTGGAATGAACCATTTATTCATAATTTATTCGAACCTCTGAAATAGCGAGGGACAATCGTTTCTGATGATACCAAATGTTGTCAGTCCCTCGTATTTTCAATGCTCGGCCGTACCCTGAATGATGATGTCGCGCTTGGCGGAGCACTTGTTCGAAACGGTTAATCATTAATTATTCAATGCAGCACAAAGTCCATGCAGTAGGACATCACAGATGATTGCGACACTCGAAACAATATTTTCGTTCATTCCTCGGTCCATTGCAACTCGATATTGCAATTTCCCGAGTTTGCTTGTCTGTGTGTGTGTACGTTGAAAGAGCTAATCGATTTAACTACTATCGTGAGTACCGCTATACGATTCACCCTCCCAACGCACCCAGCAGCATTGTCATTGCAATTTTAGCGTTTCGATTTGCCAGTCGCTATCACCTTTTGCGCGCCTTTCATTCTCCGCAATCAGTCGGAAACTTGCTCTGCAAAATCCGGAATCTATCGCGCTGTATTAAATTAATTAATTAATTTTTCATCTCACTGATTCAAAAAATTATCGTACGTTTGTGTGCGAAATTGTGATTTCTGATTATAAATTAATTGGACGTAATCATTTTCGTCCATCTAGAAATTTTTTTTTTCGAAATCAATTAATCAATTATAATTAATTCATTAATCAAGGAGTAAGCTACAAGAACTATTAATTTTCAATTTCACGAAAATGTTCGGAAATTTTATTAAAAAAATATATAATTATAATATAGAGAATTTTTCAATCAATATTTTAGCGACAATTACTGATTTTTTTTTGCGAACGGCAACATCGTTACTCAAGGTCTTCGCTTGCTCCTTGCTTATCCTCTTACAAAACTCTTAGCTCTAAAAATCGACTTTACACCGATCCAAATTTTGCGCAGTTTGCACCGGTCGTTGAGGGTTGCGCTGCGGCTTAAGCCCCTGGCGAACCTCATCCTCTTAATTTTTATCCTTAATTCTCTCCCCTCATTTCGTCCCGTGTCTCTCTCGCCCGCCTCTCTTTCCTTCCTTCCGGACTCCTCATTATGCGCCCGAGCCGCTGTGTGTCTTAATCCCCGGACTAATGAGTTACACCGACGTCGTCAGGGAATGGCGCAAGGAAGCTTCGTCTCGGTGAGCTCGGAAGCGGTTCTCGCTGAGTCCAGTGAAAAAGAGGGCGCGGATGAGTCGTTTCGCGGGATGGATAGGCGAGAAAGGGTACAAAAAAATATATGGAGCAAGCAGAGGTAAGAGACCGAGAGCAAGCTATAATATTGAAGATAAAGAGAGCGGAGAACCGTGGAAGAAGAGTGCCGGAGGGTACAAATGAGTGTCGTGAGTGCGCCGAGACTTCCACCTAAGTAAAAAACAGACTTTTCCAAGATTATGAATATATAAGGCCAACGATCACCGATCTCGTTTTCCATTATGTGCTGTAACCCTGATACAGAGCACCTCATCGTCCAAGAACAAAACGGCTATCCTTAATGGAAGCTGTTCCAGAATAAGCCATTCAGCCACTTTTTTTTTTCGACCATTTCAGATCTGCCGAAAATTTCATTATATCAAAGTACCAAGAGGTTAAGGGGCATTTTGTGTGATTTTTTTTTTTTCAGATTTTTAAATCCAATAAGTTTGAACTTGGGTTAAATATAAGCTACGGGAGAGAGAGAGAGCTGAAGACATTTTTCTCGCTGCAAATTATTCTTGGCGTTCTATTCGCCACGACTCGGTAATTACCCATGCGAAATCAGCGCATTTACATCCCTAATAGGAACGGAGGACTATACGGAGGAATTTCAGGCACGTGGACATCATCAGGCCAGTTTCTCGCACGAGGAGGCCACTGATGATCTCCATGGTGACTGAGGTGCTCATCCGCACGGAAGGATAGCCATGGATAAATTATAAGCACGACGCAGTAAAAGTCCTGATTCGTGAACACGCGGAACGGAACATAGCTGGGTCACCAAGCATCCGTGATTTTTCCGTGTTCGTGATGCCAAGAAAGGACGAGAGTTCTCGTCGGCGAATGCCGAGCATAGGTACACCATGTGTCGCCTTGGATCGTTGTTAGTAGGCTTTCTAGCTTGAGTTATAGCGGATGGTACGGCGGAGCGCTGGGTCGTTGGTTACGGTGGATCGGCAAAGGGGAAAAGGAACGTGCAATACCAGTGAACTCCGGATATACCGAGGACTACCAATTTTATCGAATTAAACCGGGTTGCACGTAACTCCCATTATATGTGCCTTGTGCACCTTAAAGATAGGCGAACTAAACCTCTGTACCGCCTGGCAATATGCCACAATTTTTCGGATTTCTGCGCCCCACAACCTCGTCACGAAACGTACGAAGAGACCCTATTAGGTCGGCCATGCTATATTTTATCCGATCGATGCTTTCATGGGGGCTATTCATTTATGTCAATCTTTCGTTACCTCGCATAGTAAATTCCCTTTGATTTGTCTATAGAAAGGTTTTAATTTTTACTAAATGATTCGTAGGTCTTTGTACGTTGTAATGAGTGAAATAGCGTTGAATTGCATGTAAGTTTATTACCAAAATAATTTAGAGTGAAGAAATTCAATTCCAGATGACAATATCTAGGTTATGGCCTCCAAAGTGTTAAACGTTCGTGGCATAGACGGACTATTATTACAGAATAAGGTGGGCCATCTTTCATACTTAATAGATTTGTTCCGTGCATACGTGAGCAGCATCGAAGAGAAGGCGAAGCACGCAGAGCTTTAATTGAGATTAAACTTCACGCCTGCACGATCGGCGAAATTTCTGTGGGGCCACTCCCTCGACTCGTCGCTGTTCCCGTTGGCCCACGGTGTGTAAATGCTTTGGCTAACAGCCAGAAAACGTAGGGCTTGCGAGGCACTGCGCTAACAAAATCGACACATTCATACCGAACGACGCGGCTGGAATAACGAACAACCTGTAGATGTTTTGATGATGACATATACGTAATACAGTAGAAAGGTTGCGGAGGTACGAGAATCATCTACGTGCATCAGAATTCATACATTCTATACCCTATAGGCGCTTCACTTTTAAACGGGAGCAGCCTAACACTGTAGTTCCGCGTGTCGCCACTAGATGGCCACCGGGCGCTCGCCCGTTCTCGCATGCGATGCGGCGCTACAAATGCTGAGTTTCGAAAAATGCTGTTTTAGGTGTGTTTCTCTCTTTTCTCGCATTATTTTTTATGAAAGCATCGTTATTAATGCATATAAATGAAGAGTACTGTCGATATAAATGACTACATATACGTTTCCATTAAGTCTCTGTATTAATTGCCAATGTGTTTAATTTTACAAATAGCGGAAGCTAAATTGAAACGCACACTCCGGCTAATCGTTTCGGGCTTTCCTTTTACTATTTGCACAGAACGGAAACGAATGTGCCGTCCATTATCACTTGAGCAAAGTTCGAGACCTTTGTACGTACGCGGCAGATCCGGAAACGTTGCTAAGTTACGACAGCGTTCAGCTCCGTAACAGTAACTCTCGACGCTGTAGTAGCGGCTCTACACGAGCTTGCGTTTCAACAGACATCCATGCATTTGCGCCGGAGGAAGCCGTAACTTGCGAGCGACCCTCTGAGAATTCACACGAGTACAATCACGTAGGTGTCGGCGACCGCAGGGCGTTCCAGTTAGACACTAATTAGAAATTAATGCGTCGTGCACCGGTTTGGAACACGCGTCTTGAACATTGCTAATGGCGAACACCGCGGTTTGCCGCGGATCGCCCACACCTTCTCCCCCTTTACTCGTCCCATCAGTGCGATGTACACGTGTATACTGTTGACCATTTATATTATGGCTCGGTATTTCCGAAATATAATCAAATTGATGAACAGTATTATACCTTAACAAGCTCAATTTAGGTCCACCTAACTTTGGAATTGGATGACATAACTGGCAGTTAGTAGTACATTATATTCGAAAATGGTCCATGACGAAACCAGGATATAGAAATTGTATTACTAAAAAAAAATCGAAGTCCTGCGTGAGATAATGGCACTACGATATACAAGCCATTATAGAAAAGAGTTTTGAATTAATCGTGAACAGAACGGTTACATTTTCTCGAACAAATTATATTACCCGATGGCCTCGCTTCGCAGCTTCCCAACTTTCGCCGGGCACAGCACTTTCACATATGAATGTGAGCGTCGTGAAATGGACCGTAAACTTTGCAAGCTTTCTGACACTTTCGAGCGGAACTTTCTAAGGATCCTCGTATTACTATATATCCCGGCCATATCGTACTTTACGACGGCAGATTGATGCGACGACATATCTCGACTAACGACGTTATTAACGTACCAGCAAATAAGCAGCCGGAACCGCGATGATGGATGCGTCGACAATTTGTTCAAATGTAGAGTCAGCCATTACCTCCCCCACTTCACGATAACATCCCTAACGCCATTATAGATTTTTTATTCTGTTTTCGCCCATTTCGGAACAATTTTCCGATAAGGAAGTGATACTCGAGAAGCTCTTTATTGATTTCTATTATGCCATTATACGATCAATATAAACCAATTCCCCTGTTGTAGACGCCATTTACTTCGATAGTTTCGAGATAAATTTTTTCATGACAAAACTTATTCGTCGCTCTCAACAACAGCTGAGAAGCAAAATTAAGATGAAGTTAATGAAGAGCTAAACGCGAAGTGGCGAAGCGCGAATAAAATCCGTCTTTATTAGTACTGTCGGAAAGTTCACAAAAGGACAATGTCTGGGTAGAATAATATTTAAAGGGCGTTTGAGTCAGACGACACTGACGATCTGAAATAAATTGCGGACTGATGCAAAAACATTTTCGAATTTTTTCGAATTATTTCGAATTTTGATCCTCAGTTTCATTTTACGTTTGATCAAAAGCTCATTTTACTAATCCGAATTTTGAAATACAAATTAGTGAAATATATATTTTTTTCTTCGTGTCTGTTAATGAGGAAATCGGCGGGCATTATTACAAACCGAATTCCTTCATTTTCCACGTTGATAATCGCAAACTAAAGTGATCCGTTAGGAATTTAATTAATCATTGCGCGATCAATATGATGTTATTCACTCCGAGGGAAATCCGTCGTTTGCACCCAGCTCCGCGGCCCTCGTTCTACAACTACTGTACTCTCTCCCTACTTCAGATATGAACTGAATTTAAATTAAAAGTGTCAGGGAACTTTCGGGCTCGGTAGAATCCGTCCTCGTCGTTGAGGTAGAGGCGACGCAGTAGTTCGGGGTAATTAAATCTGGCTTAGCTTATTACCCCGTTGCTAAGCGCCCGGTATCCCGGTCCAGCGACGTCGTCACCTCGCTTTCTCGCGATATACGACCCCATAGACCTATTTATCCCTTAAATGTACACCGTTATGTACACGTTTAATCAGATTACTTTGTTTTTGAATATTAACCAATAGAAACGTTTTTTCTTTTTTTTGGAAATATTTTCTAACCTAATTAAGATATGAGTAAATTTTTTTTTTAATTTATCCACTTCATAGTTGTTAATTAATCAAATGCATCAGAACAGCATCAGCATTTTATAAATTGATTTTTATTTATTTTTAACTCATAAACTCTCATCGATGTATTAAAAAGTGTTGAAGAGTGTTGAAGTAACGAAAATCTTTAGAAGCTGAGGAAACACTACATCAGCTTTGATGTCGGTCATTCGGGGAGCTTAATGTTAACCCAAGATCGCATCAGGTCGTTTCCTCGTGAAGAAAAGCACGAGCGTTCGAGTTTCCAATCGTAGTGAGTGAAAGCCTCAACATTAACTTCGCTTACATTTCTTTATCTGCTCTTCTCTTTCACGCTTCCTCGCTTTTCTTTGTACCAGTGGAAGATGACGATGCCTCGTAAACAATGGCAAAGTAAGAAGTTTTTTTTACGAGTCCCTGATCGACTATCGCAGCCGTACAGCACATCGTTTCATCTCAACGCTACGGTTTTAAATTAAACAAAGGCCTTTTTCTCTTTCAGTTCAACAAAAAGATATCAACGAAACGAGCGGACAATAAAACTAGGATTTTTAATATCAACTTGTCAATTAAGGGATGGTCGATAACTGAACCGATGCTGAAGCTGCTTTTGCGGAGAAATCTTTTTTTTTTCATTTTTTTTTTATCGGTAGAAACTGAAGTCTGATGAAATTCATCATTTTACTTTGATGGTTTATGAATTTATAGTCTCATTTAGAATTTCTGTGTTATTGTCTCGATAGAATCGATCACATATTTATTTTATTTTATTATTATACTGCCAATGAAGTAGTTATCAATAATTGAATCTATTTTAGCGAAGATTTTTTTCGAGATAATTTTTTTATTTTTTCGTCTCTGCGATAGCGTGTAACGGTGAAGTCTGATGAAATCGATCATGCAAATTTGATAATTATCTCACCATTGTGCGCGCCCGAGCGAATAATGTGATTGAAATTTTATCTAGTTGGACGATATTGAAATGTGCTTCGAGGGAATTATCTCTCGATGTTATAGTTACGATAATACAGTGCCGAAAATTATTCATCAGGTAAAATTGGCGTGTCCAGTGTACCGGATATTTCCCAATGTTTTGTGTCGTGTCCGTGTCTAAAAAACCAATGACCATTGACCATTTTTCATGTGCAATATTAAGTGGGTACAGAGCCCCAAACAATATCGATCCGTTGGTATTTAATCTTTTTGCACACGCTGCAGATTCCATCGAATACGAAAATATTTTTATGTAAAAACCCACAGAGGGCTCAACCGTAAACATCGCCCCAGGATTTGGCTTTGCAGGAATTCTTTTTCCATCGTCATATTTAAAAAAATCAAACAGAGCCTCAGAAAAACCGCCATTGTACATTTCTTTTATTTTCAAGAATTTGATGCTGTTCAAGAAAAATTCCATTTTGAATCCTATAAAAATAAAAAATGACGAATTTCCTATCAAAATGTGCCATTGAAAAATTGAAACAAAACTACAATTTTTTTGTAGAAATAATTTTTCCAGTAACTTCAAGTTTCTGTGGACGACTTGAAAAAACGCCATGTTTTTTTTTTCTGGAAAAAAAAAATAGTCTGATTCAATCAACAGAAAATGCTCAAATTATTTGACAAATCGTGAGTCTATGCGACGAATTGTGTTATTCCATTGAATAAATGGGTTAGAAAATAATCGTACGACAGTGGCGAAGGGAATCCAGGTGAAGTGGCGGTGAAGATCAAGTGACTAGCAGCAAAAACAATTGGCGACTGACGCGTGGAATAGCAAAGTGATGAAGTGAAAAAGGAAGATCAGATGTGAGAAGCGATAGAGGAGGAGGAGGAGGAGGAGGAGGAGGAGGAGGAGGAGGAGGCACGAGCAATTAATCAAGCCATGACTTGCACCAAAGCCAACGTGGAGGTGGTATCCCACCTGTCTGGCTGTTCGCGCACGACCTAACTTTTAGATTATCACTCACCAATTCTCCCGTGAAGAGGAGAAGGTAAAAAGAAGGAAAAGGGAAGCACCAGCGAGAGCTCAAGCGCTCATTCGACGTTGCACATGCCTCACAGAATAAATTCACAAAGTGCTTGCAGGATTTTCACCAGGAACCTTATAAATTCTGCCAGCAATGTCCACTAGATGACCCGAAAGTGTGATAGAGAGAGAGAGAGGGAGAGAGAGGGAGAGAGAGAGAGAGGGAGGGAGGAAGGGAATCGCAGTGTGCCTGCTAGAATAAAATTACAATTTCATACCTCTGCCTCTTCCTCTTCATTTTCCATTATACGTTTTTCCATTGGAATTAAATTGTATATGTAGAGTTATCGTCGATATTTATGTCACCCTCGCCAGATTTTTCGTTCACGTTTCAGTTAATATCTTTGACAATGCAGGCTTGGGAATTATCATTGCTATTGTTTCGATCGAACTTGCAATTTTTTTCGGTGCTTTCAGATAAGCAATTTTTTTTTTTTTTTTTTTTTTCCATAACCATTGAGAAATCTCGCAGACTATTAAGAAGGAAAAAGGGATTGATGGCCAAACGCATACATTTAAAAAACAAATCGTCACACGACGATTAATAAATAGACAAAGTACTACTATTACTTATCGCAAATACTGATAGCACGGTAAATCGATAAGGGGTCGGATAAAAAAAAAAAGTGAACTGGAAACATCGCAGAGACTTATGGCAACATTGTTCACTGACGGCCAATCAAATTATTGGGGTTAATTTTGAAGCGAGGATCGGGGGACAAAGGCCAATCAGCGTAATAACGTTCGGAACAGATCCACAGGCATACTAATTGCACCGTTGGATCCGTTGGCATAGCCGTAATGTCATTGTATGCGGGATTTGTACTGCTATTGGTCGTGAGGGGGGACGCGACTCAACGTTCCGTAAAATAGCTTGCAACTCGCTTCTTCGCGATAATATTGTTCCCGAGGGAAGCTCGACTCGTCGCCCGGCGATCCGCTCGTTTCCCTTTTCCGATTCACGATTTTTAACTTAGTTGGAATAATTGAACTAGCCGCTCTCGCTGTCAGCGAACCGGGCGATGCATCGGCCAGCTTTTAATGTTCCTTTGACGACTAATGACGTTTGAGCGACTAAACGAGAAGAGGACCGAGAAGAACCAAACAAACACGATATGTATAAGTAAACCTCGGGATTTAATGAACGAGTTATCGTAAACTCAAAGGGTAAATACTTGAGGACTGCTAAAAGTGAGGATTAATCAAGTGCCGAAATAATTGATTAGTTTTTACAGTCCTTTGGCCAATATTCAATGTCTAATTAATTCATTAACCGCATATTTATTCATTCTATTTAAAAAAAAAATTACAAATATGAATTATTATAATATAACGTAATAATATTACGAATTTGAATAAAAATATTTATTTACATATTTATCAGTATTCCGTTGATGAATTATTGATTCGTGAAATTTATTTCAAGTAATGAAAAATAGAGAATAATTGCGGATAAAAATCGAATGAAAATCGCGCTTTAAATTTAGCAAGAAATTCATGAGGATTTTATGGACATTTTTTTGATAGCGTTTAATTGATAAAATGCGCCGGTGAATCGCCGGATTATATCGAGTCGATTTTCGGCTCGGCATTGATACTCAATAATAATTCATTTTATCGATCGTAACAAGTATGCAGTTCACGTTGCGCGGTTCAGGGACGCGAAGGCTTTGATCTGGCGTGCATCTCATACATATAATTTGTCAATCACCGTTGCACTCTGTTGGACTGTTAATTCGGGAGCCGCACACTGACCAAGTTCTAATTCATGGCTCACCAAATTACCTTCTAGTGTCATCACCCGCACAAGAGACTCGCGCGCTGCGATTTCGAGAGTGCGATCGTCCGATCGAAATCGTCGTACCGATCACATCTCGTTGTAATTCGTGTTTCGTTATACCGTAATATCCATCATCGTTCACCTCGCCGCAATTTAATTACGGAAGTCGCTGAGAGGTTTCACCTCCAGTTTCGATTTTCATTGAGTTTCGATACCGAATGCCGATTTTCCTTTCGCGGTGCATTTTTTTCTTCATTTGGATAAATAAATATATATTGCAAAATGGTATTGGATAGCCGAGCAACAATTTTTATTAAAAAAAAAAATTCTCCCACTTTCAAATTCCGCCCCCCTTGCGTATAATTTATAAAAAATTGCGATTTCCTCAAACTACGAGCTTGCGAGATGTTGATATCTTATCGGAGCTTGCGTAAACGTTGGCGGAACCTTTGGGCACCTTGTGTTATTCCCGACTGTTGAAATTATGCATGGATCACAGGCAGAAGGGATGCCATCGGGGTCCTGGAAGCATCGACGGTTGAAGGGAAGCACCGGAAGCTTGGCAGCTTGTCTCCAACCAGAGTGACATTGGATGGCGTCAAAGTACTCCCTCTCACTGAAGATGAGAAGGCGAGAGAGCTGGTTTGAACGGATAGCATGCAACCGGTAGAGTAGATTAGCTTCAAAGCGTCACCGGCGGATTTCCAAGTAGATGCGTCCCTTTGATCACGCATATCCGGTCCATCGCCGCACCAGAACATACAGAGACGAGGTGCATATTACGTATCAAGATGTTACGTGAGGCTGCCTCTCTCTCTCAATTCCAAAATCACCTCATGACGTTCGCAAACACGTGATGCCTGTAGCTGAGCATCTCCGAATTATTATTATTATTATTATTATTATTATTATAGACCCTACCTTGAAATGAATAATGTCGAATATATGTTTGCAGTATCTCGTATTACACGACCTTTCAACCATGATTTGTATATCAATGTGACCATGAGTCAAAGAGAAATGGTAACGAGTAATAATAATGATAAGTATACCTCGATGGACCATTTCTCTGGATTGGACCAACACACGGTCCAATTTCGAGCTTCCCTTTGTATGTGTGTGTGTAAGAGTGAAATTGGATAGCGAAGGATTTTATAGTCAAAGCGATGATGAATTCATTTATTAGTTTATTTATTTTAGAGTGGATAGGATGAGTTGTCAAATTAAAATATCCATTGACGTTGATTATTTTTCGATAATTGATTATGATGAAAAAGAAAATTTTTTAATTTTATTTTGTGATTTTCGATTTTGGTTATGTCAGCAGGTGATTGGATAAATTAATTACAGTTTAATCTCTGATACTGCAAACCGAATGTGACATTCGATGAAATTCATGGGAAATTAGTCCCTTCGGGTTTATTCAATTCACTTGCTCTCTGCGAACCAGTTTTCCATGCCCGCCTGCTCCCATCGCTTTAATTTTTCATATTTAAATGCTGGACACGAAATTGTTGTAAAATTTTTATCAGCACCAGTCGTTTGATTACAGCTCAGCGTAGGCGGATTACCCATCGTCCTGTGGGTTTCAGGCCAGTCGTTCCATCGTATTATCAATATTCACCCGGCTGCAAAATTTATGTACATACTCACTGCACTGCCCTTCGATAAAGGGCATAGAGATAGAATTTAAAAAAAAAATTTAAGTACCATTTTTCAAAGGGGCGAAAAATCTTAGAAAAATTCAAACCCATTTTGAGATCAATTGCATACCATTTCTTTTTTTAAAAAGTATTTCGGCACAATTTCTCACTCGGTATTATCATAATTTTTTTCTTCAGTCATAAAATCTTCTGAATTTTTTTTTTTTTGGTAAAATTCTCGAATTACGCTGAAAGTAAGTAATTAAACGTGATATAAAATCGATCCGAAAATCCCTAAAAAATTGTTTTACACCTCGAACTGTGATCTCAATTTGAGGTAATTATTTTGACGTGGCCGTAAGTGGCATTTGCAAAAAAAAAAAATGTTTGTGGAACGAAACATGTGGTTAAGCGAGTCGAGTACATGATGCAATGAAAGCGGAGGCTCAAAAAGGGCGAGAGAGTGAAAGAAAGTGGAAAACCGCGTGATAAAAAGGGACGTGGATGAATGGAATGAAGGTGAACGCAGTTACGAGAATAATAATACGGTTTCATAGGTTTTCCATGGCCCCCATACCCCGTGTACCGAGGATGGAAGGGACCGAAGCTTTCCATTTGAATTTTATATTCCGTGCACTTCCCCCATTGTACAACGAGCTACGCACGCTCCCATTTTCACAGCAATGGTTCGTGGCCTCCCCGTCGCATAACTTCGCTCGCTTAACGCGAGTATAAACGTCGGTCCTCGTACCGAGCTTGCGACTATATATATATATATATATATATATGAAGCATTCTCTGTCAATCCAGCCTTTTTTTATTTTCACCATCTCAGATTTGCCCCATAATTAGTCCCATCAAAGAACCACTCAAAAACCACCGACATAATTTTTTTCAAATTTTTTAATCCACTTTTCGCAAAAATTGCCATTTTTGTCAAATGACGATATTTCGGAAATTTGAGGTTACTGAAAAAAAAAAATGTCTCCACGTAAAAATCGCATTTTTGTGTGAGCTTTTCAATGGGATATGTTTTTTTTTTTTTTTCAAATTCCGTTCTGGTTTTTCAAATTTCTGAGATATATAAATTTTTGACAAATTTCAAAAAAATCAGAGTGATTTTTAGTTGTACTTTGATGTGACAGATTATGAGGCAAATCTGAGATGATCGAAAAGAAAAAACGCGAAGTGACGGAAAAAGCTTCGTGATATGCTGCGAACAGAATGCACTTTGTACTGCAGCACGACATTCGATAAATAATTTTTGTCACGTCCATTATTGTCATCGTGCACATTAAACGTTGAGGCTTAGCTTGCAAAGCTCCGCGGTAAATCCGCGGAGAGATCAGCGAAGCCGTACGCAAAACACACAGTCGGCCCATTATCCTGTCTATTCCCAGGCACAGCGTTACAAGTTATTTACTGCGATCGTCGCAGAGGTCCCATGCGTAAAACGGCAGCCAGCGCTGCAGATCCCGAAGGGATTTTTCCAACCCCCGACTAATTCCACCTTGCCCTGCGCCCCACGTCTCAACCTCTCCCGTATGATTTTACATCCGCCCGGTTGCGAATCAAACAGACCCACGTGAGCTCTCGATATTTTACCCAGTTCCCATGGTGGACCTTCTCCGCCCATTGCTATCCATTTTCCGTAGCATTTGCCCCTTTTTTTCCCTTAATGGTAGCAATGGTTTGTGTCTTCTACAATCGAATAAACGAAGTAATGCATATTCCGTAGACAGGAAACCTTTGTATTTGCCCATTGGAAATTTTGCCATTTTGTTTTCAGCGGAACAAATGTTTTAGGCGTTGATGAAGATCAAATCTGGATGCTGGTGTCAATGTTCGGGCACGTTTAAGGACATCCAACGTGCCAATCAATGACAAACGTGTACGAATGCAAAAAGCATATGAGCTTTTTTGGGTAAATTTGGACAAGAAGCATCGAGGATAAAATCCACCTTTGATTTTGTCGGGTCCTTGGAGTGTGGAGTGACTTGGGAATGAAGAAATGGGGAAGAACATAGATCAAGGGCGAGGAGTGAATTAGGACGGTGGAAAAGTGGAAAGTCGCGATGTCGGTATTCCCGGAAAAGCTTTCCCTACCTTGGCTTGTCCGTATTAGACCCGGGACTGTTTATTAGCCCATTCAGCGTGCTCGACCGGCAGCGGTGGAGCGCACGAGACCGTAAAGCACAAAGAAACGCGTTGGTTTATTGCTATTCGGGAGGACGAAGCACTACGAGAGTCGGAGTGTGAAGCATTGCTCCTGACACTTCGCCGGGAGCTTGGATTTATGCAAACACTTTCACCGGGGCCGAGCTTGCGAGCTTGCGAGCACCCGGATTAGTGAAACTGCCGGATGGCGAAGCTCGTTGCCCGCGGAAGGACGAAAAGAGAAACACACCTACATAAAAGCGTCGCGTCCCAAGGGGCGAAGATGGGAATGGTTGAAATGGAACGACGCGGCTGGGTATGGGATAATTCTCGCAGCATTTTTTTTTTTTTTCACTGTGAATATTAAAGTAACAGCGAAACATTCAATAATCATGTGTGTGTCTTAAAATGGAAAACATACTTTTCGTCGTGTGGTCAGACTTCAAGTTTGTCGTTACAGTCTAAGAAGAGATGGTTGGATCTCTTCAGGGTCTGGTTCTTCCTGAAGGGATCATCCGATTTCATCGAAACTTGTTTCATTCGAGAGCCTCTAAAGCTCCGCTAAATCACACGTCCATTTTAATTCGGTGCCTCTTCCATTCGGTATTTTTCCAGCTGTGGACGTCGAAGTTGGGAATCGCGTTGAAATTCCGCCTTGACTACACGTGCCTCACTTTGCTTTCACATTTTTTCTGTTCAACCAAGTTCAAAGCTTATCCCGATGTGGTATCGCATTATCATAATTCTGATCGTTGATGTTATTAACAAAATTCCCTAGCGTGCATTTTTACAGAACACGACAATAAAGAGAATTGGAAAGTACACTTGGGTATCAACGTGAAGTCAGGGAGAAGCAATTATGACGTTGCCCCTCGTGGCGCTAATGTACCATCAGAGTTTAACATATAACCAAACAAGGGATGAGGATCAACTTAACCCAGCCAACCGGAAATGTGCGCATCGTGGCGTGGGCGCAGGCCAACGGTTAGCGTTGCGGAATTGCACTAACTCACTTACGGAAAACTGATGGTACACGGGCAGCAACTTTGTTACGGTTATCACCTTGATGCTCGCGGCTTTTTACCTCCCGCAGTTGCCTTTACCACGAGTCCCTGCTACGAATCCTCGTAATATCAGCATTACCTTGTGTAACGGAGTATCAGAATTTCGAATGACCTGGCGAACAATTTTTCCGGAAGACCCCGAAGAACAAAACGAAGGGCATCACGAAGACAAATGATATCGAAGACGTTGGTGATTTGTTTTGCCGGGCAAATGTCATTTGTTTGTCCAGGAAATGCAACACAAGTAAAATTTACTGTCGGAGCATGAAAATATGGTCCATTTGATAGCAGTTTAAAAAAAACAAAAATGATTTCTCCGTGAAAACGTGGTGTAACACTGTCGACTCGTGAGGATATTCGGAAATGACGTTTACGAGAGCGTGAGAAAAATGTGAGGTGGCTACTGATCGGGAGCAGCAGTGGAGAAACTCTATTAGGAAATTCTCGAAGAAGGTTAAGGCTCTGGGGCCTGAAAAGCGAGTGCGAAGAGGGGGTGGAAGAGGGTGGTAAATGGTGGAGCAGAAGGAACAACAGGAGAACAAGCCCATCGTCGTTGTCGAGGGAAGTGAGGAGGAGGAGGAGGAGGAGGGAAAGGGGGGTAAAACTTAGTCGGGAGGTTCGTCGTGACTCGAAGCTTCAACCCCTATGCTCAGCCCCGATGCAAGACGCAAGTTTACGCCCGACCAAACCGCCGCTCTTGTAGTACCACCAACACTCGTGACGTTTATGGTATAGCGGGGTGACAAATGAAACGTCGAGTCGTCGGCGCCGATAAGGAATGCCGAGAAGTTAGTGGGACGTATTGTTATGCTGTTGCTCGTGTGGGATCCCGACTGAAGAAAACAATTTGAGCGTTCCCGTACTGCCTATCGTGTATTCAACAAGGCACCGCAGTCTCGACTGAAGTTCATGCGAAATTGGAAAGCTAACTCAAGTGTCTGATGAGATATCACTCTTCGGAGGACCGAATCATATTGAAAAACGATCTACGCAAGGAAACGTGACAATGAAAATGATTTTTGAGCGGCTGACCATTTTTTCGATCCGCTGATAAATCATTTTGTGAGTCTTATAATAGGATCTTCGTCGCGACTTTGTTTGTTCTCTCCTCGACTCACAGATAAATCCTATAAAGGCATTACCAAAGCTTTTACGTGCATGTACACACGCATTGTCGCCTCGCATTGTATTATGCAAGCGCTCCACTCGAACTCTTTCCCGTTTGCACTCCCCCCCGCCGATTGTTCGGCGGTGATAACTTATCCAATCACCACACCGTCAGTTACAATCTACTGACTCCATTACCTGTCGATTTATCTTAATGGGACGTGATAGTTATTTATCACTATTTTCACTCGCGATCAACGGCTCAATTTCTCTCTGTCTCGTTTTCGATGGACCCCCGAAGCAGAAGAACGTACGGAGGCGGAAAAAAATAATCATTTTAATTATCTTATTATTAATTATCTCTTGCGAAAATCCAAATTAAACGCTACTAATTTTTTTTTTTTTTTTTACTGTCAAATAGATAATCAATTTCACTCCGTAAAAATATCCACCGAAAATGCGGTGATTAAAAATTAGAAAAATTTTTTTCGTTGAATTTTATAAAGAATTATTACCACAAGCGTAATCACCTTCTTGTTTTTCTATTTTCTTGGGTTTTGTGCGGTGACAGTCGGTGAATTACAGCTCGTTCGAATTTAAAATCAAGTGAGAATCTCTCGGTTCCTTGAAACTCGTGATTGCGTCGTACGATATTATCCGAGCGTTCTGCCTCTAACGATTCGATTAATATGCGCCCCGCTCTTACTTGGTCTGTCCCAACTTGTACGCTCATGTCCATGCAAGAGGACAAGATTAAAGTGGGTTTTGTGCTGCGGAAACTGCACGGGCTTCTATATACGGCACTACTCAAATCACTGAGCAAAGTGATTTTGTGCTCTTTGCATATAAAGTGTAATCCCACGTAATTGCTATATGTTCCCAAGGAAATTTATAACTAACTAACCGTTTGTCAAATTGTCATCTTAATTATCCGCAATCCGAATTTTCAAGTAATAAAAAAAAAAAATTATCAGAAAATCAGTGCAATTGAATCGAGCAACAGAGTCTGAGCTGATGAGTGTGAAAAAAAAAAAAAAAAAATCGAGCTTTCGTGTCTTTCTCTGAGCTTTTCTTGCCCTTTTGTCTTTCTGCTCCGGCCTCGTGAACGTTCGAGTCTAATCTGTGCTGACACCGCCGGAAATTTTTCATCCTATAAAATGATATTCCTCCAGATTTATATGAAAACCGCGGGGCGAATCTCAACGAGTTTGTGAATGCGAGGCGAACAGCGACGAGAGTGCGGGAATGCAGCGAACGGCGACGCGCGCCTTCGCACCGGAAAAATTATGATACCGAGATTAAATTTCAGCTGCGATTTTAATTGTTAAAAAAACGCAGGATGCATCCCTCTTTTCGCTTTCAACGAGATTTTTCCGTGGCACGATAGAAGGCCTGTAAAATTTTTAAAAGAACGAAAGAAAGAACAAAACTAAAACTGTTATTCTGGGCTTATTGCCTGTGCTGCTGGAAGCAAAAAAAGTTTTCCAGCGTGCAGAATTTACAGTACGTCATGCGACTGCCTTTTCTGGTATCGCAGATGAATATATGTTAAATTCCATGAAAAAAAAAAAAAAAAAAAAACCCCTTAAATGGTTGCTCTTTTTAATGTCCCTCCGAACGTGTAACATACAATAGCGCAATGATGCACGTGCTCCTGGCAATTAAAAAATGAATATGCGGTATTTTGTTTCAGTTTTAAGCCAAGAGCATGTTTTAATTGCTAGTTCACTGCACACTGTATATTTATTCAGGGGGGGGGGGGGGGCAGAATTCGGGGTTAAATAATTTAATTAGCAAAATTTAATATCGCCCATATCCCATTGTATATTAAAATTACAAAAAGTTAGATTTTATTTTATTCTTCTTGGTAATATACACCATCAAAACGAAGTAATTCATTTTTTTTATCTTCCCAAAAATATGTATACAGAATTTGTAAGGAAATATATCAAGTATACGAAAAATATATCGTGTATTCGAAAATATATGGCATTGCGGAGGCTTTTAATTATCGAAAATTAAATGCAGTTTCACATCTGAAAACAGTAATGCATAATAATATTTTGAATTTTTTTATTTTCCCCACTTAAGGGTTGAAAACTAGTTTAATGTATTTTCGGTACCCACTGTACTAAAATCGTGCACCTGTAGAGTCAGTTGAAAATATTATATATTCTCGGTTTCATGTTTATACGAATGCATTGGTGCATTAAAAAAAAGCAGAGTCTATGCATTTTCCTATGCAGAGCATGAATAAATTGTGAAGAATTCTGGGTCCCCGGGTGCGTCTATTATAAAGTGGCGATGCATAATTTTTCCGCAACACAAGCAGTTGAGGATTTTTCGATTTTTCCCAAGCGTAATTTATGTATCGACGTCATGATATTCATGCACTCGCCGAATATTGTTATTCACGTTGCCCTTTTTTACTGACTCCAGAAATATATTTTCACTAAAAAGATTCAGTGGAATTTTTTTTTTTTTTTTCAAACCTTGGCGCTGAAATTCTTGAAAGGTTTTTACCATTTTTTTTTTGTTAGTGTAATATCTTTTTCGTCAGTGGCATCGTCCATCATTTTTATCTTTCATCTCGAAGAAAATGAGAAAAATGAGTTAGGAAAACGGCGACGCCTATTCAAGACCTTTGAGTCGGATGGCAAGCCATTTTTTTGTCACATTTTAATTGCACACGCTCCCTTGCACCTCACGTGGTTCATCCTACCATTACCTTTAAATCCTCGCAGCGCAGTCGACATTGCGTTCAAGTATTTCGGAGGCTGTCTCATTCGTGGACCAAAATGTCAAAAGAGCGGCTTTTGTAAATAGCGAGAGCCAGGGTTTCACAATTTTCTATGACCCTTTTCCTGACGTGTTGTCCTTTTTACCGACCGTGTACCTTCCACATTTTTTACCATTAGTCTAACATTCTGGATGCCGAATTCATAATCCGCTCTGGCTCGTGGCAAACTCGATACTGTCTGGCAGCTCGACCAGAAATTCCTGGCGCTCATGGTATTCACGAAAATGGGGGGACATGGACATTCGTAATATAATCAAGTCCATCCCTAGTCAAATCCTTTGAAGTCGACTATTTATTTTCTAATCGTAATACCATGAATATTTTTTTAGTCGTTCGATTTCTCATCTGGAATGACAATATGAAGTCAAAGATTTTTTTTTAAATTGACGATGAGAATTTTAAAAAATGCAAAGAAAATTTGAATTACTGTAAAATTTTGTCTAGATATTATTTTCAAATAGTTTGAAAAAAAAAAATTTTTTTGTGAATGTGATTCAGTTTTATATAGTGATTGTAATGGCAGCAGATTTAATAATTTCATAGATTAATGAAAGTGTGAAAAAATCATGGCACGGATGGGCCATTTTAACCCTTCCCATTCCCAAAGCTTTTTTTTTCCCATCGAACTCCTCCATTTCTCCCAGTCTACGGGGTGTATCCCATACCCCCGCGAAAAGCTCGGTATGCTCTCGACAAACTGAACTCAATGCAACTACTTCATACCAACAACCCAGAAGCAGTCGATACCACTCAAGGTTTTTTTTTTTTTTCCGTTCGTGCGCTTCAAAAGTATTTGATGCTCTCTGTACACTATTCAATTCCCGTATGCAACCGACAGATATTTTTTTTCTATCTCATATTGATTAAAAAAAATTCGGAACTTTTCACGGTCTGCCAATTTTCCGTTGATATTTTACACATACCATTTTGTAAGCAAATTCTCTTTAGAAACCGAAAAAAAAACGGTGCAAAACTAATAAATAAAAATTTGCGAACAGTGGAAACTTATAAATTTGACGTAGTCAAAATTTATAGCTCGCCAGAATATTTTTATTCCTTAGAGTGAAATAATGAAATTACCTTAAAAGCGACAAAATATTCCGGCACAAAAAAAAAATACAATTTTCAGTCTGTAATTCGACATTTTTTGTCAATAAAATCACGAGCTAAAAAAATTACATATTCATTGAATATTACCAATTTCTCTGCCCCTTAAGAGGGAAAAAAAAATCCATTTATACCATTGAGGTCTGTCCAATTTTCCTTCGAGAATAAATTATGAATTTTTTTTTTGCAATAATTATGCAAAGAGCCATTTAAAAAGCTTTCGCGATCTCCGTGACTCATCGACGAAGCTGATGGAAAGCTTGCGAAGTAGAAGCTTGCGGAGCTTTCGGGATATAGTGTGCAAGTGTCGGAAGGACGAAGGGCTTCACCTAGCCGACATCGAGCAGTACTCCATTAAATACCGATGTCCGAGGGAGCGTACAGAGTTCAACGTATCGTGAATCCGAGCTTTTCGTGACCATTGCGTTGTGGTTGAGCATCTCTCGTGTCTCAGAGAGAAGTAGTACGTACCTACGGAGCTTGGTTACGGGTGGAAACTAAGAGGGTATAGCTCTGGCTGTGAGTTGTTACCCCATAGTGCCTCTAGTTAAATACCATCGTCTGACCACGTCAGCGGAGTAACTACTGTGCGAAATGAGTGATCCAAGCTGTGAAGCGGAGCATTCTGGGCTACGAAATTGAAGATTGGCCGTACCGACGTGATGGTAAACTTCAGGGCCGCTCTGCTCTCGAATGTGGATGCACCGAAATATATTCCTCTTGCGCAACCTCGACAAGTCCGCCCGATCCACTATGCGGTATTACCTAAAAGTGAATAAATATGTATAGCTATATAATGCTCCGAGTTGGCTAGTTATTACTTCGTATTTGCATGTTCTGTGTATAGTTTTCCGGAATGAATGGCAAGTTTGGATACGCCCGGTGTGCATCAAGTCTGTTACCAAGTCTCGGCTTATCGGCACTGAGTGCAATCTCACTGGGTCAGCTTAATTCGACATAGTGCCTGCAACGTAACAACGTTAAATTGAATCCGTAACCGATACACGCTCGTAGTTGATTTTCGCTCGGCTGAACACTGTTACATCGTAGACACTGGGGATATTCAAGGAGGAAAAGTAGTACTTTTCGACACCAGTGCGAAAAAGTGGACTTTTACATCAGTCGGTTCGCGTGAATGTTTGCCAAGGCATTTTAATCGTCGAGGGTGTTCCGGTTTGTGGAAAGCTCACGAAGGTGAGGCGGAAGAGGAACGATTTGCCGAAATATACGACACCCACTTTTCCCCTCGAAACGATAAGAGTTCTCGGCGTATAATAGCGTGGCTAGCTAGCGTTCCTGAGTCAAAAGCCGGGATTCCACCGTGCGGACATCGTTAGCTGCTCCGCTCGGGATGCGCAGAGTCGCCCCCCAAGAAAAATCCTAATGGAAGGAGGTCGCGACGTCGCCGGGTGTAAATTGTCCAGGTACGGGAAGGGAGGATGGCGAACACAAAAGATAAGAACGAAGGTTGGTGGGTATGCACGCGAGGAAATCAGAAAGCCGGTTCGCCTGGCCGCGAACGACGTTGCGGAGCCAGACGGTGAAAAGGGGGTTCGGTGATATGTGAACCTTTTACCTTGGTGACGCGCCTCCCCGAGCCTCTTCCTCCTCCGCCATCTTCCTCCTCCATTTCTTCCCCCTTTCTTTTCTCGTCATTCAGAGAGGGAAGGCGGAAGAACGCCGGAAAAGCAATTCTAAACCCAGTGAATCTCGCGTCCCGCAGGATTCTGCCTCGTGGGTTACCGCCATCCTGAAGACTACCTTCAGCCTGCCTCCGCACTGCTTTACGAGCTCGGCTTGCTCACAATTTTCCCTCTCCCTCTCCGTACTATATTTTTCCGTTTCCCTCACTCCCCCCGTGTTTTCCGTTGTTTCCTTCTGCGGTATCCTATCGCAATCCCCCCGGTACCGATCGGCTTCCCATCGAACCTGTCGCATCGATATCACGGCTTTTCTACTTTGTTCCTATCTTTCGTTTCGCTATCTCAGCCGCGCCAGTTCTACGTCCCGCTGACGCAGATGTACAAGGACTATGCGGTGACTGCATTTGCGTGGATTTTGGGCTAACCATATTTTTGCAACACCGAAGCAGGAACAACGACACCGCAAATTTCGGGTCTCTCGTCTCAGCTTATTTTCTACCGCAGTGCAGCAAAACGGCAACGCGGAAAATTCAATGAGCCAAAATGAAAACCATGGACATCGACACTTGGACCTTGAAAGCTGACAATCCGACCTAACACTCTTCATCATCACGAGTCATTTTACTTTTCCTACTCATCAAGTACTTTTCTTGTACCTTGATGAAAACCTCGGCTGGCGAGTTCGGAATGATATAAAAACTTGAGCAAATATCCAGTTCGATAACCGGTATTCGCTTTCAACCAAGGATGTTGATATGCACGAGCACACGTGTCAGTGAGGATGAAATATTAACGGTGAAGAGAGAGAGTCGGTCGTTGGTCCTTGTCGTGAGAAGGTTAAGAGCGAGAGAACGGGACAACGGAGCGATGCAGAAGGAGGAAAGAGTCAGGGAGGCAAGAAATCTGGAGCGTCGACGGTGGTGAATTAATGAAATGCAGATTGCATTTAAGCGCGCTCAACCATCCGCGCGCGCTCACGCCGTTGGGCCATCTTCCATCTCCGTTAGTATAGGGGTACGTTCTCCTGGCGCATCGTCGTTGCTTCCGCTTCGGACGCTCCTCTGTCTACTCCGGCTATATATAATGTGTACCTATACCTATATCTGCGCCACCCGAAGGCCCTTCCTTGGATTTAATTAGGGCATCCAGACCGGGAAGATTCGCGTGGACTCGGCGAGGCGCGAGAAGCCCATCCCTCCAGGAATCAGCCGTGTGCTACCAGGGGGCTCGATTCTCACCCCCTCCGCCCACTTTGTTCACTGCTCGTGGCCTGTTCCTCGTTAAAGTTTTTAATGAAGAAATGGTAAACCCTTACGTGTGAAATGCCTAGTTGTTAGTCATGTCTTGTCTCATTCTTCCATCGTATCTGCTAATCTTCCCTACACTTTGCTCCTCTTTTAACCTCTCGAAAAGCCGTATTCAAATTTTCGCATTAATTGGAAGACCCAAGGTAAACGTCTCGACGACGAAAATACGATTTTCCGATACTAATCTGAATATTAATCCTTGAGAAACTAACCTCTACGATATGGGATTCATCATCATTCGCATTAGATCATGACTATGAATGAGGTTTTTTTTTTTTTTTTTAATTAATGAGAGAACCAATCAAGGTTTCGAAGTTTAGACGTCTTCGCCATATTTGTTCGAAATCTATATGTTCGTGTTACTTTAGTAGATGCTCATCTTCATTATAGGTCTCTTTTCGCTAAGTCGCTTCCCTTATTTGTCCTGTTAGCTATATATATATGCATGAGCCGGCCGAGGATAGAACTTGGAACGATAACTATGGGAGGATTGAAGCAACGGGTGCAGAAGGGTTGGATAGAAAGCGAGGCGGCGGGAAGTCGGAAAGTTAGAACATCCCTCCCGAAAACCGAACTCCCAATACCGCGAAATCCGAATTAATTAGGTTAATGGATAATGGGAAAACGTGGTTTACTCGGTTGACGCTTTATTGTTGAAGGTGCCCGTTCGCTTCGAGGCTCGCCCTCAACCCTTGCCCTTCGCTCGCACTCCTTCGGGCAACCCATTCTCCTCAACTTGTTTTCATATAAACCTGCCACACGTTTCTCACTCCGTTTCTCGTCGCGCTGCAAACTTTTCGAATAGAAATGACCCTGACGCGAAAAGCGGCAACAACAGAGGCAAATTTCCAGCTGGCTTAACACCGCCTCATCTTCTCATGGATTACGAGTTTTTCGAAATATTTGTAAGCTCTGTCAGTAAAAGCGTAAAAAATGGGGAAGCCAGTGATGGAGTATCGGAAGAGCGAGCTTTGGGCGTTTGGCCACCTAGCGGCGAAATGCTAAGCTTTGGCCGGGATTGCGAACGCCTCGTTACTTCCTATCGAGAGTCGGACAATAAAATTGGCTGGCGCGTCTGCAATTGGTGCTACGGCTTTTCACGTTTATTGACACGTCAAAGCGACAGGTACATGGAAAAAATTCGCAACAATATGCCAATAATCGGCGCTCGCGTATTCTTTAGAGTGCCAATAACTCTACCGTTCGTCAGATGGCGTTAATGTACGGAGAACGGATTGAGGGAAGTGCCATTGCTGTTGGGATTTGGTTGAACTATATGGCATCGGTGTTACCGTGAGTTGGATAGGTTGGAGGGAGGTGGAAGGTTTAGGTTGGGTGGGTAGTTCAGGGGGATGAGTTTTGAGAGGAGCAAACGCTTGCGATTTCCTCGCCAGCTGCTGCCGTACCGATATGCACTGTATTAACGGCATAATATGCCGCACCACGCTCACTCTCAACTCCAACCTCCCACAACCAACATATCCCGAGCTTCCAGCTCTTACCGTCTACCCAGGGTTTCTCCATTGGCCCGTTCCTCTCGGAGAGAACCTCCCTGTTCTTCCTTGAATCCTTCTCATTCTACCGGCTATCGTCGGGGACGCTCTCGGCTCACCGTTCACTCCTCTCGCCTGTTTTCCTCCTGCTACTTTCCACTTCCCGCCATCTTTCCTCTTTCCAATGACGTAATTCGTATCTTACGTTGCCTCGTCGTCTTCGTTGCCGTCGTCGTCGTCATGAAATATTTAAGACTCTATTCCCTGTCCTTTTTCGTACCTACTTCCAGATACTATGTTCCGTATGTAATGTACAGTATGAGTGCCATAGCTGAGACTCTGCACTATTCGCATTGTCGTCGTTATGCGAACAGAAGTGGAAGGAAAAAAGGCAATGGAAAGATGAGATCGTCGGAAACGTGCCGGGATACTTTCTTTTCAGCACCTCCCGTCCTCGGAGCCCATGGGAGCTTTTTCATTTATGAAAGGATCATCGGGATGGTGACTTTGTGGAAAAAGACGGAGAGCGAAGAAAGGAAGTGGGGCCGGAGACTTTATCATAAATTTAATTTCTCTTCTATCATTCACGAGACTCTCCGCAGGGAAACCGCATAAATCCAAGTCGAGGGGGAATGAAACGTTAATTTGTTTCTCATGGAAAATTCGACGATAAGGAGCCATTGTGTATTGATTATATCGCGATTGCTCGAGCCACTCGAACCACTCGACGGGGCAAAGGTCGATGGTCTCGAAACAAAAGTGACGACTCAGAACTTTCACCGCAAGTGTATGAATACTCGCGAAGTGATGGACGAAGAAAATGACCACTGGAAAATATCTTGGTCGGCTCAATTTGTGGGGCTCATGGTAAAATTTTCCGCAATGGATGCCCAGCGGTACACGCGCAGTCGTTGGTTCTGTGGGTAAATGCACATGGCCAATAGCATCCTGAGACTCCTAACATCCATCTCCGTGTAACATTGATGCGAGGCTCAATATGCCACACCGCCTCCGATGGTACGGGCCATTCCGAACTACCATATATTGATTTCGCTCAGCGAAGTGGTGCGTAAATATTCATGATACTGTTAGAAGGATCAAGCGAGGTGCATCGATGCCTCTTACTTCCCTCCAGAATTCTATATGTATTGCTTATGTACTGCTATATATTCCGGTGTGCTACCAGGCTGTGTAAAGCATCAGCGCTAGCAGCACTTTACAGAAGTATCCAACAAGATCCAGACGACCTGTCTTCCGGCGGAACAACGTGAAATGGTCCGGGTTCGAAAGAGGCTTCGTCAAATGCGACTCATAAAAATAATTCAGTCGCAGAAACTTGAAATTGGAGACCGATGTCGACTCGACTAATTGAAAAAATGGATTTCTACCGTCATGAAATGTCCAATTGTAAAGGAGCTTAAGAAGGAAAAGCCAAGATTTGGATCTGATCCACAAATTCGGATGAAATTTGTTCCATTGCACATGAGCCGTACATAAAATGACATGATCGTCGTACATTCTTGACGCGTATCCGTTATTTTAATGCGGCACCTGTCATTCGTCTTTTCAACACCTGTCGCAGTCAATTAGAACACCGAGAAGCCGAGCTTTCATGCGGTTTCCACGTTTTAGTTCTCGCTCGACTTCACGGCAAATACGTTCCGGCGATAAACGTGGCCGGAGAACTCAGTCAATTAGTCAGCGGACGGCTCTCTTACGGCGGCCCCTCGTAAAACCCTAAATGCGTCCAACCCTAAAGTCAGCGGGAACAGCCCGAGTATAACCACTGCCGGTAATAATGATGAAGAAACGAGCACGTACCTACGTCCTTATTACCTACGTGCCTACTACTTCTGGGGCGCCCTTCTTTTAAACATTTCCCACTCTCTTGAGACTTTTCATTCTTGGGAGATTTTCGGTAATACCGGAGGGTCATTCAGCCCCAATTATGTGGTTAAGAGAGTATCTAAACGACTAAATACTTTACCCCAGTAAAAACACACAAACTACCAAACTTCCGTTCGTTTTTTTATAGGAATCCTCGGTGTCTTCAGTTTTTTATCAATGTATATGTCCAAATACTTCCAGTATCTGATGAATTTTAAAATGTCGTTAAAAACGGAAATGGTGATTTGTACACTAATGATCTGTTTTAAATGTTGTCATGATTTTATTTTTATACCAAACATCATCAGCTGATGGGGGTTTGTTTTAGGAGCTTGTAATATATTGAAACTCGATTTTTTGGGTGGTGTTCGAAGCGTAAAATTTTGTCGATTTCCTTATGAACTGTAATGATTTATATACGGGTTTATCTTAAAATATTTTTGCCTCGTTTTTTTTTTTTTTTTTTAGTCGTTTGGATCCGCGTAATACAGTATGTTTGTGAGTTTATATTTTGGCAGGAAAACGAGAAATATGATGCTTTTCCGTTTTTCGATGGTACCATGTATCGAATTTATCAGGGTATCTATTTCCAGCTGCTATAATGGGTAACGTTCTGTTTCATCCGAGCATCTCTGGCTTTTATGCAATGCGAACACACATACGTTCGACTCTGGACTCATAGACATGTCGATTTTGCTACTGTTTTAAAAAAAATTATTTTTTTGCTATTTTTTGACATTATTCTTACACGTGCTGATCCAGTTCATCCATTTACGGCAGCTTCCGCTACTGTGTTGCACTCACATTTTCACTTTGTCTGATAGCGCTCGGAGAAAATAAAAATGGAATCAGAAAATGTGTGTTTACATGGAAGTTTTTTTTTTTCATTTTACTTCATTTATTTTGTTCTGATTTCCCCTTTCAAGACAAACACACACACAATGTACACTCGAAGTGCACGAAAATAGTACAGAGTTCAGCCTAAAATCCATTATTTTTTCCATCACACTGATATTCCGGAAATTCGCACCATCGATTTTCTGTTCGACAAACATTTATTCAGTTTGTCGTTTATTTCACGTTTGCACAACGAGGTCATAACCTGAAGGCATTTCATTGTCACCATTGGTTCATTGGTCTATGAACTTATGATTGGATTTTTTTTTGCGCACTGAAAATGACGATTATTCAATTCTTTAGGTAACATTTCGAGTTTTTGATTTGATCTCGAATGTTGAGTCTTTTGTGTCTTCACTTCACTGAGTCATCTTTTATGTGTGGCAGGTTTTTTGGGAAGAAAGTGTAGGTGAAAGTGTTGCCACCGGGTGGTCCATTTTCAGCTTGGTCCAGGGATTCTGCGTAAGACAATCGTTCGATCGAAGTGACTCCTCCTCCGGGTCCTGAAACTAATCTCCCTTGCGCTGAAGTAAGTACCGAGACCAAGAGAATGGCCCGTGGAGGATGAAGCGGCGACGTCGTCGGACATAGAAGCATCAAGCACACCAACCTACTTGGTACGATTCGTCCCTCGTCTATCTCTAGATAGGTATACCCTGAGCGCGCGCTCTTTTCCGTGAAAATCCGTCGTCAGCCAACCTCTACGACCCTCGAGTGTTTTTGCTCTTCCCGGCCAGCACGCCCAGAATATAAACGTTCCTGGGAGTACCGAGCTAACAGCTTTTTTGGTCGAAATGCGACGAGGTCGAGAGGAAGATAGTTTCTTATTCGCTCGAGCACACTTAATACTAGGTATACTTAGGACCAGGGTGTCTAATTTTTATCTTTAAGTGGCCTCGACCTCTTCTCGACGTGAATTCATTTGATCTCACCAATTTTTCGTTATATTTCATAAGTTTTTCATCCGAAGGATTATGACCAGCGTCTCCTGAATACAAGATTTCCAGTTGCTCACACATTTAACCGAGATTTTTTTTTTCAGATTCTTTTTTCATTGGCCTCAAAACGCTTTTGTTATTGGCTATAAATACAGCTTCTTTTTTTTTTTTTCCTTTATCATATGGTAACGATGGAAGCTCGAAGTACAGGGTTGATCCGTTAACAGTGGGTCCCTAATTAATGGCTCATCGAGGGTTTAAAAAAAGCGGCGGGTGAAACGCCGGTAAAGGTAGAACGTGAACGTTTACCCGGAGAGTGTAGTGAGAGTATAGAGCTCTGAAAATTAACGACCCTCGTTCGCTACTCGTTTTCAACGCTCGTACCCCCTGGCAGTAAGGAGCATCAGCACATTGGAGGGCTGCAACAGGAAGAAACTGAGGTTCCCGGTGAACAGGCTGGGGCAAAGAAAGCGGAGGATGTCAGTATCATATATCTACGGTCCGCTATACACAGAGGGAGGAAAATTGCGGACCGCCAAGTGGTGAAGCTGTGTAGAAGCCCGGGCCGAAGTCAGTCTTAGGGCTTTTCGTTTAATAAGAAAGCACCAACGGGGATGCTGAGAATGGACCGTAAACGTGGTTACGTGTGGCTAGTACGTAGAGGTGTGCGGCCAGGATCGGTGCTTCTGGTTCTGGTTCGGGTTTCCCCGGCTCGAGGAGTTCGCTGGAACCGGCGAGCGTTTACCAAACGTTGTTCGGAGAATATAATATCACAGCCAGGGTCCAGGAACCAAACGCTCAGTTTCATGACACTCTCCAAGTAAATCGTTTTCGTGAAATGGCTAGGCGCTCACGTGCTTACTCGAGTGGATCGCCGGACCCTCTGTACTCACTACAGTGAGACCTTACCTAGCGAACTGAACGCGTACACAGCAGAACTTTGAACACTAAACGTGTTGCCAAGTGTGTTCATTCGGATTCTTCACATATGACGAAAGGACCACGTTCATAAGTCTGTGAAAAGTGACTGAATTGTTTACACGGTTCCATGTCTACACGTACCAGATTTATACACTGCTACGTCTACACAGATCTGGATTGACCGAAGTAAAAAAATGATCAATGTTGCTCTTACACTTATCGACGTCCCCTAATTGTTTACACGGTTCCATGTCTACACATACCAGATTTATACACTGCTACGTCTACACAGATCTCGATTAATCGAAATAAAAAAATGATCAATGTTGCCCTTACACTTATCGACGTCCCCTAATTGTTTACACGGTTCCATGTCTACACATACCAAATTTATACACTCCCACGTCTACACAGGTCTGGATTGATCGAAATAAAAAAATGATCAATGTTGCCCTTACACTTATCGACGTCCCCTAATTGTTTACACGGTTCCATGTCTACACATACCAGATTTATACACTGCTACGTCTACACAGATCTGGATTGATCGAAATAAAAAAATGATCAATGTTGCCCTTACACTTATCGACGTCCCTTAGCGAGGGGACACGTAAACTAGCCGCCGTTCAACTGTTGTTCGCACTGCTAGGACCACTTTCGTCGTTCCCAAGTTTCTACACTGCTGTGTATACACCGCTACTTACCTGTAGTGTCGACCAGCCGCGCCTCGTTACTACCCGAAAATGGCCTCCGCTCCTGAGACTCTAAGTGCTCGCACGTATCCCAGCAGTTTAACGAGTGACCGTTCTCCACCCTTGCGTACGCACACACCAGCTTTCCACGTGAAAACACACACAGTACTGTACGACGAAATTCCATTACACGCGTTTACAAACCTTCCTTACCCGAGCAAGATTACGCTGGGTTACATTTTAAAAGCATTATAAGGAAGCTTATAAAAGTTTCTTCAACTGGGTAAACCGCTTGATCTACTTAATTCTCACGAAGTAGAAAATCTAGCGGTAATTGCCACGCTTACCACAGTAAACCCTGTTTATTTCATTTTTATCCGGGAATGATGTCATATTTATTTTAAAAAAAATTTAATTCGCGAATTGAAACGAAAATCAAAGAGTTGAACGTTTTGTGATAACACTCGAATTTTCACCTGCAGAGAACTTCTTTTATTTCTCATTAGTTTCGATTTGAGCCCGACTAAAATCGTGTTGATCTTAATGATCCTCAAGGTGGTTGATTAAAAATTGTTCTTATTATAGAACGTTGAGAACGAATTAATGATCGTATCGCTTTCTGTCACCCTTCGTAACACAGTCTTCTTCACGATATTACGTTAATCTTTGCCACCTACGGTGCGCGAAAACTGGTTGGAAACGTGGAGCCGTATATCGAATCTCCATAACCAGAATTCCGATTCGTTCTGCCTCTAGTGCGATAAAAATAGACTCGTCCCTCGATATTCCTTGATAAAGGTACCGCGGAGCGAAATAGATTGGATAAATAAAATGAGGAGCGGGTGTGGTTGCGTGTCGAAGGATGAAAACACGCTCGATTCAGAGTCGGCTAGATGGGCGTGCGATATGACGGCAACACTTTTCGTTTTCACGGCATATCTTTTCTGCACGCATTGCAAGACCTGATAGTCCGAGAATTATGCACACAGCATAATAATATCGTTTCTGAGAAGTCTTCGTGGCGATCGTCACGCAATTATTTCCTGTTTCGTTCTCGGCAAGCCGGCTGCCATTTTTTTTTTTTTTTGACACACAAATTTCCATTAAAATTTCACACTCCTACCACTCAGCCGCGAGTGAACATCTTAGCGGCTCGAAGAAAACTAGAATGTTGCACGTGAGGCTTCGATAAGAGGGTTGACCATGATGGGAAAAAACGTGTTGGTTATCAAATGAATTTTGCCATGGTATGTATCCAGTTATGATAGTTCAACCAAAGCCGTTGGATCACCCTTAATAAATTTTTTCTTCCGCTTCACCTAACAGACCCGTTACACCGTGTAAATTCATGGATTTAGATATTTGAAAGGACATCGATGGTATCATCCACCTTGAACCCGTTTGATCTCTGTATTGATGAACAAAGCTGTTATTTCTATTGATTATTATTATCGGAGGTTTATTTTAAATGGCTCGTATCAAAATTAAGATCTCCCCTCGTAAATGTATCTGCGAGTGCCATTTCCTAATCTTCCCATGCAACCAATGGCATTTTGCAGACTATGTTGAAGCCCGCTTCGTGAAGACAGTTATAGAGAGATGCTGAAGAGGCTTCGTATATGCAGCCTCGCTTTGTGAAATTATAACTAATGGGTCTATCACGTTGAACAGATAAATCTTCACGTCTGAAGAAAAATGTGAATGAAAAAGGATAGAGGAATAATTTACAAGATGGCAAATATTTAACGATCACCCGTAAAACCTGACCTCAACATCGTTCCGAGCAATAAACTCTGTACTGAAAGTGGTTGCTTCAATCCACAAGTTTAATAATGATGTTCTTCGGTGGCATCAGTCTCGAGCCTCTTGATTCATCAGAATCCAGTGATTCGTCATTTCAAGCTCCGCCTTCTGACATTAGCTGAAAGCCTGAAAATAAAGCCAAATGAAGGGCAGCAACCACGGGTAAAGGTGGAAAAAGGGATTTTTATCTATACTTTTTGTTTTCTGCGACAAACGACTTAGAGAAGATTTTGCCATCGTCTTCATTGCATCGAGCAAGGTTATTACCCAGCGTAAACGTTCATGTAAATACTTGACAAAAAGTAAGTTACGATAAAGAGATAGGAGCGAAGGAGAGGGAAGAGAGAGAGAGAGAGAGATCGAAAGACCAAGTCATGGACCGTTGATATGGTAAATTTCTTGTCTGGGTGAGAAAAATCATGGTCAGGTATCTCTACGTGAGCTGAATCTCGTTACTCGTTACCGGAAGTACTGTACCACCGGGTAATCCAAGAATAAAATCACTGCGCCGTATATAGGAGTGGAGAGCAGCAGCCACAGGAGCACAGTATTCGCGTAGTCGATTACTCGAACGACTGGATTGCAGCTGAAGGCGAACGAGCGAGCGAGCGAGCAAGATTGGCTGAATGAAGGTGAGCGCGTCCGGCTGAGGAATTTTCTCTAAAGATTTTGACTAGACCTAGTCAGACGCGCGGGCTCTTTTCCCATTTCTCCATTCTCCCTATTCCAGTGCTCTCAAGTAAGCTCCGACGTTTCGGTGAATACCAGAGCATCATGCGGAGGTAATCGCCCCAGAAGCGAGTTCCCATCGAGCTAGCTGGCGCGAACGTAGCTCGTTCAATGTTTGCACTTCTGGTACTGCTGCTACGACTACTACTGTTGAAACTTCCAAAGCAGTCAGAAGGGAAAGAGCGGCGAAGCGAACCAACCGAGAGAGAGAGAGGAGCGAGGCACACGAGGTAGTACGACTACATGAAATCACTAGTCATCCCATCTAGACTGAAATACCGAAAAGACAAGTTCTCCAAGAGGTGACAGATTTTCTTCCTCCTTTTTCACCTTCATCATCTTTCACGAGTGTTTAATTGGAATTTCTTCGTGAATTTGTTGAATTAATAAAAGACTTGTAGGAGCATCTTCATTTTGGGTCCATTTTGGCAAGCAACTTTATCATTGACAAAGCACTGATTATTCCAAAGAGCCATTTTTAGGTTTCAAATTTGATATTACTTTCAACACGATGCACCGACTCATCGAATATTGTCATTTGACTTGCGGCAGGTTGGTTAGATTTATTACGTGATTCATCATCTCTCGCTTTAATATTGATAATTAAAGTGTATCAATAGCGAGTGGGCATCACAATTCTCGTACTGGCAGAGGCGTTGAGAGCATACGTATTATAAACTTGTTACGGAAACACCTCTGGCAATTTCCTCCAACATAAACTAAATCCAACTTCAATCTAACTCGGATTAATCGTGATACCTTTGATTGGCCCACGGCCAATGAAGCACGAATCTGATGATATGCATAGAAATTTCATACAGTTATCTCGGTGAAACTTTTTATTCCGTCTCTACAGTCGTGTTGAATCTCATTACTCGAGTGTATGAGCTCTCTCAAGACTTTATTCCAACTATACGTTTGATGCTTTCTGCACCAATGTCATCTCCAAAAGGGCTCATCCATTTTTAAGAAGCAACTCCGACTGCCCCGAACATCAACACTTAAAAAAAATGTTTTTTTTTGCTTTCATGTACATTACTAAAAACCATATAAACGAAACCCGCGCCATGAGAGTGGAATTTTCAAAAGTACCTTTCATCGAGTTCATGACAAAATCTGAGCTGCCTCTTCATGTAATCCGCTTTCCGAACGAATTTTCCAAAATATTATACGTCATCATGCATACTTAAAAAATGAACCAATATTAAATCTCATGCCTTCCAATTTTTTTTTTTAAATTTGAAGTCCATTGATCCGATAACAACTCGAAGTATCGACACTTTTAACGTCCCCATTGGCTGACATCAACGCGGGGGTAAAGAAATGAAGCTCCGAATCCAATTGCGACAGTAACTTTTCATTCGCACCATAAATCCCGAAGTTTAATTACCGGCTGAAGTCTGATTCGCAGTATTACGGTCGAATTACATGTTTCCGAATCGTTACCGAAGAGCCCAGTGATACGTATAATGACGGTAACTCACGTGCGAATTGGAAACTCCCCGTAAACTGAAGTTCCTCGCTCTCTAACACACACACACACACACACACAGAGTGTATAACGTCAAACTCTCAACTCAAGCGGAGATTCACGTAATGCGTGTCATAATCATACGTGCTATGGGAATCGTGGAGTATACATGTAAAGCTAGACGTTCGGGACAGATCGACAGTATGAGGCAGATGCTTTGGTATACGAAACGTAATATACGTGTATATGAACATGCGAGGGGTCTCCATAATACCTCGGATACTAGTGCATACGTCTACGCGTGGACATATTCGAGTGAGACATATGGGAACAGTGGTGCACCGAAACCCAGCCAAACCCACGCTGCGATATCGATTTTCCGATTAATCTATATCTCTCGCATTCTCTCCCACTCTGCACGGAATCCTCGTGCATCTGTCTCTACGATGCTACAAAATTACCGTTACGTTCGAGTCAGTCGTCAACGTTACTACTCCATCAATCATCGCTAATTACACGCAGGTGACAGGCTGTCCATTCGATATGGCGAGTCTAGAGCCTTTAGTCTTCATCGTTCCGACTCGAACTCGGAGAATTCGGTAATGACTATAGACGGAACGACCATTGATTGTTACCGCTGCTACATACACACAATCTTCAATGTTGAATGCTTGTTTGGTATTTCCACAAGCTCTTCATATTAATTCTAGTACAAGATCGTTTGATACGAGAATAATACCGTGGAAACGTTGACACAATCACGGTGACTTTGAGAGCGACGGTGACTTCGAGGGTGACAGTGACATCGAGAGTGCCGGTGACTGCGTCCTTCACGGTGACGTTTATGGTGACGTTAACTATGGAAGTATGGGAAACGTCAAAACGAATATCAAAGCAGAAATTCCCCGTCATGTTTGCCCACTTTGTTTAGGTATCCCGTAATGTCTGTGTCCCACTTCAGGTTAACCACTACATCGTTCCGACTGCTGAAGAGCAATGGACAGTTCGGTACAGCAGTGGATACAGTAGATTTGCGATGTTGTTATGCGGGAATTCATAATGTGCTGGGAAGAGGTGCGACTGTAAACTCGACCAGGGGGAATCGCGTTCGCCAGTCTCACTTCCTCCTAATTCACCGTCTATCCGGCACGCCATTCCTCATGTTCCTCGTGTTGGCCGGCTCACTCTCGTCCCTGGCACATATGCCTCATACTTTGGCCACTCGGTTCTACCCTATAACCCACACTTCTACTTGCGCTTATTCTGTTTACCCATCGAATCAACAGATTACCGATGCCGCCATTGACCAGAACGAGAGAACGAGAGTCAGAGTGTACCGGTATATGTCGGATTTGCCTGGTACCGGGGGTAGCTGCTGATTCTGCAGTACGCTCTCGGTTAGCAGAGTGAAATTGATAGATTTGAGCTTTGCATTGGTGGGCACAGACCTCCCACCATTTCCATATTCAAGTACGTACTTCAACCGTCTGCTATCATCCCCATTTCTCTCTCTCTCTCTCTCTCGCCGTTTCTCTTTCTCTCTTGACTCTGTGTCCCAATACACGAAAACCTATCCCCTCTACTCTATGGATTCCCCGGCTTCCATGCTTCTGCCTCCTACCCTTCATTCCAACCTACCCAACTCCCGTTCAATCTCCACCTCTTACTCCGGTACGTCTATCTCTTGGTTAACAGCACTATTCGGGCCCGACAACCGCCGAATACTGCGCACTCGAAGCACTCCTGTAACCTGGTCGACCTCCCGAAGAGGGTTGCACCTTGTGGTTGCGGTCCGGGTGGTAATTCCGCTACTCTTAGGTCTTCGTGGGTTGCGCGTCTAACATTGAGAGGTTATCGCGACCAAGTTAACGTCGGTTTCCTTGAACGGCAATTACATTCGTATAATGATCCGACGGGAACTTGGGAAAGGTGTTGGGTGTCGATATTGACAATGCTAAGTTGTCTCTCCTCGTGATCAATAGATTACCGTGCTTCCAAGTGGAAAGATATGAAACCCTTTTTAGATCTAGATCACGAAGAAGACAAGAACAAAGCCGACAAGTTTGACCTGGGTTTTGTTCCAGGCTTCATGTTTTCCCCAGTCACCGATATCATAACGATAGATGAAATGGTTACCCTCTTCCGTATTCACGCGTTGTTGCATTGCGAATGATGTCGGTGAGTCGTTTCATCGAGTGTACGACGTCAAGGGACAAGCCATTGTTAACGCATACGCTGCCACCGGAGAAGCTAAACCAGGGAAACCCAGAGCCACATACCGACACACCGAGCCAGCCCAGAATCAGCAACCTGTGGATATTTGGCAAGCTGCTTTTCTCGTGGGGTAAGGGCGATCCTCAGGCTATGTGCCTGAGGTGTGTACAGACAATGTACGTGTATGTGTATGCCGGTAGTGTATTGGGTAGAAATGAGCGTGCCGAGATAGATAGAGGTAGATAAGTAGAGGGCAAGGGACGGTCAAAGTGCAGTACACGGCATACGCCAAGAGACAAACATTTTCAGCAAACACATCCAGACGCAAAAACAACGACCGCCTTGGGAACCAAGAGAGAGATCCCTACCGACTCCGGATGGCAAATTCCAGCACCTCTTAACAGACGTGGCAACATCTCGACAAGTGCATTTACCCTTCCTTACCGACCGAGGGCCGGACCTCGTCCGTAGAAATGACGTTCTCCTGGTTCTGCACAAATATACGCGGACATGAGAGCGGTGACCATGTGCCATTTGTGAAATAATTAACATTCGACCACCTGCGATAAAATTATCTGACTTTCATGAGTCGCCATGGAAGCCGCCATGTTGTCGATGATGAACGTCGACATGTTCATGATATTATTTTTTCCAGCGGTATTTTTATCTGGTCTAAAAATGGTGTTTGATCCAACCGATCAGCATGGTGAGTCCGATTCGAGATGTGCAATGTTCCATGGGAACATTGAGCCGGAAATCGCTTTGCCGGTGACTTAATTAAGTGTATGGCCGCTAAGCATTGCAACTCACATTGTTTCGTCTAACGGACACACCTCTTGAATCCGTGCAACCATCGACTTACCCTGAAGAACTTCATCGCCCGATTCACGATGTTCCGAACCTGAAACTATCGCAACATTGTGCATGGTAAATTCTTGTTTTTCAATCTGGACATTTCGGATGATTTACAGCTTGGTGACATTAGAAGCACGAAACAAAAATTTCCATACGAAGCTGTCTCCAGGAGGAAGCAAAAATGTGGTGACTCGGTCGTTCGGCAAGTCATAAATCATTTTTATCGCAATCTTTATAGCTTGAATGCCATCGTCGATATCTTCTTAAGCACTGAAAAAGTAATATCCAGTTTAGAAGTACCCATGAACAGATACAATAAAACTTGACGCCATTTGACAGAAAACAAAAAGAAGTATGATGACTTGAACGCTGTCCATTCGCACCTTTTTTTTTTTCGCACAGCGTTTGTTTCCTCTTCAGCTTATCGCTGGAGAACCAACGCCTTCCTTCATACTCATTCTTTTTGCATCCGCGAAGAGAATATCTGGCCGAGATTTTGCATATCTCAAACGGCAAACGAGCGATGCCTCGGAGAATCGGAGATTCGATATTTAAGCGTACCTCGGATACTCCGAAGCTCCGAACCACGATTCCCGAGATTTCTCGGGGATTCTTCCCTCAAACGAACCAGTTTTCATCCACAACATTCTTCGCCTCCTCTCGTTGTGCGTAACGATAACAATAATCCCTCGATAATGGCAACCAATCCCTTTCGCTCTTTATCTCCGTTATCATTTCAAGGTTACATCACTCGGCAAATAAGGATCAGAATTCATTCGTTTCAACCGCGTCAAAATTATTTTAAAAAATCATATCTACCAAAATTCCAAAAATGAGCGTCATCCAATGTTTCAAAAATTTCCATGCAACATTAGGAAGGATATTTTGAAAAAAAAAGTGGTCACCGGTCTTTCTCCTCCACTTTTTCCATTTTTTTTTGCACATTCTCCTCGTTCCTACTAATGTTTCGCATGGGAAGGCACGTTCGAAGAATTATCCCGGGTTGAATGTAATGGAAACTATAAAATGAGCATGTGGGGAGGACCTGGACACAGAGGATGGCGAACGGTGCGCAGGGGTTTTCGCCAAAAGGTTAGCGAGATGGGGATGCTGGTGGTAGTCCGGGCTCTCGCAGTTTGGATCCCCTGAAACTCGGGTAGGAGAGCTAAGCACCGGCAGTAGCAGCGGGTAGCGCTGCTCTAATTGAAGCTTTTGCCAAGGATGTTTCGTGGGAGTGTGGCCGCGACCACTGTACGGACTGCGAGGACGACTGTGAGGACACGAGGAGGAAGACCGAGGAGGGCGCGAGGGAGGAAATAGACGACGGCAGAGGAATTAGTGGTGGAACGGGCGCTTCGTGAAAATCCGTCTCGTTTGCTCGGCGAGTCGTCCCGACCACCGGGGCTCACCTCCCGAGGACAACCTTCTCCCGGATGAACCGCAATTAGAAGGTCTCACCGCCTTTATCTCTCCTTTCCCTCCGACTCGTGACCATCACTCGAACCTATTCTCGCCCTTGCTATATATATACACACCTGCTTACGACGCGGTAGCCCGCAATGTGTTTCGGGACACGGAATCTCTCCCCGAATGGTGTTGGAATTTCGAGTGTCAAATGGCTTTTGGGAAACACATGCAAGCTGTTGTGACGATCGAGGAAAATGGCAACCCCTTTTATTTTCGGAGGGTGTTACATACGTTAACTGTTGTCACGACCATGTATTCTTGGTACTCCGGTTATCAGTGACGGAGAACCTGGAGTTTATATATATATATATTGGTAATATTGGAATTGATCGATATATCGATTAATATACCTTTGTGAAATAGATGTGTAATTTGAAATAGAATTTTTTTAGCCGGCTGGATTCATTTCCAAAATTCAATTTTATATAGTTTCGTGAATCTACAAAATGAGTGGAGGTTATTGAAATTTTGTCGATGCTGAAGAATGGAAACTGGAGGGATGATTTTTCTTGGTGTTCTTTTTTTTTAGGGAAAAGTGATTTTAACAGATGTATCACGTGGAAGGTCCTCTGTCTGTTATGTATTCTTATCGCGTGAAAGAGAATTTTTTTTTTTTTTCGTGGTTCCATGTAGAGCGAATTCCCGGTAGAAAAATAAAGTAAGGAAAATGCGGTGGTGAATAACACTTGGACATTTCTTAGGCCGCCATAGAGATACATTTACATACGTGTAAAAATCCGTTGTGCAGTATATGTATTCGTATCTGAAATGACCCTCGGGCTTTGGTTGAAATATAGTAAAGAGTATATTTTCGCCGAGAAACCAGAAAAGAATAGTGCTCTCGAAGGCCTCCGCGGCTTTTGAACTCTCCGCGTTTCCCTTGCGCGTTGCCATTGTACTCGCAGAGGGCTCATGAAGCACATCGACGTTTTTATTAGTCCCCGGAGTCGCATTCTCGATTCCACTGCATCCAGCAGTGATATTCTCCAGGGCACACCGTGAGTGAACGGACACATTACCTCTCCGAAATTCCGCTGTGCATATCCGGGCCCCGACCACGTGAGGCCTGTAAAATCGGAGGTACGGAGGTATAAAATCATGAGAAAAATCGTGAGTGGTGAAAATGACTAGGAAAAATAAATATACGAGCCTGAAAATATAGGCAACCCGACAGCCAATCGGAAAACGGATAACCCGACAACAATAGTTGTATGGAAAATTCGAAATATTTGACTCACTGATTTTTTAAAAGAGACACACACTCACTCACAGTTACTCACACCTACACGAACGACAAGAATGTCCTCCGAATTTTTGGCATATTTCTTAAGCTTAGTGTTAGCGAAAGTGCGAATTATATTAAAAAAAAAAAAAAGTGTCGTCCATAATTCCGTGGGTGGAATGGGGTGGCCTGTAAAATCGCAGGGAACCGAGGGATAAATTCGTGGGAAAAATAGCGAGTGGTGAGAATGAGTGCGAGAGGTAGACGCGGAAGAGGAGCGCAGCCTCTCCCACACGATCCTGAATCTTCTGCTCCCGAGAGCACGAGATAGGAGCCCAAGCACAGAGCGGCGACGCGTGTGTTTCGTAGGGCAACGGCTGCCTCTGTAATACAATAAAAAGTAACGTGACGTTCCATGAACGTGAAGCCCACACGCCCTGAGCAGCCAACGACTGAGGGTGCCAGTGGCATACGATTTTCGTAGCTGAACCGAGAGGAAAACGTAAAGTCAGAGTAGACACGTTTGCTAGACCATCACCACGACCGCAATGTGCAAAAACTTAGCTTCAAGCTACGTAGATACTAGCGTCAACGAAAAAAAAAAAGAAAAATGAAAAAAAAAAAAAAAAATCAGACCAACCGGAACATGCCCAGAGATTTGCATTCGGACCACGTAAATGCAGGAAAATCCTTTGTATGATAATCTCGCGGTGCGGAGGTCCCGGCGAATGAGGATAAGGGCGAGGCTTGTGGCAAAATCGATTTGTCTACATCGAAGAAAATCCCCGTGCTTCTCCATTGTAAACTGTCACTGTCATTTGACTCCGACAAAATCATATGTATCGCATTATCAATCTTCATATTCCGGACACACGTGTAATTTTTTTTTCGCTTCATCAATTTTTTTTTAAATTTTTATACATTATTAACCTCAATGACTCGATCCAATTAATCAGGATGTTTAATCAATTCGATAAATTTTTTTTTTCGTTTTCATAGTGGGTTAAATAAATAAATAAATGGCGTAATGTCGAAAGCAATGGTCCAACTTTGATGCCAAGAGTGTTTTCTCGAACTCCTGCATTTCCTGATAAATGGCAGTCTCCATGTTACTACATTGTCGTACTTTTCTATGACACGCTTGCTCCGATCTGTCTCCGAGCTTTTTCATCCCACAGCCAAGCACATAGCCCAACCTTTATGTAGTTTAGTGCCACGTGATAAACGCTCACCCTTCACCGATGTTGGGTACGTACGTACGTACGTACGTACCGAAGTGTATGTAAATATGTACGAAGGTGGCGGAAGGTACAATGTGCATATGCGGGGGCGTATTTCCACCACACGTTCCGTTCCCTCGTCACTCGACGACGCCTCAGACTTGACAGGGCTGGGGCGGGGGAGGGGAAAAGGGAAAATACGGACGACCACTCTTAACCTTCTTTTACCACACCGTCAACATTTTCTATCTTATTCAGTGAGCTTTCCGCGGAATTGCTGGACGATGAACCACAGGGATTTACGAGGGAGTTGAATTCAATGTTGCATGAAAGGAGAAGAAAAAAAAAAAAAGATAGGGCTCTGTGACATTCTGTACGACGGAGCCACGTGCTCGTATTATCTGCGGTGGTCCGGTCGTTTTCACTCGAACGAGGATTGTCAACGACGTGCACGATTTTTTTTTTTTTTTTTTTTTCGAAACCTCCGAGGTGTGAAGTATCATTTATAGAGAACATATTGATATACATTAATGGAGCATAAAAAGTAAAATGGGGGGGTGGGGAATGATTGATAAAATCTTCGATTGGATATTTGAAGGGATTCGAAAAAGTGGTTGAAAAATTCTGTGGATGTTGTTTTTTTTTTTTTTTTTTTTTTCGTTGCGGATGAAACCGCTGAGGAAATTTTAATTAAGTTTAATTAAATTTGATATTTCAAATAATTGATAACGGTAAATCCAATTTTCATTGCATCAAGAATGAAGGTTTTTTAAATGGGGAAAACTTTTTTTCTCACTGTTTCGTTTTCATGGGGAAAATTTTCATTAGTCTCGTGGAAGTAAAATTAGCTTAAATCAACGCCAAAATATAACCGAAGGCTTGGGGTGCAATGCGCATGCTTTTCGCATACTCATATTGATTTGCTCCCTTGCCCCGAACCTTCGTGAAGTTTAATGCACATCGTAAGGACTATACATACATGTATATTAAAAAATATTATGAACATATACGAGCAATTCGTTCATTCCATACAATTGTGAAGAATCTTCAGCTTTTCATTACACGTGGAACCCAGTTCTATTTTTTCGACGTAAAAAAAAAATATATATATATACTTTAGGTGAACACAATTGGAGTCTGATACGAAAAATATTTACCTTCACCTTATATCACCTTATCATTTTTTTTGCATCAACAGTATTGCAAAATCTAATAATAACATTACTTTGGATAATTATAAAAATTGTGAAAATAATGATGTTGGAGAGGAAACTTTACAAACGTGTTTCAAAAAAGAGCACGTTTGCAGGAGACTTCGGATGAAAAGAAAAAAAAATCAAATATTCTCTGCCAAATAAATACCATAGCTGAAATATGCCGTAGCAAAATGTTTTTTCCTGTAATAAGGGCATGCGTGAAAATAAATTTCTTGCCTTGCATAACGTAGGCAAAAAAATGTTACTAATTTACGAATTATCACATCGAAAAAATCCTACGATTCTCATTGGCTATGGTATTTACTTACAAGAAAATATTTGATTTTTTGGTTTCAGGTGACGCACAAACTGCTAGTCCGCTAGTCTGCCTCCCCGGAAGCTGCAATGGTGGAAGGCCTTTAAAGGAATTACTCCCCTGTGTTCATTTAAAAAATGTGATATTTGGTATATTTATAATTAACTAAATTTAGCTCAAATCTACACTCAAAAAATCTAATCAAATTTAGTAAATATTTCGACATTTATCTTAATTTAAAAAAAAATTAATAGTATAAATTGTGCATTAAATAAAATACGTCGACATTTTAATTATATATAGTCAAGAATAAATTATATATTTTCAACCGAATATTTTAATACATCCAATTTTTTTTTTTTTTTTTCTATGCGTATATAAATGCTGGAAATTCGGAGCGTTCATTTAATTGGCTAATTACGAAACCCTCTTACATAATGTCCATATGTCGCCAGACTGAAGGTCCTATATTCGTTGAATATAGTTCCAAAGCGCAGAAACAGGAGAAAGGAATCTGAAAGTTTTTCTTTCGTCTTTGACTTTTTTTTTTTTTTTTTTTTTTTTTTCAAGTAACCAGGAAAAGTTTCGCCGTGATCATGAAGTTCACGAATACTCGGGGGAAAAGTTTATCATTTAGGACAATGGGCGAGCGGAGCCGATTTCGCTGTGATGAGGACCGAGTCGTGGTTGGCCACCTTGGTTCTCAGAGGATGAAACTCCATATGTCGCGAGGTCTTTTCCGGTAAAATCGTAGTCTACGATGGAAAAGTATATTTCCCCGTCCTATCTCTCTGGTCATTTTTCTGTAACTCCGCGCCTTTTTATCCTCCAACTCCGTGAAATCCTCTTTAAAAAAAAAAAAAAAAGAAGTGAAAATACTAGAGTAGAATGGCTCATAATGTGGAAGCTTGAATACCCTGGTATTCTCATGGCAGAACATAATTTATCTCAATTTAACCGAGACGCCTGTAAATTATGAAAATTAAAATGTGTAACATTTGCCCAATTAAGTGTATTAATTTATTTTTATTTCTCTTCAATTTAATTCCATATTTTTTTTAGTTTATATTTTTATTGCCTTTACAATAAGACAACGTAAAAAATTTTATTTTATTTTCTGCGAATATAAATTAATCTTTTCTTCAATTAATTGCATGACGACGACAGAATGAAAGTATAAAATTACGGAGGAATCTACTGTATACCGTAGAATTTCTAAGGTCTACAATAGATGCCATGACGCAGTGAGAGGACAACTGAGTGAGAACATTATTGCGATAGCTGCTGTTGAGTGGGGACGGGAAGCCAACTCTTTTCTCCGGTCGTTTGCTGAAGTGAGGGACGAAAAAGAGTAAGAGAAAAATATCGCGAAAAAGGGTGGACTGGCAGCGAGTGTATTTTGAAGAAAATTGCTCGTACGAACGTTTGACCAAGACATCTCGTTTTGGTCTTTTCGGGTATTCGTATAAGCCAGACTAACGGAATAGTGGAGACAACGCTCAGAATCTTATCGCACGTATGGCTTTCTTTAGCGTCCACAGCTTTCACATTTTATCTAGTGTTTTCCTTTTTTCTCATTCCTTTTTCCTCAATCCTGCTGTTTATTGTTGGAACTCCTTTAGTGGCCAGCCCGCAGTTTTTACCTTTTATTTTTTATTTTTTTTGCACCGGCTTTTCTCGATCCTCGTTGCCAGGCTCTTATTTTCGAAACGATAGCGAAAAAAAAAAATCAACCGTGTGTAATAGGAAAGTATCGTTCATGTTTTCTCCAGGATCATTCTAAAATGAAACTTTCAAATTGTTTTTCTTTTTGCTCAAGAGCATGAAGATCCAATCGTCTATACTTACAATAGAATTGTGGTGAGATCGGTAAATTCGTGGACCATCATTATGTTCTGTAACATACGCCCAAAAGTTCACTTTTTCGCACTAGTATCGCAATGTATTATCGAAGGTCACGAATTTTCTTAGAAAAGAAAAAAAAAAATATTGATCGATGACTGCTCTTTTCTTGGCCATCAGAATGCAGTGTCTGCGGGTCACGTGTCAAGGAAATTCGCAGCTGCTAAGAAAAAGTTGAATAGGAGGGGAAGGAGCAGATTGCCTTTAAAAGTATACGATAGGAAATTGTACCCTAGTTGCAATAAAGCTGATATTGCGAGCGATGAAAAGTCCATCGTGATTCTCGCTTCGACTTGGTCCTCCTGCATCATTTTGTCGTCGTCTTACCTTTTGTTCTGTTCACCGAAGGGAACAGGGAGACTTGTTGGCCCTCGGCGAGGATCGATGCGGCCTAGGGTCTTGTTTCTCATGTCACTTTCTGAGTTCCGATATCCCCAATAGCTATATCGTAACGGTTTACTGTGTTCCAGAAAGTGAGGGCACCAAGTCCAATACCTTCACTTCCAGAATTTCTTCCACTCTGACCTCCATCACCGTTTTACCTCAACGAAAAATAATTAGCTTCGATATTCGATGAATATTTAATTAATTTTATGACAGACACATCAAAAGACACGAGAGCCTTTCGAGAAAAGTAAATATACCATCGGAGAAGAACCGACAAAACTAACGAGGTCCTGTCCGATTCAGATACCTGACTTCCCTATCCTCGACGATTACTTTTTTTCTGCTTCAAGATTCAATTACGACATTATTAAAATAATGGTGTCAGCGACAAATCGAAACGGCAATGAAAACACGAAAACAAAAATGTTCACATGACAGGAAGCTTCCTCCATTAGGAAGGAAAATAACAAATGGTCCAGAATAGCTTACTGGAAAGCACCGGAAGCACGATAATAAATATGTGGCGTCGGAGATGGCGCTGGTAGCGCTCCGGAGGATGGCGAACTTTTTCAACGTTTCGTATGTCGCGTGTGTTGTCACGTTGACATTCGTTTTCCGTCTTGTCTTCGGCGCTTGAATAAATGATGCAGAGGTGAATGACGAAGAGGTGAAAAACGATGTGGCTGCCTCGGATCTCGTCCAATTTCCGCATTGTCCCGTGTTACGTTGTCCTGACTTATCGGCCGATCTACGTTATCGACTCTTCGCTAATGAGACGTCGATAAAGATGTAAAGGTGTGCCGAGATATCGATGCAAGTCCGAAAATCCGGGGAACCCGCTTCAAGTTTAACTCTGGCTCTAATTCCCGCAAGGTACGAGCTATTAATCATAATCCGCGATCTCGTGCAGACCAATTTGCGAAGCGTTCGAGCGTAAACGCGCGTGCATGTCAGCTCGTTCCTTATCGATTCCTCGTTATCGTAATCGTGTTAGGGCCAGTGTTGGCACTTATCCGAAGATATACACAGGGCTCGTGTGCAGTTACCGAAAGGCCAACTGTGTTTTATCGCCGGCCCCCCCAGCACTCGGTTCTTCTCCGGGCAGATATTCTCCACCGGAAGCCCCGACCTTACCGACGATATTATATGGATAACTCAGGCGATTTTCCACGGGATCACTCGGAGCCTGGACAATTTGCTGGCAAGAGGGTGCTGAAGTGTACGTAACATAAGTTACTGGGGTCTAATACCTTGGTATATTGGTCTCTTGAGTTTCGACACATTCATTTTCACTTTGTAACGGAGACGAGGATCTTTATCGCCCCGATATAACTTTCATCTTGAATAAATGCAGACCTGGGTCTTCCGGGTCGACATACCGAAATTCTGATCTCGTAAACGTACGCAGATGAAACATTTTGCGGTAACAGTTTAAACAAACAGGGACAACAGGAAACAAGTTTGCCACAATGTTTTTTCGATTCAACGTTCACTTTCTCCGGCTTCTGTATCCAGTTAACCTATCCTTTCACTGCCACTCATAGAAGCCATATACGGGCTGGATAAAGCCAGGAATGAAAACGCTCGTGGGATGGACCCGTTGTTGGCATTCTCGTTAATACCATACTGCGCTCCGAGGGATGTAATTGAACGGGAGCAAGTTCGACAAAGGCAGCTCCGGATCCAAATGATGGTTCAACATGTCGTCACCACCCGTTGACGTACATAGCCCATCCCCTGTTTGCTTCCCCGCAATCTGCCGCGGCGGTATACGTTGTCCCTCTCAGCGCAGAGTCGCACATGTGTACGGTGGGTTAACTGTTGCGATTCACTGTTAACCATCGGACGTTACGGAATTGTTATAGAAGTCGATAGTTGGAATCAGAGACATATGTTGGAATGGCGAGGATCGAACAGCGGTCATATGCTGTTATCGGCGGTATATGCACATTGCCATATTCGAATGAGACGGTTATACGACATCATCCTTTCGATCGCGTTAATTAAAATGATCCTGGAAAATTAGGATGCCCGAAATTAAATGATTTCATAGCCGAACGATGTTCCCTCGTTCGAGGATTCATCCATCGCGCGCTTTTACCGGTCCGCCGACCATTCCAGTAAACTTTGTTAATTTCATGCCGGAAATAAATTCCTCTGTGAAGTGTCGGCTCGTTTGTTACACCGTGCTTTTTGGCTCGAGCCTGAATTACCAAACTGCCGGTGTTTTATCCGGCGATCGATGATCGGCCCCGATCGAAGAGAATTTTCCATACACGAGGTAACATTCAAACTGACTTTTAACCGGTGGTGGGTTACAGGGAACTAATTGCAGACACTTTGGGATATCGATTTTTACAACGCTCTCAATGAATCCTATATTTTACTTCATTGAGTTAGGCAACACATTGAGTTTATATACAAAAAATAGGATGGACAATAGGGTTAAGGGAGAAATGACGTCATTGGACCAGAAATGGGTCGACAGAGCCCTTGACTCACATTTTTAGATTACCCAAACCACTTTGTTAGGCTGAATAAGTGCTTCACAAGATTTTGCAATGAAACCTTTCTTTAATCAATGATTCAACCCTTCCATGTTAGCCTCCTGCCGACCCATTCATAAGGGGCGTGGAATCAATATCAGGAACACCGGCCTCCCGCACTCGCTATTAAGCCGTCCTCCAATTTAAGGCACAGGTAGAGGACCAGGGGATTAAATGATATTAAGTCCTGGACCAGGTGTGTTTGAGTAATTTGGGTAGGACGGTGGGGTAGTCCCCGACCGTTAAAACCGCAGTTAATAATACAGTTATCACTCGGAGAGAAAAACAAAAATTCGCACTGATGGTTAGGTTGAAAAAGTGGGTCCTCAATCATTCCCAACCTTGGCCATGTAGTCGAAATGATTGTTCACCCTCCCTCTCTCTCTCTCGAGACAATTCGAACGTTGCTTTCTGTCACTGGGCATTGCCGCGAATTGTCTTGGCGCTCGTATTGCTGGCTCGGCGTTGGTCGTGATGGTTCTATATAGGGTGGCTTTCTGATCTCTCTCGCAGGTTATTAGAGATATCGTGTTCCCAGGGTGATGTGGCTTTCTCGCTGACGTAATTTAGCCCCATTGCTGTTAGCCAACCGAGCGCATTGGCTCGCCTCGGCAACCCGTTGCTCCCTCGCTCTTGCTTCAACTCGAGCCTCGATGCTTTGGTAGGTACCCTCGTAAGCCAGATTAGGACCGTAAGAAAAGCATTGCGCGCCGGAGCTTTGTTCGAGCTGGGTCTGTTACGTCGTGATGAGCAATGGAGTAGCCGATAGCGCCTCTCTAACTATCCCGAGGGAGTCTAGGAACTTACGGTACTACCGGTGAGCCAGTGGCACGGGACTACTTTCCCCGTCCGTTTTCCCTCTATCCTTCCATTCATCCCTTTCTCCGTCCCACTTTCATTTCTCCCCGTTCTCCCCGAATATCTCGTGTTCACTCCGACACACCTTCCACTCGTACATTCCGTTCCATTCCATTCTCCGGACACGTATAGCTACTCTCTAACTCATCCTATCTAGTGGTTTACTTCTGCTATCAGCCCCACAGTCCACGAAACCATTTCTGTTTCACACGATTCCATAGCACATAGACTCTTCACTCACTCATCCATATGCATTTCCTCGTACACAGTTACTCAGAACACGGCGACACGAACCCGAGGCTTACTTGAAAACTGACCCTTCAATTCAGCCGTCTTCGTGTAACCCTCGACAAAGACATAGCTCATGGATCCAGCGAAATGGACACACCGCCACTGGAGAACATTCCTTGTGCTGCTGACTCTCTTCCATCTCGACCTTCCAACCACATAATCATTTGCTTGCAGCCGTTTTCGGTATGACGAATGGCTTTTCATGTCCAACCGGGAAAAGCCAGGCCTGGTATGACGTTCCGTGTCGTGCGCAATGACATCCGTGGCATATTGGAAACTGCGGAATCGCAGTGTTGATTACTGGCAAGAGGAATTCTTACGAAATGTATCGTGATGTCACTGTCTCCTCAGCAATTGTCGATGCCTTACCAATGTAATGGATGCTCGGACGTGTATTAAAACGGTTGAAGGATCTTGCGATTGTGACTCGGAGATGGTATGCAGTTTCCTGTGTAAAGGCTTACGGCAAATCGGGTCTCGAATCTGAACCTGATCCATTCGGTAGGGATTCGGATTCCGGAATCCAGAAAATCTCTCTTCTCAAGGGTCCGCGCTGTCCGGTCAGTGGAGGGATTTCGGTCCCGAGACTTCGACTTGCCTAGACATCCACGACGACCTCTACCTTTTTTTTTTTTCTTCTTTGGATTCTCTACATCATGGCTATCCCAGCTACGCGTGAGCACTCTAGATTCGTTTACTTTTTATCTTTCTATTTCTCGATCTATATCTTTCCATTTTTCTGTGGCTCTGCGTGATCGTAAGCTCTCCGCAGTCACTTCTTTTTTTTTCCAGATTTTCTCTTTTTCAAACTGGCTGTCAGCTCTGCAGGAAAATACCCGAAGACCAGTGACTTTCATAAATACAATTGTTATCCATAAAAAAAATTATAAAATTCCTGACTTCCGGATTTCGGCCTAAAACGAGGCAAACAAATTTATCTTTGACTCACTAATGGAAAAAATAAATGAAAACATGGAAATAAATCATTGTCATTGGTCGTCACGGATTATAACGAGGACTAATAAATATATGACGGGAGCATAGAAGAAGCCATGTTTGGATCGTCGGAATATGGAAAACGATAGAAGCAGAACTAGTGTTTCGATATGGAATTCCGGTGGTCTTCGTTTCCCGTCGAACCCGACGTGTACCAACATTTGCACAGAGGCATTGTTTTTCAGCATGTGGAAGCTATAAACGATATGGTCGGGAGTACGCTCGAATAGCTTTTCCGAGCCCACGTTTGCGGAGCCAACGAAACCGATCACTTCGTGTCTTTCTCACTGTGCGCTCATCACGCGTCTGGGCGGCGCAGGGTAGCACGTTCATGGGAGGGTGGTAGCTTTCATACGGGCGCTAGACCGCTTGCACTCTATCCCTCCGCAAGACGAATCGATACTTCCTCGCGCTCACGAGCACCCAGACAAACTGCAATGGAAGTGGGGAAGCAGTTCCAACACTTTCAGTCCACCTCGGCCTCCATTGTTGTCCCGCGAAAAATAATACATTTCGTCACTGGAAGAAAATAGTACGGCACACGAGTGAGGAAAAATGTTTTTCAACCCTTTTATGCAAGGGGTGCGTAAAATCTTGATTATCGCACTGAGTGAAGTAATGGTGATTTTTTACTCTGATTTATTTTGCATATTTGTGTTGAATTATTACACGATTAGAATTTTTTTTTTTCGGATCATTATTTTAAACACGAGTTTTTAAGAATCGAAAGGGTTAAAGCAGATTTAACGTGAGAATAAAAAACGATACTCCCTCGACAAGCTCACAAAATGGCACATTTTATCCATTTGTAGCACGAACAGGACAGAGGAAGGTTTTATATTTCGACACGGGATATCGGTGATTCCCGTTGCGTGCTCGCGAGATGACCCACTAAAATTTACACGAGAAAAAAAAAAGGGGGGGTGAGTAACCATAGCGAGGTATAAACGATAGATATAAGTAACGGCCGCGTCGAAGCAGAGATAGACCGCATTTTATTTTTAGAGCGAATGGTCGATCGTTGCAATTCTGTTGCGACCCAGAAAGCCTGTATGCTATTTACGCCGGGATTCGAGTGATGTAGCGTGCCATTTTTAATTAAATTTCGTGATTTAACGCACGCCAGAGAAATAAACGGTGGATACGAGGAAAATGTTGTAATATCCAATGTCAATACTTTTCCCCATTTCATTACCTCGCCTTTTTTGCTACAACATTTTTTAAATCACTCCCTCGCTTTTCATTTTTCTTGGAATCTCCTGTAAAAGCAATATCACGTTATTTTATCGCATCGATGAGTCCGATGTCGTCACTGGCGAAATTTCATCCGCCGCAGTCATTCAATTTGCACAAAGCCATAAAAGCGTTTGTGATTACATGCAGCATTTTAAATGGACCATCATTTCCTGATATACCGATGACGTGGAAATATTTTTTGCTGGATTAATTAATGTTTCTTCAAAAATTTCCCGACCCACAAATAACTCGTTGGGCTGACAAAAATATTTCGTGTTCCAGGAACGAAAAGATTAGCCGCAATTGTGTTATCAAAAATGATTTTTCCGCGTGCATCGAGTCGGAAAATATGAGATCGGTGAGCGTGGAGTGCCCAAGCTGATGCGCTTCCGCTTGGAATCGTAATTATTAACGTCTCCCATGGGCGTCAGTCGGCGTTGGTGGTCGTCGTATTCTCGACGACACGAGAGGCACTTTATGCGTTCTGACTCGACGCTCAATTTCCTTGCACTATCAGCAGGAGCGCAGTTTGTGCACGTTCTTCAATTCCCAAACGCCCGTTTGATGGTGTGTTTCCCCTGCTGTTATAGTGTACCCAGTAGCACCATGAAAACGAGCCCCGCTTATTGTCCAGACGTATGGTCCGAATGATCGTGGTCCACCGCAAAAGTCCAGCGGAAAAGAAGAGGGCAGGACCCATAAAATAGGTAAAAAACGAGGGCGACCCGTGGGACTGGACGAACCGCACATTAAATGAACATTCGGGCTGATCAGCCGCGTGTAGTTCGTGAAGGAAACCGGAAGGAAGGTCGTGATTGATAAGAGCGAAGGATAGAAATGAAATGAGGGTCCTGGTCGATGGTCGATATTTCGGATGGGCAATAAAGATCGTAAATTGTGGGAGAGAAGCCTGGACGGTGGAGTCATGCCTGGCTAATAGTCCTCCACGTTGCCCAGTGCCATTTTCCCTACACCGAAGCATTTCGGACATTGCCTTTCTGCACTTTGTCCTTTTTGCTTCGGCCATTTGGACCCATCGGTGCGTCCCGTCCATATCACATTCGTGTAGCCGTAACCCTTGCTGTGCCGTATGTAACCGGGACAACTGGTGGTGGTCCCCCTTTTTTTTTATGGTTCCAACCTCTCGCCTCTCTTCCGACGTGTCTTTTCATCTTCCAATATTGGCCGATGAGCGGGTACAACCCCTGAATGGCATTAATGTCACTCAGAGCTCTCACACGGACGGTCTCGGCTTTCCCAAACGATTGTGGTTATTGGATACGTTCCACTGGCCTCTTTTCCACCGACCGGAAACTCCTTGCTAAGGTGGTTTTATCATTTTAACGCTATCGGAGGGTGCCATACGATACTACACTTTGGCATCGAATACTCAAAGGTACGAAATGGGAGGCAGTACAGAGACGAAACGTGAGGACTCGTGGGCTAAGTCACGAGTCCAATTTTCTGTGGGAATATACTTAGCCGATTGCATTTCAGAGTAATTTCGTTGCTTCTTGGTTGCTTGGGGGAACCCATTCACCCAAAAAGGGTCGTAAAAAAATCCCGCGAGTGATAGCCTTGTTCAAAAAAATCTTACACTTGAATCTCATCAAGTACGAAGCAAGTATCGTAATTAGGCAATTTTGCAAAGACACACAGTGCACCGAAATAATGTGAGGTTAAATCGAATGAACTTCGTGTGGATCATGGTTTCCGATTTCCATTTTTCTTTGTCGTCATATTTCCACAGATTGAATATAATCGGTTCCCGACAAAATTGATCCTTCACTGGGACATTAATATACAATAGCTGGAAATACGCTGTGTGATTAATCTCCCAAAGTGGACGTCATTTTGGAAGCGATGCTCAGTGTATATTTACAGCTTGGGAAAAGGTTTGTTTTGTGACAGAGTTTACATTTGGAGGCGATGTGAATGAGCTCAATGGAAATCTCTCGTTAGCGGTAATTGGCACATTCATGGCAAGCGCAGCTCATTGAGTTGTGACAGTTGTACATAAATTAGCAGGCGTAATATTACAGTCCTCAACTGGGGTCCAATTAAAAAAAAAAAAAAAAAAAAACAACGTGATTTTGATAAATGTCTCCATTTCCGCGCGGGAATATAATCAGCGGAATGACAAAATGCTGTTACGTAAAATAGCCATCGCGAAATTGCGTTGCTTTGATAGCGCTAGAAACAGCTAAACGGTATGCAACAAGGTTGAGCGGATGACGTGGTACAGCGTCATGAGGAGAGGTTAATTGCGTTTCAGCTGAATATTTACGTCGCTGAAAGCGTCAAAGGGAATGACGGCTCGTGCAATTGTATACCTAATTAAATACCGCTCTTGTGGGGCAGCCTTGGCAGCGGACAGAGTACAAAGAGCATTAGGGATTATTGGGAGCTTCGGTGTCTGATGCTCCTACCGTCGGACCTGTCGCATTGTAAGAATAACGGCGTTATACCAAACACCGACACGTTGGCTACAGTGTTTGACAGGGAGACAATTATAAGTCGACGTGTTTCGGTCAAAGAGAGATACGATTTCTGTACGATTTTTTGAGCTCTCTCCGATGACATAAACGATTTATTTATTAATCTATTTATTTTTAAGGGACAGTAAATTTCGCAGCCAATTTTTTTTTTTTAATCTGCCTCGAATACAAAATGCCAGTAGTATTTATTTGGAGTTGTCTTAAGATAGGTCATTAATTTCGATACCGTGTGTTTCTAAAAATGGGGAAAAATATTCCTACGTCATGGATATACGTATTTCTGAACTCTGTATAAAAGCTGCAGCCGCGAGTGCATGATTTTTGGCGCTTAGGAGGACCGCGCCGTAATCCCCGGTGATCCCACTGGCACGTCGTTACGTATTCACCAAATTGGTATGTATGTTCTAAATGCCGGTGGAATATATGAGGCTAGCAATGTTCCCTTTGCCGATACCCGCGCCACCTCAATCGCCATTTGAAGTATCGGGGCGCAAGCCCCGAAACGTTAAAGCCTTCCGAAGTGGCCCCGGGGCCGATTGACGGGAATAGTGAACCATCGAGAGAATGCGGCCCCGGGGTTTCTATACCACGGAAACCAGAATCGTTCGGGTGACAATTTAACGCCTCACCAATGACCGATTCCCATATTGCACCCAACGCGTTTCCGAGGATCCGCAGCTCGCGTACCCGAACGCACACGCGATGCCCACGTACATTGTGGCCCAGTAATACTGGGTAACACTTCTGCAAACCACCCGGTATTCCGCCGTCGCCCGTTACCACCCGACGATTTATGACACACGAGATTGTCTATTCGAATCGCCGTCATTTTCCGCGTTATGGCCGAGCCGTTAACGATCCCGAGACGCTCCGAACGCTGCTACTGGCCGTGCACCGTACAGCCCACGCTGATACGTGATGCGCTCTTTCAAATGCATGGCTATTCTCACTTTTCATTACAGCCTATACATTCATATGACATAACCTACGTGGTAAATGCCCCGGATTCCTCAACAAATTTTCCTGCCGGATTGATATCGGAAATCACCTGTCAATTCTTGTGAAAATCATTTTTCAATACGAACAATATTATCGCATTGAAAAATGGTGTTGCATTTCTGCGCTAATTTCACCGACTAACGACGTTTGTTTTTGTGTTTTTTCTGTTTCAGGTGAGTACATTGGATTTTATATCGTCGGAATAATTTTGAGTGATAACGAGATGACGTTGGGGTGAGTTTCATTGAAATTGATCTGCGCTTTTATTTTTTCCGCCCGGTATCAAATTAGCCAATCCATTCTTTTTTTTTTTTTTTTTTTTTTTTTTTCGCGCACGTGACCGGGACAACAAAAATATTTCTGCCAATAATCCGCGTAGCCGAATTTACCATCACACTATCGTAGTTTCTCATTCTCCGCTGTTCGCCTTTTCATTGCGGGGGCGATAAAGTCGTTCGATAAAAATCGAAGAGTCGTTAAATTTTTGTCCCGTGCGGCCAGTCTCGCTGACCCCATGCAAGTTCATTGGCCACCCATCGTCGCAATGTTGGCCTTCAGATTAATCCTTTCGAAATTTCACGTGTACGTTCGGCTACTTCAGACTCTGGAAAAGCATCGATGCCGGAAAGGGTAGATTTTTTATTGGCTGAAGAGCCAATATCGCAAGATCCTCGGTAACGACCGGTTCTTTCGAGTGAATCGGGGATGAAGGAAAAAATGGGGGGCGGGTGACCATGAGAGACAACGAGACTGGAAAAGACGGTGCAGCCTCTTATTGGTAGGCGATCCACCGCAGGAAAAAGACGACGGTCAAGTGAAAAACGAAGTGGAAGCTTTTCGGCATCAATCATCGTGGAAGAATTTGTATTCCATGGCGAGGGACGTCCACGGCGGTGGTTCATTGCTCGTTGGCTCGGTTGTCTGGTCTCCAGTTTGAAGCAGCCGAGCAACGGGCTCGTTGTTCGACGTCAGAATCCTCCCTTCCGTAACCTTATCGTCGCTCGGTCCATCAACTTGACTCCCGTGTCCGACGGTCCGAGGCCAGCCATAAATTTTGGGACCACCACCCATGAGCATCAGAATCCCTTGCCCAGAAACCGGCGGAGGCTTGTTTACTCTGGGCTACGTAGTCGAGTACCCAGACTGCATCGACTATATGCTCGGAGTTTAGGCATTGCTGGTTACGAGGATGTCGCTATCTTATCGCGATAAGCCGCGTTGTCAGGGCAATAATCCCGCCACCACCTAATCAATCACATTTCGCGGTCGTCATCTCCTTTATCCATGGCAGCACGTATTTCGAATTAGCCCATGTATCGAGGGTTTAACTTTTTTTTTTTAATTCCAGCAAAAATGACTCTGAAATGCGGATTACCAGGCACATGAATAATTTTTCATCTCATTTTGGAAACCTTCGCAATATCGCAAATTTTAATCTCTGAATTCCATTGAACACTTTCAGTGAAACTTGAATTCTCTTGACAAAATTTATTTCCGGCTCCACGAAAAAAATAAAAAACAAAGAAGAAAAATATAAATGTTGGAAAGAAGTGACTATGAATATTCGCCGTAGAACGTGCCATCAATAGCTCCATCTTTATTCAACTCTTTTCCCTTTTCCGTTGCGCGCTTCACTGATTTCATCCAGAATCCAACGTTTCTGGGTTTCACACAGCGAGCCGCGAAACGCAGTCTGGCTCGCATCTGCCGCATAATATATGCCTGCGTTCATTGAAAAAGAAGACGTAATAATAATATACGGACGGCGGCGGGCGCGGCAAGTTGCACTTTTACAAGGATTCGCTTGGCGCGATGCAACCGCAAATGCACGTTAAAACAGTGGAGCTTATGTATTCCGACGTATGCACGGCGTAGCATGTGTGCGGAAGGTGTATAAAAGCCTCTATTCACCGTTTGTGGCTCAACGTATCGCGAGCTCAGTGCTCCACTACGATCTTTTGTCTTGTCGATCTCAAACGCGATCGTATCTACGAATAAACCTCGCACGTGAATTATAACGGCCGTCAAAGACCGAAGAATCGAGATGTATAGTTTGCGCATGGTGAGGCTATGATACACGTTGATAGAGTCCAACTATCGTGTATTAAATATACATGATACATAGCTCGCCGAGCGTGGCTCCTATGAATGCCTGAACGCTGGAGATACTTTTGAGCTCGCCAGTCAGTCGCTGATAAAACGTGCGCTTAGAGAAACTGCGCATTTGTGCATTTGTGCATTTGCTGGGTTCTTTGAAGATGGGATAGTTCTATGGGGGGAAAAAAGGGTTGCAATATCGGGCTTCATTTCTGTTTCGTTTTATTTATTTTTTTTATTTCCAATTTTTTTTTTTTTTTCTCGAGGTATTTTGATGAGAATATACGCTGAAAATATTTGGGCTGAATAGCTGAGTTGTAGGTTTTGTTTTTTTGTTTTTTTTTTTGTAGAAAAATTTATTTTATTGTAATTGTTGAATATTAGGATTCAGGATTAGTTGGAAATTCGCTCGAGTTTAAATGATAAGACATTCAAAAAAATTATTTCGCTGGGTTATTTCCAGTGCGGCTGGAAATTTTTCTACCTCACGGTTCTTTCGGTGGTTTAGTCTGTATCTCAAATACGTTTTTCTTTTTCTTTTTTTTTTTTTAATTCTCGTAAATTATAAGATGAGAATTTATCCTGGTGTATCAAGGTAAAATAACAAAATGAATGAATATATTAGGCGGGGCAAGTGCACGCTTGACTTACTAATTCAGGTATAATCGCGAAAAAGATTATAAGAGGAGAAGTCGCTCTAGAAAAAGCATTTAATGAGAGAGCTCGCTGCTCGTCTATCGTCCGCTTTACCGCAGTGAATAAAAAGAAATAAAAGTTTGTTGCTAAAATGAGTAGCCAGCTGGAATAAAAAGGGACAAGAGTGAACAAAATTTATGACCCGCTCGACTTGAATTATAAAACAATACTCGCGTTGATGAACGAACCGATTTCTCTTGTGGATTACACGATTTTAAATAACATTTTGAGTTTAATCTTTTCAAGCCTGTGAAAATAAAATGCAAGACGAAAATCCCGAAACTTGGATTAAATATCCAAATTGCTTCGCCTGTACACGGGCCATTCCACGTCAATGTTAAAATTCAATATAATTTTTATAATTAAAAATAATTACGAAAAAAAAAACAAAATATTTTTTGAATATCACATGTTAAATCACAGAATCGTGAGGTTTTTTCTAATTTTTAAAAATGTTTTTTTTTTCACCATACACGATGTCAATAAAATCGGGAAAAAAAATTGACAGGTTATCAAAATCAATCGGCGAATTATCGGTTACGGTTAAGATTACTCAGCCTGTAAATTTGACGTGGAATGTCCCACGTATACAGGGTGTATTTGATATCGAAACACGCCGCTTCCATTTCATTATCGCGCCCGGGGCTGGAGGTCGAGGAAGTCGTGTCTCTAAAGCGGCTTGAAAATATCGGAATGGAAAATGGTGAATTTCGACATCAGTGGGTATGGAGATCGAGGAGAAGGTTGAAAAACGCGGAGAGAGTCAATGCGGAGGGACGAGAAAACGCTTTGTGACAGAATGATACCAGGACGATGAAAACGGTGCCAGGGGCGATACACTCGTGTGTCAAGTTGACTGAGATCCTATGACTTTGTGTTCCCTTTTTTTTTTTTTTTCAAAAGACCAAAAAAATAAGTAAAACGAGAGAAAAGAGGTGAAATCGAGCGGTCGACAGTGCGCGGACCGGCGGCAAAATCAGAATCTGTACAGTGCCGACTGGAAATCGGCAGGGTTCCTTTTATGTTGGTCGGTACCTCAAGAGATTCCGGCCTGCATATGTGAATACCATTTGCCTATATTTTACGGTATACTGGGAATTCTCGATATACCGAAGCATCGGGTATATTACCGGAGGAAAATGTCCCTGCGGTGGAAACGAGTCCCGATAGCTCTGCAGTTGTCCCGCCGCCAATGCCGCCAGACTAATCATTTATACCATCCACCCTCAGCGCACGACTCTGCTTTCGAAATCACTCAAAATAACGAGACAGCCAACTTGTCGATGTGACACATTGATGCTTGTCGAATGGTGTTCGAATGTAGGTAATGCAGACAGAATTATTGATGCCCGTGTTGTGGGTCTCTTCATGAAATGTCATATAAAAAGAATTCTGTACGAAATTCGTCCAGTCACAGAAAAAAAAAAAAAAAAATCGGAGGGAAAGATTTAGTTTGGTAATCACATCGAATAATACGTGGCAAGTCATTTTGATGGAGTAACAATTTCCTAATTTCCATAAAATTTTGACGTTTTAATTTTTTTTTTTTTTTTCATTGCAATGGTTTTTCTTGCGACAATTTCACTGTTTTATTACAATGTGGTAGCAAATGGTTCCCATGTTAGATGCTGTTTTTGTCGAATGTATCCATAAAGAGCAAATTAAATGTGGTTTACGATAATGACGTTTTCTACGGCTACATCACCGCACCGCGGGTACTTTCTGGCACAGTGCGAAATATAGTACACCGTATTGGCTGCTTCGCGCATACGTCAATGAGTGCGCGCACCTCTCGGCTGCTTCCAGCGTTTCCTCTTCCCTCACAGTTGCATTTCTCACGCGCCAGTTCCTCCGCCACTAAAATCTGTGGATTTTCATTTTGGCTGCGGAACGAGAGGTTAAATTCAGACCCTCATGAAAACCGAAATGTAGCTGAGATGCTCCGGAAATGGAAGATAGCACCCAATTTAAGTAAACGGAGAAGACTGTCTGAAATTTTTATGCTTGGACCTTCAATTACATTCTACAGATTGTCACAATTCATTTAGTCACAAAACATTTCCCTTTTTATTCTTTACTTTTTGGAAAATGAATCTTAGACACACTGTCGTTAAATATTTTTATCATGATCACCATAAGGCGAGTGAACAGTGAAATGGTCCTAAAGCTCCATGAGAATTTCGACCAACTCATGAATTTCCCGCACTTAAGAAACAGACACTCGACGAAGTTATACATGCAAATCGGTCCTCCGCATCTCCGCATCGCGGATACCATGTTGAAGAGATCCGACAGCGAATTTGATTCGATAACTGTTCCCCGAATGGATCCTGAGAGTCTGAGTTAAATCTCACATGTCCCATTGACGCTTGTCAGCTGGAAAACGTTGCGTTAACGAGTCTTCGACAGCTTGTCTGCGTCACTTTTTTATTTACTGCCTACAAAAATTCGTTCATTTACCAAAGGACAGGAAAGACCAAAATGCTCCAATTTCCATAAAGTCGTCATTTAGCAACAAGAATTTTCGTCAAAATCCTTCAACTGTAAGACCTTCATTCACACATTTATCCGAATTATCTCACACGACAAGAATTTGGAAAATTTGGTAAAATGAATAAAACCGTAAGGCGTCGAAGTGAAGGGTGAAAAAAAATCGAACATACTCAATTGGAATGTGGGAAAAATAATTTGAAAAATCCCAGGGGTCAGTCGCGTCGAATTGGTACGGAATACCTCATATACAGTGATGTGCGAACAGTACTCGGTATATTTCAGCCGGACTGCATCCCAGCATGCACTGCGGGATGCATAGAGGTATGCGCAACTCCCTCTATCAAGGCTTTCGAGCAAGTCGACTGTTACTACTATATTTTCAGGGTAGAGGTCCATGCTTACCATCCTCACTGCAGGGAGCCAACTAATTTTAGCTTTTTCCTTTTGTCACATTTCCCTGCCACCCACAATAGCTAGTCCGTGCTTGCCCGGACCAAACCTTCCATAGAGCTCCAGCGTAACCGGAGCTTTTCTCCCTGACGGTGAATTCGCGTCCGGCTATTCCCAACTCTCCCTTCATTCTCTCTCTCTCTCTCTCGTTCCTCACGCCCGTTTTAGATTCATATGCAAATCATGGTGGCTCGGTGGCTGTCTGACTCGGGCCAGCGTTTCTGGCCGCTCCTGTGCCAGGACAGAGTAGATTTTTAGTTCGGCGTGTGCCGGCGTAACGGAGATTGGCACTTTCGATGGGCTACTCACTTCTGTCCGTTCCGCTAGCGCGCTCTAGAATCTACCGAACAATCCGGAGTGAGATAGGAAAGTGCGAAATAGTGAAATGCAGAGAGAGAGTGAGGGGGGGGGGGGGGGGGGGCAAAAAGTGAACGCGTATATGTGACGCAGGCCATCGGGAAAAGCTAGAAAGCGTAATGAGAGAGGGAGTCTGAAAAGTGGATTTCGTAGGAATAGGGATGAAATCATAAAAATGCGTCAAAGAAAAATGGATGGTTAGAAGGTTGTGTGTATGTGTGTGTGTGTGTTTGAGGATGCGCCGGAATTCAAATAAAACTGCACTCAGCGTGACTTTTACTCTTGCGCTGTCTCAAATCCACTCCACTTCCATCTCCTCGTTTGCTACCTCCATTACCGGCGAGGGCCCCCCGCAGATTTTCGTCCCTTCGTTTTTCCTACACTCAATGAAGTTGGAGTGGTTGTGTGGGTGAGCATCGCCACAGCCAAGCGTCCGAGATCCTCCGAGTGAAAAAGATACGCGGATTATTTTATCGCGCTTAGGGGGATAATGTTCACATGCGGAGTTTCATGTTTTCCTATCTGCTCCCATCTAAGCAACTTGTAACAGATGATACTCATATTGTATGCCGCGTTCGCGGACACTGAAAAATCGCGTGATGTTGCTGGGCTGACGACTGACACTGTTTTTTTTTTTTTTTAAAGCAACAACGCTTTGCTCTTTAAATTTTTTAAAAAACTTTTTGATGGTCTTTTTGTTGAATGAGACATTTGCATTTTTAGAAAGAGGCAGTCACGATTCTGACTCCTGAAATAACAATTTTTTTGCACGATGGCAAACAATTTTTTGGCAAAGTATTCCCAAAAAATTAACAATTCAGTCTAACGTTGTTAATGATAATTTTTCATTTTTCCACAACTCTACGTCGTGGGATAAAGCCATTTATACATTGTTTCTTATCTAATGTTTGCTAAGTCAATATTTACACAATCCACGGGTTATAAATTTTACCACGTCCTATAAATATGAAAAGTATGAGGAGTGTTGACTTTGTAACGGCGTATCACTGCATATAAAGTCTATCGTAGCCAGTGCAATTATACTAACTCGGCAACCCTAACAGTTATGTACTCATAGGTACTCATTTCCGGAACGTGACTCCAAGATCGTGATTCATATACAAACCGCATTAGAACCGAGTGGTGGATTAAACCAACACACAGTGATGATCGTGGAAATCTGAAAGGGTTCGCATTGAATGGAAATACCATGTGGCATGGAAAAAATAATCATAGGCCGTGTGCATTCGCACGGCACAAGTTTCATACGTAATTTATTTTATCCATCCAAGTTGTATGTCATATTGCGGCAGTCTAGTTATCTGAGATACCTGAACATGATCTCTGGCAGGATCTGGTACGAAGTAAGACTGAAATGTGATATTTTAACAAATTTAACGGAGCCTCTGAGTCACGTGCAGTGCAGGTTCGCTTAACGAATACATACACGACGCGGTTACGAATAGTTATATACCGGTGTGACCTGTAAATTGCGAGTTTCGTGACATTTCAGGTCATGTTCCCCGAGTCGCGGTGATCATAGTGAATCTTGAGACCACCAACGGTGAGTAATCCGGAACTCGCGCTCTTGCTCTTTGAAAATATCCTCAAACGACTCACTCACTCATTGTCAAATGCCATAATCACATACCGATGTAAGCACCATAAACTATTTTTCGTCAATACGTGATCAATACGTTTAATTCGTGAGGTTTTCATATTATCGTTTGCCTGTGCACCAGTGCGGACAACACCGAACCAGTTTGACCAGGTCAGTTATTACCCGAAACTGGATAAGTCGCACATTTCTGATCCTAGTTAACTCAATAGTACAATTACCAGTGAAGCGAATCAGCTGGTTGTAATGGCCAAATTGTAACAAATTATCATGTGGCCTTAAAAGCTATTCCGCATTGTCGGACACTACGGCATCAGAGCGAGAACCAGTTTCACCAGAGCTGTCACTCACCCTTGTGACCCTTTGTATTGAGACGTATGAGCTAAGTCCGATGACAGTAATACCTTTGTCCAACACGCACTCCACTAATAGTCACATGTATCGCGTTTAATGTTACGTATCTATCATGCATGATGAGAGATGCACGCAAGTCCGAATGGGTCATAGGACACATGACCAAACAGACCAATGCCCGAAGGCCTTGCCAACGCTGTACTCAGTTGACAGAGCGGTTGATATCGAACCATCAGATTCACATAGTACTTGATATATAACGCGTCCGCGTGTATACATATAATCGTGCGTATTATATACACTTAGCGTCCATGTACACGGGCCTACCGATCCAATGAAATGCGCCATCCTGCACATTCCACTTGCGATACGTTTCTATACGGCATGTTTCCCAGTGGTAAATTGTACCACGCTAATGGTTGGCTAGTCCTCTACCGGCTGTGGTAATATTGACTAATGTGCATACGCTCCATGGATACAGTACATATATCCCTTTGGCGCCTTGGTCCATTACGATTAATTGATTGATCTACCGGCTTAGAGCTGCAAATAAATATTTCATTAAGTGGGCACGTTAAACTCGACGAAAGCAAAGCGTCCGCTCATCAACAACTATTAACAGCTTTACCATGTAAATGATACGTTATTATGCTGACGTTTCGCGTCACTGGGTGTTAGTATCCTAGAGTGTAAATAAGTTGCTACATTCAGACGATTGGGCGATGTTGTTTTTAGCCTTTCGACTTGTGGTCCGGTAGCTTCAACATTGACTCGAACGACTTCGAACCAATACAAACATTGTATGTACGATTAAAAGAGCCGATGATATATTGTTCAGGTCTGGATTGACATTGTGACGATCACCACCTCAATGCCTTCGTGTTTTCGGCGATGAAGCGTAAGTGAAGGTTCACTTGCACCGCGCAATAGAAACGTGATTGACAATCGCGAAATGACCGGTTATCCAAAGCTTCCCAAATGCTAATTCCCGATGATATTGGCAACTGTGCGAGCCGTTTGCGTGCCAATCAAGCCAATGTGTTTGCGGAGTGCCACTCCCTTTTGTATTCCGCATTTGGTTGATTTCGCGCAGCCCGTGTGTCATTTCGGCCTTTGCCGTCTATTTGAGTCCTTTCCAAATCACCAAACACGCCACGTTCACGTTGTCCCGGATTCGATCGAAACATAAGAGCATCAACCGCAATGAGGTAAGCGCATCAATTATAGGCTTCGATCCTCATAGGCTTCAATAATAGGTGGCAATGACCGAGCCCGTGGTTCACGGAGAGGATATGTAATATAGCTAGCGATGTATATAATACCGGCGGGTGAAAAGAGGATCGAGGTAAACTGATATAGACCCGAGGTCTCGCAATTAGTATGAGTAAGCTACGGATTTGGAAACGCGGAATTGTGCAGTCTACTGTGGTGAACCAGGCCTCGGATAGCATGCACATTGCCTCAACATATTCAGGTGAATCCATAAGCCGCTCGGTAAGTAGCTTCGTTTGTAACTTTCTTCGATACGGCGTCATACATCATGCCTCGTGTGTTGTTATCGAAGTAATTATAGTTTCACGAGATTGAAAGTCGGTTTTTCAGTCGTGAGTAAGTAAGTACGTACTGGACTATTCAGTGAATAAGCCAAAGTTTTCATTGATGTCCGAATGCACGAAATTTACTTGTGAAGCTTTTGTTCGACTGAAATATGGCTATGTTCATGTATGTAGAATCATAGGAATGAATTAGCAGTCTGAATTGTGAATCTACAATTCGGGCCAATATCTAATTCACTACTCCGTGGGCTTTTCTCTCTAGAATATGGCCGTTCTCTCCTATTTTTGTCTGCGCGTCGATAGAAGTCGAGTCTCGTCTCTGTCGAGCCACGGATACTCTCGTTTTTCTATCCGTACGTACCAGAAACTTGAGTTTACGAGGCTGAGACTATCGAATGGTTGAACAGAATAGTCTTCCTCAAGCTTTCTCGTTCTTGGGTTCGCCCCGACGCGGATTTAATGCAAGTCAAATTTTTCCGTACCACAGTTTCCTTTATCCTTTTACCTCTGGTATCTTCTTCTCTTGTTCATTCGATCCTACTCCATCGAATTCTACAGTTTCCACTTTCAGCGGATCGTTTCTCATTCTCATCCATGTACAAACACGTATCTTCTTGTAACCCACCGAATCCCATTTTATATATCTACACACTCTTGTGATATTCAGCGCGGTGAGAATTGTCGGAATCGTGCCAAGTGTTTTTAGATTGATCGCACAATGGCTCACAAGGGCAGTACCCGAGGATTCAGTGAAGCAAGAGGAGTCCCAAAGAATGAGCCAAGGGGAAATGGCCTCCGAAGTCAAACCGAGTATATCATTACAAGGGAATCGAGGATATCGGGTTTTAAGGCAGTTCCGCAACCACGCGACAGTGGCGCTGCGGTGGGGTCGCTGTTGAGATGGATCTAGTGTAGAGTGAGAGGTTTATGCGACAGACAAATGTACCACTCAATGGCCAGAACCTTCTTCTTCACTTCACTGCATTTCATCAACCGAACTGTAAGCCATTCTGCATTTAAATTGGTCCTGTCCATGATAACCTTGTCCATCATCAGTGTCAACGTATTGAAGAAAGTTGACCAGTTTATGAAACACTGTCCCAGTTCTCAACAGCGACGAACGAACACATGGTAAGGGAATGTGCGAGACCGCCCGAGCCATTATTCGTTTCGGTGGACTGTTGGAAACTCGCCTTGAAATTTATGCCTCAGTCCAGCGGGGGAAAGAGCACGAGGTAAAGAAGGACATGCCGTGAGACCTTAGCCGTGTTTCCATGTCCTCGGCGTGTACGACTACCGGTTGATACTGTCCCTGTTACGACTTCCTGTGTCCCCTGGTAAGTTTCTCCTACAACTACGTACCGTCCTAACGCTAATTGACATTGCAGGGAGACCACTACCAAGCCAACCGGTATTTCGGACCACAGCGAGCCGCAAATATCGTACAAACTTTACTTTCCGCTAAGGACCTACTCATCGTCACTGGGGTATGAACGTAAACCAGTGTGGAGATGAGCAGGAGTAACTCCGATAAGTGTGTGCGGGTTCGTTTCTCGGTAACCGTGTACCCGAGGGGTTGCTGATGGTACGGGTCTTCAATTCCAGGATACCTCGCTACCAACACGAATAGCAATTTTACTTTAGCGAGTTAAGTTGAACTTTGGACGCGGTCCTCGTTCAATTGATGGGTTTCGAAAAAGTGAAACGGACTCGGTACACAAGAATGCTCCCATGTTGAGTCCTGGTTTAACAAAATCAGCTGTAGAACGTGGAAAAAAAAAAGGAAAAAAAAAGGAGAGAGAAAGGAAGAACAAGCCCCGAGCGCTGACTACTTTCCCCTGGTGGCCGTCGCAATTTTGCTAACCTACGATGTACTTAGAGCTCCTGCACGGTTGTTCCCTTGGCTCTTTCTACCTTTCTCCCTCTAGCTCCTCGGTGGCGTTAGCGTAACACGAGAGAAAACTTGGCTCATGCCGTGAGATTCAAAGTCGTTAAGAGTTAGTCGCAACGGGGCTTAAATTAACGGGAACGACCGGGTGCAGCATAGCCCTAGTGAGAATTTACGTTCGGGCAGAGCGCAACCGGGTGCGCATTCACGTTTCTACTAACTCGGGTATAGTCGCTCTTTTATCTCATCGGTGTGTATGTCTTTCACTTCGGGATCGACTTAAGAACGACGGTTTTCGTTACGTCCACGGATGAATGGGCGAGAGCGTTGAGAGCTGTTTTACCGTCTGGTATAGACAACAGAACGGTTGAATTAAATTACTTCGTGAAGCGACAATGCGCGTAGTCAACGACTGGCCATGAAGACTATGATGGTAATTGAATCTTGAGTTCTCTTCACATTCAAATGAAGTCATCATCACATTCACCCCTGGGAAATACGATGTTGAGCTTCTGACGACTCTCATTTGGTGACACATCAGTGAAGTGGCCACTTTAGGATGTTGACCAACGTCCAGGATGAAGACCGGAATGAAATCCAGGTTAGTGTCCAGGATGAAGTCCAGAATGGAATCCAGGATGAAGTCCAGAATGGGATCCAGGGCAGAGTCAATTAGTAAAGTTCAATGTGAACAATGGGATCGAATAGAAACTGCATTCTCGACCTAACATTTTTACTCAGGAATTCAAATTGTTAGATCTTGAATAATAAATGTAAGATTCACGGGGGGGATGCCCGTTTCACCTTAAGCTGTAATACGGATCTACATAGTTATAACTTCACTAAAACTACTCCAAAATAAGCTCTGACTGCTAAATTATGAGTGGACAGACTATATAACGAGACAGTTTACAGGCTATAACACACAACGCTAACTCCACCCACCATATTTAACAAACTTCACTTAATCGTTAAAACTTTACTGTTTATTATCCGAGACCACGAAGTAGTTCAACTCATGGACCTGGTCACACCGACCCAACACGAGCCAACAGTTGATGAATATTTTTATAGTTCCAGTCGAGTGTACCATAAACAGTATCTCGTGTCTCATAGAATTTTATATTATTATTACGATAAAACTCGACACTAGTTGCGGAAGCTTTTACGATCGAATTTCACGTCATTGTTAAGAGAAGGATGAAGTCAACTGTAATTTTATACGATACACTTCTTTATATACTCGGTACATCCGTGTTACCACAATAAAAAAAAAAAAGAAAAATTATAACCATACAGTAATGAATTATCTGATGAGAACACGCCAAGCGTAATACCCCTTTTTCCAACCCTTATCGCTTAATCAAAAAAAAAAGTACATCGTTGTCAGGAAATCCAAAAAATTCTTTTACCTCCGACCATTACATTCGCTTTCGGTGTGTTTAAAATATATTTCTTACGACGCCATGACGTTCGAAATCGTTCCCATCCCGCTTCACGAGAGGTTGAAAGAAACCTGGTATTCCTGGATCTCTACTTCCCCTGGCTATCAGATAGCAGAGGTAGTCTCTGGTCCATGACACTCACTGGACGATACGAAGTACAACGTTGTACCATACTGTTCTCCTTTATATCTATAGACATAGAGGGGCTATACATGACATCGAGGAGATAGGAGCAGTTGCGGAGGCATATAGGATCGGCGAAGCGCGGCTGCTCTCCTCCGGCCTCTTCCACCACGGACCTCGAATGGTCAACGGAAGCGTGAAATTCCCAATTTCTTTTCCTTCACGCTGTGAACGTCGCCGGTGGTTTCGTCCATTCGCTTTACGTTTTCTTGTCGTCGTCTCGGTATTCGTGCCCTTTTCCCCGATCGCCGGGATGATCCAGCATCGCGGAAAAGGGGTCAGTAGAGAATCGACCGTATCACCGAGATTCCCCCGATCTTTTTCCACCTCCAACGACAAGAAAATGACGCAAGTACACGCCATTCGAGAGCCAAATACACCTTCATACATTTATGCATTCGGATTTCCGCAAATGCTTTCAAGTTACTTTTCTATATTGCACATAAACAAATATATTTTCGTTATATTCTATCGTAACAATTTTTTTTTTTTTTTCGTCAAATGTGCTCATCAGTGTGTGATAAAAAAATTTGCCTTGAACAATTTTTCATTTTTATTCGAAATAAAATTATCCCATTGTATTGAAAGTACATTTATTCCATTAAAAAAATAATCCTTGCTAGAAAAGCGCTTGAAAAAACGTTCCCATCCGAAGCAACGTTAAATCTGATGAAAATCGCGCAGATGTTTGGATAACACGTCGAGTAATGTGTTCGCCGAGTTAAGCAAATTCTTTCATAAAGCCATTACGTAAAGTCACTACGTTAAGAGGCGATGCCGGTGGTTGAAGCCGCGATAGGCGTAAGAGAGGAGCGATAAAATGAAGATCCAAAGTAAATGGTGAAGGGCCGTGCAGGCGCGAGCGGTAATACGCCGCCGCGATGTCTATATAACGTTGAAGGAGCATGGAACCAGCAGGTACTCAAGTGGGTTTCGTGGTGGGTAACGCTCGCTCGCGTTACTGTTACTCGCTCTCACCGACTATTCGTGAGGTTGCGTGTATAATGAAAGATCGTGGTGGATGGCGACACGATGAGGAAGAGGGGCGCCCGGGACCATTTACCATCGGCGACGGGCCGGAGCGCAAGGGGCGCGCGAACGAGAATGCGAAAATACCGCGCGTTAAGAATTTCTGGCTATCCACGAGGGCGCGAGGCACACGAAGAGCCCGTGACGTATGAACCCGGGAGCGCCGAGGCCGCGGAGCAATTTCGCAAGGAACGCTCTTCCTCAGACCAACTCGCGGAGAATTAAAAACTTTTTTACTATCCCCACCTGTTCCAACTTCATGTTCGCGAATCGGCGAATGACTTTTACTTTGAGATCCCGGCGAGATCTTTCCAGTCCTACTTCGCGAAGCGGACTCTTCAGGGTTCGGCCGTTAGCCAAATTAATGGCTCACTGAGATGTGGACTTTTAAAATCGAGCTTGTTCGATAAAAGCATAAACTCCACGATCCCGAAGCCAATTTAGCACTTCGCACTTGTGATATCCGTGACTCTGTGCTCACTGAGAGGATTTGGTTATTAAATGTCAAAATCTGTCCCAAATACTCGTGAGCTTATTTGAGATGCATTTTTTTTAAATGTATAAAAAAGTAATTGAATTTTTGGAAGCTATGATTTTTAGAGTCGCTAATAGCAAATTCTCGTACCTTGAGATTTTTCGGTCTGTGTTATGAGCGATAAGGATCGATTAAGATAGCCGAAAATATGGACGAGCAAATATTTACCACTGCGATTCCAGCGATAGAGAAAGTGAGAGAAAAAAGGGGGCGGGGAGGGGGGAAGAAAAAACGATGGGCCAAGAGATGAGAGTCTCGGGAGAAAACTGAATTCCCTCGGCGTTGATGCATAGGTAATTTCGTGGAATGTTCGGTATTCTGCACGAGAGGCGGCTGCTATGAGCGCTTGAAAAATGTTCATCGCTCTCTTATTACCAAGAGTCTGGCTCTCCTCTTCCATCCCAAGTGAAAAAGGAAAGGAAGGAGCGAATAAAGAGAAGAGGTCGGCCAGGCTGAAGCAGCGCAGGACTCGGAGGAGTATAATCCTGCGTGGAAAATTTAGCACCCGATGGGAAGAAGCTCCGCCACGTTCCCTCGCCCGGTTTGCGCGGAATTGCCTCTATCCTTGAAAATCTGGAGTTCAGCGCCAGCTGCTATAAGCTGCACGACGTGATGAAAGGAAAGATGAAAAGTTGTTGGTTAAAAAAGAAAAAAAAAAACACCACTACCATGAATTAGTTGAAAATGAATGGTAAAGAAATTTACGCTCAGGCGAATGCGGATAATTTATCTCGCTGTATAACCAAGAATTTACCCGACTGATATCAATCAAATAGTTCATTCGTTGGCTGTTACATTTCCATAAATCCAATATCGAACTTCCTCGAATATAAAACATGTGCGATGAACAAAAAGTGCAATATTTCAATTGAAACATATAATTCAATTGGCGCGTGGTAAAGAAAATGCACGCTCACCGGAAGCGACTGATTCATCTAGCTGTAAAATAAGAATTTACGTACCCACGGGTAATGCGAATGAAATAATTTATTTCATTCGCGGAAGGGTTCATCATGGGGCAGCTATCAATGGCTTTTTGCATATTATGCATATTGATTGCCAAGCTCACTGTGCACATCCATAAATACGATATTGGATGCGGGGTTAAGGGTATTGAAGTTGAAGAGTACGTGGGTAGCGGTTCGAAGCGGTCGAAGTAGTCGCGAAGTAGTCGAAGAAAGTGAGAGAGAGAGAGATAAAGAAACGAAGCGAGTAATACGTTTCTCGAATCGATATGTAATTACAGTTCGTGGGAGCACATCGAGAGCTTTACGACGTCCGACCGACTAGACGTAGAGATTTTCGGCCGGCGGCACAAAAGAATGAGATGTTGCCCAGCGTCGACAAAAAAAAAAATAACATCCAAGGTACCGTCGTAATGAATAGAGTCCCACAAGCGTCAGGGAATAAGATAGCAATTTAAAGCAGACCTCGATTCTTTGTCATGACTGAAGACAAGTTCCTTACTCTGAGCAACGATCGAATGAACTCAAATATCATAAAATAGCCGATATTCCCAATTTTCAATCTGCCACAAAAAATTATAGAAAAAAAAAAATTTCTCCAGTACGAAAAATCAGGAGTTTCGTTTTCATGAATTTATCGTCAGAATCTTAGCATGCGATATGTAAATCCACTTTTTTTTTTTTAGAATATACAAATTCAATGGAACTCTACTTCAAGGTGCAGTGCTATTATTAGCTTTTTTTTTCTATTTTGTTTGCTTCCAAATAATGTGGCTATTCGGTTAGAGAGAATAATCGGTAAGCTTATGGGCAGGTTACAAGAAGTTCCATTTACTCTTACTAAATAACGTGCGCGTAGAGGCGCGCGTCACCGTAAATAGGCTGCCAGAGTGTAGTAATGTTTCACAGTGGAAGGGTGGCAGGGCGTACGTGCATTAGTATAACACGTCGTTAAGCCAGAAGTGAAACTCATGTGTTGAATGGGCATGGGTGTCGGGTCGTAGGCATGGGCGAAATAGCTCCGGCCGACTGACAGTGTCAATTGACAGGTATAACAAATGCGTGGAGTTGAGATAACATCATGCCGCTAGTCGTGCGACTGCATTGGTTCTCTTGTTCAATGTTCGCCTCGCTTCCTCGTCTCGCACTCTGGCCGCTGTCCGACAGTATCAAGAGAAACTACCCTCTCGCTCAGCAGCGTGTACAGCCTTTACGTATGATAATCGAGTTGGCGCACATGATTGCCAGGGGACTTGTTACTGCAAACGAGAATGGCCAAGTTGTGTATGCGTCGTTAGAATGTTTGAGAGCTGTGTGATTCGGATGGACAAAATCTTGTTGCCATGATCTGGAATTCCAATGGCGCCCACGAATAACACTATTGATCATCTTTACCTGGAATCCGAAAAAAAAAAAAAAATAATAATTACCACCAAAAAAAAGTCCAATGGAAAAAAATGTTTTAATAAAATGTCCCATGAAGCTGGGAGACCATCGGGGACGTCCAGATTCGTTAATGTCAATGTACGTCTAGTTACCGCAAGTTGTTAATGGCTATGGTATTTGTGTAGGGTTTCGGAAAAAGCTCTCCCGACGCTTACACAAGCCATTGTAATAACTGTATGGAATATGACACCTTGTCGTTGTTGGGACGAAGCGAACACGATAAAGGTTGCGTAACATCAGCATCCTCGGGGTTTTGTATGAACCTATCAATCGATATCCTTTACATGCATCTGTATACGTGTCAAAAGGAATATACACAGTATGTATATATAGTGTTGTACGTAGTATTGACTATCAAATAGATACGAAGCTCTTCGCGCTGGCTGGTGCTATCTCCTCGAGCCCACCACACTTGGCGAGAGTGAACGTCGTGTGGACGCCATGTGCACCAACAATGCCGAGAAGTCGATACCAAAACTGGCACAGACAGATCGGGTTGTCATTCTCCAGTTGTGAGCCTCATAACGCGGATGGAAATCTAGAACTCCGGTTCAGCCTCCATTTTGTGGTCTGTCAGATTAAGGTGAGAGCAAGGTGAGAAGAGTAACGTGAGACTAAGGCGAACTTTAACCTTCCAAATCATGAGGAATCGATTGGATCAAGCTACCTCAATTTTTATCCAATTAATTAATATGAATGGTCGAGTGGAATGCGACCTCTTTCAATGTTTATGGAAATGGACATAATGGATGTTACAGATCCATCGTTGACTAGACCCGCGCATGCATCCGATGTGAAGTTCTTATGCAAACTGGCAACTTACCAAGTCTTCGGTATTACGAGGTGTCAGTTATGTCACCCAGCTGGGCTACTCCTCCCATCGCGAAAATTCTACCCGCTGTTCGTGGGCATTCGGGGGCTTGGCTAGACAAGACCAGCATCGCTTCTATTTCTACCATTCTCCCTCGGCTTGTTCTGTCGCTACTCCGTGTCTAGACAAACCCATACATATGCAGATACGTGAATACTCCCACCCACACATAGGACCATTATGTTCCATCCGATACTCCTTTATTTTCATCCTCTGGCTCTTTCGTTTGTCGCTTCTCGACATTCGTGAACATCCTTCCTCGACATCCTTAGCTTTCTCCGTCAAAACGTTGCTGGTCCCTATTTGAAGATATTATCAAAGCAGAGGCCGAACCATAATGGCTCTACCCACAGGCACGATCGCAACTTTAACCTTGGGGCTATTCATACAAAGAACTCATATTCGTACACTCGATGACAAACACAAGCAAAGATACATCAATCGAATATGTAAAGGAGTAGTTCGATATTTATTAACTTCGAACTACACTTTTCGAATTTACGAAAGGGACAATCCTGCAACGTTCTTGCCGGGTCGAACAATGGGTTATAACGTTAGACGATCGATATTAATGCACTCGATTCTGTTCCTCGCCGACGTGGCTCCACGACCTTTACCTCCAGCAGACCCACTCCCAATTGTTTGAAATTTCGATTGGAACTACAAGCCTCTGGCGATTTGCGCATACCCGATGTAGTTCAAAGGCTTGGACTTCCTTCATGCATCACTGATAATAGGTACGTGGAGCACACATCGCAATGATCATTGGAACCCACGAATTCGAACTTCGTTCGCCATTGTTTGCCAATCCGTAGGCTGATATGAGGAATCAGGTCGGTCATTCTCAAGGCCGAGTCACAAAATTTGTAGATCATCCACCGAAATCCATGGTTCGTATTCTCAACCGAAATCCTGGGAGGTGAAGTCATTTTGTCTTGACTTGAAGTACATCGGGAATACCAACAATAACATCCTATTTCTGTAATCAACCTTCGCTGTACTTGACTTCACCTTGTGGGCCTTTGAACATTACCTTCAATGCAAAATCATCTCGGGGTTGTATTTCCCGAAGGGATCGAACAAATCACTGCACCATTTACAATGTACTTTTTCCACAATTCTACCGAGTCAAGCTTAAGTTGTCGACCGTACTTCAGGTCGCTTTGATTTTCGCGTGTAAGACGGCGTGAAAATTGAAGAATCGAAGAACCATGAAGAGCAATAATAACAAGCTGCGAGCATCGATTTACCTTTTTCGCCATTCCTACCAGGGATCGTTCCTTTTGTTTCTGGATCAGTCGTTACGTTGCCAGAGCATACGTGAAAATGATGGTGGTCTCGCGGAGAAACGGGAATACGGCACCATTCAATGGTTCACCAGTGGTCGGGAGTCTCAAAAGGAGCGGAGAAAAATCGCCCGGGGCCACGATTTCACCGATGGTTCAAATCCCTTTTCAACGGCAGTTTGAGAAATCCTAAATTCCGTCGGGGTTGCGATTAAGGAGGTTGCCCGCACGAGTCGTGAATAGGAATTAGGCTCCGGGATGGTCCTAGCCAAGACACCTAGGTGGGCGGGTTGCACCCGCAGGGGATATCACTGACGCCCGCAACTCCCACAACCACCGCCACCGCCGACCCCTCCGTCAGACCAAACCGGTGGCGTACCCACCACAGAGAATTTGTAAGCGCCAGGAGTGGAAGTCTCGATGGACTCGCGGCTCTACGGAAGCCGATAGCGTCGAGGAAAATCAACCCATTGTGAAGCTGAGAAGCGTCAGTTACACAATAGCTCACGCGATAACCCAAAACAAAGAAGAAAAAAAAAAAACAAATACAAAAACAAAGCTTCCATGAGGAAGAACAAATACTGCAACTTTTGTCGTCGTCATGATTGGTGTCCAATATGATCAGCACTGTTTCGCAACGTCAATGTCATGCGTGAAACTTTATGCCATATTTAAACCATGCATGACAATTCATAGGATACTTAAATCATGCATGGTTATCATCGTACCCAACTGAAACCATGCATGGGATTCCATATCATATTTAACCCGTGCATTGGGACTTTGTGCGTTTTCCAATCACGGCGACCGCTCAATGTCCCCGATTATGGAAATTGTTGAACCCCCATTTCCGAAGTATTCACTATCGACATTTCTCCTTCCACATTGAAGCATCATGAGAAATCACGGCGAGCGGATAAACAGCTGTAATACGTGCTGGCACGATGGGTAGATAGCTTTCGACGGAACATCACGACCCGTAACTTGTTTGCGGCGGACCTCGACGTGCGACACACGAACAATAATTTAGACGAGCGATTGATCGCTCGACACCTACAATGTTGGTGGTTACCGTCAGCCTCCGGAGTTTCGGGGATGCTCGAATTTCGGTGGTCACATACGATGCTCGTACCTCTCGTGTCCATCAAAATGCCAGCACGTTCCAATTATGTTTCGTGTACCATGCGATACCTTCCGTTGTTTGCGGTTTTAAACTTTCATGCGTCCAAGTATTTTGCTTCACATTGTTCATCATTGTATCTTGTCCAATGAAATTGTCTGTTGTATCGTGACAATGCGGTGGTCCTTTGATTGGTGGTATCTGATCAATAATCCATTGTTTACTTGAAAGAAAAAAAAAAAAAACAAAACAGCAGATGGCACTTTATATCCGCCTAAATTGATTGGAAATGCTGTACCATTGCGCAGTAATTTTTAAAAAATTTCTCCTGACACAATATTTTCTCGTCACTGATTCTGATTCAGTAAAACTTCTCTAAATGTCCAGAGAAACTCTTGCATCGAGTTTCTTTATAGCTCGAATATGCATAAGTACGATAAATCCTGGGAAGAGACTCGTGCACGCGCGGTGACGCCCCGCGGGGTGGAATTCAAGTTTGCTACTTGCCCCAGGCTTTCTGACGAAGTAAGGTTAAGGGAATAAGGAAAGGATGGGGGGGGGGGCAAAATGTATGTTTTCCCGGCAAGACGTTCACGAAGATGGGTTTAGATGGTCTTTGTTTAATGGTCTCCAGCTCTTTCTCTATCTTAACCTCTCCTATTCTCTTTCTCCTCCGTCTCCGGCAAGCTGATAAATATGCAATGGTCCGGAATATAAAAGGAAATAGTGTTAGGAGAGATTGTGGGTGTGCTGCGCTGCCAGTTGCACAGCTACCGGTATAGAAAATAAGAATGCACCAACGAGACCGCGCTGCACTTTTCGGACCCACATACATTAACCGGATTTACCATGCCATTTCTTTAATTGCCACTGAAAAACTACCCAATTGCACGTTGCTCTTTTCTATTCCGCGCCCTGTCCTCGTATTCCGAAGATTTTTCTCCTTCATTTCGTACACTCCACACTGAACCTATTTTTCGCCTTCTAAAAATAAAATACCCTTGCAATGAATTTTTTTTTTCCGTAGAATTTGTTAATAACTTTTTTTGGATAATCGTTATCCAATATTAATCTCTCACGCTTTCACACTGTATCACAATTGGCTAAAGTTATTAAAAAAAACAGTTTTACTACCCTCGAAAAAAAAAAAATAAAAAAAATCCTCAAAAAATAAACGCAGCGATTTTAATTGTACGCTCAGTCTGGTATGCAATACAGTGGGTATATAACAGGAGATATAACATAATAGTTCGAGCACAAGGAAAATAGCTGTTGGCTGGCGAGTGGATATGCGGGCATGCATCTCGTTGTTGGGGAAAATTAATTATAAAAATCTGCTTGAAAAGTGGTGCGAGTGTTGTTGCCATTGGGTGGTGGTGTTGCTGGAGGGTGGAAAAGCCACAGAAACGAAAGCATTCGGACGGGTGCACATTGAACAATGGTGGTAGTAACCAACGAGGATCGCGCGGCGGCGGCACCGATATACGTATGGAAAACGAGTGTTACCAATACCATTAACCATGTTACCAACACAAGGAAAATCAACAGAACCGCGAATGCCGTGCCGCGCGTTACGGTGATACATTTCGCCGTCCCGTTGGCCGACTTTAACTCTCTCGCCCCTTTACCTCGACGCTCTCTGTACCGACCGCAGCCCCCTTGCCCAATATATCAACGCCGCAATTTTTGGGCAGTTTTGATGCATCGCCGTAATATCGACGATACATTAATCCAAGGTGAATGGGACATACATCAGCCGCTTACATAATTTTCACCTCTGCTATTTATTCTAGACCGAAACGTCGGTACCACTGTGCACTCCCATATCTGGTCACTGGCAATGGTGTGTGTGGGTGTGTGTGTGTGTTTTGTCGCTGATCGTTTTAACTGGGGGTTATTGGCGGTGGACGTGAAGAATCGAAGCAATATACATTTGTTTTTCTTCTTTATTGCCAAAACATTGTTTTTCATTCATTTAAATGAACATCAATATACGAACGTTCAAGGCGTGTGTGCTTTGAAAAAATTCATCGTTTACCGAGGATTTAATCTGGGGTTGATATATTGTACACTTGCACTGACAATCTCGGAGTTACGGTTAGGATTTGGGGTGAAATTTTTTTTTTTATTATTATTCAACGGAAATTATCGGTTAGGAAACGTAACTTTTTAAGGACACACACACATACACTAATTTTTTTTTTTCTTTTCACTAACGTCTGTGCAATTGTACAATATATTTGTGAGAATTTCGTACTTTATTATTTTGTAGTTAAATGTGTTTTGTAGTAATAATTTTTTCTCGTTCCAAAGGAGAGGTTTCAACGTCACAGATTTAACTGTGCTTTTTTTTATTTCAATTTTTTTTTTTGCCACCGAAGTAGCGACAGCGCCTGAACGTTTAAGAGGGTGCACCGTTTATTGTTTCCCTTTGAAGAGCTACTCATAAGACAAGGCACGCTTCTCCACTTTCACGCTGATATTATCGGCAGCCGAGCAGCCCTCTCTTCTTCGCTCGAATTCTCACTCTCGAGCGATTAACAACGAGCGGCGAGGAAGAAGATGAAGTAGGGATGTATAAGAAGCCGAAGAACGCTCGGAGAGAAGAGACGAGCAGTCAGGAGCACGGGAAGGCACGTTATACCGCCTCCATATTTATTACGAAGACCCAAGGCTTTCGCAAAAACATTATATTCCATTTTCTTCAAGTTGTGTGCAAACCGTACCTGCTCGTAAATCAAATTTGTCGAGCAAAAACAAACTTTTTCAAGCATTCTTAAAAATCATGGAAACCCTGCATATTATTTTATTAAATTAAATCCATATTTCACGTTTTGACATTTTCCACATTTTGATTTCGTCAACTTCAATTTACGATACACTAGATCAGGGGTAATAATTTTTTTTTTTTTTCAAATTTTAAGACCAAATAACGAAGAACTGTATGTGAATTTTTGTGGAATTCTTGGGAAGATTTTTTGGCGGCCTTCGGACGAGAAAAAAAATGGTACTTGACTTTCTGCCGATAATGAAACGCCGGTTATCCAAACTCCATATGGGCAGGGTTCGATTACAGATTAATTGTCGAAGAATTGGCTCGACCTCGAGGCTTAAAGTATTGCCACGGGCCGCCCCTTGCGATCGCGGCCAATTTCAGGTGGCATAATTTTTTTTGTTCTATTTTTTTTTTCACGCATATATAGAGCGACGCATAGCACGTCGTAACAAATTGGCCCATGTCTCATGCGGTCCGCGAGGGGCCACTGGCCGCGTGCGTGAAATACCGCAGTCGACCAACCAGCTGCCTGTACGGCGCCAGGCCCATTACTTTGTGGCTTGCAAATGGGCGCGTGCAGTCCGCGCATTAACGTCGCAGACTCGTTGGTCGAAAGAGCGAGGGAGATGAACAAAAATGTAGGGAGATAAATAAATGAAGGGCTTGGTAGATCATTGTCCACGTTGAACAAAAGCACTGAGTGCGACGTTTACTAAGTACATGAAGACTGTAAGTGAGGACAATAACCCTGAAGAGCTTGGAGTGAATCACTATTTCGTCCAGGCACGAGAATTATTTAAACAAATACATTCGTATTATTGTAAAATGAAGTGACTTTGATTTTTTTAAATAATTAAACTACCAAGTCGAACAAAAATTTTACGCATCTCTTTTGACTGCGTTTGAGGCGATTTTTTGAGTGTCTGGTTTCTGGTCGTTTTCAGGTATTTCGAAGGCGATTGTGTGAAGAATTTGACAAAAGACGTCATCATCAAATGGTTTTCTTTGTGCGAAAGCAAAAGGAAAGACAAGTGCTGGATGTGTGTCAAATGGTAGCTCTCGACACTTGCAGACGCCTCCGCACAACTCAAAAGTTCGAAGAGCCTCGTCTGACTTTCGCGTGCGTACCGTACACGCCTTTATACACATATCCCCGCCTTATATCTAACTGCTTTGAGACCTCCACCTGCTCGAGGCGAAGGCAATTCCCTCTTTCATCTGTACACAAAGCCAGACGAAACAAGACGTCAACCCCCTCGAGTTTCCATCATCGGCCGTTTCTCCGTATAGACCAGATCCATCTGAACCCGAGTCAAAGTAGATTTCGCGACTGGGATCAACGCGAAGGACTCGTTCAACGGACTTCTTGTGTCGTGGCAAATAAGAAAGACAATCGAAATAGAAAATCGAACCGATGATACGACGATCAAAAACTCGAAAGAAAACAACAAGAGGGACGTGAATAAGCACCTACAAGACATTCGACATGCTGAAGAGGCTGTCTCTCCCTTTTCCTTCGGTTCCCACCCCATCTTGTTGACTGCCGTAAAATATACGGCGTCCGGCACGAACTCCTGTCCAACGGTGTAGAATTTTCGAGGTATTTGTTCACCAACATATCAGCGAGCACTCGTGACACGCACGCGGTGTGAACGCAAGCGAATGTGCGGGCGAAATAGGAAAAGGACGCGGAAACAGTGTACCATAGAGATTCATAATGACGCCACCAATCTCGTCCCATTCTTGCGCCATAGTCAGTGTATGTACACCCCATGGGGCGCGCGGGGATGCGTGTCGGTGCCGCTTCTAAACCACCTTCACGCGCCATTGAATGGCCCCGAGCGTCAAGCCTATCACGTGCCGTTAAATTGTTTCCGGATGCGGTATTGCGCACCACGCAATGCAGCGCAGTGCGCCGAGGCTCCGCAGCACCGAGTGCATCCTACGTGTTGTATTTATTGGCTACTTTATGGCGAATGTCCTGTAGAACGCATTCGACTATTTCCCATGAGTCTATTCTCATGCGGAGAAATCAATGCGCGTTGCGATAACTTCGACTTGGAAAAGACCGGAGTTCCTGGTTTATCAGTTGAGCTGGAGAACGTCATTCCGAAATGGTATTGATGGTATGATATTTTGTATTCGTTGGCCATTAAATGTCGAGAGTACCGATGCAAATCTGTATTCGCCTTTTCATTTTTGAGCCCAGATCACGGTGCTTTCGTGCTTTGCACTTGATGCTGACGGAACTCACGAAATCGTGAAATTGTGGTATCCCATTTGCATATCCTTTTTGTTGTAAATAGTAAGGTACTGGAAAATTACCACAACAGTCTTACCCTCCATTTGATACTTTATTTTTCGAGTCCACTGATCACAGGTATTAGAGTAATGCTATTAGTATAAATACCGCGTGCGCGATGCTAAACATAAAGAAGCCCTTATTGAAAAGCTCTTTGCCGTGGATGGAGGCGGGAATTCAACATCGTTGCAACATCGTGTAACTCGACCACATGGAAAGACTCATCCTCTGGGGTATACGTGTATCGAGAGGCTTGAAACCCCGCGAGGTCCGCAATATACCGAGTCCGCGAATCGATACACAGCTTATGTGGCCATCTCGCCTATTCACTTTTCATCATCATCGCTCGTTCCTTCCTCTCATTCGTTGGTGAAGCGAACGGCTACCGGAGGTGATGCAAAAGTGCTTTCCACTGCAGCGCAAACTTTCCGTATCGTCTCGCCGCAACTCAGATTCGATCTAGGAGATCAATATCGAGCAGGCGGCCTCATAATTTGCGTACCGTACTCCCCTTAGCCGTAATCTCGTCTTAAATACGCGTTACCTACTCAGTTGCCTATTACGAGAAGTATCTTAAGGGATAACCGTCGTATTCAACGCTACACTGTTATTACTGTATTCTCGAGCAAGCAGCTAACAACACTTATGCTTTCGCATCGTAACACTAGATTAAGTCATAACTCGCGGGTTCGCGAAGAGGCGTGTCCGAGAATGCCGAGATAAACAATTCTGACAGATGAACCTCCAAGTCCAATTTTCATTCGTTTGTAGTTTACCTTCGAGCTGATAGATCTTCGCCATTTGGCTACTCGAAAAAACCGCGAAATGCACCTAGAAGAAAACTAATTTCACGTTGCGCTGCGATTTCTTGGACGCGACAAAAATGCGCGGAACGCAGACGGAAATGAATTTCTTGTTGCACGTTTCCCTTTAGCCACTTAAAAATTTATGTAGCGCATTTAGATGAAAATAAATTTTTTGTTTTTGAAACTGCGATTTCGGATAATTGAGTGCTGGCGGGCTTGGAATAATTTAGACCATGAGGAGGGGAGAAAGGTTTTCTACAAACCCAATAAAATGTAGGCTGGAATTATGAGACTCTGAATAGCCAGAGCCAATAATAAGAAATTGTCGTTTTCGACACCGTAGCAAGTCCTCAGATGCGTGATTTGGTCGCGGATGCAAATTCAATGAGCCTTTTATCCTGGCGCCATGTTTTTTTTTTGTTTTTTTCTCCCGAAGTTCACTCGAGAGTCTAGGGTCGTTGCCTTTCCCAACGCCGATCATCGCAGTGTTGGTTCTCTTCTGCAAGGCTCTTTCGCAAAGTGAAAAGAAACTAGGAAACACGAAAAAATATGTGCGAGTCTCTGGCACCTGCGCTCGAATGCAACTGATGGAAAGTGTAGAAATAAATATTTTCGGTTTCCGTGCCAGTGCGGTACCCAGCTGCAAAGCTCGGCTCGTGCCTTGCCAGTATTCCCAGCCATTTCCGTAACTATAAATTGGATGGTCTATGAATATATAAATGCATCGGATAAAGTTTTTCGCGAGTATTGATTATTCCCTTTCGCTTTCCAAGTTTTCGTCCGTTACTGCCACTTCTTGTTTATCTCCGGATTCCTTAAGTAAGCCCGAGTTCTCGAAGCTTTTTTAAAATCATTTTTGTCACTTTTTACGTTTGACGTTTGATGGGAAATGTTTTTCCTCACTGGCTGAACGCTTTTCGCTTCACCGAAGTTCCACGAAACAATTCGGATCATCTTAGCCAATGGAGCGCCGTGAAACTTCACTGTCACATGGTCCACCGTGACACAAAGTTGCCCTAATGCGTGTTTGAAAAGCGAATCATATCCGTGGCACCTGTGACACCGGCTGATTCAAATACAATAGCAAAGACTGGATTAACCTCGCCACTTGTGTCATCCGTCTCATTGAATCCTTGATTTGACAAACTATTGACAAACTATTTTTCAAGCCCAACATGTTCGCAAATTTTTGCCTCGCAAAAATGTCTCAATGGCAACAAAAACTGACAATTTGTTCCAGCCAATCACTTCATTCGCTTGTCGGCTGATAAAATGACAAACTAACCGTGATACTGAAAACAAAAAAAAAATAAATAAATAAAATGTATTTATCCTCACTGCCCGTGGGAAAGTTAGTCCGATAAAAAATCAAGGTTGTTGCATGTAAAAGTCTTTGGTACTCGCGGGTTCAATGGACTCGAGACAGTTCGTCAAATTCGCTAACCCCGTTGGGAATAACAGCTCGTGCCACTGGAAAGCATCATGGCCGAGTGGAACCAATGTGAATTTGCAAACCAGTCTAGTACAATTCCCAGCGGATTTCAGCCAGTATTCCCGCATGCTCGTATCAACTATATTATCTCCGCATTATTGATAGTTTAGCGATGCACACGGAATATACGTTGCGTGGCCTGGTGTAACCGCATACACGATCGTTTCCGATCAAAATATTCGACAATATACAATAGGATCAATATATAACGCGCATATATGTTTATCTTTCTGGTACGCAGACGATTATGTGACAAACTAATATTCGTCCGAACGATTTACGGTTAATTTCGTTAGCACATTCACGTCGAGTAAATTCGGACGAAACAAACGGGGAATGGTTCGGGTTTCAAATAGCAGAATCGTTCGGAGGATCCAGGGGATGCGACGAGGGTGAAATTGGAGAGTGAGAGGGCGAACGGTTCCACGCAACCGACGACTACGACTATCGTCCAGCCCGTCACACCTCCATTTACGTCGGTTTCAATCATACGTACCCCTATAACGAGTCTCGTTGACGTCACGTTCGTACGTAGAACGATTCCCGTCGGGTTTATCGAGCGGACAAACGACCCCCGGAGACGCATCATCGCAGCTGCACCAATGCCAGCAAACAACATCACACCGCGTACGTGCCTTCTACACTTTCAATTTACAATTCAAGTCTGTTTGTTGGATACATGTCGTTACGAGCTTGCAACGTGGCCTCGAAGATGACCCGAGAGTTCCCCGTTCGCAAATATATTAATATCCGACAAGTTGAGCTGGAAAAATGAACGTTGATCAATAGGAGACATCTGAAAGTACACAAGTCCGGATTCGTGTATGTCTTCAACTCAAACTCAACCGTACGTCTGAGCGTCCAGGTTTTTCATCACTGTCCCCGGTAACCCGATACATACAGATAGTATATCAACGTACGACAGCGTATATTACGAAATTGCGTATTTCGAGCGGGAAAACACAATCATCGAACATCCCCTCGAGGGTTGTACTATCGTCTGGAATTGTTTTCCTTAACCGATTTCACTATAGACGCGTTCCACTTCGGTCGAATACTTTTTTACCATCTCGAACGTGTTCCATAATTGATCGTACAGTATTACAACAACACAAAGCTACTTTTTGTGGATTTCTTCAGGTTCCTCAATTCACTCGAATCATAATTGGGCTCTCTTCGAACTCCTAAGTCCTGTAAAACAAATGTCAAAACAAAGTTCGATAGAAGCCAAATTATGATTATGATTCGTCCCCAATGCTATCCCAGTTGACGTAACAAAAATAGTCTCACCTTACGTAAATGCATTTCTAACTCGAGACCCAGAGGAAGTGAAACCTCGCTGTTGAGTCGTGCACCTCGGTGGCAGTTCCTCATAAGTTGAGAAGCGAGCGTGAACTCTGAGCAAAGGACTCAGACACAAGATTCTATATGTATACACGTGAGAAGGCTCGGAAGAAGGTTCGTGGGCACGATGGCTCTATGGTGGATCCACATGGAGTATGTGCCCGTGAGCGCAATTGTATTCCCCGTTTGTTCGCTCGGTTTCATGTGAGCGCAGCCCTTGAGCCTCGCCGACCTGCTGCAATGTTAGCAGAGCAAGTACCAATGGCGTGGTCGGATTTTCCCTTGGCGGCATTGCTCTCATACTGTGGTACCACTATTCGTGACGAACTCGATATCGCATGCGCGCCCATTGAAAATTATCGGCATGGAAGGATCTCCGGTATGATTTCCTGGAGATGGGTATCGACGCGGGCGAACTAAGACTGAGCCAACGATGGGTTAAAGTGAAAAGAACAAAAAAACAAAAACAAAAAAAACAAAACGAACCATGCACGAAAGGAGAAATTATGGAAGGTCAATGTGGCACTGCCTACTGCGCCGCGTTCTGCCACATTCCTTCAATTCACTGTGAGCGCAACGGCGCGCAAGCTCTTTCCCTTGGCTCTCTTTCCTGTGCGCGCAAGCGAAATGTGTGCATGCATGCGAATTGCGATAAGTAAGCACAGTGCCGCATTTTCTGGTGAATTGTAGCCTCGAAAGGAACGCGGTCATGTCGGTCACCTATGAGAAATCTTCAGCAACTTGCTGAGAAAAACAAATACTTTTTTTTTTTAATACCGAGCGCACCAATTAACTTGGAAAGAATACCCGGTATCAAAATGATCTTACGTTTTTTCTTACCCGAGGTAGCTGCAAATAAGTACACGAATAAAATAATGGTCTCTTGTTTTCCACGAGGTCATTTTTAACAATGAACTATAAAGCTGACACCTTTATAATTGTGTTGAGAATCTGAGATGGAGTCTGTGCATTCCACCATGGAGTTCAAGATGAATGATGTCATTGAATAAAATACCATGTTCCGTCCCCGACTATCGAGACTCTATCCAGGACTGTCCAACCTCCATCTGCTTGATTAACGCTTGGTACGCAGTGATCAACTAGTAGTTGCACTCTCGAATGGGTTAAAACCTATCCAACATGTTTATTGCACACGTAAACGCTCTTCGGTTCACGAACTCCTTGTTTATTGTGCGGGTATAAGGCACTTGCATGAGCGCTTCCGGCATGTGCATATGTAGAATAGCTCCGAGGAACTGCAGAAACAACATCACCGCCGTGAATGTTATAACCTTCCCGTACTTCCTCACGAATCTTCTCTCCACTTATACGAATTGCTCAGAATCAAAGCAAAAGGAGTTTCCGTGGGAAAAACTGGAAGTGAGTAGAGCGCTTTTTTTTTTTCAAAAATATACTTTCACGCAAGTGAATGTGGAAATGTAACCGCATGTGAAGATAATTTCATTCATATTCCGATGAAACTTTGGAACGTCTGTCGCATCATATTCTCCAAAAAATTCCGCCTCAAGTTAATTGCACATTCGCGGTATTTGCCCAATTGTCTTGGACTGGCTTGAAAATGTGTTAATTGACATTCCTGCGGAAAATCCGCATCTGCCGTCATATGTGAATATACCGCGTGTACAGATGGACTATTAGCTCGGAACGGGGTCCGTTAGTTTCGCGTGTCGTTACGGTTTATAAGCATAGGATGCGTTCGACGTTGTGAAAAGACGAGCAAATGCGCGGATAGCACCGGCAATAGAGTGTATAGAATAGAGGAAGGAGCAAACGAGGAGTGAACGAGCGCCGAGTGGCCATCACTGCGGCCGGCTGCGGGATGCGGGAGCAAGAGGAAGAGTAACGCAGAGTCTACTTCTTCTGTAGCAGTAGCTATACTGTATTACAGTGTGCCGGGTACGAGAAACGGGGGTCGATGCACCCAACACCGCGCAGCCCAGGCCGAGCAAACGTCGTTTCAACGTCTGTCCCGACGGAGACAGTGGGACGTAGACGACGAAGTCGACGGGTGATATCTTTTCCCCAGCTGCGGAGACAGCCACATCGACTTACAATTTGACATGGACTAGGTACCTGTCACCGGCCGGCGTTGCGCAAGGGTTCGGCCAAGCTGCAAGAAAGATTTCCATCGTTTGGCAACCCTGCCAGCTTCAGATTCTCGCTACACTCTTCGACTTAGTAGCGAATGCTTTTGAAAAACCGTTCACTCCGTTAGTTGCGGCTTTGATCGGACCGATTGAATCAGATAGCGTCACATTCCAAGTCACGATGCGGAAAATCTTTGTTCCGTCACTACGACTGGGTCCATTTCCGGTGGATTGCAATTTTTTATTATGATCGCAGTATATATTTTTTCGCGGTCGTATTACCCGCTGGCAGCTCTGTATTCCGGATATCGGGAACATTGTTACGTACCGATTGGACGTTTTCAGTGAACTTTTGGAAAAATGAAAATCGTATTGTTTTAAACGAGCCGTCGGATTTCAATCTATCGCAGATGTACTCTCGCTCGGTGGTGAAAGTAATCCGCGGTAAAATCTACTCCGCTCGATATCGTTCGTATTATATCAGTTGCGCGGTTGGCTGTACGTGCCGATTTCTATTACCTCCACTTACGCGGTGGGTATTACGCGGGTGTAAGCAAAAAACGTAATGGAAAGGTATAGGGTGAAGAGAAAGAACGAGAGAATAATACAAACCGGGGTAACGGCCCCGGATCACCCCAGGAAATAACTCTCTGATCGGCTGTTTACGATTCGATCGAATCGATTTGCTAAATTTATAGTCACGCGGAGGCCGGCGGCAGCAGCGGCGGTCGCGTCGGCGGACTCAAGCGCTACAACTAACTCTCCAACTAGCTCAGAGCTCTCGCCATTGCGAGAGAACTCCGGGCCTTAACTTAGCGATCGGTTGGTGGTGTTCGGTGTGTGGCTACGTTGGCGCGTTAACGAAGTCGATCTGCCGGGGCGAACGTACGACCAGGAGAACGACATACTGGAGGATCGTTCAGATGCACATTAAGGCGTAGTTAGTTGATAATCTGTATATATTCCAGGGGAGACCGGGGTTAGTCGAGTTACGAGCAAGATCGATTAGACCCGTTTAAAAATCGGCAATTGCATCTTGCCCTCTACAGATTTCTCATGCATTGGTCACACTGAGCATTTACTACCGGTTCGACCATGGGCAACAAAAATTAACGCGCCTGAGATAAACCGATTTCTGCATCACGAAGCTATCGTTTCTGTGACCAACTGAATTGTCGAGACCGATTGTCCGAACCGATCGATGATGAAGTAGATATCTGCAATACCCTGTAGTTATGTACCAGTTTTTTGTTTCAACTTTCCTGTCATGTCCTAATCGTGTCTATGTAAATCCGCGTGATTTCATACGGCAGATTGTTTATTTTTTCTCAGGAAAATCGTACAATATTGCTCACGGTAGACACTATAGTGAACTTATCAGTGAAGCGTAACAGCCTTGCCGATAAATGAAACCATACGAGATGACGATGAGACAGCGAAAATGTATATGCTATAAAGGCCTGATCTCGTTCTACTCTCTTCTGACGTGCCTCTTTACCGACCTGTCTCATGTGCGCGTCTTTTTTTAACGATTTTTGTCCTCATTCTGTGGCGTTTACTGGCTCAGTCGCATAGCCATGCTCAGTGAAACGACTGAGGAAAGGGGACATGAAAAGAGCAAGATAGAAGTAAGAGGTACACTGAAACGACGACAACGACGACGACGAAGAGTAAAGATGACGACGACGAGTTAAGACTAAGAAGGCGCAAGGCTCTCGGACTCAGTCGAGGATATAAGCATAGTATATACATACTGCATCGAACAGTGGCTAACAGCACGTAACGCCGAGGATAGACAGTGAAGAAGATAGAAGTAAGAAAGAGATGAGAAGGTTGAAAATAAAATAAAACAAAGCGGGAGGAGAAAAAGAGTGAGATGGCACGAAGATAGGCAGATACTTCTCCCGTATTCCCTCGCTCGGGTTCCCTTGTGTAATGCATAAGAGTAGAAGCAACAGCAGCCGGGAGAAAGAGTAACGAACTGGCAAGGTCGAGTGTGGTAGGCCAATGTCTCGTCCTCGCGCGTACTTACCACCACTGCGATTTCTATTACCACTACAACTATTACAAGGCGAAACGTACAGGTAGAGGAAATGCGGTAGGAGTATGTATAAAGGTAGTATACGCGGAATACGCTCTGTTGTTGCGCTTCGTTGAACAGTTGCTTCTGATCTCAATGTCAATGTCCCAATTATCGACTCTTCAGGCTTTACCTTCAATTACCAGTTGCGTAATTGTTGTTTAGAAACATTTGTTACTCCATTTGGGAACGCCTTTTTTGGGTATCCGAGTTCAATGACATTTGACACGCGGAAAATATTATTGTATTCGCCGCAATCTGGATTCTAGGTGCCGAAGAATCCGCACTTCACTGAACGACGATGAAGTGCAATAATGATCACTGGCCATGATCTTCCACAGTGTTTTATGGCTTCGGAAGCTCCACACTTTGTTGATGGCCCCGGGTATTGGTGTCTGCCGGTGAGCCAATGGCGAGGGTGATCGCCAGGAGGCCGCAGAGAGGAAAAAGCAACAGTAGCCGCAGCATTGCAAGGCCGCGGCACCGCAACCATAGACCGAGAAGAAGAGGAAGTGCGATGAGAAGAGGATGTGGAATATGGAGAGGCGAGACAGAAATTGTTCAGGTGGTTCGATTAAGCAGCACCTGTACTTACCATGATCAAGGTTGGGTTAGGTTTTCTGAGCCCCATCGGTTCACCAGGTTAGTTAATAACCTCTCCAGCTTTTTGGGGCACAGGTAACTTTGCTCTTCGCACAATGGTAGATATATACACTCCGGTGAACCACAACTAAGTTACGTTCTACGTGTCCCACATTAGGGTTCTTAGGTTTCCTGACCCCCCCTCGGTTCCCCAGGTTATTTAATATTCTCTTCAGCTTTTTGGGGGCACAATCAACTTTGTTCCTGCACATAATAGCTGATATATACACTCCAGTGAACTGCCTCAAAGTTACGTTCTACGTGTCCTTATTCGCGATCTACCTTTACAACGATGTATAAGTATACCAGTCGATTCCCATTGTTCGTAATTGGTCGTAACGATCCCGCGTCAGAGCTCGTACGTCGCACGCGCGTCTCTCACCGGCGGAACGTGCCGGTACGCGCAGCCTGTTCGCGGTCACCCTTTCCCTTCGTCTCCCTTCTCATTCTCCTTCTTTTATCGTATTTTTCTTTTCACTTCGTTCTAACGTTCTCTTTTCTTCTCTCTTCAGCCCCCTGCCCCCCGCTTTTTTATTCATTCGGTGTACACCCTATCCGCGCCTCTCCTTCCTCTCTTCGTCTTACCCACAACGTTGACGTTCTCCACCTTTTTGGTCCTTTCCTTCTTACCTTAGTTACTTCTTTCGTTCACGTTCTCTCGCGGATTAACCTCCCCCTTCACTCGGCATCGTCGAAGAATTTATCGAGAGCACGATCGATATTACCGCGAGTAGAAGAAGGACAGAAGCCGAAGGGAAATCGTGGAGAATGAGGGGCCCGCGCCGATCGGCCGTCACTTGCAGCACGCCACTCCGCACTCCCGGCACATGTACTCTACTCTTAGACGACGCCGGGAATCCCGCGACGGCAACCACGACAACGAAACGATCCCGAGCCAATTTGCTACCACGACGTGCTCTACAAAATCACCGTTTGCCCAACGTCGTCGCGACGAGATCTTTAAATATATCGCAAGCGCAAGAAGTAAATAATACACGGCGAGACTGCGGTACCGTCAACGTTTTTACGTCACGTTTCACTCCGTACACAAAATGGCCGCCATACAAAATGGCGCGTCAAATAATACAAGTGTCGCAGTTTTGATGAGATATTGAAAAATACAAAATGGCGAAATTGATATGGCCGATTATATACAGGATTTCCGAGTGAATAGATTTTTCTACAAAATCCACCTACAACTAGGTTTAGTTATACTACATTTTCCGTAGGGTTACGTCTCCGGAAATCGCATAACCCATATTAGGATGCCATTTTTAATCCTATTTTCGTTAGCTTTTGGAATAATAAAGTAAATCGTGTCGTCTGCTATAAATTGTCGTCGCGCTTTATTTTTCTCTCCGACGTAAAATTTTTTGTAAATCCTCTTTAATCGCTTCACTCCGCGCGTCTTTCTCGTAATCGTGTTGCTTAGTCGTAGGTCTCTCGCACTCAGTGATTTCTACGGATGTTTGCATTCGCGACAGAAGGAATCTCTAATGCGTGGCCTCGCTCGCATCGTGTACAGCAGCTCGGTTGAATTGGCGTTGCAGCACACTCGGCTACGGGACATCGTATTCAAATGTAACTACGCGCTGCCGGTGACGGCGTAATATATAAACCTGTTATATGGAAATAGATGCATGTTTTTACCGCGGCTTCCCCGACCTCCTGTACCTTTCTGGTTGCCTCCCCTGTTCACCGCCTTCCATATCCGCCCCTTTCGACCCCTTCACCACCGAACAACTGCAGCATCCCGCCAACATCAGGTATGTGCGTCGGTGGGTGTATATTATATAGAATATGGGGCATTCCATGTCAACTCGACCTCATTCTGACCCCCGACCCGCCCCAATTTCATCCCCGATTTTTTATATTATTCTTCTATCTCTAAGAAGCAATCACAATTTTTATCAGATTTTTTTTTTCATTATTTTATAAGGTTATGATTATTTATAATGACTGTACTGAGGGCCGTAATTTAAATTTTGTTTTAATTCTCATAAACCGTGAAAAAGAATATCAACATTTTTGAGCTTCGGCTTCTTACGAATTTTTTTTCAAAACGATTTCTTAAATTTTTATGAGCATTTTCTCAGATACAAAAAATCATAAGTACATAAATTGTTTAAAAAAATCTAATAAAAATTGAGGTTGCTACCTAGAGATGAGGTGATAAGCTAAAAAGATCGGGGATGAAATCCAATAGGTCGTGGGGTCAGATCCTGGGTAGAGTTGGCATGGAAGAGCCCGTATACAGCTACATATAATACTGCGCTGGTGAAGCTGGTTGTGCGCAGTTATGCAAGTCAATTTAAATACTCACCCCCTCCGCTTTCACCCCGGGACACCACATTCAGCTTGTTACCAGTTTGACGAGCTCTTCGCTTCTTTATCGGTTCGATAAAGCCGAACGACCGGCGTGTGCACCCTTCAACCTCATCTCTGCTCCTCGTGGAATATTGGATATTATATAACAGACAATAACTAACATCGCTAATTGGATACACAACATTTTCTCCATTCGGTGTCTCCTGGGATGACTGCGTTCTCCTGAGACATCCTTCGCCGCTTTGTTGTATACGTGTTCTTTTTCTATTCATATAGTTCAGAGACGAAGATTAACGATGCCCCGGGGTAGGAGCTGAGTAGAGGCTCCGGAAATGAGGCTCTCGTGGGATCCGCTTTGGAGATCTCTCTTTTTCCTTTTTCACATAGGAAGCTTTGTTTTCGGCAATTTTTTTCGTTTTTTTTTCCCCCGAGATTCTTATGTCAATTCAGAATGATCCAAATCTTCGAGAAAAGTGGTTTAGAAAAAAAAAAAAATGTCCATATGTGAAGATTTAATTTCTCTCACGAATTAAATTTTTCCACGTATTCAAATTGAACAGAATTTCGAGAAAAAAAAAACAATGACTATAAAAATGTGTAACGTTACTACACTCTTGAATTAAATGTAATAATCAATAAAAGAAAAAATGGCGATAACATAAATTTTCATGTATTACCAAGAGTGTATGCACAGTGATGTGTCGAGGTGAAGAAACCCACCATTACGGGGTCGTTGGGAACCAAATAATGAGGGCCTCGACCATTGCGGAATATCAGGCAGATTTACATCGGAGTTCGCATACAATGCTAACACGTTAAAAAGTGAAATAAGCCGCTATAAAAAAAAAAAGAAAAACGTAAATATAGCCTAAGAAGGATAAAATGAATTCACGAGCGGCTTCCCCCCCGTTAAATAATATTCGAGGCTCTCGAGCAGCCTCCACGAGAGAGTCCTGTATTTATCATCAAATAAATAGTAACCTCATCTTTTTACAACGCCTCAGGTGGGATAATATAATAACGTGAAATAATAGCTCCGTTGGACTAGCTGCGTTATTTCTATATAGGGCTCCTCGATACCTCAGCCACATGCGATACTCGACTATATATATATAAGTGGAGGAACCTTTATACCGCTATGTCCGACCCAGAGTACTGCCCGCTAATTACGAAATGATTTCCCTCGCGAGTCTCTCCTCGTTTTGCCCTTAGACACCGACCCTCAACGTCGTAGACAACGTATATACGTTTGGTGGTGGTGCTGCTGCTGCTGGTGCTGCTCCCGCTGATTTCCTCGTCGTGCTTGCGGACGTCTTCGACCCTTCGTGCACAAACTTCAGCGCCCCGCGAGTTGGACCGTTACCGCTGGTGCACGCGGTGCATCATGCACTGTAAAGTGTACAGAGGTGGACTGCCGGGGACTCGAGTGGTACACCGAGACGTCGAGATGGTCACGGGGGGGCATACAAGGGGCACACCGTGCCGCGCGCGCCACAGCGTTGCGAAATTAAAATCCGTTCCTCGCGAGATGCGAACCGATCACGAGATATATATACACTTTTTCTCGGCGCTCCTTGTTGTTATTATACAACGTGTATTATATACCATACGGGGCATTCCACCTGGCGTCCACCTGGAACTGACCTCCGCATTGAGTGCGAAATTTCTCATTTCATCGATAGGATTCTTAAAGACGTTCACAATTTTATTTGTATTTTTTTCTACCGGCTTTTAATTATCTACTCTCTCTCTTTGTAGAGCACTAGTGCGAAAAGTTTGCACCAGTGTGGCAAAACTGTGCGAGAAAGTCGATTTAACGCACTCGTGCGAAAAAAGTGTGCGAGAAAGTAGAAAAAAGGGAAATAATTAGGAAATACAGTGACTCTGTGGACAGCAGCTGAAAAAAATATTTTCCATGCCAAAAATCATTCTTAACATTTTTTCAGAATATTGACAATCATTTTTTTAATTCGTCGTTCGATTATGATGGATTAAAAAAAATCGTGGGTCATTGCGAATGTGGAAAAAATGATATTAATGTCTCTAGAGTTATGTCAACTGTATATATAATTGCGGACCCAATCGGAAGGGTCAAGGGTCAGAGCCAGGTCGGAACCAGGTGGAATTGCCCATATACTACATCGAGTATAACTGTATCGAGTTCACGGTCGTGGATGTATAAACGACGTGGGTATTATATGTTTGTATGCGAGAAACGAGGAAGAAACTGGGGAACGCGGGGGGGCGAGATATACTTCCTGTGTAATAAGTCGCCGGGGTCGCTGATCCTACTCTCCACTTCTTGCGGGTTTTCTATCCTAGCGAGTTTATTATCGCATTATACTGCCTCGTTTCACTTAGCCGCAGAGAAAATACAGGAAGAAAATCATGGGTGATGAAAATCAGTGGGTACCGCGGGTCACTCTTATGGCTGTGTTATTCTTCTTAGCAGCGGCATCATCGTGATTTCAGTTTTTGCGGTCCTCAATGTCACGTGCCTTTCCATATTGAAGATTGCGTAGCTTAGTTAAGTGAATTATTATTATTATTTTTTTTTTCGAATCTATAAATTGCCTTAGCCGTCATGAAACATATTATTTTAAAAATTATTTATTTATCAGCGATAAAAACATGTTTTTGCAAGGGTTGATATATGCACTTATGTCGCCTATGGAAACCCATGATAATTTTGCTACGATTGAATGGAGCAATTAAATTTTATTTTAATGACCTCCTTTATTAATAATTAATACAGAAATTCGTATGCGATAGTAAAAACAAAAAATGCTAGTATAAGTTGGGAAAAAAAATTATTTCGTTTCCAACTGTACTCGGGTCGGAAAGTGAACCGGAAGCAGCGGTGTTTTTTTGTTGAGACCACAGAGTAGATGGCGATTCATTTATTTTCGTAGGTTCTGCGTTCCCTGGCCGAGTATCAAAAGATAGCCAGTCTGAAAAAAAAAAAGAAGTAAAGAACTGCGCATTTCACGTTGTTTTATTTTCCTGTTTTGCGGTGTGACGGTGATTTAATTCTCTTCCGAATCACTGAATTCCATGCTCTTGGCGGGCATTCTATTATCGCTCGTTTGAATTAGAACAGCACTACCAAAATTTAGACACGTTAATTCTTTCATTAATTTCGATAAAAAACTCTCTTGGAAAAAAAAAAAAAATCTCAAAAATCCTAGCTAAATAAAAAAATAATTAAAAAATCAATCTAAAAATTTTTTCGTTCAACGATACTTTATTTATTTTAATTAAATTTCATTATTACAAAATTTACGAAAAAAATTCAACACCTTCGCATATAAATTGTGTATAAATTTGCCTGCAATTTCTGCAGAGTTTATATATGCCCAATTTCTCATGTCAGCAGATATAATTTTAGCGAAGCCTGAAGAGTTGTGTTCCTCGCTTCAAGTTCGACACGCCTCGAAGAGCCAACAGCAAAAGCGACCAAACGAGCTAGGCGAAGAGCCACAGGCGCCATCTCGGGCAGTCGTAATTCTCCGAAGGAATTATAAATTCCTCACGCCGCTCGGGCCATTCGTAATTATTTCTTAATTATTATCTCCCCTCGGTATTAAGATACGGTAAGGGTCTCAGGGAGCAGCGCGAGAAGCGAGCTAAGCCAGCGCCGCCAGTAGCGCCAGAGTTAAATTACCTTTCGCCGTGGAAATAAGAGAAGCCAAGTGCACTCGAGACGAGGACGAGCGCACTCGATGCTCTCTTGTGAGCTCGTGAGTGCCGTTTTCCCTCTCACCTTCGCCGCTCCGTACAATGAAAATTCTATTCGAACAAGCGTCTATGTGTTATTCGTGTAATTTACATTCGTGACCATTACGTAGATAATATAAATTGTCCTTCCCACAATTATGTATATGTACTCTCCTATCTCTCTCTCTCTCTTTGTAATCTCAAAAAATTTCATTTCATTCACTATGGTAACCGAGTACTAATCTCGGCCACATTACGAACCTCAAATCCTGTGGAATTAAATTATCGGGCAAATTAAATTTATCATTCCACACAATGTTTATGCAAATTACGCTGATACGTAAAATGTATTTCTCAAGTTTCAGTTCTATTTTATAAAAATTGACGTTCGAACAGGTGAATTACTTTGGATGTCCAAAAAAATGTAGAGTCCGCAATGGAGATGATAAAAATGAAATATGAGCGTTTGAACGATAAATCACGTCGATAAATAAACTAAATAATTGCTCGATTCTCATAGGCCTGAAGTTACGTTATGTATACACACAAAAGTATATAGCATATGTCGAGTGCTTGACCGGTGAACAGCAGGTCTCTTATGTTCCTCCACCGTATCCTTATTCCACTCTCTCACCCGTCACTAGGAATATAGAGATCGTCCGGTTGTGCGTGTTGGCGAATACCGTCGGCGATCTAAGCAATGATATGACGAACGCACGGTCCCGATCCGTTCCCGAGCCTCAGGAGCGACGAAGAACCACCGGGAGCCTCTATTCACCGTCCAGACTGTGGCCTGTTGTTGCTCCTACGGGTTGCTATTATTCGTGGAGTGTTATTCAGGGTCGGTGGTGCTCGGATCTTCGGCTCTCCGGTCACGTATTCACGCACAGACAATAATAAATACCGTCCTGTTGAAGGGATCCGAGGGAGCAGTTTATTTTCCGTCCTCCTTTCACCGGTACAAGTCCCCGCGGACTCGGTGAGCTTGTGTATCCGACTCATTATCCTTGTGACTTATGACACATGAACGAAGGTGACAAGAACAGCGTGGTTACTTATACAGTGCAAATCCAAACACACGGGGCCCCTAAGAAAAACCTTAGACAAGTGTATTTACATTAGTGGGATTATTATTGTTATTTGTTTCCGGCGTGAAACTCGTTCAGGGCTTTGGTCGTCAACTTTGTTTCGTTCCTTTTCGTTCAATCGCTCGCGACAGGTCTTCCAGTCACGTTTTTCCAGTGCGCTACTTTATCACACTTGGACGGAAGTGTCGGACCGAAAAAAAAAGTGGTTAGTCAACTCTGATCATCACTTGCACCGCGACATGCAACAACACAAAGTACGACTTAGTTTCAGTCGTTAGTTTACTGAGTCTAACCAACTATTAGTTAGGAAATATCAGTTAATAGCAAACTAATTAACTGGCGTAACCCATCAACTTGGGTGTGACTACCGTCGATGGTGTCATCAGCCGTTTATCTTCAAGGTGTATGTTGAATTGACTGAAACGCTCCTTTACTTTTCTCCGATGTACAGATTGGCATCACTGCGAATGAGGCTCACAAATGTGAAGCACTGTACCGTGGTTTGTGTTGGGATGGTATGGAACTGGTTGCGCTGGGCTAGCTTTAAAGCAGAGATGACGAAAGCGGTGTAGCAACGTTGACCTAGGTGTAGGTTCACGTGGAAGATCAAGATAAGAGGGTACGAGAACGAGGGGGATTCGTACATGGGATCGGAATACACCGAACAGTGGGTGAAAACGAGAAGGGGTCGAGGTTCACGGTGCGCAGTGAGATTGAGGACTGGACAGGTCGGATTTAGCCCGCTATCCATTGGGGCTCTATCGGCTCGTGCATTGCAACGGGACGGGAGAATGAGAAGGTATATGACAGCCAGAGAAGCCTCTAGTTCGCCGATCTATCACAGGGATCTCGCAGTGAGAGTGCCGTGACTGATGCCACGGTGCATCTGGTGGTGTAGTCGCATCGAGCACCACGACCCAGCATCCATCGTCTCTTTACCCGTTCTCCACTCGTTCTGTCGAGGGCTTACGCAACTGGAATTGCGGTACCCAGTATTGCGATCGATAATAAAGACGACCTATCATCTCGTATTCGAAATGAATTATTCCGAAATGCATCACCAATTCCTGTTTTGTTTTTCACTATGCAAATATGGAATTTGTGATTTTCTGGGTTGGAATATACGACATAAGTCGGCGAAAGTCCAAAATCTGATATCCTGAAGAAAAATAACATTTTTTAGCCGGGAGTGGCGTGTGGAAATTCTGAAATCAGAATTGGCCAAAAGACATTTTTTAAATAAAGTGTCGCACTAGTCTGAATAAATGAGACTATGCAATGGCACGTCCAATCACAGGATCGGCAAGCACTGGCATCGATATGTAGATACCTCGAATACAGGTATCCCACGAGGTAATATTATAATGCAATAATGTCCGCAAGTGCACATAGTGATGCACTTTGGAGGATGGGTGGGCAACTCCCATAATGAGCTCCCATGTTTGTTCGTGGCTTGGTTAGCGGTCACATAAGGCCGACCATCATTGTTTACCGAACACCCCTTCTATCTTGCCCCTCGATCGCCGCTACCACATCCACACCAGCCATTCCTATTACACGTTATCCGTTCAACTAGTATCACTAATCTATTATTATCGCTGAACTTAGCTTCTACTTACCTACCATCATCCATTGGTAAATTATTCTTAGACAATTACATTGGTCAACAGACCGAGACGTGCTAATCAGTGACATTACGACTATTTCCTCAATACGTTTGGCAGGAAACGAAATTAAAAGGCTTGGCTAAATTTCCGTCGATCAATTTGTCGATTTATTACTACCATTATTGATAATTCTAATGTTTCCGATTTTTTTTTCTTTCTGTATTGACGGTGCATTGATTTTTGTTTCTTTCTGTATTGACGGTGCATTGATTTTTGTTTCAGGTGAGTAGACGGACAATTCAACACGTAACTGTTGTCAACGGTATTTGCTGTTGATGAATTGCACTGTAATTTGGTGAGTCCTCGAGTAATTAACAAATGGAACCGGTTGTTTGATTTGTATTGTGTGTTTAAGACTATCGACCCACAGAAGTGTCGCGTTATTCACTCGTATACCGGCAAAGTTGTCCGCGTCACGGGAAAAACGTACTCGGGGAAAATATTTCAAAGGCAAATAATGAACCCATCAAAGTTATGACCGTTCATATCGGTGTACGGTCGAAGTCTCATAAATTAACCGGTCACAGTTTTCCAAACTGCCGCGACAAACAAACAAATTGCCAGTCCGTTGATATTCAAAGGGGGTCATTTATCAACGTTAACTACTCTGTAAACGAAAGTTTCCGCTTGGCGACGTTGCTAAGTTGATTGCATTCGCTTCTCGGAAAAAGTCCATTAATTGCATAAAATGTGTGTTACAACTTATCGATTAAAAACGATTCTGTGAAGAAGGGGCGAAAAATCGATGGACCATTTTCCGGTAATTATAGATGACTAATAAAGTGACTTGCCGAAGAAATTCAGAAAGTCATAGAAATTTTCTTGAGAAAATATGGAATGTCAGAAACCAATGAAATCGAAGGAATTAAATTGGAATTGTGACAGAACGTTAATTGAGGTGAGGCAAAAAATAAATTAGCGCTATTGTTCGAGAAATGGTTTGCGATTATTTCACGTCTCATGAAATATGTGGTGTAAAGAGCCGAGAAAATGGCACCTGAGTTGCCAGTGAAGCTACTGAACGGAAGTGGCAAGCGAGAGGATATGACTAACAAACATGAGCTCACTGTAACGAGGGTATTCATCAATTACAATGAAACAAGGTGAGATCTTAAGTTGCGGAAACGAAAGATTGCGTCTTACTCTAACGAAGTGAAGAAGGAAGGAAAGGATTCATGAAGTAACTGGCAAACATTAAGGGACTATCGCCTTGGGATGCAATTAACATGAGTGGCTCACCTCAAATTGCCAAGTGTCAGTTTGAATGTATGGGAACATTGGAATTAGAAGATCATGAATTATCTACCGATTCATTGAAGTAAGAATCGCAATGTCATACCAAAAATGTGTGGCATTTGTCACTGAACCAAAGCGATGCCGGAAGGGCAATAAAGCCGAACAAAAGGATTCCAAAATTTAGTTTATTTGTCTTCTCTCTCCGAAATCCCGGCTCCAACTTGAAGAGCACATTTGGCTGAGAAGACAAACATTGAAGCATCTGGAATTGAAGATTTAATTGCTGACACGACGATAGATTAATACAGAACGGCACTAAAGTTTCGAAGTTGGTGAAAACGAGTGATAAGAGGGAGGAAATAGGCAAATTCTTCATCTCTTTAACTTGCTTTTACCATTCCGACTACTCTCAACGTTTGCGTCTTTAACGTTAACTCGAAACTAACAAACTCATTGCCGGAGCTTCTTGGGAATCGCAGAATTGCTATAAAATGTTCCTCGAGGTAAAAAGCGAGTCAGCGAACTGCGTCATGGGAAGTAAATGAAAAAGATAAAGAGAGAAAAGCAGTTGGTCAATGTGCGACCCTTTGATTAGCACTCTCGGCGAGTCAAGACACCAGTGCACTCAAGGCAGGAAGTTTCTGGCTTGTACGAGATTTCCTCTTTCTCGTTTCCGTCGGTTTCACTTTTTTTTTTTTCCCCGCCAGAATCCTCGTCATTCCCGGTCGACGGTAAATTCACCTGGCGGCTTCCTGGCTCATGACGACGTTGATGTGACTCACCAATTCTCTGTCCTGTTCCCTTCCGCCATCCTCTCAAACTCATACCCCTGTATTTTGTGTTCCAACCTCGTCCACCTCTCGCACCAGCGACCAAGTACTTAAAACTTTTTACGGTTTCCTCATTGAAAGCAAGCAGACGCTCAGCCCAGAGGTTGTGTTCCAACGAGGATGAAGCAAAGCGGACGATGACGCTCCGCTGCTACAGTCAGCTTGGTGCTGCAGCCTGTGCTGTTAGGGAAGGACCTCTGGCAAAAAGAAATGAAGTAGTGGCAGTAGGAACCATACAAGGAATGAGACCAAGAAGCTCAAGAAGAAGGAAAGGGTCTGACCTAATATCAGACGCTCCCAAACCACTTCGTTCCTGGTTCCTTTTCTGTACGTTCGAGATCAGTGATGTCAGTTGGAGAAAGAAAATTCGCATGCGGATTATTGCATATGTGGTTAATTTTGAAAAATCAATATGTGTGTGTTCTATAACACATATAGAAGTAAAATAAAATAAAATAAAATTCAGTATTATAAATAATGAAGATTTTTAACAACAAATTCAGCTAGAGAGTTTCTTCGCCTTTGACCTGGCACATCGCTGTTTGAACTTGGCGAGAGAATTCTTAAGGAAATCCACCCGGCAGTGCCCTAATGAACCGGAAGAACGGGAGAAGCGTGCCGAGAGGCGGAAAGACCCGTGGATAGTCACCTCAGCACCAGACTATACCCACGAGACTCGGTAATGAATGGTGGAAAAGCCCGTTGAGGACTTTGTTGTGCAGGAACGTAGATTTCGCGTGCCGCAAAAATAAGAAATAGTAGAGGGACAGTAGTTGTGTCGTTCAAGCTGTGCTCCACAGTTTCTTCCTACTGCACTGTGTCCCCGTAATCATAACATCGTAACTTAGTCTTGCGGACGCCACCCGCAGTGGTATTTGCCGGCGCTGCAACCAAAACCGTCCCGTCCCTCTTACCGACCGAGTTTCTTGCTGCAATTTCTCTCGTGCACCTACTATGTATTCCGCCCACTATCATTGTTTGCCTCTGCTTACGGCAAAACTTTGATAAAAAAAGTATTTTTCACCTTCGCAACCTCATTCGTACCATGACAATTGTCTATTTTATCGCTTAGCGACAAAATTCACCTTACAATTGACCCATTGCACAGTGTCGCACAATTTATTTACGTATAATCGGTGAAAAAAAAAAAAGTTATCTACCTACAATTTTCTTAAGCCCAATTATTTATCCGCCTCTGATAAAATAAATGTAATTCTCATGTATATCGAAAACGTCAAATCAAACGTATCGACTTTCACGTCGGTAAAGTGAAACTCGTAGAAAATCGTGTACTTCCATCGATAGAAATGACATCAGTCAATAAATATGACGTGAAAATTCTGCGCCTCCGCAAGAAGGCTACGTAAAATCGCGGAAAAGGTCCGAGAGAACTCCAACGAAATATCCGGGGGTATTGCGATTTAATAGACCGATGGTGCGGCGAGGCTCGAGTGCGAAAGTAATTTAGCGTCTCGGTCGCTTATTTCACTTTCATCAAGATCGATCTCGCTCCAAGTTTTTCCGTCCTCTCTTGTTTTCCTTCGGATATTCTCTTTCTCTCTCTCTCGATTCTGGGCGCGGTATCAGAGTCAATCCGGCGGCGTAGCCAAGATAACGCCCTTTTAATCCCCAAGTGATTTACAGTCCATTCGTGACTTTGGTGTCGCTCGGTCGCTGCTGGAACCATTTGTCCGGTGTTCTTGCTGCGGAAAATTCTCAGCTCTCTCGTTGGCTACTGTATTTCTATTTCCATCGAATACCTTCAACATTACCTCCACGGTTAACGCAGGGCGTACACCCTTTGTGCCCTGTGGTTTGACTATAGACGCTGCGTTATTTACCGTAAAATTAGTGTTCGTAGAGTCGTTGTTACGAAAGTACTTGCTTTTACTTTTTTTTTTTTTTTTTCTTCCGCCATTATATCTTCCGTCCGTTTTCTACCTTCTTGCTATTCAGTCTCACTTTTTTTTTTTCTACAATTCACCGCCTTCCGGATAACAATTCCCCTGGACTAGCTGGCAACCGGTTATTGCCGCTCAGAGGCGGAACTAGGCGGCCATCACAGTAGTTCATGTTTGCTTTGCGAGCAAATTATAATCTGCTTACCGCGGCGCGCGGATACGCCTCGGTTCTGGCGAGAGCCAGCCAAGAGACAGAAGCAATTGCGACTGCACGATTGTTCACCGCTCGGGTATCTCGATCCATGGCTACGACGATCCTGTTAAATAAACTCGGCTTCGAATAGCCTGTCGAATTATTCCCCGAGATCACCGCGCCAATAATACTATCGGCTCGCTCCGGAGCGAGATAGCTATTTTATTTAATTAGCTTCCGAATTATCATTATCGACTTATCGGCTATAATATTAAATATGCGTGATACCCTCCGACCATTTTTCTCCCTGCGATTAACCATCACATTATTTTCATTCCAGTTTCGCGTGGTAATCCGATGTAACATCGAAAGCCAATGTTCCGGACGCTTGCTTCTCAAAGCGTCGTTTTTTCCCCCTGATATCGGCGTTTTTACATTCCGCACTGCGGTCGCTTACCTTTTGCTACCTCGGAGAGGAATTCTTGCTTTCAGGAATTTTTTTTTCTCAGTTTCATTTTATGTATTACGTTGGAAATAATTAATGAAATTTGAAACTGGACCAAGACCATTTTCTTTACTGACAAATAAATGTTTGATAATTCAGGGTTGAAAAAAAAAAAAATTATAATGTAGACTTGACGTCCAGTCTGACTTTAAGTGTCAAAACAAAAATACAGGCCATTAATATTTCCTGATATTTTAACTTATATCGACGAGACAATTGTTCGAGCATTTTTCGATATTGAAGTGCACACCGAAGTCGAAAACAAGACAACCCGTCACTCGCAAAGCGAGTCACGATAAAATAGCCAGTGCTTTCGAACTATTTGAAGAGTCCGTCAGTGCGTTGTTCATTTTTGTTAAGTTCGGTGTACTGTCGAATGTTGGGCGTGGGATAAGCTCTTCGTGTATGTGTGGAAGTCGAGGCCGTTGCAAGTGCACAGTTTCACAAGAGTTTGCAAGAAGTTGAAGAGCCCCTTCGGAACGTTCGCCAACGTGAACGGTGAACGAATACCTTACCATTCGTCACGAAAGCCACGTCATAAACTTGGAAGAGAGAGAAAGTAAGATGGACAGACACGAAGAGAGAGAGCGACGGTCAGAATCGACGCTCGCACATTTTCCACGAGCACGAATCTTCAACGTGACAGCAACGCAGTGGTAAACTAATAAATAACCGTTCGTACAGTCATATAAATTATGCACCGAGGCTGTAACTCGGGTATTCCAATCCCGTGACTAAGTTGCAAATGAAGGATACTATTCGCTCGATTATTTATAAGTGACATTAATCATTGGTCGGTAGGTCTTCGAATGCGGGAACGAATCAATTCCGAGGGTATTAAGAGACGAATGTTTCGCTGTTTTTAATCTCTGTCATGCATCTCCTCTCAAGTAGATCGATGATCCTTAAATCGAATTAAATATCCTCTTATTTTGCCGAAGATCTGCAATCACGGTAACCGGAAAGCAGATTTACATTTTCGAAAAAAAAAAAAAATCTATCGACTGACATTGACATTAGGATTACAATGATAATATTTCCATTTTTATTATCCGTTCGATAGCAATATTTTTTTTATATCATGTTTAATAGCGGAAAAATTTCATTTGCTATTTCGAGAGCATTGTTATATTCTGGTATAAACAATTATGAGCTTAAAAGCTCGAGAGCATAGGTGATAGTTTAATTCGCGAAGGTGAATTTCGTCGTGCGAACATTCGTATAAATCCATAGTGGAACTGCACTGAGCGGGTGATGCACGAAACAAAAGGAATTCCGCAAATTCTGGGCAATTGTGTACTAATCGCTTTTCCGACGACGCCTTCGAGTTTTTCTTTACGAGTCGTACCCAATAAAACCGTTCCATTCCACTATCCTTTTTTTTTTCTCCTCCTCCTCTTAATTCCACTTTCCCGATTATGCCAGTTGCCTCAGCGCGGGAGTCGCGTTGTATTTCTCTAACTCATTTCCCTTTCTCGGCTCGAATCCTCGTTAATTAAATTGGAAATTCGAAATGCGATTGTATTTACGGCGCGGCATTGATTCCTTTTTCATTCACTGGAATGCACCGGGTATTTCGAGCTGCAGTATTTATCATCGGTGCAACGAATATTCTCCAGTTTCACGAGTCTCCAAACCACTTGCATATTTCGGCCTTTGTCTTTTGCAATCCAAGTTCCCATTGGGAGGATCGAATGTGTCATTAGTTTGTTTATATTTCTGTTTATTTATCGGAACATTGTTACGAACAAATTCCAATGACAATATCGGAAGAAGAAACTTGACTTCCGCTATTTTTAGATCAGAAGTCAAAATGGTATATTGCGTAAGTGCAATAACAAAGTCGAAATTTAAGTTCGTTTGTTAGCGTGACTGTAAGTTTCTGATAAATGTGGGTACCAATGCATACCTCCATATATCTAACTTTTCGGAAATGCTAGACGTGCTTGAAGCACGAGTCACCAAAGTCGTGGGATCGTGTGGTTCCTACTCGACCTCCAGCCTTCAGCTAACTGCAGGGGAGGGTGGGGTCATATACAAGACAACGTTGAAACTCTGGTGCTTTTAGTTGCTGTGTATATACTACAACAAGTCCAAGAACGTCCAAAACCGGAAAGTACTCAGTGGGGGTCAATAACCGCGGGTTTGGTAAAGTGTCTTGAAGACATCGATCAGGAATGACCAATTGTTGGCGTCCCGACTCTTGACCTGATATATATTGCCCGGTACTTAGGACAGGTCATGAAAAAGTGTATCCAAGCTCTAATTCAGATTTGTGTTATGTCCCATACTTTGACTTTGCCAGCGTCTAACAATGAAAGTTCAGTCCCTGGTGAAAAAATCATGAAACCCGCTGCTGAAGTAGTCGAACGAAATCGGCCACAAGCATAGATGAACATTCGAAGCGGAAGGTCAATTCATAATGTCACGCGAGGAAGTTCTACACGGACTGTTTTAGAAATTAAGTTGTTCGGAGTTCTTGCATAGGAATTATGCCGGGTACGATAAAGTTTCGTGGCGGGAGTTTGAGATTGCCGCAGTAACGTATAGAACAAGTGTTAGAGAGTAAAAAATCAGGAAACTCGGTTGGAAAGGGGGGTTGGGGGCCTAGTGTGGTAGAATAGACGGTGCGATAGAGTCTCAACACTATCAGGGACTCGGGTGGTATAACTATATGGAAAGGGATAAAGGTAGGATGAGGGAAACAAAGGACACTGGGGAAATACATAGAAGCGCCGTTCACGGTTCTCAGATTCGCTGGTAACGTTCCATCCACATATCCGCGGCACTTATACACCAACCGGTTCACACACACACACACACGCGAAGAGCGGCCAACTCGCCGTCTACGTGAGCAGCAAACTAATGAAGGACTTTCATAATTAGAAGTTTCGGCTTAATTACCTGGCGAGTATTAACTAACAAGTCCGTTCGGCAAGCGGAGCTCTCGGTTAGCTTGCAACGTGCCGTTGTGGCTGCCGGTGTGTTCCTTCTCATCTCTGATCCGAAATGTCATCTGAACGCTGTCTGGTCCACCTTCGCGGGAATCCGATCCGCATCATCCAACGAAAACTTCATTACGCACGACCACAATTATCCGACACTTGGCGTAACAATGAGAGAGACAAACTCTTACTTGCAAAGTCTGTTAATGAAATCGATTTTATGGCTGATACTGTGATTTATCGAATTCTAATTTTTCTGGAAAACAGGCTTTATCGGAACCCCACAGGAATGACACATCATCATTTCCTCCCTTGCGATTCAGCCAACGAACGTCGAAAGCTGATTTCAATCATGAGCTGTTCATCTTCCTTTCCGCTTACAGAAAAGCTCGAGTGGAAGTAGTGAATTCTCCACGTTCTCCAGAGTTAACCAGCATCTCAATCGATGAAACCTGGCCACTTCTCTCATTGTGTGTCTCGTCTTGTCAGTGTCTATCCCGAGCATACGAGAAACTTTGCGATACCTTTAACGCTATCCTACCTATTCGAGAGGCAAGCCATCTAGCCACCTATCCCACGAACTGCCACGTTAAAAGTATCCTGTCCGTTGCGAGTGGTACTGCTGTCTCATGGGAACTCGAGACTACGAGTACCCACTCGGCATAGAAATCAGTCTCGGTTTTCCCTATATCGGGCCAATAGCCCTGGCTACTACTTTGTCCTACCCCGTATTCCTCCGCTAAACGCTCTTTCCTCTCCAGCTAAAACTTTGTTCGATCGTGACGGGAGTTTGAATCATGGTATTATTGGTATCTACGACACGATCGCCACGGTTATTTCTCTTCCGCAGGTACCTCCAAGTACTTCTTGTCGTATATCCGTGGCTCGAAGGTACAACTATCTATGCACAAGAATAGTTCATTGATTTTATTGTCCCAATAATTCTTGTCTTCATGACATCAAACATGAATCCTCTTATATAAAGATTATGGTATTGATATTGACATTGCAATCACTATTTCTATGAGGGCATAGATCAAACGACTTAGTTGGTTAGGTTAACTCATATGTTACCATAACCAATTGGTTTGGTGGCCTGACTAGTGTTCACCTTTGGAGTCTATCCAACCGATTCCTTTGTTCCATGTATCACTTTGATCAGATTGATTTGTTCGGGAACTTGCTTTCATCGACGTAACAACTGAACATGTCATATTTTTCCGTTTTGTTACCTTAATTTATACAGGACTCGACTGCGAACCATCGTACAACGTCTTGTACTTAATCCGCCCCCATTTGTTCGATCATTTGAGTGAGTACCAACTAGATGCGAGAAAATGATAAAACGTCAAACGAGCCTAACCCCGGGGTTTCCTTGTTGCGCTTTATAAGAGTTAGGGTAAACGTGCATATCGCCGTGCGGTACACAATCGCCCAAGGTGCCTCAACTATCGAAGTAAGCGAGTACAGTGGAATGTCTCGTAGTTCACGGCCTAAAGTTCCTATCCATAACCTATAAAACCCCATCAACGTGTTATTATTTAAAAAAAAAAAAAAAATGTAACAAAATGACATTTGGCGTCGTGTCAAAATACGCGCGATTTTCCAACAATGACAGCTATATTTGACGTTACCGACCGACGAGGCTTCGTCCCGCCTTATGGGTATCTAAGAGGACTCAGTCGGTAACGAAAACTGTAATGAATGGCATTCGGAGACGGTAGCGATTTCGGGAAAAGGCAAAACATTACACGACGTGAAATTTCGTACCGCTTCTGATGGCATTTTCCTTTTACCTGAAATTTCGACCATTTTTACGTGACATCCATTTGAAAATGACAAATGTCTCTCTTGCATGTGGTACCTGACATGACATAACTGCGAGTGAACTAAGGGAGATTTGACTGTAGTCGGTTGGCTCGCGGGGAACATAGAATATATCGCACGGAAACGCACACGAGCGATAGCCACTCTCAGTTTCCCTCGGCCGTGTTGTCTCGTCCCATCCTTGTCTCTTGGGCGAGCGCATATTTATGTCCAACGATTTGCCTCGTCGAAGCGGGGAAAGGTTCGAGCTAATCGCGGCGGGGCTGCAGACGCCGGAGTAGCGAAAGAGTGAGGGCGAACGCGGGTATCGGTAATGCGAAACATGATTACTCGCCCAGAGATAATATGTGTAATAACAATCGCATTAGCCGGGCTCGAGATGCGCGGGCAGTTGAGCAGTCCCGGGAATCTGGTCTTACTTGGCATTCCTAGCATTATCGAATGCGTGGGCCGCAGTTTCCCCTCGTTTCTTCATTTTATCTAATTTAAGTTTTGTCGTGTTTTTTTTTTCTCCCTGTCTATTTGATCTTCAAGTTCTCATGTATTTTTATCTCTCCTTATTATAGACACGATAGCTAGTGATTATTTATCGTTCTGTTCCATATTTGGTACGGAAATAATGTGGAAGCTTTGCCATCAAATGGAAATGCAATTGATATTGGCAAAAACGATTTGTTCCATTACTTTAATTTTGGGTCGAAAAATGTTCACACAATTGGTCGGTCAATCAGATTTCAGAGGTTACAAGGTATAACAATCATACTCCGTCGTTAATCAGTAGAGTATTGCATGTTCTAGGGCAATAATGTTTCTTATGATCTTGGCTCTGCTAATTACGAACTGATTACGGCATCAAGCTCATTTGCAAAGTTTACTTTTCGCATTACGAGGCTGTAGGAAGGAGTAAAGGAGACAGTAACTGTACGTCGTATATTTATCTCATTTAGTATGCGAAAGCAGACGAGCAGCATTACTGAGAATAGTTTGAGTACATTCGGCACGAAAGGGAATCTCACCGTGACAATAATTGACAATGCAAAGTTACCTTTTTATTTCACAATTGTTCACAGTCAATTACGAACACCCTTAAGAATTAAATCAGATTCATTTTTTCTGAATATCTTAACGTTCCAAGCCCGAAGTCGAAGATCTAGATCATAGATCGTTCGACAAGTGAAAAATTCGACATTAATTATGACTCACATATAAAGTGATTACATTTCACACGAACAATTCTGCAAATATAATTGCATTCGGGAAGGTAATATTCCTCATACGTGCGTGGCCTTCATGACAGCTGTCAATCTTTTAATTCCCACTTATCACGTGGTAATTCTATTTAACGTAAACCTATTTGCTGTTGCTTTCTCATTATTGGTTTGTTGTGCGCGAACAATTATTCACACCTCGACTTGTATGGGCCCTTGAGCACGCATGCATACCCAGGAAATAACTCGGTGCATACAACATTGCAATCAGTACAATCCCGACACGTCTCCTCTTTTATAGAGCCTCTTTTGTAGGAACATCGTATTAATCTTCGCTCCTCGATCTACAACCCGAGTATTTATCTTCATTAGTTTTCATAATATATTTCTTCCTGTGCACACGCCTGTAACACTAAATATAAGTATTGCACAAAAGCTGATGCATCTCAAGAACGTAATGAACCGCGTGAGCATGAAAAAATGTGGTCTGTTACGCCCTAGGCTTTCCTTTAACGTTGTTTTGTCTGACTCCACTATAAATCACAATATTCCAATGGTCGATTTTGGTTTTCTGAATTAATAGAACAAGAGCAAGGCTAATATTTTAAAAAAAAACATAATAATAATTTATTGTTCCGGAAACGAAATAAGTAAAAAAATATTTTCTACGAATATTTTTTTCTCCATTCCTAAATGAAATATGAATTTGGAAGGGACAAAAACGTGGTGTTGATCGATTAAAAAAATATTTTGTCAGTGAAGGAGTCACCGATCTACGATCCATGAAAGATCTCTTGCAGCTCTCTGGAAATTCCGGGTTGCAGTCTCCGCGTTGGCACACTGCACTAACACACTCTCGGGCGACCTCTTAAATGGCCGGACGGAGATCGTATCTCCCGCGGAACCTCCCTCGTGAATATATACATCTTACAACAGGTTATCTTACAACAGGCTCGTTGCTCACCGAGCAACGAGCTCGAATGATGTGTGGCTGATCGGAGCTCGTTCACCCTCACCTTCCGCACGATATATGTTCACCCTAATTTTATATCTTACACGTGACGGATACTTAGTCAATTGCTCCATTTTTTACCAGCGAAAAATCAGCGTTACTCGAACGTAAAAATTATTCCAAATGTACCAATTGTACGTAACTAAATTTTTTTTTCAGTAGCAGAATAAAAAAAATCTGAAAAAAAAAATCAGAGTGATTCTTGGTGAGAGAATTTATTTCAATCTTTATTCTTCTTCATTTGAAATTAAAATATATTAGGTAATACCAAATAATTTTCTATTGGACGTCTCATCACAATAAACAAAAAATTATTTCACAGAAAATGATTTGTTATCCTTCAATCAAAATGTACTTCCTTCTGCTTTGCTTACCCTAATTAATATCACTCGCTACATAACTCTACTATTAAATTTCGAGTCACGCCACACCGATTATAGAACGAATTGGTGCACCGCTCTGAAACTCGATTGTGTACATAGCGCTGCCGAGGTACGATCGAAACCCATTCGGAATAACGCGTGAGTGGCATATAGAACAACAATTCACGTTGGTAACGTGGGAGCTAACCAAGCACCGGCAGCGCCCGACAGCTCAACAGACGCAGCGTACCTTTCAGGTTAGGTTCTCTCCCGTACCGATATTCCTTACTCAAACTAAATTCCGGCACGTATTCTCGGTGTGTGCCCCTTTCGCACAAAGTCACTGACAAGCGTCGCGGGCCCGTCGCACCGTGCATTAACAGAGTTCCAAGTTATGATCGTTTGAAGTTTCCATGAGCGTTAGCGCAAGCTTTCCTCAACCCCGTGAATTTCCTTAACGAATTATCCTAACTTGAAGAACAGAGTTTATGTGTGAACAGCATTAACGTTGTACGTATGGGGCGATCCACAACGATCGAACGTGGGTCTGACCTTTGGGACCTGGTCAGTGAATTTTCCTTTTTCAGAAAATTATTTTTTTATAATTTTTTATATCCTGGGGCTTGTTAATATGCTGGGGTATCTCAGGAAAATTTTAGACTAGGTATTATAGACGGTAAATGCAAAGAAGTAGCGGTAGTAACATATGTAATGACGATGTAAATGAAATTCCTGTATAATGGCTACGAAACCTTTTGAAGTCGACGTTGTCCATGAAAATGTGCTCGCCTGAAGCTTTTTTTTTTTTTTTAAAGCCATTATGTTTTTTTATTTCCACGTAAATTCCAAAGCTTTTATATGTCAATTTCCGGAGTGATGTGACCACCAACAAAACAGTGACATATGAAAAAGCTTTCGCACTGCGCTCACACGCATAAAACCGGACGAGCAATAGCATAACCAGGGTGTACGGAATCGTTATAGCCGCAGCATGGCTAACCATAGCGTCCATAGAGTCGAGCGAACAACTGGACGGCGCAATGCGTTTCTTGGGGCAGCGAAATTCCCACGAAGATCGAGCAAATCGCTTCCTGGAAAGGAGCAAAATAAGACAACGGGCCCGGGGAGTATCAGCGCCACCAAGGACGTAGAGAAAATACTTGGCGAAGAGTTGTCCGTCTTCTGGCGATGCTACAGCGTGCGTACAACCTATCCTCAGTGATGCCAGATAACACGCGGGGAAAATCCCATCTGTCTCCAACACACGTCGGCCGCGTCGTGTGCAGCGACAAGGTAATAACAAATTATAACTTATAGACAAAAATTCATTACGGGTAATACTAAATTTGGTTTTTAAATTAATCGTGTAACACACACTCACGCGCAAACACACTCTAACACACTTTGCACACACTTGGCACACATTTGCACACATTTGCACACGTTTGCACTCGTTTGCACTCGTTTGCACCCATCTGCACGCACTTGACAATTACACAATCAATTTTTTATATAACGTCTGACGTCACAGTGTGCTTTATAGGTGCGAAACGCGGGCGGGATCTTTCCGCCCATCTTGCAACCATTGCCTATCCCAACAGTGACCCTGTACAGCAGAACATGAGGATTCACTGAACGGCTAAAAGCCATTTCTCCGTCGCCAAGGAGAGAAACCAGTTGCTGTGCGGTTTGTGCATGATGTATTCACCCGCCGATAGCCAGAGATAACGCCAACCGAGGACGAGCTGTATCGTTCAGGAGTGAGGGTGAACGAGCTCTGATCATCTACACATCATGCGAGCTCGTTGCTGGCTGAGCAACGAGCTGGTTGTAAGATAACCTGTTTGTAGTATATGCATACTATTTTCATTTAGGCGATCACCCAACCGTGTGTGCACCGTGCCAGCTGCCAATGTCACCGCTCCTGCAGATTTCGCATTACCCAATAAAATTGACAAACTACAAATGAGTTCACCAGATATTTGAGATAAGTAAGATTTGCGATTAAAGCTCAGTACATCCACTGCTACAAATTGCTGCAAATTCTTCGTTCCCCCGTGCAGCTCAATGCAAAAAAAAAGTCTCCATCAACTTTTCCGTCGCGTACTAAAAAGTGCCATTCAAAAAATAGTATACGACTCATTCCGGGTCATACAATCTCGAGCCATTTGCAGTTACTCGCTACTTTGGTTTTTGTCTGTTTAACGATATCCAGAAACGAGCTTTGCTTGGGAACCAGAAAAGAATAGAGAAACAAACGTATATAGCCAACACCAGGAGCGCCGCCGGAAAATTCAGCTCTCTCGCTCTCGAGTCTCGAATAGGATTAGTTTCCCACGGGAAATCAAGTGCGGTGGAAGCAGCTTCTGGAAGGTATTGTCCTCCGACCTCCAATAAAAACTTGAGACACTAATTGTCGCCCCCTTGGGTTGGGTGGTGCTGCGGCTGCTTCCACGACTGCTGCTGCTTTAATGTCGTAATGTCGACTATGAGTTCAGCGTGCCGCGCCAACTGTTTCGCTTTAAAGTAGTAACAGCTCGGCACACGCGGAGTTGTACCTTACATCGAAATGATTGCCTGGGGCGACGAGATGTTTATCTGAATATATTTGCACTTCATTTCAGACGCTCTGTCTTATTGCGCTCTTCGAAATTGAATATCGTCTCCTCCGTAAGAGACACCGTGACTAATTCTTCAATTATATATCGATGTTGAAATAGTTATTAATCGACATTGATCCAGGCAGTTACAATGTTTATGGATGTAGAGCATGCGATACACGCATTTTCACTTTGCCGAACTATCAATCAGTAGCCGATGATAGTCAATCAATAATACGAGTCGAAATGAACTTCACCGTAATCATTATAATAAATTACTTTGGCGATTTTTCATTTATTTTTTGTCTCAATCTTAATGAGTATACATTCGAGGACAGTCGAAGGATATGCTGTCAATTATTGATGGTCGATAACTCGGGCATCCAACTTACTTTCCAGCTATTCCATAATGAAAATATATCGACCAATTAACACCTGGTAATAAGTAGTTAGGACTTGTTTGCTGAAGAATACATTTTTCTGTTCGGTATTCACATGTCAGTCTGATGGAATATCTGATTCGGTATGAGGTTGGTTTGTTTTGTTGAGCAGTACGAAAAACCCGAACTGAATCTTCGATCAGACATATTGGGACAGGTCCAGATTTAGTCCGAAGCGATTTCGAATCCGTCGGGCACGCTCAGACAAGTGTTTTGTCGACTGCCGAATTTTTTCTCGGCTGGCAAACCTTTTGTTCGGCTGACGCACCGTTTTGCTGATCTAACTAATGTTTTTCGGGGTGTAACTCATCAGGATTGCTGAAGTAGGACCGCGAATATGTCCCCAGTGTGAGATCAATCATTCCGAAGTTACCCATGTGGGTTTGAGAGCCTTGGTTCTCTCGTCTCTTCGTCATTCGTCCCAATTCTCATACATTAAACGTGAATAATCTTGCGGAAGTAAATATTCAAGTTAAATCTTAGAGCGCACTGATTTATCGTCGCACCGCGATAGGATTTCCTAATTACTGCGTTAACTGCCGTTCTCTCGCGTCTCTCCATTCTCCGTGGGCTGTTCTCGTTCGTGCGAAGTACCAGTTTATATTTGGACCGCTTGGGATATCCTCGAAAGTCGACAAGTTAGAATTGGCTGTCGGTGTGGGACCAATTTCATTTTGCAAGTTTCACCGGCACCGTTGCTACCCCATTAACATAATTGGCTGCGTGTGCTCGAAGCGCGAGCGCCCGTGCGTGTTTGGGTGTGGAAGGGTAAAGTTTGAGGGTGGCCGTACGGTTGCCATATCCCGCGGTATAGCCAGATAGTATGTATAGAGTACGTAGCTTTGGCAAGTGCCCGGTCTGCTGGTCAAAGGAGAGGATCGAATGCTCGCCAGTTCCGCTACGATGGAAATTCGTCTGTAAATTGCAGCGGAGCAGCCCGCCTATATTTCATGTTCGAGTCTTCAGCATAGCTTATCGTTGAAACTAATCGCCGTTATCGCGAATGCAAGACGGACTACGAAAGTCCACTTCGAGCCAATATTCACTTTGCTTTCCATGATAAAAGTACAAATTGGTTAGCGAGATCTGAAGTAGTTTGCAGCAAAACCTGAAGAGCTTTCAACTTTCGAAACGGGGATAACATCGATTGAACTTTAGATGAAATTAACTCGACTGTGAAACAGTTATACTCATAGAAATTGCGATAGGCTACCTTTCGCATCGTAATTTACTGAAAGTTATCAATAATACCTTGGTAGAATTTTTTTTTTAATGTTGTTTGACTCGATGGTTGAGGCGCGTGAAAAAACAATTAAAATTTCGCTTGTACTTTTGGGTCTCGCACGCTGGCCTAACTCGGTAAAATGTTGTCGTTATAATTGTAGTGTATCGCTGGGGTGGAACGATTCTACCAAGGCTATGTGGAGTAAAAGGGTATTTACGAGGGTAAAGCCCTAGGAATTATGGTGAACGAGAAGTGGGAAGCGGGGTGAAAGAAGGGGTTGCTGCACCCTGCTTACCCTCAGTGGCCTCCGAGCAACGTAATTACCCTGCCCAAGGGAGTCACGTAACGTAGCCAAAGCGCCGCCGCGCTTTTGCTGTACCGAGGTCGCTTCCTAAGAGCTCCGGAGTCTGGGAATCCGCCTGACCTGCACTAACAGCATTCACTTCCGTTTCACCTACACGCGTATATACAGACACACACACACACACACACACAGAGACTAATTTTACTATAAGCTCCCCGTGGGTTTCTCCTTCGAGGAAGAGGAGACTGGCAGTTTGGTGAACCGTGCAGTATAGAGGAACGATATTGCAAGATTGAGCTCAAGTCAACTGCATCTTTAGAATGTCGTTTAAAAAAATATTGAATTTTAATTCCCTCACCTTCCAATAGATCTGAATCTTTGAGAGATCAGACTAAGAAAAAAAAAAAAAATTCTTTGAACGTTGGATTTCTTCACGAAGTTCATCGTGTATACAGAAAGAATACAGTTGAGAATTACGGGGATGGTTTGCCGTTGGAACTATTGGCGGAAAGGGCGATCGACGACGAAGAGAGCCAAACTGCGGGAAGAGGGGAAAATAAAGCAAAACATGCAATGGGAGCAGAAAATGAGGGTGGAGAGGAGTGAGGGCAGAGGGGGGAAGAGCACGTACGACAGATTCGTCGATTGCGTTGGGCGACGATCTACTTTTGACAAATGGTCGGGATCGGCAACCCCTCGGATCGTCGGACATGAAAGCCCACACGGCTTCGTTTTCTAGCTGGCTTTCGCTGGTTCACTTTTCTCTTCGAGTTCCCGACGAGTTCGAGGAAGCGTGTGGTGAATGATGAGCATCCGCGTGTGCTACCGACCCGTCGGGAAATAATCTTCTAATAAGGCCACGCCATCCCTCAATCTCGTCACAACCGTCGAATTCCTATTTCTTGCCTCCGCGCTTTTATCTCCACGAGAAATCATGGGTTTATCATTGGGAACTCGAGAACGGTTGTCATTTCGGTTGCAATACCATTCACCGGCTAAAATGACAAGGACACCGAGAGCATCCGGTGACAATCTTCCGCATGGCATAGGTATTTGAATTAAGCTCGTTTGGATCGCGACCCTCGATCACAATCGATCATTGTTCAGCTGTGGTAATGTAGACAACGGCTCAAACATTTAATCTACCCTTCGCTTGCTGTTGCACGTTTCTCGGCAACGTCGGAGCGGTGATGATCCATTAAGTTATTATATATTACTTCGGTGATAAATATTTACAAAGGCGTGTCGCCGTATTATACCGGGTTCGCAGTGACAATGGGTCTCGCTTAAGGAAGCCGTTGGACCCGGCGAATAAATTTTCCGCCGCGATTCAAGCGCGAATTATTCTAAATCACGGAATCATTAAACTGCGTACAACCGTAAGACCGAATCTCATGCCCAAGTGGATTGAAGAGCCAGTTTACCCTATATCAGAATTAGCTGGTGAAAGAGAATGCAGTGAAGCGAAGATTAACCGGTGGATTGATGACTTGGTCCTCGAGACGTTCTTTAAAAGGCTCTGCCAGGGAAGCAGGAGGTACTTCCGCTTGTCTGGAGTGAGCGTGACCACGCGGATTTCCGGATTCGTTCGTGCAGTGAACCCAGGATATTGCTGAACCTCTTTGCAGACTTATCCCAAGTCGTCCTTCTCCCTCGCCGTATTCCTTATTCTATTTCTTCTTCCTCTCTGTCCTTGTGCCTGCCCCCCTACATAATGCTTTCCTTCCTACGTTCGGTATACACCTATCCATCTCTCACGGTTCTCCGCAATCTTCGTCGTGGTGGCAGAGGATTCGAGGTCGAATGAGAATGACCCTAGCTTGATACGCGACGACCCTATGCCGTCCCTGGCGCGCGCGTCCTCGACGTCGTTGGATGTCGCGCTAAGCCCATCAACTCGGACAGCTAGTTCGGTCCGGGAACCTTACGAATTCCGGAAAACCATCGTCGTGACTGTAATATGCAAATGCACCGTGTATACTGCAAACGGTACGCGTCCTTCATATTTCTCTGCCATCAAGTCTACGGTGACGTAATCACGAGGACGTTTATCTGGCTTCTCTCTCGCGTTCCACCGGAGAACGGATAATTCTTGGCAAGGCCTCTGATGTTGTCTCTAACATGGAGCTTGGAGAAAGACCCTTCAACCCTCTAACCCGACAGGTTAGGCTGTATTACAACGCTTTGCTTGCTACTACTGCAGCATGCTAGCTATGCTTTGTGATGCCATCTCTTTATCCTAAGCCGGACTGCGTTGGATGTCGGACCCTGGAAAGTAACGTTTCCTACATTTCAGCTACGTCTTTTTGAATATATCACGGCTATTTCCAAAATTCAACAACCGAATGTCCATTTAATATTGAACGAAACTTTGCAGTCTAGATATTTTGATTGCTTCAATAATAGACCATACTTTAAACAGCTAAGACTGTGCTTCATCATGTCAGCGATTTTTGATTTTGTTCACTCAATCATTAATTGCAATTAAAAATTCCACTATGAAAAGCGTTGGCCCGGCGAGACTCTTAAACTTTAGAAACTGCGGAGGTTCGCTTATTCATTGATCCGCTAGATGGCGATATACCTCTTGCATCTCTCCCGCATGCAAATTAAGCTTGCGCTTATATACCGACCCAAGTATGTGCATTGTCCGAGAATTTATTTTCCACTGGAGAAAATTAATCTTTCGTTCCGTCTATATCCATGCCGGGGGAGAAGCGAAAGATCGACAAGAAAAGGGACGATTCGTGACTGCGAGCAGTGAACCGTGTTTTTCCCCTCAAAGCCAGCAAGCTTGGCTCGCTATGAAACGATCGATCCTCCTGAGATTCCCGGGGGAATGGGATTTCCGACCTCTCCGTCAGCGCTGGCACTCTTCATCATACCTTGCCCGAGAGTGTTTATGGTTTGGTGTAAGCATTACAAAAGGCATTTTTTCAATCGACTCATTTCATTCTCTTTCTCATTCTATGAGTCGCAATCCGACGATCCATGATTTCTTCTTTCCTTCCTGCCCCGGTTTGCTACGGATGAAAGTTACTTTTTTTTTGCCGTTTTCAGGTTCTTCACCCCGAATAATTTCTCCTCTGGGAGGATTTGATGTTGCTCGCTGAAATAGCTCGTTATTCATTTGAAACTCTGCCAATCTGTTTTTTACTTCTCGATGAACTTCCCGAGCACATTTTCTCAGAGTTGCACACATTTGCACCAATTCGCACCTATTTGCACCGACTTGCACCGACTAGCACACATTCGCACACACGCGTGATTGTTCCCTTCATCCGGCACCGCAATCACCGTATTCGAGAATCCATCTCATTCCATTTTCGGGTAATCTTACCAGCATGAGGTTGATCTCATGAGTAACTGACAGTTTTGCTCAAGTGGCTGATTTCCAATTACGGCGACACCCGCTACACAGATCCCCGATAAATCTGTACATCTCTCACTTATATTTATTCGTCCCGATACCGTTCAACAACAAGCCCACTGCGATTGCCACGGTAATATACATACCTCGTTGGTACATTATACACACTTACCGGGTATACAATGTGTTGTAAATTGCAATTACCATCGTGATAATAATCGTTTGGCGAGTTCCACGCCGGAGTACGAAACTACACCGTTGAGATTCGTATCTTCGCTATCGTAGCAGGTTCAGCCGGCGGCGTTCTTGAGAGTGCGGGCGAGAGCTACGAGTATACTCGATGCCACGGGGATCGTTAGGGACCGGGGAACACACAAATAAGGTGAAAACATACACTTGTATGGAAAGACTTCGTTAGAAAATGAGTTTATTTCTCTGTACCACATGATCTATGTACAACGTTACGGTACCGACGAGTACGATGTTCGGCGCTAGAGACACAAAACTCGATATAAAGTATTACAAAAAAAAAAAAAAGAATACAGATGATTCGAGAATCTAAAAAAAAATCATCGACGGAGAGTCTAAGGTAGCCGGGAATAATTGAGCACAAGTGCTCGGCTGGATCTCGTGATAATTGGATCCGCAATTAACGAACATTTGTTTCGTTGTATTTTGAGTCTCCTCTACAGGTGGAATTATGATTAAACGACATGTATACTTGATATGAATAGGTGGATGGTCGTGTGTGGGAAACGGACGACGGTGGACTGTGTGGATCGCTATTTGGGACGTTCTGGTGTTTCCGGAAGTTTGTCAGGATTTTACAGTTTGTTGCTGTCGGCGAAAAAAAAAAAAAAAAAAAAAATGTTGATGACTTTCGAAACAATGATAAAAAATTGCGGAGAATAATATAGGACTATCGTACGACGGTGTGGCTGTCTGTGTGTGAGACAATTAACGTAAATGTAAAATAAATAAGCGGTGTTGTTGGTGGGGCTATAGTAAAAGCTCGCTCGTCGGGTAAGCTCTGTATTTGACGGCTGTGCATACAGATGTGTATACACACTGTGTGCACAGCTATAAGGATACTAGTTTTCATTCGGCCGCGTGAAAACTGCAGGTCGTGTGAATGCAAACGAAAGATGAATAAAAAAAAAACACACAACAAAAAAAATAGAAGATAAAATAGAATGGGAAAAAAGGGTAACAGGGGATAAAGCGAAATGGGTAAGCACAGGAGGCTATGGGTGACAGAGTAGGGACAGTACACATGTTTGTTCCAGCGGAATCGGTCGGGAATGGTACGGCGAGCAACGTACAGAGCAGACCCGAGCTTCGCGAGCTTGTGACGCTTGCAGGCCCTCACCTCGGGCTCGAGGACAAGCGCAACGGGAACGTCGCCTCCTGATGCGCGCACGGTCACTTGCCGTAATAAAAAAATTAAAAAAAAAAAAAAACAATAATAAAAGGGCGGCACGTAGAATGAGGTATGAAAGCGTAAAGCTCGTTAACGAGAAAAGAGCGAGTGACCTGTACGTGCGGAATGAGTTTAGAAGCAACGCTATTTCGCTTCCGGAAAATATACGTCATCGACACAACAATGCATTTTGCGGTTTCTTTCTTTTTTTCTCCTACATTTTTTTTTTTTTTCCCCCTCTTGTCTTCCTAACGCGGTCATCCTCGAGCCCAATATTGTGTTACAGTACTTTTTTTTTTGTTCTCTTGATTCATCGTCATAATAATAATATTATTAATAGTAATAATAATAATAATAATAATAGTAATAATGATTAGTATCATAATAGTTATCGTATATAGCCGACGAGAAGCTCTTAACTTATGAATGACTTATTCTTAATTACGTGTTACGAAGGAGAAAGGAAAGGAACGGGTTAGAAGGAAGTGTATGTTTAACATTATCGTATACGAATACAAGATTATCTAGTGTGTGTTAATGATATATATCAACGATACGCTCGTGTCAGCAATTTCCATTGAGTTCAATAAGATCCTAACCGCCTCGGGCTCTTCGTGCATTATTAAATCAATTCAGTAGTCGAATTCATGATACACGATCGACAAAACTGTGGAGTACAGTGAGCAGGTGGGGAAAAGCACGAGGGACGGTTCTTACAACTCGATGAAAAGTGCATTGCTGTGCATCGAAATGCATTGCCAGGGTGGCGCGAGAAAACTGGCACAATTTCTCTCCCTCTCGTTGCTTCTTTTTATTTTCAGATATATATTTTTCTTTATCCGTTTTACTTTTGTTCGTTTATATGCTGCGATGGATCGCGGGCGACGACGAGAATTCGGTCGGGGTGAAGTACACGCAATGTACGAAATTCTCTCTCTTTCCGCGCAGCCAAGAATCCAAGGAATTTCTTTCCGTGGCTTCAACGTCTGAGACAGTCGCAAATACAGAAATAGGGAGATCACGAGGAGAGAGAGCCGGTAAAAGAAACGGAGCTCTTGTGATATCCCAGACGAGAAATAACTCGCGGAGCTACCAGTTTCACGAGCGCATAGCGCAGGGAAATCTGAAGCCAAAAGCGCAGATGATGCATCTCAGTCACGGAGCCAGACACCTCATCATATTTTCCCGCTGACTCGAGAGAGAGCTCGGAAAAACAAGGGAGCCTGTGCTCAGCAACCATAAACCGCCAGGCTCTCCGCGTAATCACATTAAAGCTGCATCTCGATTTGTACGACGGGCAATCTTGCCGAACGTTATATTATTCTTGCGAAATAAAAGTGCGGATAGGAGGCAAACTTTGTTCATTTTCTTCGGGAAAGTCCTGTCGATGCATCCTAGTAAACAATCGCTGAATAAAAGAATCAACATTTTTTTATGTCAACATTCGGTATTACCAAAATTACTTCTCAGAGGAAAAACAGCTTTTGGACATGTACATTTTGCTTCATTCAAGTTGCAGTTATTCATTAAAAAGCCCGGTTAAATTTTTTTTTATGGTTCCAATGAAATCCGGAAGTTCTGATGCTTCCTACGATTTTTTTAATTGGACAGAACCTCGTTAATATTCGAACTGGCAAGCTAAATCAAAATGTTGATTTTTTTTTTTTCTCGTCGATTTTCGCAACTTTAATTCATCTGATGAATTATTAAACACATTATTGCACCAGGAGTCTCTTCGCGCCACCCTACATACCCGATTATATCTATTACACGCGCATGCTCGAGCTTCGCTCGAAAGCGAGCACGCGCCGTAAACCGAAGACAATGATTTTAAATCTTAAAAACGCGTGCGTTATGTATTTATCTCACATTAGCACTTTAACACGGGCCGCAATTAGTGTCATTAATAACCACCACGGTGGCCCGTTGAATCTCAGTGTACACGCGCGCGTCCGCGTTATTGTCGAACTTGTGTATAATTGGCTTTCTACCCACGCACCAAAAGCAGCTTTCCGTATAATATTTCGTATACCTCAGCGTTAGCGGTTAATATTTAAGATATTATTCTCATATTTAAAAAACATTAATTAATAAAACACATGCGTTGAGGATCATTTAAATCATCACTTAATCATCATTTTTTAATGAGCAGATTTGTTTTTTTTTTCATCGTGATCGTTATGAGAAGACATACCGCGGTCGTCGAAGGGAGCACTTTTTTTTTCACCGATTAAAAAAAAATTTTAACATGACAAATTTAATTCAAATCGCTTGAACGTTTAATGATTACATAAAAATTTATTGGAAATCTGAAGTTTTTTTTAAATCGGTGGATTAACAACATTTTCTGATTATAGAATTGACTTGAAGCCGAGCGCGGAATGAAGACGTTCTTTCCGGAGCGATACGAACAAGAGATAAAAAGTAAATAGCGCAACCTCCGCAAGATAAGACAAGCGTTGAGCAGTTAACAGCGGCACGGGTTATCCGAGAGATCCATCGCCCTCTTCTCCGCGTTGTTTGTCTTGACGGGTGTATATTCTAATCCTCAAGTTTCTCAATTAATTCGATCCTGGCTTTCGGTTGCGGACCGATGAGTTTCTCCTCGGCGGAACTAGGAGGTTGTGTGTAACTTTGGGCGCGGCGAGATCGGCGCTAACTATACTCGAACCGAGAGGCCAACTATATATAATCGAGACGGAACCGCGAGCTTCCCTCTTCATATCCAACTGCATACACCTAATTCCACTTTCCTCAAGCCCGTGATTCCCAATGACCGCAGTATACCGAACCGAATGCAAAATCAACGGGGTCAACTGGCTGCAGGTGGACAGCGCGGACAGATCAATGGAATATCGGCAATTCATGCCGCAACAACTTGCTATCCAATACCGTAAACTTTGCCCATTTCGGATATCGTGGTGTCTGCTCTGGATTCAATCATTGAATTACCCGTCGACTCGTCAGCGAGTTTGAATTCGTCGCAACGCACTGAGCCGCTAAACCATACCCATCGTTCCGTTCCGCTATCCGTGCCCATCGTCCCGACAAATCGATAACCACGCAGTAAACCGAGAAATGTTTTTGCTGCCGAATCTCCAAACCCGAGCGAGAAGATTTCGACTTTACGGCTGGGTCATAAACTCCCGTTGGGTATAAAACGTAACCGGACCATGGCCCTCAATTTCCGGCCACTAAGCTGTCAATGTTAATCCAATCATATTCAAGAAACTATTGGGGGGCGAATATTGTACCGAGCGACATAGATACCGGGTGACGTATGCGCCCGACCGCATTGATAAACCAGGCCCCAGGGAAGGTTGGATCGTGACGGAGTTTCTCCTGATGCAAATTGGCTGGGGCGGCGATGCGGAGCTCAGGTTTACCGCGAGGCAAAGGTTAAGTCGCGATCCGGGGATATCTAAGGAGTTACGTTGGCATATTCCGCGTGATATATACGGAAGACGTCGCACGAATGAGGTGCGCAACAGCAACAGCTTCAGACCCGATCGCCACTTCGACCTATCAGGAGACATTGCGCGTTCCAACGCGCGAGGAACACTGCGAAACCGTATTGCCAACCCTCCGGTTGCTTGTACAGCTCAATCGACTTATCCTTCTCGCTCTCTTGGGATTCCTGAGAAGCCACAAGAGGCAATTATCCTCCGGCAACCCCTTTACGCGGCTGCAAACGCCCTGATGTTCCCACTTACTCCCTTGCCCTACCATATACCATCATACCACCTTGTCTTAAACAGATCGTGGAACGCCCGTTGCTATCACGACTCCGCAAAGCGTCTGCATAATCACGCTTGATTCCCAATGCTAATTAGAATCCGTGGTACGTAGCAAATACACGTCGACCTTCGTCACCGTTTCTCTCCCGCTCTCCCGCGAGGGAAATTGCATTCGATAGTCCGTTTTTCATGTCCACGCCTTGGAATGTGAGATCGGAAATAAAGGGAAAATTAGGACGCAAGACCTTCGCAAGGGCGGGACGTGAACGGATAGCGATAATCGGAAGAGTGAAGGTAAATGCCGCATTCATTTTTCAATTTTCAATATTTTTAGACAAAGGGCTTTTAGTGGGAATCAGTGTAAAGTATGCTGATGAATGTTCGATTTTACTGACACACCAATTTATTTCGTTGTTTTACATAAATTTTGAAAAAATACCGTCGTGGTATCGAACGGAGATAAGAAATTTAGTAATACGATGAATTCCAATTACGATTGTCTTCAACTTCCACTCCAATCCGCTTTAACTTCCGTTTTGGTTTGTATTTCCCTCAGCGATCCGGCAAAGGGATTTGAGCACGTCTCAGGAACGAAGGCGTTGTCGCGTTGTCTTTATCTTAAGCTGAATAAGATACTGCTGATGCTGCTGCTGCTGCTTGCGAGGGAAGCAAAATCGCTCGCGGGTAATGGCCCGTTTCGCAAACCGGAGAAACGAAAGGATAGACAGACAGTGGGGAAGTGGCAAACGTTTATCGCCTGATCACGCGCGCGAATTTATTCAAAAGCATGTTTTCCGCCCTTAAGTTATACCGTTTTTTACGCGTGAATACGTCTCTCGGATCATCACGAAGGTTTCCCTTCGTCGCATGTTCACTTGCCAACCGCGTGTCGTCCTTTGCTCGATCAGACCTGCGGAACGTCATAAGTAGAAAATATTTTCCGCTTCCATATCCTATATTCGAACGCCTGCCGACAGTCTCCTTGTCACGTTAATTAAACGCCGCGAAGCGAAAATAATTATGATGGTGGGAATGGCTTCTACGGTGAATGAAAACTTGGGACGCCGTTCTCGACTTTGAAGGAAACAGGCTATCGCCTAGTCACGACGCCTCACAGAACTCGGGGATACGATCGAACGATGAGCAAAGCGCTATATCCTTGCTCTTCCCGTTTTTCCTGTCTCCCGTTTTATCGCTACCCTCTCTGATAACCCCCGGTCGTTATAACGTTCACGTTTACGCGGCGCAGCATTTAATTATGTTCGACGACGCCTCGAGTGCAAACTTCTCGCTAGATTGCCAAGAATTTTTCGCAGCGTTACGCTTGATCGCGTTCAAGTAGCGTCCGGACGACAAATGAGCGGCGGGTTAGTCTTCTCACGCGACGATCGCTTACGATAAAAATACAATATTCAATGTGAGTAATAAAAATAATAAAAAAAACATCATAGGAATTAAGTATAAAATGTGATTTCCGAAGAAGCATGTCTGCGATCCGGTCGAAGGTGAATCGAGTTTTCTCGGGCAAGTGAAAACCTATAGGTCGATATCCAACGATCGACCGGATCGGATGTCGCTGATGGTTCGATCATCTCAGTGATTGAATCATCGCGCGTCAAATTGCTGGGCTCTTAATAAATACGAGTTGGAAAATTGTCCAGCAGAGACACCACTTCGACTATTTCGGTAGTGATTGTACCACCGTGCGTCCGCTTCGCGATATATGATATACGTATTATCAAAAGTCCAAAGTACGATACGCATGTGCCAGTTTCTTTCGATTATCGGAGACGACAAATGTCTCCAATGGTCACGAGAGTGCCTAGCAACGCTGTTCGTCGGAACCAGAAAAAAACGGCTCGTGCGTGTCTGAAGTTGGGCCGGCAAATAAGGGCCCACGTGTACACGATGAATTTATCAAAAAAAAAATATATATCAAATAAACATAAAGTACTATTCCGACGTGACAAGTCGAATAAAAGCGAAAGAAGACAGCTACAGAGATGAAGGAAAACAAAAAAAAATGAAAAATGAAAAATGTGGTGGTGTTGTATAGCAAGCGCGCGTCAACGCGGGACAAGTGTGAGATGCAGGCGCGAGAATACGTAACGTGTCTTGTTCGCCTTTTGTTTTATCTTGTCCCGCGTGTATAATAATGTGTGTTATAGCTTATTAAAAGCGACGTGAGTAGCCGGCGTCATAGAGCTTGCAGAGGCTGTCGGCGCGGGCTGGCATGCCGCTGGCGTTGTGCATACTCGGCACCGAAACCGAAACCGAAAGTGCCTCCTGATGCTTGAGCGTTTGCCTGCGTCGTTGCCAGGTGAAGGTCCATGCTGCTATCACGATTATCTGCGCGACGAGGAACACAGTACCGGCTATTATTGCCTCACCCATGTTAACGCAAACGCCGTTCAATCCCGATGATAGATCCTCGCTCTCGACGAAAATCGCGTCCTTCGCCGATGTGGTCCGATTTCCTGTCTTGCCGTCGCGCTCGAACCCGAATTTGTCGGTTATCTGTATCGACTGGACGAGGAGGAGGTCTTCCCGGGCCTGGGATGCCGAACGACGTCTCCTGCGACGACCGTAACTGATTACCGAACGAAGCTCACCGGTTGATTCCTCCTGGTCGCACTGGACCGGCTCACAGGTCGGCATGCAAGGCGTCACCAGAGCACGGAATTGGACGACCTCGGAACTCGGGAATTTGAACGCGTCAAAGTGCGAAAGAAGGATCTGAAAAAGAAATGATTGTTCGTTAGCCTGGAATAACATAATCGCATCAACGCAACAATGAAAGAATATCAATCGTGTGAGCGGCAAACATGTGTCACAACTATGTAATAATGGTTGGACCAATAAACTAGTTAGCTACGGAATTTTGCTCTCTCTTTTTCTGTCGTCTCGGAAGCTCTTTGGGATTATCGGTGTCCGGAAAGGTGAGTTTTTCTCCGAGTATTTGCAATTTCTAACGTGCGCGAGGTTTCGGTTTCGCTAGAACGACGTAAGACGTGACGATGAAGGATCGGTGCGTTAGCATGGAGTTCGAACGTGGGAAGAGGAACGAGCGATCAATCATCTTTTGCGCACCGTTGCAATGAAGATGGGTAGGACTTGAATTCGCGGGGGACCATGTTTTTGATAAAAACTTATGAAAGCTTCCACGAAGATTACTGTTTCCACGGAGCCATGAGTAGTCGGGTGGGTACAAATTGTTTGGTTGTGTTAGGTACGTTAGGTACAACGAATCTGGCGTGATACAACGAACAAAAACTTAAGAATCAAGGTTGGCTTCCTTCTGCCGCGTTGTACCTTCCGTTTAGTGCATGTGCCTTCAATTTGTAAGCAACTGGTGTCCCCCGCTCGTAAATCCTTTCTGCATAAACTCATATTCCATTCACAGTTATCGTTGTTCACGTGTAGTAAAAACCATTCCAGTGAATTCTCACGTTTCATAACACACCACAAGAACAAAACAGGGCATTGTGGTTACTCGACAAAAAGCATCACATATAACCCGTTAGCCGCACGTACGAAAGTCAAATCTATGTCCCGTTTAATACTAATTACGACTCGTATAACAGCTTTTACCGCAATCACTCGGAGCTAAGTATATCATGGTGACATTCAAGTTTACATCCCGTGTTTATTATTCCGGAAGTCCATCCGATTTCTACTTCAATTTTACTTTGCAATGCGACAAACCGACTTTGATGTACTGCCAAAACATTGACGTCCCGGGTTGAGCAGTAAATGTAGTTCGTTAATAGACCAACTTTAAAATACTTATGATACTTCTGCCTTAACTGAAGTTCGCGCAAAAGCAAACCGTGATCTCGACGAAGACGCGCGAAACATAATTAATTATTAAACAGGCTTACCCGAGTAAAGTTCCACCATAATTGTGTTCGGATCTTCTTGCGAAGCGATTAGTCCCCCCATTTTATCTCGTAGGAGGTACTTTCTATTTTAGTTACAGCGTTGCCTTGAAAAATGAAGATTGACGCGAGCTAAAGTACAGCGTGGGTGTCTAAAATGGACAAGTAATTTCAAACCCGTCCTCGGGTGTTCTTGGGGCGATGCTGATGAAGTTGGGTGCACTTTTAACTATCCCTTTGAAAATGGTTCTTCGCGCAATCATTATTGAAATCCACTCGAGCTAATCATCGATTAGCATTGGAAGAATCTTCATCCGTGTTCGCGGATGATCTCACTTCAAGTTCATCAACTTCACTTTCTATGCAAGACATTTCCATAACCAGAATACAAACTGCAACGACTCGAGGAAAAATCACGAGAAAGCCACAAAATGTACGTTCGGTGTCCACGACATCTGCTACCTGAGATTCCGCAGATATCCTTTCCGGGACGAATCCCGCCGTCGTACTAAAGATGGAGGACTGTAAACCAGAATACACGTAGGCCGCACCTTCATTAAACACACGGTCGTAACATCGTGGTCAAGATAGGCGGCGAAGACGATAAGGAGAAAGACGGCCATCGGGTCGAAGTGCCGTCATAAACGTTCGCGTTGCTTGCGTCGATGTGGATGATCTCGTGAGTCCGATCTCAGGGACCTTATCGGTTTTACTTCTCGGTTATACTCTTCTTGAGAAATCTCATGGTCCTTAGCGCCGCATGTACGTACAGATATCAGGATCCCTCCTCCACGGCAATACGCACGCTGAGCTTTATCTCCGGCCAATAGTAATATAGGTTATGTTACTCTCGCTACTGGGGCGGAATAAACTAGATGGAGGGTCGTACGGGCATGCAGAATCGTAAACAGATAGAGAGAGGCGTGCATTCGATTCCGCAATGACTAGATTGCGTTCACGACGATGAAATTCATTCATTGTCAAATTATGCTATCTAAATAGAACAAGTTTCGATAAACGTGAATGCAAATTTGGTAACGGATAGAGACGTGTAGTTGATTAAGCAACGATTGGACGGGTTCTTGAAACTCATTGACCGAAACATTGTACTGGGTTACTTGAAAAGCCACAGCGTCTTCGTACCCGAGTAAATTAGATCGGAAAACGAGGATCGGATTCTGGGATGTCTAGGAACAGCTCTGGACAATCCAGGATCATGTCCAAAGTGGACGACGGGTTCTGGACTTGTCCAGATTCAAACCGGACCTGTTCAGACTCAATTCGACTCTTTCCGGACTCCATCCAGAACTTATCATACGTACGTGGGCAAGTAACATGCAACATGTTCCTCGTACAGTAGGAAGAACAGAAGTTGAGGTATTGCGGTGAACTCAAGACAACATAATATTGGTTCACCCAATCTCATATCGAGTACCGCCACATGCAACAACCCTTTTTCGAGTGCGCAACCTTTACGATGTTTTGTGTAAAATCGTAACTGGAGTGCATACCACCACTGCAGTAGGTCGAGTTTGCTCGTGGAAGACATGAAAGCTTGTATGGGAGACCAGAGAAACGTTTCCAATTTTGTTCAAAGCGACGACGACGCGCGTAGTCGAGATGGAGGCCATCCAATGCCAGCGCGCAGTCCTCTTACTCTATTTCTCTCTGCCTTTGGCATTACCCGTTCTTTTTCTTTACGTGACGGACATACAGCGGAGTGTGTAGCGCCGTGAAAAGTTTTCGCGGAATTTCGGGAAACGGCGAGAGAGGAAAAGGACTGTAAAAGCGACGGCAAGAACGAATGAGAGACGAGTCGCGGAGGAGAACAAAAAATAAAGGCAAACAAAAACAAAAAACAAAAAACCACAAAAAACGATTCAGAACGACTCGATGGCAAATGGTAGTCTGCATCCACAAGCAACCGTACACTCTCCAGCTGCTAGGAAACTCGGAGTTGGTGAGGCTCGTCGTTGCCACAGCCAAAAGTGGACTCATTTCTCTTCCCAGTCGGCTAATAAAATCAACTTCCACGGGGCGCACCCCCCCGCGAAATGCGAATGGGCGGAGGCTGGTCTGGCGGTACGTATGGCTACCTCCGGTGAAGAGCAAGTTACCGAGGAAGAAGTAGCAAGGGGTTGAGTGCAATACCACCACGAGGAGCGGCTCCCAAGTTTCTCATGAACCTCCGGTAAGCGGTCGCACCGCCAAATTTATGCTTCCTACGAGCGCGAGCGCGTATTTCATCGGCTCGCGCAAGCGCCCCATGAGAAACGTCCCGTTTTTCTACCCGATAGCTATATCGCCTACTGGTTAGCTCCACCAACTGGTCCAGCGACTGGAGAGTTCGCCGCTAGCGAGTCCGCCTCGTGGGTAGCCTCGGCTTCTTTTTCTATTGCCGTATAACACGCTCCACCCGACAGACGTTTTATCGCCGTCCCAGAGACTTCTCGAGTACTCGGCTGTTGAAAGAAAGCGCGCCCTGCTAAAATGTACCGCGCCAAAATGGTAACGCGTTATTCCATGGGCTGTACCGTCGAGTACTCATTTGTCGCTGCCCTTGTACTTAATAGGAACGGTTAATGCTCCGCTGGTTTACTGCCTCATGGACCATCTACCAGCTAATCCTGGTTTCTGAACTTTGATAACTTGATCAAATGCGCAAAGCTTGAAAACTGGAATCATGGGTATTCGTGTATGGGTAATGAAATATCGCTTCTTGCCATGGACGTCGAATGAGTGAGGTTATTTAAATTTTCCTGATTAATTGAAGCTTTGTGGCTTTCCCGGACAATCAATATCCGCTCCTCGAATTTCGTGCTCCTTCAACTTTGACCAAGAAACGTTGTGTGTTGCGTAACAATAATAGTTGGAGTGATTGGGCAAATGAGAGTTTAGTTTCTCAGAATACAATCCAGCAACTTGTGGTCCTACGGGCTGAGGTCGAATGGATAGGGACGGAAAATGCAAATATTGAATCTTGCCATTCCAGCGAAATTAGAGGACCTCGTCCGCTGCAAGCGTTTTCAAGAGGATAGAGCAGTTTAATTTTATCTGATAACACGGGCAGCACCGATTATACATCTACACCGAGCGGAAATAATTGTCAGGATCTATTTGACATTGTCCTCGTTATCTTCGAACCTAAGACTTTGCTCTACTGTGAATAATATCATATCACAAATTTTTCCATAGAGAATATTTTTTACGACATCAACGTCCTGAAAATGTAGTTCCATTTATCTGCGTCACAATGAACGAAGTGGACAGGAGGATGTTTTTTGTGGCATGTTATAGAGTCTCTTAATAATGTAGCGGCAACTTTTGTCGCAGTGAAATCAAGCGGAATGGTAAGTTAATGAGCCGTTTTTCCACTTCTATAATTAGACTCTCATTTTCAACTTCTTCACTATCACCGCGGCTGATTTTCCGCTGGGTACTGAACTACACGCCTCGGTGCGTTGACTTTGTCGCGACTTTTATTTTTTGCCTCGGCGCTCGTGCATTTCTGCCTACCAATAGAAACAGCGAGTGCTGCAAGGACCATTTCGCGTTCGCAGTCACCCTCCGCTCGGTTCGAACCCGCGCGTCAAGTAAATTGCTTTCCTCGAAGCGCGAACGCTGGAAACTAGCCGCAGCTGACACCGGGACTCGCTCACTCGCTCCGCGCCTCCAATACTCGAGAGGATACTCCGGGAACAGGACTTTTTCTTTCTCCTGTCCTGCTCATTCCCTCCTCCTCCTCCTCATCCACCTCTCCATTCTACAGTGGCTCGTTTTACGAACCGTGTCACGTATATTCGTTACGATGTGACAGCAATACACTTTTCTCGATATTATTACGATAAAGAAAATCTATAAAAGGGCTACAAAAGCGAGAGAGGTGGAAGAAGAAGAATGAGGACCATTTCGTCGAAAATATTGTGGGTTTGGGTTACCCGAGAATTATGAGGTACCGTGAAACATTTCACGAGATTATCAAGAAGAGAGAGAACCAAGGGGTTGATAGCAAAAATTGCAACGAAGTAATTCAATCAATTGCGTTTTAATTAATTCAGAGAATTTGGCTTTGCGTTTAAAAAATAATAATTATCTCAATATAAATGAAATAAAAATTTCAAGAAAAATCAATAAAAAATTGCTATATATTGATTTCGTATCATTATTTCAATGATATGTGTATTGAAGGTGTTGCCTGAATTTGTGATGGGATAATTTCGAATCTGCCGATCATTTCGTGTGGGACGTTTGAGGGTTTAAAGAGGGTCTCGGGCCACCCACATGCATGTCATCACGCGCTGCTCCTTGTCGACGAGCTCTGTACCTAGTGCCTCAAGCGACCCCGTCTTCGGTGTGATTGATTAGCGTGAGACGATCGATACTTTCTTCCCGCGTGAGCCTTACATTTCCTCTCAGAATTCCTGCTCACTTATTCCTCCGACAATCAGCCTTCTAAGATTGCATCAATTTTTTACTATTGATGAACAGTATATTTTCTTTAGAATTTTATTGCTCAGTTCGTATTTCGATTCATGAGACAACGGAATGTCGAAAAAAAAGTTTATTATCACAAGAAATGCGTGTTTATTTCAACAAAAGCATCCAGAGCATTTACCAAACAATTTCAAAAGATTTAAAAATGAAAAACGTTCCAATCCTCGTCACTTTTTTTTCCAACTCGTTTCTGTTTTTCCCCGCATTGCTTTCTCCCCTGGAATTATTTCGTATACCTCCGATGATTATTTGCTTTATGATCCAAATGTTCTCTATTTTCCGACCAATTATATTATGTTTTCTTGAAATAAAATAGTAAATATTGAGAGCCCATTATCTTCAGGCGTTTGAATCATATTTTAAATCATAGAATCAGTGTGAATTTGATTTGATTTGAAGAAATTGATTTTGAGCCTCCAAAAATTTAAATGATGATGGAAAAATCTGAAGAAAAAAAAATCCCGAATCCCTTTTGGATTTTAGAGGGTAACTCTCATATTGATTTCCCCTTGATTTTGACGTGGAATGCCCCATATGTAACTATGTATATATCGGAGAGAAAAACCGCTCTGCTATTTTTGTTTCCAGATTATGACCGTACCCAATTAATACCATTGAGTGTATTTTTGTTTTTGTTGCATTTTGTTCAGTTAACCTATTCCCTTTTCCTCCGAAGATTCTCACCGTACGCTTGTGCGCATGTGTACGCGCGACTTGGGAGCATTACCCGAGCCGCGAGCACATTACCACCCAGCGTCAATTATCCCTAACGATAATACGATAATGGGCGTGCGGGTTGAGTGAGAAACCGTCCGTACACGGTCTCGCGCCCGCAACGACGATTCCCCTTGGGAAATCAATTTCAAAGAGTGCTGCGCCGAGCCCTGACTCTCAGATACAACTGTAGCTGGTATAGCAACTCGAGTTTTCGAGGTTGAGTTGCCGTAGCGCATGGGACGACTGAAGTGAGATCGACATTTACGAGGAGAACTCGACTCGAGCCAAAGCCACCGCGAATTCTCTTTAAATAAATAAAATAGGCGAAGCTGCCTCTGACAGTACGCTTATTTTCACATTACCCTACAATCAGTGTCATTCCAACCTATTTAATTCGCTCATTTCAAGGGATCACACGTTTTAAAGCGTCTTTATGGTTTTTCATTTGCAGTTTGTTACTCGGCAGCTATTTTCCCTTATTCTAGAAACTATAGATGCAAACTCAAAATACTTTTTTCATTGCGATTAAGTATGAATCGATATAAGCCAATGACTATTACTAACCTTGTCGGAAGATGCGGTTTTGTAGAGTGGTCCCATGATGACATGGTCCGTGGGACAACCGTCCGAGTCAATGAGTACGATTTCGCTGGAATCTACGCCGTCCATGGCGACAAGTTCACGAACAAAGATCTCGTAAGGGCTGTTGGGGTCCAGAATCTCGAATTTGAGGGCAAGCGGATCGCCGACCTCGGCAGAGGGCATGCCGTCATTTCCATTACGATCAGTTATCTTCATGGCTACGTTCGGCGAGTCGACGATGACCTCTTCGGATAAAGCGGGCGTGATGTCACCGTGAACTCCCAGGTCAACTTCATTCGATACCGTCTTGTTGGTCAGGTCATATTGGCAAGTGACCGCCAGGCCCAAGTCCGAGCTCGTCACAATCGTGTCGTGATGCTGGATGACAACGTCGTTGAGGTAACGTCCGAGACCCTGTTGCCTGACATTGCACTCGAGATCGTCGTACGCCATACGCAACTCGAATTCCAAAGCACCCTTGATGTCCTGGACACACGAGTTTGGCGAACCCTTGGCGTATACCTTGCCATTGAAGAGCTTGCTCGTCTGGATCCTGGCTACCATGTCACCCGCTCGACAATCTATCGTCACATTGTAACACGAACTCAGCTCGTATGTTGATGCCTCCGGGACGTCCAAGTAAGGTTCCTGTAATCAGATAATTGATCAATAGATTACTATGATTGCTCACCGTTCAACTACCGATAACAGTCATTGTCAAAATAGCCATTTCATTGATGGCTATTTCCACCGAAGATTTTTAAGCCGGTTCGAATAAAATAAAGTGGCCCCAATCACTGATGTCAAAAGCAGAATTGATCAATTTGTTTTTCAACTTCATCAAGGCATTGTTTGTTGAATGAGGTCAGAGATTTTTTTGAACAAAAATTTTAGTTAGTTCAAGGGACCAGATTGCTATCTTATCAGGGATGATTACAGATTGGACATGACCATGTTTGTAACCATACCCAGTATCCAGAATAAAATGTTGTCTTCCCCATATCTGACAGCTTTCGAGATAAATACAGTCTTGAGGAATTCAATTTGAACAACTGTCTGAACCCGTCCAATTGTTACTTTAATACCGACACATCAAGATTTCTCAGCCCCTGGTATTGCATTCAATGGAAGATCTGGCCCATCAGCTCTTTTGTAGTCTTGTCTCTCAGTGTCAGAGTGCCCAGAGCCTTGAGGAAAATGAAAGCGTTGCAACGTGGCCTCAACAGGTTGGCGCGAATGCAATTTTTCTCTTTCACTTCTGTTTATCCTTTTTTCCCTCTGTTTTGCCACCTTGCTTTGCTTCTGTGTCGAGCTTGTGCAGAGGTGAGTGTTGCTCTATCCATCAGCGTCGTACGTACAGCATCTACCGCCCTTTTCGTAACGGCTATCGATCTGTAGGTGTACCAACGGCATCTATAGATATATCCTCTAGGTCACATTGCCTGTGGCAGTACTGGCAGCGTATGTGACTCCTGAACACGGGCGAACCTTTCACAAAGTGGTTTGCGTGGAACGGACGAAGGTTCTGCCTCTTGTGTTGCCCTATACATGTGTATATATATATATATATATATCGGTAGGTGTGATCAGGGTAAACAGACAGCTGTCGACACTGGACAGGACCGAACTATCATGAGGCTTTCCGGAAAACACGTTGTAAACTCGATTTCCTGTTTCGCTCTTCCTTTTGTTTTACGCCTTCCCTTGTACCGTCCGCGAGCGTTACATGCAAGAATGTATTGATGCTGCTACATAGCTCCAGAGGCTGTTACCACTTTCCGCACACAGTCAAAGACCTTCGCGATATCGATCTGAATGGACAGGTCATCGAAGTCCAACAAAAACCTTGGCAGGATAAAAGCCCGGGAAAAAAATTGTCGTTTCGATGGTCATTGAAAAACGTGTCCATGGGAAATCCAAGAGAAATTATACGGGTTCGTCTTTTCATCAACGTAATAATTTTGTTTGATCAGGAGAACCGGACCGTTGCCGAGACTGGACATCAATGGACTGTCATGAGGCTATCCGGAAAACACGTTGTAAACTCGATTTCCTTTTCCGTTCTTCCTTTTGCTTTACGCCTTCCCTTGTACTGTCCCCCAGGTTTGACCCGAGCGTGTATGCAGTTACATTGCTCCCGGCACAGCTACTACTACTTTTCGCACACTGTCAAAGGCCTTTACAACATACACCGTTGCATCGAGAGGCCGGCGTGTTTCACCAATTTCCCTTTGCACCAGAATAGTCCTCGGAAGAGGTGGAATTTTGTTTTAATCGTTACACAAAAACCTGGAAAATCTAACGCGATTGATGCAGGTTCCTCTTTCAATCAACCGAACACATTTTCTTCCGGGTATTGGACTTGAAATTTCAGGAAGTTCAGTTCATTTTCAACTGCTCATTTTTGAAATTCCAAGTCACTTTTGTCCTAAGCATATTTCCGTCAATGTCACTACTGTCATTTGTCACATTCCCGCAACAGTAAAAAACGTCAATTCTCTTTCTGATCATAGTCGAATTGATAGTCATTGATTTCCTGCGCTAGATACTTGCCTGAATGTCAGAGAGGGTAGCTCTGGCATGATGACTGAGACGGCAGACCATGTCACCGGTGTCGCCGTAGTCATAGGAGTGACAACGGAAGGGCGAGTTGAGGCAGAGTTCCCGGCACTCCTCGGAGGTGCCGACGTCTTGATAGACCGAGTCAACGGTCTTCAGAATGCGTCCGGTGAGTTTCTTGAACTCGCAGAGCTTGACGGGTTCGTCGACGCAATGATTCTCGAGGTAATCGAAGCCCTTGGATGTCTGAAAGGCACTGGAGCCGGCGATGGTCAGTCTGTCCATATCGGAGAGCTCACACTCCTTCGTCGAGTTGGCGTAATTGGCAGATCTGTAATCAGCGAAACAGAAACGATTATCATCAAGTGTCCCGAAGCCTGTGATAGAAGTAGATACAAATCATAAAATTATTTTTACGCCAACGTGGCATTGGATATCTTCCGGCTGTTCGCTTCAATGGATCGGGGGTTATCGACCTTTTGCCTTGGAACTATCGTGTTGTAAAAAGGTGAAATCCAGTGAACAGGGCATAATGTAATAATTGATGGGATTGAGGCTGTGCATTGCGTGGTGAACACGGGCGAATAACTAACAAGAAATAAATACGAGGAAATAAGTTGAGAGGAAGGCGAGAACGGTCAATGGGATTCCTTGATTATCTCATTCGCTAATCGTGAGTACGAAGGGTGTGGCGACCATAAAGTGTCACCTTCGTTCCGGGAACGATGTAATGCAAATGCCTCTCGGTCGCTACTCGAATGTGTTTCTCTCCGCGTTGGAACATCAAGCAAGCGGAATACTCTCGTGCGCATACGAAACAACGTGTTGAATACAACGCCAGAGATACAACTGAGTGCCATGGGCATGGACCGAGGCAACCACCATGAGCAACTGCGAGAGTATAAACCCGTGGATCGCGTGTTCGCCATCGAGCTATTGCTTCTCGCTGGCTCGCACGTTATTTCTCGCGTGCTCAACCGATGAGACTATGTCTGCGGTATATCCGGAGAGCCGCACGGTGAAGTTGACCGCATTACTGTCTGCCATAGACTTTTACGCGTATTTCTTACAGTTTTATCGTTAAAAGTCTCTCAGACTGTGATGTCGTTGTCACTTTTAGTGAACATTCCTCTTCGGAATATCGACAACATTTTGTGCGACCACTCAGGTATTATTTTTTATTTATTTTTCAAATTGTCGTGCGGAAATCTTGAATGGCATCAATGAGGAATTCTTTGATTTTGATTTGGCTTTGATGCTGCAATTGATTTCTCTGCTGATCTATTTCAAGGTACTTGTTTCTTTTTTTTTTTTTGTTACCTTTCGTGGTTTACGGAAAATTGTACATGGGGCAATTTCTCACAAATGCAACTGGGAATATAGTAGCGCATGCACAATCGAGAAAGCTTTTATATTCAGTGACGTAGCGAGCAATCGAGGTACACGGTGTTTCAACTGATCGTAGATTTGCTTTCTATCCATCTGCAGGAAATTCGATGGTTGCGGTGGGACTTGGCATGTGGTGTTCGAGGGTGATCGTACTCAGCCGGGAAAAGCTACTTCCTCGATTACCCCCATCCGTCGTCGCGAGCCCCTCTCATCCGCGGTGCTCGTATTATGCGGAGATCGAGTATAAAGGATGGTAATATCTCGCGATGATATGCTGTCGACGAGGTTTAGACGTCGAGTTTTCCTCCGGGAGCATCTTCAACACCTCCGTACCTTCGTAGCCCTGTCCGGGCTTAGGGGGAACGAGGGCCACGAGAGAACGAGAGAGGCCACAGACTTCGCCACGTCATTTTGGATTTATCCACCCTTTCAATTGAGATCGAGCCGGGCTGGTGAATCTATTGAAGATGCTCACTCTCCTCTCGCTCCCACGGTCTGTCTATATAGGAAAAAAAAGTGGGACAAAATGGGACAGTCATTTTAAAAATAAATTATGGGGCAAAGTGGCACATTGAAAAAAAAAAAAAAAAAAAAAAACATTGTTGTTGCAATACGACCGGATTATTCAACAGATTCATTTTTTTTTAACCATTTTGAGGAGTCAATGCAATAAAATGTCCATTGGAATCGAATTTCGGGGTAGAAGGGCTTTTTTTGCGTTTCATTTTGCCCCACTATTCCCTATCGATAGTTCGCTAATATCGTTGGTGAATGTGGAGAAAAAGGGTGCGGTGAAAACGAGGAGGAGGAGGAATCGTTTTCGCAGCGGAAAGTGTGCGAGAGGCTCGTGTCGTACATCATATTCCGCGGACGAGAGGGAGCGATCAATCTTGCTAATTTATCGAGGCGGAAGGATAGCGAGAGAGGCGGCGGCAGCAGCAGCTTCCCTCGCGCTTCTTGCGACGATCATTTGCCACTATTCTTCCTTTTCTTACGTCGGTATGTAAAAGAGTTTGTTATACGAGCAAAGTAGCGGGATGATGTAACGTGACCGTAACCGCGAGACCATACGAAAGTGATTATTATGGCGGCGTGAGCGGGAAAATATTCGCATGTATACATATGTATGGTTGGCTTGTGCATTAATACATACGTCTACATATTCCAACACGTATGGCTAAAGCTTGAACGGGGGTAATCCATTCGCGGCTCACGTAATAGCGAGGTAAGTCGAGAAATAGTATATGCATTTTTGTCATGCACACGTTGCGTTGGTCTCCAATGACTATATGATACTTTCAAGTGTACGGAGGAGCTTCGTGAACGTCGGGTGCACTGACCAGCGTTTCCTCGACCAGCGAGCAGCCAAAGCGCGCTAAAGAAATCTCTTTTCGCCTGGCGTCACGCGATTTTAACCTACGTAGGAGTGTTGTTACGTCTTAAAATGTCGAAGAGTAATAAGCCACTCCTGAAAAGTGCCACATTAACACGAGGAAGTAATACGTTGAATATATTCAAGGTCCGCAACGGAAATAACGTTGGTTTCTCCGTATCCAATATCGATTAGTCACTTCATGCTCGAATTTCCGGTTATAAGTTTCAACTTGAGTTCCAAGAAAAGCTCAACTGAACTTGAAGAGACCAAAAAAAAAATGTTCAAGTTCAAATTCAAGTATGGATTTAATTAACGTAATTTGCGTATCGCGAAAAAATTACGCGAATGCGTGACTGGAAAGTTGAATGCGGAACGTGTTCTCACTTTCAACACGCGACCGAACGAGCGTAGGTTTTCCGCCTGGAGAACGAATGAGGAGAATAGAATGAAAAATAGAAAGCGCAGAATGGTTGAACCGCAGAGATACGCGACCCGGACGTTTCGCAGCTGGATGCAGTGAAACGTCTGGGTTCTTAAGCGCGAAGGGAATTGTGGAGTGACAGACTCAAACGAGACTGCCGGTATATACAGATGTAAAGTGCGGCACGCTGAAAATGACTTCCCAACCGCACTTGATTACGTCGTAATAACGCGTCTTTAGCGCCGTTTAAGGGAACCAATCAAAGAATAATCGACGGTACGCTAATTTGCCACGTGACCGGCTCCGGAAAAATAGATTAAAGGAAATGCGAGCAACGGAGTGCGCGAAATAAATGACAGAGCGGTTGTCTCGCGACGAGGAATAAGACAATTAATTAATTACTCTCAGTGATTTCAAAAGGCTAATGCTCTTCAGGGTCTGATCAATTATTTTAATTGTAATAAGTCGAGCCAATTAATTCATATACCGGATAAACGATATTAATATTCCAACTAATATATGTCAAATAAAATAATGACAGGTTCCCCGATGAATTAAAAAAATTTAATGATTCCAACTGAATTTGATTAAAAACTAGTAAATATTTTTTCTGGGTGCTAACACACGACGAATTATCCTACAGGTCGTCTAATTGGAAACAGTGGCGCGTTTCATGACTCGGTGAAAGGCGTTCGTCCGAGACTAACGTTTATATTTACCATCACTCTTCAGCATCTCGATCACCGAGGTATTCACGATGATGTTGATTAGTTATGCACTATCAGCGAGTACCGACTATCACGCAATGTTAATCAACGTATATGATTAAAAGAACGAAAAGAAGAAAAAAAAATATATATAGAAGATCGTACAGCACGATGCATAAGGGCAGACAGGGATAAACACAACCGGTATTTCGAACAACATCCAGCAGTCCAGTGCAGTCTTCCCTCTCGTTTGTTTGTCGTATTCCTCTACCTTTTCTTGTTGCAATTCCTTTCACGTGATGTTTCGATTATTTTCCAACACGCACGAGAACCATGTATGACCCTTTTGCAATCAGAGTCTTTAACTTCTCCATTAGGAGAGACGTTATTACCCGGCTAACACGTTGAGATCCTATTATCCTTAATATTTTATGAATCCACTTTTTCTTCAAGAGTAACGAGTCCCAAAAAAAAAAAAAAAAAATAGTTCATAGAATAAAAAATGTAGTAGATCCCTTTTTGAAAAAATCTTTCATTCGAACCAAGTTAAACTGAGTGTAGAAATTTGAGTTAACTAATTACTTATGAATTTTTTAATGAAGAAAAATTTAATTGGTCTCGTAAGACATTCCTAACCTCATACTAGAATTTTTTTCTCTTGGCACTTGGTAAATATCAATTGATTGAGATTTCGGCATTTAATACCTCATCATTTTGATACGCTTTCTCACTTTCCACAAAGACACGACGACGTGAAATGTCCACCATCAACCGTCCGCCGTTTATGTATATAACCTTCGGCAAATTCATTCCATCGATTTGGGATTATATTGGTCTGAGATGTGAATAATATTCATGAGTCGAAATCCGTTATGATATCGATGATAACGGCGGTGCTCGAGGAGCATTCCGGCTGCTGTCTCCACGGGACGACTATTTTTACGCGAGGTAGTCGAAAAATCACTGGTGAATCTTCTCATCTTCATCTCATTGTGAATCGAGCACGCCATCGAGAGTTGGTGTATATATGTACGCCGGTAGATGGCGGCAATGGTGAGGATAGCTGAATTGCATAATCGAGAATAGTGGATGAGCCGTGATTCCCTTTGGAAAAGACATTTTTGCGCTCTGAAAGAGGAAGACTCTTTTCATAAGGCTGGAGAACCCGGAGAACCATCGCTTCACCATCTCTCGGCCCATTCTATACGTACTCGAGACGCGTACATTCCTCTCGATGCGTACCCACCAACACATCGAACAGCTCCCTTAACCGCAACACCCATTCGACTCTTTCTCTATTTATACGTCTCACCCTTCGCATTCGCAAATCGAGTTCTTGCCTCGGTCTCGAGATAGATGGGCCGAATGAAACGAGACCGGCCCCGGCAACGCTGGGCTACACGACTGGAGGAGAGATTCGATTAAGCTCGGCAAAGAGATCGGCACGTTGAGAGGAAAGTACGAGGGAAGAAGTGAGTTCGGAGCTTTTCACACGAGGAAACCAAAGCCCTCGCACGTAGAGTCACTCAAGCTTCAGCAATAACGGGTCTCGTTGACATTAAAAGCCATATTTTCGAAGCCCACGTCTGAAAAGTCCAGTGTCTGAACCGGTAAATGAAGTATCGAGAAAAAAGCCCGGACCATTTGCTATAATTTTCGCAGATGATTCCATGAACTTCCGTAAGAAAGGGGAATAGGAATAATGCGAATAATGAAAAGTGGCTATTATTCCTAGGGCAATGGAATAGCGAGTGAATGGCCAGAATCATGTCGACGGCAACTGAAAATAAGTGGCTTCACTTGGAACGTTGACAATCAAAGTTCAAGTATCGGGAATACGGCAATGACGGAAGAAGAAACAAAAAAACTGTAAGCCCAAGTAGCGAAGTGTCTTAATGGGCAAAATAAATAAATAAGTAAGAAACTGGAGGGGTATTGTAACCGTTTCCTGTCCTCCGTGGCTCTCGCTTTCCCGACAACTTTCGCCGCTTGTATTTCACCACTTCAGGAGGTAGACTGCAAGATGTCGGTTCGGGAGGAGGTTCGAGGGAAGAATGAGAGACCATTTTCATCTTCCTCTTCGTCATCTTCTCCTTTCTCTCTCGGGCATAAGCCAAGCTTCAAAATAAGAGGTCCCGTTGTTTTTACCGCTGAGTGAAAAGACGATAAAGCCTTGCGATTTTCCTCCCAGGAATCGACATAAAAGATACACCTACAGTGAACCCACCCGCGGCCAACTTGCCGCGAACGTCGGGGCAAAATTTAAACCTTCGAGGCAGATGCTAAATGCGAAGTTAACTTCCGCGAAAAGTCTGCTTTTCCCGACTCTTATATATACACACTCGGCTCTCTGCCCCTTTCCACATTCTTGATTCCGCACCGATTCTTGTAGTCCTTTTTATTCCGTCTCTTCGGCTACCAGCTCCACACCCCATCGTCCTCATTCTTCTTCACTCGTCCTTTCTCCCGCTCCTTTCCCCGTATTTCGAGTCTGCTATTTCGCTTTCTTTTCGTGCCCGTGCCATTTCGAACAAATGGCGTAGCCTGAGAAAAAACTATGGGTTAGCGGCTGGTTCCGCGGCAGTGGAAAGAGGGCGGCTTTGGCTCTCCTGCTAGTACAAGAACTTGGAATAGCCCGATTGCAACGGTGGAAAAGAATTACAAGTTGTTCGCCCCGCTGCATCCCGATGAATCTCAAATTATTCCTCGTCGACGGCGTACCTCCGACCTCACGGTCTCTCCCTACCAGCCTCGCTAACTCATTGCGACTCATCTCACCGTACGTTCCAATACAATATCGTTGCGTTTGTGGTAGACCTACCGACGGGAATGAGCTGAGGAAGAAAGGAAGAGAATAAAAAACGCTCTTCCCGGTATTGCATCATCCTGAGTGCGCTCACTAGCCTCATCCTTCTACCAACACCATAGAAGACTTCTCTTCGTCTCACTACCTGTCCCTTTATTTCCAGAGAGAAAATTGTCAAATGCTTCCGACCCGAAGTAGCCGCAACCATTTCCCGACAGACTCCAGTACTTTTCCACTCGGCTGTTCATTTTGTTGATTCAATAGTTCTTGAATGAAGATTTTTAAAGACAATTTCAATCGGAATCTATCGATACTTTATTCGAGACTGTCCGGAATCATTTGGATCAGTCCAGACTCGATCCGAACTTGTCCGGATGATCCACAAAACACTCGAACCCCTTCACGATATCTGAAGAATCTGTATCTGGGAGGTTAGTAGGATTGATATCGGTAGTAGGTTTTACGTAGCGAAATTTTCGCACGTAGCCAGGGTGCGCAGTACATAGATCAAGCTGACACGGCAAGTAAGTACGCGCGTGGCGCGGGCTTTGAGTGCCCGCCGCATTTTAGGTGGTAGCAAGGAGTCGACTGCAGGAGCCAACCAACCAACGTATACGTTCTCTTTCTCTCTCTCTCTCTCTCTTCAGCCTGACGCTTTCTAGCCCACGGACTTTCTTCGGCAATTACTCCGAGATATATGTCGTCCACGCAATCCGCTGATGCATTGCCCCCTTCAACCCACAACTTCTCTCTGAGACGCAATCCCCTCGACACCCCTTCCCGCAATACTCACATTCTATACTCTCCACTCTCTCTCTCTCTCTTTCTCCGTTCCATTTTCCTCCTCTCTATTTTCTCTCAATTCTAGCCCCTCTTCCTTCGGACATTTTTCTTACCATTCTCTCCTTATTCCTCCTTTCACTCCCTCCCCCCGAGACAGTCGCTGCGCTCGACAAATGGCTGCAATTACGTACATGTGCCAATACATAACCTGCCACACGGGAGTCCCAGGAAAGCTCCGTGTCCCGGTGCTGAGGCGACGAGTCACCCCCCGGGAACAAAGTGCACCGGCCTTTAGTTTTACTGTTTGCTCGATACTTCATTCCTCCTCTCCGTCTATCCTTCGGCTCGGTACCGTCACACGCACACACACGGACGCGGAAAATTCACCAACTCTCGTCGACAGGGACGTTTTCCACCCACGGGAATCGACGTTTACGACGACAGAGCCTCTCACTCATCCTGTCCACGGTTTGCTTCCGGACTGCGGCTCTCTCAGATGGCCGACCCAACTGACTCCACGATCTCTAACCGTGTCACCGAACTTTGGCCCGCGGAAAAATCGTCGTCACACACTGTACACGATAAATTCGCGCACGTATGTGCAAACGTTGACATTTCTTCCCACGTCGAAGTTCGGTAATACCGATGTTCTCGTTTCCTTTCCTCAATCGTTATGAAACCACGATGGATCGATGGTTCTCCAAATGAAAAAGAAGCTATTACCCCGGGTTACGTCAAATTGATCATGACACTTGACGTACTTGAAGAACCATGCGGTGGAATATGAGGTAAGAAAGAAACGATACGATTTATCGGTGGAACAAAGTGTTTCAATGTCGAGTAATGAATATCCAGTTGGTCGAATAGATATCGTGATTGTGTGTATAGTGTTAACCACAGGATGTGATTGAACTGTCGAGGGTATCGAACGCCTGGGTAACAATAAACACGAGCCGTGTGCGGTTGTGCGCGCCGATAATTAACCGCCCCACTGGAATCTTCGATCCCAAGTGCATAATAAATACCAGTTTGGTATACGAATCATCGGAATTAGAGGCCGCGTGTGCGACATTGTAATGGTGTACAGAGCGACGGTGAAGCTTTGCTCTAATTAATAAATATCATAGTTCGCTAATGAATTGTATCTGTCGCGTATAAACCGGCGGTACAACGTTGCCTGATTGCGAATTAATTACTTATATCATGCTATTTGCATATGCAAATGGGAGCCGAGAGCAGTGAAGAAACGGCCGTGCGCGTGGCATGCCAGAACAGAGGGAGCAGAAATCCTATGGTGTACCTGTGGCTGCGAGCGGGTGCGGAGGAAAATCGAAGGAGAAATGGGTTGTTGAGCTTGTGGGGTTTTGGGAGGGACAAGGTCCAATTGGAACGGAAAGGGCAGCAGATGCTAAATTCCCGTAGAGATAACAGGGCCATCATGGTCTGATTTGATCGTGCTGTTGCTACCTGATATTTTGACCAAGTTTCTAGCAGGCCTGACCAAGCCCTGCACTAACCATGATCCTAACTCGCGTTGGTGTCTTCTCAAACGACGTAATATGATACTTTACGCGCGGAACCAGTACATGTACGTACGTAACGCGTGTAGGGTAAAGTCGAGTAGGCAAAGAGAGGGAAGACATAGGCAATGGGTGAGGAGACTCTCACCGAGTGCTGGTGTTCCCGGGCATACGGTAGCCAGTGGTGCCGGGTGGGGTGATAAACTCTATCTATCTTATTGCTATCTTCGTCGTAATTCTTCGGCGTCGTGTCGCGCGCCACGGCGAAGCTGCTCCTGCTCTGCCGCATGCGAGAATGGAACGGTCAGCGCTCGACCATCCCGGCAGTATATATTTTAATGGTCGGATTTCTGCGCGCGTGCACGTTCTCCCGATTGCTCCGCTATCGCGGCCAAGCGGTAACGACGGAACCTCTTCTCTTATCCTCACGGTTGCCATGTGATGCTTAGTCGCGACGATCTTCAATATTGTAGGACTACGCACGTCTGTCTTTCCTTCACTCTCCTCTTTCCCCTTTTGTTGTGATATACGATGATATTGCAGGACTCTGGAAGCCAGTCGAATTGATAGCTCACAGATCAGCTTGACCACGATTCAAGTGAGAATTAAACGAGGCTCGCTCTTCCATAACAAACGTACTTGATGATCATATACTCACTGAATCACACGAGCGATCCAAGCGAAAATATCATGTTTCATTTTGTATCATCCTTTACCATGACATCGTGTGAAACATCAACTGTTTTTGTTTCTTCGGCTTCTGCAATGTCTCGTCATCTTGAAGTTCTGACTTCAATGACTGACCATTTGGGTGATTGAGAATGATGATGAATGTCTTGTTCGCTGAAGTGTCTGCGGAACATGCCAAATTGAGTTTGAATAATCTTGAGGCATGACTATGATTTCCCTGTTTGAGACATCAGACATCACCGTGCACATACATGATTGCCAAGGTTATCATGGTCTCTCAATTTACGTGGCAATCGAAAAGTGCTTGATCCTTAATTCAATGGCAACAAGCGCGCTCGAAAATGGGAAATGAAATGACAGAGGAAGGCGAGGAGGATCACAACAGGACTTTCCATCCGAGCCAAGATGAGTCTCGGTGATTACACGATGAGCGTAAGAAGAGGACTACCGTCTGTTACTGGAGAAGCTATCGTTGTACGTGTAGCATCGTTTACATGCTCTACGTACGTTCTCCCATCTCTTCCTCCGCCTTCTTCTCGCGGCTACTATCCATCCATCCTCTGGTAGGGTGAACCATCCTTTCCTTTTCTTCCTATTGGGCTACAACAGCTTGTTTTCGTCCTTTTCCCTCTTTCCTTGCTTAGCAAGCTTGTTTCCTTTCTCTCTCTCTCTCTCTTGCGGCCGGTTCCGCTGATCCAAGTCGTTACGTCCTGGCAAAGTCGTTTACTGCCTCCGCGTTTGTTTCTTCCACCGGACGCATTCCTTGACTACGGGCTAGTGCTTCTGCTTCCACCGCAGTTTCTCAGCTGCTGCTGCTGTTGTTACCCGGTGGATGCAGATCGACTACCGGAGATTCGCGAACCACGCGTAACGCGATACCGACTCGCGTCACTGGTACCAACAACATCTTGCGTACACATTTCGGTACGGATATAGGAACTCGGTACTTGGGTCGTTTATGGGGTAAAATGACCAAGATATTTTTTTTTCAAACCCATTTCTGTCACACAATTCAACGGAATGAAGAAAAATACATCATTTTTGACAGGGGTTTGAAGGGGTAAAGCCTTTTAATTGAATTAGCAAGGACGTAGGAAAACATAACTGCCCAAGATTTTGTACACGAGGTTGCAAAGTTACCGCTATGAGAAAGTATGTTGATCAATTTTGATGGAGGAAGTTTTGGGTAATACAAAAAAAAATCAAAAGAAAACCATATTTCACCCAGGTGTTCCATTTTGCCCCGTGGTCCATTACACGTGTACGAAGAAGGTTGAAATCTCGTTTTCTATCGTGTAGAACGTAAGGGCGGATCACGTAGACGGATAAAGTCGTAAATACAACTAGAGTGGGCTCCACTGTACAGATCCACTTCGACTAAGGAGGCGGGAAGGACATAAATATGAATGATGCGATGAGAAGTGGATTTCTCGTTGCCGTAACTCGATGAGTGTAAAGTCGGATTGGAGAAAGTATTGGGAAAATGAGAAATGGCAAGAAGAAGAGGAGTTAACGTTGAAAATTGTAGTTACTTCGAGTCCGTTGATGATAATGACAAAGAAATAATTAAAAGATAAATGCAATTGATATTCGTGAAAGTTCTAAAAAGACTTATTAACTTGGAAGCTCGATAACTTAGTGTAACTTAGGGCCGGGCGGATGAGACTTTGATTTTGTTCGAAACTGTATTGCCTCGTCCAGGGCCGAAACGCAATTAACGTTTGTCAGCAAAAACTAAGCGACTACGTCACCGAGATCGTCGTTTTACCCGATGTTGGCAAGGACGAGCAAGTAGCCACGCTTAAACTTTCCTTATTACGATCCGACGCCTAACTCCCCCCCGCCTTTCCTTTTCTCGCTTCCTCGGCACTTTATTTACTACAGTCGACGACCTGCAAAAGTGAAGGTCTCGAAGGCAAATCCAATTAGGCACGATCAGATAATGGTACGTCCCCTTCTGCATACCCATAATCACTACCAGCAACCAAAGTTACAATTATGTACACCATGGGCCGTTAGAATTAGGGTAGCTTTGTATCGTTCGAAAGATTCTCACTGTGATGGTTTTCATGGCTTTGGAACCCAACTCAACAAGTCGTCAACTGTATGGATAAACAAGGTTGTCAATGGTTGCATTTTTCGTTTACACCTACCAATTCAATTCCCACATTGAATCACCTGCCATTGGCATTCATTTTGTGACACTTCCATTGACACATCATTCCTCTTCATCATCGTCGTCACTCGTGGATTCGCTCTTCGTCATTCCCCTACCATCGACTTCCATTTCTACTGCGAGGCCCCCATGGAATAACAAATTGGACGAGATCAAGCTCACCCCATGAATTTATTAAGCGCGAGGGATATTCCATGGTGAACGAGAAATTCTCTGTCATGAATGACGATACAAACGAACCCCTCGCAATGTCTCCGCTCTCGGGATCTTCATCTTTACTACTTTCAGACCCGCAGCTTTATCACTGGGTAACGACTTTCTGGCATACAAATTATCGCCTGGATAATTATGCCCAATTCTATGCTTAAAATTTTGTACATTATTTTCATGTCGTTCACGCACAATTTTTTGAAACTTTGGGTACCATTAGCCAAATTCCAGCTTCACCATGAATACGACATTCTGCAGAGACAGACACAGCTACACGTTCAACCGAATACCCCAATAGGGCTACTGCGTATGTGGAGATCGGTCATCCCCAATCCCGTTCTCGGGTCCCTCTTGACTGTTTAGTCAAACGAACGTTGGTCGATTTACATTCCAATGGTACGTGTGGTCTCTGGTGTGCCTCACCCGTGGCACTGCATCGACATAGACATACGTGTCTAACAATAAACACATGTATATTGTGGGGGAGTGTGAGAATGTCAGTTTAATGGCTTCGTGGGTACATGTGTCCGGATGCCTGCAGTAGCGTAGCTGTGCCTGCGGTCAGACATTATCGTTATAGTCGCACGTCACAGCCACACTACAAGTAGGGTTCGATGTAATCGATTGCTGTCATCGAAGTACTTATTCCATCGATGCCCCGAAGATCTTTCGTCGTACGATTAAAATTCGGCACGACCAATTTATGGCCGGACTCAAATTTACAAACGATCATGCGGAATTACTTTCTCACACACTTTTATCGCACTAGTGCGCCAAAGCTACTTTATCTTATTAATCATATAAAAGCTGGTATTAATGAAATAAAAAAGTGACAAGACTCTTTGAATGTCTTTCGTCCGATTGTTACAGGTACAAAAGAGTAAAATGCATCGGGCGAGTACGTTTCCGGTCTTAGTTCAACTTCGGAATTTTCCTACCTACCTTTTCACGTTAAAATAATGCGAGGAAAATCTAAATTCGAGAGAGCCTGCTGTAAATTCACAGGGAATTACGACAGCACCCTTAGCTATGCGCAGGTAACGCGGAAAATCGTCAGTAGATTCTTGGAATCCCAAAAGGGAAGCGCACACCGGAGATCCGGCTTTTTGCCGAAATAAAGCTCCCTCAGTGCAGAGAGAGAGTCAGGCGCTCGAAAACTAACGAGAATGTGCGATGTTCCGTAATACGCCGTTTCACCACGCACGTCGTTTCACCTTCCTTCCATGGATTCCAAGCGCATCCTCTCTTTTCCCGTGTACCCCGCGAATTTTCCGCAATCCTCCAGTGGAGATAGCTCCTGTTTCTGCAGAAATCTGTAGCTGCCCGAAGCGCTCGACTCGTTCTTTTTATTGTTGCGCTCCTTCGTAAACTCGTCGGTGAGCGAAGGATCGGGTTATCGTACGCATAAATTATTCTCCTTGCTCACAATAATTTTTTTACCTACGAAAGCTCAGTTTGCATTTCAATTAGTAGCCTTCAGTCTTCAAGCGCAGTTTCGTTGTGTTCCATACGCTAGCAACGAATGTTACCATCGAATATATACATTCAACAGTGTTTCTGGTTCATGGCAATTTTCCAAACATACTTAAGGCTGAATTATATATTTCGAGGAAAATAATTAGCGCCGAGTTATCGGCCGTGTGGCACTTTGTTTTTACGAGCCCGCGACATATTTGCCAAAAGAGTTTCAACGATACTCGGAAGTAGTGGCAAATTATTTATGACAAATTTCAGGCAACGTCGATTTATTTTTTCGCAACAAATACAGGAAATATATATTTTTTAATCATCAAATAAATTTTTTTGCCACAATACAATATTTGGAAAATATATAATGTGAATATGATTGACAGCAGTTAATTCGAATCCATAATTTGTACGTCATGGTTTGGATAAGTACTTACGAATCAATGGAGATTATTGTCTAATGTGAAAATATTCAAGAAAAGGCGACAAAGCGAAACAAACCCAGAAGGCGCAAAATCGTTTTGCCAGGCAACGGACGTTTCTATTCGTGCGCATATTATTATACGTATAGGAAGTCAGCACTTAGCTCGCGGATGTTCCTGGTTCTTTCCTGACGCGTACCTGTGCAGTGTTTCTAACGTGAGAGTCCGGTAGCCGTTGTGTGATCGTCGTTGGCGTAATGCTCGTTATCTGGACGTGTCGACTATCTAATGGGTCTCCGTAATGGTCCCCGGAGCCCAGCAGGACCAAACAGTAACGATACGTCGTCCGTTTCTCGTAACGCTCGCTAACTCCCAGTTCAATCTATGTATTATTCGGATGGTTATTTTAACAGCAAGATTTGCATACCAGTTGGTCAGAGGTATTTCAAGGATCACCGTCAACGAACACCAGGAACACATCTACCAGTCAACGTGTTTGCACTGACAATTTTTATTCAATCTCTTCAGGAGTACGAGTCAGTAAAAAAAAAAAAAAATCTATTACAATGCCATGATTTCTCTTGAAAGAAGAAATAAATTGAAAAATAATTCTCTACCTTCAGGATGAACCTGATAATCATGATGTGCTTTTGTCCAACGAATAAAAAATTCTCCAAGCTCACAAACGACTATCCACGAGGATTAACGAAAAGTGAGTGCGTGCAACCACCTCTTTATTGCGGCCAAAACATTTTTTTTCTTCGTGTATAAAAAATGGGAAAACTTCTTCAGGATATACGCAGTCTAGCATGTACATCATCCGTACTCAAGGATTTTTACAACTCCATATTGTGAACCCTGAAGAAGTAATCCTCAGAAGCAAGGATTACGCCTCCGCGGAACCTCCGGGCGAACTTGTATCTGGGTCTTGGTTATCCCTGAAGAAGGTACCTCGTGGAAAAATACGTGTTCCGGATATTCCCACGATTCGCCGGATAATGTGCAGTGCACCCTACATTATAAATCGTCGCGATAGGGTTATAGGATATTCGAGGATACGAGAAAATACCTATAGGAAAATCGTACCGACGAAGGTGCGCGGTTTTTAAATGAAAGCTTCGGGACCAAGGAGCGTTGGTACCTGCTTGTGGGTTCCAGCAACGTGCCGCTATATACTCGAGCATCGGCGTTATATCGGGCCATTCAATAAATACGTATGGCGTACGTTGCAGACGCGTGCGTATATTCACATTGCAGTATTCGCCCGCGGGTATTTCTGGATGCACTATGTAGATTGCAGAGTGGGTTGTGGTACAGCCGGAGTATCACCAGGAGAGCATCGGGTTAAAGTCACCGTCGTCGTCGTTATACCTGCTCACGGGAAAGTACAGTAGTCCAACTGGTGTACGACTAGCCTTGGAGAATATTACGTATGTAGTTTTCGCAGGGATAGTCGCGGACTCCGTCGCCCTTACCCCCGAACTCCCAATAGGTATTTGTGCAATAGTGCACTCGGTGGATGTACGTATACCTGGTGTAACTCCAGGCATCTCCAGTATCTGGGGTATCTATATTGCACGTCGTATACCGTACCTAAAAGCATCCTATCTATACTCCACCTTGGTACTAACTCCTGATGCAATCTCTCGAGAAACTTCTTGGCCCTATCTCGTGTGTCTCGATATGTATATTTCGCTGGATATTACAAATTTACAACATCACATTGTGCACCGGTGAGATGATTATACGTCGTCGTTCTCTTAGTCCACTCACTTCTACTCGTTGTAGGGTGGAAAAGTTTCACGAAGATATTCAATACGGGGAACCTGAGGATCCGTCGAGTCGCAGAATGTTGAAGAGAAGCCGCACTGTCTTAGGGTCGAATTTGTAGTCCGAAGTTTCAACTCGAGATCTAATTCAAGTCTAATACTTGAGTGTTCTTTCGTTGCGTTAGAACTTGAGTTCAGAGTCAAGTATTGTGATTTGGAATATGAATTTGAGCTTGAATTAAAAGTTGGGATTAAAAATTCCACCCGTAAACAAGATTCACCTGTGCGCATGGGTTTAGTGCGGAATACCTTCGAATATTGAAGCAGGACACGTGAAAATATATGTTGCAGGCGGAGATGCTCTTGGATGGAGTTTTGGTTCATGCAAGTTTAACCTGCATGAGAATTCCATATGCACGAGACGATCATTACCGAGAGATGGAGTGAGGACACCGAACAGGGTTGAGCTAGAAGGGCTGCATAATGTGAAAAGTTTCGGGCTGGCGAACGAGTCGCGGAAAACGATTTGGGGCTCCGCAAAACCGTCCCTACGTGGGACGACTGAGAACGGATTAGTGGCGTAGTTCTTTGTCGCCAACATTATGGGTCGATGGAAACCTCGAGATTTCTCCCCGCATTCGGTCGTTTGAGACGAACGAGCAACCATTAAAAACTGTAAACTCATTTTCACCAATTTTTCCGTAACTCAAAATTTCCGTCGTTGCTGTTGAACAACTGCAATGATAAAGCACACTGACTGAATATGTCAGCAAAAAGAATCTCAATTTTTAACACACCAGCCATTTATTTATCGGCTGATTAAAGAAAACAAAAATACTATTCCAATATCTATTTTTAACTTACGCAAATTTTCAGGCATACGTGCAATTAATAGTTATCGCAGAAGCAAATTGATCGAAACCCATGTAAGCCTAAAGTGGAAGATAACAGATGCTAAAACCCGCCGCGACACCAGTTCTCGTTGCGCGCGGCGAGATACCCTCCGAGATACGCCAGTAAAGATGAGCAATCCGCAACGTCATTAAATCTCAGCATGGATCCACAACGAAAGAGTACCGAGCGAGGGCGGCGAAGTAACAAAAATAAAACTGAAAAAAAAAACGCCCCGTAAAAAAGGGGTAATGAAAAAAAATTGCAACTGCAGCACAGCAGTAGAAGCGGCGGCAGTTGAGCGGCATTTCCGTGCACGTGACGCTTCGGCCGGACGACCTCCGCAGCAGCAGCAGCAACGCTGCGGCAAATTCTCGAGCGGTTACCGTGGCCAATAAAGTTTAGCTCGCGGACGGACTCTCCTCTACATGCTACAGTAGCAGCCGCCGGTGCCCTTCCTCACTCTTTCCACCCGATCTCCCTTTCTCTCTCCCGCTCTCTTGTCTTTCCGCATTTTCTCACTCGCTCTCGGGCTCCCCAGATGAACGTTCGAACGGGTGTGACGGAAATACGCGACAGATACGCTCGGCGGGACCGCGACGGAAACGACGCGGTGGTCCTTGCGTCCGCGCTTCGATATTCCAGTGGCAGGAAAGCCCGCAGCATAGCCCAACTATCAGGACCGCAACGCGGCGCCTATCCACGGGACACTTTTCCTCCCTGCGCGTGATTCTCGTTTCGTTGAAGCGTCGGACGCTCGTTGACTCGGCGGGAGGCACCGGCAACGTTTCCAAACGGTGAATCCGATCGCTTTGCCGCTATCGGCCAACGAGAAATCGCGGCAAGCCGGTCAATTTCACGCCGCGGTACCGAAATGTACGTTACAGTATCCACTCGCCGTTTTTCTCTCTATACTTGTCTCGCTTGCGCTCAATGAATTCCGCAGGATTCTCGTCACTCCGTGAGATGAGAGAGAGAGAAAAAAAAAACGCGAATGGGCATCGCAAGAGAAGCGACGTGCGGCGGGGCGCAACTCACGGACGACCGCACCGATAGCCGAGAATCCAATTACGCGTCGTCGGTACCGGGCCAATAGTCCAGGTTGTAACAGAGATGGAATCCTTGCTGCGCCACGGGCTCGACCCTCGCATATCAACGTTTTACCTAAATGCTTCCAGCTCTTTTTCCCGTTCTCGACGCATTTAAATTAAAACCCCGCGACAACATGTAACGCGTGGTTTGTAGTCAGCGAGAATGTGCCGCTGGTCTCGTAACTGCATCCGCATCTCGTCTCCAATTCCACCGGTTTGCGTCCTTCATTTTCGAAGGTACGTTCGGAGGACATTTTTATTTTCAATCCCTGATATTTGATGGATTTCCGCATCCGTTGCACTGTCATTTTCATTTTTCCGTCGTACCGCTGAGCCGCGGAATTTCGCTGACGCTTTTGCGTCAAATTAATCAAGTGGACCCTGCGCCTCGTGGAACTTGCGCCGCTTCTTCTAGGCTCATATTTCCATTAAGATTATTGAATCCTAAGGGTTTCAATTACGGTGATTTATGACGCGACTCTGATTTCATTTAACGGTTGTACGCTATCAGTGACGCACATCGTTCCGCATCATCCATTTCCTGTTTTTTTTTTTTTTCCGCTTCTTCGTATCTGTACCAATATTATATACGGGGCTTCGTAAAGATATTGGAATAACGTCGGGGTAAATTGATACCGAGGATACGGATTTATTCGCTCGCGTAGGACGCAGAAATTACTATCGATTGGACGTGTCTCGTTTCCGGCGAACCGACCGCTAAGCCCAACGCGAATGTCTCTCGCTGAGCGTTCCCTCTTTTCGGTATTCTCTTCTTTACGTACCGCGCAAACCCATAGTTTTCGTGCTCCTGTTGCACACAGACGACAGGGTTTTTCTTCCATTTTCCGAACGAAGGAACGGCGACGAAAGGGCGAACTGTCCCAGTCGTATTTTCCGGGAGAACGGAAGCTCTCGATGCCCACGCAGCTGGCACGCTGCAGGGTTCCAGCATTGAGCCCGGCACGGAGGGCACACATTACGTTCCACCGGAGCCACCCACAAGCTAGTTCACTGCTCGCTCCGGCACTTTTGGTCAGGATTTCCCGAGATAATTTTTTTTTTCCCACCCCCCCCCGCTTTTTTGCGATTTCTATTCCGGCTTAAAAACTTTTATATCCCTTGACTTCTCTCTTCTAACGGAATTTTCGGCAAATGAACTTGACGTACAGCGAACGAATAATCAATGCTATCACGTTCGTCGAAAGAAAAAAATTCGCGTATGGCGAAATGCGATATACGGTGTGCAAACTTCGATCCCCAGTAGCTATACGGGGCATTCCATGCGAACTCGCCCGCTCGAAAATCCGACTGTTTTTTTATTTTTATTTTAATTTTCTTGAGTTTCATATGGAATGTTTTGTTTATAATTTTATATCGACCATGTGTGAGATAGAAAATAGAGTAGCCAAAGTTGGGTGGCCCCCGTACGTTTCCAATTTTTGTTTTACAGATTCAGCGGAGCTGTAACACGCTTATCCGGCTCTCGACGCTTTGAATTGCGGATAGAAGAAATAAACTTTTGAAATTAATTCCATTCAGCGGTTGGGACGTTGAACGGGCTGCGTGTTAGAAAGCAACGAGCTGAAATCAGGATCCCATTCATTGGAGGCTTTGGTGAAAAGGCAGCCGCCATGGTCCATTGCGCCGTTCGGTCGGAAAAACCATTCGCGTCTGCCGCATTGTGAATTCACGTGAAATACGCTATATACAACGGAACAACAATTACCGGATATTTTATTAATTTAATGGAAGTACAAATGACTCGATAAAAGTTGAGCATTTCATTTTTCCTCTCGTATCCAGCGCGGACCGAAAATCAGCCGCATGTACCAACGGGCACTAGCTTAAGGGGAACATAATTACTCCCCGCCTTAATTATTCCCGAGACCGTTAAAGTCCGAATTTCGGGAAGCGGACGAAGAGGAGGAAGAATCCAATGGGCCTTCCTGTCTCTCGTTGCATCCGCTCAGAGTTCCTTGTGGAAGATATACTTTTGCTCGGAAAGTGGTCGGTATTCTCCGCATTCGCCCGGAACGAAATCTCGGTAATGGAGATCTTACGGGTCCTTTGCTTGGCCGCTATCCTGCCTCTCTTAACCCTCCCTCGGGCATCTTCTCGACTTGTCTCATCCCTTTATTTCCTCTTCGCTCTTGTATATACCAACTTCCACCGGTTCGCTCTGTCTTAGGCCCTCGAGGGCCTGGACATAACTAGTAATTAAATAAGTCAGGGTTATAATGTCTCTCATTGCCACGATGTTTGTTTGTGTCTGGTTGGTTCCGAGCCCAACAAAGACTCCGGTGAAAAATAAAAGGTTGAAGAACGAAAGAGGCTCGGAATTGCTGCTAGGGCATTGTAATTATGCCGGAGTCGACTTCTCATATTCCTCCATACAGACAGTTCAACATGCAAAGCCCCATAGATCACCTATCGACTGGTGAGATCACGATCCGTCGCTCCTCTTCGGGCCACGACTCTTCCCTCGAATTAATGTTAATTTGGGGGCCCCGAGAAAAACAACTTTTAGTCTCGAGGGTTATTCGAATAATGAAGAAGATCGTAGGAACAATGTATGAATACTCGTTTTGGGTGGTGAAGGAATTTCGTGAAGCGAAGGTCGGCTCTATATCGTCGGGTATGTTTATGGTGTTCGCACGAGCCGAACATGCGTTTTTAATCGATTCCTTCGGCGAGATTATTTCCGATTCAGCGCCCGAGGAATTTTTGAGCAAGCCCTCGAGGAATCCGAACAGCGCACGTGCACAATTTGAGCTTTGTAATATTAAATGAACGTTCGAAATGGCGGCGTGATTTATCCCATGATCCCGCATCTCTTCTTGAGCTCCCAAATTTTTACGACTACTAAAAATTCGATTTTTTTTGTGTTTCAGGTAAGTCGAGCGAAAATGCGGAAAATCTGGTGGAACTATTCGCCACTCCTTTCGACCTCTTTTATGAACACGTATGTCACAGATTTATTACGATTGCTAATTAATTATCAATTGATCCGTTATGATTAATCGGTTATTTACATGCAACATTTCCCCCTCTTTTTTTTTATAATCCTTATCCTTAAAATAGGGTTTTCAGAGGTCATCGAGAGGCGTCGAGACGTAAAATTGGTGGGGAAAATTAGTATTGTAAAAACTGTGGAATAGATTTTTCTTCCGTCGTTGTCTCACGGACAACTTGAGACGAAGCGATGGGACGAAAGAATTAAGACAAAAACCCGATCGATTATAGTCTTGTAGAAGAGTTTGTCCAAAAGTTTCGGATCAAGCGGGCAAGAGTTGGGCGACAAGTTCCTCTTTTCTTGCCTAAATCCAGACCTCATTTCACGGCTAACTTAGTCCGGAGACCGAGCGTGACACTCCGGATTTCTTCGACATTATTTTCCTCCTTCTCACTCTCACAGTTTTGCACACACGCGAACGATACTTTGGAAAACAAGCCTGAAATATCCGTCGCGTAAATTTTTTGTCTTTTATCACGTGGTTTATCGTCGGGCAAGCTAAGAAATCTATTGAAAAAAGTGCATTTTCTGAAACTGTCCTGAACAATTTTGAGTCTAGTGCCATTTTGAATTAATTCAGCGTCGAGATTTTATTGAAAACGTCATGAAATCGATGACGAGCAATTTTTCTTTTTTACCATTTGAAGAATGATCCAATACTTTTGATCTCTGAATAAAATTTAATATTTCAACATTCGTTGAGCCCTTTGCAATATTGAGTCCGTCCCTCGACCGACGGAAACTTTTCAATTGTTCCACATAGGAAAATCGATCGGCGGTGATGTTGAATCTGCGTACAGCCTCGATGCTTTGAGGCGATAAGGAACGCTTGTACTCACTTGTCGCTTGACTTTGAAAAGGGAGAGAAAAGAGAGCTGGGAGGCAGATAGTCTCCGGTTGGCGTGCACGTGAGAAAAGTTCACCTCGAGTTTTGTTCACATGTGTTCTCCTCCGTCAAACCTTTGTCGGCGAGCGTATGCACCACAAGGCGAATAGTTTCCCGCGAGCGACAAGCGCCGTTCCGACAGAGAAAAAATTCATTAAAGTCCAATCTGCGACTTTTCGCCGTATTTCACCGTGCAACACTCCATTCCACTTCCTACGCCCAATACAACGGTAGAAATCTCATTTTCGATTTTCTCATCACACTGTAAAGTGGAAGAGGAAAGTTACCATCGAGTCCAGACCGCGAATCGAATGGACATGCACAGAGAGCGAACCTTTGGATCTCGCGTTCCCTTTCCTTTCCATTAATTTACATTACTGCCCTTTGTCAATCGCTAAATCAAATTTCAAAGTAATCAACAAAATCATTGATTCCGGAAAACACACAGAACATTTTTTTCCACACATTCCACTTGTCCCAAATACTCAAAATGCAATTTTTTACCCAAAGTTTCATTTCGTAGGTCCGTAAAAAAAAAAAATGAATCGTACGTCCATTCAACGTTACATTTTTGTTAGCGAAACTTTTAATTGTATTCATTAACTCCCCATTAAAATCTCAACAACAGTAAACAAACTCTTGGTTATAAAAGAAACGTTGAAGCAAAATTACCAGAGAACAAAAAACAAAAAGTGTTTTGTTCTCCCGCAATATAATGATATAATAATAATAAATTCCCAACACCGGTGTAGCATAAAAAGCACGGTTATCACGGTGAGAGTTCGGATTACCCGATGCTTCGGTGTACGGTGAGACAGTGATGAATATGAGAAACAAACTGAACGTGGTATCATCCGGGAATATCCAAGTTTTAGGTGAAACGAGCGTTTTTCGCGCTCATTATTAATCGCAACAGCGGTACATCAGAATAGGATGAGGGTAACGGGGCACATGAAGTCGATGAAAATTGTGAGGTACCGCATGGATCGGAGCTCGGAGTCGAGGCGGTCATAAAAGTTACAGGAGGCCGGGAAATGCGGTGCTCGAACTCTTTTCGAGGAGTTATACGGCTGCCTTGGTGCGAGGGTCCGTACATTTTGCTGAACGAGGAAGAGGAGGAGTGAGGTCATCGGCGAAGTGGGTTGGCCGCGGAGAACCTGCTATGGGCACCACCAGGAGAGCACCAGCAGATCGCGCTTGGAAACAGTTTGCCAACTCGTTGAGAGCGAGACTCGAACTCAATAGTGGGTTTTCTCCTACGCTGAATTCGACTCTCATCGTTTGTTCGTTCGCTTCGTTTCCCTCACTCCGCCACTTCCCTCGGTCATCCCTTCGTCCGTACTTTCGCCCTATAGCAACGAGACGAATGCGCATCTCTGACGTTCAAAATTTTGCATTCCGCGGACGCCCAATTTTTGTTCGCCTCTCTAAATTTCGCATTCACATTTTTTTCACTCGGTTGACATGAAAGTATATTCGCGGCTAACGAATATCGAATAACCGTATAAATTTTCATGATATCCTGAACAAGTCAGTGTTTGATAACATGATAACTATGTCGAAAATAATCATCCGATATCCCCGCCGTATTATCAACGGAGAGTTGTGTAAACGACAACAATTGTGGAAAGAGCTGAATCTATTTTGCGGTTTTCAAATTACCTTCCATCTAGTCAAACCGCATTCGTTTCTACGAACGCAACCACGGTAATTCTTCGCTCTGTAATGCAGGTAAATATATGTTCCCGGGTACTTTGCATATAACTGAATTAAAATGAAATCCATCCCCCAACAGTATCATCCCCGGAATAATATTCATACGTTTATTTACTGGTTGCCCTTCCGTGAAGTCCGGAATTATCCGCTCGCGTATTTTACGGTCCTTCCTGAGAGTCCATCAAGCGCTGAATTCGGAAGTGTTCATAAGTAGAGTACGCAGCAAATATCTACCCAAAAACAAGGCAATCTGTGAGAGCTTTGTACACGATTGCCCGATTGATTCTCAAAGTTAGTGGCTTTATTCTCCACCTCTTCAGCATCCTCTTCAGCATCCACTCAAATTGAAATCAACAATATCCCTAAACAGTAGTAGAATAGCATGTCCGGAATAATATTCTCATATTTATACAATGCACTGGTTGCCATATTGTACAGCCTGGAATATATCCGCCAGTGGATCTCTCTGGCCTTCCTGAGACAGAGAGAGAGCGAGTTCGCCGAGCGTCGAACCCGGCAGTGTTACCAGCATGGCCAACAACAAGGCAATCGCCATAGGATTGTTATACATAGCGCCTCGGTGCACCAGGCAGAGCAGCGATCTGGACTCTCCATTCTCCGTATGCACTGGTATGCATCGGGCTTCTCCGTCCGGCCGGTCAGTGTAACGGCTTGCAAGATCCCTGTGTGCTGTCTGCTCGCCATGCCGCCACACCAGCCGGGCACAAGTTCGACCAGAGTCCTGTGAGACTCCCTCGTCCCTCGACATAGTAAACTGTGAGAGAGACTATCCGAGAGATCCACGGCCCTTGTACACCTCCAGGGCGAACTATATCGATGCTGCAGATAAATGGTCGAGGTAGACCAGAGCGATGAAGAGGAGGAGGAGAGAGAGAGAGAGAGAGATCTACCTGCTCTTGCGGTCTTAGTAGTTTGCTACGAGGCTTACGACAACCTCTCGAGAGACTACATTGTCTACTGTATATAAACACACTGCACAACAGCGAGTAGCAGATAGGACTGAACATAGAGGAAAGATGTCCCTCCTATCGCTGAAGAACAAGTGGAACATATACGTGCAGCCCCATATAAACCGTACACGCCATATGGCCTTCCCCCGATATTCTATATAGTTATCACAAACCCTATTAGATTTTGTTCCAGGTCTGGAACAAGCGAAATAACGATGTTTTCTGGGCTCGAAGTTCTCGTACAGCTTATGGTTTGAATGGCGAAGGCTACTACGAGATGTCAATACCCTGGCCGTGTAAAGAGAGAGATTTTTCTTTTGTGACAACAACGAACAAAGTGACAAAAGTCGTTTTGTTCGACTGACAAATCAACTTTGTCCGGGCTGTCAATTGAGTGAAACTAATAAACTTGCTGTCAGTGAACGGGATCGAAGGGCGAAGTTCGTACAACGAGAATGGGTTGAAATCGATTGAGAGGCCAAATATTATGATACACACGTACAAAGCCCGATGCAAAGGTCGGGATGACAGTGAAAACCGCAATTGACCGAAAGTCGCTTCGGAACCAGTATTTTACAATTCACATATATGTGTCTACGGTGTGGCTGGTGATCACGCGACGATCAACCGAGGTAACGAGAGCTTCCAACTATTCTCCGTTTGTACCATGCTCGTGTCAACTGGCCGTCGCTTCGTTCCGCGGTGTTTGCCGTACTCCACGCTCGTTCTCTCGAATTCGCGCCTGGCACTGGAGTCGCCCAAGTTTTCCAAGAGCCACTTTCTCTCTATTTATTCTCCTTTCCGTCCAATAATACCGCCGGTTACGAGATTATACACTTCTTGTCATCACACCTTCTACAATGGCACAAATGGACATTAACCATGTCGCATATTTCCATCACTCAGTTCCGACCAGGTTGAGCCAGGCTTTTATCCGACTGCCCCATTAATTTGCACTTGTATTGACCTACGGTCAATACCGAAATTATTATCCCTCAACAAACATTGCCAGTACAAACATCACAGTCAAGGATATTTTCCTAGAAAATCAGGGACATATCGCTGAAGAAGATCGTGAAATAAGTTGGAAATGTGTAAATCCGCATCTGCTATTCCGCAGAGTTCACACGCAAAGTTCTCGTGTTAGGCGAAGGTAAATTGTGGTGTGGCAATGGAAGCGATCGACCTTGATGGTTTCGTTTCGAAAGGCCCTTCTCCGTAGTTATAGTACGTCCAGTTTTTTGTGCTCTCGACTCACACACGGTTGATTGAATGGAACATAGAGAAAAAGAAGAAGGAGGATGTTGAGCTTGCGCTTGGATCGGCAGGCAGACAGGGCGCCTCGGTGAAGCAGTTGCCGCGGCGCGGGTTCGCTTTATTAAGTATGCACCCAAGAAAAGGGTGAGGCAGCATCGAGCAAACAGATATATACACCGGTACGGAGAAGCTGGTCGGTGGATCAGCGCAGCCGATTCACCTAGACGAGCCCAGGGCTGTAGGGAAAAGAGTATACACGGTATAGAATATAGACTAGGGTGTTCAAGATTCTCCGGCGAATAAACCAAGACGAAGAGGATGAGAAAGAAGAAGAAACTCTCGTGGTCCGCGCAGCGTTATTAACGTCCAACGCTAGAGGCGAGCCCGATCACATCGCGTTCGTGATAAATCGCTTCGGTGGCTTCTCGCAATCCTCCCTGCCTCCTCCTTTCGCCTATGCTCATCGGCATCCTCCAGTCGCCATTCCGTCTTGTACGTTTCATTACAAGTTTTCTTCAGTGTCGTTACCGTTGAAGCAAACCGCGCGCCGTTCCTAACAGAGCTTTGCGTTTCTGTAATCACTCTTTCTTTGGCTATCTATCCCCGGGTCCCACTTCACCGGTTTATTTATTGTACCCAATGTCGGAGTCACGGAGTGACCAACTCGAGAGATATTGGCGATCGCTGACGCGCTTGTAAGTATCCGCGGCACGCGGCTTATAAATTCTCGTGATTAATATGTTGCAAGCGGAATAGTGAATTTATTGAACTTGCAGTGCAATTCTTAGAGCATCATTGCGAGCCTGGCTCAAATTGGACATGTCCAATTCGGTTCACGTTTCATTGCTAGACGAGTTTGTTTCAATCGGGAACATTTTCCGCAGTGGTGATTGATGCGACGAATCATTCCAATGATGCGGAGCTAAACCGGTATTTCCGATTCGACATGAGTTATGAAGAACTGGGGGTTGTCTATTGAAAACTGTCGTGAAATCATCAATGCGATCGGAAATCAAGTTGACATTTATAAAAGTTTCAGCAGAAGTGGTAGGCAACGCAAGTATGATACAAACAAGTTGAAAATTCCCACTGGCTATTCTCCGAGAGTGAAAAGTAGAAGCGCCGATGCTATCGTCCCATACGCAAAGGGAAGGAAAAAAGACGGACGGCTGCAAACGAACGGACACTGCAAGAAAACACAAGGACGTTCAAAGGAAAATACCAGCCCGGACATTCTGCTCGGTCGTTTTTTGTCGGTTGTAGTACACGCCATGTGTAGTGCCATGGTTTGGACGTTCGTGAAAGCCGGGGAAAGAGAAGGCCTCGAAGAAGCCAGGAAGGAACAGCGTATGCGTCGGACTCTCGTGGTAAACAATGAGCGTTGACGCTCTGAATCGGGTCCACGTGAGTGGCTGCCGCGAATCGCAGCGTACTCTTACTCAGATCGTTCCGTATTAACGTTTTTCGTCCTCTTCTTCGTTCTTCTTCTCCTCCTTCTCGGCGACGTGTCGCACAGCAACTCCGACGATCGAACGACGCGATTCCCAGACCCTCCTCTCTTTCTCATCCAGTCTCAAGTACTGTAACCTACTAGCCTGTCGTCTGTTCTACGACCGCGACGGCGGCGATTTCCAATGTCGGTCGACTAAGAGGCTCGCCACAAACAGAAACGAGAAACCGAAAGAAATAAATGGGAGTAGCGAGGGCAAGAGGGGTTTTCATTCCACGGCGTACATACTATCTACGTCGTGCCGTCTTACCGGGGTATTAGACATGCACAAAGACTGGTCGGCCTTGTGATTATCCCCCATGATTGTATTTGTTTTTACTTTTTAATGAACTTCGGTAGAAACAATTTGCAAAATCTTGTTCGCCATCCCGAGACTCCTTTTACGTCATTGCAGCCCAAACCTGAGAGTAAATGGTAGCATTATTATTTTTCGTTTGGAACTGGAAACCAGATTACATTAGGTACCTCGTTTCGGGCAGAATGAAGTTCAGGGTCATTTTGGCCTTCGGATGCCCTGATCATTTCGGACCAAAGACAATTTATTTATCTAACGGATATTTGACACTGCACTTATCTCCGCGGGTCACGAAGTTGCGGTTTTCCGAGTTTTGTCGTGAGAACGACTCGTCACGTGTCACCCGACAACTCCAATTTTAGGCCATGTCGGTGGCTCACTGCGCGCCGAGAGAACGAACTACTGACTCAGTATTCCGGACTCGTAATCAAAGAGCAGACGCTGTTATACACGACAAGTAGGACAGAGGGAAGAATATGAGAAAAGCGAAGAGGAAGAAACGTGAGCACGGTCCAGCTTACGACGAGACTGACGGAGAGGAGAAGAGCGGGAATGCTGTCGGCGGTAGCACGTAGTATCGGATATTCCACGAGCGAACGCGACGACGACGACGACGACGACGACGACGACGAGGATATCGAACAGAGCGACCCGCTGAAATTATTCTCCGCCACGGAATTGATTACCTCTCTTACCGAGCTACCAACTCTATGTTTTCTACGATCTCATCTGTTCCTCGTTCCAAATCTACATCGTGAGTGCTCAATCGTGAATGAGCAACCGATGTGCCGATAAATAATCGATAGGAGGAATAATAACGCCGGGATTTTCTCTCTGTCGTCGAGCATCGATAAAGACATTGAGTCACGTATCGGAAAGTGGTACACCTACACGTAGGCGAATCCGATATCCATTCATTTCGTTAACAGAAGCGGACACTCGTGTCATCGTTATTAGACAAATAACGAGACGTCCCAATGTCCACAGAGAAAATAGAAGTGTATTTGCCGGAAAACAAAGGTTCGCGAGCGCTTCGCTTGGACAAGTGTTCTCCTGGCAAGCGCCCAAATCTATCTCGGACAAATCCGCTGAATACACGCCCATATCTCCTCCAGTTGACATTTGTAGCCTCTGTTTGTCATACGTGAAACTGAAAATCTTTGCGCATGCGAATGATGACGTTTGTTTCACCTTCTACGTAGCCTACAATGGCATATTATGCTGTTACTTATCGTCTTTCGTCGAACTGCGTTCTCCATGTCCCTTTTCACCTTTCTTCAACAAAACTTTCATATGTCTATGTTTCTATGACTTGCTAACAAAACAAATCAAGGCAACGTAGACATTGTTGTCTACCTAATTAATTTCCGTGCATTATTTTGGACATCTGACGGTCACCGATTTGTATCCAATCTCAATGTTTGGTGATCCTTTTCATCCTAACACGAAACTGTAGAACGTATCCCAGAAATTTTAGGTCGAACGAAGGTTCAGGCATTCCGACGTGTGCCTCAGGCTCTCCATCCTCCAACAGCATGGCATAAGCCTCTCTAAATTTCTCGGAATGCGATTGGTGTCCATTGAAAGCCTGTTAGAACGCCAGATTCCCAAACAGCAGGTACATCGATATCCTCCTATCTCCGCAATGCTCAACACACGCGGCCAAAGTTTTTGATGAAGTTGGCGAACCTTCAACGTTCACTGCCCACGGCCCAGGAATCGATGGTACAGCTATCGAAATCACCTTCATCGAAAACACCGACACCCACACGTGTTTGCAAACGGTGCCTCTGCCGTGCATGGACACCAGGATGCATACTGGAAATACGTTGCCATAAGGGAAAGAGAGAACGTACGAACGACGGAGCTGGCAAAGCCGGATTACTGTTAGCAGCTCGACGACCACTGCTCTCAGCCGTTCGCACTTTACATCCCGTGTGTTTATGGTATCCGGTGCGTTTGCTACTCCTGCCTGGTACTACTCGCGATCACGTCATGTAGTCCAACCTTCCACTCTTATATATGGGCCATTCCAACTGGTTTCCATCTGGATCTAAATCTTGATCCATTCGCTCCACAATTTTCTTTTTATATCCCTGAAATGCATCGTCAATAATCCGGATAGATTCGAAAAATCGTGTTTTGCATAGAAATTTATTCTAGCTGCCGCACATCGCGAGTTTACCGTTATTATTTCGTTTATGCGACTTTTTTTTTAAAAGAAAGTTAACAAAAATTTGAACGGCAAATTTATTATTTTCCAAAAAATCAGTCGCAAATGGAATGTCCCATATGCGTGTCCAGTTATATACGCCAGATTCAGCGCCGGAGAGACACTGAGACACCGAGAAGAGCGAGGAGAGAAAAGAGTGAGGCGAGAAATAAATAACAAATAAAAATGAAAAAAGGAGAGCGAAAGAAATGCCTTGCATCATACCGGAAGTCGGCGTATGTACAACGGGGCGTTTTTAACGGTGTCCCTGTCGAGGGTGTAAGCTGTCTCGAGGCCTGTTCGTTTCCTCGTTTCTCTGTCGGCGAACATCCACACGTCTTTCTCTCATTTCTCGCTCCAGCTCTCTTTCGCTCTTCCTCTCCTCTTCTGCCCCACGTAAGTTGGATGCATCTCTCACCGAGCGCCGACCACTGCCGGCGCTCATTACCCTCGCGAATACTCACTCGTCCGTGTGTTTCCTGCGAGCTCCTGAGCTAATTGCCGCGAGCACTGCGAGGCGAATACACAGTCGCCCCGTTACTCGTGTCCGTGTATATACGCGGATTATGAGAGCGACGAGACCGAGGCTCACAGTTGCCGCCCTGTACTCTGTGCTGCATGCGAGGGCCCCACTATTCTGACCCCCTCGCTCGCTGCTACCATCGCCCGACTGATACCGTTAATTTCGTCTTGCGTGCAGCTTCCGGCGCCGTTTTCCAACGCCCTGGATTTAGCCTGTATTTTCATCCGGCGTTGCCGGTATTCTCCGCAGTTGAAACATTCACAGCGGACTAAGGAAAGAATGAAAGGTAAGTGGTTAACGTGAAAAATCAAGGTTGGAAACATTTCGCCAGCGTATTTTTCGTTTGTCGTACTTTGAATCCTGGCGAAAAGTCGAATAGGACGTGTGCAATATGATTTTGTCTTCTCGATGGCGAAACATTAATGTTTTTGTTCATCCCCAGATCCTAACATCGTGTGGCTAATGATGTTAGTCGTTGTTGGCGAATGACGCAAATGGAAACGTCAGATTGTTAGGAAGCCGTTTATAATGCTGAGGACATGCAATTTCGCGTCGCTCGCGGGTGCAGTGACTTTGCATCGAGCCACTCGGCTAGCCTAGTCAGCAAAGGAAGCGTTGACAGTATCTTGTCGTACAAGATAAACGACTGCATCAGCCGAGTGTGGCTTTTGTAAGTAGTCTGCGAAGAGGAGCTTAAAACATGCGGAGTTAATCCTTCCGGTAGGGTTCCATTCCGGTCGCTCGTTTATTCGCGAATCAATGGGTTCACCATAAGTTCGCATGAGACTCAATCGCAAGTCTTGCATCGCAACGGTTAACTTTAGCCATTTCACTTTGTCTCCTCGTTATTTCTCCGGGCAAAGCCTTGATAATATTATATTCCGTCGGGTTACCCACGCTACACTCGATATCAATGATCGCAGCGATGGACTTTCGTGGTTTGCGCCGCGACTCGTGAGCCATTTCGATTGCTAAAAGATTCCCCTGGCTGGCTATCGATCCGCGGAACAAACTAATAATCCTTGCGGAATAAGCGCCGGGGGCAAGCGTGTAATCAAGGCAAATCGAGCGATATCCTACGGAGCATACCCGATCGGCATCATCGGATCTCTGTTGCGCCCGGATACACAGCGTAGACATCGCCTTCCAAGATCTTTCTCTCCGCCGGTTGCGGGGCACATGGAAGAAGCGAACAGCGTCGGGGAATCAGTCACGTACAGTGCGCGAGGAGGACCTCGGCCTTCGGATCACCGTTAAGCCCTTGATCGGGATTTGACCCCGAAGATCACCACACGGCCAAGCTCTAATGCATCCCCAACGCTGCGGTTATTCTCTATAGTGTAACGTTCCAACGATTACCAAAGTACGGTTTCCACTGTAGACTCGTCGAGCTTCGGGCTAGCTTTCCGCAGTCGATAGAGCCGACTATTCCGCTGACTCCCGGACGCTACAAGGCCCGGCCTATACTCGCCTACATCCGCCTGTAGCCGGCACTCTTCGTTCCCGAAGAAAATGCACGCGTCGGTGGTCGGCATTATGCTACTGCCTACAACTGCTAACCATACAAAATTTATACGTACACCACCAGAATCGAGTATAGCCAACACGCCGAGTTTCCTCTCCGCTCTGTATATCCGCGTTTATACACCGAGTTCCTACCATTTCGCTTTATTTGCTGCTGCAAATCGGCGCCGACGCTTCGAATAGATGGGAGAAAAGGCTATGCTTACGGTGGATGCAACCGAGCCGGCTATAGACTTATCCCATTGGCTCACCGAAGCCGGAACACGGTTTAGATATACAAAAGATGGATTTTCCGTTTTTTTTTTTTCTTGCGGTGATACCGGAGCCTCTTATTTGCCGTAACTCGGAAATACTGCGGTAGACGGTATCGAGCTTTAGACCTTCGCCTTCGGTCACGCACCTTGCGGACTTTATTCGAATAACGAATTGTACAAAATGTCCGGCAACACGGATCCAAGTGTTGGCGGTATTTTGACCGGAAGGGAAATACGTGCCGATTTTTCGTTCCGGTGTTTCTCGTTGCCCCGACTATTTCCAATTTTTTCATCAATAAATCGGTAGACGTATTTTTGAAAAATGATGGTTAATTCTCATCCGGTTGGAAGGTAGGCTCAACGGAGAGTTATAAATTTGAAATCTTGAAAAGCATGTTGTAAACCGGTCAGCTTCACCGAAAACAACGTCTGTACCACAAGAGGTACGAAGATCTCGATGCGGAACGCGGCGCGAGGCACCGCTTGAACATACAGTCGTAGCAGAGTTGTGTTTCTCTTCGCTAGTTGCATAGGTCCTGGTGATGCTGATGCTTGCAAAGGGTTTTACCGCATAGGAAGAATGCGTTTGCGGTTTCGCTGTAATGGTCATAGCGCAGAGGGGAGGAAAAGAGCGCGTGCACGCCGTGGTATCCCTGAGTATCTCGTAGTTGGTCGGCCGAGTTAATGTATAGATACATAGCTATATATATATATAATAGGGATTCCGCGCGGCAAATCCCAATTTATGCTTACATTCTTCAACAATGTATCTGAATTGCAAAAATACCTGCACGTGAAAAGTGTAAATCAAGAAAGATGTATAAATTAAGCTTATCTATCGAGCAAATAAAAATAATCATGAAATGCCAGTTTAACGAAAAAAAAAAAAAAAAACTATAATTTATCAGAACTTTTTGACTTTAATTCTGAGTGACTTAAACTCACCGACACTTTCATTAACTCAGTTATTTCAACCTTCCACGAAACAACTAAATAAATGTGAAAATGATTTATGAAAATGGTCGGTGTTCGGTAGAATCATATTTGCAATCCATCATCTTTGGTTGGCGTATGGCGTGTTAACATGGACGATGGTTGAGTATTCTACCGGAAGTTAAAATGCGATTAATCCATTCATCAGTGAAAAGGGCGAGAGTCGCGAGGCCATCCCCGAAACCATAAAATCCGGTACCCATTGCCGACATCGCCCATTCGTGTTCCGATAGACAGGAACTCCGGTGAACCCGAAGATGTAGTGGTAGAATATTATTGGATAAATACGCTGACGTAGAAGCTAGAGTTATTGCCACGCCAGACATTAACCGGGTTCCCTCACCTTGCATGCATCAAGCCGAGTTGCCGCTGCGTCCGCTGATATATAGCAACGCGAATGATCAATCCTTAGAAGCACGCTGCGCCAGAATGCCCAAGACTATGGATCTTGCAGCGAGACAGATGGAGCAGTGAGTGTTCCAGTCCTCCTTTCTCCCTCATTCTCTTCTCCCCCCGCGGACAAGTGAGCGCGTACAAAACGCCTACGCTAAGGGCTAATGCCTCAATTCGCCGAGCGATGTGCTTCCGCTTCCTGGAAACGTTGTGGCATTGCACTCAGGTGAACGTTGAAACACGAGCGAATGGAGAAAAATAAGTAAGATAGAATCCTACAGCCACGGGTTCTTTGTTGATGTTGGTCTATGGACGATGGAATCGACGTTGTGGCGCAGGGGAAGCCGCCCAACAAATCCAACGTGATATCAAAGCTACATTGGCATTTTGTGTTGGAAATGTTTTCGTAAAACAAACGTCCATTCCACAGAATTGAACACTTGTAGAGTTGAAAATATATATACTTGAAAAAAAAAAAAAGTGTGGAATTGACAAAAAAAATTGTCGAAAATTCGACACCTCGATGAGGAATTAATTCTGGAGCATCGGTCAAATTTCCAGCAGGCGAGGTTCAATGGACAAGACAAGTGCAACGTTGGAATATTCTTAAGACGCCGATAACCGGACAGATATAACGTAGGGAGCAGGAAGACGGTTGCAGCATCGCTCTGGCGCAGGATTCGAGTGAGAAAATGCGCTTCTGGCATCTCCTCCTCCTCCTCTTCCTCCTCCTCCTATTCGCATAGGCATATTTGCCTGGCAGATCGCCTTCTCCTGTGTGCACCACTATAGGATATCCCACCTCCCCTCCCGCATACACGTTTGTACACTGCACGCTGTTTCTTCTTTAAACACGCCATTGCTCTGTGCTTCGTGTTTTCCAGCCCTTGAGACGTACGAGAGAATTCACCGATCGTTCTTACGTGCCGTTGAAACCTATACGTGTGCGCCACAAGCACCTACTTAGGATCTCTGCTCCGTTGCGATATCGCTGAACCATGGTAATTTGGCGTGTTCGCGTTCTCCATACCGCACACTCCACTGTCTCCTCAACTTTATTCCCCCCCACACGTAAGAACTCCACTATAATGTAATATATTTGACTGCACAACTATGGAACGTGTATATACATCATCATGTACAAATAGCGAGCTTCACTCTCCACGTAACAAAGTTGAGTCACGTAGGCTTAGATCACGCAATTCCACGGACCTCGCGTACCTAAATCATAATAATTGCATGTAAAGATAAGACACTCCACAATGAGACGCTCTGCTGCATACGATATTGTAAACGTACTTATCCGAATTACTTATGCATGGAGATTCACATGAAAATGTTACATCGTGTTTCCAGTTGGTGAATTTTTGTTGATTTTTTTTTTAGTTTTTTTATCCATATATTCCATATATTTTTTTTTTAATTATTTTTTATTTTTTTAAAAATGTGATTCTCTATGGGAAATTATTTTATGCTGAAATTGATTTGCTATGTAAATTTTTCTTTGAATATGTTGAATATTATTCATTTCCGTGGGGAATATTTTGCTGTATTTATCAGAGAGGCTATTAGACGCAGCTGAAATTTTTTGAATTGTGTTTTTTTTTTTTTTTTTTTTTTTCTCTTTGCAGTCCTTAATAACACGGAAATAACTTGAAGTATTATACACGGAGAAGTTAATGACCGAGTCAAATAGTCTTTACATTAGAGAAATAACGGTTCCTCATTTCTCAGTGGCTTTCCTAATTCAAACATTTTTTTTCCCCTCTCGATCGAGGTCGTCTAATCTCCCGCGATGAGATCGCGAACGTGGTGGCCGCACGCCAAGTGGAAAGAAGGAGGAAAAAACCCTCTTTCGATCTCGTCCGCCAGGAACGCCGTTCCTCGAGCTCGAGAGACGCTGGCGGTCTCACAAGATCCTATGCGTCCGGTCACGCAGCATCTCTGCAGCAGGTACAGAAATTAAAGAGGGTCTCGAGAGAAGCGCGAGACTCGAGATGAGGAAACATCGCAGATATTCTCTCGTTGCTTCGAGAGAGAAAATTTCACTGACTCCCAAAAAATAAGTGGAGTTAATTTTTTTGTATTATTGATTAAAACAAAAAATTTAAAAAATTAAAAACAGTATTTCAAATAATTTTTTGAAAAAAATTGTTAGTCAATATTTAATATTATTCTTCGATATAATTCATAACCAAAAAAATTAAAATAATTATTTTTATTTTTAAATAAATTATTTTTATTGGTCATAAAACCGTGAAAATTTATGTGAAAAATCTGAAAAAATTTGTGCGGTTTCCATTGAATTTGGTGAACAAATAAATAAATGGGATTCGTGATGGTCAAGTGAATACTGTATTTTTGGGGCTTTTCACGGACGTTCAGAGTCAATGTGCTGATAAAACCGGAAATAACGCACGTGGTAACCGTGCGGGGTTCGGTCCGTTACCATAAAATGACTGAATTAGCCCCGATAAGGGCGTCGAGTCCGCGGCTCGACGAGGAATTGTTCGGTCTCTCAATAATTAGCATAAAGGGCCGTTACAGCTTTCTCGGAAGGTAACGGCTGATTTCCAGCCGAATCCACTTCACTCGGGTTCTGCGAGATCGAAACACGTTCGTTGTACTTGCGAAACGAAGTGCACTAGTTTGAATTATTCATTCGAAGTTGTCGGGGGAAAGTAGCGAAGGAGAATTGAAAAACTGCAGAAAATATACTGCAAGTAAAACGATTGTACGTTTGTTTATATAGTATAATTGAAAGCCTGTAAAATCTGCAAAAATATCGATGTTTTATTAAAACGCACTAAGCTCAAATTCTATACTCCAAATTATCTCCCGGCAAAATAATATTATGCCATTTCGAGAATTGCTAATAAATATTTAAATAACGCAGAAAAGAAAATAATTCAAATTCCACAATTCTATCTTGCTAATAATAATATTGCCGACGAAGGAATCTACAGAATTTTTTTTTGCAAATTCATCATCAAAAAAACTATACTTCGATTTTTATCGAACACATTGATGGAATGTAAAAATATTTTTCAATTCAATTTATCAAATACTTTGGTTGAATTATCCCTGAGGAAAATAATTTTTTAAAATGACCAAATAATTATCCCAAAGTCGATAAAAAAATTTCCCAAAAATGATCGCTATCCGATTGAAACTTACACGACGAGATAACGGAGCTAATAACGCGAGTTTTCCGATTATTCACGGAGTGGAAAAAGCGCGAAACTAATTTAACAGCGTTACTTCGATCCGCTTTGGGTCTTTTGAGATGCCTCGAAAATCGAGAATCCTCCCTGACGAGCACTTAACGGTTGAAATTTTCCCGGAGGACGAAAATTTTCGGCGCCGCGGGCGATATCGCCGGGAAACTCGTCGGCGAGTCTGCCGCTGGGTAGAGTTGGCAGACGTTCAAGCCCCGCGGACGTTTGGTGTAGGAATACGAGAGACGGTCTCTCTTTTCGCGAGAGAGGAGAGGAGAGAGACGAGAGAACGCAGCGGGCTGAGGAACAATGAATTTTTCGCACTTATAATTGGATGTGCCGTTGTCGCGGACAGTGCTCTTAATGGTAAGTGCCCGAGAAATGGGAGCGGAGGTTGGGGCTGGCAACCCACTTCCGTGTGGGACTGCGACATCGGCTACGTCATTTCTCACCCGAAGAATGAGAGAGAGAGAGAGAGAGTCTAAAGGGGAGAGCGACGAGGAATAAGAGAAATAGAGGCGAGGCAGTAAGTTAGAGTGAGAAAAACTTGTGGGGGTTGGGGGGGGACGAAAAGCCGTGGAGAGCGAAAAGAAAATTGAGAAAAAAGAGCTCGAGAAGAAGCTCTCTCTTCGTTTTAACGCTGCACCGACCTGGGAGTTTAATTCGACGCTGGACTTGAGTAAAGTTAAAGTGATGAAAAACAATTTTTCTCGCCCTGGGTATTTCTTTCGTTTTCCTAGTCGTCGTCGTCGTCGTCGTCGACGACGTTGTCTTCGTTTGCCTTTCTTCCCATTTCCTTCTTAATTCCAGGTTAATATTTAAATTATGAGAAAATGCCCGCGTGTACGTCCGCGGCCTCTTGTTTTATCCGCTATTGCGGAAAGTTTCCGGAATTCTCAAGTGAAAGTCATTCGCGACATTGTCTTTTATCCGGTGATTATTAGTTTTGTACAATCCCATTTATTCGTCCGGATAAATAGAATAAATCATATTTCGCCCGGATGAACATGTGAACCCAGGTGAAAAAAAAAAAAAAAAAGGTATCTAGTCTGCCATATAGAAATGGGCATATCTGGTCTTTCTATACTCGTTACACAATTTTGTTTAAGAAACTTACAATAAATTGTACCACAAGTTGAATCAAATGAAGTCGAGAAAGCATTGAAATCGAGCAATGGCAAGAAAGTTTCGAGTCTAATGCTGCGATAACCAGTTACATTTATATGTGATGCTAGATGCACGGTATTAGAGCCTGTAATCCTCGGGTCTTTTGCTATCTATTCGTAGGTGTCACGATTTATGTGTCTGTCGTAATTTAAACAGACGTAACTTGCGGAGAATTTGCGTCTGTGTGGACTATTGAACTGCAATTCGCTCTTGGGTATATTGGAGAGCAACGGGAAAGGAAGGTCGCGAGTTCTGTGCAGGGTCCCACGAACGGTATCCCTCGGGCGGAAGTCGAGAGAGGTACAGAGAGAGAGAGAGAGCTTTGAACATAGGCTCATACCACGAAGCTCTCCGTGTCTAAGCGATCGATTTCCAGAGAACGATCCGGTACTGCGAGATCTATCCGTCCGGTAATACCATTCACCGGGCCTCGAGCTCTGCGCCCTCTCCATTAGGAAACGCGCGAGCGCCCGCCGACGCCGATTACCATTTACTCGTTACAAATCGTCGTCAGTGGAAACCCGGCTAGTAAATTTCGCCGAGAGTACTCGTGAGCTTGTAAAGTGCATTCGAAGTAGCTGGAGGCTGAGTCGTGGCCGCATTCATCGTTACCTTTTCGTCGTCTTCATGGTGTGAATAAAAATGACAAATTATCGTTGAGATCGATACTTGATGGGTCCAATCTGCATGTTCGAGTCACTCGTCACTTTTTGGCACTCATGAATCGAACGTTAATCACATGACAAATTGAAATCAACAACACCATCGGCTGATGACACTTGACGTTCATCAACAAGCCCCCTAGCCTCCAGAACTGTTCTCCAAAAGCGTCAACAACTGGACCAGGAAATAGGCTCGACGCGACATCGAGCCTCGGCAGGATCATGAAGAGAGTCCACAAGACCTGGAATAAGGTGGATAGCAACAGAGTCGATCTTTCCCACTCGTCGTGCAACCGAAACGGTTAAAGCGGAACACATAGTCCGGGTGAGCGAAGCACAGCCGCTGGAACTTGTCTCAAGCTCCGCTAGCTCGGCTAGCATCAGGAGGCCAGCACCAGAAACATAGTAGATGAGGCCTCGGTGGAAGAAGAAGAAGCAACAGCAACAGCCTTGTCGGGCGGCCGCGCGCGCGACTCGCACGGAAGAAATACCGTTCCCATAGAATGTTAATGCGATCTTCCTCGGCAATCCCGCGAGCGTTCGCTCCCGCTCTCCTGTTACACGCTCCCGACACCGGCTTCACGGTCGCACGCACGCATTGTTACGTAATGCCGTGTATATGTATATCCCCTCGCCGCACCTGTGCCGTCCTTGTCGTCCTTCTCATCGTCAGAAGTCCTCTGGGGAATACATACAGTGGATATTGCTACCAGGTGAAGAGAGAGAGAGAGACGGTAAGGTTTATGCCGAGAGGATCGCGGACGCGTGTAAGCACCAGCTACTTTGGCCCTAACTAGCTCGGTTCACCTTGCGGTGGCTTGGAGTCTTCACCGTTCATGCTACTTCATCTATGCTGATCGCATGTGGATATTCACACAAACATGTATACGTTAGCTCATTCGCCAGTTGGCTTGCGCCCACAGCACAGCCCGACTCTCACCCTCTTTCCTGATTATCCTTCCGAGAGTAAAACACGAAGATGAGATTTGACGCGAGCTGCGTGAGCCGCATGCTAATAGGCCTGATAGACCAGAGTCCTAAAGGCCCTAGGAATCCAAGATGTGGATGGATCGTGTATTGGCAAGGTTCAGCGGATAGAAAATAAACCCGTGTCTACATTATTGTGGTGGTTGTACAAGTTTCAAGATGGTGACTTCCTGCTCCCTCGACGGTGACCATCCGATACACGGGTTACGTGCTACCGTACACTGGATAGATAGCAGCCAGACTTCCTAGATCAATCTCCCAAGACGGCGAATCTCTGCACGTCTTGTGTATACCTCGGTTTATACCCACATACTATATGCCAGATTAGCATAACGCGATCTGCATGATCGCTGTGTGATTATGCCATGCTCGCGCACTCTCCTTTCCATGCAGCCTCTAACGAACCTCTTGTACTTTCGTAATAATTGGCCGAGAAACTGGCGAAACGATCGCGAGAGACTGATTAGCAGATTTGCTTGAGAGTCGCGTGTGTTGTTGCTTATTAGAGCTGAAGGCGAGATAACCTGAACAGTCGTTGACCCGTGAAGAATGGCTAAATGGTGGGTATTGGCACGCATCAATCTCTCTCTCTCTCTCTCTTTCTCTGGCTTTATCTGTCTGGACAACTTTTCTCATGGCACATTCACCGATGCCTGTCTGGTTATCCACTTTTGTCCAACCAGTCTCCACTTTGAGACCAAATGGATACCGAGTTGAAACGTTGGAACTAGCGCAACTGGGAAAAGTAGCCAATTATCGACGGGAGGCCAGTGGTTCTGCTGTTGACCCGCATCGACGAGAGGATTACGTGGCCGCCCTTCGCTTCGTGTATTCATGGCCAAGATCACCTTTTTTTTTCTCCATTTCTCATTCATCTCTATCCCTTTGATTATTCGCATCCTCTGCCTCGCCTCTTGATAAGTAAACACACGGACATACGTGCATTTACCTTGAACCTCTCACGCGTTCCTCTCGATTTCTACTTCCGGCGAGAACTCGCCAAGATTCCCCCGTGATTCCCGTCTCTTCGCCGTTCTCAGCCATATAAGAGAAGCCTCGGTCACGGCCACACGAGAGAATCTCGCTCCTGTTCTCGCGGCGCTGTTGCTTCTCGCATCGTCAGCTTATTTCTCTCGACTTCACGCTCGCACTCGGTATACGCGAGCGCACGAACGATGTAATACTAATGGACTTCCCGTTCTCTTCCGTCTTACTTCCGTGGCATACTTGGGAGGAAGACGGAGTAAAACAGTGAAGTAACACGGAAGGAAGCAAATAATAAACGGAAGAGCTCGTAGTTTTTTTGATACGGCTCCGCGTGTCACGACCTAGCGACTTTTCTCTTCTGACTTGGGTGACTCAACCGGTTTGAAGATACCGTTTTTTTTAATCCTTTTTCTCGCGGTTGGACACACGCCCATGATACTGGCTGCTTTCCTGTCCACTTAGACACCCATGATCGCACACGTCGTGAGCGTAAAAATGTAGCACTTGAACAGTATCATGAATGTCATAGAGGAATTGCCGAAGCCAGCATGAGACTTGGACCGAAAATGCAAACATTGAAAGGGTAAGCTCATTGGCAATCGAACTCCGACCGATCAAATGGATTTCGAACTACCGGTTAAGCGGTTCCGTGGCACGTAATAATCGCCGTATTCCTGGAATTACATGGCGTATGGATACATTTATTCCCGACGGAAGTACAGCACCGGATTGTGAACTTTCAACCTCTGGTTTACATAAAAGCAGTTGGCCGGTACACGGCAATACCGGTTTATCCGTATGAACAGCTTGCGTACTTGAATATTTTCTTGCTGAATTGTAAGTGGAAGTTCATCGTCTATGCGAGGCGTAAGGACAAGCATCCGAGCCACGTTTTGACACCGTTTCGCATGTTGTGACCCCACGACCTTTATCTCTTGGCATGAGCTCGGCGATTCAGCCGGTTTGGAATCTCCTCTCTCCATTCCCTCGTCTACTATCAGGCTCTCGGTGCTCTTTTGGCCTCTTTTCCGCTCGCCTCGAAATAGGCTCACGTATACACACAGAAGCTTGGCGTTCCTCTTGAACTCCCGACGGAAGCTTTCGCGAAGCTTGTCCAGGCACGTGATTCGAGATCGTGGAAACGGCAACAGGAAGGAGCTAGTCGTTCCCGGCAGTTGTACCGCGAGTCGAATACGAATCGTGTCGATCTGGGACTCGCGAATGGTCCGGGTCTCGTTGCCGCACACCTTAATTTCTGCTGATTCCAAATACCGCTCGCTGGCCTCGCGGCATTGCTACCTAACGTCTACGTATCACCGGTTACAATGAAGAGCAAATCCAGACGTTATCATTGCAAGGAGATGGATGATGATTCGAGATTCGATTTGTGACCAACTTCCGAGTGAGTTTTCACTTCCGATCGAAGCAAATCCCGCTCGGGATCATGATTTAAAATTGCAGAAACGACAAGGATAAGGAGCCATCCGAAATGATGCGGAATCCAGGATGAAGTCCCGGATGGACATGGCATCGGATCAAATCCCATTTGCCATCGTGGACTCCGCATCTTCTCTACTTCGGACATGTCTTTCCGGTCAATTGCACCGCAAGTCGAATACAAATCGTATCGTACATTTGCCTTTCTCCTGATTCCGGATGCCGGCCTCCCAAGGCATCACCTAAACCCTGCGTATCACCGGAACGGTGCAGAGGCCGAAGGAGCCGGGAGATGACGACGAAGAGGAAAGCAATGCAAAGCAAGACGGTAAGATCGGGTTGAGCCAGAGCTGTATGATAATTCGAGATTCGACTCGTGCCCCAGCATCCGCGCGAGTCTCTCGTAAATCTCATCTCCGTGCCTCTAGACGTCTCGTACGTGCCCCAGCGATATAATACTGTATAGTGGTGGCGGTAGCACCAAGAACAGATGTATATACGTATAATACGGGTTATAGTACGTGATAGATAGCCCAGCAAGTTCCACAAAACCTCGAAGTTTCTATTACAGGCCGATTTGAAAGACGTTAAGCTCAAGAAATATGTCGATTTTATCGGTTTTAGTTAACGCTCGGATATCGCACACCCACGATCGGCTTTCACACGGACAGAGAGCCTCGTTGGCTCGTGTCCTTCCTTGGCATATTACAGCGCCACGGTCCAAGGGAGAAAGGAAGAGAAAGAAGAAGAAGAAGACAGTGCAAGCGAGGTGCGAGATAGCCCCGACGTTTATGCGCATGCAAGCTCAGCTCGGGCGTGCGAGATGTACCATCGGCTTATAATAAATCTCCCTCACTGGCTTTTCCCGCCTTTTTTTTTTTTTTTTCTCTCCCTTCTTCTCTCTTATACTCGTCAACTATCTCGTTCTCCCACTTTCCCCCGTTGCCTTTTACCATCTTCCTTCCCACTTTTTTGCTCACCCGCGGCGAAATTTACCTCCGCAATGAAACGGCCACTACGGTCATTACAGCTGCATTACCAATGTAAACGCATAAACCATACATATGACACACGGACATCTTCGCGTGTTATTATTTATAACCGAGCGTAAAGAACGTCTTGATACGCATAATTGCGTCTGGTTACGCACGGTTAAACACCGCATAGCTAATGCACCGGCAGTATTTTGTCGGGGAGTTGAAAGACGATAGATGATTGCGGGTGGTGCAAAGAGAAACGGAGAACAGAACAGGAAACGCAAGGGAACTGGAAAACGGAAGGGAAGCATCGAAGAGAGACGCGTTTCTCGTTCACTCTCTTTACGCTTATTTCCGCACTTGACGCTGCATCTTCTCCTGTTACGCGGTTGATTTTACCAATGATCATCCGAAATCCGAGAAGCCTGATTTATTAATCGAATCTCAGGAATTCAGGGCGATCAAACGAAATGGAAGAAGCATTAAAGAGTACAACATGAAGTTAGCTTCACAAGTTGTTGAATCAATTTATGCTTGAGACGACACAACGTGAGCTTTCCGCATGAACGAATGCCCGACGATTCTTGATGACAATTCGCCGTTTTTTTTTTCTGCCATCGTTATTTTCATGATTGATTGAAGATCAATCTTGTGTAATTGAGCCAAGCGTTGAATGAAGATAAAAAAAAAAAAGGAATCTTGTTGAACGTGGCAGACAGATCAAATGCAATCAAAGCTGACTTGCAGAAATCGATTCCTTTTGATTTCTTCGGGTTCGCGTTGACTGGAGATGTCTTGATATCACGGTAAGGAGATCCTTTATGCGTCCATGGAACACGAAGTTGCGGCGGAGAAAAGGGGATTTATTTTCTTTTGGTAAATCAGGGAGTCCGTTCGTTTGATATTTCCTAAACTGCGGACAAACCTTTGATCGTCCCGCTCGTAGCGCCGAGTCGTGAAGTGATTCGTTCGATTTTCTTTTGCTCCTATTTCGCCCTCTTGAAGATCCGCCCGCGTTCGTATATCCGAATCCTTTCCTTAACCTAGAATTTTGCTTCCCGACTCGCTCGGACTTTGTATGTACATACGGATGCCGAACCGCTCTGGAAGACTGTGCATTACCGCCGCGTTTTATGGGATCGAAATACTGGCGTAGTCTGCACGATTCACGCAAACGTTTCATACGACTACGGGAAAACCAATAACTGGAAAACGCAACGAAGCGTATACACCCGGAGCTACATCTCTGGACGATTGCGCCGTCCACTCAGTGACTACACACGTTTTTCCGGTATAGCTGGACGGGATTTTCCGTATATGGAATATATTTGCCCCCCGGGCTCACGGAAAAGAGCATTCTCTTCGAGGAATATTTGATACATTAGTTTTCCAACGGTCGTGCAGCGAACAGATATTTCTTGTCTTTGCTGAAATGTCGACGATATGTCAAAACTATAAATGATTGATATTGCTGAGACATAGATAACAATTTCTCTGATTCTTCATCATTGAGATGTGGGAGATATGAAGAGAATTCTGTTCGTAATAATAGCTTCTTAATTAAGTAATAGTTTGGACAACTCGTTAAAAAAAGCCAATTACGTTCTCTCGGATAATTAGAATTGACGTGACCAAACCATGCGAAATATTCTACGAGCAGATAGTATAAAATAAAAAAATAAAAGAAACCGTCATAAAAATGTTCTCCAATTCCCTCGATACCCTTTCAATAAAGTCATTAACGGCTGATATATGCAGATTAATGGTATTTCTGCATAGCCGTGACGGTTTAGTATTCCTGAGTGTCGTGTATCACTCGTTCGATCAATTATCTCATACTGATTACAGTCTTGACGTTGAAATGTTGCAAAATGTCTATGAGGACGTTCGCCCCGATAGCCTTGGCTCTATAAATATCCTAAGTGCGCGGCCTTGAAGAGTTTCAGTGGCATTAAGATATATATTTAATTTTTTGCTTTCGCCTTTTTTTTTGTTTTGGTAAAAAGGGGTTAAAAGTGATGTTGCGGGTGCGAGGCGAGTCACGCGGCGGGAAATAACATATACCGAGGTAAGGACAGCTATCGCGAGAGTGAAGACGTGGTACCCGAAGAGATGCAACGATGCTAACCGTGACGGTTATGACTCGTCTCTCGCAGTCGCGTTTTATGCACAGCGAAGTTCTCTCAAGGAGAGAACTGGGAGGATGCACGGGCGGTGATTGCCTTTAATTTTGCGGCTGGGAGCACAGCGTCCGACGAAGGTGACTATATGTAATATATACGGAGACAGAGATAAAGAGATAAAATGATAAAAGAGAGTTAGACAGGATAGGATAGCAGTCATTACTCACCGACACAGAAAATCTCGCTCGCCGAGACAGAGCTCGAGGCAATGCTGACGCGATGATGCGCTCGTGCTTCTCTTCGTGTGACCCTGAAGACGGTGTCCTTGCACTCTGTCGATGCACCACGCTCGCTCGCACGGCTTCACTGCTAGGCAACTCTTCTGGGCGTAGATCGTGAACACCGGGAACTGGGATTGAGTCAGCGCACCTGAAACACGAACGCGCACACAAACGGCGAGGTTACACACATGCGTGTATATGGATTTATCGTGTGTATTACACGGGATAACCTTGAACTCGTGCTCGTTAAACTACCGCTTGACACTAAAACGGCCTCCACGCAACCCGCATTATTTTCTTGCGCCGCAACGCGTAACGTGTTGAGTCATTTTACAACGTACTTACGCATACATTACGAAATTTAAACCTGTCTCGATTTAACCGAGAGTACCTGAAGGAGTTGAAAATAATAGCCCACATTATAATCCCATACTCGAATACAAACTCAATTTTGATTCTGTTGCGGAACTTGAGTCAAAACTCAAGCTTACGAAGTGGTTTTGTATTAAGATGCTGAAGTCGGTATGAAAACTAGTTGCGCTATGATACCACGAAGAGCGGCTACGCGAGGAATCGAGAACTCGACGAATAAACGGAGAAACAGATCAAGAGAGTTGGCAATTTGATGACCCCGGTAGCGAGCCCAGATATCCACCATTGACTTGGCTCTCTCTCTCTGGACTCCCTCGATTTTAATCACTCTCCGAGGGGCGCGCGGCGTTGCTGCTACCTCAGCTACCAATCGAGAATACAGTACGCGCGGTTCGTACACGTGGAACCTTGAAATTGTAGGAAGATGCTACTCGTTAGGCGGCGACCGCCGCGGCGCCATCGGGCAGAGGCAGAACACCATCGCCGCATTACAGTGATCAGGAGGGCCCCGGTGATCCTGCTCCGTTGGCTTTCGTTGCCGCCGCACGCCGCACTTCCGGGAAAGTAACATGCACGGGACAGGTACCACTTACCGCTATAATGCTACCACATTACAAGATAATGGAGCATTACCGATCCCAACCACTTTGCAGCTCTAAAGAGAATTTCATCGGTGCGGTATATTGGCCGCACCGATATCGCAAATATAACATGCCAACGAAGGGGGCGGAAAAGTATCCGACTGCAGCAGCGAAGGGGGTGAAAAGTTTTTGAGTTATCAGAGAAGCGAAGGAGCTTTTTCGAACAGGGATAAGTTGCGAGAGAGCACCGACCAAGTATCACGTCCATAAGCTTGCGGAAAAACCCCGACGGAATATTTATGACCACTTTCGATACAGGAGCTCTCCACTCTCTCTCTCTTCCCTCGCTTCTGTCTCTTCTAATTCATAAGTTTGCCTTAGGTGCGCCTGTCGGTGCGGTCTATATACCGGCTGATTAAAAATTCGATACCGAACAAAGGAGCTCTTCGCCGCTGGCTGTATCATAGAAAAGTAGTGCGGCAGAGCATGCGGACAGTTTTACCACCGGCAGACCACCCGTTCTCCTTTCCTCGCTTTCGCTCGCCGTCGCCGAACAATCGAGCTTCTTAGGATCCTAACGAACCACGTAATGAGAAATATCAGGCTTTTCAATTTGAGAAAAAAACGTGTTCCTGCTGTTTGGTCACGGATAAAACGGCATTTTTGAGGTTATTAGAATGTGGCTTTGGAGAAACTGTGCAGATCTCGCAATTGGAGGTGTCTGGATATAATTTGATTTTTCAATGTCAAGAACAACGAGCTTCGCACGATAATTTTCAGCAACAAGGCAAAAAAGTTCCATGAACAAAAATGTGCCTAACTGTCTCCTGACATGATCTCCAGCCGTACAAGTGTCAAATGGTTCGGTTGATGTCGCGCAGCTATCGATTCGTCGTCTCGTATCCGTGCGAATATCCAACGAATCTTACAGGTGGATGCGACATGACGTCAGAACTTTCGATATGGTTATTCTGTTACACAAGATTTGTCAGGACGTTTGAGAAATATGAACGCACCTTGTGTTTCCTGTCGTACTTTAGTCGATACCAGGCCAATGGAAATAAAAAATTCATGACTGGTGCCTCGTTTTTTTTTGTGGGTGTGTATGTGACGATTGTGTGTAACAAGGGTAGACATCGGGACAACATTCGACTGCTATAATACGAAAGCAATAAGACGAGTGTCGGAGGAATCCGACGGACGCGAAAGGAAAACGGTCTCAACGAGAAGCGATAGGTATCGATGGTAGACTCGAGATCAATTTCTGATGTATGAGGCCCATTTACATCACGTTCGGGTCCAAGTGTTACCGCTTCTGGCATGTCGGCATTCCTTATATCACACATAACGCTCGAGTGTAAGTACGTGCGGGCTCCAATATGAGATTCCGCATACGTCGTCGGCAAGACATGACGAATATTCTCAATCGTGTATTCCTACATCGCTGATCTGTCTTTTTCTTGTTCTTTCTATTCTCCGTCTTGTTTCCCTTATACTTTCACACCTTTTATCGCATTTTTTTGTTTGACTCTGCTCGATTACTTCTGACCCTTCTCGACCCTCATCGATATATTATTATGTGCTTCAGTGGCGCTACATTTTTATTGGAAAATCGAATATTCATTTCGATGAATGGACCATTTCTGAATTGAATGTGAAAAATGTTACAACGGCACCAAATTTTTTTGTAATTTAACCTGTAGACAGTTTTTTTCAATGGAGATACTATTGATTTGATGGATTGATTTTTTTTTTTTTTTTTTTTTTTTTTTTTTTTAAGCCATTATAGTAAGTGAGAAAATTGGGCTTGTAAATTATGATAAGAATTGCAATTATAATTATTCTAACAAGGTCTGGAAATTATATTAATATTTTAATATTTCGAAGGGCTGGCAGAAGAATCACTGCGGTATATCATTTGCATGCTGGTCATGGTGGTGCACGCGAGCAGATTATTATAACAAGTGACACGAACCGACAACAAAATGACAGAAAATAATAATATGCTGTTACTGTGTAAGCACATGTAGGGAATAATAGCAGGTTCTCGTTACAGCGGCTCAACGTCCCGTGTAAAATCACCGTTTTTCAGGCAGTCGCCTCGAGGATTTTACCTGTACGCGGCAATACCAACATGAAGAATTTATGCCTTGCCGGAAGTCCCATAATTGTCTTCGTCGCGGCTCGTTTCCCCTCGAACCGCGAGACCGACGGACTCGAACACGACACGACGTGGACATTTAACTTGATGCGTCGGGATGAAATTTCTCGAGGCGAAAGTGAGATTCCCGGTGTTACGTTATTTGCCTCGACGCCCCAGTTCAAATTTTCAAGGATCCATTGCAAAAAGCTTCTAAAATTAAAGAATTTTTTTTTTTTTTTTCATCATACAGTAAATATCCGAACCAAATTAACGAAAATTATGCTAAAATGTTCTATGGTAAAACATAATTCAAAAGAGCAATAAAAAATTCATTGACGAAATAAAATGACAGTAGAACTAAATTAAAATTTCAAGTACATCTTTGATTTACAATTTTTTCCGATAACCGAAACCATTTTTGTTCAATTTCTCGAGAAAAAAAGGACCTTTTTTTTCCTCTCTCCTTGCAAATCCTCGCGCAAGCAAACAACTGAATTTGAAAAGAACACGGGAAACATCGTGGCTCTCGCATTATCGGCGATGATAAAATTCAACGACGTATTTATGGATCATGAACGAAGCCATCGTGCCTCGGACGAGATCATGCAACCCGCGGAGTCACTTGTAACGTCGTTTCGTGGTCGGAAAACACATAGCACAGAGTCAAGAACGATCAATCGCATCCTGGTGGTCTCCCGGCTCCGCGAACCGATCTATAGTCACGGTACATACATAGTTGTAGATCCTTCCATCCGTCTGTCTTTTTCTTACTTCCCTCTCGTGGGCTCGACGGTCAGGAAACAATCGCGGAGCATTATGCCAGATGCAAATGTCACCTGCAGTGCGCAAAGCGGCGAGCATTGATCACCGTTCCCTCTCATGGACCAAAGCTAAAGCGATATTCTATCTGGTGGCTCCACAGCCTCTCCGTTCCTTATATATGCCCGCCTCCTTCTTCGCTCACCGGAGAGAAAAGATACCGCCGCAGTTCGTGCCATTTCAATTCAAGTATAAACGGTATTGAACCCTTGTATTTCCTGGAGCGAGCTATTCGTGCGCTTGTCGTCGAAAAAAAAAAAAAAAAAAAAAAAATGAAAAATCCATAGAGATTGAGAGTAGACACCGAGGCAGAGTAGTAAACGATCGATGAGGAGCATAAACGACAACGGGGGACAAGGGATCGATGAAATAGAGAATGAATGGAAATGACAAAAGAATTTCGAAGGATCGATGATACCCGGAGACCCGGACAATCGGCTACGAGGGCATAATATAAGGAAGAATCTCTACTTCACATCTTGTTGATGCGCCGTCGACGAGCTTCATCGAGACTCGCGGAATATTTGTCCCACGAATGAGATTCTCAAGGACCACGGGGATAAAATGGATTTTTTAAAAATAAATTCGAGTATTGTGGATCAATATGAGATTTTTTTCAAATGTCGGAATTGTTGGGAGAGGATCTTGTGATTTATCGTCCAATTGCATGAAGACAGTGGCATTCTGGGTTGTAGAATTTCCTCAGGAATTTATTTTTATTTTTTTATTTTTTTGAAATTTTGTTGAAGGGTTTTATACATTTTTTATAATGATTTTTTACTGTTGTTTGAACGGAGGGGATTTATAGGGTAGATGTGTGAATATTTAATAAGCGAGATTAATATTATATTCGAAATAACTAATAAGATTCACCGGCTGCGACGGATGAAATGCAAGAAGTCTATTGAAATTCTGCCAACCATTTCAATCGTCCTTTTCCCTTGGCAGACGCGCACATTTCGAGTACCGCATTAAGGCTTCCTTTTAATGTACTTCGACGATTTTCATGCTTCGGATAATCATTAAATTCCATTTTGTCGAAATAATTTGGAGAAATATAATGCAGACATATTTTTTTTTAATTGCATGAAACAAATTTCAGATACTTTTTTTCTATGTTTCATGAACAAAAAAAAATTGTAAATGTAAATAAAAATAATTTTTCGATATATTCTGAGGAAAATAATTCTTATTTTTTGTACCATTTAAAATTATCTCGAATCCATTGTAATTTATACATTGTTAAATAATGAAATTCACGTCGTGTTATCTTCAAGTATTGTAATGGCAGAATTCTCTTTGAAAGAATTTTTAATCACTTCATTAACAAAACCAATAACGGAGCCAACAGAAAAATCTGCGAATTCTTCGCATCCGCGACGCTGAGAAATTAAATCTTCTCATTATTTTTTAATTTCACATCTTCCTGTCCGACCCATTTGCTTGAAGAGCGTACAAACTATAAACGGTTTATGCCATTTAAAAAAAAAAACATCAATATTCCATTTCAAGGAGACGCGCCGTAAAATTTAACGGTTCAATAATTTCTGTGTCGCCCAAAAACCCTTTTTTTTTCTTTTTTTTTGGAGCATTGCGAATGTTATGTTTCACAGAATGACAGCGTGTGCATTTCGAGCAACCGCTGCTGCTACAAAGGATGTAAAAAACTGTAAGGGAAGTGTGATCCATTTCACGCCATAAAAAAAAACAGTGGGGTATAAATTTGACCGGTGTATCACAGAAATAACGCGACAGCGACAAAATAAATCAATTAAAAAATATTTTTACAGGCCTCGTGTAAAATAAATTGTGCAAATCAAACAAATCCCCGTCGTTTAATTTTTATGTATTTTATTGGCATCACTTGAAAAAGTTTTTAATCAGTTCATCGATAAAATCGATACAGAAACCAACAATAAAAAATTTGTAAGATCAATTCTTTCGTTTTTTTTTTAATTTCATATTTTTTTAATTCAAAATATTTAAGCGTAAAATTTATTCCCAGCATAAATATTTGATAATCTTGAATCAAAAAATATCAAAGTTCCATTTCGAGAAAATGAGCCGTAACGTTTTACCGGAAAATGATTTTTCCGGAGCGACGGAAAATCGTCACGTTTTTTTTTTTGTCTGCAAAGCAACGTGTGCATTGCCAACAGTTTCTGCTGTTGCGGAGGACAGAAAAAACTGTAAGAGAAGTGGGAGCGTTTCGTGCGATATAAAAATCTGTGGTGTACGTTTGACGGTACGTCATAGAAATGCCGTGAGTACAGTCAGTCGCGGAGGGTATTTGAAAGGAAAATATGAAAAAAGTAAAATGGTTGTGCGAGGACTTTTTCATGGTTTGTCGGTGGTGGATGAAAACGATAGAGCGTTCAAATTTCGAGGCTGGACTGGAGTGTCGAGCGCTCCGGAGCTTTCGCCGCCTTTTTCCGCAGCAGTCACGCGCCTCGACAGGTGCGCTTATAATTTGAGTGGGTGTTCTCGTGCAACAAGAATTTAATACTCGTCACCGTGTCTTCCTGCGCACGGCACGATGTCACGGACCATAACAGCTTTCGCAATATTCCACGTATGCACCGTGAAAAGCGGCTGTTTTTACGCCCCGATGAAAAGACATTTTCTCTTTTTTCTTTGAACTCCCGAAAAATCTCAGTCCCAAATAATTACCACCGAAAATTCCTTGTTCTCCGGTTCTGCGATTGAACCGCGACTTTTTCCATTTTTAAATAACAAATAAAAATTTCACAATTTCCAATGTACGTACTTGGAAATTATTTTTAAAAATAAATAAAAAAATTGAATCTCCGCTCAATTATTGCATGTTTTCTACGCTGTCAATAATAACGAACTTCACGACAGTCCTGCACAGACGAACGGAAAGTTAGAAACGTTAATTCGATTTAATCCCCGTGAGCAAAACGAAGAAACGCGTCCGGTAAACGTGATTATTTTTGACGATGGCGAGCGTGGCTAACGCTGGGAAAACCGTAAGCCAGTTGTACCGTTCACGCACTAGTGCGAGAAGGTACGACGTGTGTGGCACGCGTAGATTGGATAGCGGGTCGAGCTTCATTCGCGTCGCGGTGCAATTGAATATTCGCCGTCTAGCGGAGAGAGAAATGGTGCGCGATGCAGGAACGTGAGGAAGGATCTGGCGAGCAACGTGCAACGTGTGCGTTGCCCACGTAGGCTGACGTTCATTATGTCACCGGACTTTGTCCCCATCCGCGCGCAATATGTACAACATAAATCACTCTCTCGCTTCTGTACAGAGAGACAATAAAGAGGAGCGAATGAAAACCGTGGTGGATGGAGAAGCGACGAAAAATGACAGGTATTATAATGTTATTACGAAGCTGGACGAGATCGTGTGCGGAGAATAATTACGAGAAAATACATGAGATAAAAGATTTGCGATGCTCGCTACGAAAATGTGCAATTTCAACTGAGGGGATATTCCCTCCTGTTATTAACTTGATAATTCCATTTTTTTTAAATACCAAGTGCGTGGACATGATGTAAATGCATTTCGACCGGGTATGTTAATCTAGTAGAATTATTTCACTGGCACGTACGCCACGATTTACTCGTTTTATTCAAAATTGTTTGCTACTCGATGAGGACCAAATTCCAATCTGCAGCATTTAAACCGAATCGTTATTTCGATTGTTTCGCGCATGAATTTTTCAACAATTTGTCCACAAATTTTTTCAGACTTTGTTTTTTTTTTTCAGTACATTTTTTACACGTGTTTATTAATATTACAAAAATGGATATAAATATTGTCATTTTACAATCGCACTTTTGTCGAAATCTGGTCCATAAATTCTAGGTTTTCGTGTATCCTCATATCGATTCAATGATTCAGTAAATTTCCGGAATTCCACTCGAATTTTTTTTGCCCTCTCAGATGTGCAATAAAATCAGGAGACCTCAAAATGATTTTTTTTTTGACTCTCCGGAAAATGGGACATTCTAGGGTTGCGGTGTATCGTCGTATCGATTGGTAGTTGCCGTACAAAAGCCAGGCCGTAAATATAGGTATAGAATATGTACGATTGATCAGGTAAAAGGAAGCAATCCCACTTTAGAAGATGTGCTGCAGCAGCGCCTCGAATACGGAAAGGTATCGAGGCAGGGGCGTCAATAGAGTAGAAGAGCAGCAACAGTAGCGGCAACCAATATCGTACGATCGGTTGGGAGAGCGACTCAAGAGCAGGAGGCTAATGAAAACGAATTATATGCCACGTAACAAGCGAGCTCCCGGTGCGCACGAAGGGTGTACATAGTATATCGTGTATGTATAGCGCACAGCTTATATCTAACGGGTTGCATCTCAAGGATTTCTCGTAAGGCAGCGGGAGCTTCGTGCTCGAGGAGAAAATAGAGGAATAAGAGACGAGGGGGACATTTCTTAATGCCTCCGGGCCCTCGCAACCACCCGAGGACAGATATAATGCGAAATAAGGATACATTGTAAGTTCGTTGCCTTGAGAACGCTTATAAGTGGCTAACGATATTAGCGTTAAGGGTTCGAGTGGTAAATTTAACGAGCTGCTAAGTGGATCTTCCGATAATTGATTAATTTAACGCCGCTTTAAACGCGGAGACGTTCCCGAGTTCTATCTTCTTGAAAGTGCCAAGATTCAATATTTTCGGGGCTTCGATTTCGATTTTTGAGCTTATTGTTCAATTAATTAAATTTATCGTCGGTCTTTTATTTATTTTTTATCTTGTTTATAAAGAAATGGGCATTTCCGTAAATTTTATTCTTCCGCAAGGTCCAAAGGGTGATTAAAAAAATTATCTTCACTGGATATTGATCTTTTAATGATAACTCGATGCATTTAGTTTTTGTGATATTTTTGATATCTCGAAAAATGTTAATAGCCGTGAAAATGATGGACCGTAATAATTTACACCATAAACACGTGCGGATGAGAGAAAAAAAAAAGGATATATACATTTTTGCGGTCGTTTTTGCGGGTGACATTTTGCTGGGCATGGTCGATGACCGAAACGTTGACCTCATAATGAGAGAGTATAAACGTGGCGAATGAAAGGAAGGAAGCGATGAACGAGGGACGAGATAGTGGTAGAATCGAATGAAAAGCTTTTGCGGGCAAAAGCGAAGAACGTGCCAGTCTGATACGCCGAATTACACGCTCGCCTCTCAACGTTAACGCGAAGACAATTCAGGTGGCAGTCCAGTCGTTGCTTCTTCGCCCGTCGCGTATCATCGTGAGGCCACTGTCCGCGTGCCAAGCTCGCTTTCCGCTTGCACTCTCTCACTTTTATTTTCTTTTTCTTTTTTTTTTTTTTCCATTCGGGCTCATCACTGGCTATCGTCGCCACGTACTCGACTTTTTGTTCCGAGCAGTCGTCCGACCTGGCGTTGCCACTGACACCTTCTTTCTTCCTCATTCTGGACGAACAAGTGATGCAGTGACGAAGAACCCGAGGTGAAAATATATACCGCGGTCCTCATTACTAACTATAGTCATACAGTCGTATTTTTGGTTTCGCCATTTTTGTTCAATCGGTAAATAATTGTAGAGTCTCATTTTCTGGCTAATTTGATTAACAGCTGTCACTTAAAAAAATAATAATAATTGGAGAAAATTAAATTTTTTATCTTTATTCTAATATTGAATTTATTTTTTAAATAAAATATAAGGAAAATGAAAAATTAGGATCCACAAGACAGTATTTAAAAATTGGGGCAAGGACGACAATTTTGGATAGTAAAAAATCGAGTGTTTCTTTTTTCAGGTTCCTTTTGATACGGAATGTTGATAAGTGAAAGTATTTCTCGAGTAGCGATTGAAAAAAGTATCGACAAGCGTTGTCAGAAAGGACCTTTATCGGACTCAGATCAGGAAGCGAAGGATAATCTGTTGTGTGTGTGTTTTTATCCGGCCCTTGAAGCATTGTTTCCTCAGTTCGCGTACAATGTATTGTGAGGACATGAAATTGACTTGTTAGGGTTGAATAGCCTGAAAAGAACGTACGACAATTCGCAATCAGGAGGAAGCGAGTTCTCGGGATGGCAAAGGCGCCCTCTATAAATCTCCGAGGCATTCTCGTCGAGCAACCGCCAAAAGAAACTCCATCTCCGATATTCAATGGATCCAATTTTACGTGTCACTTAAGAACGTCCGTTTAATGAGATCGAAGATTATTTTTTTATTTTTTTATTTCCTCCGCTTTATCGATACATATTAAATTCTCCAGTGAATAATGGCTGTAGTTTCTGAACGCGAAGGTAGTCAATGCACGAATAGTCACTGCGTAGCGGATAATAGTCCGATATATAGTGGGGAGTAAAGGAGTCAAGCCGAGAAGGCACGGTAACGTATATAAAATTGCTGCTTCTGTTCAGCTGCTGGACAATATAACTATCCGAGAGCAGTTCCTACCTCGAGCATTCCGGAAGCCGAAGAGCTCTCAATACCATCCCTGGAACGAACCGTTGGACGGCAAGAATATCTTTCAATGGCTTTAATTTTACTTCTTCGAATGGTGCCACACGGATGTTTAATGGGTTCCGGGTGGTGGATCAATGATTTCGCCTTTTTTCTTTTCTCTCTCTCTTTTTTTTTCCTTCATTTATCTTCTATCACAATGTCTCCGATACTTGTTTATTCCCATACAAACTTGTGCCTGCTCGGAAAGCCATTTTTCCTTCCCATACGTCTTGTTATTTCCGAGCATCCTCTCTGCTGGAAATGGTATTACATGTGATGGATAGATAAGAACACGGCTTATTCTCGACCTCGAGAATATATGCGTTTTAATAGGAGTGGTGCAAAGCTGAAGTCATTTGATTTTACAGCGTTCTATGGAAAATCAAATGAATAAGGCTTGTGCAAAAAAACCAAAGATTTTCATGAGTGTGTGTGTATTTTTTTTTTTTCTCGTGGTTAGTTCATCTAGACAAATTTCAACTGCCCAAAAGACGCAACACCTCTTCAGGTGTCTTCTTGAATCGGTAGCCACTTTTTGCCCTCCACGCCTCCGACACTCGTTGATCTCTGATGATGCTTTTATTTGTTGGAGATTAATCTTTTCCCTGCCTCTCGTTACGTCCAATCATGTAGCCATCCTTCCATAACATTGCGTATAGTGGACAGATAAGATCCGCGCTTATACGGACAGCCGAGAATGTACGCGTTATAATAGAGAAGGCGGAGACTGATTGGTGTTCACCCGGTCTCGGCTTCATACCGCAAAAGGAATAATCGGAGGACTCGATCAGGAGTCACGAGACGTGCACAGTGGCAATTGGCTCGATCCATCGAAGTCAATGACTACGGGCGATTGTTGACTGCGGAATTTCCGAGGAGCTTCCGACCTGAGTCAGTCTCTTCTGTCCTTGTTCAAAGTACAATTGCGGCTCCGTCAGTCCGCAATGTTGGTAGCCGCGGTCGGAAGGTGCTTCGTGGCTTCTATCCAGTCAGCGATAGTCAAGTCATCATCATCATATTCCTCATTCGATGTGTGTACATATAGCGCGGCTTTGGCAGTGGCTACCTGTTCGTTTAGTGGGATAAGATCTCGCGGACAGGTGTACAGAGATTCTAAGATGCTGAGCAACGATGACCACCGCTATGAACGTAAATAGGAGAGCCCGCAAGCGGAGAGTTTGGTCCTATCGTTTCGCGATACACGTGACGATGACTTTGGACATTTGTCCGATAACGTCTACGCGGGATTGTCCGTCCCCGCCTCTGGGTCCGCGATGATTTTACGGTGCGAAGCGGACTTTCTCACCGGCGAGAAGCAATTTTACGGTCTCGCCACCCTGTTTTTACGAGGTCTTCACGTTCTTTACTGCGCGCATTTTGCTCACTTGGCGGAGGCTCGACGAACGCCATAACTCACTACGAGAACAAACAGGGCAAACGTCCACGGGGCCTCGGACTCCGGAAAACGGTTATCCGTTTCTTCGGCTTCTATTCCTACTTTCCGCGTTCCGTATTCTCTCCACCTTTTGGCTTTCAACTTTCCGTACTTTCCGCGGACTTTAAAAGTCAACTTTTGACGTAAGCCTCTCTCAGCCAAACGTAATTGCGATGCAACGATCGGCTGCGGAATTTGAAAATGAATAATTTCGACGCAGCGGAAAAATCCGCACCAACTTTTTGTTGCCCGCACGTTGAACGAAGTATTTCGGTGCGAAAAACTATTGTATGCAGATTTTTCAATCTCGGTGAATTATCGAAATGTTCCAGGGAATCGCGTAAAATTTTTCTCCGTTTCCTCCGTTACGATTTCGTCACGATGTTGCAGCTCAATGCGGAAATGGTAATTTGTGGGTGTGCGTTTTTTTTTCTTCTGCCGTCCGATTTTTTCGTTGTACCTGTTTCCCTACTTTCGTTCGTACGTTTTTGCTTTATTTCGACTCGACGCTTATCTCAATACGGATAGCAATAAATATGAAAACAGCCAGAGCCTCTCAACAAGCCAATCCTCCGTCGAAAGCCCTGCCTCGGATGCACGCCAGGTAATATACCTGCGTTCCTACGTATGCCCGAGAGAATTCCTCGATCTCGGTTTACGTTAAAGCCGACGCGATTACGTGGCACACGGCGTGAAAATCTACAAGCGTTCACCGCGCGGTTGCGCATATAAACGCCGTGGCGACGAAGGGTCACGCCCGTTTCTTCGCGCCACTGCGCCGCGCCTCGCTAGCTCGCTATCAACGACTATTAGCGCGCGGAGCTCTATGCAAATTCCGTGTCATGCGGGTACGAGAGACACGATCGTGGTGGTGTATGGTACGCGGATCCTAATAGTAATGCTGCTGCAGATGAGCGGAGGCGCACTTAGTTCCTCTTAGCATTGGGCGCTAAGCCGCACTCGAACGAGAACCCCCATAAATTGGGCGCGGGTGTTCGTGCGCTCGGTAGTTCATGCATGAACGACACGCGAGTCTATCTCGCGTCGTGCGAGCTAATGAAAGAGCGGAACGGAAAATCCAAAGCCACTTAAGAGCAAATGAGACGCAACCAAAGTGCGGAAGAGATCGTACGAATGTAATGAAGTAAATTTAAGGATGTCTAGAAGCGGCGCGCGGTGTTTTACGAGCGTTTAAGGTGGTTTGTATCGTCAGGGTGATTTGACGCGAGGGGTTTGAAATTTTTTTTCAACACAGTTTGGATGTCCCTCTTTATGCTGGCAAAGTTTGAGGGTCCGTTACCGAGCGTTTGAATTCATAATAAAATACCGAAAGTTGCGTTTTTAACATGCGGCTTATGGCGAGAATCAGAATTCTTGTCTTCCTAGGGTCAGGTAAAGCATTTCTACTTGACTTTTACAGTTAAAAAAATGCTCCACGTGATCGGAAGACGATGGAGAACGACTCTGGATAGACAAAATCGATAGTCACCGGCCATTTAAGAGAGTAATCTCGAGTTGACTGAAGCCCGGAAGCAGCCGAGACTGGGAATGTAGCGGTTCCGGTCGATAAAGTCGCTGCGACAGCGGATAAAGTTGACATGTAGAATCCGATATACTATCTAGTGTTTTCTACTAATCACGGATGGACTAAACAAGCTGCTAACCAAACATGGTTGATGGGTACGACAAAACCGGTGGACTATCCCGTCCGGAATGAGGATGCGGTTGATTTGACTTATTTTTCCGCATTACCGGATGAGAAAAAAACTCGAAAAAATTAGAACGGACCCAACTAACCTTGGTCTTCTTTACTCACTACTCTTCCCTCTATCTACTACATCCGCAGTGGATTCAGGTACGGTGTTCATTCCGGAGAACGATGAGACCTTCCGGGTACGTTGCTGGGGCAAACGCGTCTGATTGGACAACGTTTCCTCGTCGTCCGATCGATTACGTTACCGGTATTCTATAGAATGCAGATATTCCTGGGCCTTCGCATACGTACGGATTCGTATTCACACACGAGAGGCACAATGTGACCGAGGGAGCAGAGTTAGTGCGAGAAAGACGTTTCTCCGGAGAGTAGGTGCCGAGAACACGCGCGGACTATTTAGTATTCAAGGGTCGTTCTCGCTGCCTTTCGCCACACGTTACTTCCCACGGCTATTTGAAAACCGCGTGGGTCCTACAGTATTCAATATATGTACTGCCGTTTGTCGACCCAGGGCGAGTTCGAACTTCGCCATTCGACTCGTGTGATGGATAGAAAGAGCAGACAATTGGGCACGTTGCGAGACAAAGCTGTCGACGTGTGCATTGCTGAGAAAAAAAAAAACATACAGTTCCACTATGAGATACTGCAAGTACGTGAAGGAATTTCGTACGTGCGGATAGGTAATTATTTTAATAAAAGCAGCGTGTACATCTCCGTGTACTCACTGTCATATCGCGTTAAAACGTCGTTACTATTCAGTTCCGCAATTTCTTTCTTGCGGACATTTCGTCCAAATAATGTTCATTTAATCCTGTACGAGAACAGAAAATCTCTACGCACCAAAATTTTCAATGACAATGTCCTAGACTCCAAATCATAGAAAATATGTTTTTTGCGGCACTTTAAATAATCTCGTTGCTTCAAGAAGTTGCCCATTGAATGAATTATCGCAATTTTCAAAACTCACATTGCTCGAATCTCAACGAGATTCTCACGATGCGAAGCTTTTTGCGAGTCGCGATGTCGTTAGTATTCTCAATGAGAGCTTCGAGTTCAGGCTGCAGTTCTCGGGGAGAATCGAGGCCGGCCCGTCCAGCGGCTGGCTAGGCTGCATTTAAATGCATTTTTCGCAAGGTCTAGCAACGCGAATGGTGCTTGCTGTATCTAAGTGCCTTGCCCCCCATTGACGACGACTACACGGACTTCCGGGCTCTGCCAAAAATCATAAATAACTGTCCCGAGCCACGCAACTTGGCTGCTCTCATTTATTATTTCGTCATTATTTACTTTTTCTCCCTTCAGTTCCTCACATTTTCCTTCTTCCTCGCCGTCCACGTCTTCACAGCTACTTCAATATTCCACTCGGAGATGAGTCGTTATTGCAGGGTAGACCGAGCACATCTTAAGCCCCTTCTCCTTGCCTCCCCCTCGTCGTTCCGCTGTGCTCGAATTAACGGGACTGATTTAGCCACTCTCCGAGGCATTTCCCGATTCTCCGCATTCCTCACTCAATATTCAACTGGCCGCTCGCCGAGGGATGGCTATTAAAGTAGGTAGCCATCGGAAAACTAGTTCTTTCGAAGCTGTGAGGGAGAAAATTGTATTAAAAAAAAAAAATACAAGGGGTTGTAAAGAAAAAGATGGAGGAAAGAAGGAAAAAAGGATTAAGGATCTAATATGGAATACGTAACGAGACCAATACGAAATATTTCGGTCTCAGGAGTTACCTCATATTTATGGGAGCCCATGGGATGGATGAATTAAAATTTATGGGCAATATTATAATGAATTTATATTGTGTCGTTGGAGGAAAATGAGCCCTTATGTTCTATCTTCATCAACGCACTTTTATTTTACGACAATATTTTAATGGGGTATGAATTTTCTTCGGGATATCAAAAGTTACGTCACCGCAAAGAAAAATATAGGGAAACGTAGAGAAAAGGAACGTACATCTAGTACAGATTACGTGCTTCAGCACCCCGAGATCAACGCAGAGGGTCTGAGCACAGCCAGCTTATATCTACTGGCCAACCTATGTACAGGCAATTCCTCGTGAAATCAGCACCTCATCTTCCCCAACCCCCTCGATTTTTTTTTCTCGTCATTACGACATTATTCCCGACTCAAAAGCGCCTCGGAATTTTTTTCAGATTTTTTTTCTACCAGTGGAATTAGAAAAAAAAATCCAAAAAAAAAGCGACTGCGAAAAGGCACGTTTTTAATTTTTTTTTAAATTCACACTGACCGAAAACAAAATAAAATAGAAAACTTGAACGCGTGTGAATTTTGTCCAAATTAGAAGAAAAATTTAAAAAATTTTTTTACGCCTAAAAAAAATCTGCAAAAAATTCCAAGGCCCTTTTGGGTCGAGTCCAACAACAACGTCATACTAAAAAATGATAAAAATTGAATGTGGGAGTGAGGAGACACGGTTTTGATGCGGAATGGCCCATGTACCTCTCCGCTGAGCGCACACACGGTCATGTGTGAAATTGACTTGTGAATTACGTGTAATTTGTCACACACCGAGAAAGAGAGATGGCCGAGATGCTGGCTGGATATACGAAGGCACCCTACGCTCAAAGAATTATTTGCGAACCCAGTGACTACGCCCTGTGTATGTGGTGCTCCCTTGCCCGCGGCCAGACCACCGGTATACGTGAGCTCTCGCCTCTATCCGCTCCCAAGGCCCTTACGCTTCCCGCCCTCCTCTCGGGATCTACGCCGCGGAGTGGATCCGACACGTCTCCGTATCGGAGTGCCTACTCGGGCCTAACTCTTCTCTCTCGCTGTCTCACGTACTCGCACAAGCGAAAATCAGAGCCAAATTAACGGTCCTCTTTTTGCTTTCCGATACGATCGAACTAGTCTCAGATGATCGAAGTGATGGGCTTGACCACATAACAGCCCTCGGTAAGGGCTGCGCTCATAAACATACCATCCAACTTTTTGCAGCAATTTTTTTAACGAAAAGAAGAAATACCTAAATTATTATCATTATTTTACTACCTCAAAAAAAAAATTATTATCATTATTCTGCTTCCTGAAGGAAAGATTTATTTTACTTATTTATATCGTTAAATCATTTTCTATGAATTATAGATTTGCAAATTTGCTTAATTAATTTTTTCACTAATAAGATCATTTTCATAATTTTTTTATGTGGATATGCTGAAGAGAATATGGACAAAATATATATTTTTTTGTTATTAAAAATTGTAGATAATATACGTCACATAAATTTCTTTGAATGTGTGGTAAAATGATAATAATAATAATGGTAATCACCGAGTTTGCAGTATGTATTTCGGTCGAATGAGTACGCACGGGGGCATGTGCGTTCCTCGGATTGTGGTGCATGGGGATCCTTCGTTCCTCGGCCTCTTACATGTAAGTACGTAACACTACTGTGGTGTAGTCCGCACGCGGTAGAAGGACCCGTTATACAGCCGCGCGTTTGCGGCGCGACGGTGAATAACCCACCGCACGAACCTGATGCGACGGGTGGTGCCTGCGGTGAATAAATATGTGTGCCCAAGCGTATACGCGAACCGCATATCGCGTCGCCTCGAATCGAGGACTTGGCTTCCTCTTGGCCCTGATCTTCCAACATTACTTTGCTGTCGTCACCCGTTTAACCTCTCCCCCTCGTATCTCTTCCATTAAGTCGATCGAGTGCAAAATTCTCTGAAAATCCATTTTCCTTAATGGCGAAAATTTATTATTATTTTTATCTATATATATATATATATTTATTTCATATAACGTTGTAAAATGAGGATAATTTATAATAAATATATAAATATAATTTTTTCTATTTAATCGCTTTAGTAAATCGGCTATTTTATTTCGATTAATTACATTTTTTGAATAAATATAAACGATGCAAGTTAATAAGTGACATTAGAGAAAGATTTGCGTTTATTTGTTTATTAAATGTAAATAAGTATGTTTTCAAACGGCGCGCAGTGACGTTTGACCCAAAAGTGTCATCCATGAAATTCAGCACATTCATAGTCACTCAAGCACTTTTCTGAGTGACAAAAAAAATAAAAGAATGGACATCGATAAGTATTTGCATCCGTTCCCGATATCAGCGAAGAACGTGCATCGCCATATCCGCGAGCTGCGGTATGCATCAAAATAAAACGCGTACGTGGCGCATCACCCGGTAGCCTCGATCTACTCGCTCATGTCCGGTAAACGAAATGGGATCGATGCTCCGGCAATCGAGCAAGTGCGGTAAGCAGTTACTTCCGTGCATGCAGATATTCACGGGGGTTTTAAAAACCGGTTCAATCTGAAAATCAACTGCGTCATTTGAATAATTTAATTCTCTTTCCGGAGCGAAGAGTTTACGTTGTTTATGTATGTAATCTGAGCGGGAGTCTGCTCTATTAAATCCTGACTGCCTCACTGGCGGAAAATGAAGAAAAAAATTAATAAAAAAAATATTCTTCGTAATGAAATTCTTGCTCTACCAAAAAATTATTTTTCTCCGCCGCTTACAACTCTGGCGTGCACAACGTTACCGTGTATAACTTTAACGTCCATCATTTTACCGTGTACACATTTTTCGTGTGCAAATGTACTGTGTACTAATTTTCCGTGTACAAGTATACTGTGTACAAATTTCCCGTGTACAAGTGTACTGTGTACAAATTTTCCGTGTACAACTGTACTGTGTACCAATTTTCCGTGTACAAGTGTACTGTGTACAAATTTGCCTGTGTAGAAATTTTCCGTGTACAAGTGCACTGTGTACAAATTTGTCCTGTGCATATGTACCGTGTACAACTGAACCGTGCACAGCTGGTTCATGTACAAATTTTCCGTGCACAACTGTACCGTGTGCAAGTATTTCGTTTTGTTAACCCAATTAATGAGCTAAGCTCTGTTTCCACCCTATAAATTCATGACTTTATCTAATAAGTTTATTAAATAATGTTGGTTGAAGATGACGGTGTACATAAAACATGTTTATAGCGGCATTACACGTCGGTATGTTGTATCAAGCATAAAGTGCGAATATATTCGCGATTTCTCACGCGGCGAATAACCTACAGCAGAAGCAGGAGCAGGTGTAATGGGAACGTGACCTCAAGGCCGCGACAGTGAGAAAGGATTGCGTGGCTGTCTCAGAGACGCCCACGTATCGAGGAAACGCTGGGGAACTATAGGGACAGAGGTGTTATACGAGACACACGATGGGTGGTGTGAATATATCCGAAGGAAAATAAGAGGATCAAGGAGCCACTCTCGAGACGCGTTCCTGCGAAGATCGGCATCAAAAGATCGTGAGAGAAATGCTTAAATGAGGCTCGCGAGGTATTCCCCTCGGCGGCCAACAAAAGACTCTGGAGCATCATTAACATGCTCACGTACGAGTTACCAGATGGAACCACACACACGACGTGAAAACCCGCAGCCCTGCTAACGAATTCACTCGCAATCAGAGGTTCAATGACCCACGGGCTTTTCAAATTGTTGGAAAGACAAATTATTCGTTCGGCGCATTCGAAACAGGAAATCGGTACTTTTCAGTCAATTTCAAGCTCATTTTACCTGAGGTATGTTGAATTTTTTTTATTTTATTTTTTTATTTTTATGGAACCTGAAGAGCATTTCATGATTTAATTTTTACAAGTGTGCAATTTACAATCTTGGATATTATGGACGAAAAATAAATATATTTCATGAATAATTTATAATACGCCAAAATTTGTTCGATAGATAATTTTATAATTTACAAAAGGGAAGTAGACTTTATTGATTCTTCAGCAAAAAATAATTTCTCATGCTACACTAGTCGAAGTAGTGATTTTTTTATTTTTTACTAGCCTAAAGAGTATCAGATTACATTAGTGAAAAAACGGCCAAATTTGCCATTTTGTTAAACAGGCTACGAATTATAGAAAACCTCTTGAACGTTGAAGAGACTGCCCATATAAGTGACAGTTACAAGGTAAAAACCTTGAAACCTACGCGGGAAAAACCGTTATTTCCGGTTGGCAGCAAACGAGTTAATGAGTCACGAACCATGGTAATCTGTACTTGGTCTACCGACGAAAAAAAAAAAACCCGAGTCTCCACCCACACTTAATGCCGATAACCACAGAAGGAACACTTAAAATTCTCGAGGATTCGCAATGTTCGAATTACGGTAAGAAAATTCCGAGGACCGTGAAGACGTCGTTAAAAAAAATAATGGAAAACGTAATTAAAAATAAATAATCCAAGAAAATAAAAATGCATTCGGAAAAAATATCGACAAAAATGCATGAATTTTTATTCCCAATTAAAAAATCTAAAATCACAAATCACGATAAAAATTTTTTAGTGGCAAACCGCCGAAATTTTTATTATAATTCTATGGCTTTTATTCATGGCTTTGACAGACGTTGAATAAACAAAATTTATCGGTAATAAAAGAAAACTATCAAATTAATGACTAAAACATTATAAAATTGGCAATAATTCGTGCCAGTCACATAACTCGTTATTCCTGATATAAAATTTTCAAATTATTGGCCCAGGTCAATCAGACCATGAATATTTATGTCATGCAATGACGGAGCTTCACAATTCCGGTTAATATTATCGTTCCACGTACGTTGTCATTGGATTCTCAAAATTTCGTCTCTCTTACACTCGAACCTCCTATTGTATCGGCGAACAAGCGAGCGCGGACGTCACTACCGCGTTCATCAAACTCTCGTATTCGCACGCGTTTTATTACGTTTCCGGTAAACGGATTTGCCTGAATGACGCGGAGAATTCGGGTGGAAGTGGAAACCCGGCGAGTCAGGTCGAGGCGGAGCACGCTCGTTTCTCGATCCTTGAAATCAATTGTCCTCAGCTGCGCGTATATACAAATGTGTATGGGGTATTCTACAAAAATTCGACCTGACCCCCGACCTCTTGGATCTGCTCGTCGATTTTTTATATTGTTTCTCTGACTCTAAAAGTGAGGCAGAATTTTTTTTAGATTTTTTTTATTTACCACTCTTTAGAAAAAAAAAATATTGTTGACGGTGAGGTAAAAAAAGTGCATTTATTTTTTTATCCTTTTAGAAATTTTGAAAAATGTCAAGACTGCATTTTGTCATTCATTTGGAGTTGTAATAATAATATGAAAAATCATCCAGGCCGAATTTACGTGGATTGACCCATATTCGATATATAGGTATATACACGATGATCAATACTTATTGGAACTGAGCGACGTCGTGAGTGGCTTCAGGATCGCAGTTTTGAAATCGAGGATGATAAACCATGGTTTCTGCTCCTCGTCGAGTGCTCGATTTCCTCCTTTATTCGCTCGAAAAATTTTCTTCCATTGCGCGAAGGCATTTTCTCGATAAATATATAAAAATAAATTTAGCGATAAAAAAAATGAATAACCGACCGCAAATAAATATAATGAAAAGGATGAAGTTATTTCCGATGAAGGTCGATGGTAAAAACTTCAATCGTACCGCACGAGGAAACCGGAAAATTATGAAATACCAAATAAATTTAAAAAAGCGGAAAAATTCCTCGTAATAATAATTCAATAATTTAAAAAAATATTCCGATAATGACGAACAGCTCTAAAATGCGACGTGGTAGATGAGGCAATAGATATACGAAATTATACTACAAATCCAGGGAAAATGATTTTTAAAAAAAATTTCATATTCTTAAATATATTACCAATTCATTAATCTCAATCACGTAATTCAGATTAATTATTAATTGAACAATAAATTTATTCCATCAACAATTAGATGGGATAAAAAATGCCATGGATTCCCAACATTTTGTTCTCTTAGATTTTAATTTTCTCCAAATAAAAAATAAAAAATGTTTTTTAATATATATATATATATATATATATATATGCAGCTACTGCATTCACGAGCGATAAACTTTACCGTCTATAAAACTTTTTCTCCGACTCCATGGTGTGAACGCGCAATGAAGACGTCCCATTCCACGATCCAACTATCTCGCTGTTTTCTTTATTCCATTTTTTTTTTTTTTTCTCTTATTTTTATTTCTCTCGACTGCTTCTTCTCGAAAATCGAGTTTCAACCGTAGCCTATTCTCGTTTCGTGCCCGTGAACCGAGATCGGGTTTTCGAGGTTCTTTTTCAAGAGTTCCTGACGGTGAGCCCGGTATTGAGATAGTCAGCTTCGTCTTCGGCGCTTCGTATACGTTTGCGGCTCACATTCAATGCTCTTTGCGTTTTCTGCTTGGTACTATATTTCGGCGGGAGTATCGGGTAGGATAAGAGGCCGAGACGTCTGAGGAGAGAGAGAGAGAGGCCGAGGGTATAGAATATGCGGGTGGCGAACTTGGTATCAGTCGCGGTCGACTGCACGCGTCGTCCAACATCGAGAGCCCTCTCCGCAAACTGCTACGCTTGGGCACCAAACTTCTGGGCTTTCGTTGTGTGGGTGTGTGGTAAATGGGTGCTTCTGGGTTCCGGTCGGAGTGTTAGAGGCAAAGTGCGACCAGCACCCCGATTTAACCGAGTCCATTTCCACATGAACCAATTTCTACACGGTTAGACATACACCATTTTTTCCCCAACACATAACCGGAACCAAAGTTCTACACAAGATGAACTAAACTGTGTAGAAGATGTCAATGTCAATGTTGACAATAAGTTCCACACGGGACAATTGTTACAGGCAAAAAGTTCTACACGAAAAAAACGTGTAGAACTTTACCGTGTACACTTGTACACATTTATGCACGTACGCAATAGCCATTTTCTCACATTATTCGTCGGTTAACGGTAAAAAAGTATGTCACTGAACTTATAATGTTAGTTGAAGAGTCCCATTTGTGAAAACCAAATTATCGGGGAGTGTTTTAGTGTAGGCATATATAGAAATTCCTCGGTGTGTCGTTATTACCGCACTTTAACTTGTTCCCCGCCAAGCTACTCATCCGAACTATCGTTATAAAGTTGGCGAGAATACATTGGTGGCGCGTGTGAGACGAGAGATAGCGATCGGTAGGTTTTTCCTCTTGGCCACGAGAGAATGGTTATGTTGCGTCTCGGTGCAAAACCACATGTATTACCGATATTCACTTACGTACTTCTCGCGGTTCGGTTATTGGCGTCCCGTCGAGATGATGTTGCCGACTTAACTCGGGGCCATAACCGAGACCAAGTATAAACATAGTCGAATTATTGCCGTGGCCATAAAATCGAACACGTCTGGCCGCGTCTCCGTTGAATCCCGGGAAACCGAAATCGATTGGCGAATCGACCTCGTTCTCACGTTCACTTAATTCACGTTGCTCCGGTGTATCGGGTTGTCGAGATTCCTCGTGAAAGAGGTTAAGCGACGCCGGGATCGATTACCCATGTAAACCCGCGGTTAGACGAAATATTCTCGTGGTCTTGGTCACACGGCGGCGAATCGTGAGCCTCTCGTTTTTTTTCAATTTAACAATCGATTATCGAATGTGGTTACCCGCTGCCTGCGAATTTGCTACAATATCAACAAAAATTCCCTGGACCAACGGCAATCATCATTTTCGTCAAACAGCAAAAATTTCTCGCCTAGTTTTCAGGTATTTCGTGATGAGCCACAAATCATAAAAATCTCATTAAAATACTCCGCTACCTGGATATTCGAAATATGTCGAAAATGCTTTAGAGTTATGATATAATTAGGCAACAATATCAACAGTTTCGATAAAATATGTTCCGCAATATCGTACACAAGATCTGAATGAATTTATAATAAAATTCTTATTAGGCTTATATATTTTGATGTACCATAATTGTTACGGAGTTGGACCATGTTCACCAGGTTTGGTGAACCTGGTACCAATTGCAATGGGACAAAGTATTACATGCACACTTGCAGACACGTGCATTGATATAAATAGCCGTCGTCAAGAAAAGGTACGTACTTCAGGTGCTTCGTCACGAGGATGTAAAAAGTTCCTCAGGGTCTATCCGATCGCTCAGGTCGATCCTTCTTCCTGGTAGCCAGGCGCGGTAGCAGCCGTACACCGGTAACAGAAAGAGCAACCTCCTCTCCGTTGGCTACCATAGTAAACCACGAGGATAGCAATACGGAATACGTGTACGTATGGGACTCGACGAATCGACTAATTATCGCTAACCAGCGGTATCACGAATGTGCCAACCGCGACCTCGGCCGGAGTCGCGAGGGACCAACCAAGAGACAGCGCGACTGTGTACACCGGGAAAGATAACGGCCAATGAGAAGGACACAAGAAAAGAGAGTTGCGAGGGAGTACAAGACGAGGAGGGTAAACGTGTTTGTGTCTTTGGTTCTTTCGAGCCAAGCGCAAGGACCATCGAAGGATGTAGAAGGTACGATGGAAAAGATGAAGACAGAGAGACGAGAGAGAGTAAGAAGTGGAAAGAGCTCGGCGGCGAACTGGCTCGACGAGGAGGCCAACAGCGTTCGAAGGAAGAGGAGAATGAAGGATAAGAGAAGTAGAGAAAGACTAAGGAAGTTGGGCTGCTGTTGCTGCTGCTGCTGCTGCTGCGGCAAACTGAGAGAGTGTACGCTTGTGGAGTGAACGGCGACGACGATCCTATCGTCGAGTAACGGGTCCAGCGAAACTTTCGTGATCGTGACAACTCGACGTCTCCTCGCGTCCACCTCGTCCATCACGATGCAACCGCTGATGCTGATGTTGCTGCTGCTGCTGCTGGAGCTGGTGCTGTTGCCCTTGTGGCAGAGCAGAGCAACAGCAGCAGCAGCACGTTCGGATTCCATTCGTCCCGGGGATTCGCGAGTCCTAGACGCACCTTAACGCTGCCACTTTTTGGCAAGGATGAGAAGGAAGAGTGGAGATTGCGGCGTTACGGGGCATAGCTATGCCGCTTCTTTGCTGAAACCGTAGGATAAAGAAATGAGGAAAAGAGGAAGCGAAAAGAGGAGGAGGAGGAGACGTGGCGGTGAAGCGCTGATGTTATCCCGGTGCGTCAACGTCCAGGCCCCGAGAAGCGCTCGACTGACGAGCTATCGAGCCGCGACCAATCCGGACTCTAATACTACGCGAAGCGCAACACTGCTGTACCGCATAGCTGGAGCTCTTCAAGCTCGTCGACTGTGTGAAGGATGCCCCACGGCATCGACAGAAACAGCGGAGCTCTCGTTGAATGCCATCTTAGCAGTCTACCAGACACTGGTCTGGTATTAGACGTGCGTTAAGGAACTCACTCTGACAAGGGTTCCTTGACTTTTTCTTCAGGGGAGGCAAACATTCCGACGATATGTATTTGGACATGGAATGTGACCATCACAAGCGTAATTTGGTATTCATCAGTTGGATGTTCATTTCATTAAATGTGATGTCATAAATTGGAAATAGTAAATCAAGTATTGATCAGGCTATCGCGGTTACGTTTGGTCAAAACAATGGGTTGTATGTGTAGCTTGCGAAACGATTTGTCAATGAACCGATTGTTTTTGGATTTTGTTATTCAGGCATGAATCTCTGTTCGTAATAAGACCAGTTACGACAAATGCGACATTACTTGCTCCGTCGCTGTTCTCCAGTAGAATACGAGGCTAAGTGTTTTCCCAGAAGTGCCGCAAAGTGTTGGTAGGATGCCAATGGTTGTACGATTTATACGCGCCGCGTCTTCTATCAGATCCACCAGATGCGCTAGCAGTAAAGTGCACCGAGGACTGGAATCTGGTCCATTGACCGATCCGGAGTCTCAAGAGTAGAACGTCGCGGTCTAATAGCGTCAACCGACCTTGAAATTGTCGCACGATTTTCTTCGGGGCACGTATAAATCGGCAGGATGATTATGTTCCTGAATGCGGCACTTTGGACAAGCGAACATCTGTTACCCGCGCAAAATCGGTAACTAACCCACATATCGACGTCCAGTATGAGTTTCAATTATTCCGCTCGCACTGTTAATCCCATTGGTTCAGGTGGATGAAATAGTAAACAGGATAAATCGGTAGTTTTTTGCGTATCCTTTCACTTCCATTACACCGGATCGATGGCAAAGTGCTTGATGTAATGATCGGAAGTTCAATCGAAGGTAAAATCGGTAAACAACCAGCGTTACATCAAAAGAACACTCGTTGATTCATGAGGTTCTTGGTATCGGCAAACCATCGTTCCAGCTACGCTACCGCTTACCCTTTTTTTTTTTTTTGTTTTTTTATTCCCTGCCAGACAGAATATACAGCCATCGTCAATATTTACAGGATCGCATACACAGAAGCGCGTGGCTCCCCGATCACTCCTAACTAATCGTTTCCCCCTCGTTTGGCGAATCGCCTCCAGCGCATCAACGTTCATTCCCAGGCTGATCCGTTTTCCAAACGCGAATTTGTACCTCGGAATTCAGTCGCTCGTTTGTACCCTCCCAAACAAGTCCCGTACGTATACTCCCGTGAAATATCCAACTGTGTGTCTATCCCCGGGAATATCCGCTCTGCGATACGTTGTACGTCCCCGCGCGGCCTGTGTATTTTTCTCCTATCTGACCCACCGACGATTTTTCAACATGCGGACCCGGCGTTAGGGGCACGGATATCGTAACGCCGCCGATATAAATTTCCGTTTACCGATCATCGCTCTCTCGGTCTCTTCCTCGAGGTATCCTCGCGGTCCAAAGGTCACTCGTAGATCCCGCTGACGCTGTGAACCCCGGCCCAGGCTTAGCCGGTGCATTGGAATCTAAACCGGGGCCTCTTAACGGATCGTTTTAATAGGACGCATACATAAGCCTGAGTAGGCATAGCCGTTTCAAAATTTAACCCGAGCCAAACGAACGGCTTGCGCCTTCAACACGGTGTATTATAAATAAACAAACTATTAGGTACGCATGCGGAGGTAGTGAATCTTGCGGTCTGAAAGACCTGCGGTGAGTATCCGCCAGGTGTCGCGTTTGTATGTGTACGGGCCCCGTTGCGGGGCCCGCGACAGTCGCGCCATCGGGGTCACCGCTCAGGTGACGATCGCAACGCGCTCTGGCCGCGCGCGTGTTCACGTCTAACGGGCCCTCGCGAAACTATCGTGATCGTGACTCTCTGTCATTCGGTATGGAAACAGCAGCGTTCGAGGCCTTTGGGAATCCGCTCATATAAATATGGCGAGGGACTTTGCCGCCCGTGCGTTCCCCTTATTCCGCACCGGTGACATTGCCGTTTGGCTCGCTCGCTTTTGTCGCGGGCAATATTTAATACGTATGACCTCGAAAGACATTCGAAGAACGAGGAAGTGTGTTACTCCTTGTAAAAGGACATGCGGCGTTTTACATAATGAAAAAAAAAGTGGGCCGGAAAATTCCGGACGGCAAATTCCGGCCGGAACAATCCGAGCGGAATAATCTGGACGGTAAATCCGGGCGGCAGATTCCAGGCGGATAAATATTGCTAATCCGTTAATGCGGAAACGGCGCGTAAATGGAAAATATGTCGGGAGTTTGTGTGATCTCCGTTCAGGTAAAAACGCAGCGATAACGGAATTTGTACTTTACGATGTAAGGACAAAAGGCAAATTAATATGTACCAGTTGTTCTGTTAATGCAAAATGCATGTGAGGCACGATATGCGCTCGCACACCCTCACCGAGCTATAAGCTCGCTCGTTTAATTGACGCTTACGCTCCTCGGTTTACGCGAACGCGCCGCTCGGCCACGGACGTATAGTTCATATTAATTACACCCCGGAAGATTCAATTAGTGCGTTTCTCATTACACTCACTTATACCGGTTATCCATTATTTACGAGCCGGTAGAGGAAATATGTGTTGCGTGCGCACGTATTTCATACATTTATATGTATGCGAATAAGTGGTATTAGCGGCTCGGGGTGGCCCTGACAATGAACGTGCGTTACATCATTCGCGTCTTCCGCAAACTTTCTATACGTATATGTATAAATGTATATAATACTATAGACATAATACGTACATTACGTCAAGTACTTAGGCTCCGCACGAAGCCTAAGTACCGCGTATACTGCGGAATGTCTCTCGAAATTCCCTTTCAATTACATAAACTCAATTACCAAGTTGAAAAAAAAAACAAGAAAAATCTTACGATTATTGAGTTATAACTGCTTCTTATTGTACAGTATATACGTATACACATATGCATTAATAGAAAATAAAAAAACAACACTTATGAACCATCAAATTATAACTGCTTCTTATTGTATATTATTTATTTATATATATATATATATGTAGACATACATATGCATTAATACAATTCACTCTTCGCGTGTTCGCCGCACGCACCGAGCCGGCGAATCGCAAGCGATGCTTAAATTACGTTGTAATGACTTTTATAATTGTCTTCTTGAGCTCGGATAGAGGAAGTTTATTGCACCGTACTAAATTGGATCGCGTTTTTTTTTTTTTTTCGATAAACTTTTTTTAAATAAAAAAAAAGCGGGACGCGCATGAAGCAAAGATGTCAGCACTGTCGAGGCGTTTCTTGGTATCAAGGATTTCAGGGTGTCGGAGAGAAGAGGTCGGTATTCTCGGGCAAGATGCTCGGTCATCTTTTCCTTCTGGAATCGTTCCGGAAAATAGGTCTAACGCTCGGAAGAGCCGCCGAGTGAAACAAGAAAGAAAACTCGAGGTGTGCAAGGTATTTCCGCGATGTTTCTCGCCGCGCCTTGCCGCGCAATACCGAGGACCGACCATGGAGAAAAATCAACTTTACTACTTCTCCCCAAGCTCGCACTTGGCCTCCGACGGAGCAACCCGTTCCCAGATTGTTTTGAGACTTCCTTCCTGATTCTAACCTTCCTCTCCCCCCTCGCTCAATTTCTATGCACCTCGATTATTCTGCCCTGCCTCCTCTTCAGGGCAATTAATTACTTTTTTTTCGTCGATACCTACCAAACACTTTTTTTAACACTCATTTGTAAATTCTATGAATTTTTTGTTGATTCATAAATTTATTATTGTCTTCAATATACAAATATATTTTTTATCTAAATTTGGAAATGAATATATTCTCACGAATTTTATATTACTCTACTTTCGTTTTTAAAAAATTAAAAAATTTGTCATGCAATTTCCGATTATTTAAATATTTTCGTACGTGACAAAAAAAATCACTCTCGTTCAATGATTATTATTGATATTCATAGAACATAAAAAATATTTACTTTTTTTTTTTCGTGAGACAACAGGTGTGAAAAAAATTATAAAAATTATTTTTTATTTCTTAGATATGCCTATAAATTTTTGGAAATTCAATATAGTCTCATTTTTCTTTACCTGGATTGTTGTCGGCATTCGAACTGAACAGTACGCACAGCCCAGTCTCGTAGTTGACTGCCTGACAGGAGTCGTTGCCCTGACAAGTCTCGAGACAGTCCGTGAGCATAAGTGTACCGGGTATGGACTCGAGTAGATTCGTAGGCGCGGTGTAAACGTATCCAGTGATGAGCTCAAAGCCGACCATCTCGGGATCGCACTCGTCCGAGCCGGCGGATGGACCGGTGTAGTCGGGACCGGAAGCGCCCGAGGGTTCCGCACCGGTCGACACCGCCGAGGCGTTCGTACCAAGGACGACGAGATGACTCGACGCCTGGAGCAACAATATCGTGAGGATCCGACATCTGGAGTAACTCATCTTCATGCCGGCAGTGAAATTCTTCTTCCTCTTGTAATAGCTTTAATTCTTATCTGCAAAAAAATTTTACAAAAAAAAAAAATTAACTTTACAAATCATGTACCGTGAGTTTATGATTTCTAATTAATTTTTTTCCTAATTATTATTTGAAAATTAACCAAAAATCTTTGAGCATTCATTTTTATACGCTAATGACTGAGTGAAAAAAAAAAAAAAAATAGGATGAAGTTTTGGTGAATTGACAAATCCGTGAATAAATTTGTTGGCCAGTTATTTTTGTCAACTACTTCTTCATGGTTATTATCTTTACTAAATATTTAAATGGAAATAACCTAATAAATTAATTTTGCAAGAAAAATTGAAGTTCGAGATGAAATTAATAAAGACGAATTATGTTGAATTCCTGGAAGAAATCATTTTATTTATGCAAAAATTTTATTTTCAATCTACGTTCTTTGTTTTACGGAGCTTTTCGCAGATATATTTAAATCCATTTTGAAACTTGACACCGCATCTAATAATACCGGAAATAATTAATTATTTCGGTAACCTGAACCCTATAAATATGAAACGGTGTTTCTTATCTCAATATTATGAAAAGATCTCGCCGCCACTGGCGTGTTAAGAATACCGGTTGATAGACCCCCTCACGCATTGAAAAGATCGGAGGCGATGCCGATATTTATCTTGTCTCCATTTATCTTTCGCGATTAGAATAATGAGCGGGGGTAAAACGAATCACTCATTTTTTTGTTGTACTCAACAGTAATAGTCATTTAATATTCGGTAATATTTTTATCGAATTGAAAAAAACATACTTAAAATAAATCGGTATGACGACATGTCACAAATAAAAAAAGTGCCTTGTATTATAAATCTGACTTCTGACATCGAGGAAATTAAATTATCGGACAGTAAATATTCATACGAATAAAAAAAAAATATATCATAATTTTCGCAATAAATTTATAAAATATTCATTGATAATATTTGCATCTTTAACGTTGAATATTTAACATGTTCAGAAGAAAAAGAAAAAAAAAACCTTTTTTTACGCGTAATCGAATGACGATTATTTTCCATAATTTTTCCAAAATGAAAAAAAATGTATAAATCTGACATCTAATGAAAATATTTTAATTGAATATTCCTGATCTCAGATTCTCCGGATCATCGGGTAATTTATATATTTACCGATTTTTCAGCGTATTTCAATATTTATTAATAATATATTTAAAAAATTGTAATGTAAAAATATTTTGATCTCCTTAATCCTTGATCCTTCAGCTTGAATTCAGCCAGAGTTGATTTACAACGAATTACGAGGAGAAGAAGTGCGCGTTGCGAAAGGCAAACAAACGAGAAAGAGGAAAATGAAAACGTTGCTTTTCGCGTAGCGCGAGCTCCGGAGTGGCATTTGATGCAAATATTTAGATGCACTCTGCCGCTCGTACTTGGAGCGACAAAGGCGGAGTGCAGCTGTGCAGCCGTGGAGCAGGAGCTCTGCTCTCTCGTCTCCTGAATCTTCTACAAGCCGCGATATAGTATTATACGAGGCGAGATTAAACATAACTCTCGATGCGCGCATCGCTCGGTTCCCTCTTGCTCAGCATCCTCGCCAGCGCTCGCGGCTCGGTGTACACATCGTTATCTCGGTGCTAGAGAGACACCGGCGCTTCCGGTGCATCGCGCACGCTCGCGGAGCGTCCAACGAGCCCCGATTTACCCCCGAAAATTCGGCACATTTCGCACATTTTATTTTTTCTCCTCGCAGACGTTCACAAAAAAAAAAAAAATCCCACTCTGTTTACCAATTTCGAAATCAATGTCGCAAGAAATAAAATCAACGTTTAAGAATAAACAGAACAAAAGCACGGGCCCGAAATTTCACTAGCGATTGTCGAGGCACATATTCGAAAAAAAAAATACAAATATCCTGAGAATAAAAATGGACTGCATTTCGTGGACTCTTCGCAGACGCGAAACTACATTTTTCACTCCTCTGTTTGCCAATTCGACAATCAATGTCAGAAATAAAAATCAATGTGTAAGATAAATAGAATGAGGCACGGCCCGAAATTTCGCTGGTGATTGGCAATGCAAATGTTGGCGGAAATTGCCAGTGCGATGAAAAAAATGAAATAGCGAATTTTTAAAATTATTTATTTAAAGTACAATAATTAGTTATTGGACCAAGGAAAATTAATATTTAGCGTTTGGTATTTTTGGAGACGCAATATGCGACGCTGAATGTAAGGAAATTTCACGCTCTTGCCTTCGATTCGAATATTTGCGAGAGTTACAAATATTATACGATGACATTAAGCAAACTTGCACGATATTTTAATTTTTTATTATTTATACGGGTCGTAGCCCATTTACACTTAATAACGTACGGAGAGAGAGAGAGAAAACGAGAGAGCGACGTAATTAACTCCGGAAGGTTTGTCTTCAAACCACATACGAAATAATAATAACAGTAAGCCGTAATAAATTTCGTATATATGCAGAGATTTATCTCACGAATAAATCCAGGGAAATATATTTTCGCATTTATTTCATAATGTATGAAAAATATCGTATGTCGAGAATACACCGAGAAATATGAGGTATTTTTAAATATTCCGCATATGCGTTTTTTTCAACACAACATCTTAGTTTAAATGCCATAAAAAAATTATTACTAATAATTCCATTGAAAAAAAAAGAATGATCTATTTAATGAAATAATTTATTCTTAACAACTTCGTAATTTTGCAGGTTCAAATGAATATTTTGTAGAATTTATTTCTCGAATTATTTTGTCAAACTTGAGAAAAAAAAATTAACAACCAAATAATGGTAAAAAAAATGTTCAAACATTTGCGAATTTATCAATTAATGCAGAAGGCAATTTCACATTTAATTCTTCCCGTTATCGAAACCATTTTCGATGGATTATCCTTCAAGGCTCTTGCATAAGTAGATATCTCGAAAATCGATATAATCCAGCCAGTATTGCTACTAGAAACAGATTATTTCCAACAATATCCAACGATTTATCGCTGAAATAAATAATCCCCTGATTTCCCCAAAAATCCAAATATCAATTTCCGCCTCTCTCCAATTTTTCCCTCGCCATTTCACCAAAAATCAATCATCACGAATACCAATATAACATCATCCCTCACTCTTCGACATTAAAAAAATGTCACCAAACCCGAAGGAACGTCACAAAAACCTGAGTCCCTACAAAAATGAAGTAGAAAAGTCCGGCTTTGGTCAGACTCGCCAAAAACCCAAAAATCGCCCCTCAAAATAATCATAAAAAATTGTCCAATTTCCCAATCGGGAATTCCGCACGTTTTACCTTTTTTCGTAACGTCGCAAGACCCTTAAAAAAATCTTCTTAGCACAATTTTCTCCGTCGTCACAATTCGCTCGTTTATTTACCGCGCACAATCGCGATTTTAATAACCGGCAACAATGTGAGGAAAAAATAATAAAACAACACGGAAAAGTGTCCTGAAAACGCGCGCGATTCAGGAAGCTAATGGTAAACCAGAAAGAAAGAAAGAAAAAAAGAGAAATTTTCGAAAGGAAAATATTTCTTATCACGTGAAAACGCGCGGTGGTGTTTTATCACTGCGTGATAATACGGTGGAACAAAAAACAATTAATCACTCTCGGATAAATCGACATTCAATGGTTAAATGGCACTCGTAGTCGCTGGAGAAACTCGAGATTGAGGATAAAAGTGTTTCGCTCTCGTTACTCGTCGGCTGGAGTCACAAGGGTTTTGCGGAATATAACCGGGAGCTATGCCTAGATGCACCTGGCCGCGTGGCTCTTCCTCGACCGACCGACCGCGTCTGAGGGGCCCACTGGAGAGACCGGGCGCTCTAAGGAGGACAGAAACGGTACGCACACGATACTGGGCCTGACGTTCCGCCGGTACGACACCATTGAAAACGTCGCTTTTCGATCGGTCGCGCACACGTCGCTTGCCCCCCTCCCTCGGCCCGTCGGGCCCCTTCCTCTCGTCCTACGACCTTCCTCCACCTCGATAAGGCCCTTCCTCTCCCCACTCCTTGGGCCTCCACGGTCCCCCGCATCACGCTTCCTCCTTCTTCTCCGACTTATCCGACATTTATCTTGCCTCCCTACTTCTGAAACTGAAACTGCCGCTTGTAAAATTCACTTCTTCCTTTCCCACATTGCTAAAACTGCCCGCGACTCTTTATTACGCTCGAGTGATGGTTTAATTGACGTTATTATCGATTTAGAGTATCGTTTTACACTGTTTCGTTTATTTTTTAAGATTTGAAACAAAAGTTGTTATCGCTTAATTTTATTTTATTTATTCTGAAGATTTGGAGGAAGGGATTAGGTAGGAAAGTACCTTGCCCTTTTGTCGGCGACCTTTTTTGAAGCACTCGATGAGGCCCTTTTTCTCCCCACTATTTTTTTTTTTTTTTTCGCGGTCCCCAACATCGCGGACTCACTTCCTCCTTCTTCTCCGACTTATCCGACATTCATTTTACTCCCTACTTCTGAAACTGAAACTGCCGCTTGTTAAATTTACTTCTTCCTTTCCCACATTGCTTAAAGTGCCATGACTATTTCTTGCGGCAAAGTGATCGCTCAATGAATGGTAATAACATCGTCATTACCTTTCTGGATCTTCGTCTAATTCATTATTATCTATTTCGAAGATTAAAAAAAAAAAAATTAATCGAACACGAAAATTTTCACTTCATGATCATAAATAAAAATCACAAAGTTCCGATAAAATAATTAAGACAATCTTAAAAAAAACCAACTCATTTTTTAATCATAACCTCAACAAAATCCTAACATTAGACATGAGGACGAAAAAAAAAACGAAAATTTCCTCCTCTCGTCCTCGACCTTCCTCCACCACTGATAATTCCCTACTCCCTCCCCTTCCCTCTCTCCCACGGTGCCCCGTATCGCGGGCCCTCTGCCCCCCACCCCTCCCCCTCGCTTATCCTTCATTTACCTTGCTCATCCCTGCCTCTTCTCATTCTCCTCTGGTTCTCGGCCTCCACCTTGACCACCACCTCCACGAGCCTCGCGTCGTGAGCCACCTCCTTCCTTCTTCCTCTTCTCATTCCCGCTGGGGCCCGCCACGGGACCGCAACCGAGCTTCGGGCCCCGGTAGCCACTGCATATATCTATATATACATATATATACATAGTCCGTATCCAGTACGCGCTTAATATTCCTTAACGTTCCAATGTGGATACGTGGATACCATTCTTTTAATGGTACCCCGTTTTGCAGCCCCCCCCCCCCCCTCTTCGCTCTGCCGACAGTGATCGTTGGGCCTCCGTGCGATGGGACTCATCGACGGGGACTTGGTAACATCGAATCCCGATAGCATCACTTCTCCTTCTATGGAATTTAACGCGCGTCAATTCTGTTAATCGATCAGAAGGAAAAGGGGGGCCCCCACATGGAGCGTCGTCGTTCACGTGAATTATATGCCCGAGCTTCTAAGGTTTCCATAGCATCCAATGGGATTTATATACATAAATATATATATATATATATATAATATATATTTATGTATATGTGTATATGTATGTATATATACATATATATATATTATTCGCTCTGCGGCACAGTGCTACCACGCGATTAAAACAACCGTAAGATTCGCACAGCACATCACAGTGGATCTGCAACTGCGGTCAGCCGAGCAACAGTTGAACCTCTTGGGCTTACGGTTTTTCACACTTTTACGCCGCATTCCCGCATCCACCGATCTTCCACTATAATACTATATTCTCGTTGGCAACGTACTGTGTTTGTGACTCAGAAATGTAACCATATACAGAATATATATCCCGGATTGGAAATGGCACTGGCAGCAATGTACAATGGAAAAATGGCATTTGGGCCAATTGGATTCAACTTGACGATGCCGTTGTCGTAAAATTGTCTCTGTCATTGAATCGAGTGGATTTGGAATTTTTTTTTCTGAATGAAATTATTTTTTAGTCTTTTCTACATTTTTTATATGGACATCTGGCCTTGTATATTTATGTACTACTATGTGGAGGGTATATTTGTGGCTCCAGTAATATATTCCATAATGAGGCAGCAGATTTATGCTGTTACTTTCACAGCTCATAAATAGTGTTTGCAACTATTAACGACACGAAAGATTAAAGGCATCATAAATATAAACGAGTAATAACTGTCGGTAAGAAATGATATATATATATATATATATTTTTTCGTCAGTTCTATATTTTTTATTAATTTTTGTTCGATAAGGGATATTTAAAAAATGATTTTTTAAAAATCAAACGATAAATTTTAATGACGCTGGTATACTAAAAATCGAAATATTATGGGGAAAAATGTATTTACGACTAAGACGATAAACACGTTATTCTATGTGTACTCGTTGCAGTATGAACGGCATCGGGTATACCCAATGTCAGACGTTTAACGGTACGAATAATTTTATCGGGTCGATCTGGCGTGGCGCTCTCGTGCGAGAATGTTGGCCGAGGAAGGCCGCCACGCGGAAAATGACAGTCCTTCGTCATTACACGCTGAGTGTCTATGCATGTTGCAGAATGAGATAGAGAAAAAGAGAGAGAGAGAGAGCGCGCGAAGAAGATTCCTCAGCATCTTCTGCTTGGTCGGTAAACAACGATTATAAAAATTCCTAACCTCATAGCATTTATATAATATTTCGAGTTGGTTCGCTAATCTAATAAATATTCTAACCTATATATACCCCAATAAAAATTTCCCGCGTAATCCCGGGCAAAAATCGGGCCCTGACCGGGTGCTGGTCAGGCTCTGGTCAGGCCTTAGCCGGGCCAGGTTTGAAAACATAGAAATTTCTACTCGGAATATGGACTAAATATTTTTCAAATCTCAAAAATCTTATTAGTAGTATTTCCCAAACGAATTTCCCTTTCAGGTTGTCTCGTAGGTATTTTCACTCGACCTTAAGTCTTCTCGAAAAAAAAAAAAAAAAGTCAAAAACCAGTGGTTTCCTTGCAATCTAATCACTTAACACGATCTGCACCCGATTGCATAATCAAAATGTTACCGCTGATGAAATCAGCGAGAAAATACGAAGAGTAAAAGAGTCTGGTCAGGTCTCGTGGGTCAGTCGGTAAAGTAGATAGCCGCGATAAGTAAAATGTCCTTGTCTCGAGACTGTGCAGCGTTTCTTGGCTGGCGATCGCACTGACAGTGGTGGCGATCACGCCTGGCACGTTGACTAGAGCAGCGAACTCGAAGAGAGCAACAAAATCTGGTAGACGTGTGAACATCGCGACCTGGACGAGGTTGTCCTACCCGTCGTAGAATCCACTCGTTGTCGCACTGAATACCAGATAGCGAATATAGACGAGAAAACGTGTATATTGGGCGTGTACGATGATAGGAGGCTGCATTAGAAGCTGCACTTCATGAAATACGACGCAGTTATTAGATATGTTAACTAGCCACGAGAATTTTTACGAGCATATTAGTCTGATTATTTTGATAACACGGGGAAGCAGTTATCGCGTGGGAAAATTGTGTGTTTGTGCTACTGTTTTCCGGTGCGCAATGAAAATATTATGGTAATTCATAGAAAAAAGTCTACCGAGTCCACTTAAAAAAAAAAATTAAAGCGAACGTCGCACCGAATATTGCCAACATCTTCACGTGATTTTCTCAATTTTTCGAGCAATACCTGATCAAATGTTCGATAATTATGGCGTGGACAAAAAAAAAATCATTCACTCGAGACAGTAGAAATTTCTCACTGACACTTGACCTTGAATTTTTTTTTAAATCCCTGACTCCCACGAACTGCTATTCAAGAATTTTTCACGCGTACATTTCCAGCTGAATGTTCGATTTAATCAGAATTCCGGTAATTGGCGGTGAAGATAATTATGGTAAAAACGTCGCGGAGACTGTGGAAACTTTTTTTTAAATACCAAATTAAATTGCTGATTTTCTTCAACGCTGCATAATCATTTCACATTCTTTAATTGAATTAATAATCTGTTAAAAAATCAGTTTCTTTTTTATGCCGAATTTCCTTTGAAGAAATGAGAATATTTTGCCTCCAATAAACAAATCACCAAAAAATCATCTTCACCGCTACATAGAACCTGAAAAAAAAAAAAAAAAAAAAACTCCCAACTTTTCCTACTTCCCGATAGTCAACAGTCTCAGTGTCCCGGCCATCGCATCGAAGAAGACGCCAAGTTGATGGTCGTACCCTTGACAGAGACAACTATTTTCATCATTCAATATTTCTCGTCACTAATGATATCATCAATCGGTCGGATACACGGACTCGGGGAGAAGGGCTGTCAAGTGCGGAGTGATGTCGGCGTCACGATTCCGTGTGCAAAAAAATCTTCTCACTGATGGAGCTCGACAGGCGAGCGCACCAGTAGTAAAGTCCTGCTACCGGCTCGCTTTATACGAGGGGGAGTAGCGCGCTGCCACTTAGAGCCAGTACGAGCTCACTGCATTGCATAGACCGGAGCCAAAGCGAGCGCGAGATATGACTGCACGTGTGAACAACGCGACCTAGGCGTCTCTGAGGTACTGTCCCTCCTATAGAAAATAGTTACGTACAGTGTACTCGGAGCCGCGCGACTCTAAAAGAGTCTCTATGCAGCCTCTATACGTGAAGCGTATCGTATAGTAGCTCGGTGATCGCGGAGCGCGCACCAGGTGCCCGCTCGCACGACGCCGCGTCACCGTAGTGTGTTACTGCGCTCAGCGAGACCGAGAGAGAGAGAGAGAGAGAGCGCGTAACGGTTCTCTTTCGATGTCCCATCGAGCTCAATCGCAATCGCGATCTTGCCTCTGTCGCAACCGGCCACTGCCACTTCTGCAGAGCAAGTATACATTGAGAGAGTCTGTGCAGAGGTTTACCTGTGCACGAGCCGATCTCTGTGAGATTCTCCCGGCAATTTTGCGTTTGGGATATTTTTTAATAATACGAGAGATTTTTCCAGGGGAATTTTTCGGCCACGAAATGGGATTTTTTTTTTTGGAAGGTGAAAAATATAATTGATGTTCGTTGATATTTGTTGTTGGATCTATATATTCTATTTTTTTTATCTTAAAATTGATGCCAGAATTAATGGGTAATTAGAGGCTAGGAAATAAAAAAAATGAACGAACTAATTTGGTTGCGAATGTCCATCGAAATGACCAATTTCGTTTAATTTTTGAAGCGAAAAAAAAAAAAAAAACGTTGAATTATCTGCATGCTAGTGATGTAATCTGCCTAATTAGGCGGAAGATAAAAAAAAAGTCGGCAAATTAACAGAGAATGTCTGGACTTGAAAAGGTCCTTCTACAAGCCGCGCGGAATTTTGCTGAAAATCTGGTCGACCCGGCCGATTTACGAGCGTCCAAGATCGCCGACAATCGGCCGACAAGGCCAATGCCATCGTGACCCCTTGTCGTTTAATCGCTAATTGAACGAATCCGCTTAGCCACCGTTAATCAACCTGGCCGAACCATAACCACGTCCACTGGGTACACATACACACACCCATGGTATCCATATGTACAGGCTATAACATAGTGAGTTGAGTTGGGATGGGTGTGTATGGTCAACCCATCGACTGCTCGGCGAGGAGCGAGGAACGAAAGTATCTCTATCATTTCTCATCTCTCCCTCTCTCCCTCTCTCTCTCTCTCTCTCCTGCATCTCGGTGGCCACCTAGTAATTCTCAGCAGTAAAATATCTAATGCAGGATAACGACGTGTTTAGGAGTCTTCCATAATTAATTTCACTTTCCCGATAAATATTTATTTCGCCGGGATACCGGTCATGGTTAGGAGCTCCTTGCTGACACAAGATATAATGCATTACCGCACATTATGTACTTGTGTACATAACGAGAAGCTTCCACTGTATATTTGCTCGTGGGCCGTGGAACCGATCGTGAGAATCCAATATCGGTTGATGCCGAACCGATCGAAGTATCGAAGAGAGCTCCGGCCTATTCGCTATATTTATATTCCAACCTCGTCCCCGTGGGTCCCCCTCGGGCCCCTTTCCTCCCGAGCTTCTTGCACCACCGCACAACACTACCGATCTTTTTCTACGGCTCGATATAGTAGCAGTATACATACCTACTACTCCTGAAACGCTACCGGACGCGAATGAGACCGGCTTATCGGGTAACGGGGCGCTATACCGCGTTCCCGATCCATTCGTTTTCTCGGTTAAACGGAATCTCGAAGTTATGCGCGAGAGGTCGACCCCCCTTCGCGCATGCCGTCCACTTCTACGTGGAGTGTCGACGGCCAAGAGTTTGCGGTCTCCCCGAGATACACATACGTTGCCGGGAGATCGGATCGGCAGATTTTTCAAGTCCCAACGTGCGGAAAGGTACGAGTGACCTACTGCAATTATAACTTGACGCGTGACGTATCCACTTCGCCGTAAATGGGTTAATGCGTTTTTAGGGAAAATGAATTCCAGCCGCAATGGGGCAACGACGTTGAGATCGGTATGCTCGCGGACCTGTTTCGCTTGATGTCAGCCCAGATGGAATGTCAACGGACACTGCAGTCAGAGTTCGGGGCTAAATGGTCGGGGACAGTCGAGTAATGAGGTTGCGGCTGGTATTTCTAGTTCAAATGCTGTTTAAACTGGGTTTCGAGCCCATTTTGGCTATCAACCGATTTATGTTTTTTTATCCCTCTGATAATTTTTAATCTTCCGAATTATTTAGAGATTTTTTTTTTCTACCGGAATGTTGAATTTCGACTGGACCATTTCTCGCACCATACCGATTTATTGGATGATGAGCAGAACGATTTAAATTCTGTGACAATAAACGTCGATCGCGAGGGCCTAAATAAATACTCGAAGTTAAATGGCAAAGGCCGTTCCGCCTAATTCAATCCAGTACAAATTTATCGGCGTAATTTACGAGCCGGTAAAACGGCTGGCGACACAGTGAGAAGAAGAGAGGAGAGTCATCTCGTGCCGAGGGAAGTCTGTCTTTGGCAATCGGTGGCTCGTAATTATTCGTCGTCGGGAGTCGACAGGCCGTGCTCACGGCTGCTAAGCTCTCGATGTCAGATTACGCGAGAAGTAGCAGCAGCAGCAGCAGCAGCAGGAGTAGCAACGGAAGCGAGGTTTCACTGCTTCGCCGCTTCACTTAGCCCTACCAATCGATTCCACAAGCGGCGGAGAGTCTCAACTCGAAGCGGCGAGATTCGCAGGAGTTTGCTGTACGTACGAAGTGGACATGCACGCGACGAAAAAGACCGGAGTGTCCGTTAATGGTACGTTAACTGAAGACGTGCGGTGCACGCATCTACGTAGAGGAACTGGCCAAGAAGAAGAAGAAGAAGAAGGAGCACGAGGACGATTCGCAGCGTTTCATGGGACGTAGCACGTCGACCAGCCAGGAAAATCCAACTCGGATAACCATGAAACTGGTTTATGCGTTGCTGTTCGCTTCTACCACTAAGTGGATACTCACTGCTCGATGCGTACAAGACTGTCCGTATAATGTACATATACGTGCAGTACAATATCGATGGACACTTGGATGGAACACGAGGAAGAGGCGAGTCAAGGCAAACCAATGGTTGCGACGGAAGATCTGGTTAGAAAATGAGACAGGGATTCAGGTTGGGTTGAGGCCCATCGGTGGATTGTCGGGCCACTTCAGGGTCGCTTCATTTGATTTTCATCCGATGCTCACGCCGTCAACATCGACGGCCCTTTGAACACCGGCCTATTAGCACCTAACCAGCGTCGTTTGTTGTTGTCTGGTGAACATGGTCCATGAACCACTACTCCATACTTCACCTGGACCTGGTCCAATACAATACCGGTATTGGAACGGTACTGGTTTCCGATGGGAACCAACCACAAATGTTCCTGGTACGCAGCTGCGATATTGTGCATTTTGCATCGGAAATGACAAGGTAGATATGCTTACAAGATACGATTACAGGAAACATTGCACTCCTTGATCATTAAGATTAGGGGTAATCGATAGACATCGATTTCGATGCTTCATGCGACTTATAGACGACGATTGGGATTGGATGCTAATCGCGTACGAGGTTGATTCTCGTTGCTTATCAGACATCGTACATAGGTCTTGGAAAGTCCATGATACGCAAAGACGAAGAGAGGAACGTGACCAAGTGGAAAAAGCTTCTTGCCTGAAAGTTCTAGTACAGCAGCTCGGTAAGTCCTCGTGATGTAACAACGTTAATGTAACATCCATCGTATCGTACGGTGTCTCGTCCTGGGAGCGTTTAGGTCACGCCCGGTGGTTGTCGCGTCGTTGGAGTGAGCACCAGCTAGCTACCTGTCGTCTAGGTTACGTGTAGTGATGGATCCGCGAACAGCGCGGTGGTTGGTTGGTTGGTTGGTTGGTTGGTACGTTGCTTGCGCTAAACTCGCCAAAGTAATGTGGCAATTAAACTTTGGTCGCATTATGCGCGAGCGCGCCGGCGAACGAAGGCCATCACGTTGGTAGCCTCGCACTGCTGCTTACCGGCAACAAGAGCTTCGGTACAAGCCCTTGCCCTCTCGCTCACTCGCGCTGGCGTCACCGAGAGATTGATGGCACAGCGCCCAGGTCGCCAGTATCACCTTCAGCTATAATATGGACCCATGGTGCATCTTCCTCATTTTCCCACTCCCGCCCTTTTCCCTTTGCTCCCTCGCAAGCTTCGTGCTATCTCTCTGATTCACCACTGGCAACATCACCAGCAGCAGCAGCAAAGAACTTCCCACTGTATCGTTAAAATACTTTCCCCAACAAAACCCCCCGGTAACCGTATCACATTTGTATCGGGTGGCTTCATGAACGGTGCTCTTCGTGTATGGGTGCTTGTATACACGATCATATGCATATGGCCTGGTGAGATTTTGCAACCGTGTTGCAGTAGAGAGATAGAGGCATTCTCCATCCTGGAATACGGATGTTCTGTCCTGGACCATCCAGGCTCTGTCCGTATCGGTTCGGACTTGTCCGTATCTGTCCACAACCCATCCGAAGTTGTCCACACTCTATTCCGGACTATTTATCCGGATTATTTTGCCTGGGTGTAAAATTGTTGCGAATTGTCAGTATCCTTATTAATATCACATCATCTCGTATAAGGTAAGATAACATTATTATGGGAAATATCCAACTGTTAATGTCGTTTTGCCGTGGCATGTAACGGATAACCTCTGCGATCTCAAGGTCGGACAAAACACTATGCAAATGTGGTCCTACGTATCGGAGTAAAAAAGGGGCAAGTTGAGAGGAGAGTGAGACGGAGAGAGGAAGTGAGATAGAGCGTATTTACGGCGTACTCGTAATGCCACTCCGTGACAAGATCTTTAATCGCGATTGAGACTACTCGCGAGGAAACGCTCGGGCGCGGCTGCACAGCGGACCAACACACGGCACACCAGCCTCCCTTTTGTATAGTCTGTGATAAGACCAGTTCCAGGGATCGGGACAGAGAAAGATAGGAATAGAAGAACGCGGAGCTGAGCACAGTGAACGAGTTTAAGTACGGGTTCGACTCGCGACGTGTTGGAGCTCTGGTAAGACGCGGGACGAAAAGCGCGAGAGGAAGATGAAGAGGAGCGAGGGAGACATTCCCGGTCAGGAACTCGTGTGTGCGATTTAGACGTCGATCTTGCTATGCGGCTCCTAGCGATTGCTATGCACAGTAGGGAAGAAACAAATACAAGGTCGCAAAACAGGCACTAAAGCTCCAAGACATTATTTATGTCGAATAGCGCATTGGAAATAGACGTTGAAGGCGTGCGTACACTGAGCAAAAACATACAACGGAGTGTATGATATATTTTGTTTGGACAAAATATAATTGCCAATAATGGCAATCGCAAATAGGATACGTTTAGATTTATCGTTTGTGAATTTAATTTAATTTATGTATTCTCTTTTTTACGGGAAGCTAATGAAATTTTTTTGTTTCTGTTTCAGGTAAGTGAAACGAGAATAATGTGGATGATCAATTATGTGCCCCGAGATAAGGGTAAGTTTTTCGTGAGACACTTGGCGACCAGTCACTGCCACACTGAAAAAATTTTCACACAATCGTACGAACTAATAATTTCCAAACGATGAAGACCTCGTTTTTGCATTGCACGTGACTATCCCTAAGTATCAGGGTGCTTGTCAGGGCACCCCTAATAAATGAGAATCGCGAGACGTCACCCCGCCAAACATCCTGCACAATATTAAGTTGGCGCACAACGTGCCAAACGTGTCGTCTCTAAGCAACGAGCTTCGGCTCTCACGACAGCGTTCCTCGATACGTAAATCGCGGCACTGACAGCACATAATATAAAAGAATACACCCCTTAATTACTTTGCCGCAAAACAAAAATCAATCTTACCACAAGCGCGGTTTCTCTGAAAAAAAAAAAAAATGTTCCCTAGCTCTCGATTTATTTATATTTCCATTACACAGTCTTGTCATCAATAACCCGACCGGTATTGTCCCACGTGGTCTTGCGCCTTTCCGCCATTCCCATGCCACACCTAGTCCAATTCAGCGCAGTTACGTCGGTAACGAAAAACAAAAAACGAAATTTCCCATGTCCGTATCTTGTACGACCGCCCAGAATATATCTGGATCATGTACACATGGAATATAGCGAAGTTAACCCTGTGTAGTCAGGACGATACCGTGGACCCGTGAGGATAAGACTCCGCCATGAGATAACGACCATCCAGTGGACTAAAAATAAAATACGGAAATCCCTTACACAGGAATAGTGAATAGCTTTTTGTTAGTTCACTGTTACACATAGCTGTACACCTAATAGTACATACCAGAGGACGGTTTGTGTGTGAACCAGTGAACCACGTGTACGTGACACGTGCGAACTTCAGGACCTCCCTGGCGCTAACGCAAAGCGTACGTATCTCACGTGTACCTTATTGCGCACGCTTCCGAGACAACAAGCGCACACACACACACACACACACACACCGAGGCAAAAATATAGATAGACAAGGCGAAGGAACGTGGGCGTCGCCATGGTAGCCGAGGAGCGCCCGAAGCTTTCCCTCTTCAGGAACGCGTTATCGAATCTTCCGCCTGAGAATGCGGACGTGTTAGCCCAACGAAGGTGGATTGAGTCAAAGGAACGCTGCGGATGTGATGCAGGGAAGTATTTACCTGCAACCTGTCAGAAAACCAGACCAGTGAGCCATCCATGCTCTGCCCCAATAAGATCTGGGTAAACTGTCGACGCGCGGTGCATCCACGAAACGAAATTGGTTTGAACAGCGAGGGCTTCCCTTCGGTCTACATTCGTGTTTCGCTTCGTGCGTTGTATTGCACGACGGAAATTATTAACATGACGGAAGACCAGCCGCTAAAAGTCTGTTTCAGAGAGGAAATCCACGCGGTGCAAGGTGAATTTTATGGGGATTCTCGTATATTACGTGAAGTACCTGAAATAGACGGTCAATTTTTTTTTTAGCAAAACGATGTACAAATAGTCTGCAGGTACAAGCAACCATTTCCTATATTGCATTTCCCGGTATTTCCATGTCCATTTTGTGGCCAAAATTTTTAAAGACCCCCGCGTCGAGTGGTGCAAGTGGAAAAAAAAAAAAAAAAAAACGGCAAGTTATGTCGCCTGAAAACCGCAGTTTGCGACGACCATCAGAAATGACGGAAGCTACGGTCAGACGAGAATGAAGACTGTCGGTACTGTCGCCTTTGCAAGGTCGTGAGAGACAAATACCGGAGAGGAACTCGCTTGGATACGACCCGTTGGACGCTCGCTCATTTCAACATTTTTCATTCCTATCCTCTTTTTCCATACACTTATCCTCGTTGTTCTCGCACCTGCGCAATGATGTACCGCTGTCTGATTGCCATTACCGTTGCTTCGCCAGTCTGAGCGCACTCGAATCCTCTTATTCCCTCGTTCGTCGGGGCTGACTGACTGGAATAGACGGAGAGGGCTCAAATTGCTTTTCTCGCGTTGACAAGCAAAGACCGTATGCATGGTGCACGTCGATCGTCGTCGCGGTTGCTGACTCTACGTGCCTCGCTCGGTATACGCTACCAACGTCCACAGCCTCTGCACTTTCCAGTCCCTGAAGCATACTATGTGGCTACACAATCACATCTTTATAGTGGTTTCGGTCTATGATGGCGATGCGATGCGGCAAAGAAAGTGCAAAAGCCGCGGTAGCCACTGGATACATTGTACAATCGCGACTAGGTGTATCTCCGCATCACGACTTAACGAGAAATACGGAAGGGGGCTTTTTGCACCTATGCATTATCTTCCTACTGGGTACATACTTGACCTCGCCGAGAATCGAACTCTCCCGACCTTTGGATCTCCACTTCCGCTGCGGTAGACGGCATAAATGATCAGTGCCTCCCAATGGGAAAGCGGATTCCGGAACTTTGTTCAGGAAATATGAATTATCTCGTGAACAAATGTTGTTTGATTTATCATCCCGACCTTGATGAGAATTATATTATGATTGAGGCACGTGATGGACACTTGGACACTTTTCTATACCATTATTACTCAATACCGAATAAATCGTGAAATCGGTTGTCGATTTGTTCCTGACTTGGGAATTTTCGAACAAATTCTTGTCGTCGGATAGAGAAATTGATAAATGCTTTCTAGCGTCGGCTCGAAGGCAAATGAGGTGAAATTTTGCTTCAATGTTCCTGTTGGGTTTGATTGAACTGCTCGATATAGCGGTAGCCGTCGATATATTGTTTTATTTCATTTATTTTATTGCATAATGAAGCAGTACCGCACAGAGACCCGTTGTCTTCCTTGAAATCTGCCTTCCCGTCGCCACTGTATGAATAGATTTCAACAGTACCACATTACACATTGTAGCCTGCCTCACCGGTCCGTGTCCGGTCATATACCCAGTCACGCTGGTCTGGGAAGTTAGTTGGTTCGTTCCTCCAGATCGCGTATCACGCTGTAAATAGTATAAGTGCAATCCTATAGCTTGATTTAATTTAGTTGTTATTTCTCACCGGATGCCCAAGCTCGTTAATCCCCTCCACCTCAACCGGTCCTTTTAATCAACTCTCTTCGCCGACGCACTCAACCAACTCCAGTTCGACAAACTCACCTGGTTGCATTTAAAACCTGATTCCAACCCCTTTATTTAGTTAGGGTTCAAAATGAGGTCCAATTAGTTTCTAATGGGAATAAATTATTATTAAGTGTGTTATTAAATTTAAAATGGATATTGATTTTTTTTTTTAAACATTGTATGGCTACTTCATTACACAATTAATATCAAATTTAATGAACACACATTAAGGGTCTATGTTGATTTGTCCATTTGCGAAGCACATGCACGAGCCTCGAAAGCATTTCCGTCTGTTTATGCAAGTCCATTGGAAATCACTGTTACGAGAAAAGCCCGTTGTAGTGAGATCTACTTGAAGCAACGGCGTGCGAGGAGCGTTTGCGCTCGTGCGCGCCAAATACTGGCGCCAGTGCAGTTTGCCCGACTATCAAGTAGTCACGGTCGGCGTTAGCCGGCCCATCGAGCTCTCCATACCAAAGTAGCAGGTAGAAGTGGTTATACGATGTACGTAGTACATCCAAAGATATACGGGGCATTCCGTACCGACTCACCCTTAGAGTACGTCTTACAATTTCCCCCGATTTTTTCAAATGCACATGAAAAAATTGAATTACAAATTTCAAAAACGCTTTGAAAAACCTGCAAAAAAATACTCCACAGTCCTGACATGGTTAAAAAAAATTCAATGCGCAACCTGCGCCTAAACAATTTTTAATGCTTCATTTTCCATTTTTCATGTTGAAAAAAAAAAAAAACCGGTAAAAAATAAAACTATTTATATTTTCACAAAAAAATCGATTATAATTATCCAATTTAAAAAAAATCAAATGTAATAACAATTGTCGTTCATTTTTAAAGGCGTAGAATCAATGTTAAAAAGTCGGGGTTTAAACTCGAAAGGTCGAGGGTCAGGACCCATGGCTATGGAATGCCCCGTATGCAGATGACCGGACCATGGGCCGTCCCAAACGTACCTAACCCCTCGGTGTACTTACTCCTTCAGTTGTATAGCCGCGGTTTCAGTCACGAGTGGCCATACCGGTGCTCCTGATGCCTCTCCTATGTGCTCGGCAATGTGCTCTGCGGTGCTCTTGCGGACATTAGCATTTAATAGGCAGCCGTGCGGCAGCGATACGAGATATTAGCTCGAGCCATGCCGAAGGTAAAGCGAGAGTGTGTTCGCGACGATGAGAGTGAGCGCGAACCGAGGAACGTCGAAGTAGTCACGGCAGGAGGTGGCCGGACGGTTAATACGCAATGGCAACGAGAGGAGCGCGCACCAGCAACAGCACTAAAATCCATTTTATGGCAAGTTGATGCACGTTTTATATTGTAACGAGTAATTTACTGCCCTGCCACGATAAACCTATAGCGTATAGACTCGGATATAGGTACAAACGTACAGAGTTATGGGGAGAGGTAGTTGCGGAGGAGGATAGACGCTCGGGTCCAAAGCGTAAGCTCGGCAGTACGAGTTACCGGTGAATAGGACTCGTGTAAGTGACTCTGAGGCTCGAATAGTCAGACGTTTCACGGATTTCCGCGCTTTTTGTGACGGTTTTCATCGTGAACAAGATGGCCGACGGATACGCAGTCACGAAATGGCGTCGTAAACCTTCTCTTTTTTTTTTAAATCCGTTTTCGACTTTATGACACCGATTTTGTCCGTTGGGACGTTGCTTTTTTAAAGGACGTTGATATTGGGATTTTTTTTTCTTTCGTTTTTTTTTTTTTTTTTTTCCGTGAGTCATTGTTCATAGGTCCGATAATTTCTCAATTATTAACCTGTTGGAAAGTCGAGATTGCGTTGATGGACTGAGTTGGCGGGATTCTCTTCTCCTCACAAGTACATTTCTTCCCCGAAGAGCGAGGGAATTTCCGTTTGAAGCACCGCCCGGAAGTTACAAGACAATTTAATGAAAACAAAACTGCTCGAACTTACGACGAGGAAGTTTGAGCAAAAAAAAATCGGCAGAGTGAAAAAACAACAAATGGCGGTCCACCGAAGTAACAGTATCTTCAGCGGAAGAACTTTAAATGGAAATTCCCAGAGTCAGTTTGGGTAGCGTAAACGTGTAAGGGGAGTGAAAAGTTGCCAAGTTTATTTGGTTAATCGAGATAACCCGAACTCTACTAGTTTAAAATAAAACAAATATTTTTACCGATTAACCGAGCTACTGATTTACTGGCCAGGTAAAATTTTTCATTCGCTCCGCATTCCTGGCAGTCACGAAAAAAAAGCTCAAGTCTTTTTATGGTCAACGAGAGGGCAAGTCCCCCATAAGTTCATAAATGTGCAATAAATATTAAACAGTCATCGATTTCTTGCTGAAGCGCTGTTCGTATATCGTAGCCAGCTATTAATAGATATTCCGATGAAACAGCATCTCCTTTTTCTCTTTCACACTCGTCAGGTGGATCTCACGTAGCACGCTCGTCTCGTCTTACCGTAGTGAAAGTAATAGTTGAATCAAGCGGACATTATCGCTCGGAAACGATCGTTACCTGCGGGAGTAACGAGCCTGCAGGTTCCTCCCATCCTCGTATATGATGTTTTGTCCCCGAACAGATTTATTAGTAATCACTCCACTGTCACTTTCGGAAAGTTTGATGGCCCGTACGTTACGTATCGTGACATCGATTCCCTCACGTGCACCTACCAAAGGGAAATGTGCCGACGTTGACCATGCGACGATGTAGCCAACCGCGCGAGGCCATCTACGGTATCTCGTTTGCTATCCGCGTATCGATTATCCGCAACGAGGTATGAAAGCAGCGGCAAAAACAAAAATTGTCATTAACGCTATTTTCCCTTGTTTGCAAAATTTTTACGGTTTACGAGCTTCCACGACAAACAACAAAAATGTCGAAATATCGCAACGCGTTGTAGTCGGTAAATTCGCTGCGCCGATTGGTTTCCAGGAAAGTCGAACAATTTTATTTTGATGTCTATACTTCATACTTATCCATGCAGCCGGAAATAGCTGAGGAAATGCGCAATATACAACAGGAGTTACTCATTGTTATAATCAAAAAATGGAGGTACTAAGAACTAAGCGAATTAAGTGCGAGAAAGCCGCTTTCGCGCACTAGTGCGAAAAAATGGTGCACGCGGTATTGCGCGTGCCTTTTCTCGGCGTACTTTTATCGAATACGTTACACCGAATCCCTTTTGTCCAGCGAGTGGACATCCGCGCGTGCGAATACGTACAATATAATCACGCTCACGTATGTACGTTTAATGAGCGTCGAATCAAATGAGACGGTCCGTTGAAGCAGCGTCAAAGACTCACGCGATACCTATATTTTATTGGTTTACCGATCTAGCGCAGTGTATAATATAATAGAGCGGGGGATTGCATTAGAGCGGTGTGTATTCCGCACGTTCGCTTGCGTAAAGTCGTTGGACGAAGCGCGAATCGCGTGTGACGGGTGTCGGGACTGGGCGCAAACGGGACGGAAAGCGGTTTGCATAGCCAGCAGCGGTGCAGCTACCCCCAGTGAGACCGGGACACAGTACCTCGCCCTCACACTGCGAATTACCGAGGCGAACCGATAGTCGCTCTGGTGGCGCGATGGTTTGCGTTGACAGGAACGGGCAAGCGAGGCAGGGGACCGAGCGAGGAAGGTTTATTAGCATTGTTAATGCATTTCGTGTGTGGAACGGTACCGAGATACAGTCGCGCGTACTGTTGCTTTGGGCCGTTGCCGATTTGTACAAGCGATCCTCTGTGTCCCGTGCGCACCCGTGCGCACCCGTTAAATGGTAAGGTTCGATGAATACACGCGAGCAGCGATGCTTTTCCCGCGGCTCGACACGACGCACGCCTCAATGCTGATGCTGTTGCTATTGATACCTCGTTCGCTACTCATCATATCGGCGGAGCGTTCGCAATTGATCGAATGCAGATCTTCCACGTCCATAATTTATTAATCATTCTATGGCTAACCAAACATGTCGCGTATCTCATGCCAGCCTTCTGTTATTCCGGCTCTCGATCATCATCCGCGGTATCTCCGCTCTGAATCACTAGTTGCACCGCTGCGTCTTTGATATATTTCTGCGTCATGGCTTTCTATGGGTTATTTATTAATGCCGCGGGTACCGGCTATTGTAACAGTCGGAACAAAAAAGTCAATAAAGCCTCGACAATTGTGTGGACAAGTTGTATGTACGGCTGATTTGTGTTTCAAATTAGGTTGGAGATTGAAGAATCATTGAAACGAAAATATATCGTTTCGTCTCTCTTTCCATTCCGACAAACTGACCCCCCCAATAAACATAGAAAAATGTGCAATATCAAGCGAGAGCTGGTCCGGTTCACTCAACCAGGGCATATCGCCTCGCCGTTATCACTCGATTCACACTATGAATTCCCTCCTTCTATAATCGAGTCGACGATAAGAGAGAGAGAGAGTGCTTCCAGCTTTCGATTAGAATAGCATAGGGGTTGAAAGTGTAAGGAATCCCCCAGGTTGCGATAAACAACTCGCCGTCGGCCCAACTTTTCTCCTCTTATCCGAGTCGCCACACGACTGCTTCCTGGCGCGGATGCGCCGGCGAGCTCGCTCGGCAAGACGAACAAGTGTGCCAGTGAAGCAGCCAAGTGTTCGATTCACGAGAAATAAGAGAAATTGCGATTTAAATATCTGAAACTTTTCAACCCGGGCCAGAAAGCACCCGAGATCTTCGGCATTGCCTTTTCCCTCCCTATACCTATATCCGCATCCGTTTTGTACGGCTATACGAGGTATTCTCCGTCGCAGCAGCTTGACGAAAATTGCACGATCGTATCTCATTTCTCCCGGATTTCAGGGTAATACATATTTTCCATAAATCGGTTATAGTTAAACGGCATTCCCACGGGGGGGAAATTAAACGCTAACTGAATATTCGTTTGTGATGAAGTGTCCTGGCGAACCGGGAGAAAAACCAGTTATGGATACACCGGGGTTGCGGGATGCTGAAGAGCATACCTAGGATTTCTAACGAGTTACCGAGGGGAAGAGAGAGAGAGAGAGAGAGAGAGAGGAAATAACGAATGGAGGTTACATGACCGGAGTTCAACGAGTCTCTTGTGCATATACTATTGGCGAGAATACGTCTGGAGAACATTGCGAGGGCATCGATAGCAGATTGTTCGTCCCGCCTTCGTGCGATCATGCCAAACCGGAAGAGAAGATCCCGCAGGGATATCTCATAGCGTAATACACTCGACATGAGGCAACCGAGCGCGCGGTGAAGCCGATGAGCTTACTATAATTTCCGCCGCTAACTCCATAGCGGATGTATCGCTAACCCGTTCAGCTTCACCGTGCTCATCTCACTGATGTAATAGTCCCGGTAGATCCTCGCCCGGTGGATCTACATGGTGCTAAAGCCTCGCGGGTGGCAGCCCAGCGTGTTACCACACTCACTCGTCATCGCTCATGATAATTATTTTCCCATATGCCCGGCCACCCCGGCAACATACGCTCCCTCTTCAAGGCTACACCGCGAACCAAGAACCCGCCCAGTAGCCTGCCGGCCACTGTCCATCGTGATTCATAATAATTTTACCATAAACCATCCCCTCGTCTTCGGATCAGGAACACGGATGAAGCTGTGGGTAACACAATGTTCAAGGTCGATGACCTTGACCGTTGATTCGACGTTTCATCTCACGCTTATCAGCAATGTTGGGGTAGGTTTTGTGCAGAGTTGTCTTACTCCCTCCATGAAAAAAAAAAAAAAAATGTATGTATATGTTGACTAATTAAAGCTTCTTACGATAAGCTATTTAAGAAGAAGAAGTAGAAGAAGGAGGAGAAGTAAATAATGAGGGAGATTTATGTGAATTTCTTCAGCATATACCATCCCCTCGTCCTCGGATCGCAAACACCCTTAAGGGTATGTGTAACAATACTCACGACTTACAAACGTGACCATTGCTTCTTCCTTGTTTAAGCTCTCTGACAAAGCTACTTTTGTGGAAACACGTCTTGACTAATTATATTGTTTCTTCGTAATTAGCCGTGCAAAAAAGTGAGAATAATGAGGAAGCCATATTCGGAGTTCTATTGTATTCTACATGTTTTTTTTTTTTTTTTTTTTTCGCCCTTCTCCGAGGGTTAAATGGAAAGTTACACAAAAGTTCAACTCTCCCTTCAAACCCATTCCATTCTTCTCCATTTCTCCGACAACTTTCTCTCCGCTTCAAAACCATAGTCACTATATTTCATTTTCACCATAATTCAGAGCAAACAAAATGGCGTTATGAAAAAAAAAAAAAAAAAAAAAAATTCGCAACAAAATCAGCCACGAAGTGATGTCAATTTTCCCATCCTCAATTAAAATCAAGTTTTTCGAAAAAAAAAAAAAAAAAAATTCTTCCTCCCATGTAAGGGCTCATTTTTCCCTTTCGCGACACTTTTAATCCCATCCTTGAATAAATAATGACCTCTATGATCAGCACTTGAAATTCCTAACCCGTTTTTCAATAAGCAGTATAGAAAATCGAGTTTTCACATAATCACCAAGTTTTTCTCGTTGGGCCGTAATGTATCACTTTTAATCGTGAGATTCCGGGGCGGATGAGAACACAAGGACCCTGCGCACGCAGTGTGCATAAGCGGCGTGAGCAATCAGGCTTAAGCATTGAAGCTGAACGTCCGCGTGCATCGCCGTTGCGTTAACCGATCGTCGGAGCTGTCCGCACCGTTGACGCGTCCGGTAATAACGATATTATTGATAGCTCTTTTGCTGTTCCGGCTTGGGAGCTCTCTCTTTCTCTCCCTCCTCTTCCCTTTCGCTCGTTCTCCAGTTTTATAGGCTCATAGTCGAGGGAACCTTAATAAGGAAACCGTCCGACAAGCTTGTTGTGCCGAACCACCCGTGAGAAGAAGTGTACAAGATCCTCACTTATGATCCACAGTGATTACCAGGTAAAAAAAAAGAAAAGAAAAAAAATTACGAAGAAAAAATAAATAAAAATAAAGACCAAACGAATTCACGAGTGGCGATAATAAATATAAGAGCCAGAAAAAGAACTTAATTATATATTCCTGGTTCCCCTCATTATTTCCTTAATGTGCCTCGTTTCTCGTGCTTTATGCCAAACTATCTTCCGGATCCGTTGCTATTCTCTCGTTTACAAGAGGACGGGGATGAAGTTAAACGGCGCGTTTCACTCGGGAAAGCAGCAGCAGCAGCGCTGAGGTATCGCGAAATGACCGAGGAGCGACAGCGAGACGAGATGAGAGGATAGATGAAAGCGCTTTTCTTCTCTTGGCTTAATTTAATCTTGATTTGTGAAAAAGTACGGAGGCATATGTCCTCGTTACGATCCTTCCTCGTCTCTCTTTCTCTCTCTCACTCGTTTTCTACTTTTATGCTTTCTTAACAACGCTTCGCACGGTGGAATTATGCCTGGGAGGGTTCTAATGGAGACTGCAAAATTAAGAAGGACGTTCCTCGCTTACCCAGAGACATAACCGTAGCCCGTGGTGGTGGTGGTGGTGCTTCTGGTGCAGCGCAGTCTCCCCCGACCATTTCGCCGGTCACGAAGCGGGTCTCACTCCGCGAAGCGCTGAGATAAGTATTTAAGAGGGTAAAAACGTCGAGATATACATATATACGTATACAGGTATATCGCGGGCAGTTTGAATGTAGGTACGCTATCACGAGGTGGAAACGAGGTGAGCGCCGAGCGGAGTAAAATAAACGTTTAATAAGATTTCTCGTACGCACCGGTGAAAAACTGTCGCCTGTGCATCCAAAGTGCACGGAAGATCCGCGGATTAATTTTATTCTATTTTTCTTGCCGGTGGAATTATTCTATTTGATCGTAGCTCTTTTTCATTCCCGAGATTTCGCGCCGAGTTGTTACGAGTACATTTTTTTCTCACCTTGTTCTCACTTTAGTTTCAATTCGGCAGCCGCGTCATTTTTTAATCCGCATCCCCCGAAAGTAAAAAAATAAAAATAAAAATAAAAGTTAATAAATTCTCCCAATTCCATCGAAGGTTAGAACTGCCCATATGGTAAGCTCACGCCCGTTCGTACGTAAAGCGTGCGATGGAGGCAGGTATGCGGACACGATTTGTTATCAAAGCCCGCGGGGTTAAGCGTTTCCCAGAGGCGCGAGGACGTCGAGCATCCGTTGAGCGGCACTACAACCATGACGACGACCACGACGAGCGAACCAGCAACAGCAGCAACATCGGAGCTTCGTTATCCAAAAGGTTGGAGAAGAGGCGGCACGTTGCACGTTCCCTAGCGATCGGTGTGCGGTACTTAACACCAATAAACGGTACGCATTGGTGCACAAGCCCATGGATACACGGGTTCATATACGTACATCCAGTGGACGATGGTGCGGACCATCATCGCCACCACCATCAGCATTCGCTTGTCTTTACGAGCGCGTAACGATCGGTCAACCCGAGAAGCACAAGCAGAGATTAGTCATCGGTGGATACTTAGCGGCTGGTAGCGAAGCGCCCATATCCTTCATTAACCCTTCCCGCGTCCTCGTTCCGCAGCGGAGAAACACCGTGGCTCGTGCGTTTTTCTCGAACCGAAGACCGCCGCGCGCGGCTAACCCCGAGAATCGCACGTAACCGCGCCGGCTAATTATCGCCGGAGTAACCGTACGTATATACCCATACAACCATTGTACCATGGTACGTTCACATGGTAGCAATGCCTAACCAAGTTGCAAGATAGTGGCGGTGTATATACGCACCGCGCCTCCGGCCTCGCCGTTCCTATCCCATACGATGGGCGCTATCGTTAATCGTCGTTTTTCGAGTGCCTGCACCTCCGCAATAGCCGGTGAGTCCTCTTCGTCTTCTGTGCCGTGCAAGCGCTCGCGCCCGAGCGCTAATCGAGGAAAAAACGTTGCACGAAAGGTAGACGCGCTGTTTCTGCACCAGCAGCATCAGCGGAATCAGCGGGAGATACCGCGGGAAACGGTACTGCGAATTACTCGCACGCTTAGAACACACGCTTGTAACCCTTTTGTGTGTATATGTGTATTTGTGGAGCCCTTTGGAGTGTGACGTGGTTGCGGAATCACTGACAGCGATGAACGTCAGCAGGTTCATCGATGTCTAATTATGAGAAATAAATCGGTACTCGTATCGTGTAATTATGGACGTTTTGTGTTCAGGTTAATATGTCAGTCTGTCAGTCAACATTTTTAACCCTCTTCGGCAACATTGTACTAATTGAAAAAGGCATTCAAGCGCGCGGTCATTAAAACGTGTTCCGATCAAAAATTAATAACCTCAAATATATCCGGTGTCCACTCAATTAGTTCCGGATGAATTGATTCAATAACTGCAAATTAATAATCACGTCGCATTAGGGCGTGAAATTTATGAATTAGCGGCAACAATCTTTGCAGAAATGCTGTTGAAGTTCTCAAAGTGAAATTAGCCAATATTTCAGCTAAAAGTGCCATTAAAGTGCGGTCAGTTTCACGGCGTGGACGCGATTAGTTGTTGGGGATTCGCATGCCCAGTCATTGCACAATACAGAGCAACGGTTTATGCGTACGGGTCGTTAACATCACGGCTACCGTGTAGCGAGTTGCGAGGATGGCCATCGTGAACTCTCTTTTGCCTCCTTCGGGTTTTTTTTTTTTTTTTTTTTTCACCGGACGTCGAGATGCTTGTGGGAATTATATTCGGGAAAACCGCGCGCACGGCTTCTCCCTCTCTCGGCCACGTCGAGATAATACGTGAGAAACAAATGGTAACTCTCGCTCGCTTCCACTCACTCGAATCACTCTCTGCTCCGTCATTCCTGTGATTTCGTCCTCCGGAGACTCCTCGACGAATACACTTCTTAAGCATCTGTTAGGTGCTTCGATGTTGGAGATGCTGCGCAGTACCACACCAGAAACAACCACCCTTTACCATAGTTACCACTGGCACTCTCGTGAGAAGAAGCGTGAGAATATATTCGTTGATGAATTCACGACGGGTTTTCATGGCAAATTATGAGATAGACCCTTGGGTCATAAAAAAAACGCACACACACACACACATTGTCAGTAGATATTACACTCATACTGACAGGTTGACCACGTCAAGTCGTTTTTCCACCAATCGTAAAATGGCATCGCAATTTTTCGCACCAATTTCTTCAGGGTCACAGTACACGACTTGACAACGATCCTGAAGAACAGACATTCCATTGCTGAAGAAAAATCTAAAATTGGCGAATTTTGCGACCGGAAGTCGTACGTAAACACAGTCTACTTAGCAGAAAGTCAACATAGTTTAACCCGAGTACCCATATTTGAGTTACGTCCTACTTACGAAACGTCATTCCATTGTTAAAATAAATCGCCACATTATGGGCCTAAGAAAAATATCTAAGAAAAATGATTTTTAAATTAAATCAGACATTTCCACATGCCTCTGAAGCAACGCCATTATCACAGGCCCTTGCAATGAGCACGCGAAGGGAACGCGACACTTGACCACCACTTCGTGGGGGCGAAATACCTGAAAAGAAAAAACGGCGGGGAAAAAAATACAATTTCCGGCACGAGGAAGAAAGGAGTAGGCGCCGCGTCTTTATTACTCCCGACGGAGATCGAACGCGCGAAGTGAGCAGGTTATCCACTCTAGAGTCACCCGGGCGTACCAACTCTACCAGGCTCACAGCCACGAAGGAGGCGGTGGTGGTAGACACTCCGGCTCTGCACGTATAGCTCATATGCATATCTACTTAGGCTTCGGCGCAGGAGGCAGCCTCGAAGTGAGCGGCGGATGGTAAGAGTAACGTCGGACTCGCCGCAACGCCTGTTGGAACTGAGTGCAACGACTTTATCGCCTCGCGGAAATTATTAATTCAATGACGACCGGGGAATAATCCGACTTCCTTATGGCCGAGGATGCCTCGCGTCTCCGACGATCCCCTATGCCACTTTGAACGGTGATCTACACACAGAAATAGGCTCTGTAATATAGCTCCCGGTCTCCCGGTCGAATTGGTGTACCCGAGGAAATTAAAGCGCATCGGATCGTATGTCACAGTCAGATTGAAGGTATTTTAACGCTCCCGTGGATTATTCCGGATTATAGCACAAATATGCTAATTTTTGTTACGCTTTGAGATCTCTCAACGGTTTACCCGGGTCTTAACAGTTATCGCTAATACCCGAGACCAATATCGTTACACTTATGGCTATTTATGGGCTTACGTTACGTTTTAGCGGAACTCTTCATTACCGATTTGCCGATTTTTCTTTTTTTTTTTACTTGTACAATGATTATGAGTAATTATTTAGTATATGAGGTTTGTGGGTTTTACAGAATTTTTAATTAAATTAAAATGTTGTGAAATTAATGAAAAAATTTGAAACACTGCAAATCGAAAGGATCCTCCATTCTCGTAACTTATATATACCGACAACCGTAGCGGAGTACTTAGTTCACTGAAACTGACTCTATCAATGCGAGAAAATCCTGTCGAAATGTAATTGCTTATCGATAAGAATCGTTGAAGCGTGTCGATCGACAAGCACATCGATTACGATAGGAACTACGATAGGAAAGCAAGCCAACCATGTACATGAACACATACATATACATATATGGGCTATTCCATACCAACTCGATCTGAGTCTGACCTCTCGAATGACCAGCCCCATTTTTTTCTACTCTTCCATCTCATTTCTCAAATTTAAAAAAAATTTCATTAAATAAACATACAAATTTAATTACAAATATCACTTTTGAAAAAAAAAATATATATCCCAATTAAACAGAGCATAGATCCTTTGAATCTAAACCTAAAATTTACCAGAAATTTTTCATTCCCTCCCCATTATAAATAATCAGTATACAAATTATTATTATTTAAATGAAAATCCAATAAAAATTTTATCGCTGAGTGCCAGAAAAAAAATCCAAAAAATCATGGTTCAAATCCAAGAGTTCACCCATTGGACACGGAACGCCCCGTACATGGGTATATATGCAGAGGACCGTACGAGTTAGCAGAATGGATTTGTGTCCCACGCTCTTCGTTCGGGCCCTCGCTTCGAATTAATATTCCCAAGCTGATGTTGGTGAGTGCACGCGTACTCGCACTCAGCTCCGCGTTGTGGCTATCCTCAAAATCGTATACATCGCCTGGGGTGGGTGGGCGGGGGTGGGGCAGTGGATGCAACCATCACCCCCCTCGTACCTTATACGCCCATTACCTCCAACGTTCCTGCTGTTCGCCGGTGCCTCCTCGTTCACGGCTAAAATCCCGACGTGGCAATATCGCTCCCGATGTATTTTGTAATTACAACTCGAATACGGTTATGGTAGATTAGAGGGTGAATCAGCGCATTCAATTAACGTTTACTACTGTACGCGAGCGGGACGCGAATGGAAACGCGTTTTCCTCTTCGTACATGCAACGAGTACTCCTCATTCCCCCTGGTCCCCCTGGTACCCCTGGTCCCCCTTGCATCTATTTCACTGGATTTCTCCGGTCTCGGTAAGCAACGCTCTCGGCGTGCTCACACATACAAGCCGAGGGATCAAAATCCGAGCGACGAGGCGATATCGCAGGTCGCGGCTCCTGCGCGAAGCGCGTGTGCGACAATAATGAGCCTCCCGTAGGATTTATTTGTCGACGTCGACACGACGTTTTGCCTCCAGACGATATTCACTCTTCCGTGTAATTGTTACAGCCTCGAATAGGGCTCTTAATTAGAGTTTACCTTAAGAGGATCGGTTTAGCTGAAAAAAAGGCAATGAGAAAAAAATAAAAAATTGTAAGTGGAATTTTTTACTCACTGAGTGGATGAGAATTTTTTTTAAATTCCGTGAATACGTTCAGTGCACGAAAATGGTCAGTTTAAAAAAGGGTTAAAAAAATTCGTTTTGTAAAAAAAGTAATGAAAAAAAAAAAAAAAAATTGTAGGTGGCCTTCTTTTACTGAGTAGATTTTTTTTCGCTGTTTTTGGAGAAAAAATAAATTTCATTATCAATGGCTTATCGCATCGGCAGCGAGAAATCACGACGTGACGCAGGTCTTGCTTTCGCCGTTACCCAGGAGTCCTGGGGCAAAAGTCTCGGCGCAACCGTTGCCACTGAGGCGGCGGCAAAATCGAGTCGAGACGGTAATTCAATTCGACCCTTGGGTGTCCGTTGGGGCAGTGCGGTCCGATGACGTGGTGGGACGATGCTAAACCGCTGCTGAGAATTCCGTCCAGGCTCTGCTTTCTCCTCTCTGATTTACGTAAGAATCTGTTTCGTTGGATTTTTTTTAATACGAATTTTGTAAATAGGAATTTATTTATTAATTTTTTGCTTAAATAGTTTTGCTTAAAAAAAAAACAAATTCGTATTTTGTGAATTGTGACACTAATAATTTTACCCTTTAATACAAAATTTTTATACAATTCAATAGATATATATATATATACACACATAAATGTAATAACTCTTGAGCTTCCAGAGCATCAAGGTAAATCGATGAAATCCGAAAGCAGTGGGTACCTAAGCGTTTCGCAAATAAGATGAGCTAAAGAATCGTATAAATTGCATCGCTGAGCGGACGAAAGCAAGCGGTAGACGCCATCGAGAGCCACTGAGCTTGCTGCTGGCGTCGACCAGACGTGGTACTTACGTCGAAAAATTTGCCAACTCTCGTGCATCCCTTTTTCTCGATTTTTATCACCCTGAAGAGCACAAGCGGAGGGAGAGAGAGAGAGGAAAAGAGAGGAGGTGATCGAATAGAGATAATATGCGCGGAGTGAATGAGGAAAGAAGATTTATTACACGGCTATATACAGAAAAGTAAGAAAGATATCGGACTGGAAACGAAAGAGGGGGGAGGTTAAGCTCCGGAGCTTCCGCTTCTCTTTTCAGGAGGAATAAAAGATAGAGATGAAAAAAAGAAAAAAAAGAAAAAAAATTGTCGAGGAGAGGAAAAAGCATCCGTAATGGTGGCGAGGGAGAGAGGAAATCGGATGAGGCCCGGGCAACACAGAAGGAAATCGAATTAGATCTCGATACCATGGACAAATCATGCGAGCCCTGGGATATAGAGGAATTTCCTAAAGGAGGGTCGGAAAGGTTTGAGAGCTCACAAATCCAATCCCGGGAAAGTGTTTACTCTACAAGGGCCTCCACCCCCTCCACCCTCTCCCCCCTCCCCCCGCACGCTATGGTGGCGCATCCGCTCGATTCTTCGAGGAGAAATGTTGTAATGCTGATGAGAATAAATGCGAATCACTTCATCACATCCAGTCCAACCGATCGTGGAAATATCGGTAACTCCATTACCGATTAATGTGTGCTTTCTGATGGAGGAATCTTTTTGCCTAATGACTTTTTTTTTTTTTTTGGGCCTATCTTATAATGTACAAGATTTGGAAAAAAAGCTTGCAAAAATATAACTAGAAATTATATTTCTGGTTATTAGCCCAGGAAAATTGGATTTCCGGATATTCTGGATTTTTTTTTGGGCAAGATTTTTGGAACTTTTGGGCTACAAACTGTTGACCCCACTCTCGATATTATCTGGCCGAGTTGCAAACTACTAAGCTATGCAGAACTTACGACTACTCGATCCTCGAATATCCTCATTAACGATATTCATAGACATGGAGATTACAAGACCAAGTTTCAATTAACCCACAGCAGTTGCTAATGAAACAGGTATTAATAATAATTTTTGATGCTCAAGAATCAATTGAGTAAATTGAAAAAAAAAAAAAATCTTGTTTGCTTTATTTTTCTTTCTTAAGTGCCGATTTACCTCGATCTTAACTGCGCAAGCGCATCAGAACAACGTAACATAACAGTTGCTCGCTTTTATCGTGCAATACCCTCAATCTCCCGTTCCATCCGGCTTTAAGTCTCCGCATCCTTCGTCTTTTTTTTTTTTTCTCCATTTTTACCTTTCTCGTTATCTCGCTCTCTTTCAATATCCCTATCCTTATCGGAGATGGCGCCACGCGCAGATCACCGAGGTGTGGGTGAGTATGGAACTCGACACGTGCAATCGAATGCAAAATCACCAGCCAGCTTCGTCATTCTTATCCGGCTCGTTTTCTTCTTCCCAGTCTGCATACACGCTTTCGTCGGTATCCCGACGTACAGGCAATTCTACGCCGACTCGACTTCTCGGATTTCACCTGCAATTTTTTACCTCATTCTTTCATCTCCAATTTTTATTAGATTCTTTTATAAACATTGTTATAATGATTTACAACGTACAAATTGTGATTCAGAATTTTTTTATCTGAAAAAATTCTCCCAAGTCCTTATCAGTCACGAATATTTTTGAGCAAAGGGCCTTGGTTTTTTTTTTTTTCAAATCGAAAATAAAAAATTTTGATAAGTAAAGGTCCTTGAACATTTTTATGCCCACCAGAACATGAAAAAAAAATGCCACATTTTTTCGGAGATTTTTTTTGTGCAATTTTTTAAAAATGACTTTGACATAGATTGCCTATATAAATTGTTGAACAATATATCTAATAAAAATTGGGGTTGCTTCTTGAAGACTCAGATCCACGATATGGAATTGCCCATATATGTACAAACATACATATATATATATATTGATCCGAACGTTGTGTGATCAGGCTAGAGTTCTTATCTCGTGCGGCGAGGATATGCCGACGAGTTCGGACCGATAAAATCGAGTTCGACGTACTTATCAACCGGTTATCCACGTTGGACGCCGGCGTCGCGTGCTCGCGTCTCGCTCTCTTTTCCGCGATCCTTGTTCGCCTCTTCTTCTTCTTCTTCTTCGCGTTCCTCGGTACCAAACATCCTGAATGTATCGCGTACTACCTTTTCACTCTCCCACTCTCTTCGCTCACGGTCAAACGGTAATTCCGCGTGCTGCTACACATACCGATAGATAGCTAAATATATGTATGTATGTATATGTATTGTAACGGAAACCTCGGCTGTCCACAAGATCGTTCGGGAAATCGATCGTGGGAGGACCGCTAACAGAAAGCCACCTCAGTGACAAATTAAGAATGCAGAGGGCGCCAGGTTACTTTCAGATAACCTCAAAGGACTGAGATAGTAATTGCGCGGCGTGAGAGAATCTCACGCAGCGAAAAAATGCACGGAATGGGAAAAAATCGAGAATGCCATAACTAATTGTCTACGTAGGATTAAACTTTTTCATTCCATGTTGAAATTTGCAAGTCTTCGCTCAGCCTGGAACTTAATTTTGCGAGTCAAGCGAAATTTGAGGTTAGAATTATATTTTGACACGGAGCTTATGATTCGTGGAATGTGTGCAGGCACACAGAGACCAATTAATCCAAACTAAGTCCCATAATCCACTGTGAAATGCACAACCTTCGCAGTGACTCTGCAGATACGGGCGAGCATAAGAAGAAATGCTTGGCTATGCCCCAAGTAGTTACTCGTTTGCGTCAATTAACTGCTCATTACGGTAAATTACCCACGAGGCTAATAATTGGAAAGTTGGCCACAGTGAATTAATTAGCCAGCTGGATAACCAAGTTTATCATGTACCTGATCAATATTCATACGTTTCGTATTTCTCAGCAACTCCATTTTCATTTTACCCAAAAACATTCTTTCGCAACACGCCTACAACATGTAATTTTTCTGCCTGTAGCGAAAAAAAAACCGCTCTTTACTTTCTCGCACACTTTTAGCGCACTAGTGCGTGAAAGCTCGTTTCTCGCATTCAGTCTATTTATCATCAGAATCTTTTGCAAATTCATAATTGGACTAAATTATTCATGATTGTTCCAGAAATGTTGAAATTTTAAGGTTCGCATGACAATTAATCATAGTTATCCTGTGTAAAAAAATTTTTTAATGCCTTTTTGTAAAATTAATGCTTCCAATGTGAAAGCAGAGAATGACAAACGTCAGATTAATTGACCTGGATGTTCCTGTGGATGGAATCCGAAAAACGGGACGTAATAATCCGTGACATTAAGGGGCGAGACCCGAAAAATGTGTCGATATCCATGAGAGTGTATTCTGCCGTTGATCGTGAATCGCCGGATGACCGGTTTCCGGGATTATACTCTCAGGTATTTGTCCAGAGTGCATGGACCTCGTTTGCCGAACGGTAAAAGATACGCGTGTAGTTGTCCGTCCCAAAAAACCCACCGAACCCATCACTTTGTTAACTCCACGTATCGGAAATAATGAAAAATAATAAACCACCACCGAGAGATTTAGATATCAAGCTTGACCGGCATAAATAATGTGGACAGGCCCCAAATCGACTTTCCATTCACGATCGAATAACCGGTTTCGTTAAGATAACATTAATTTAATCCATTCACTGTAGCGGTATACGACCAAAGATTAAACGTCACAACATGCGTTCACCGATTACTTAGCTTTCAGATGAGAACACGATAACGATCATGTAAAAGATAACAATGTCGAAAAATCATAATCGATATTAGGACAATTATGACCGTCGGAAACGAAAAAAAAAAAAGAAAAATTATTTTCTATTGCAATATTAACCAATTATTCTTAACAAATAAATAAATAAATTCTACAAAAAATTTCGGATAACCCTCATTAAATAGCATTCTTCGAAAATCGATTTTGGCAAAATCGAAAATGATTTCGTGCCCGATTTGCCAAAAAATCGGTAATAAATTTATATATTTCGACAAGTCTTTTTATGCAATTTCAGAAATAAGAAAAAATTCCTAATAAATCGACACATCGAAATCGAATAAATTGCAATAGATTAATAAGCATATGAGATATGTATTGAAGAATTGAAGAAAGAAGTGAGTTGAAAAGTGATGGAATGGTTTAAACGCCGCTTGCACGGAGAGAACGATCGAGTTCAGTGAACACATTATAATATCAAATAACCTCGCACACGAATGGAGTCTCGCATCGGTGTGTATACACTTTCTACGAGCACTCATAACTATATCTGTCGACGCGCGAGACTTTGACGAGAGTGCAAACAAGTTTTCATCATTCGCGTTTGTGACGAGGCGGAGGTGCGCCGGTATATGTGCCGGCAGTGTACTCTGGCTGTGAGTCAGGTGCTTCGAGGTGTAGCGAAAACGGGGCTCGAGTGAGAAAGGAAGGCGAATCGGTGGCTCGCCAACGCCAGAGAGCGATAAGAACAGCGCGAAAGAGAGGAACGAGAGAAACACATCAGCATTGCGCCGGAGGAGATTCCTCGGGAACGCGCAACGCGTTACTTCCGTCAGCCGAGCGGAACGTACGCGCTGGCGCTGACTTCGAAGCTGATGCGACTAGTATATATATTTATATATGTACTATATATATATATATGGGGCATTCCACCTGTTTTCGGTCAAGGGTCTTTTCGCAGGGTCCGAAAATATTTTAAGTCCTTTTTTTTGCCATTTTTCATAATCTGGAATTTTTGAAAATTTTATTTTTTTAATTTTTTCGATAAACGATTTTCTCTTTTTTTCAGATTTGATAAATCGGTCGATCGATGAATCGTTCTAATAAATCGTAGATAATCAAAAATTCGATTTTTTTTATTTTTTTTCAAATTGTGTTTTTTTGGAGTTGTGTCAATTATGTTAAGGTCAAAACTGGGCGGAATTCCCCATATATTGATATATATACGTACATATAATGCTTAGATCGGTATGCTGCTCGTTGCTTTGCGCCGCGTGCACGGCAAGCAACGGATCGTGCACCGAACCGTTACCGATTCCTCTGGAAAATTCGTGCTGCCCGACACCGGCCACCCGCGCTTGACCGGCCCTGAATTTTCCGACGGCGTTCAGTGCAGCCGTGAAAAAGAGAGAGAGAGAGAAAGGAGTGAACTAGATAGACGACGGGTGGAGCGCCGTTCGTGAAAATATAGTGCAAGCGAACGACTGCATGAAGAGAGATAGATGCAAAAAGTTCGTAAAACTGTTGCAATGAAGAACGGCCCAATAAAATACGTACATGAAATGGTTCTGTGGATAAAAAAAAGCTTCGGGTCAGTTTTTGTGGTGAAAATCGTTATTTGCTATAGGTTTTTCGTGTGAAAATCGATAGATTATTTTTTTATATTTTCCCAACGCCACAGGAATATACAATATTTTTATAAAAATGTACTCGCGGTATTTTTCGCTTCGAATAACCAATATTTTCACTGTATGAAGATTTAAAAAAATTATCGAACCAAAATTAAAATATACTAATATTACAAAATTACGAAATTTAATAATAAAAAATGAAAACACGACATTCTAATTCAATCTAAGATAAACACTAATTTACCAGTTTCTTACATAAATACTAATTAAGTATCTTTAAAAAAATTTAACAATTTATTTTATTAAAATATAATAAATTTTGCAACATTTCACTCACATATATTATTAATAATTTTAAGTCACTCAAAAAAAAAAAATCGGCGGATCTCAACCGGATACAAAAGGTCGGTAATATTGCTGGAGCTTTTATTTTCGTTGTGCGTACGCGGAAACGGCGGATAAAAAAAAAGTGCGAGCGAATTAATAGACTAGCCACTGGTTCTCGAAGTACCTTTTGCTCTGTGCTGTTCTGCGTGCCGGTGGTCGGTACTCTGCTTAGCTGTCTTTTGATGTGCACCGTGCTGTGCGGTACTGGCGTACAGGCCAGTGTGCAGTGAACGCAGCACGCATGTGCTGCCTAATGTCGCGTAACCTTCTTCCACAGCCGACGGCGCGGTATGCTAAAGCGTTTATTCATAACGCAGGGCTTCGGTGGTCCACACATGCGTATCCACGGGCTTATGTGCGGTTATACTGGCCGTACATAGTGGCCGATGTAAAAGAATCCAACGATCAAGCGAATAAGCCACTTTATAGCCGTGTAGCCGTCAGCACAGGGGCTGCAACGAACTGGAACGAGAAACCAAGATCTCAACCGAAGAAAATATATATCTTTTCAAAGGAATTCTTCGGGCTTTCTCTCTCGCTCCGTAAAGATGTGAATTATTTTTATCTCTCTTCGTGGTCGAAAAAAAAAAAAAAAAAAATGCTGAAAAAATTACCCCCCTGTTAAAAATTGACCGGAAAAATGGTCGAGGGGTTCGAGGGCGTGTTTTTTGTGAGGAAATATTTGATTTAAAAAAAAATGTATACATTAAAAAAATTACGTACCAAATTTCATGAGAGAAAAACGGTAGATTTAGCGACAAAAAAGAAATCCTTCTTAAAGAGGATAATGCGAATTTTTTTTTTTGTTAATTTTTTTTTAAATAATTTTTCCACAATTTATGAAAAATAGTCCTGAGGAATTTTTCGAAAAAATCCGAATATGGTGTGCGCATGAATTATTCCGAAGTTAGAAAAATAATGTGGTCCGTCCTGACAGAGGGCAAGTTCGATTGGCCCTGGAGCAATTTCCGTCGGGAATAAAAAAGATCTGAAAATATTGGGGATAAATAAATATAGGTATTGGTATTTCAACACCGGAAACCCCCGACGTCTATACGTGATTGCCTCGTTGGTGCGGTCTCTTCCTACCTGACTCTCAAATAAGTACCTATCTCTTAAAATGCGGTTCTCCTCCATCAACGCTTACTTTTATACGCCCAGTAATCTCAATTGGGCGTCATACGTTAAATAACGACTCACACGAATGCATATTTCAACGAGGGTCGATAATTTTAATATTTATCATCAAGGCCACGAGGTTCGAACTGCAGAAATAAATTAAGCAATCGGTATGAAAAAACATTATTTAACAATTTATTTGAAAAAATGTATTTTCGTCTATATCAACTTTGACATTGGACCTTCAATAATTTTTATTAATTATCGTAATTTATCTCGATTTTTTAAAAAATTTTGATCCGACAGAAATATTTGTTCATTATACCGATAATTTTTTTGTCTTTTAATCCCGTTAATAATTAATTGCTTGGACAAGAGGAAACTGCAGGACAGTCAGCATCTTTAAGCCCATCGACGTAACCAAATATTATATTTCAAAATATCCGGCCGAGTGTTCGATAACGGTACCGGTCAACATTTTTCTCATAACGATCCCATGGGCATTTTCGTTGTTACAGACGTTATACCTTGGCCGAGACAGTCTCGGTAAGTAGATCTTGCTTCAGGGTTGTAGGAGCGTCTTGCGACCTTCTTCTCCCATCAGATAAAGGGCGTCCTGTCCAGAGTTCTGGCGTGTACTGGATCCGGGGGCTGCTCCAGGGTATTTAAGATTCCATCAAAACTAGAGGCCGAGATCCTCATCGTAACTCGGATAATTAATGCCTAACACACGCCAGCATCAATTTACTTTTCGCCCGTGATTCCATGCTTAAGAAATTTCGTTCCTTCGAGGTCAACGACCTTGCCTGGGTTCAAATCTTCAACCTGTTACATAACCACGATTATTGTTGCGTTAAAAAAAAATATATATATTTAATAATCCTCTTATTTTCTTTACCATACACCATAAATTGTGAGTATTGGAAATTTTTTTCTCTCTAATGCCTCCGAGAATTATTATTCGTCGTCGATTTACAAACCCTGAAGAAATCGTGTTCGCATTCGTAGTACGGATTCACAATGTAATTCCGGTGAAATTGTGTTGTGTAATAGATAAGTATACGTACAAACTAACCGAAACACGTATATAGTGTACTTATATTGTAGAACATATAATGTAGTTGACGGCAGCGAAGTGGTACTCGACATAGGTAGTAATACCTATCTCCGCCGTTGGCGCGCGCGAGCGAGCGAGCGGCTGGCGTGCACGTGCCCAGCCTGTACGGGGGCCTGGGTCACGCGCTTCACGTGCGTGCCCCGGGCACTTGCTTTACTTCACTTTCCGCGTACCGTGCACCACGTTTCTATCGCAATATATCCACGCACACGCTCCGCGAAGCTTTCGTTCTTCGCAAAGGCGTAGGATGATACTAAGCTGATGGAGATGTAACTGAGAGGGAATCCAATTTATTCAATTCACTGTCCGTTCGAGCGTCTGAGACAAGATAATGTGATGTGAGAAGCTTGTCGCGGTGTGTATTTGAATACCCGATAATTGGAAATTTTATTCGCTTCGCGCGACAGTGCGCTGCGTCACTTGGAACACCGGCGCCCCCTGGTGGCAAGTTTGGGAACTTTTGGCCGGACTCTCAAATGCGATGGACGAGCGGTAAGATATTCGAGGCAAGGAATGGTTATGCGGTATTAATCACGAATCCAACATAAATTTAAGCGATGCATTGAAATTTCTATTTAATTTAATAAAATGATGAGTAGATTGAGTTTCAGTTGTATTTGCAACTTTCGATACAAGGCCTGCACAAAACGTTGCATTTGTCGATTAACCCGGAACATTAACGAGAACTAAATGAGCTGCTATCCAAATTCCAGTTGTCGGGAGTTGGAGTGAAAGTACTGGAAAGTGAACTGCGGTATAGGAACAACAAAGAGATGAGAGCAAGGGCTGCTGCTTAAATCAACTGCAGAAGACACAATAGTTCTCAGCGGAAGTTAACGGGTGAGCAGTTAGAGTTGTGTGAAGGTAAGAGTGCTTGTCGGAGAGGGTAAAATGACGGTGACATTGCGAGCACCCATTCATTTCTTCCCGTTACATTTAAGATCAACCAAACGAGAAACTTTTCACTTGACAAGCTTTTATTTTTTATTTTTCCCCCCAAATTACCCTTATTAAATGTATACGGAGTTTTAAATGGATAGCTTGCGTAACACGTAACAAAAATGGCGAGAGATGGAAGATAGCAAAGTAGAGATGTAGAATAGGAAGAAAGGGAAGACGAAGTGAAGGTGGAAGACTAATTTGTCTAAACGGCGTAGAGTTCGTTACGAAGGAATTACCAGCGGAACGGTGAAAAGGGAAGATGAGTCTAACAGCTATTTTCCTTTCCGGGTCGAAGGGGCGATGAAGACGACGAGGACGACGACGGCGACGACGACGACGACACGACGAGGTCGCACGGTTTCTCTCGTTTCTAGCTCGCAGCACACCAGCAGCACCCCGAAGTGTGTTTCACTCTTCAGCTTCTCCACCTCCGCCTTACTCCCTTTGTGTTCTTCGTCCGTTTCCCCGTCTCATCGCCGACGACTTTCTTTGTCACCCATCCCGGACCCCAATGGAGTAACTTGCTCTGGAATCTAGGAAAACGAACAGAGCAACGTCGAGCTTCGCGCCTCTCACAATTCACCGACACTTGTACTTCTTGTCGTTTACTAGTTAGCGTGCCAGTGGATCTGTCGAGCTAATTGAAATAACATATTACCTGCGCTCGTTCATTCTCTTCCCATCTATAGTCCCGTGCCTGAACTTTCTGTCGCTAAATAAATAACCTGGAAGCACCGAATTATCTTGGCAATAATGAAACAACTGTTGGGAACTTCGACATTGATGAGCGAAACTTTGTGCAGGTTGTTTCCTTATTTTCTTGATTCGCCATCCCCAAAAATGTTCCGTATGTAAAGTGTAGTAGACAAAAATATGGATCAGAATCGAAGATGGATTCTGGACTCTCCAGAACGGTGTCCAAGATCCGCATCCTAGTTCCACAATTTTAGCTCAGAAATGATGATGAGTCGAATCAATTTGTCCAAAAGCATCAATCGCTGTCCACGAAACATGGCCTACATCGTCAATGATGACTCCCATTTGTCCCCGGGCCAGCAAACATCTTTGCCCATTGAATGTCTTCCATTCATCGGCCGAAACAATGAGAATCAGATGGTTAAACGTGAATAATAAACCAATGGTCGGTTGGCATAAGAAACATGAGTACCAAACGCTTTGCTGAACTACCATGTGCACCGCTACCTCATCGTTTAGCACCACTGCGATCATACATAGCTGTGTGGGCCTTTTCTCTTCAGAGACCATTGTTGTACATGGATTTGGACATACAAATGGTCAAGCTGTCGTGCGTAGATATACCATGGTATACTATGGTATCTACGTGTCGATGCCGCTGGTGCTTGTGGTTCTCCGGGACATACACGTTTGTCGTGTTCTCCTATCAGGCGTTGTACAACAGTCGGACATATAGGTGCTGTTGCACGTGTGCATCGCACTATTCTGGTACGGTATTGTATGTTCTATTATACGTTCGAGAGTCGACGAAACGCTCGTGGATACATGCATAACTATGTGCAAGCAGAGCAGCGGTTGCGATGCGTAGTCTCCGTCATCGTCGTAGTTTACATGTGTTTCTGGGAATCAGCCCTTCAGCGCCTACGGGATGCAGTACACAATGCCCGGTCGACAGCTTCATCAGCAGAGAGAACCCCGCGTATCCCACTCTCACCCAGAAGAGTCGGATAATGCGCGTGATCTCTGATTTTCTCGTTTTCGTGTCTGTTCCGTTCTCCATCTATTTCAAACTAATCAAGCTGCCGTCAAAAGCGCGTTATCCTCCGGCACCGTGTGACAAGAGTCACCGGCTCTGCGAAATCCCGTCCGTCAATACCCCTGAGCGCAAGACCGACCCGCTCTGTCTCGATATTTTGATGGTATCGCATCATTCTATCGATAGATGGGGTGTTTCTCGTGCGATTTGTGTTGGCAATGATTAAAATCAATTTTGTCATGGTTTTGCGGACAGATTTGAGAAGTTCTGAGCACAGATTGGTCAAACGTGAGACTCAGAAAAAAGTTCAGACACTTCCCGATGGGATAAAAATCTGAAAAAAATCAAGCGTATGCAGGGTGATGAAAAGGTTGATGCGGAATAATAATAATTGCCAAATTTCATTGAGAAGCCAATGAAAAAATCACTCGACAACCCAACTTTCATTCAGATGAGAGAGATTTGTATGTTTTCTGAGTTTCTGAATTTCGTTTTGTGTCTCAACGTCGAAGTGAGAGAATAATTGAGCTTTGCGGTTCTTTTATTGTCGTTTGGCTCCCTTTTCAATGTGTGGAACGAACCATTGTCGACTTCGACATCAACTTTCCAGTTTCCGGAACTCATTGACGCTATAAATTGTTAGACTGTGTACTATTTCAGTTTCACTTCACTCCGCAGTGAACTCTTTTCCATTTATTCCGCTCTCCCTTTTTTTTTTATTATTCGATAACGAGACGTGCGGTTTTTCCTACTTTAGTTACCGCAACGGAAACGCTCGAACCCGTGGCCAGACCCTACTTTTCTCTGCCGCCGTTGCTGCCGGTAAATTCACTAAACTACGTGGTCGGAATTCCGCGAGTCTGGACGAGGCGGTCTCCTGATAACTGCGCCGGTTTCAACCGAACCCGCGGGTGCTGACCGTAATTGAAACCGTTGGGAATCCTGTGGGTGGCACAGGGGGATATCGTTTTTTGATGAAATCAGAGTTTCGTTTGACACTTGACGCCTGCCGAATTTTAACGCTCGCACCAAATCCGCTTCAAAGCTGAAGAGTGAATCGTAGCTTTATTCTTGGCTCAGCTTTTATTTTTTCAATTCGTCAACAAAAACGAGTATGAATTTTTCGCTGACCTCATCCGGAAACAGGATGCAAAATAAAACCTCGCCCATTGCTTATTCATTATTTTCAAATTCATGTTCATCAACTTCAAATTTCTTATCGACAGGCAATATAAAAAATTTTTATTTCGCATCCTTCTTTCAAATTGATTTGAAAAACTGAACATCAGCAAAAATTTTACTTCATTGTTCCGAAAGCGCGAATGGAAAAATGGTGTGTCCCAGTGTTAAAAATAAAATATGTCGGCTGAAAATGCGTGAAATATGTACAACCACCATCTGGGCGAGAATATTGTTAGGAAGAAATTGTTGTCGCGGCAATTGGCCATACCGCATTGAAAGCAGTATTATTTATCGGTGGACCAATTAATTCGATGTCAATGCAGCGAAAGGTTGCGAGCTCGGTTTTGTCCCGTTGGTCTTTCATTGAAATTCCCGATTATTCTTTTCGAATTGTCCTCATTGCGCGTGGTGCCATTGGGTTTGGTTGCTATAGGATCGGAGATCAAAAGTCACGTCGCGCCGTTACTACGGTATACAAAATTAATTCCTCCGTATCGTTCGGTAATGGGATTTAACCGGATTAATGGTGGAACGTGCGTCATATACGAACGAGCGTACGTTTTGCCACATTGCGTGCGTAGACAGTAGGGCTGGGTTCGCCACCAGACGTTAGAATGTATTTATTCAATAGTTCGAGTGGGTACACAAATTGCTGTGGTGGTTTGTACGTACGCGCCATTCGCTTATACACTAAATTTATACCGGCGAAGCATACCTGGAGATGTATATGCAAATAGTCGATACTGTTCCAAACGGGTTCGCTGTGGTTCGAGCGAGTGTTTGTGGATAATTTACTGGTGCTTAAAATTTCAGTTTGCGCAAGTAGCCTGGAGTAGTTAGCGAGGCAAAGATAGAGCAATTCAATTGAACGAATTGGGTCGGCGAAGGGATTTCCGAAGGACTCAACGCTACTGATTTTCTAATCGGAATGGTTTCGGTCCAAGGCAATGAAAAATAGGGTCCCTGGAAAATTTACCTTGGGAAGTAGATTCCAGGCCCAAGATTATGGAAAATAAGGCCCTTGGGAAATCGAGCTCGGAAATAAGGTTTCGTTTTTTTAAACTAAAAAAAAAAAATATCATCGCTAAGAAAGATCTCAGGAAAAAATGGTCTCCGCAAATATTTACACCGGAATGAAAATCTTCGGAATGCCGTTTTCAGGTTTTTTTTTTTTTTTTATACATCGTTCACGCTTTCGAGCATCTACCTTCCAGATGCCATGGTCTCGGTCGCTGTGCCCGGGTTAGGTGCCGCGTCACGCTGCATATATACATGAGTCAAACGAAGATATACTTGTCACCTGCCCGTTAGGTATCCGTTTTCCGTGCTCTTCTCACCAACGGGATTAAACACACCGGCAATCGAACACGAGATATTTCAACGGCCTTCGGTTCTGGACTTGAGCACGTCAGAGCTACTACATCAAATTACCGCTTGTTTACGTCTACACTTCATGGTGAACTCTACATAATTCATGCGGAATTTACTATGTGTGTTTTCATTATATTACTTCAGATTTATGAATATTTTCCGAAACGTCAACTTAATAAATTAGCTAAAACATTATTAATAAACCAAAATTAAATTTTTTTCAAATTCACCAAAACACAGAATTTTTTAATTAATGATCTAAAATTGGGTATAGTCGATAAAATATCACTTTACTTCAGGTTTGAAGATATAAGAAGATATATAGGAATAAAAATGTTTAACTGTCAGTTACCTATTTATAAATGAGACGATCCTTGTTAAAATATCTTTTCACTCTGTTATGAACATTTTACGGACACTTCAGCGTCTACCACCTTAAGTCTCGGTCGTTCCTATTGAATTCTCTCGTATAAACTATTGTGACTTCAGTCCCGAGCAGTTAATCGGTCCAGCTCCATTTACGGGGTTATACTATACAAGGTCTTCGAGTTCTTAGGGCAGCGGTGCATTTGTATAGTCATGGAACGCGTCAGCCGGTCAGTGTGGCATCCTTCGTCGTTTTTCACAGTCATTCGCAGGTTCTGTATCAACGCCCTTAGAAGTCCATGGACAATAACAATAACAATATTGTGAGTCGGGATGTCGGGACAGTCTCGTTGAAAGCAACGGCGAACCAACAGGTCTAGTCAGTCGATTCGGACTCACTTCCTTTCTTCAGCCACCGAAAGAAACGTTAGAAATCGTTAACGAAGTCTGTCCGCGATCCTTGAGACCTCAGCCGATAAAATTAATTGTTTTAATGGTTCGGCTTAACTTTCTCATTAAAATAGCTTAAATTTTATTTTTCCGGACCCATGTGAATTATTATTATGATTTGGGATTTGTTTGCTTTTTTGATCCTGTTTAATGGTGTTTTAATTAAATCAACGAGGATAATGAGTTTATTAATTCAAAAAAAATAAATAACAAATTTTTTACTGCAGAACTTAACAAATGTTCGAAATTTTTGTTAGAGTCTGGAGACGCTGCCTCTAACGGCAAAAAGTCTATTCGAAGGATAAGAGGAGGTATATTTAAGGCGGCGTCTGAGCTCAGCTTCGTAATATCTGTCTCATGAAGAATTGTGAGTGCAATTTCGGGAAACGAGAGATAGCGACCGTGAAGCAGCGAAGCCTCGCCATGCAGAATGCCTTTCATTCAGCGTGAGTCTTAGGCGAGGCGGTAAAGTGAAAAAAAAAAGGAAGCAAATAAAAAAAGCGAAAAAGCTCCACGTAAAATAGGCATCTCATTTTCCTCGAGGTAACGCAAGACTTAATGGCATTGTTAACATAATTCGAGGGCCCGTGGCGGCGTGTTACACGCCCGTCCACTTACCGACTAGCTATATAACATCGGGTTTGGGCGTAGGTGGTAACGCGGTCCAATGGAGCTCCAGAATTATATGTACACCCGCTACAGTGCATCAGAAACAAATTGCATACTATTATTTCCTCTGCCCTGTAATTTTGGGTAGACCCAATGAAGCCGGTTATATTAGATTTACAGGACGCTGATTTGAATATTCTTATTTTTATTTAAAAAAAATAGTATCAAAGTTATTGACTTATCAAAATTTTTTTATCGGTCAACTCATCTGCTAATAATTATTAGTAACCTTGTTAAGAAAAGGGATTTTTTTTTCTGTTCGGAAAAAAAAATTATAAATAAGCCTTTTCAAGACTCCAAATTGAGAAAGTGAAATTTTCATTTTTCTCTTTCAATTCTTCCGTAATAGTGTGGCGAAAAAAAAAGAAAGAAAATCGAATGAATCCAAGGATTCGATAGCAAAGAATATCCGGGCTCTTTATAGTGCATCGGTGATTCGTTGAAGTGAAGCGGAATGCACTGGGTGAAAGATAGGCCGTTCATGCAGGCGCTTTCCGCAGGGAAAAGGGGGCGCGTCGAATGATAAATCGAAAAATTCGCGACGCTTATGTTCACACTTCGATTTAATGGATAATCATTTTTTACGAACAAAATGACTGTGTGAGTGAAGAAAGCTTGAGAAAGAGGAAGGGCGAGAAGCGGCTGGAAAAAGGGCCCGGAGAATGGCCATTCAAGCGTGTCGAAGTGAGTTAAAGGCGAGTGCCCGGTTCTCGAAGGGCAAGGTTGCACAGCGTTATCCACAGGGGCCACTTCAAAGAGCAGTTTATTTCTTGTGCCACTTTTCTGGGCTATCCACTCTTCACGGTGTCTCTCGTTACCTCGTTGTTCGCGGCCTAGTCCTCTATTACACCCGTGACTCGCTCGTTGACCACTGGATTCGATCGATACCAACTCGCTCAGCATTAGTCAAAGGGAAATAAGCGAAAAAAAAAAAAAAGAAATTGTAATAAAAATCTGCCACGCTGGATAATTTCAGATCACTTCACCAACTGATAAAGGACACCGCGAGAAAAAAGGCAAAAAATTGAAGGAAGAAAAAAAGCAGTGAAATGAAAAAATGTATGTATTAAATAGAAATTTTAACGAATGAAACCGATTTTATTTATAATCGGTATGCAAGAATTCTGAAAGCTCCCGTACCTAAATTGCTCTTCATGCCTGAAAGATGATCAAGGATACTTCCTTAACCGTTTCGCTAATGAAATCCTGAAATTTGACTACAAGGTGGTAATTAAAACGGAGGTGCGATCGGTGACCGGTATACTTGGAATCGGATCCTGGATCGTACCTCGTGTTACATTATCTTCGGCTTTTCCGTTCTCCACTTTTCGTCTTCTCCTTGATCCTCTTTATAATGCCGTTCACCGCGCAAACGATCTTTTTACCTTCTAACGATCGCTTTCGTCCCTATTGTTAGCCCTCATTTTATTTTCTTCACCGCTTTCATCGGGCCTTTTCTCCCCGTCGGTCACAGGACATTATCCGGCGCCGTGTAAAAGCCACGGCGTTCTTGTACAGCGCTCACGATCTGTACATAGTTTACCGATCGGCGCGACCAGTCGGGAATCGCTCTCCGAATCGCTTCGCGCCAGAACGAAGTGCGCAAAAGGTCGACGAAGAAGATCGGCGTGGTCTCGCAGTCTCCGATCGCGCTATCGATGCTCCAATCGGCCGTGTAGCTTGCAGGGCTTTCTGGACTCCGGCAACCATCATCGGTAAACCCGATCGTATACATGCATAGACTCTTTCGATTTTCCGTTGATGGTGCACATGCAAGTGCACAGGCGATGGCGTAACAGCTGGGGATTCGAAATTACGCGAGGATAAAAGACACACGTTATGCACTCGCCCCGTGGGGATAAGAGAGAGAGAGAGAGAGAGAAAGGGGGGGAGAAAAGAGTCGGTGGATTGGACACCAACGGAGTGACGGGTTCTCGATGGGCGGACGGTTAGTATCGGCAGCGTAAAATTTACGCTCCTCATGACGTTGCCCCGACCTCGCCCGATTATTATGGATCCTCTTCGTCTTCGCGACTGCTTAGACTCGCATGTGCGCATTAAAACGAGAGAAAAACGCCAAGGATATGAGGCTGTGAATGCGGAAGAAAAGGACTGGGACGTTATCCCATTATGGTCGTATTATGCATTCTTCCGGGAACGGAGATTCCGATAGCGGCTGTAAAAATTAATCACGAACGTGATGTCGTAAAAGTGGCAGGAAGGAGTGAATCATAAAATCCATGTGGTAATGGAGATGAGACCCTTTCGCGAAAAAGGATCACTGTTTTAATTGTCGGATCGGTGGTTTGATGGCTCACGGTGGTTAGCTACGGAATATCGATCAGTTTGTGAGGGTTGTCCGGTTTTGTCCGGATATCTTTGGCTGGTTCTGGTTTGAGACTCGATCCTGGTCGAAAATGGCGCAGGACTCTCCAAATTTTTTATTGCACACTGGATGACAGTTCATCGTCGATCAGAATCCACTTTCCCAACGTCACATCTTAGGTCTGGAATCCCGTTCCATGATCGGGTTGTAATCCAATCGAAATATGAGAATACAAGGTTGGATCCAGCCGGAACCCTGTTGAAATTTGTGCACGGTACGTGTCTCAAGATGCAGAGGTGGCCATAACTAACGATGGGCTTTCTCTCGTGTTGCCATTTACTTCGCCATTAACCCAACATCGGATCATCTAGTTGGAGCCTACGGTCTGTATACAGTAACTCTAGATCTCAGATTTCGCCCGTAGCCCCGAAGGCGCGAATCTCGCTCAGTTCCTCCATCCCTCTTTCTCCGAGCGTAATAAAGACACGACACACAGGCGTACTAAAGTAATATACTGCTCTCGTATATTTCCGATGGATGATATCGAATTGCGGTCGTACGTCAGGGTCGGTATCAAGGAAAGACATAGAGGAAGAGGAGGAGGAAGAAGAAGAAGAAGAAGAAAACTATGGGGGTTAAAATAAGAAGCTGAAGAGGAGGCGAAAGAAAGAAAGAGGAAGCTGTGGGCGCGGGTGGATATCTTCTTGGCACTGTGATCCTAGCCACGAAAGGATCATCCTTTCGCGCTCGCGTCCCCTAACGCCGCCACCCTTTTCATCCCCTTTGGGCATAAAAAGGTAGTTACTCTATAATGCTGGCTGGGAGTCGGTGGAGAGGCAAGCTGCTTTGGTACATGGCCACGGAGTTAACGAGTCAGGAAAAGGAGGTAGAGAGGAAAGGGCGAAGACGTTAGAGCCTTGCGGTAGACTTTGCTTAGCATAAAATCGCGTATAGAAGCCACAGCGGCATCAGCAGGAGCAGGAACATCAACGAGATAGGATAGAAGAGACGAAAAGGAAGATGAGGATGAGGATGAGATCCTCCAACGGCGCTACAACGGAGAAGGAGGAGGAGGAGGACGTTCGCGGAAGTGCACGTTGAGTCGGCTCCGGCCTCGGCGAAATACACCAACCGTGTATATATATAAGTACTTCAAGGTACTAATACGCGAAAGCTCAGATGCGCCAGGATCTTTCCCATGCGAACGGTGAGAACACGCAGAAGCATAGGCAAACTGGATGAGGGCAGACGAAATGATTTGCGCGGTGATACACCGTTGATATCGCTAAAGACATAAAATAGGTGGGTATGAACAAAGCGCTGAAGAAGTGGGGAGGATACCGAGCGAGTATCGAACGCTGGAGCCTTGACTCACCATGAATCAAGACACACCAGTGATCCCGAGGCCATGGTTTTACTTATATGGTGATGGATATCGTAAGCTGGGTGGTGGCGTTTCTTACCTCCAGTCATCTTGATGTATCCGGTTATCTCCGCTGACACACACTGTGTGGTTATCCGTTGTACTTCTTCTCTGTATACTCCACACCACAAGATCATTTTCCCATTGACCACACCGACTATTGCAATTGTGTCGGGACCATTGGATTTCGGCAAAATTGCATTCAAAGAAGACTTACACATTGTTCAACATTGAAAAAACACACAATTGAGTATCACTCGGTGAATGTTCCATCAGTGGTTGCAACGATGAATTCGAATGCAAAGTATAGTTTCTTCATCAAGGTGTCTTGACATTCCAAGTTCCATTCACGCGATGCTTCACATTGATTTTCTGAAATATCTTGCAGGACAGTCTTGTCCCATTGAGCCTGTATCAACCCTTTCAATCTATTCAACGTCCGGGACTGAAAGCTCTTGATATAGTTTCGACTTCATTCGACATTGTCCTATTAATAGTGCCCAGGGGAACTATGTCCCCTCATTGTACGCCGTAACATTGATCGGGCTTCCATCCTCGCTGGTCAAGGAGAAACATGATACGAGCTTATCCGTTCCCTCGTGAGTATCCACTATTGGATGCAACGACGCTACAAACCTACAAAGCAACAAAATGGAGGCCAAAGTCGTCATCACCGAACGGCAAAGCGAAGCAAATTCAAAGGCAACGTTTGTCAATCCACTCGCATGGTAAATGAAATTGAGTCTTGGAGGTGCCAAACAATGGCATTGATGCAACGTTCTATAGACCCTCTATATTACATCCCCGATGGATTCCCATACAAATGAATGAGTCCTATCGTCCCGCTTGCGTTACACTTACGAATGGACATCATCAACGGTGAATCCTCCGCACAAACGCTTTCGTCTCCGTTATCGAACAAAAACAACAAAAAAACAAATTCTTGATAACTCCGCTTGTGTTACTCGCCACAGGACTCCGCGGTGCTTATATTATTATCTATGGACGTATATAGGAACCCATAGACCCAGCGATAGAAAGAGTTTCCTCAACCCTCGGCCGCGTCTTTAAGTCGCATCTATCTCTCATTATCGGTACACGGAATCGTATGGCGGCAAAGCTTGCCAAGGAGGAAGCGTGCGGGAGGACAAGAGAGAATGAACCGGGAAAAAGAGACAAAGAGCAAATATATACAAGAGGCTGCTGCTGGTGATGGTGGTGGTGGTACTGCTGCGAATTCGCGCTTAGTCCACCGCTATTACTTTTCTCATCTTCCGCGTGAGATCCGATCATTTTCAGGGTATAGTATGCACGGTGGAAGAACAGCCGCAACAGCCATCTAGCCAAGTTATTATTTATTATTCACGGTTGCGCTGTGGGCCGCCGGCAGGGCGAAGAGCGCTCCTGGTGGTGAAGGTGCACGCGGCGCTGCTATCGAATAGATGCTTCCGGGAAAGTATAATAACGTCGTGGCCTCTCGCTCTCGAGAGCCGGTGTATCTCGGGTGCTCTCGACAGCTCCGACGATCCCTATCCGGGCTGGTGGTGCATCCATTGCATCCACCGCAACCTACCAACGATATATGCTACACAGTTCTCTTATGTACACCTAGAGAAATCCTAGTGGTAGCGTTTTCCGTATATGGAAACCGATGTATATTACCGGTGTAGGTATTTGCCCGGTTACACCGGAGGAGCCAGCACCGCTAGATACCGCACCGGCAACTTGCAAAACTATTTCTCGACTGTCCGCTCACGCCATGGGTAGACAATCGGCCTCGTTAGTTGTCTATGATCATACCAGTCGCCATGCCCCGCGCCATTTTCCAACGAGTGTTCTCCAGGACGACGGTAGTGCACTTCATGGCCAAGGACCTTCGTTCCGTGGTCCTGATGACGCGCGTTCCCTGTTGTATAGTTGAACGATCCATAGCGAAACGTGGGCAGCCATTTTGGTGTTGGCTTCATCGTTGAAAACAATGTACTGTCATCTAGACCATTTTGTTGTGCAGAACCAGAAGTCTTCAAGATGGCGTCGTCCTTACTTTCCGCAGTTATTCGCCCCTTGTCCAGTAAATTTGTACGCCCTTTTGACAATGACGAGTTAGATCACAGATTACGATGAAGTTTTAAAAGCAGAAAGACAGAGACGTTGACAGGTCCCAAGTAGTTTGAACATCTCTAGTCCGTGCCGAGATTCCTCTGTCAGGGACTCGGTTGGTTATGTGAGAGTCAGTCACGAGTTCTTTGGAGGCTCCAGGCGGTTTTAATACACACACCGCGGACCAACATCGGGTATACTCACATTTATTTTATTTGTTTCGAGAAATGGCGACGTGTGTATGTGTGTGTGTGTGTGTGGGGGCAAATGTAGCGAAGAAACTCTCGAGTGTTAGTTATCTACCGCAGCGGGGGTATCTTGAGATCCTACGGCATGCTACTGCATTTGCAATGATTCATCTTGTGTGGTAGTGCTGCGAAGCACTCTACCCTCCGGTGTAAGTACGTATGTGTTCATACATGCGGGGCTTGTTACAACGAGGCACCGAGTCTGTATGGTAACCTCCATGGGCTGAAGTAGAGGTGGATAACAGGTAAGCGGTCGGCGTATATACGACACGAGTCGGCGAGTGAGCTTCTCGTAACGACTAAATTTGCCCAGAGTGTGTTTATCGCATAATGATATTGCGGCAATAATTCTCGGGAAACGGTGAAATGATCTGTGGACCGAGAAAGCTGGAAAAGAGGAAGTGGGCGAGGGACAGAGGAGGATGGGCAGGAGATGAAGAGGAAGGGCTCTCGGGCGTGTAAGAACGCTCCAGCGAATGCCTGTTTACGTACGTATCCCTCGACAGAACGATTTAATTCCAAGCTGGCGCGAGCCTGGCAACGGTGGACCACCCCCGTGAAATAACCCTCCGCTCATCCCTGTCAACGCCTTGGCAGACAGACCGTATCTCTCGACCGGTCCAAGAATTCGGAGAATTCTGTCCGTTCACTCAGTTCACTCCTTCTCTGTGATTCCCTCACGGTCTCCGCCTGGAAAATACTTGAGATAAGTGCGACGTGTGTGTGTGTGTGTGTTGTTTGTTTAAATCTCGAATCAGATATCGTTGTGTAATTTCACCCGGCGAGTTTGCATTCGTCGAGGATGCAAAGAATCTCAAATTGGAATATCGACCCCACGGAATGGATTATCCGCGGCTGTATATCACCGGAGGAGGCGGTGGGGCCTCCATAAATTCTGTTTTGGGCATGATAGGAAACATAAATCACGGGTTAAGGGCGATTCGCAAGGCAGAAACGATACCAGTGCGAGAAAGTCGGTTTCTCAATGAAGCTTGTAAATTTGCCTGCACGAGGCATTAACGAGCACCATTATTCAGGGTGAAATAATCGCAAGTCCTGAGCAAGTTGCACATCGAAATCCGTACCAAATAACTAAGTTGGTCAGCTCAGCTCATTTTTCGTCGATCAGTCGTCACTTTTAAATAGTCACTGCTTGAAAATTGCGCCTTGGGTGATGTCCAAAAAAATCAGAATCACCCTCTAGACATTGGAGAACATTTCGTAAGCGACTAAACATAGAAATTGACATGAAAACATGTTCGAAAAAAAAAGAAAAAAAAAAATGTCGATCGATGGGTGAATTTCACGCATGGTGACCACGAATGGTTGAAACTGCCAATGCAAAAAAGGTATCTCAATGCTTTTCAACCTCGAGTCAGTTTGTAAAACACCGATAAGGAATGTGCACAAACATTGCAGTACATGTTGGTACGAAAAAATAAAAAAAATAAAAATAAAAAACTCTAGTGGCTGGTGTACTCGATTAATGGTGGTAGCCTGAGGGATATACCACATTATTCCACCCGAAATTTTTCAACCCTCTACGTTTTCAGTGCACGAAGCGAGTTCGCCAGGATATCCACAGTCAGGATAACACTCTCCTGGCAACATTGCGAATCCGTTTACTCCACGTCGGTTGGACCATTTCTCCAACGTCCACAATGTTTCCCGGTGGAGATCGACGCCTCGGTGGAAAGCTGAAGAAGGACACGGAGCGACGAAGGAAAGAGACCGAGAATAGGGCGGAACGTCGGAGACCACGTGCTCACGATTTTTCGCCGAAAAGCTCCCGCGGGATAATAGAACGATAAAAGTAATGCCGGAAAATACCATTGGTGCCAGACTTCCGCAGTTCGACGAAGATCAACGAATGAATTTTCTCCTCGTACGTTTTTACCCCCTTCGCTACATTTACCACCCATCCTTTCGTCATTTAATTTTCGTCCTCGCTATTTTACCCGGCAATAGAAGCCATCTCCTCGCTAGCTTGTATTATTCCGCAGCGACGGTATCCACGTTGAATCGTTTCAGGACCTTCGACCTTATCCGACAGCCATTTTGGAGAACTCGATGTGCCATTGAAATTTTACCTGCTTTCCTGGACAATAATTTCTAAATTACGATGCTACGAATGTACTTCTGGAAAATCGTATAAATATTTTTTACGGTTAATAATTGAAATGAAAGTGAGCGCTCTTCAGGAAGACTCTCACAGTTGAACGAAGATGAAGAGACGAATATTTGGCGTTCGCTTTTTACCTCCTTCACTATTTTCTTTCCATCGTTCCGTCATATCGATGTCGTCGAAATTTTAGTCCAAACGATGGAAACGATCCGCTCGCGAGCTTTTCTCATTCCGCTGCAAGGATATTCACATAAAATTCTTCGGAGAGCTTTCGCCTTGTCTCGAGTGGAAGCCATGGGTTCCCTGGAAACGTGCGTGTACCATTCCTTCGTTGGGAAATTAGTATTCTCGACGTGGCGGTATCTCAGCACCGGGACGAGCCAACCGATCGAGTCATAGCGAGGAGACAACATCGGGTTGGGGTAATGCGGTTATCTTGTAGCCGAGGCATTATGTCCTCCTTCAATATTGGAACGAGGCTGGTCTGCACGAGACGCTTCACTTCGAAGAGCCGAGCACGCTCTTCGTTGTCTTGTTCGCTCTACCTCCGCCGGATAGTGGACGGACGGGCTAGGGCAGCTTTCAGATGAAGCAAAAGGAAGCTTATTCTTCGAGCTAACACGGAAGCGTAACGACTATGCAGCAGCGCCATGACGCGCCGAGAAATAAGGGGAGAAAAGCGCCGGGAAGAAAAACTGACGATATTCTCATCTTGCAATTTTTCAATTTTTAATGTGCCAATTTGCTACTAATTAGCAAGATTATCATCTGCGATACTCTAATATTCAATTCTCTTCTGTTATTAATTGCGTAATATATTCAAAATACTTTAATTGATTAATAAAAAAATCAATTAATTAATTTTGAAACACGGTAACGTACGAACCGGAGTGTCGGTAAAATAGATCAAATGCTGTATAGGACTTGTTTCTTTGGAGGAAAAAAAACTGTAATTAGTAAAACGTATAATTTGTAACGATTATGAAAGAGGCAGTTTGGTAATTGGGGTGATGCTTTAGAGCGAAAGGAAATTAGAGAGTGAAAACTTTCAGGTATAAATGGGAAGTAAAGGGGGCGTGAATTGTTGTCGTGAGAGGTCTCACTGATCATAGGAGCGCAGCGTATGATTATTTTTCTTCCTCAATGTTATAACGGTGAAGAAGATGAAATCAGTACCGAGAACAACGTGCAACGCGGGGTCTCCCCATAGTGTACATAAACATCTATCATTCCTCGGGTTCAATCCTCGGGCGCTATACCGGTAGCTGGATTTATATATGGTATTCGCCTTAAGGATGTACGAGAGGTACAGTCCCGCTAAACGTGAAAAAAATGTCATTTGACGAGATTAAAATCGGCAAAAAAAAAATCCAGTCGTCGAAGAAGTTGATTTTCCATGATAATAATTCCAAAATATTATTGACAATTTTTAAAAAAATAATTGTGCAACAAAAAAATGATCAGTAAATTTTTTTATGTACGTACAAATTTATTCACAAATAAAAAAAAAACAAGCTTGAATAATTTATATCCATTCGTAAATAAAAAAAAATCATTTTCATTTAAATAATTGTTTCTGACAGGTGATTTTATAGACAATAATTTTCGTTTATTTAAAAAAAAACTCACGGACTGTACCGTTTATTGAAATAGAAACGAGGAGGAAAGGTTATCTTACACTTGGGTTAAACAGTGCTGCGAATTCTTGAATTAACCATAACAATAAACAACAATTGTATACATTGGGTTATAGTGTAAAGGGGGGCTTTAAATGATAGCAGTATTATCCTATGCCTTATACTAATATTGTGATGAATAAATATGCAAGCATGTCAACGAGGCTCGAGTCGGTGGAACGAGGCTCGGGGCTTATACACCATGAAGAAAATACGCGAGTAGCGCGTGGGTGCGCGAGCAAAGCAAAGAGAAGTCGGTGCACCTCTGACAGCACGCAGGTAACACAGCGGCGCCGCCGCCGGTTCGACGATGTGCGTGCAATGTGCGTGCGTGTACTTGCCTTCCCGGTACAAACTCACGCGCCTCTCGCGTGTTCCGCCGGAGCGAGAGTCACGAGAGTATTCGTCTTCGTGTTACCAAGCCGGCAGCACATACTCGCACACAGGGTTTGATGTAGACTCTCGTGGGCACTCACGTTAAGTGCACACGCTCGAGACGTTCTCCCATGTCTGTTGCAGCGAGCGACTGTTAAACCAGCAAAGCGAAAACCACGAGGCTCTCTTTCCGTGCGCACTCGTTGATCAATGAGAAATTCACTTTTATCGCTTTCAACCAACTATGCCTCATTTATGTTCGTTACAGCCGAACAAAGATAGTGTCAGCAGTGAAATGCAGTAATAGCTGTTTCGTACGAGTGCAACTGTGGAGAATGCACGTACTGTGAGAAATAAGATTGAGGATTGTGGAGGGAGATACCGAGTCATCGATATCACTTTGACATATGGTGATGACTCCGAGTTTCTTCTAATTTTTTTTTTTTTTTTTTTTTTTTCAATTCCAAATTTGCAGTGTTCCTATTTTCTAACCTGCAATGAACTCCAATGCCCTCACAAATTGTTCCACGGTTACACAAGTGTGGTGAACCTAACGGTTAGGTGATCAGTCAGAGTAGATTGCTTTCTAAATTCACTACGTCCCAAGGTGGAGGCCCCTCGGGCCATTAGAAATATGTTTGTCTTCAAAGTGCATTATTATGGTCGGAGGATTTGAGGCCACTCGAATCCTCGTCCGAAAAAACGTCAAGTGAATTGTGAAACCCTAAATCTAATGCATTTCTAATGGCAATTAACATTTCGTTTTTCCTCGTCAACATTAGCATACCCGACGGCAGCGACATCTGCTCAACGATCACAGCGGGTATCTATTTCATCCAATTACGTCTTTGACCACTTATCACCATTTTCAATTCAAAGCCCTTCACCATAAATCAACTTATCTACAATCCCATTTTTGCGAATCGGTATGCTTTTCTATCGTTTCCAATATACTTCCTCGTTACCGGAGAGAAAAAACAAAAATTAATCCCAACCAGTTTTGTAGTGTCACTCATCTTCCGGTGCCGCAAATAGAATAAATGCGAGCGCCAAGTTCTCGATCATATCCTGTGAAGAAAATGTAGGAAAAAAAAAGAACACATCGACACGAAGAGCGAAATCCACGTCTGGTGTCAGGTCGAAAAAAAATCGGTAAGAAAAATATATTTCGAAAGAAACGTCGGTGAAAGAAACGACGCACACAATGCTGAAGAGCCGAAGCTGCACGTCGAGGAAAAGAGATTCGGTTGTGTGAAGATCCACCGATGACAACGATAGAGTCAATGCAAGGATAAAAGGAGTCGTGGATCGGTGGAAGTAAGAAGAAACACGCGGAAACGATGACAGTTCGTGCCGCGGCCATAAAAGCGATGCTATTTTGCCATAGAAAGCCTTTTTTTTCCCCTCTCAGTTACTTCTAACGTTATTTCTGGTAGTTCTGCCCTTCCTTTTTCACCGCTGTCTTTTCCATCGTATTTCGTATAATATGTACTCCAGCATACATTTATACCACCGACTACCACAGTGGCACCATTGCCGATCACGGCTCGAGATACAACGCGATACCGCTGCGGTCGCCCCGGCAAAAACCCGGAACGAGATTGTAGGTGAGAAAAAGGGACGAGGGTTCCTTGGATTGCGAGGCGACGCTTTGACGTATTAAAGGCATCGACTGCCACTGTACGGTCCCAACGTGGGGACCATTTAAGGAAAGTGGCAGGTGACTCTGGGTGACTATTTTCGTCGATGTCGTTTGCAGTTATTGTTCTTACGGATAACACTTCGTATATTGATACATTATTTAATAATGAATTTTTTTTTTTTTTATCAATAAAAAAATTATATATTAGTCGGAATTATAATTTTTTCATATACAAAAAATTAATTTGTCATAAATTGGTAACATTAATTATATTAATTAATAAAAGTATTTGCAATGAACATTTTTTGCTCGAGGACAAAATTGATCTTCCCGGAAGCGATTATAAGCAGTATCAGTGATAAATTTGACGTGTGCCGGAACTGCTATAACCCCGAGCATTACTAAGTTTCTTCTCTCAACTAAACCTTTTTTCTTCATGTGCTGGATGCTGCATATATATATATTTTGCAAACTGACAAACCTATTACCGCTGTACCGTAATGCATAGCCGACAACGACTAGTAAAACTATTCGTCAACGCAATGGATATATCATGTCACGTTGAAGCCAATGGTAATTGTGAAAATCACCCCCAGCTTGCTCGTATTTCAGAAGTTGCTGCACATGCGCACCCCGTCCAATTAATTCCGGGTCAATTTCAAAGCCCAGGTACCATATGGTTATATAGAAAGGCCTGTACACGATTGTACGTCAAGACACAAACCCACATACGGGCCATTCCATGTCCATATATTCTACACATGCACCAAAAAATCTTTCACATTTTTTTCAAAACAATTTTTATTATTAAATTTAAATAATTTTGATAAAACACCTAAAAAATTCTGAATATTCAACGCATGCAACTTTCGAATTTTTCGTTTTCAAGTGAATTCGAAAATTCCGGAGACATTTTGGTTGCAAGCTTAAAAATTTGTATCCGGATTTACGAAGATTTTGTCACGTTTAAAAATTACTTCCCACTCGTTATAAATAATTCTGCGTACACGAATTTAAAAAAAAAACTAATAAAAATTGGGGAAACTTCTCAGAGACAGAACAATAGCAAAAAATAAAATCGGGGATGAAATCCAAGAGGTCGAGGTGAAGACCGGGGTCGAGTTGGCACGGAATGGCCCATATATTCTCCAAGCTGATGGGCCTGGCTGCAATCTAACGCGACATATGCGCATGTATCGATACTGGAGTGAATTGACACAGTGGATTACGTAATCCCACGTACAATATCACCGACTTAAGGTGATCACAGATGCTACCAGTGCTACCAGTGCTACCACCATCGCTGTTGAAACGATGGCAAGAGGTGCGCATTGCCAGCGTGTGATAGAGTCGTCTCTAAGGCAAACAAGTCGCTTCTTGATAAATCTAGTTCCATGCACCAGAGTAGAGAGATATCCATGTGTCTGTGTGTGTGTGTGTGTGTGTGTGTGTGAGTCGGAAATCCCTGGGGAAGGAGTAGCGTAGCAAAAAGCACGTACAGGATCTCGGCGAAGCGAGCCGTTTTTAGCGGGAGCACCTCTCTTAACCGCGCGGAGACAGGGTTATCGGGAGCTATCGAATTTGGTACGAGAGTGTAGGAAGTGCACGGAGAATTTATCGTCCAGCGGTAGCCGAAGAAGAAGAAGGCCGCTGGAGAAGAATGAGTCTCAATGATCTCTCTCGTAGAGCGTAAAATCGGTCGGAAGTTCGGACGAGACGATATAGCATTTATTATAAATAAATTTGTAACCTTTAATAATTTTTTCTTTACCACCAAAATCATTTTTACGGTGGTTATAATAATAAAAATTTAAAAAAAAAAAGTAAATTCTTCAAGGTAACACATTTGGTACCTGCCGAATTTACGAATAAATAAATTCCGTCTTTATTTACGGTTAATTGTATGTTGATATAATTATGATTATGAATTTACGTCCTTAGCTACCGCGTTTACCGTCTTCATGGTGCCCATGAGACAAGGTAGCCAATGTCCCTTTTACAATTTATTCAATGAGTTGACTGACCGTGAGATCGTGACGGAAGCGGTCACTTCGATCAGTTAGAATGCGTGCTTGCTCGCTCAATCTCTTCGGGCTGAAGGAGATCTTCAACAAAGAGGACAAAAGTAACAGAGGCGCGTCATTCTACGGCGAGAGTACTTTTACGGCCAGCCGAGAACTCGTAAACCAGGGGCACCATTTCGCCTCCCCCCCACCCACCACCCACCCATCGCCGTACGCGTCCCGTCACCGCGAGTCACGCGCGAGCTTTATTTTATGCCGTCGCTCTCTCTCTCTCTCTCTCTTCGACCGCGGACGCACGCTCGCATCCGCCCGCGCCACTAACACGCCAACGTTGTTCCTCTCCGCCATTCGATCCTCTGTACCTTCCATGGTCACGGACCGTCGCACGAGACTTTTGTCGAGACATTGGCGCTGTTTGTGTCGGCTCGTGGGTCGCGGAAGTCGAGTGTGTAATATACGGTGAGAGCTTGCGTCCCGAGCTTCCGTTTAATTGGCAGGAAGGAGGCGTGCAAAAAAGATTAATCGATGTAATTCAATAAAAGCAATTTGCGCGCCGAGTTTTAATCGTCCCATTACTCTCGAGCTTCATCTATTTATTTATTTATGGATTTATTTAGTTAATGGATGGCTCCATTATTTTTTATTTTTTTGCATTGTTGGTAAGAAGACGTATTGACTTTGAAGGGAAAATAAAATGCATCGGGAAACGTTTTTTTTTTTTTTTTGTTTTGCGTGGATTTGTAGGATGGGAAATGATGGATAATGGAAATGTAATGGCCCATTACTTAGGTCGTTATTTCTTTTTTCTGATTATTTTTAATGACATCCTGGATGCAGTGAATTTTTTTTATTTCTTACCTCAAACTATCTTCCATGTTTCTTACCAGCCAATTTAATTATTTATGTACCAAATAAATATTTTTCATAATTCATTTTCGAACGAATCTCGGGAATAAAAAAAATTTCGATACAATAATTATTATTTTTTTTAATTGACGGGGGTTTGATAATTTTCGAACCTTCACACTGTTGTAGCCCCTTAATGCGGCGGTGGCTGTTGCTGCTGGTCGTATGGCCCACCGCGAGCTCCAACTACTGCCAACTAATATCTTGTCCCGTGCGAGAGAGAGAGAGAGAGAGCTCGGCCGCCACGGGCAAAACCGGAATGCGCCGGGATTACAACTTGTATTAATTACGGGGGACATTATACGCCGTGCCCGAGAGATTAGAAATCGAAGGGAGGAGGCCCTACCGTGCGGCGGTAGTAGCGAATGCGGACGGCGAGAGTAAGAAGAAGAAGTCGTGAGCGAGCTTCGGGTACGAACTTCTATTCCGCTTTATACAGTGAACGTCTCCGCATGCTTCTCGGGACAAAAATATAACGTCTTCCAACGAGTTCCCGGCAGTCTCAGATCTTCATGATCTCACTTAAGCTTCGAGTATTTTCATTTATCATATCTACATCGCCTGCAGTCGTCGTAAATTATAACTCGGTCGGCCACCTGAAACACTTGACTCCAGAATTATTTTTATCAACGATTTTAAGAATGAGAAAAGAAGAAGAAAAAAAAAAAAAGTTATTTCAAATTGTACAATATACTGTAATAGAAATAAAATAAATCATCCTGGTTGAAGAATAATTTCATTCAAAGAATTTAATGAAATTATTCTTCGACTGACAAAAATGTATTTAAAAAAAAAAAATGTCTGCCTTGAAGTGTACAACGGCACCGCGCCATCTGTTGCCGATCTCTCGAATACCAAATTATTCTTCATCTGAATAATAAAGTATTATATTCACACACGTATATCAACAGACCCACTGCAACCCTTTAATATTGGGTAATAATCTATTATTCCATAATGGCTCTCGGAGTAATTGTCACTGATTGGACTGCTCGAACTGCGAGCACAAACATCTCCGCTCTCTCTATACTTATCCAACCTGGTGGTATTACCTGATGGCGTGCACGCAATCATCGGCCCTGCTCCTGTTCACTGCGATGAACACTTGTATTACAACAGCATCGAACCGCACGGTCGAGCCTCGAATAACGAAACAAAAATTATAGCGACTGCCGAGATATAATTGGAAGCCACTATTTACTAATAGCGACTTCAAATTAGCGCTGGTCAGAAGAGGCAGAAAAAACATTAAACCACTTACAACGTTATTATCAGGCTTGTTGTTGCTTGTTTCCATATTATGATCAAGACCAATCATGGAAAGTGCATCAGAATTGCAAAACTCTGACGTTGACAACTCCAGGACCTGATCATCCGTTTGAACATCTGATTTTTCTGATCGACAAAAATCGACACAGTCGGCATGGTAGTCCAATGAACCTCCAAAACCTTTCCCCGCTGAAAGGGCGCCGAAATCAAACAGGATCATTGTCCCTTGTGTCCCCAGGCCACCCAAAATCCAGCCCTACTTGTCCCTTCGTCAGGGACGAGTGGCCCGACCACGTGGTACACACTCCTGCGGTACGGACATCCGGTACTCCGGGGATACGTCAGAATTAGGGTGTAGTGTTGGTAGTTGGCGTGTTATAGCCAGTGCCGATGTTGGAAGATGCATCAGAATCGCGAAACTTTAGGAGGGATTGAGCCCTGCGGAAGGAATACGGTTAGTGGTAGTAGTGAGGACGGTCTCGCTCGAATTTCGCAGTCACGGCAGCTTCCCTAATTGATTCCGCTCTATACTCACGTCGGACGGTAGAGTGTGGAGTGAGTCGAAGGCAAAGCCGAGAGGGCAAAGGGGTGATCGAGACCAGAAACCCGGAGCCGACGTGAGGATGAGTGGGGGGGTGTTGAGGGATGTTATATCCGTTTGCGAGAACCCTCAGGATTTTCGGAATTGCCGTGGCATGACGAAGCAACCTCTTCCACAAGCCCTTAATCAATAATCCGGCACTCGAGGATTCCCCGCCACCGCTTGCGGCCCTCGTCAATTCGATTCGCTCCGCTTCCATCACCGCACGTACTACACCACTTCCCTTCAACATTCTATCTATATACAGAGCGATGAACACCACAGCTACAAGCTGCGAGGAGAACCTGACGTACGCCATGAGGCGGTGAAAAATGTTCATCCCTTATCCGCGGTGAGTCTCTCTCGCTCGCTCTTCCTCACCTTATGACCTTCCTTATGACTGACGCCACGGAATGTAAGAACTTCCGCCCAGTTTTCTCGGTACCGTGTGTCACGGGGCTACAGCGAATCGAAAATAAAACGAATTTGCCAGCTGGAAAAGCATCAACGTCCACGGAGAGACGTTCAGACAGAGTCCAACATGAGATGGCACCTGTGCGCCCAAGGAAGTATGTATTTTTCTGGCTGGTCTCGTTCCGATGCTTCGGTGGGTTCTACCATCAACGAGAAATGAATTTTGTCCATGAACCAACGATGAATCTATGGTCCCAACTTGATGTCGGCTCGATGGTTCAATGTGCAGTACAGAATCATCGCAATTTCAATCTGTGGAAACTTTGGTAGGATGGGCACTATGGGTTACGGGACATAAAGTGAGAGCGCTGTCTTTGCAAACAGGGACTGGGAGGAAAAGGGGGAAAAGTGAAACGAATGAATCCCAGACGCTTCTCTCGCCTTTTCCTCTGTATGGGCCAAAGTTGACTTCTTTCCGGCTCCAGCAGTCAACACACGGTAGTCACGGTGCAAAAGCTGTACCACGCTTCAGTACAGCTGCACATGCTCGGCGCTCTTCATTCCCTCCTTCGTCTGCCTTTGGTGCTGCTTCTCTCTCTCTCCCTTTTTCCAAACTGATGCCTCTGCCGTTCCGTTGATTTCAATTCGTGTTGATTTGGCATCGGCAAACACAAATGTCACTGGTCCGTTTCCTTGTCTGGTGCTAGTAGCGTCTCTAGCATTTCCTACCTTTCAGCCGGTTCTCCCCATTTCTCTATGTATCTCACCTACTCTTTCTAACGCCCGGCGTTTTGTTTGCCTTTCTTTCACCCCTTTCCGTCTCCTTGCACTGGTTCATTTAACCTCGTCTACCCAGTTCTTGTGACTACCAGTCGCGGCCGTTGCTGCCCTCCCCGGCTCACTAACTCGACCCAGACGCGCTGGTTTCTGTATTACTTGAGAACTTTCAGCGTTTTTTCCGTCAGACTTCGCTTTGGTAGGTGATGAGGCAAAGGACGTTTTTTTGAGAAACATCAAAAAGTCCGACGATGTGCATACATTCATATTTATCGTATTTCGAATCATTGCACACAACCCGGGACCTGGTCGTGAGATTTTTTGAACACCATTTGTTGCACATTCGACGGTCCTGCATATAGACATTTCGAACATTATTCCATCCTAAAAATAATGAAATCTGGATGACGTCTCTTCGAAACGACGTCGAAGTTCAGAATTGAGAATGGCATTTGATCCAATCCATCTTGGAGTCCACCGTGGACAATTCAGAGTCAGTGCTGGACAGTTTCCATCCTGGATCACGCAGAGCAGTGCACGGACAGTCCAGGACCCATCCTGGATTCTGTCTCGAATCGCATCGTGAACTCCAGATCTTTTCTACGTGGGTTGGGCTAAGTGAGATCGATAATGAGATCTATGATCAGCGGAAGGGATCAGAATCGACTTGCCTCCTGTGCACCCAGCGAAGAGTCAACTGAGAACATTCGGGAGAGGTTTCCGGAACAGCAAGGCACCTCATACTACCGGAGGAATGGTACAGAATGAAGCCCGTGTACAATAACTCGTATTTACGGTTTCGGCCTAGTTTTCAAAGTTCCTCGGGATCCGAAGGATCGGCACATGCGACCATGAGAACCCGTATTCGCCGGTGCACTTCCGAGGAGTTAAATTACGCTGCAAACGAAGGTACGAGGGTTGCTCCGCTTTCCATGCAAGGCGCCATTCCTTGTCGCAGTCACTGGAGTGCTAATGCGTTCCTGATTTGTCACTGAACACCTAATGCCTTCAGTGCTGTTTCCCTTCATACATATTCCCTTTCCCACGCTTTCGATACACTGTACCAACGAATTGTCTGAGTAATTAAAAATCAAGCGTATGTTCCGACCGACAAAAGGCATTGTGGTCATTCTCCGAATTATCAACCGTGAACTTTTCATACCAACATAATTTTTGTATTTCTGTTTCAGGTAAGTTCGAACAATGGTTGCGTGGTTCTCTTCAGCATGCATCAAGGTGCTGAGTAAGTACAAGATTGGGTAATAATCATTGACTAAATAAAATTTATTGTCTATTCATTGACCATCTCTCCTGGTGTGACCCTGTAGGTCTCTGACCTCCAGTGCCGCGGTGAAGGTTCGACGATCGTCGCGCGGTAGAAAAAGCCCAGTGAACAGCTGAAAAAAGAAAAACACAACTTAGGTCTCTATTTTTCATTGGTGCCGGAGACGGCGTGAAAAGCCAGATAGAAGCACAATGCGTCACAGGAGTGGCCTCGAGACCACTCTCCAGGTTCAACGTGTATGTGGCTCTATGTGCGTTATGGTATATTCACTGATACCCTGCCGGCAGCCAGTCAGCGAGCCAAAGAAGGGATGTTAGGGCATTACACCGCTCGACGGCGCCTCTGCCGACGGTTGTGCGCTCTATTGAAATCAGGTTTACAAAGCGTGCGTTATGGAGTGGAGTCGTACCTAGTTTAACCCCACGAATGTGCAGTGTGCCTGGGATGTGCCTTGTTGTGAGAGATGTGACAAGTGTGGGTGGTGTTTAGCGTGGGATAGAGGATTGTGTGAGGGATATACCTATATTTCGTGGGATAAACGTGCGACAGATCGGCAAAGTTACTTCCTCGAAGCGTAACACGATTTTTCGCTCCTCACTCGGATAATCTTATGATCTCCTCGTTTACCAATTTCGCGCAATTTACATATTCGTTCGCGGAGGTTTTTCCGCTACCTACACGAGTTTCAGGGTTAAGCCAGTTCACGAATCTCCGCGAATCTTCGCCCGAGCTTATACCGGTAAACCTCTTGTCGATTTCGACTCGTTGAAAACTTGTTTTTAAGTTCTTCGGCGCCGAGACGCTACCGTGTCCCTTGATAAGATGCATTTATAATGCGATGACAGAGCGTCTATCCTACCAGACATTCTGGTGACTACCACTATAGCTCGAACCTGCGTATCTGGTACTCTACGCTTGATTGGATAGCATGCTCGTTCATCACTTAGGTATCGTTACCTTGGATCAGTTCAAGACTGACTCTATCGGGACTGCGTTTTTCAAGTTACCAGGCAACTAACCATTTGCATCTCCTGCAGTTTCTCTCCCGCATTAAAATGATGAATACACGATGAAATCCGCCCTGATTTTCATCTAGGACTTCCCATTTTTTCCACAAGGGTTACCCATGATAGAACCGAAAAACGTTATGGACGATTCTTAGTTCCCGTTGCAATTCCAAAGTTCAGCTCTGTCTAACGTTATGTCTCGGGATCATCACCAATGAGACTCCGCGAAATCCAGAGGTCCAATTGGTTCGTCATGATGGGATTCGACATTGTCTCTGTTCGCCGAACCGGAGAGAATTCGCCCTAACTACATGTCCCGGTAAAATGGCTCTGTGAATCAGGACACACCGAAGAAGGGTTGACCAAACGATCGTGGGGTAGTTGAGATACACGAGAGTGGAGTTGTGCAGTGCGTGTGGTGCAGTGGCGAACGGGGAAGCAGCTCTTGAGTATGGTCGAGGTGACCGGAAGAAAAAGGGGAAGCGAGTTGTGTGGGGCACGGGATTGCATGGGGTCACGACCGAGGCTGCCCGGTCGCATAACGGATACAAGTAGAGACCAACTGCCAATTCTCTCTCTCTCCCTTTCTCTCTCACATACATTAGGAAGTTTGAAGTTACTTTGAGGCAGCCCAGGAGACCTGGACCAGCAGCGGGTCGAAGCACACCAGCCGTGGAATCGGATAGCCCGGCTAACGTACCTTCCACTCTTCAGCATGGCTCCTCCGCCTTCTCTCCCTGTCCTATTCCTTGGTCTCCATGGTTTTACACCGCTACGATTTTCCACGATCGCTCGTGGAACAAGTGCAGGTCTGGTGAGCCCAGTGGAGCTAGCGGATCTTAAAACCCAAACCCTCGCACACTTTGCAGTTCAACGTAACGAAAGCTGGAAGATAGAGGCGCGTATATAGACATGGCAACTGAATCGCGCTATACATATATGCTACATAATAACTATCTGACGGTAACTTGTGTGTGAACGAGAAAAGCGAGAAGAGAAGACAGATAGGAGAAAAAAAAAGAAGGAGGAGGAGGAGGAGGTGGCAGACGAGTGGAGAAGAAAACACGAAGAAATAGAGGGCCGCTGGAAAGCGCAGAAAGGGAGTAGGTATAAGGGGAAGCTCGCTAGGGGCTACAGATACCGACTGTGCAAGTGGAAGCGTGAAAGCAACGAAAATAGAGACAGAACGAAGAGGGAAAAGGGGAGGGAGGAACGCGGAGGCAGTAATCTCTCAGGTACGAGGGACCCACGCTCTCGGCATCGTGGATAATGTGGTGGCGTCGGCTTCCAAGAGCAAGAGTGCGCCCGGGAGGAAAGGAGAAAGACGACAGAGAATGGGTACGCGGAGAATTGACGGTACGGGAAGTGAGAGGGAGAGTAAAAGCGTGCTCGAGATAGTGCGGAGAAGTGGAAGAAAAGGGTACATAGGAAAAGGGAAGTCGAGGACCTCGCCGCAAAGAGGGTACGAGTGCCTCGGGCCGTTGCCACAATATTTTGCTCGATTACCATCGCCCAGGAAAAGCCTTGCCCCGCTGTCTTGGTGCAGTCGAGTGGTGGGCGATGGGGAGTCGGATGAAAAATTGTTCGCGAGTGTTGTATAGAAGTGAAGATGGTGCAGTTAGCGAATAAGGTTGGATGGCTGACAAAGCAACATTCTGGAATACATCATCCCACACCGAGGTCCGCTCGGTCTTCCCTTTGACAGTATCCATTGTTGTTGAAGGCGCGACGGAATATTCAATGCGGAAAGTGCGCAATCAAAGGCACGACGGATTCGTAGATCGGGTTTTCGAGGACCCCAGTCTAGCCATGTACATTTGGCATGTACAGCAGTGTAAGGTCACGGACTTTCAACCGAGTATGATAATTGCCTGTGTTAACTCATTCGAAAACTGACCCTGTAAACCGCACCAACTTCACTACAGGAATGAACGAGGAAAATCCGGAGATAGAGATAGACATTGCCTCGGTTTCCGCGACCGCGTACCCACTATCCTCCCCACGTTTTTACCGTTCTCCCTCGCTCTTGTTCGTTAGCATGCTAATTTATCGATGCATTAAATTTCGCGCCGCTTCCAGCGTAAAATAGCCCGAAATTTATGTTCTATATTTCAGACTCAAAGTGGATTACCGGGGTAAAATGAGAGAGCGCAGCGTTGGCTATACTTTTGGGGTACCGTAGCCGGCCATATACAGCATACAATGTTGCACATCGTTTGGCGATCACGCGACAAAACTCCCGACCACCATCCACTACCGACAGAGCAACATGACCAGGCGAACCATATTCTCGCTTCCATCGCGACCGCACCTGCCTGCCTCTCTCACCTTCCTCTCACCTTTCTCTCGCCCTCCTCTCAACTTCCTCTCACCCTTTCGCCACAAACACATTATTGCGATTGGGCCAATCATCAAGTTCCTTCCGGTCTGGCAAAGCGAGCGAGCGGGTTGCACCGCGGTTACGTGCGCTATATATATGCACATATGTATGTACATTTTACCCATCGCACGCATATGTGCACTCACCGGGCGCACATTTTTATTTCCTTTTTCAACGATTTTTTTGTACACCCTCGTCTCCTTCCTTTCGTTCTCCGCTAAACCACGCTTTTCCCTGGATCTTTCCGTCTCTGGGTCCGACTCTCTTACTCTCACTCTCCGCTTCTCTTTATATTCATTTTTTTTTTTTTTTACAGCAGCACTCTCAAGGGACCCACTCTGGGACGAGTGCACGTTAATTACCAAGCGTAATTCCGGTGCCTGCGTAGTTACGGTGACGCTGCTGGTGGTGAACGCGAATACCGTGAGTGTACATGGTGCATGTAGCCTGTACGAATTAGGAATATCCACGCACTGCACGACGTCGCTCGGAACAACCGACTTCGACGTTCAACCATACGGGGCATATTTCAAAGAACTTGCACCTCTGTCCGTCCATTAAAATTCGTAGAAGCGGATTCCGGACGTTATGATCTTCCAGCCGGTCCGCCGGATCCGACGAGATCATTTTAAATACTACAGGCAGCTCGGGATGTCGATCGCGCTGAAATATAGCCTATAACTTCCGCACTCGTTGGTAGAATGTGTGTGTAAAATTTGGCGAAGTTGCCAGGTACCGTTTTCGAGAACATTCAGAAACCACGTGAACCTTTTGATCCTCATTAAAGGTATCAACCGGAAGTCCACGTCTCGGCGATCCACACTATCGTAGTGACGTGGGAACAAAAGTGAAGAGGATGGCACAAAATGAAAAGTGTGGCCTAGGTTGACCTTCCACACTCGTGGGGCGGTCCACGTAATCGTTAGCACTGTGTATATCTGTCTCATAAACATACATGTATATTCCTAATACGTTGCGAGCCAGTTCGGTGAGAAAGCGTGTTACGTTTATACAACAACCATGATTCATTCCGCTGGGCCGTCGTCTCGCTTCCAGCAACAGCACTCACTACTTCACGTACTCTTATTTGTTTTTTTCTTTTTTTTTTTAAATCTTTTTTCTCCATTTTATTTTCATTCTACCTTCTATCTCCCCCTTTGTTTTGCCACACGGTCAGCTTACATCCGAGTATGCAATAAACATGCACTTTCTGTATTACATCTGTTCGTCTCTTCTCGAGGCTCGCGGAGCTCGTTTCTCCGGCTGCCGCTTCTGCTTTATCCAGAGACTCGGAGAGCGTGTAGTAATACTATGTATACCACGCTATCTCCGCTCTGCAGCGATGCCCTGAGCGCCAGTTCACCAGAACACACCACCAACCGCAACGAACCGTTTGCGTATTCGCACGACCGCACACTGACCAAGCCCGGTATTACGCAAGACTCTGCCTTTATATCGCCTCGTTTATTACCGCGAGACGTACGTTTCCTGTAGATACTCTAATTCCGTGTCATTTTTTTTTTTTTTTCACCTGAAAGATTTTTGACAAAAATGAAAGCTCTCGTATCGGATGCTTACCGATGCTGTAATTCCCTCAAATTTATTGGAAAACTGTTGTAATTGGAAATGGAGGGTCGAAATTAAATTTTTATCCTCGCTACTACTATTTTTTTTTGTTAAAATCCCATAGTTGACTTATTTGAAAATGAGAATAGTTATTTGAAGGGTTTATTTTCATTGGATTATTATTTCAACGTAATGAAATTGAATGCACTTCAAAATAACAATATTATTAAGAGTTTGAGCAAGCCGGTGTACTTTGCCCTAGGAGCCTTCTATTTCACAAACTTTTTCATTTAAATGGTGTAGAATAATGGCATCGCAAATAAAATGAAAAGGTCGAGGGTGCAATTCTATTAGAAGTTTCTTTTCAGTCACGGCGGAGTTGAAAAAGTCTGTATTTCGTTTATAAAGACAAATAACTGAATCAACAGGCCACAAATAATTTTTCGTCTAACATAATCGTAATTTTTTTAAGAATGACAATTATTTTTTTTACTCAACTTAATCGGCCATGGCTCAATAATATTTTAGGGATAGAAGAATTTAGTTGTACTTATTCATTTTTCAATGTGGTCAACAAAACCCTCGAAATTACCTTTAAATTTTCAATTCGACTTATGACGTAACCGTAAAATAGAAGAAGCCAAATCGTAAATTTCTAACGCGTGGATGACTGGGTGTCCCGGAGTGAAGCTGTATAAAATTTCATAGAACCGGATATGGCAGACAAAGAGCTCGGTTCTAGCGAGTCTCAAAGTCTTCCTGTTTCCGCCCTCCCACTCGACCTCCTGTTTTCATCCCTTTACGATCTGCGTAACGGCTTCAAAACTTTAAACGAGCGTCTTGGGCTTCTCCCTCGAGGGTACCATTTGGGAGGGCCGCTAGGGCCGATCTGGCCGTAACTGGAAGGTCGAACTGCTCCTGTGTCCCGACGGCCTTATGCCACTTCTATATGTATATATATATATATATAGTGTAAATAGTGTACGTATCCTGCGTACATTATATATGGGGCATTCCATACTAACTCGATCTGTCGAATTACATGCCCCATTTTTTATGTTACGGTCCTATTTTTAACAGCCATTCACAATTTTTATTAAAAATTTCTCTTAACTATTTATATACTTACTTATATATTTATAATAAATATATAAAATGTTTCGGAACTCGCTTCTATTTTTTAACGATTTTTTTGATAATTTTTTTAAATTAAATTTTGAAAAATCGCTTTGAAAAAATCTGAAAAAAATTCTCCGAAGTCCCGAGGTCGATTTGGTACGGAATGGCCTATACCTGCCAGTCGGAAATCTCGTTTCAGTAAACTACATCGCTAGGACTTTGCGCGCAACCCATAGCCAATTAGCGGCAAATTCGTCGAAAGCTGTTGTCCAAAGTTATGCGCAAAGTACAAAGAGGACGGTGATGGCGGTAAAGCGAGAAGAGGAGAAGTATAGTTTAAGGAAAAGGTACTTTCGTACAAGAGCATGGGCAAGCAGCGGTAGCACTGGAGTCCCAAGACCTTCGAGTTAAGTTGGACGGCGGCTTCATTGTCCCTCGTCCATTGTTTTCCAAGGAAGCGTATTATTGATACCGGCTCCCGGAATTATGTATATTTTATTTTATTCTTCTACTCAACTACATAATTAACATCGATTAAATAATTACTTTCAGTAATTTAATGAAGTATCCTATATATCTTACGCATTGAAAAAACTCTCTTTAATCAGCAGTAAATAAAAATATGAAAAGCTGTGAGACAAATCGTAACTTAATTTTAGAAAAATTTTATTGAAGACAAATCTGTACATTCATTCGATAATTGACAAAAAAAAAACATAATTCAACGGAGTCGATTTGAGTCTACTAAAATTAGCCACCAAGTATCCGCGAATTCCATCAACATCACAACTCCTTTTTCATCCGAGATAACACGTAGCAAATGGAGTTCGTTGACGTAGTATTAAATTGTAGAGAATAATTCAATTCCATCATTCAAAACTGCATTAAAGTGTTTTTGACGTATAGTCATTAATATCGCGGATGCCAGCTCTTCTCGTCGTTCATTATCATTATATAGTGTTGTAAAAAGCCTCACAGCTCTCGTCCCTGTGCATTTACTACTCGATCTGTCACGAGTAAAGGCGACAGTGTAGGTGCTCTACGAGAGTGAACATATGAGAAGCCAACCGAGGCAACCGGTGGAGAAGAAGTCCGGCCTGCAGGGACAGCGTAGGTTGGAACGACGATGTACGGATAATGGAAGATAGAGCGAATACTATGTGGCCGGACTCATTGTTTATTATGTACGTACACTGTAGCTCAAGGGGAGGGCTTATAAGCTGTTCTCTTGGCGAGTTGGAACGTTAGTGCTCATGTGGTGGCATTGTGGACACGAGGAACGCATAGCAACTGCACCAGCATGCTACTTCTGTACTACATTGCCCACTCCTTGCTCTACAGAAGCAAGTAGAAAGATCGGGGTAGCAGTAAGCTTGCTCCGTACGCAAAGGAATGCCGCTGCGAGAGTCACCGGCAAGAAGAAAACAGAGCCACGACAGCATCAGTATTATACTGTATAGTATAACAAAACCGAAGAGTGTCGAAGCTAAGTTGAATGGAAAACCAAGTAGATCGACTCGCCACTGGGATATTCACAGCGAACACTTATTATCACCCGGGCTGACTCTACGTTATCGACTCTGCACCACGGTTTCTGCATTACCGGCTCTACATTACCGACACTGCACCGCTGACGTTACCGCGACGATTATACATCACCTTCTCCGATCGGTGATGTTAAAACGGCGTCAAGTGATGAATTCGTTTATTGCCTGGTGATACATTACGATAATTAGTAAAACTTTTACGTCTCTACGTGCATTATCGTTTGTGATTAATTCGGTCTTACCGGTTAATACCTGGAAATATATTGAGTTTGCAAAGTCTCGATTGGATTGTAGCATTAGTCGAAGGCTTTGAGTCCGCAGCTGCAGTTAGAATCTATAAGTGGAAACAGGTAGGATAGCGTATCTTCCAACGGAACAGAAAGTTTCCTTGACTGGGTGTACGCAAGGCCGCGCATATGCAGCCCGAAGAGCACCTCCATCCTTTCCCAGTCTCTGGGTATTCCTGTCTCGCTCTGACTCCCGGTCTTTGTCTGTACAGAGACGAGGCCTCGGATTAATCTCAGAGCGAGTCGAGTGGTACGTGAAAGGGGATAGACTCGGTGCCGGGATGAGATCGTTCGGTAGAGTGGCTAATCGAGTGTTATACAGTATTATAAAGCAAGCAACCGTCTTCACCGGAACGCTCATATAGAAGCAAGACTTTAGTGATTGGTCAGGCCGATGGTAATTCTACGCTGTGGCAATTTCGTCGTGGACAGTTAAAAAAAGTCTCTTTACATATCTATGTTCACGTTCATGAAAGTGACAGGAAGCTTTCATACAATTCAATCGTTCCACCCCTGAAGTTTAATCCCACGGGCAATGAACATTATTTTAATAAGTCTTGAAACGACTCTTATCATGTTGGCCTTACGACTGGTTACGACGATTATCGTGGCGCCGGTTTATCCGACACTCCGTGTTTCTATGTTCTTCAACGATTTATAATGTTGTCGTGGTGGTTTTTGTTCTTTGGTTTTGTTATCATCATGTATTTTCCTGTCATAACGTTAATTTGAGTAGCACGAAGTCGAATAGGTGCGGATTGAAGCCAAGCTCAAAGGCTACGGATTAAACCATGACCACAATCTTCAGTCTTTTCACGGGAACTACTAGAAGTCCGAGGGAGATGATCGAGAGTGTCAGAACTTCATCTTTCTTCTCTTCGTCTCGGTCTTGTTCGTTATCGAGTTTGCTTCTCGCGAGCCCTCCGCAGTTCCTGTGCACTCCTTATTCGCATTCCTTCACGCTTATTGGTTTCATCTTGATTGCCTTGGTTCTATTAGGGCTGTATCTGCAAGTGGGCGCCGCCGCCACGGATAGCGCACGTACATTGGACGGGGCGGCCGCACGTTCTTCTCCTCTGATAGCCCGGAGGTGTTCGGCCGAAAAAAAATGTATCGCAGCGGGGTTCCGATGTATCCTCGAATCCTCCGAGTCAGTACACCGAGAGACAAGGTTTCATTGATTCCGATGAAATGGGCAACTTGATTTTTTTCACTCATTCATTACGATGAAGATATTTCTTTGTTCTCAATGAAATGGCAAATTTGGACTTCAAACATTTCATCGCCTAAAAAGAATCAAAGTGGAATGTGCATCTTGACTTCATCTTGCGTTGTGATTTTGATCATTGTCGGAATTCCGAACCGTGATACATTGATCTACAGAAATAAGAGATCCTGTAGCAGATTCTCCATTTCTACGGGCATTTGATCGACAGAGACGATTCAACCAATGTGAAATCGCCGTGTTTTCGCACAATGAAGGTTCAAGTTGGTTCGGAAGGGTTGCCGGAATCGAGAGTCCAGTGTATGGGCTCTCTCACTATAGCTCCTCGGTCAAGACCGACCAGACGGCCACCACATTCGCCACGGACCGTTCGATAGTTGCGCAACATGGCGAGGTAGAAGAGCACCAACACGACGACGCGTTCGCCAGGCCCACCAGCACGCGCATCCAGGCACGGAACACGGACACGAAGTGGTAGAAACCAACTGCGAGTAAGGCCACTCCGTGGCCATGGTCTCGGGTGCGTCTAACCCATGATCGTCGCTATAGCCAACGACGCAGATGAACATGGACCAGCCCGGATTGCTGAGGGTGAGAAATCGAGGGTCGCACCGGAGGAGCCCTCGCTTCTAACGAAATTCCCGAAAACGGATACTCGCAAACACTTCTGGCCAATTGGAAAAGCTTACCGAACCGTACTATCATCAAACCCATGTATTTTTACGATATGTCTCATATGTGTTGTTACAAGATAATGTAAGTACACGATCAAGGTAATGACGCGATGGAAGAAAAAAATTTAGCGGAAAATATCCGCAGGTTTAAGGTGACCCTTGGGGAAAAAAAGTCGTAGGTAAAATTTGTTGATGGTACCGTTTGAAAAAAACCTTACACTCGAACTCCATCAAGTGCACATGAAGAATGATGATTCTGCAATATTGTGAGAACCTCCGACTTCTGATTTTTTGTCTTGTGGCGGGTCTTCAGAAGGCGCAGGAAAAAAAGGCGTATGGTAGGATCGATAAGCTTGAAAGAATGTGAAGGTTTGTGAAGTTGGTTGAGCAATGGTGAGAGGTCGGATAGAATCAAGTCAATGAGATGGATAAAGGTAAAAAGGTGTACGGAAGCTCGTTGCTTGCAAGTACTCGAAAGATACTTGAAGGGTGAAAAGGACGAAGCCAAGAATGTGGATTTGCCTTTGGGGATAGATTTTATGCCCTCCGATAAATCGAATATCTCAAAAAGCAATAGAGGCGGAGTTCCGGGATGTGTGGAGTGGGTGGAAGCCATTCGGGAACCATGTGGCTCTGGTTACGTGGATACAAGAGCAGCTTGCATAGTCAAGCTCCGGTGCACGGGTTTACCTCGCGTTTCTCCATAAACTAGTTACTATGCAACACTGTTACTGTTACTGCACAAAGCCAATACAGAACATTGGTGTGATATTATTTATTTCTTTATTATATACCTTCCCTTTCATTTTTATTTTTACTTTTTATTTATAGCAGATTTATGACATACTCTCGCTAGATTTGATATAAACATGAAGAAATAAGAAGGGAATTTCGTGGTTAGGTCAGACAAGCTGAGAGAAAAGCGTGTCCAAATCATCCAATACGTAGTAGAGTCGGAAAAACTTGGAACAATCGTCAGGATACCCTGAAGAACTGGGCAATAAATGATCGTTAGGCAAATTGTCACGTGCAGGATACGAAATGGCAAAGGCAAACGTCCGAAAGTATGAAAGTCAATTTCGGAAGTCCGCTGGAGATACACGCTGATGCTATTGATCACCGTTTATGCCATTGCGCTCGGATGCGCCTCTTGTACTGGACGAGAATGGCAATGACGGAGTGGGATTGGTCGGAGATACGCCAAGGTGGCCAAAGTGTCCATTGTATCGTGGTCAGCTGTCGGAATATTACCGAATGGCGGGGTGAGCTTGCCGCTCGGTTTACAAGAGCTCTGGCAACGGCAACGGAAGCTGAAGCAGTTGCGATGCTGGTGGACGCATGGGCAATGGTATTAGTGGATACGGTTGACGTGGCAGAAGCCATTGCAGTCGTCGTATCCAGTAACATACAGTTCAACGTTGGTGACACTGTGTATAAAGCATTCTCTGTCAATGCCGCCATTTTTTTTTTCGACCATTTCGAATCTGCCCCAAAATTGGTCATTGGTGATTTTAAACAGATTTTTAAATTGTGATCAAGTAATTTTAAAAAATCATGGTTTCTTGTCAAGTCGACATTTCGGGGAAACTTAACATTACCGAGCAAAATGTCTGAACAAAAAAATTGTATTTTTGTGTTAGTCGTTGATTGGAACACTCACAATAACTTTCAAGTTATGATGGCACCGATTTATCACCCAAAAGTGGGTAAATAATTTTTTTTTTTCAAAAAGGGATATTGTTTTTTGACTAAAACACGAATATTGAATTTAGAAATCCGAAAAAAATCACCCGAACTTTGATATCGAAAAAAAAAATGCGACGATTTGAGAGGGAATACTTCGTATGTTGCTGTATTTCAGTTCGGGACTCCCTTATTTTGTCGCTCTGTGTCGTTACGTTGCTTCGGTGTCTCGCTCCGTCTAGTATACGACAAAGGAAGGGCTGTGCGACAATAATTGCAAGCAACTAGCCGTAAACGACGCGTTTAACGGCGTGTCGACGAGTGCAAGTGTAAAGCTCACCGGTCCGTTTTCGCACAATAATCTATGTTACTCCCGAGAGTTAGGTCTCCTCTCGTTCGCCACCAGCAGTGAAATACTGTAACGCATTATCCCCGGGCCTCCGACTCCTCGCAGTTGGACTCCCATTCGCGAGCATGAACTGTCCTCCTTCTCTTTTCTAGCCTCCATCGTCGCCACGCATTATTCTCTAGTACTAATAAACTCTCGAGTTACGTTCCACCGCGGATATAAAACTGAGATCCGACGTCGTTGGATAAAATAACGAGATACCGAAGGTGAGAATCTTTCCTGTGTTTTATGGAAAAGGCTAACGCCAAATATGGAACTACAGATTGTCCTGGGTTCATCGAAAAATGGTTGATTGTGAACACGGAAGTTCTTGATGGAAGCCTTGATATTTTTCATTTGCCCATCACACGACACAAAGTCGAATGAACGCGCGATCAACGACGAGATTCTATCTAGGAAAAACAAAATGTCATTTTCAAATGCAGCGGTTCCAATTTCCATAGTGGAATCACTTGGTTCAATTCCGCTTCCTGAACCATCGTATTCCATTCCCAAGAAAATCATAAAACGATGTTGATAAATAAAGGAAAAAAATGTGTATCTACAAGAGCGAGAGGCTGGAACGCACCGGAAGCTCACTCTCGCATAAGGTACACAGTGCGGACACGTTATTCGGTCCCGGGATACGCGATACAAGCCCGAACCGCTTGTCCGCGCTCGCTTGCCGCCGGACAAAGGTGGATGATGTCATGTTGGAGACACCGGGATTAGAAATAGAAGAATGGAAGCAGGGGGATTGTTAAAGGAGAGAAACTCCTGTGGGAATTTGCGCACGCGGGCCTTCCAGACAAGACTCCGTCTGTCCATCCGTTTGTTCGTTCGTCCGGCTGGATGAACTGGACTCGGTTCGTATACCGGCAAATGTATTCGACATCGAATAAACCAACAGTATCTAGTGGAGAGTCGGACTCGAGGGGCTCGCGGAGCTGAGATAATAGCAAACGAGGAGGTTCATATCCGGCGAGGACACACGAAAGGAAAGGGGAGGAAACGTTATTGAGAGAGAATCACGGAAGAGCCGCGTGTTGACCAGCATCAGCAACTGCTTTATACTTCCTTGTTGGATAATACACAACGAGACGAGGATGGAAATAGGAAAGCGGAGGAGGGGGAGTTTGAGGAAACGAAGAGAGGAGCCCAGGGAAAACGCGGACGGTGCATGGAGGTCGAGCTGAGAGCGTTGTCGTTGTCTTTGCGGATACTTACGTCCCTCGTCGCGGTACAACAACGCAACGAGCAAGCGACAGCGTTCAACGTGAAACGGCGAGGCGAAGAAAGCCGCACGCTTCTTCTTCCTCTTTTTCTTCTTCGTATTCTTCTTCTTCTGGTCCGGTACACTGGGAACGGTATATGCGGAAGGGATACCACCATCGTCAGTGGACAATATAGTATAACTGCTACGAGGATAAACGAGAAGGAAAGGGGATAGTGGTCGTTAACACAACTCGGCTACCGACTCCGCTACGCAGACATTATCCCAGATTTTTTTTTTCCATCTCTTTCTCTTCGTCTTCCGCGAAATCGATGTATCGCTTGGCTTGGCGTATGAAAAACGAAAATATTGATCGATGAGTCTATGGGTAAAAGGGGAAAAAAATGGTAGGGGAAATATCAGCGATGGAAAAAAATGAACAAGGGAACAGAAATGAGAAGGAAATAGGACCCGCAGGGAAAAAGCAAAATATGAAGTCAGTGAATTGAAAAAAAAAAAAATCAATTGTACATGTAATAACAAATGAGTTTTAATCCATTACTACGGTATATGCGATTACTCTCGACGCAAGTGCTCTCTTCAAGATTTTGTTTACTTTGTCAGGCCACTCAGATAATCCCATGTTGAAAATCAATCAGGACTATTTCCTAATTCAATAATAACAAGCACGTGGAAATAGGGAGAAGCCGATGGGTAGTTATTATTGCGAAAAAGGTCGGAAAAACGGCGAATGTCCGATATCTAACGATATAGAGGGCAGCACTATAGTCGAGTTGATGCCACTCGAGAAAAAGCCAGTCTATTCCCGGCGGACGTGAAAGACCTTTTCAAAGGGAAGCGAGCCGAGGAAAATATCGGAACCTATATCGTTAATCAGACAAAAATTTCTGCGGTCACGCTCTGGCAGGACGAGGTTGGAAAAGCGCCAATCTTCGAGCTGGAGAGACGCGCTGCTGGTGCTGCTGCTTTGCCGCTGGTATAACCAAGCCAAAAGAGCCGGAGTGGCGTTGGTGGTTGGCGGAGCTCGCGGCCGCTCCGCCTGTCCGCCTATACTAAAGAGGGTCACCCAATCCACGGTTTTATTTATTCCTCTCGGGAGCCGAGTCCTGCGTTGGTACTCGCTCAACAGAAAAATCCTTTGGGCGGCCGTGCATTCCACAAGCGCCGTTGGAAAACCGGAATCCGTGCGCCAACTAACCTTTCCGTACCCGTTCGCTCTCGTTTCCCCCGTTTTTTTTTTTTTTTTCATCTTTTTTCTTTTCTTATGTTTGACGTTTTTTTTTTATTCCATCACCACCGTCGAGACCGTTGCCACGAAATCCTCACAGTTTCGCCTTCGGATTACCCTTTAGCTGCACCAGGAGCTGAAGCTAACACGCTCAAAGACTAACATGCAATTGGAGAGATGATCTTGACGAACGGAAAGTACCGTTTTTAACCCGTGGAAACGCAAAGTGAGAAACTCATTTTTTGCAAAACACATTCGAGGTCATTTACTCACGGGTGAAATTTAAGTTGAAGTTTCATTTCACGGGGATGTTGTGTACTCGTATGAAAATTGTCACTTTTTGACGTATGTCGATTTGCCATCACGATTTGACACTATTAATTTTCACGAGTGCCCTCGAACTTCCGGTTCTGAACAAGTGCGAATAAACGCGAGGCATTCACACGCGCCAGCTAACGAACCCACCCGACAGACCCTGACGAGGATACACCCATTCTTCTATCTTCCCCATTCTGCTGCGTCTATTCCACGCTCACCATCCTCTTCACCTTCGTCTGATTGCCGCCTATTTTTGTTCGTCCTACCCATCGATGCACCGCTGCCACGGGCCAAGTCCGACGCCTCGATCACACCACGCTTTTCACGATCGATTAGCACTGCCCTCTCACTCGCTGGACGTTGAGACAGTCCGACGAACGAGGAGTGAAAAGCAGCAGACCCGTGGCAATGATCCCCGGTCGTAGCAGCCGCAATAATGGGACCCTGAAGAGAATCCACCGGCTCGAGTCCACGTTTAGAGCTCCGTTAATCTAACAACACCGAGAAACAATTGATCGGCGAATGGGAGACGTCTGGGAAATGATCCGTTAATGGATCTTCATGAACTTCATCGATTCACCACCTGTCGTCACTAAATTTCGCTTATTTGCATGAATTATTCAATTGTCCGTCCAACCCAGATTCCGAAAGAAAAAAAAAAAAATTCTGTTCGACATTCGGTCCAAAAGCCTCTATCTGAATTCTTCCTCTTCATGGTGTCTTCGATGCCATTGCGATACTTTTCCTTTTGGCGAAGAGTGAATGGTCAGATACCAGGTCTTCGGTTGCGGTCACGATTGTTGAAGTTCCCGGCAGCAACAACGTCATCCGCTTCGTGTTTCATTATTTCCAACTTCACATTGTTCTCGAGCGGGCAACATCAGAAACGCGCACGCTTCTCTTACACCGAAGATACCAGCCGATCATCAGCACGAGTTTAGCTGCGGGTTGAATCTCACTACCGCAGAGCAATAATACGCGGGATGCTCTCTCGGGGAAGTCTCAGTCCGAACCTCGAGACGAATCTCTTTCTGTTCGGCGGTCAAGTCGAGAAGAGAGTTGTCGGACGGGCGATCGCGTTCATCATCGTGGAGGCTCGAACCGCCTCTGTACCACACTCCTCAACGTAGCCCCGGGGATGAAAGTGAAATACGTTACGAGATCCTTCTCGCCGGCTCGAGCCGAACAATAAGAAGAAGACTAGGAAGCGGTTTCTCGTCCCGTGGACGATACGTCGTGACTGCTCTCGATAATGGAAATTCCATTGGTAGGTGTAGGAGTTGCCTGGAGTTGAGGGCACCGGCCGCGGCGATTGCAACCAGCGAGACCAGAGAATGGTTGCAGGAGCAACGCGCCGTTGAGGTCGAGGAGTCGTCAGCCCTGCGATAGGATGATAAAAGTAAAAGGAAGATAAGAAGAAGAAGAAGAAGAAGAAGAAAAAACACATTGAGGCAAAGGCCAGGAAGAGACGAGAGAAGGAACGAGGAAGAAGGAAGTAAGAAACGGACTCCCGGCGGCTTTTCCTCTTCACCCTTGACGAAGGCGATGACGTAGACGGCCAAGACGACTACGAGCCTGGACCCAGACCCTTATTTACTTTTCATCCCCTGTCTCATTTTTCTACAATCTACTCGAGTTGACGGGTTCACCGGGCTTGCCACTCTGCCACTTGGCTATATCGCGGCTACCGCTGCTGTTGCCGAAGGTGGTGCTTTTGTTGCGGAAACCTCTCGCCAGGCCAGACTCGCCATTCTCTTGTTCTCTCGCCGCACACGAACCGCCACCAGTAGGATAACCACCCTTCGCACACACTTTCGTTCCCTTGGTGCTTCTTCAGTAACTCCGCAGGCTTATATAACCGGGCAAGGGCGAGAGTCCCTTGCCGCCGTTTCCTTCTTGTTTCCTTAGCCCTCTTCTCTTTCGTCGTTTCGGTCGTCTAAGGTTCGTTGTTGTTTTTTTTTTTTTTTTCTCCAGTGGATTATATTCTTTCTGCTGCCTTTTACGTCCGAGGCAACGTCGCGCAGGGTTCGCGGTCATCGGGGCTCTCGTAACTCCCTTCTCACAATGCCCAGCCAACCCCCCGGATATAATAACGCGCACTTTTCGACCGGAAGTCAACGCGTGACTCTTCACACGCCATATTACCCACTTTCGAGATATTATTTTCACGCAGCCAATCCACGGGGGTTCCCTTTCGTTGTCACTGTGGTGGTTTTTTTGTAGACTGTCGTGGACAAAAAAAACATTTGTTCGCAACAACCAGGTAACCATCTCGGCTGAGCGGAAAAATTATTGCCTTGGTACCGCGACGAAACTTTTGAGAATCTTTTGATTCCGCTGAAACCGGCCAATTGACCCAACAACATTCGATAACAAATCAACAGAAAGACATCTGTAGTACGAGTTGCCGTAAATCTCCACGATATCATTGAGCTCGTCGAGTTACTGGGTTAGTACGTGGATAACGAACCGCGGCGCCTCTAACTTTGACGAAACTCTGGCTCACAGGTCGGAAGCTAATACGGAAAGGTACGAGGGCCCGGAGCCTGAAGGGGAACGAAGAGATCACCGGGATGAGATGTAACATCGGAAACCCGTCGTGGGAAACGCTCCGAGAAATCGCGATTGCTTCGATTATTGCAGGATCGAGGTTATCTCGGTTCGGTGGGGGCTTCCCTAACCTTTCGCAAACACAGTCTACAATATTGACGTATGCGTATATACCCACGAGCTTTGCGGTATTGTAGGTTCACGTGATCTCCCAGAACTTGCGCTTCACTAATGTACGTATGCAACTCGGAAGCTATCCGTGTACCGTGTAAGTCTGCAGTAAATGTATTTGTTTGACTCTGTACAGTTGTCTCCTCGACTTTGCCCGACTTAGTGCAAACGGTATCCTCGCAATGGCAACGAAATTGCATATGTGCAAATCAGCGAAGCGCACGAGGTTCGAACCACCGAGTTCCCAAATGCTCGCGCAAACAAATCCTTCTTCAGCAACTCTTTAACCAAACTTCGACACACTAATTTTGCGAGAATCCTGGTCGCGGTTATTTCCCATGCGATGGCGTTGTACACGTGACGCCAATCCTAATTTGCCCTTTCTCTTGTCTCTCCGCCTGAAATGAGTCACGCTATAATCGGGTACATTTTTCTTCGCGTGAATAATGGAGATCATCAACTTCCAAAGTGGATTGCTCGCTTGGTGCACCGGAGCATCAAGAAATATGAGGATCACGAATATCCGTCGCTTTATCTAGCAGCCACGTATGATTTTTCATGTATGGAAAACATAACTCAAGTCACTGAAACATGGCGATAGCTTTTTTGTCGTTGAAAGTGCCGGAAGCAGATTGTACAAAATGTCCGAACAAATATTTCATTGATCTTGAGCAGTCCGCAAGATCCTCGTTGTCGTACAGCGTAAAAACAAGTTGAAAGCTGCAACAAAAAATTTAAAAAAAAATAAAACAGGAAGTCATGTCCTGTATTCCGTGGTAACTAACGTTTCCTCGTGAAAAATCGGGGCGTGTAGCTGCCACTCGTCGTTCCGGTTGAAAGTCTGTCGGGGGGCGGGAGGGTTGAGGAGCTTGAAGGATTTATTTGAGGCATCCCGATACAGGAAGTACACGTTTAGAGTGATCTCCGGTGGCAAGGGATGCGTGGCTTCGGGCGACGTTTCCCTCGCAGTCGATTCCACGGAGCCGAACGTATCGCCGCGTAGGACGTAAGAAAACCGTGCTCGATATCAATCCTGGCCCTGGTAGGACGACGTTTACGTCCTGCCGGGCTCGCCGAGGCGAATCAGGCAGGCTGTCGAGTGAACGGACGTACTCACGACTCAGAGAGAGAGAGAGAGAGAGACGTGGGGAAGAGAGGCTGTGGCGTAAAATCCCCGGCCACGTCTTTTATAACTTTTTAAGAAGATACGACAAACTCGTCGAGGGGGGAGAGGTAGAAAGTGGATAGAAACAGAATCAGAAGCAGAAGCAAAAGCAGGAGGAAGCATCTCGCACAATGGCTTTTCCACCCTCTCACGGTTTTCTCTCTTTCTGCTGTTTCTCCGTCTTTATCTTGTTGACTGTCTCTTGATTCTCGTTCACGTTCTCCTCCCGAGCTCTCGGGTTGTCGTCTCTTTCTCCCCTTTTGCGCTTCGAGCCCGGCGCCGAAGCGCACCGCGCGTCTAGTCTTCCCTGCACCTCCCACGAGCACGGAGAGAGGCTTTGTATTGTCTCACGCGCCGCCGGACGTCCCCGCACCGCCATTAATTTAACCTCAACGAGTTTATCCCGCGAGCGCTCGCAGCGCCATAATAATATTGCCCGGGTGCGGTGAGTCGGTTGGCCTGGGCAAGCGGACGAGCCGAGAGCAGCCCAGCTCGGAGTCCCCGCGTTGTCTGGGTCTTTGCTCGTGGCCGCGCGCGCGCCTCCACCGATCACGCTCATGTCGTTTCTCATACACTGTCTCCCGCTGTACCAGCATTCGTTAGCTCGTAACGCGATTAACCATTCTTTCAATTATCCATTTCATTTATCTATTTTCAATTATTAAAATGTAGTCCCTCATCAGTGCACTTCATCTAGGTCCAGTTAGATATCATTCCAAATTGACCAGACTCCTGAATACGGATGGTCCATTGGTGAAACTGGTTCGATTGCTTGGAGCGATGAAATGAAGCCAAAAAATCAGTTGGTCGGGCCAGCACATCAGTTGGTTGGTTAACAACGAATTGTGCGTCACGGGTTAAGGGAGACAATTATTTCTCACCGTATAGACGTAACACCCTTGATGGTATATTGCAAACGTCACAAGCGACATATCGTCCCGCGGACAGTGCCATCAGCATAAGGCGATCTCGCTAATTTGCGCCTGGCGAAGTGACGAAGCCAACTGGCCGCTGACCGATAATAATATTCCATTACGGTAAGCAAGGTCGTGCATCATCGCTCGTCACGGAGTCCCTTCCTTCGTCTCCCTTCCTCGTAACCGCTTCTCCCATATACGAACATGTTCTCCCTTATTCGCATCGCATGATCGCGCGGGCCTCCTGCTTCTCCACGATACGATCTATATGAGGCGTTAATTACGTACCGTCCTACCGCGTTACACTGGCACTCGAGATATCTCGACGAGTTAGTCTCTATACGTATCTAACTCGTTTGCTGCGTCTATGACTTCATGACTTTAGCTGCCGATAGCGGTTCTCCAGTTTCTGATATACGGCTTTCACACGCAAATATATAATCCAGTTCTCGTCCGACGTGAAAACCCTGCCTACACCTTTTGCTCCTATTTTTCTTTTTCCCTCACCTCGTAGTATCTTCAATTTTGTTATTGCTCTTGATGTACTCAAATGTCGCCACGTTCTTGAATTTTTAGAAAAATAATTTCCAATATCCAATGTCAATTCACCTCTCAATGGACCGAATTTTTAATGATATTAAGGTACCATTTTTACCATTGGTCGTTAAGGACTGACGAGAATGTTTTTTAAAAATTTTTGGATTGAAATCAGGTTCTGATCAGGCCCTGGTCAGGTGCTAGTCAGGCCCTGGACAGGCCCTGAATTTATGCTGAAAAAAAAAAAAAAATCACTCTTCATGTGAGAAATGAATGTAGAGAAGAGATCAACGGTATTGCCGCGAGCATTTAATCGAAAGCAATTTATTGCAAGAAAAAATTCCGTATTTATTATTTAACGGAAGCTGTTCGAGCAACGAGTTGGAATCGATAAAACGAAGGGTCGTATACACAGTGATGTTTGTTGTAAGTGGTCGTTATTGATGAAGCAGCGGTGAGATGATGGTAAGCGAGTACAGTGCGAAATGTCGTATAATCGATAAAGTTCAGAGAAGCTAGTGGCAAAGTGAGGGTCTGTAGAGGACCGGCTGATGGAAAATAGAGGGTGAGGAAGAGCATGAGCATCGTGCAAGGACGTAGCACAGCAGGCATACGTGTTATGATTCTGTGGTCGCGACTTCTTGCAGCGATTTGGCTCACGGTCATTCTCAATTGCACATGCAGCTCTCCGATGAGATTCTTAGTAAGAAGCGAATGGAAGCTAGCTTAACTATGCCTCCGGGCTCTTGTATTGGTAGCATTCTATTACCTGGAATTTTTTACGATCCTACCATAGAACCATAACCATAAGGATTACTATATTAACAAGTTGTAGTGGCTTCCATCGTTTGAATTGTTTATTTTCCATATGCGATTGATAATTGAGCCGTAAATAAGTAAGTACAAATTCAAATTGCTTTTCAGTCGCTGTATCAACGATTATTTGTGTAGGACATATTTGAACTTCACGGATTTGTGGTCCATGTATGCGTTACGTCGATGCATTTTTTCTCATCCAATTAATTGTAAATCGGTAATTTTACCGAGGACTCATTTTGCATTTTGATAATCATTGATAACTGACATTTTTGAGACACTCGTTAGTTAATTATTGAGGAAGCTGTTGATGCACTTAATTGCAGCCGTGGATCACCGATTCATGGTCTCCAAATTGGCGGTGACGTGTCATTAGCTTCGAGTACCGTAAGGTCGACACGGAATTCGTTACGTTGCAATGAAGCTGCTCAAGTGAAACTTGTATTTCAACACCAGGAGATCATTAGCACTTCATTTGAACGAAACACTCCTTCCGGCACTTGTCGAGACTCCGAATAAGGATTAACGCAGTTTTAGCCTCGGAACAAGACGTCGAAATAATTTTTTTCGTCCGCCCGGCATTCACGCCCAGCGACAGCTTCACCTAAATTGGCCAACTTGCACTTGCTCCGCTCGTTGCAGGTGTAACAAAAAATTCGGATTGCGAGAATTCGTTCGATGAGCGACATGGAACGGGCTACCGAAGTAATTGTACCGGAAAAACGGTATCATGGATTTTACGGAACGGTACATATGGTCCGTTTCATGTAAATACTTAAAAAAAACTGACACATCCGCGAATGTCTTTAATGTCTCACGTCACTTAATTGCGATGGTTGAGCCTCGAAAAATCGTGAATAATTGCATTATTCTCAAAGATCATTAAAAATCATCGTTAAATTAATTATTCAAACAATTTTTTATAATAAAAATTTTGTGCCCAGATTATTATTGGCCAGAATTTATCACGAGAAAATCCCGAAAATCATATTTTCTTCATTCTACTTGTACATGTGACAACTCATTTTTTTTCAACGTGATTTAAACCACGTGATACACGAAAGTGAATGATATAAATTCATGGATTGTCGGTAATGTTTGCGTTCATGTGATGTAACAGCCGAGACACAAACGCACGATTCTCCCATGGCCTCGTGGAAACGCTTTTCCGTGTCTCACCCTTGCCGTCCATCCGCGTGATTTCCGTGTTTCCGACATCGCAGTGAAGTGCACGATGAGAGGTACGCTATTTCGTGGGGGTAAGGGTAATGGTGCGCTTACCATTCGAGGGCGTACCACGAAAGGGTGGAAGGGGAGGCCACCCAACCACTGTCCTTGGTACCATTAGATTGAAACTCCCAAATCAGGGTGAACATGGTGAAATGTTCCGAATCATGTAATGGTATGTTACAGTTTCCTTACATTCGGTGTCGTCTGTATCTGTACCACTGACATTCGTGGAACATTTTGAGTCTCTCGCAGAGACGGATGGATTAAGACACGATGGATTAAGACCATGGCATGGGAAATTACAGTCCTGACTATTAATTCATGACAAAGGAACATGGTTGCGGGGGCTAGTGTCGGTTGAACCGCACGACGAGCTGCTTCTGAGTGGTGGATATTACATCGTAAGCTCCTCCAGTCCGTGGATCAGTCCCACTGCGAATAACTTCTGTTTGCACGGATTTTACTGTGTGTATAAGCCTCTTAAGGACGTGATCATTGCAAGTTTGCACATAAGTAGACCGGATTGTAACATATACTCATGAGAACTCACACAAATGCTGACTGACTGTCGAAGACACGCACACAGATCTTCGTAGATACTCACAGATACTCATAGACACCGGCAAGTATTCCTAGACACTGACAGAGACTGACAGACACCATGACAATAATGATACAGTCATGTCAATGTTTCCACTGTCATAAATGACTGTTTTATTCATAAACTTTTAATGGCCCACTTAAAAATCTATCATTAAACTCGTTATCAAAATTTATAGTAACGAACGATGGCTCATTTGCCTGGGAAAATTCTGCTCTGTGGGACGTGTAAATGTTTAATACCGTACGTTTAACTCTCACCGAGATATTAAAATTCAGAGGTCCGGTATAGAAGCTTTTAACTCCATCAAACATCCGAGTTAATGACGGTATATTGCACTTTTCATTTGCGCCCATTAATTCCAGTCAGATTTATCTCATGCCCACATTTTAATATTTAAAAAAAAAATTCCATCCCATCATCGCTTTGATGAGAAACGGAAGTCGTTCGGTCGTTCAACCGATCCAATAACGTCAATAGTTTCACGCATGCCATTTTCATATCTTATTAGATGGGTCTTCCCGATATCGCGTATCTAGATTTGCACATACATTTATAGATTGTTACCTGAGAAATTTTTCTTTTTTAAAAAATAATTTCATTTATGTGACGATATCAAGTATCTAGATTTGCACATACATTTACAGATTCTTACCTGAGATTTTATTTTTTTTATAATTATATTTATGTGACGATATCACGTATCTAGATTTGCACATACATTTACAGATTCTTACCTGAAATTTTTTTTTTTATAATTATATTTATGTGACGATATCACGTATCTAGATATGCACATACATTTACGGATTCTTACCTGAGAAATTTTTCTTTTTTTTTTAAATAATTATAAGAAAACAATGGCGAATGGAATTTTCACTTTCATGAGAACTCGTAATACCCATTGAAGCAAAATAAATGTACTTGCTTGAGGCGCGCAGCAAATTCAAATTTTATCTACTACTCGCGCGGCTGTTACCGAGTCTTCGAGAGTGAAACAAAAATACAGCGGTATTAATTCCAAGACTATGCCTCCTTTCGAGCATCGAGCTCGTTCTCCGAGTTCCCAGGAATACCTGTTCTCCGTATCTACTCCACGTTGCGAACGTATTTCACGTACCTTCGGTAACCAGGAGCGGCAAACTCGGAAAAGCAAATAAATTCTCTCAACGTTAGTGCACTTTTCTTTTTTTTTTAACAAAAAAAAAATTGCATTGAGTATTGAAACAGTACGAGATTTTGAAGTGAGAAGTAAAAAAGAGAAAAATAAAAAATCGTGGATCTAAACCAATTTTTGTGGACCTAGGAGCTAATCGCATTAAGAATTCCTATTTCCATATCAATCGATAGCACAGTTGCCGTTGATTCAGGTCGGAAATTAAGAGACAATAAAGAATGAAATAAAAATAAAAATGGGAATGAAGATCGTGGATATTCCGGGATGCGGCAGCTGATCGATAAGGCGATGACAGTTTATAGAACGGTATAATGTAGCAGTACAGCTCCTGCGCTTCGCGCGGTGTGGCCGGTAACGGTAATAACCGTAACATTACTAATTAGCCTCCATCGCCGCGGTTTAAAGTACGTAACGCTGGAAAATAGCACTGCGGACTGGATAAATGCGTCCTCGGAGACTCGTATAATCTCGCGCCTCGAAACGAGAACCCGACGAACTTGTACTGAAATGATTCGTGAGATCCCAATTTGATCCACCGCATCGTGGATATCATGGTACCGTTCGTTTTGTGATTGACAACGTAAATTCTTCCAACGAAAAATATGCCAGGGATATAATATTTTTGCAGCTTTAGAGTGAACGAAAAAAAAAATATCATTTCACTCGTGCATAATTCTGTCCTAATTAACATTATTAAAAAAAAAAAGAAATTACCTAAAGAAAGGGTTGAAAAAATTTCTCGTTACTCAATGAAATGTCAGACAATTTTTGCGCCGTTTCAAATGAAGCGGAAATAAGAAGAAGAAGAAGAAAAAAAAGTGATCCGTTACAACGGTTCCGTCTGTTATTAAAGACCTTTTTCGTAGGTGTTAATATAAATTTGATGTAATTGCAAATTTTTTGCAAATCTCAATCAGCGATGATGATGTATTTGATGTTTCGAAATAAAATGTTCCAACTGTGAATGGCGTTTTTTGCCGCGGCGAATTTATGTCTATTCATTGTTCCTTGTGTATTTTGCTGACGGCGGTGATAGCGTCGACATTTATGCTCGATTTATACAGGTGTTTCATTACAATACGCCTGTTTCTCTGGCATTCGTTCCAATCCAAGTAGTCACGGGTCTCGCAGCATAAATCGTCGGAATGGCGACGTATCAGCGCGGGATATTCGCTCGGTGAGACTACCCGAATGCGTCCTTGGAGAATCCCTCACGAAAGTAATAGCCGAGAGTAGTGGAGTACGGTATAGAATTCTGGGAAATCGTGTATACGCTATTCGCTAGGAAATCGCGCAGTTGAACAGAGCGAAGGATTCGTGATTGCCGCTTTACGATCGCACGGCGAGGGTAAGCGTATCTTTCGTTCCGACTCGAGAAAAGACGTACGACTTATATCGTTCCGTACGTCCCGAGCAACTTTGAAGATTGAATTTACCTTCGCCCAAAAGTGGAAAACGAATTTTCGAACCTCCGGGCTTCCGCACTTCCGGATATGTAACCTGCACTTTTTGGGAAATTTTTCCACTCCGATTTCCAATATTCCAAACTCTTCAATCCTCCGCGCCAAATTTTTACTTTCATTGCCGAACATTTTTTTTTTCTAATCACAGTTTGGTTTTTCGAAATTATGGTAACTTCGAAAAATGTGATTAAGGATTTGAAAATAAGTTAAAATAATTTTTTTTTACGCAATATAATTTTTAGATGGAGTCACTAAAAACGTTCTCTATTTTCAAATATCACTTTAAAGCCTTAAAAAAAATGTAATTCAGCGGAATGACAATTAAATTGAAAATTGTATTTGAAACAAAAAGTGTGATAAAATCGTTCAAAGAATCTTGGGATTATGCGAATCCGAAGATCACAGAACATTTATAAGATTTAGCTATTGGAAATGTGAAGGAAGCTGCCGGTTAAACTAAACCCGGTCGAAGTACCTTAAGCAGGATATTGTGAAGGTGATAACCGGCGTTCGCAAGAAGATGGCGCGCGATCGTTGACTTGAATTCGATTCGAATGGCAAGATACGAGTTCGATTGTCTGAGAGCAAATTGAAAGGAACGACGAAGCGAAGAGAGATAAGAAGAAGAAGAAGAAGAAGAGAAGAAGTGTATGTAGATGGGAAATGGAAAAGAGGGGCTAACGGAACGAAGAATAATAAGAGGAGTCCCGAGACCGACAGAGAAATCACGGCGATGGTTCGATGGTCAGCGATGGGGATACCATCCATGAACGTACAATTTCACGTACAGTTTGTCTGTCAGTCGGGCGAGAGCCTCGGTTGCAACTCTTCGGGAGGTGCAATGCGATCCATGCCGATTACCGGCGTCCATTTTGCGGACAATGCATTCCGGGAAAGCCAGAGTGAGTCCAGTTTTCTCGGCGAGGCTGTTGAAGTTCCGAGGCGCGAGATATGGGCGTGAGTTTGCGGATGCACTAGCTCCTGGCAAGTGCGATTGACGTCCAGGGGAATAAGAGTGGTTGGCACGTAAGTCTGACTTGTGCAGTGCAACCGATGCATGGTCATTCAATGCGTAACTATACGTCCAATCGCTGGAACCGACATACCGACCGTGGAATGCGAGGTGTGCAGAGAGAAGCCCTGTTGTGGAGGTCGTTTGTTGGTGGCGTCCAGAAGGAACGCTCCGAGGATGATACAAGAAAGGATGCAGGATGGAGAGGGTTGCATTATTCACGAAATGATTTGCAGGGGAAATGGGTACGTTTGTGGGGAGCTTGAGATGTGAGAACTCAATGTGGAATGTTCGTTATCACGCTACTCTGATGGTAACTTCATAAATTGTGGTGTCGAGATTGATGTTTTCATAAATTGTGGTGTCCGAATTGACACGTCTTCATGAATTGTGGGGTCCAGATGAATTGTGGTGATCTAATTAATATCACAAATTGTGGTGCCCTAATCGATGCCTTCATGAATTGTGGTGTCCAGCGTGACGTCGTCACAAATTGTGGAGTGCAGTTTGACGACTGCGGAAATTGTGGTGCCCGAATTGATATTTTTATAAATTGTGGTGTCCGGATCGACGTGTCCACGAATTCAACCACATTTGGAACACACAAGAAGTTCACCACAATGAAAAATGAAAATTCAACACAAAAGCCAAAAACACGTAACGCACGTGTAACTTTTCGAGATTGGCGTGTGCACGTGAGTCACGCGACTCTGCAATGAAGTTTTCATGTCGTTCGTTCTAATTTGCAGTTTCTTAACCGTTCGGCCTTTGCGGCCGCGCTCCCTTTGCCCCAGTATCCTCCAGAAAAAATGAATAAGTAAGCCGCCGCCGCCGCGTCTTTGCTTCTTGGTTTCCCGTTCGCTTCACCTGTCGGCTAACCGCACGCGCGTGAACATCAATGCCTCGCTTGCACAGAAAACATGACCGTCCCCTTGACAATCAAGAACCCGCGGTCTCCGGTTCGCGGTTTGTCATTAACAATTTTACTGTTTAACATGCGTGAGAAACCATCAGCCTCCGCGACGCTGCGCCCCGCATACTTACTGACACTAACATTCTCCCTCGACGATTTCTGCACGCGTATTTACAAATTTTCAAATTTTTCGAACCTCACAACAACAACAACAAAAAACTGTCTTTAAATATCAAATTTTTATTTTTACATCTATTTTCGCCGATATGCACATAGCTACGGAAAATGTTAAAAATAAATGTTTAACTAAAAACAAAAAAAAAAGTGCAGGCAAGATCAACGTACTGGCGTGGACGAGAGGGGTCAACGTAAGGAAACGTAATATATAATAAGTTTTACCACAGCATTGTGTGCTCACGATAACAGAGAGATCCCGGGTCTTCTACGTGCTTCATCCCGAGTTCACTTGTATAATGCCTCTGGATATATTCCCGTCCACGTCAGCCTAAACGCGAAAGGTTAGTAAATAATTAAAGTTATTATTTCATGGCCATTAAGCGAGAAGGGACCGTCGGGAGAGCACGCGCGAGGAGCGGACCTTCATCTCGCTGATCTCGGTGATGGTCCAGCGGAAGATGCTGCGAGATAACGAAAGTGAAGAAGCAGGATGGAAGTTGGGTGCATGCCTAGATGTATGCATATTTTACTGCACCATTCGTCCAGCTGCTGGACTTGTGTTCCATCTGCCAAGTCAGTTTCACCGTCGTCGCACGGTGAAACAGACTCGTTTCTATTACTGGCAGTACAGTGATTGGCAGGTGTACAAAATTAAAAAAAAAAAAAGATCTATTGGAAGTTCAACGCGCGAGTATCAGAATTTATGAATGGGCAAATTGGTCCACTGTTATATCCGTGGGTAATGTAAAATTAATTACCGCCCAGCAGTATTTCGAATATGAAATAAAATTCAATTTCATTTCGCTGTAAAAGTACTTTAGTTTATACGATTTTCTTTCATTTTACTTGAAGGTACATTAATTTAATATCGCAATCGTGTATTAAATTTAATTGTCTTTCATTTCACTGCCATGAAATTAGCCACTTTCGCAACAGTGTTGAATAAATGCTGCACAGCTCGTGATTGCTTCGCTAGGAACGAAAAAAAATACAATTTTTCGCACGGGTCTCAAGAAGTATATGATGCCCCTGAGGAGGGAAATGCTTGATTTTTGCCCAGGGTGAAAAAGTCCCATTTCCCTCCCTCATTAGCATAATACGCTATTTTATCAAGGTAATTGTTTGTAATTGCTTATCAAGTGAATGTACGAGTCGAAAAGTGATGATTACAACCCTGCGTCAACAGGGAATAAATTGGTTATTTTTAGCGATTTTTTCGTCGTTAACTTTAACGTAATGTGTCGCTATTTCATTCAACTATTGTTCACAGTTGCAACGTTTTTTAACTTCTTCAGGGTGTACGAAGATTCTCTGGCCTCAGCATCAACTCGCAATGCGCTGACGACCCTGCAAAATATTCCCTGGCTCACTGTTGGCAGACTCTGCGACATAATCGCACCCGTTCCTCTCATTATAAATTCGCCAGAAGCTCTCGGGTTGGGACAGTCGGGTAAAAGAAAAGGGTTCGGTGTAGGTACATGCACTTTAATGTAATATGAACATTACGAAAGTACTCGCTCATATAATAGTGTCCAGGGGGACGCGTAATCCGCGAAACGAAACGACCTCGAGGTCATTGTTTACGTTGCATATCAAGGAGCGACTGTACCGAGTTTTTGTCCTTACGAAACAACCGTGTAATTTACGTCAGGTATGCGGTGAATGTTATTCTTGAGTGAACTTTAAGAGGTTCGAGTCACCTGAAAATTAGAGAAATAAACTTGGGCCATAATTGCGAGCGTATATCAAATCTTGTAGCTTGATAAAAAATAATTATCAGTGGTCACCGAGGCAAGAAAAAAAAATTGACTAGAAACAACAATTTTTTAATTAAAAAAATTATTAATAAGTGTTACAAAAAAAATTCCGAAAAAAATTACCAATTTTTTTTTTTTTACAGTAGCCAATATTTGACCATTTATTTACAGAATATATTTGTTATTAAAAATACATTAATGAGATTTGAATAGGAATATTAAATAATTCATCTCGAGTCTGGAAATTAAAAAAAATTGAATTCTAAGTGGACAGTAAATGTAATATAGTAAGAAAAAAAAAAAAATGGATCATCAGCACTTGATTATCGTGGAGCTCACGTTGCATGAGTCGGAATGGCTATAACGAATTTATTATAGGTTTTTGTGTCTGATTGCAAGGATAAAATGAGGTATGTGCTTAATTAAGCCGTGGCGTGGCAAGAAATACTCACTTCCTTAATGACCGTGCCACTTGTAAAACGTATTTATAAAGCCATTGACCCCGTGTGCTTAACCCAAGATCACGTATGTAGTCCTGACGCTTAATTATATGCACGGGAGCGATATAGTTGTAATCCCGCAAAGTGTATTATGCTTAACGTTCGATCGAGCGGTCTGCTCGATCGTGATGTGCCAGTGACCCGGTTTGTCCTGCAGTGTCAGGAGGAGCAAAAGAGGATACGACGTGTGCCAAGCGGGTAAACTTTCCCGGAGCCGCATATCAGCTTCATATCGCAGATATGTCCTTAATCGTGTATATAGTATCGTGTGTACGTGCATTTATATATGGCGCATTCCATAGAAATCGCCCAGGTTGAAAGTCAAACCTCCTTAATCGTTCAATATATTTTTATCTGGTTGACATAACTGACAAAAATTATTTAAGCTTAAGAAAGAAAAAATTTTACAAGTGGATTAAAAATATATTGGACAACTAGGCAAGATTTTGGGGTTGAGTGATTCAACACGGAATGCCCCATATACACCGACGGGTTAGTGCGGTTCGCGTGTTTGCTGTAGAATTACAATCCAAGTGAGACACTCGAGGATTTTCTTTTTCATAACGCGGTTAGTTTCTTGTCGAACCAGTTCAAACGTATCATTATAATTATCTTCTTGTTTACTTCCACCGACTCGCCTTGACCCGTGCTCATGTCATAATAACTGTTCTCGGTGGATAAAAGAAAAATAGTCCACAACGAAATGTCAACCGAATCAACAATTTTCGTGCACTCTTCGGCAGATCAAATAAGACATCGAGATTCAATCTGAAAGACGCGAGTCAAAAGATTCACTTTTTACTCTACCATTTTATGTGTTTGCAATATTGCATAAGGATTTTTTGGAAGGACGGTATCGTCTGCATAATTTTTTACGGCCTTTTTTCAGGTGATTTTGGACTCGTTAACTTAAGAGAGCTTCTACTGTACAACAAAACACATTATTAGATAACCTCAAGAGCTAAAGCAGAGAGTAGGAGAAAAGGTACGAGACAAGATATATGATAGTAGCGAGTAAAAACATCCGTGGAATCGTTTGATCCTCGAACATGCAAATTCCGCGCGTGTCGCAGTGGAATTCTAGTGACCCAGTGACACGCGTTGTCGAGATTCCTCCGAAGCTCCAGCATCCACTTACAGCTGGTCGTCTTGCCGTGTGCGTTGTACGGATAAACGAAGCCGGTGACCGGCTTTCCGCAGTGCTGCGCAGTGGGTACAAGTGTAATAAAGTAGGAGGTACACACTGTCTTCGGAATGAGCGGAGATAAATAATTCCGTGAACCCGCGGAGACGGAAAAATCTGAACACGTGCATTTGAGGCTGCGAAGACGAAAAATCTTGTTGCCCATCACCACGGGTCACGTGAAATACCGCGCGGCTGTTCATTCCCGTGTACCTCCGACCTAAAAATGACTCAACATAAGCCCTTTGTCCTTTTGTCGCGACATGAGAGCTGATAGTTGACTTTTTACCGCTTAGCCGGGGTTCTTCTCATCCGCAAACGGAATGTCGGTTTGCTTTACTATCTCGTGGCTCAGTGTCACTTCGTTTGTCTCGAATATCAGCCAGGGAAGAACAGATGCTGACAAAACCTCGTTCTGACAAAGAGACACTCGCAAACATATTCACCCGGCAAGATTTCCATAATGGAACAATGTATTTTATCGCATACATGTTGCGCATCCAAAGCACGCATGAAAAAGTGCTTTAAGGGCGCTTGTCAACCGTACAAACGGAAGCTGAAGCCGTATTCATTAGCAACAGCTAACGGAAGTACGGAATTTCGTCGGAACTCCAGGAAATGTATGAGTCAGCAAAACCAAAAGGTACCGAAGTCTCGTCATTCGTTTTCAAGGCCGGGTCAAAGATCATTATGGACGTAAACGTCATTGGTTACACGTGCGCGATACTTTCGGCGCATTTGTACGAGTCCAAGTGAATTTGACTAGGAAATTCGTTGATCTCTGTTGCCTTTCATCCCTGAGTACCTGTTCACAGGTCCGGTAGCGCCTTCTCGAGTTTTCACACCGCGGAAGGAGCTCGGAATACGCCCGGCTTACATAATTTATATCGCCTTTATCTCGAGGCTGCTGTAATAGTACGTTTTTGACACTGGAGAAAATAGAAGGCCTCGCTCGTAGCATGCAACTACGTTATAGGTGCATTAGAGTGTAGCCCGGCGCGCGATAAAAATACCAGGCCGCTCATAAGACACGGTGCACATCAAATTCTAGCGCGAAATTCCGCCTCTTTGGGCTCACCTCTCCATGCTGTGTCCTCCATTCCCTCAACACCACCGGTTCCCCACTCGGAGGTAACCTCCGGGTCGCAACGGCCCGTGAAATTTCCATAAAGAGCGTGGCAGACCCCTTGCCCAAAGTAGGTATTCGTACAAAGGGCTGCTTTATGAATCGCGCGCGGGATCCGTCCGGCTGGCTCGTGAATAATATGCACCTAGCTCATCCCCGTCTTCCATCCTCCGCCGTTTCCACAATCCTCGAATTCGGCGCTGGCCGGGTGAAGTTGCCTTTGCGATTCGCCAACCTCTTTCCCTTCATCTCCTTTTCCGACGCTAGTGCATTCGCGGATGGTTTGTAGACGGTCTATGCCCAGTGCCTTTATCCAGTAGATGTGGTTCGTCTGCCGGTAAAAGCGCCGGAAGTTCACGGTATCGAGTCGTCTGTACTCATTTCGATCAGATCAGAAGTGCGTCTATTGACCCTTTGTGGTATGTTGTACTTTGATTGAAATATCGACTGTGTCGATGGATGGGAGATCGATTGATTAGGTACCAAGTCTCATGGTTGACCATTTGATCGTGTCCCATTCTCAAGTTACCATGTCCAATTTTGGGGACAAATGATTTTGACATTACATTGGAAATCTTCATAAATTTCGTCTCGGGAATCTTGCCGCATAGGCCAATGACAAAACGGTCAATCATTGAAGGGCGCACGACAACTGAACCGTTGGCTCAATCAATTTGTCAGTTTCACTGTTCCCCTCGATCTTACGAAAGGGCACGAGACCAAGAGGGTGGTTCGCGGAGAGACGCGACGAAGAGGATCCTGAAACCACTGCCGAGTGACGTCGGCTCGTGACGCCTTGCGAGCACGTGCGCCACAAATTCGTTGGTAATCGGTTTTATGTCGCGGAGGAACCGTTTCCAACCTTCTCCTCAAATTGCCAACTCATTCTCTGTCTTTCGGAGGCACGGGACTCAAGCATTCACGCCACCGCCAACTTGGCGAACGCACTCCGGTACAGTTAATTTCCGCTTGTTTTGGAATTTGGGTCGTTTCCGGGTGTGCACGTAAACCGTGCGAAGGGCAAGGAAGCGCGGGAAGGGCGGGGGCGGGGGGGTCGTTTCTCGCGAAATTCCTTCTCGTGTTTAGAGTCGCGAATTTCTGTACGCTTCCGCCCTTCTTCCATCCCCTTTCGGGTGTTCGCTGTATTTTGCCCTTCCACCCCCGAACTGGGCACGTTCGCTTCATCGTCGCTATGCCGAGAATTTCCTACTCGTTCATCCTTCGCTCTACTTGCTCCTCGTGCCTCGAAATATGTCATCATTATCGGGATTTTGGAACACCCGGGATTGCTACAGTGTCATGGATACGACGACACGGAATTTATCTACGCGCCTCTTGTACATGTACACACGAATTTTCCAATAGCAATTATGTACGTCTGATTATGATGCCATTAACAAAAATAGTCAACATAACAAAAGATTCTCAACCTAAGAAAAAATTGTTCCAGAGTCCCGATACTTGGTGTCAACATCTTTACCCTTTGAGTGGTCGTCGTCGACATTAAGTCGTCTTTTCAATGAGCGAGTGAAATGAGATACAAGAGCCATAGGTAACTCGTGAAGAATCGTTGAAAAAAACGAAACAAAAAAAATTAATTAGCAACTAACCGCGACGGTACGTGCCCAGTCTCAACCCAGTCCTGTGGTCAGCTGGTGTGGCATGCCATTGATCGTTGCGTTGCACTTCCGTAGCAGTGTACATCATAGAATATACGAGTACAGTGGTAGCAGGTATGGTTTCATAGCGCGCGGTGCGAGTAAGTAGCCTGTATAAATTGCCACTGCTCGGTACTCGGTATCCACGTTGGCGGTCTGTGTGTGCCTGGCATTTCCGCACTCAAAGTCTAATACAGCGCGGTCGTGCTTTGCTCTAAACGACTTCTTATATTCCACGTCGTCTGTTGCCCCACGGCGCTTGGTTTTCCGCTGTTTCTACGACGTAATGGAAAGCTCGAGACGAGAGAGAGAGAGAGAGAGTAGCAGCAGCATACGTTATGTATAATAGTATAGTTGTCCGCTGTGCTCGATTGTTCGAAATGACGGCAAGCGTGACGATGGAGTGAGTGCCCGCGAAAACGTATGAGGGAGAAAGACTGAAAAATGGAGAAAGAAAAAAAAAAGAGGAAACGAAAGTGAGAATGGGGAATGAGAAAAGGTAGGAAAGGCTACAGTGGCGTACGTATATTCCGATGTCTACATACCGAGTTGTGTGCACTACTGTGTGCACTGTACACTGTGTTGTGCTCACAGAACACACACACACATGTACATCGAAAGCGAAAGAGTCGCGAGTAGCTGTGGATACATACGACGTCACGGCTTCAACCTGCAAAAATGTGAAAAAGAGGTTTCCTCGTTGAATCTACATCATCCTCGAGATCGGTGAAACGCGGTCTTGCACTTTTCTCCATATACTTGCCAGACGCGGTTGCGGGTATATAAGTCAACCACGTTGACGTATATATCAGACTTGGGTATTGTCTTGGGGAGTAGAGTCTGTCGTGAGTTGACATACAAGTTGACGTAAGTGGATCGGCAGACACCTTTTACGTGAATGTTTTTTTTTTGTAACCACTCATTTTATTGCATTGAATAACGTTGAACGAAATTTAATTTGAAAATATCCATGTAATCCGTACATCAGTAAGTACGCTGCAAAAGTCCAACCGTGGATCAATGGGCATGTCCTTCCGGAGCGTGGAAGGAGTCAAGTGGCATAGGGTGAGGGTCGTTTGGGTGAAAGGGAGTGAGCAAAGTGCTTTCGAAGCACACATGGCGAAGGTTCCTTTGGGCTCTGACAGACAAGAATGTTCGGCCAGACTTCCTGGCTTGGTAGCCAGTGGACGTTACTGTACGGTGAGAACGTACGCGTCAGACGCAATTACAGAGATTAGCGAACGACGCTAGGGTCATAGAGATTAAGCCCTCTTTATCCGTTCCTCGTCTGGTCTCATCTGCTCACCCTGGCCCTTTGGAACCGCCTCTTGTTCACTCTTAGTTCCCTCTTTCTCTCTCTCTCTCTCTCTCTCTCTTCGCTTGACCTTTGTTCGCCTCGGTATCTTTCCGTCCGTATTCTACACGCCAGTCAACAAGAGATACGCCCATGGAGACAATGGGTAACTACAAACGCAATGGTAAAAGAAACGATCGCAATAGTGCGTCAAAATCTAGAGACACTGAGCCCCGCTAACTATCAACGGGAAGCAAGTCGAAGTTAGCGCGGGCCAATCACTGAGCGGAGTGAAGTTGGCGCCAACCAATCAGTGAGCGGTGTGACGTTAGCGCCGGCCAATCAGGACGCGGACCGAACTCGGCGCCGGCCAATCGAATCACTCCGCGTCACCTCATCGCTCACTTCACTCCAGTCCCGCGAAAAATAATTTCCCACGGTTTAGCGGAACGTCCACGCATCCGTGAAAGCGGTAATACGAGAAATTCGGTAAAATGGACGAGGGAAAGCAATGAAGCGAGACCCGAAGAAAAGTACCAATATAGAGAAAGCAACGTGGCGACCCCGTGTCAACCGGCTTTTGCCGATATCCCATAGACAACGGAAAACAGAAGGTCCGGACAAACTCTCGCTGGACTCCAGAGCATATTGGCTCCACGAGGACGACGACGACGACGACTTTGTACATTGAGAGGGTGTAGCCTCTGCCACCGGCTGTTGTATCTATACCATGTCTGTTGGTTATCGGGGAACCTTAATTTCCTCAATACGTCAGCCCCGGGACCAATTAGAGTCGAGGGATATCACGAAGGTTAGAGTCGTGCCGCGACACTGACCTCTCCCGCTCCAGTACACGCTCCCGCTGATGCTCGCCCTCGCTAGGCTTCCACTGGCTTCTCTCACTGTCCGCTATATACCCGCACTGTGGCCTGTTATACCTATACAATCTATCCAGCTACAGCAACATACCCGTCCCAGCTTCTAATTTCCTCCCGTTAGCCTGTACATACGGAGATACGCGTCCGGCATAGTCGCCAATACCACCCGCCAATACTCCCACGTGGTTTCTGGCTCTCGTGTTCCCGCGCGAATATATAGCCCGTACCCGACTACCTGTACACATCGTCACCGCGACGAGAGGCGCGTGCTTCACTGGCAATCTCGGTTCACTAGCCGATCGTGAACGACGAATCGACGACGAGGGTCTGTATCGATAATTAGTAATTACGCTATATGTTTTCGAATCTATCCATCTCTCGTATAACTTGTTATCGTACGGTAACTTCGGCATCCTCGATATTCGTCGTGGTCGTTGGTAATTTCTATTTATGTATATATGTTCGTGTGTGTGTGTGTGAATATGCGCAACGGATTCGCATAGAAATAAATGCTGGGAAATTAAACCGGTGGGCCTTGCTGCAGGCGCCGATAATGTAATGAGCTCATTATAGCTTCATTCGATTAATTATTGCGGACGATATTATTGTATTCAAACGAATTAGAATGGATGGCTGTCATTGAACAGGATTATGTTTGTCTATTTCGGGGGATGTGCCTGATGTAATGAATTAATGGAATAATTGTTTATGAAATTCGTTAACTCGATAAGTGCAGTAACTGTGATCAACTTTCGCATTGGGTTAACTGGCAAAGCCGACTTGATACAAGGAAAAAAAAAAATTGACATTAGATGAGTGAAAATTATTTCTCCCTCCATAGAAAAAAAAAAAAAATCGTTTTTCATATCGGTTTACACGTGGCACTTTCTTACCGAAAGATATCCAAGAATATGAATGACCCCATAAAGCTTAATTTTTTCACGAGACACTTTGTTTTATGTACTTTCCGATGTACAACTTGATGGAGTTAATACACAAGGTCGCTCGTATAAACGAAGAGAGCCATTAAACAGAGCGAACGAGAGGATGAAGAACGCAGAAAGGATCGCCGTGTACTCGAGAGGGCACGTGGCAGGAGCTACGGACAATTACACTTTATTTTCCACCGAAATCGAGCTCGCCATTACCTACTTCATTATACCACTGTTTACGTTGGGACCTTGAAGAAGAACTTAATACACTTTAACGAACGCTCCGCGTACATCAAACGTGATACGATGTCGACGGTGGAAACGGTGAAATGCAACCCTGTCAGATGTTGATGGGTAAATCTAACCTAATACATATAGTCTCTGTATATACGGTGCTGCAATGTATACATATATATATATATATATATCTCGGAAAGCTCCACGTCGACAGGTGCACCGCTAAATTGAATTAAAATCACTTAAGTGTTTACCCACGTTCCCAATTATATTCGATGAACTCTGGCATCTAAATAATTATCTTCTAAAACCGTTAGATCCGCCGACCGGACAGGGCAACCGCGTGCGACGTTTTCCCAGCCGCTATCATAACGTACCGCAACGTAATCACGTTCCTGTAGTCTTAGCTCATGCTCCGCAATCGCAGACAACGATTACCATAGATACACGAATTCTCAAGTAGAGCTAAACTGCGCGGCTACAATTGCTAGTGGAGTCGAATTTGTTGGTCCGTTTCACAGCACATTCATTTTTCAATCACAACGTTTTGTGGAATTTTTTTTTTCTAATGGCTGTGAAGCTTTTTGAGGACATTTTGTCTAAAGAAATGTTGACACTTTTGTCCAGGTAACTGAAACTTTTCAATTTCGATGGTTCATGGGGGAAAAAACAAATTGCATCGTTCCACTGGTCAACCTCTTACATTCTACGCCGACCTTCGGTGCTCCAGCATTTTCTACCCCCTGTGAGCTACATGATATATAGATATATGTATAGTTATGGTACAGTGAGAGAGAGAGAGAGAGTAAGAACAGAGAAGCGAAAGGGAAGGAAGAGAACTGCAATACCCGTGGATGGTCGATGATAGTTAACTCGAGCGTAATAATTACATGATTTTCCGTGGTTGTAACGTACGGTCGAGGATCGCGGACCTCTCTCGAGAACGGTATCGGATATTATGAAGAAGAGAAGAAGCTTCTTCCTAGTTCCTTACCCTACGAACATATATATATATAGATAAATATTTTATAATACAGAAAGATATCGCACACCCTGAAGAGAGATTTACTTTGGGAAGAAACTGGCGGAATCTTGAGCTTCGAACAGCTGGTCGTTGATCTCGATTCTGTGTCGGTTTTCTCTCCCAATGCTGATGATGATCGATGGATCGTTTTTTTTTTTCGGCCTTCTTCTTCTGGAGCCGTTGATCGGCACACGGAAATTGTTGAAGACCAACCCTCGCTGATGGAAAAGAAAACATTTGCCGTGGGAATTCAAGTATTTCAGGGTGTACATGTATGTGCGGACATCGGATCGAAGATTCGGTCGAAAATGATTGAGATGGGCAGAAAGGAGGTGAGGAAGAAGGCTGAAGAAGGAAATGAAGCGTGTGAACTCGATGATGTATACGTACACAAAGGTCTGTAGATAAATAGAGCCGTGAATCCGAAAGAGAAAGGAAGCAATCAAACACTATTGACCGCGGTGAGAGCTGACGGAGATCGAGTGACCATTCGGTTCATCGTCCAAGCAATGAGAGTCAGGATGGAGGAGAACGTCCGGCCGAGGGAGGCGGCATTTTTCCGTCCGGCATAAATGGAGAGAGAGAAGAACAAGTACGGACATTTTTGTCCATCGTGGACTTGCAGGATTTGAGATGCACGAGGCATCCCATAATTCCGGATGCACCTGACCCTCGACTTCCGGATTTGATCCCCGATTTTTCATTATTTCATAGCATCCACAATTTTTATCAGATTTATCATAAATCCAATTTTTATAATGTAAAAAAAATTAACAATCACTCTTGTCAGCTCTTTGAATTATGGCCCTCAATGATTTCGTTGTAAATAATCCTAGGGATGTAAATTGTTTGGAAAAATATCTGATAATAATTGATAAAAAACATAAAAAATAGGGGGTGAGATGCGAGAGGTCGAGCTGGCATGAAATCCCCCATATATATGTACATATACACACGTATACATATGAAACAGGTATCTACTACAATATGTAATGGAAAAGCTGGATCCGTACGGATCTTCGGATTCACGTGTGACTATAGCATGTATACATATATATATATATATATATATATATATACACACGCACAGAGATAAACCAGAGTCTGATCGATCGATTTTCACCGTTGAATTGGAGATCATGGGTGTCTGGCGTATAAGGTCGAGTAAATATTGGCGTTCGTAGGTTGACTATGAAACGCGAGGCTGAAGACGCTTCTGTGAGGCTGAGTGGGAAGGTCGACGACGGAGATGGAGGCGAGCGTCGTCTTCGTCGCAGTTGTCGAAAGGCACTGCTTCTGCTTTCGGTGAGATCTCACCGTGATTCGTGAAGGTATCTTAGAGAGCACGTAGACCAATTTCCTCTTGAGTGTGCAGGGAAGCGTCCATGCATCGGGGATCATGGACCGCCAGAGACACATTTTCTCGAGCGTAATCTCACCGCCAGTCACAGCTACCGACGTTGGCAGGATAATGTCAGAAGACTTCGCAGGACTTTTTCTTAACCGATTGCAGCTTAATCATGTTTCAATGTCATTAGGTGTTGGTCCAAATGGTCCAAAATGCCAAAAATCTCTCGTTGACTAATGTGCGGAAGTCATCGAGTCACTTGATATTGATTTCGGTTCAGGTTGAAGGCAAAAGTGGTAGCTGGATTTTGGTACTTGAAGAAGAGGCGAAAAACCATTTGACTTGACAAAATTCTCTCGTGAAGTCATCGAAAATGCAATCGGAAGCGAAGAGGAGACAAGAATAGATATTGATGAAGCATGGGTGAAGTTACGGCAACTGGGAACATTATATCCAAGGTATTCCATGCGATACCATGTTTGAGATTTTCATCAATGTCGGGCTCCAGTTGCGATGAGAGCAGTTGACGACAAGGCAGACTAGAGCGAAAAGCGGATGACTTCTGTCGCAAGCCTCCTCTGCGGTTCTCCTCCTCGACGACGATGAACGTAAGCCAAAGCCCGAAGCCGGCTTTGCCATCACCCTTTTGTGTACCATCAAGTACCTGCATAACAAGAGGGTAAAATTTCGTCGAACAAAATTTCGCGGGTACGACGAGGATGGAAATTGAAGGTTCCACGTTCTCGCGGTTCTACTTGACGATGATCAATTATGATCAATTTAACCCTGGATTCCTGGATATCACTTCCGGATTCTAAGCTGGATGAAGTCGAAGTTGATCAGGGAAGCCTGATAAGGCCTATCTTACGAATAACTGGCCAGGTTCGTCAATGTATCTCATGATCGATTATAGGAACGTGCACCCATGTAATTTTCTCCGTATGTCCATCATGGTACCAGGCTTAGAGGCGAGTTCTTCCCCGTCCTCTCATCGCGGGGGGAAAACAGGTGCCACTCAGGTGTGATGATTGCAGAAATAAATAGAGTGAAAAAATGGTCGGATGGAAAAGGACGAAGAAGAGAAGAAGAACCACGAGAAGATAAGCGAAGGTCGTTACCGATTGATGGGTAATGACGCTTTCACGCTGGAGTTGCAGCGATTTAGCGATTTCTCTCGAAGCCACAAAATGGCGCTCGCTTTTACTCGATGCCTTCCGACCCTGCCACCCTCCCCCCGCCCATCATATGTGGCCACGATTCATCCGCCCGTCTTTTTTCCCCGTTGCCATCCCAACTTGTATTCCCTTTGGATGCTGTCATCTCTTCTCCACCATGACGACCTTTATACGATAACGAGCGACGGTGAAGCTGCATTTTTCAAAACAACATCGCGACCGCCGTTGTCCCGTGACATTGTCGAGAACCTGAAGAAGATACAGAAGGATCAATAAAGTGTAAGAGGATCGGACTGACAGGTATGAAATTTCTTTGGCCAAGTATCAAGCGAAGAATCATTAGCCTCTTCGCCTTCCAAGCATGACATTTTTTTTCCTCCCCCGGAAATTATTCCGACGTTCCATGTTGAAGAGCTGTGAGGTAAGAAAGGTGGAGGTCATCAAAAAATTCTCTTTTCTCTTGATTAAAATTGTTTATTGAATTCTAGGCTCCTGAATGACGTCGGGAGCGAATTAAAAGCTGCACCTCTTCGATTGGAAAGCTACCCTTTTTATATGGCGGACGTTTTCGATCTCGAAAATTGATAATTCTTCTGAAAGTCTAACCTAAAAATGTAGAATTTACGCCGCATTGAAAAAGTGTAACCTTGAAATTCTTGTGGGCGACGGCTGATGTTTGAGGCCTGGGTATGGAACTCAGTCCGAATGGTGACAAGTAAACCGCTCGAACGAAACACAATGTTCCGCTGGGCCTTCCGTGAGACATTCTGAAAATGTTCCGTTACATCCACCGCGGGCTCGGGAATTCCGAGGCTAGCTGCTCAGGATAATAATAACCCCGTCGTCGTCGTCGTCGTCGTCGTCGTCGTTGTTGTTGTCGTCGGTGCCCCTGGCATCACGGCAAGAGTCGCAAAGGCAAAGCCAGTCAAGGATGCAGAGGGGATGCCGAAGCATTAAGACAAGCCCATTCGAGCGTGCTTGGCTTTTACGTAGAAATGAGACAAACAGGCCCCCGGAGGAATCGCTCGTGCACGCGAATCTCCGCAGCATCATGTGCATACAGGGAATAGCCAAGTGTATATGTCGGGAGTACCGTGCGGCATAATATAATGAAGCTTAACTCGGAAAGCGTACGGCAATGTTTGCCTTATCGATATAGGGAATACAATTGAGAACAGGAGACAATTCGAACGGAAACGGGAACACGTCGATGCTGCGAATTCGTTTCCACTGATTTTTCAAAGCTGCCTCGTGTCCTCGGGTTATCAACGGTCTCTCGAAACGAGTCGAGAGATTTTTTCTTTCAAAGACTGATCCGATTTTCTGGCTTGAAACAGGAAACAAAAAATTTCAGATGGAGAACGAGTTGGATCACTTGTTTCGGCATCCGATCAAAAGTTTCGTGACAATTTGATCTCGGATTTTTCGTACGATGATCTCATATGTTTAATTGGACAGACTTTGTTCGTATGGTTATGAGAAAAAGTCGATATTATTCGTGAAATACATTGTACATGTCACCTTTTTATTTTGATCAATGTCTTCATGGTCAACTTGGATAATAGACTTCACGAAATTCTGTTGTAATGTAATCGGGATTAATTTGATTGATTTTAGATTGATTTTGATGAGCGATACGTTTTTTTGGAATCACATTCATTATCATTATTAAAAATTCCGTCGAATAATTTTCGGTTTTTAATTTTTTACTTCGACTCTCTTTTTTTTTATATCCGACTCATCATCATTCTCTTCAGTTTTATTCCGGTAAAAAATTCGTGCATAGTGCCGAGTGCATATATTGGTTCAGTCGCGTTGGCTAGGCAAGAAGCTAATTTGTTCCAAATCCACGTGATAATTTCCAGGTCCTAGCGTAATCCATTTACGCTGTTCTCCTTTTCACGTGTTTCACTTCTTCTCTGCCTCTTGATCGCTGTGCACACATCGCCCCATATTTTTCTCTCCCGCTAAATTTATCTCCCGGCAAATCTATCTTTCCGCTCGTCGCTCAAGTTTTGCCGCACCGTTTCCACATTTTTTTTTTTTTTTTTTTTCTTTCTTTTTCGAATACGCCAAGTGTACATAATGTGCAAGGGTTGCCCACGACGAAACTGACTTGTTTCGTGCGATTGGTGGTAGACAATTCGAGAGTGAGTCGTGATTATGTTGGTTAGCTTCACCAAAAAGTACCACCACTTGTTTAAGCCAGGACGTACTGGACGCGCGGTGTTTTGCGTGGACAACGTGCACTCTTTAGCTTTCTCCATCCAATTTCATCGCTTTGTTCGTGCGCTCTTAACTCTCGCTGCTCTTGTCCATTTTTTCCCCGTGCTGTCCTTCTCGTTCACGTTCCCGTGTCCTCGACTTTTATCCTGGCCCTTCTTATTATACACTGAAAAAAAGAACGAGACGTTAATTGCATTGGTGTGAATGGCCGCTGTTGGGGTTTCGTCCGGAAGGACAAAGCCAAAATGGGTCCGGAATTCGAACTCTGTTAGATCAAATTTCCATTAATTTGATTGGTCGGATCGAAAGGTAGATAATTCACGGTCAACTCAGTTGGCATTTGGAAGATTTTTGGAACTAAATTTATCTCGAGGCCACCAAATTCTGAATTAAATTTTTTGTATAAATTTTGTGGAACGTTCAAAGTGTACCTTTTTATGAGATAAATTTTTTTTAATATCGCGATATACACAAGTCATACAATGTACATCAATAATTCGCTTCATTGCAGGTTTACCTACACAAAAAAAAATGTAAATACTTCGAGTCTCGAGGCGGAAAACAAATGTGCATGAGTAACAGACTGGAGGTTATAAAAGATTTGCGTAATGTGACACTGCAATAAAACGGGAGAAAAAAAAAAGTGCAGCGCTGTGAAGGAGGACAGTTTGACAAGTGCATAGCTTATACTCAGCGGAGATAACGTCAGGAACAGAGACTAAGGGAATGAGACTCGGGGAAGAGGGAAGTGGGTAGTGGGATAGCTGGTCGTGAAACGACAGTGTGACCAACGGCGCAGAAGCAAAGACAGTAAGATGTACAACAATGCACTTCGGGGTGGCGTGTGTATATCCCAACCCTCTTTTAACTCGTCTCGCCGCTTCGACCTGTGGCGGTCGAGCAGTCACCATAAATATAAATCTTCGGGACGGGAAAGTAAAGAATCGGGTTCTAGTGGCTGCCAAGGTGGATACACCTACTAAAGGTGTACGGTGCACTCCATTCCATGGTACAGATGGTGTGTATACGCTGCAGAGTATAGTATATTGCCGCCAGTGTTCACCCCGTATGTCCGGTCAACGCACACCTTGCCGGATACATCACCGAGTCACTCCCCGTGGTGTCGATTTCATCGACGAACATTTTATTCGTTCGCCAACACGACTTCCGACGAAATATTGAACGGATAGCCGAGCGTGACCAATTTCGTTACCTATTCTTTCCTCTTTTCCACTGTGCGAATCGTCGACCTGTGAAATTCTCGCTAGCAGTTCCAGATTCGGACCTGGATATTTGTCGCCGAGTGGAACCTGGATGACGATCACGTATTCGAAGCTGGATGGCGGTTCTGGATCCGAAGCTGGATGTCAGTTCCGGATTCGAAGCTGGATGTCATTTCCGGATTCGAAGCTGGATGTCAGTTCCGGATTCGAAGCTGGATGTCAGTTCCGGATTCGAAGCTGGATGTCATTTCCGGATTCGAAGCTGGACGTCAGTTCCGGATTCGAAGCTGGATGTCATTTCCGGATTCGAAGCTGGATGTCATTTCCGGATTCGGAGAAAGTTCACATCAGCCCACCTTACTGAATTTCATCGGTGAACATTTTATTCGTTCCGCAACACGACATCCAGCGAAATATACAAGGCACAGCCGAGCGTGACCAATGCCGTTATCTATTCTTTCCTCTTTCCTATTATACGAATCGTGGCCCGATACAATTTCGCCATGTACTCGTACTATATTTCACCGGTGGTTTATATATATTGACACTCGCGTCTGTGATTCCTGGTGCGGTGTATCCAGACCGATGTGACCATGTAAAACGACCTGTAAATAAGGAGCTTGGAATAAGGTCTCGTGTAGGATTTCTCGTTGGTCGGGGACCGGCAATGTTGGAAAAATATGAGAGCCAACCGGGGGGAAGCTACCCTTGCACACTCTACTTCACCGCCGGAGGTGAAGCACCTTTGCGGAAGTGCGAAAAGCATAAGCGGATTGGAAAAATCGAAAGAGGCGACCACTGACGTGGTTTATAAGCTCCGCTACTTTGATAACCACTAGGCTTTCCTACGAGCTATGTATGTATCGTCTATTCGCTGCGAGTTGATGTCACTACTTCTTACCTATTCTGGTACCCAAATATATTATGTATTTTCACAAGCTATGAAATACGCGGTTATATATTTACAGACCTCTTCGAGATGTGCGTTGCTTTTCGAAGAGTACGACTCGTGATCTAATTGCCAGTCAAACCATCTCAAGACAACAGTTAAAATTTTTTAAATGAAACTAACCAATGGTTCATGGAATCAAATTTTTCAATATTCCAGCATCATCATCCAATTATTTTCCATACATTTCGACGTCACCTTCCACCTTGTCCGATTTTTTTTCCAAAATCCGAATGCGTTCGAAACTGAAAGTCCCGTGAAACGTTCGCCCCGCGTGAAATCGTCGGGAATGAAGTTTGATGGGCTTTGTAGGTTATCACGCACCGACGGAATTTCGTATTGCGTTTGGCAGTGAGTCCGCAGCCCCCAAAGTATACGGTCTTGTTGGCTGTTTTGTTTCGAATTGGAAGGTAGGAAAGCGACGTATCGACAGGTAGCTCATACCGTTTGCTGTTCGTGGCTCGTGGTAAAGCCCCTATATTATAGCCGACGGCAATACTCCGGAGAGGCTTTCTCAACTTGCAACGTCGTAGTCGTCGATGTATCCTCGTGGTACACGCCCGGATTTATCCCGACGAGTAGCACACCCCCGAGGATTAAATCCGAAACGATATATTCCTTGTGGCAGTAAAAATCCGAAAATGGGGAAATCCGAGATAGTCGCGGAGAGAGTGAGTTTGCTCGACGCCGAAGTCGCTTCAGCCGGGATCCCGTGAGACGGAGGACGCCGGGTCCGGGACGTGGATTCCGCAAGCGTACCGGCTAACACTTGCGGCCGTGGCGTGCGGCGCGGCAACCGCTTCACGTTCGCCGTCCTTCCACGGCCAATTTCCTTAATAAATGATCCCATTTCGCGTGAGCGGTAATAAAAAGCGTCGGTGCGCCATTGAAATATCTTATATATCATCCTAACGTGAAATTGGATATTTATTGGTGACAGATGGGACACGCTGCCTCCGCGGATCACGCCGCGCAATCAATCATACCGTAACGCTTGTACACTGCCTCAATTTTCAGCCGTCTTACTCTATTTCATTCCGCGCCTGAGTTACAGAGCCTAAGTATAGCACGGGTCTGCGTTGGATAATAAATTGGCGACGGGATACGGTGTAGTAATGCAAGTTAGTCCGAGTTGCTAATGGGGGGGAAATTGGACGGACTTTGGGCGTTGGTTTCGGGTACCAAAAAACGTAGCTGAGGTGATGGTTGAAATCAATTGAATTTGTGTCTCGAAACGAGCGACGAATTTCTTTTGATTGCAAAACTATTTTTCGTTATCATCCGGCGATCGATAGAAATTTTGGGAATTTTTTTGAGACCCAGTTTTTTTTTTCTTTCTGGTATTGGTCTTCATTTGACGTTTAGAAATGAATTTTTTTTTTTTTTTGAGTAATCCCAGTTCTTTAAGTAAAAATGTACGGCGTTACCAAGATTATTAGTGTGAGTCTCGCTTCAATGCCTTGTCTAGTTTCCTTCCCCACGCTTTCCATTCCAGCTGATACGGAGCTTTTCTTACGCAGCTATGGCGTCTACCGTTCCAGTTCGTACCAATCTAGTTCGCACACTTGTCCTCTTCTCCTTCACGTTTCTCACCAATTTCGTCGCAACCCTTTCTCGCATACAAACTTGTTCCTCACTTGCACTCAACCCCGCCAATGTCTGCCCCCCCCCCCCCCCCCCCTCTCCCCCTACACATCTCAACTGGAGTGCAAATATATACGTATACGAACGTGCAGTGCACGATGAGGGTCGAGCGACACTCGGCAATCCTCTTTCCAGAATTTCACCTACATGCATCTGCTATACAACCTATGTATATAAACATATGTACATACACAAATATATGTATGTACATATATACATATGTTTATATATCTATTTATGTATGTATTATATGTTTATATATATATATATATACATGCATGCATGTATGTGTGTATGTGCACGAAAGCGTATGTATACACGACCCCGATTTAATACGACGAGCTTTGAGGATACACGAGGCGAAGCAGACACGGACGGATCACGATTTCCAAATCTCCACGGTATTCCAGAAGCGAGAGGGTGGATGGCACACACCGCGCGCGTTAACTCGCTCTCGCGATTCCGCTTCTGGTGGTGCTGTTGTCGTTGTTGTTGATGTATGCAGCACTGAGCCAAGGACTAGGGTATCGACACCCGTGCACTCAGCCCCGTCACCCGTCCTCAACTTCCACCGGGTTACCTACCTCCTCTGTACAATCTCCACCTTGATACGAAGTGCGAGAAGGCGAAGCGAGAAGAGCGGAGGTTGATAAATTATCTCGGCTGATTTCCTGTCGTCGATACAACGAACGCATCGATATCACGAAATGCGGTCGTGCTTCGTTCCATTCACAATTACTTACCTCACTGACATAAAAGGTTTTAGCAAATTTTAAGCCGATTAATGAAATAACTATTCAAGGCCAGTTTGGAAAGAAGAAATTTGAAAAAAAAAAAACGTCCGTAGAAAAAAAATTCCTTGGTGAGAAAATCCCTAGGTGAAAAAGTCCTCGAAAAGGACCTTAAAAAAAAGCTCATAAAAATAATTGAGAATTAAAAAAAAATAATAATAAGATAATATCAATGTTATATATATATTTTTTCGACTATCTTATTGACCATGTTATTTTGTCAAAATGAAACATGGTCACTGGGTGTCGGGTTGTCAATAGATCAAAATTGAGGTTTTTCGACTGAAAGTAAATTCTCCACTCAATCGCTCACTTCTTGTCCATGTTAGCACTAAGTAGACTATGTTGTACCACATCATCGATAATAACAACCAGGCTCCGCAACCACTTCTGGTACACAGTTCGCCGAGATATAATATATATATATCTAATTTTTCATTCCCTTTGGTTCCGTTGCTCTTTCAATCTCGTTGCTTGGCTTATGTTCCCTCGTGTTCCTTCATCTATAATGTCGACGAAGAGGAATGCACGTGAGCAGAGGTACGTGTATGGTTTTTTTTTTTTCCCGGACGATACAGACTCGTTGACCCGGCCCCAAGAGCAGGTCAGGGACGCCCGAGCGTGCGTTCGCGAACGCGGGAAGGTGCGACCGTGCCGGAGATAAATTCACTGCACTGATCCAGAGAACTCTCCCTCTCTGGATATCTCCTCTACGCGCGGTAGCATCATTAACGAGATTGCAATTTATAACGCGGTAGTCTTGCTGTCTTTCCGCGCGATGTCGCCTCGGGTGTCTTGTCGCTGAGTCCCGAGTCTAAGAAACTTCTCGTCTTCTCTGAACACCACGTGATATCCGGCCGAGAAAGTGAGGGATATTAATGTTGAAGCTGGATCGGTTAAATTAATTCTCAAGTTTTGAGGAGAACTGTACCATGTTTCGTTTCACACACTTGCGCACACTTTCGCACTCTTTCGCACAGCTTCGCACAGCTTTGCACCCTTTCGCACACTTTTGCACAGCTTCGCACACAGAATTTTTCTTTCAATTTGTCATCGCATTAGCAAATACTACTAATTATTATTATTCGTAACTTATAATCCTTATCAATGTAACAGATTTCCTCCGGAAAGACAAAACATTTGAAGATGTTTTAATTTAATGACGTGTTGGGTACAGGTTTGTATCAGTATTTTGGGTCAGTTCGACACTAAACTAGTGTGAATCGTATGGGCTATCTTAACGAACTTTGGGAAGTAATTGGTGCAAGCAGTTTGGGACTAAGCGATCCACGTGCACCGGATAACCTCGAGCACTGCCCTTCAGCCCTCAGACTTCCCTCTGTGGTGCTATCTCGTGATAGTGGGGCTCGCTTACCCTACAGAAAATTACTCATACCACTAACCGAGGATGGAGACGTCTCGAGCAGGCATCGCTTTGGGAATGCCTGAAGCAGTTCACTTCGTTATACAAAATTAGCTACATTGCAAATAATTTTCAAACTTCATATTGGCGAAGTTAAAGTTTCGCCAAGTTAAAACGTTCTGTTAAGTTAAAAGCTTCGACGAAACTTCGTGATTTCAACGAGCCTCGAACTACAATTTTCTTTTACAGCTTCACTCGCAATTACGACCTCAGACTATAATTTCTTTGATAACTTCATTATAGATAGAAATTCAAAACACGAGCACAAACAAGTCACTGAAGAGCTAAAGAATTCTTTACAAACATATATATATTTCTTTAAATCACTATATTAATTTTTTTTTTTTTTTTTTTCTCGTGTACAAATCCAAGACCGTAAATTTTTGGTTTGAGAAAAAATGCTCTGAATTTTGTTGGCACCCGCGGTCGAGAGGTTAGTGGTGGTATTGTAGATGTGTTACGTGTCAGTGAACGAACGAGCTCGGTGCGACCTCAATTCGAGTACGCGCGTGTCACGAAGCACAAGTAGTTCATTCACCTGCGTTAGGTAAACCGGAATAATCCTCTTGCAAATTGTCCTCGTCGTACGCCGGCTGGCGCTGCTGTTGCAAAGAGGTGGGCGAGGATATAAACGTTCTTGAGAATGGTATAAAAGCACTCGGCCTACGTACAACCCACTTTCTTCCATCTTCACTCAAACTCCTTCGCTTATTTTCATTCCCCTCGTTCCTCACACAGACCATCATGTATTCGCAATATTATTCTCTTTGATAAGAAGATGATGTAGCATTTTCATCTGCCTTCAGCTACGAGACTTTCCACCGAGAGTTACGAACAATTTTCCGACAGCTTCTCCCCGACCAAGTACCGACTTCTCGTACTTCGCGTTAATGTCATTTTGCACAGGATGTCGATGACTATCTGTGACATATGCTGCCGGGCTTGTCCTTTCCTATGAGCACCATGGTAATCAGCTTCTGCACAATCGTACATCAAGCATTTTCTGTCAATTCAGCCACTTTTGTTTTTGACCATTGCAGATGATTTGTACCATTTTAGCCAAACACCCTGAAGAACCAAGACTTCCAATGACAATTCCATAAGTTCCAGTTCTCCATGAATAAGTCCCAACCCAATGAGCACTGTCAAAAGATAATCAAAGGTCGAGGTTGCAGTTAATGGATTTCGGAGATTCGCACTCGCACACTTTGCTTTTAGTTCGGAACACGTTGAGTTTGTTCGACGGTATCTCACAGTTCTGTCGATATCATCTTGGTGCGGTGTCATGTCTTGCTCGCGTCTTGATATAAATTGATGAACGATAAATAAATTACTTTGGCCCGACAGAAAAGACTCTCGGGATGATGTTCGGATACGAAGAGCCAGATTCTGGCACGGAGTGCGGGCATGGGTCGGGATGATGCGGTGGAGAACCCGCGGCAAGTCGACCCATCGCCCAAAACGTTGTTGGCCCGATCTGCACTCGCGTCAACGTTCACGTCTACCTCAGGGAGAGCCTGATGGGCGAAGGGGGATGATCGAGTAAGCCTCAACGTTATCGTGCTAGGAATTCAGCCCCGAGGGATTTCCTCTACACGCGCACGGAACTGATACTGAGTTGATGGTTCCGATGGCCGTAGGGTGGCCACTGACATGTAGCAAGATTGTTCTATACATTATACCGAGAGTTACACTCGTCATTGTCATCATCCAGGGTCCTGATTGACGTCCAGGAAATATTATTGCTCAACAGATTCGCAATGGACGCCATGGACCCAACTGGTGAACAACAACAAAAATGTCCGTTCAATATTCTCGCCGCCTACTGCTTTTTTTTTCGGAAATCTGGAATCAATCGAAATGAGCGAGTTACACTGATCATTGATCATTGATTATCGCAATTGCCATAAGGCGTCAGTAAAAAAAAAGCGTTTTGTCAAATCCCATGTTGAACAAGGGTCGGAAATAGGACAAATTGATCAAGATCTCATAACGGACTCTGCATGCCCAAGGGTTCAAGAGAATGTGAAGGATATGCACAAAGAGCAACTTTCAAGCCGCATGTTCTCCATATCCATGCGATCAAAGGATTTATCAATGGCCATCGAGTTTTGTGATCAATGGGCCGCTTCCGATATTACCAATATCTGACGAAAGCGTCACGGAAATATTGTCAAACATTGATTCTATTTATCTAGGATCGTTGGCATTGATTGCGAACAGAGATATCCCGTCAAGCAGACAAAATATACCGTCACTCCCGCGCATATATCTCGCGATAAATCAAACGGTGTTGTATGTATTTGTAGATATTACAGAACGACAAGCCAAGCCTGCTGGCCATCGCATGGGCAATCATCGTTTAATCGGATTCATTCGAATGCGCGTGTCCGCGTTTATTGTCTGTCACGGTTTGTGGAGTGGCTTCTAGCTGAACAATCTGAAGCCCTTGCGGCTCCTTCTCTATTGAAAACTCGGTGTGTACCTGTTCGCCAGCCACGTGCTCACTGAAGCAGCTTTGATGCGCTTATGGTGGGTCGACAGAACTCGAAGTTACCCTCGTCGCTGGATGTCTGCACGAAGGGCAACAAGCTGCTGCTGCATAACGTTATTAACCCGACGTCAATTTTCTTCACGTGCGGATTTAAATAGAATAATCACAAGCGGCTGAACTGGATTGCCCATCGGACTGTGACTGGATAATTATTCCTCGTGGAAGATTAAAACTGTACGATCATCGGGAAAGGAGTCACGGAAGATTTTTGCAGCCGAGGAAATTGAAGCAGGTTGAATTGTCGGTTATGCTGATTTATCGGGGGGTCATTTTTACGGCTGCCGATGAGTTGCCGGTTTACTTTTCATGTTACCAAGATTGGATCAGCAAATGGATCAGAAATATAATCTCAAACATGGGAAACAAATGTTGTTATCATTTTGTTCAAGATTATTATTTTTAGTACTTTGCGATTAAATAAAATTTATTTATCCTCGACGATTCGTTAAAATTTGTTATAAAATTATATTATGAATCGTGGTTAGCCAAATCCTTGGGTTCTTAAGCCACAGATTTTGTTTTGTAGAATCGGAAAATAAATTATTACGTTTCAATTGATTTTCTGGAGGGTTGATTCTTGATGAAGAATTTTTTTTTAATTGGGCTATGTCCGACAGCATTAGGCCATCCGGTAAATTCAAAGATGGCGCTTTCTCGCGTATCCGCCTGCTGAAATACGTAAAACTAACTTGGGCACTCTTAATGTTAATAGCACGATGGTTTATCACGGTGGCATCGGATACGAGGCGAGAATTTACGAAAGCCATCTTCTTGGTTGCGAGAAATGCCAGATGGAGACGACGTCGGGAAAGCAAGCTAGAATGACGCGACCGACCGCGCGTGAAAGTTTTGCGAAGCCGAGAGTAGTAACCGAGCTGCAGCACTGTGGAGGGTTGAAACTCGATACCGAATCCCCGCGCTTGATTAACGACGATTCATGCACCACCCGTCGGATGAGCAGTGGTGGTACCCTCACTGTACAGTGATATATACAATTCGTATCTACTACTATACATGTGTACCCACGTTGGTAACGTGAGGGGGTGGGGGAGGGGGAGGGATCCTCGTTGGATCCGCTCGGGTCTTGTCGGGTCATCGACCTCACCCCTAGTCTCATCTCGACTTCGGAAACTCTCGATTTTCTTTCGGTATGGACATTTTTTTTTTTCGGCAAGTTCTTCAGGGTAATTTTTCGCGTGAGATTAGAAAAAGGTTTTTTTAAATTAGTGAATTTTTATGAAAATTATATGTCCTTGAATCGGAGACGTAGTTGGTTAATTTTGCGAGGGGATAAAATTTGAAAATGGCCCTTAGTCGGATGATGGTACAATTGAGTGAGTACTCGAAGAGAGTTTTGGTCCATAAAATACATTGTTATTGAGGCATTAAAAATAGGGAAAGATGAGGGATAGCAAGGATAAAGTACCTTGGAATAAAGGGTCGAAGCTCCTCAGGGTCGAGTAGATTGAGTCGTCAGGTTCCGCAGTTTCCGGAAACACATTGGAAGATGTTCGCCGGTCCTCAGTCTCTCCTCGAAATAGAAGTAGCACAAGTACCGGCGGAATAGAAGTGTTCGGCGATTTCGAGTAGTCGTTGCCGACTACTCAAGTGCTCGTTCGTTTCTGAAAGGGCCCAGTGCGATATAACGACCCACTCCGCTCATCCGGACGCTCCTCGTCCTTTTCCCTTGCCTGTCATTTAATTGCGTTGTTCAAATTGTATTTTTCGATCACCGAAGATTAATTATGTGAATCGGTTGCATTGACCATATTTAGGATCAGGGTTAACGATAGCGACAAGAACTTTAGTCTTTTCAGAGTGCTGAAACATTACAAAGAAGTGCCTCTCATTGGCGAGGTCATCCCATGGCGAAGAAGACGAAGAAGAAGAAGCTGAAGAAGAAATGCTTCCAGACGGGATTTCGAGTAGCCGATAACCTCTCGTGGAAAACCGTTAGTTCGACAAGTGAGGAGTGGTTCGTGGGTGCTGTCGGTGCTTCGCCGTAACGACGTAGTATCTCCACAGTCCAGACGCCTGTCCGTGCCACTAATTTAATTACTCGAACACGGTATAATAAGCGGAGCCCTGAAGCCGAGCTCATACTCTGTGGGCTCTCTTCGTCGTTCACCGCTTCGTCTCTTCCTTTTTATGCAACTTCGATCGCGGTACATCGCTCGCGTCACTATCCGATCGCAAGCGAAATTTCCCAGGCTCATGGTGAGCCCTTTCTCCGATCTTCTTGCCTGGCCTGAACCTGTACCTGTGCACGCTCGTAACAGTTACACCTCCGACCATGCTATCCCATGCATACTGGGTCAAGCTGCAAGGAACAACAGAATGGGAAGGTTAGGAAGAAGAACAGTAGCTTCATGAAATCGGTATACGATCGGAATGACTCCATCCGGATTCACTTGCATACAGTTGAACGCTCTGATTGCAGGCCCACTTCCATATCAGATCAAGTCCCGTGATATGCCTGATAGCAACCAGGTCAACGCAAGATGTCGTTTCAGGAACCCGTTTCAACGGAAACGACTATTCCTGATTATAGCTATTGATGAATAGATCAATATGCCGATATGCCATATCCAATTTTGATTAAAAGACTTCCGAATCACGTTTTTCACCTGATCGCCATCATCTTCAACGGGGAATTAGGTCGAAAGCCGTCATAATACGAGAAATCAGTCATCAATCCGATCATGAGTCCAGGCCTGTTCTTTTCTCGTGGCCAATCCACGACCATTCATCTGTCCATAAAAAATCCATATGTCCCAATGGAAGCCATTCTCGAGAATACCGATCCCGCCCGCATTTCTGGTCTGGCCAGTTTTACGACCCGGGCCGATGACTGGTTACCGGCCAGCGGCTGTACATCTGACCCTATATGGAGAACGGTCGAAAGGGCTTGTGGACGTCGTGGCCCCGACGCCGAAGCTTTTATTTCTCACGGGGCATAGTCCACACTGTGCCCAGCTCCAACTATAACCACCATAGTCGCGCATTTATACGATACACCGTGGCTGTACGTATGGTTTTAGAAGCGGACAAGGGGCAAACGGGCAACGATGAACCGTGGAGTGGCGAGCCGAGTGCGGGGAATGGAATTCGCGAAGACGTACGAGCCGAGTATATGTACGCGGTAGGCAAGCGAGGCCTCTTGCTAGGCCTGGTATAGGCCACGCCGTGACCACCGGCGTAATTAACGAGCGTCCATTAACGTCCATAATATCGCGCGCGAGCTAGCGAGCAACTCGGAGGGATATACCGAGAGAGGCAGCGAGCGCGAATGATATCCGTTACGGGTATACCTTCGCCCGAGCCGAGTTCTATCAGTGTGCCATACATAAGAGCATCGGGTCTGTATTCCAAGAGCTGTGTTCTCGTAGCTCCCGAAGCCGGTGGATACACACCCAATGCTGGACATTGGCAATCTAACGCTGCCTTTCCATCCTCCGGTACCATAGCATGGTTTACCGTAGCGTGAAATCGACGACGCGATAACCGGCGACGTGTCCTGCTTCGGTAGATTCACTCCAGCGAGCGTACGAGCGAATCTGCCATCCAAGAGAAGCAACGAACCAGCGAACCGGCTGAACGTCGGTGCCTGGGACAGGCCCATGTGCGCGCGCCGGCCCAGAACCGTGTCCCAGTCGTTCAGGACATCACGCGTTCCTCGCCAAGGAACGTCATCGAACCATTGAACATCACAGATAACATGGCCTCGGGATTCTGGATCACTTTGTGAATTATCCTTGGCATAGTTATGAGACGTGATTGGGTCACTGGGAAAACTACTCGATTTTGGGGCTCGATGCTCTGATTCGGAGGTTATGGGATGCAGTGAATCGCATCGAAAATGCAATTGCAATTGCGAATTGCAACGACCGCATCTGGAAATATAGTTTGCGAAGAAATCTGCCATTAATTCGCTGAGAATTCTTTGCCTAATGAAAATCGACCCTTGCCGATCACTGTAGTCACAGAATCTTATCGACACGTGCGATCATTGAACAAATCGTGTAACCGGCGAAAGATCGTCTCCTTTACGTACGCCAAGTGCCGCTCTACTTCCAATAAGTTCATTCTTACGGAACGATCTCGCGATTACTCGATGATCTCCTGATATGCGGTACGTACATCATGTACCGTGTTTGTAAGAACAGGAAGAGAGAAGGCTAAATGCACACTCGATGCCGTGCAATTTTCTTACGACGATGCACACAGAGTGCATATATACAGAGGTAAATGTATATAGTCATGCAGCGGCTCTCGTGAAAAAATCTAATTCACGTGTTCACGTGTAATGAAGGCTCGATCGATCGCATGTACGCTTATGGATTGATCACAAAACAGAGTCTTCGATCACCGTTGATCATCGGTCTCCGTTTCTGTCCTTATGGCAACAGGTAATCCATCCATGTACTGTATATACCATCGGTTAGTGCATGTATTGGGTCAGTGGGACCGGCTCGATGACCCACAACCACTGGCGGCCTGTTCATTCAAGACTTCCGGACGGCGATGAACGAGACGACGCGTAAGGTGAAATGGTTACGAGCAGCCGTGACGGCAATGTCTGACCAGCTGTATAAAGTCAGTGATTCTCGAGTGGGACAACGCTATACATAATATATATACGAAGCATTCTCTGTCAATTCAGTCAGATTTTTTTTATCATCTCAGACCTAACCTATAATTGAAGGTATCACTGAAAGTCAGTCTATGTAATTTTTTAAGGCAAATTAATTTTTTTTTTTCTACTAAACATATAAAGGGAATTGGAAGTTACTAAAAAAAATGTCTCGATATAAAAGTTATAGATTTTTGGTTGTTTTTGAATGAGTGATTAAAAATAATTTTCACATTTTTTTTTTTTTTCAATGATTTTATGTGACCTGAACAAAAATCGTCGATTTTTGAAATAATCGGTTAAAAAATCTGAAAAAAAAAAATCACATGGACTGCCTTTTAACGGTACTTTGATATGACCAGATATTAGGCAAATCTGAGTTGGCTAAAAAAATTGAATTGACATAGAATGCTTTATAGCATGGCAGCGGAGAGCCGGGTCTTTGGCCCGAACCCGCCAAACAGCTTCGTAATTTATATGCGTGGGTATGCTGACGTAATCCGAAAATACATTTGGGCCCGGGACGTCCGAGGTTCGCGGGCGTTTCGAGCCTGTTACGGAAGCGAATAACGAATCGGGTTTCAAGCGGCAAAGGCCCCGAGCGCATCGAATAATAAAAAGGAAAAATATTGAACGACGAGCCACGATGCCGGACGAACAAACGGTACACGAAACTGCACAGGCTCCTTTACCCGGGGCAACTCTCGTATGTGGGATGAAACGTGACCACGAGACCACGTGGCAACCGGTAGCGCGTGGGCCTTTGCTCTGTGCTCGAATACTCACGAGCTTGCACCGGCGATTACGTGAACCATCTCCGGGATCATATTCCGCGGCGCGTTTAGGGACACGCCGTAATATTCGTGTCCGTAATCGTATACCGATTCGTGAAATTATTTCACGCCGGGTTAACCGATATGGAAAAATCGGCAATTTGACTCGTCAGCGTCAAGCTTAAGATTGGAAATCGGTGTTGGTTAAAATTTCTGCCGAAATTTCCACATTTTATATGATATAATAATAACGATTTATTACCGATTTTTTTAGAAAAAGGTATTCCGATATGGGAAATTGTTCGGTGACGAGTTAGCCGACATGAAAAATTGGCGGGAAACAATTTCCCACTCGTTTTTCATTCACCCGTTCATTTTTTATACGCACAATTAATGTAATTGTCGAAAAGTTGCTTGTCTACGTGGAACTGGAGACGCCGGTTCTTACCGGTTCTTGTTTGTTTCACTGATACAATTAACAATCTCATGTTGAGTCGTTGTTGCGAGGACTTTGGAATTGTTCGTTCTCGTATGACTACGTCGGTTATTCGATATGCGAGACAAGTTTATGATTCAACATATTATTTCGACGTGGCAGCAAAGCGCGAGTAAAAGATACAGTCAGTCGTAGTAGTTTCTTCTCCGCTCGGAAGTTTCTCTAACTAACGAAACTTGATGCCACTGCACTTGTCCGAGTACTACTATGGTACTCGGTACATATATACCGAGTCATACTTGACATGCTATGAGAGGAATTCCTGATACACGAGCTTTTTACTCAGCAAAAGTTCGCAATTCTCTGCGCACTCCCACCTTCCAATTTTCTAGTCAAAGAAAAAATGTATGCTCAGCTTTAGACATTTGATAAAATTTTTGACAAAATTTCACATGTTCTTTCGAATTTCTGGAAGTAAAAAAAAATCCAAAATTCTAACAGTATATAAAAGTATAATATAATAAAATATTTAAGCTTTAATCCGATATTTTTATTTTATTTTTCTGACTCATCAGCAGGAGTGTGAAATTTTTTTGTTTTTTTTTGCATTATCTCGACGTGGCGCGTCATCGACCCGAACGACCAACGGGAAAACTGTGGGACCCGCGTGGGCTTCGGACCCGCGGTTGAATAAATATAAAATTAAAATATTACTCCGGGGATTCGGTAGTTCGTTGATGTGCGAAATCACATAGTCTTGGGCGTGCACGCAGAACATTTTAAACGAGAGTTCTCGCACACTCTCCATCAATATGCTGATTTCGCAGACGTGTTTACCCGCGTTTTTTGTTCACCTTTACGAAATCAACGCCCGCATAATAACGCATTCTCATGCATAATAAACTCCCCGAGAATCGACACGGCTTTTGTTATAATGATTTAATATTGCATAGAATTTTTTATTGCAGAAAATATAGCAAAACAAAGTTGAAAACATTTTTTTTCCATAAAAACTAATAACACAGATTTATTGCTTTATAGAAAAAAAATAACATTTTGCAAATAACAAGAAAAAAAGTGTCGTTTTTTTACTCCCGAACGAAATTTGTTTAAAAAATATCCTTCCAGCGCTAAATAAAAAACGTAAAATATGTAATGAAGTTGATGGACAAAAAAAGGCATTAATTGTCATCGCGGACAAGCAAACCCATAATCGACGAACATGGTTCCCTGTCGTTTAACGGATTATAATCGAAAGCGGTGGTGATTCGAGCTTGACTTTCGGGTCAATGTCCGAAATGGAAGCCAGTCCGCCGTGATCACGACAGTGGAGTTGCAGTGTGCGAACCTAGGGAAGGTTCCATCCATATTCATCGGTTTTGGAGGACAGAATGAAGCGTCGAGAACGACGTCCGCGTTACGAAAACCTTGCTGCTCGGCTGCTGGTTATCGTGTCAGCACGTTGTGATATCCGCTCCGCCCGGATTTTCGGGATGTACTTTGGTCCAGAGCCCTCGTCCTTCCGCGCAGTGCACACACGATCGATTATACGGTAGATCGCCACGAAAATTCCTGTCACGCTTCACCGTAAAGGCACCAATAGAGACGTTCATTATCGACACCAATACACAACGTGTATGGAGTAATTATGTTGCGGTTCGTTTGAAAGAGTAGAAAAGAAAAAAAAAAAAAAATTTACACCCCGAAGAGAAGCAAATTAGTAATGTGTGAAAGAAAAAAAATCATACTAAATTAAAAATCCACAAAATAACAATTCCGACAATAATTTCCGAATGAAATATATTTCAATAACCATCTTTAAGAAAAATATTAATTATGAAAATTGAAGAAAATAAAAAAATTTGTAAGAAAAGAAAAAGTGACATTTTTACTTTTTTTTTTTGTATTGAAGATTTTTTTTTCGGCACTTTGCCGCATAGTCTAGATAGTGAATATTAAAAGAAAACATAAATACAAATGAATTCTCGAATGTACAGCTACTTTTAATTAACACCCGTGACCCGTTGAATATTCGTTATTCCATCGTGATTATAGTGACGATGCACGAACAGAAGTGATTTCGAGCGAAATCTGATCCCTACGGATTAACCCTTGACTCTCCGTTCCATCCAGAGCTACCCACTTACGCTGAGGGCGTAAGGGCGCCCTCATAGAGATCTCAAGTCCTGGGATCGACTATAACTATACTGGGTGCCTTGTGGAAGAGAGCATGCCGCTCGATGTATCCGGCGGTGGTAACCTTTTCTCGTCGTGGTTGAGAGCCGGTTTTATGGGCCTCCCATTAGAATTCTAGTTACGAAACGTGACATCTATATATTTATAGTGCTCATACCGATGTATATATACATATGATTATTTATAGACACTGATACTGCTTAATGGGCCTTTGACTGTCTCTCATTTTTTTACCCTTAAAAAAAAAAAAGTTTTCTTGATTCGCGATGATCTTCGTCAATGATCTCAAACCCAATGAAAAGCAGTGACATTGAGTCAAGGAAATTGGGAACCATTTTCTTCCAAAGGACGTTCACCATGAAAGCAAAGAGGACCATTTGATTGAAATCAATCAAAAACACACACATTTCATCCTCCCATTTCACCGAAGCGATGAAAATCTTTCTGACCATTGAACAAGTGGACACAGATACCGATGCCGTATAATGGTACTGACAGTCGCTGATATTGCTCAGCGGTAGCCATGACAGAGACGGAAATCCGCCGCATTAATACAGTGGTCCAGTGGTCAGGAGTCCATCTGTCCATTGGCCTTTCCTGTGGCGCATCAACGAGTCACTCAACGGTGAGGAAGTCTGGAGAAAAGAACCCTGTCACAGAAGGCGAGCTCGCGCATTCTCATGCGAGGAACTCGTCGCTCTGCATTCCAATTTACGAAGAAACCGGGGGGGAAAAACCGTCCCCTCGTTGGATTCCCGCGAATATCCCCGTATTTTCTTCGATCGCTTCACAAACGTGCATGTAAGGATGAAGAAGGAGTGTACAGTGATAGTGTTTGGTGGGTTGGCTTCACATGCGACGCTATATTCTCATGTATACCTATGTGAGATTCTCGAGACGTGGCGTCTCAGCGAAAGTGAACTCACTCTCAACGACTATGAGCAGCGTGCGCCATGAAGAGCCAGCAGCAAAAGTTTTCCCGGCTGAGAAAGAGGAGGACACACGTTGGTTGGTGTCCATGGTATAAGACTCGAGGAGAGAGAGAGCTGGAAAGTGGGAAGACAAACCAACTTTTCCAGGACTCTTCGTCACGTTCACCCGGTTGACCACTAAAACCCATCGACGACGTTCCCCAGTCTCCAACAGTGAAACTGTGGACTCGTATTCACCGGAGTCGGAGACACTGGGGAAAATGCTTTTGCTTTTCCAGCGAAGGTGCCAGAGCGCACTGGATCCTTTAGTCACGAGACTTCGTTGGCTATTCGCGGACACACTTGTCGTCGAGTGCAGTTGTAGCTTGCTTAGCTTGATCGTATTAGTGGATGTAGAGTAGGATCGTACGTACAGACGCACCACCGTGTTCACGGTTTCTCCGTTCCTCGGCGCTGAAGACAACTGGAATTTCGCACCGAAAACGCGGAGAGTCGAAAATTAATGGGGTGGACTCGGGATAAAGTGCTTTCGGGTTGGGAGAGAGAGGAATAGAATGGAATGACACAGAGCCAAGCGCCGGGCCGGGGCAAAAAGTTGAGGAAAACAAAGTGTTTTTGCGGGAAAGAAGAGGCACGAACAAATGTAGTACCAGATATGTGGACAACTGAGATTCCGTGATGGCTGTAGCGGCGGTGAACACGTTAAAAAATTTGAATTTCAAAATCCGCACGGAATCGAGGTTCAAGCAACTGGATTTGCTGGTAAACCGAGCGATAGTAAGGCTTGGCAGCTCTCGGTTGGCAACATTGGCTGCCGGAACAAATTCAAGGCTGGGTATCTCGTGTAACCTTGGTTTACCGTGACTTTGTATTTTTTGTTTTTTTTTTTTGACGCGGGATCAAGGTTATTTCACGTTACCTAGATTGTATCTAGGATTGCCCCGGTATCATCCAGGAATGCCCAGATTCTATCCAAAACTGGCTAACTTGATCCTGGACTGTCTAGATTCCATCCTGAAGTAACAATCTATCAAATTTATGTCACCAATCACTTTTGTGGTTTGACCAAGTAAACATTATTTTCCACGTACACGGTCCAGGGTTCTGTACGGTAGTTACTTATCAAGGTTCATGAAAACCTGTGAACAACGTTCCGACACAGCATGAATACCGTTTTTCCCATGTATCACCGAGCAAGAAGGAGCAAAAGCTCACGTGAGTGACATTAGCGAAGGTAGTAACGTCATTCAGTAAGCACAACGGTAAGTCAGCCCTGTGTGTCGGGGTAAACGACTACCACTCTTTGTCTACGATGGTACCGAGCTGAAGTTTGATGCGAGCTCACGCCGAGCGTATATTCCCCGGTACCGTTGCTACCTTCCGTCGTATGTGTACGTCCAAATATGCACACGTACACAAACTGTGTATTTCACAGTTTCCATGCCGTGTTTTTACGGGAAAGCAATTACGGCGCTACGCAGTTTTGCTGCACAAGCGTCAGAAAGGCGATTTTTCCTCTCTCGCTCACTCCCTTTGTCCTGCTCATCCTTATTCGTCTGCGCCACAGAACTCGACGTCATGTCTATCTATTTTTATGTCTATGCGATAATGACATTTACCGGTTGTTTTTTTTTGTGTCAAATTAACTTTTGAGGTTATTATCACATGGGCAAATCCAGGCATGGTCAAATAACCCAATGGATTGGATGTTAACGCATTCAGAATTTGACGCAGGTGTTTGCGGTCATATGACCACACCATAAATCATCATGGGGAATACCATGAGTGGAGGAATATGTATGTCTACGCCACAGAATTCCACAGCATGTCTAGCCATTTTTTTGTCTATGCGATAATGACATTTACCCTTTTTTTCGGTTTAAAGATAAATTTTGAGGTTATTAACACATGGGAAAATCTGGGCATGGTCAAATAACCCAGTGAATTGGATTTTAACGCGGTCATATGGTCACACCGTGTATCGCCATGGGAAATACCATGAGTAGATGAATATGTATATGTAATTTATGCATTTGGATTTCCATAAATATTGGAAGGTGCGTTGTAGACTTTTTGAGAGAGAGCTTCTCTGTTGCGACGAGGTTTGCGTTGAAACATGGAAATTTTCTGGTAACACCAAACTACCTCATGCATAATACACTTGTATCGTATCGAATTACATTAATGTCCTCGTAGCCTGTTCGAATTTGACGTTACATTAACATAACCTAAACAGACATCATGTTGATGGAAAGCAATTGGATCCAAAGGTTGACATTACGAGTGATGATCGAAGATGTCGTTATTTCCGACCGAGAAATCAATTAGTGGCCTCTCACAGTTTCGAACGTTCGAAACAAATTTTATTCGCATTTTAAAATACGGCACGAAAAAGTTATGCTCGGAAATAAAAATATAGATGTCACTGACATTCGATATTTTTTTTATTTCAAAAAAAAAAAAATTATGTACGTCGTTAAAAATTAAAGGACAACCAACTTATTAATGAAGTCGTCAAATGTTCATGCTTCTGAAGAGTCATAATTACCCGAAACGAAATAAATTACCGAACATTTCAAAAAACAACCCTTACAATTTTTTTTTGCAAGCTGCTTAGTTCATCACCGGAATATAAAAATATTTAAAAATCCATAGGTTATGTAGATTTTTTTTTACGTCGAGGTAAATTAAATCACGAAAACAGCGGAATCCTTTTTTTTTAATTTTTTGAGATTAAAAAAAATGTTATTAGATTGCTTCTGATATCATATTTTCATCGAAGCAAGCCTTGATCCTAAAATTACCTCGAGGTACGGTAATGGTACCCGAGGGAATTGGCCTAAGTCAATAAACTAATCTCGTGCAGTCGTATCGTAACTAATCAAGTAATCAACGGGCAAATAGTCGCCGCTTGGCCACAAGCACGTCCTCCCTATCTCGCCCTCGTACTTGACGCATACACATCATCGATGATTGCCTGATCAACCTTGCGTTTATGTAGGGCGTCACTTGCCGGTTTCCGAGGGTCGCTATACCTATAATATGGACTAGGAAGCCGACCGTTTTACTGCAGTTTCCTAGTCCAATTCAAATCCCTGGCAGACATTGTCGTGAACCCGCCACGTTCATGAATCAGACATCATGTAATTTTGATAATTGCGCAGCACTGAATAACGTGAGCATTGACAATAATAGCATAATTAATTACCCTGAATATTTGGAACGATTACACATTTAATTTCTTCCTTTGTTGAATGAAATAAACCATTTATCGACGTAAAATTAAATTAATTACTTATTTAATGAATTTTCAAATAAAATAAAACGAATTAATTTTTTTAATTAATTAATTATTTAGACTAATCAATCGATCGTCTATATTGTGTCCATAATTCAATTAAAATGCGATCACAATCCAATGCAAATTGCGTTTATTTACCGACGAATCAGAATACGAATTTAATTACATTGCTATTTTGATTGTGACTCCAGAGGCTGGGAACTCGATTACCATAGCGATGGCCTCAGTTGCCGGGTCCTAAATCTACATCACCTAACCCTTAAGGCACACATTTGTCTTCTTGAGATAACAGCACATGTTGAACCTGACTTTAGTTTATACAGATAATAATGAAAGAAATGAATATTATTTGCATGTACCAGGATCCGTCCGCCATATTGATTTTACAATTTCGCGTGCGCGGTATTAATGATTAAATCGACCACCATTAAATTATACTGTAGAAATTGTGTAATCACCCAAAGCGATTATAGAGGCGATCCGAAAAGCTTGCCGTCCGCCATTCCACGTCAACCTGTCCGCCATTTTGTGAACGCACGACGTTCCGGTCGAAAAATCCTCGAGCATCAACGGCATCACGTGCGATTCGACTTCTTCGGCTCATTGCTAAGCGTGAAGCGAAGCAACTCACTTGAAGTGTCGTACAGTTGACCTCGGAAAGGCCAGTTTGCCGTATGCGGAAGTGCTAAAGCCCAGAACTGAGGGGCCTACGGACGAATGACGTATAGCCGAAATCCCGGCGAGAAAATCTCGACCCAAAAGCTCTTGGCCACTCAGCTCCTCGAATCGCTTTCATATACTCCACGACTACACTAAACGGAGGGAGGACGACGAGGACGCGGGGTCTCTTGCCGTTCCCTCGTCGTCGTGACTGGAATACGCGATTACCGAAGCTACTCCGGTGAGACCAGAGCCCAGAAACGGATTCGAAAAACTTTTTCGAGCCCCGTAAAGTCTTTTCTTTTGCATAACGGCCGTATAAGCTGCGGCATTAGACTTTATACGGTTAACTATGAGAAGACATGAGCCAAATTGATACATTGCTTGACTACATTATTTGCTGACATTGTACAATGGCTATCAGGATAAAAACATTATGACCATCAGGTTGCAATCATTCTGACTATCAGGTCAAAAACATTGTGACCATCAGGTCAAAAAACGTCAACTTTGCTCGGATGATTACGAAACTTTAATTGACTATATCCTCTTCTTCAGCAAGTAATTGCCAATCAGAATTACAAGTACGCGTCATAAACTTCGCACAAGTTCTGTAATGTGATACAATGTAATTGACACAACCCGAAGTTTCGCTGTTTCGAATGTCACAGGTAATGGAACCATGAAATCGCGAGCCTGTCGAATATCGCATTCCACATCCATAATAGACATATTAGTTCATAGACCGCAAAGCCAGTGGAACATGAAACGCATCACTGAACCAAGTATCGAGTAGGCAACGTTAAACTTTACACATTCCTGGGATTTCTCATGAGGTTATATACGTTTTTTTCTTCCTTCTTCTTCTTCTTCTTTCCTTTCTTCTCTTTCCATCTTCGTCTCACTCGATCATCATCGCCACTGAGACGATGTACATCCTCCGAGTACCTGAAGAGCCGAGACCGAAGACTCTTCTGGTGTATACGCAATCGCGGAAGCTTGCGTAAACGGTAACGCATTTATTACCGGGCGTAAAAGTAAAATTACCCACAACTTTATGCTGCGGGAAAACAAGTTTGCGAAGGAGAAGATACTCCTGAAAGAGATATGAAAAAACTGTGGGCGTGGTGGGAGGGAGGGGGGGGGGACGGCAAAATTCTCACCGTGTTTTAGTGGTTACTGAAGCAAAACCGTTTTCGGTATGCACAACGAGAGAGAGAGAGACTCGAACCTGTATCGTAGTATATTCTGCATAACGGTATCATCGTACAAACGAATGAGAACAGTGTGCCTCGCGAATATGCAAACACAACATCAATATAACAATCCGAGTGAGCTATTCAAACAACGTTACGAATTTAAATCCGCACCCACAATTTCAGTTTGTCAGTTGTGGATTCCCGCAACAATGCAAGCTTGAAAAATGGTTATTTTATCATTAACAATAAAGAAATGGTGAATTTTTCTTAGCGCTACCGTCACGTTTTTTTATTTATTATTCCGTAAATTTGACAGGACGTTTGTCGGTATGTCGAGACCTCGTGAAACTCGACATTCATGAGGCGGGAACAAAAAAAGCCAAAAGCACATTTTTACAACCGAGTGAATCTGACTTTCGGTTTGTCAGTTGTGGATTCCCGCAACAATACAAGGCTGAAAAATGGCTATTTTCATTAAAAATAAAGAAATGGTGAATTTTTCTTAGCGCTACCGTCACGTTTTTTATTTATTATTCCGTAAATTTGACAGGACATTTGTCGGTGTGTCGAGACCTCGTGAAACTCGACATTCACGAGGAGGGAACAAAAAAAGCCAAAAGCACATTTTTACAACCGAGTGAATCCGACTTAATCTCCGGTTGTTGGCATTATTTTTGACAGCGGTTGGTTAAAAAACCTCATCCAGTGATGGACACATCAGCCACGCGGGTCATCGACCTCTTTCTCGTGACGTGGGAGGTCCCGTTTTGCTATAATTGCGGACGAGTGTGAGTAGAACGCGATTGCGGAAAAGAGAGGTGCGCGACGGTGTTGGTTTTGTTCGCGTGGGTTTATATCTCGATAATATGTTTCCGTAGGTACTGTTGATGCTGCAACAATAAGCATCCGATGGTCCGATGGATGTGCCGACTCGGAGAACGCGCCCGTGTATTTGTTTGCACAGATAGAAACGAAAACACTCGTAAATACGTTTCGATGTCTATTAAAGCACGAGTGCCATAATATTATTGCTCGTGACAGTGAAGAGCGTCTCCATATAGACCATGACTGACGTAGAGTTTCGCGTTGGACGCGAAATCTCATCCATGAAGTAACATTAAGTGCTACACACGAGGGATTCGCTTTACGATAGCTGTTCTCCATGAGCAATCGATCTTCATTGAATATTTATAAGAACGTACCCACGAACATTTGTCCGTTTATCAGAATACCGGTTGAGATAAATAAATTTGTACCGCTTCGCGGATGTACGTTTTTTGTTCCGCCCCCCGCCCAAAGTTGCGTAAATAAATGTTTGATCGATCGATTGATGGGTTCATTAAAGTTGCATAATGAGAAAGTCGAGGTGACGTCGAAGGCAGACGAGCTTTTGATGCTTTTGTCGGCAAACCTCAAAAGTATATCGAAAAGATTTTCGTCGTCACGTGTGCACGATCCTCCGAGAAAACAAAAGCCGGGAAGTTTATTCCCAGGCAACTTGCCAACTCCTTCACTCGATCGTCAAACAAACTTATCCTCTTCATACTATCCTTGGGGTATCCTCGAGGAAACCCGCATTTGGCTGTCAATCGACGATGTTCAAGGGCTTGGCGTCGATGTTGTCTTACTTACGCCCCCCTGAACAAAAAAAGTGTCTATTCCGCATGTTGGCTTGTCGATTTATCGGATATCGATCAATGAACAAAGGAGAAATTGGATATCACGAGTTCTTGCTAACCGAAGAGATGAACCAACGTCAATGCTGAATGCAATGATTCGGATCATCGCTTCAACGTCTTCGCAAACAAGTGTGCCCCAATCACCATTGGCGTCACGTTATCTCGCCGAAATATTGGCATCTCTTGCATGCCAATGATCCCAATTGCCGCAATGTCATTAATTTCAGTCCTTTTTTTTTTGGATCAAATGAAATTTCGTTGAAAACATTTGAGCCTCTGTACGAGTCGATACCTCGGATCATCGGAAAATGACAAAAAAAATTATCGCACCACCCCTTAACCCATTCCGTCCGATTCGGGGCAACGTCAAACGATGAAAGCGACTGCGCCTTAAAAGACTGCCCGTACATTTTGCCACTACGTAATCCCGGAAAGAAAATTAAAAACTGGGCCATTTGGTTCGCGTGGTCGGAATGATAGGAGAACTCGGAGGTGTGGAAGAGTCAACGACCAGAGTGAAGTAAAACAGCGGTTAATACTGGGTCGCTATGAAAATGGCAAAGAAATGGGGGTGGGAGGAAAAAGTGGGTGAGTGGTAGACGTTATGTACAAAAATGTACACTCACCGTCACGTACCAAGAGAGAGAGAGAACTACCGCAAAGAAACGCAGTGACAAGGAGAACGCCAGAAGAGAGTCGAAGCTCTTTCACTTTGGGCTTTGGGGGAAGGGGTTAGGAATGAAAGCTCGTAGGAGGCTTGCGGACGGGCGAGAAAGAGACGAACGGAGATTTTCCGTGGGTACTCAGTAATTTTGGGCTCTAACGTTCGCGTCGTTCCACTGGCTCGTGGAAGATGGATGCTCCTTTGCCTACTTTCGCTATGCCGTACACTTTCTCACTCTGTCTGACTTACCAACACGAAGAGTCCCTAGTTGTACTATCTACCAACGAGCCAACCACTTTGACGCAAGACCGCACCCGCGTGCTCCGGATTGCTTCTACCTCGTGAAGAGCGATATATACATGCGCTATGCTTTTGGAACGGGGGTCCATTAGCGAAGCCATTTGAATATTTGCAAACCGTGCAAGCCGAGGTATGGAGGTTAAAAAGATGTAATATACTGGCACGTCACTTCCACTCTGGTTTGAAACTGTCGCCAAGCTGGGAGGAGGAGGAGGAGGAGGAGGAGGTGGCGATGGGGGTGAAAGGGGGTGGGTTCTCCGCTGTGGCGAAAGAAACGGGAGACACGAGTGAGCGACGAAAGGAGAGAAAACGTGGGGAACGTGGAGTAGCACAAGAAGGAAGTTGCCACGCTGAAAGACCGAGGGAGTTACGAGAATTTCGCCACTGAGGGAATATATATAACGGCACTACCTGCGCTCGCGCCACTTAAAACTTCAACCCTCTTCTTCGCCGGCCCATGAACCTTTGAACCACAGCGCGAGAGTGACTTATTTCTACTGGGCCCGTCAACAAACGCTAGAAATACATTGAATATTGGCATTTCCTGTGGTCGATATCGAGGCACTTGCGACGTAGTACCGTAAAGTCGTGTTTTTGGATTTAAAAAAAAAAAAGATACGAGAGGCAATAGAGGTGCAGATCTTAGAGATGGATATAATAATTTTTTTCTCTAACGCAGGTAAAATTGACATCGTTAAAATACTTGCGTAATTTTTTTTTTTTTTTTTAACGCTGCGTCTAAAAAATTACACATGCGGGAAAATTTGATATATTTCATGGTGTTGTGGTTAGACCCTCGAAACCCTTTGTTCCCGGGACGGAATGAAAGCAACTCGGTGGATCTCCTCGTAGGGGCATGAAATTTATAGCTACACTCTTTACCTATGTCACCGGCGGCGTACGCTTTCGGTTTTACCTCGTCGCACCTTTTTTGGCTACTCCGCATAATATATGGCAGTGAGAGTATCACGGGGCGTATAGTGTTGACTCTCGGTACTGTAACCGAGAGGGAATCTCTTGAGCCGGGGCGGAGTCTCCAGAGGAAAAGGAAGTGCAGATCGCACGGCCGATTGCGCTTGCGATATCCCACTGCTGCTGCTATACGAGAGAAAAAAAGAAAGAGAGAGAGAAAGGGAGAGAGTTCGCTGGCCGGCAAAAGGTACTCGCTCAACAGACTGACCTCGTCCCTCACTTTTAAACAAGGCACATAAACGCACGCGGCATAAGCGTATGTAAAACGGTAGGAGATCGTATCCTCACTCGAGATATTATATCCTCTTCTTCTCGTACGCTAACCTATACTTGGCTACCTATCTACCCACGTGTAATATCCCCATATGTACATGTGGGATACGTAGTAAGCGTTGCTATGTACACTTGCCATCAGCATCACGAAACGAGAGTTTCTTTCATGGATCGTATAATCGAGAATTATTGGAGCTATATTATACTAAATATCATTGCGTACTTTGAATTTAAGTGAACGAGAGACCATTACGTTTTACTTGGTTAACTTTATTGATCTGGTGCGCGCTGCTTTGAACCGCTCTACACTGTAGAAAAATGTAGTGTGGTCTCTTAAAGGGATTTTGAAGACCTACGCTGTCTCACAAGGGCACTTTGAAAACCTAGGCGGTCTCATAAGAAGATTTTGAAGATCTAGGCGGTCTCATAAGGAAATCTTGAAGGCCTACTGAGTCTCATAAGGGGAATTTAACGAGTTAGGCAGTCTCATAAGCCAAAATTGACGTTTTAGGTAGTCTCATAAGGCGACTTGAAGACCTAGGCAGTCTCATAAGGACATTTTCAAGAATTAGGCAGTCTCATAGAGATACTCAGAGGTCTCACAGCGTGTCTCAGCAGTAGCATGGGTAATAAAAATTCCTTCTCTCGTCTGAAAGGCGGTGACCTTAATTTATGAGGAACTCAATTGCGTAACGGTGTTATACATCACATAATAATTTAATAAACGGCATAAGCGAGAAAAATCCGGGCTCGTACGAGATTCTATCCGAATTCGCACTTCCGGCGTAAATTCCACGAAAGCACCTCGGGCTCCCGAGGATCGGGATAGCAGAAGTTTTAATTCTTAAATTACATCCGGTGCACTTAGCTGTGGAGTAATTAGTTAACATCCGGCTCCGGCTGGCAAGACGATTTGTGAATGACACAGGGTCGAGCAGCAAGAAGTCGAGCGCCCATCCTCCACACTCTTCCATACCTTCTCCATGGTTTCCACGCTGGAGCATAATTTTAAACATTAATTTCACTACCTCACGGAGTTCAATACGTGTATATAAACCGCGTGATCAGATTGACCATAAAAACGTCAGTTTGAAACTCTGACATAGGTAATCTGTTTAAAAAAAAATTTTAACTTCATAATTATCACATCAAATCTACAGAAACTCATCGCTTTTGAATGCACTCAAATAATGGTAAATAGTTTAAGGGCTGCAAAAAATCTCATCAGCAATCTCATCAGCAGTTTAACCGGAAATCTGTACAGATTTGGGAAAATCTGAATATGACTAACGAAGAGATCGGTTGACCTTATAAATTTTCACATTAATTGAAAAGTCCTTCGGTATAATCCTCAAAGGACACTTTTAATTAAAATTTATCAATCTACCAACAAACATCTCGATATTGAACCGGTATTTGTAATAAGCGTGCAAATATTAGCGTAAAAATAATAATAATATACATAACAAGGATTTCAAAAAATTGTTACCATTGACAATTTGCAATATGTGAATGAAGGACCTGTTATTCTTTAATTGGGTTTCGACCCATTAAAAAAATAATAATAAATAAATAAATAAATAAATAAATCGTTTTCGAAAAAATATTAATAGGTCGAAATCACTGCCGGCTTTGCTCTCTCCTCTCCGCGTATGTGCATACTCAATAATTGCGTGCGTATCAAGTGTAGCTGCACATGTCCTCAAAACTGTACAGTGATCGGTACTCAAATAAAAGACCAAACATCAGTTATTGGCAGCTCTTTCCGTCAAGTGCTTTCCATGTGTAGTGGTAATGATTGGTAGTTAGCCGATAGCTATGCTCCATGTTCCATTAATGCACCGCGCTTTCTAGTAGTTGCCCTGCCACTAGAGGCTCTCTCGTCGCTCCAAGTTCATACTGTCTCTCCATCCTCCACTTCAGCTGCCGCTCCTCCTTCCCCACATTTCGATCCGATTAGATATCCGCATCTCGTAATATACGGCAGTAATCTGCATGATGAGAGTCTCTGCTGTTGGGCTTTGCTCTCCGGTACAGTACAATCCGCATAACAAGCATTCTCCGTCAAATCAGCCATTTTATTTTTCGACCATCTCAGTTCCGCCCGATAATATGGTCATACCAAAGTACCACCAAAAGACATCCTCCCGGATTTTTTTGCCATTTTTTTAACCCGATATGTCAAAAATCACCGTTTTTTCACATTCCGCTAATAATATTTATTTTTGATTTATACAATAATTACCCCGTTTATCGATAATAAATCAGTGTTACCAGAGCGTGAAAATTACGTCAAACGTCCAATTCAATTGGGAAGACAAAACTTCTGTATGGAGATTTAAAAAAAATTTGTGTTTTTTAATATGTATATTTAAAGATCTGAATAAAATTCGTATGGGGTGGTTTTTAGGGGTGCTTTGATATAGCCAATTATGGGGCGGATCCAAGATGGTCGGGAAAAAAATGGCTTTATTGGCAGAGAATGCTTCATATGGCGTTTCATTGCTGCGCCGTTACGGACTAACACAGGAGTCGAGTGTGCTTCGACGAGGGGTGGAATTGAATATGAAAATTTGCGTAATAGTTACGAGAGGGCTTCGGCTAGTGATGAAGTCGGTAGGGGATCGTCAAGTGGAAAATAAACGAGCGATTGACAATGCGATAAAGTTTAAAACGGTCATAGGAGAAAATTCCGAGGGGAGGAAAAAAAAATCCGGTTCAAGTGGCTTGTACACGCTACGTACGCAAGTGGACTTTGAGAGGTACAAATGCTCTGGCAAAAAGTGCTGAACCTTCTAATAAGGAAATTATATTTTGTGACCTGAAAACTCCTGGAGTTTCGTTTGCTCGTGGTGAAAGCTTTGTTTTTCAGGAAAAACAAATTATGATTTGCTTGCGGGGTACTCAAAATTGTGGACCATATGTGATTGCAGTAAAATGAACAATCTCGAAAAGGTCACTCTACCTTTTCACGGGGGATCCAAATTAAATGACATTATTCGTAAGCAGGCAAGGCAATACCTTGGTGAATGAGGCTCGCGCGCAGCTATTTGCATGCAACACTTCCGGGTTCGATACTCGATCGACACCGATGGAATTTCTTCCATTTTCCGTTATCTCGGCTCGCACACCATCTCAAATAATGAAAATACCTTGGGTTGATAAGGCTTGTGGTTGGAGTGACCTCCGGTGGTCTTCCAGGTGGTTCCCACCGCTTGTCTTGGAGAACCAATAACCCTGATCAAAGTTGCCTTAGTGATGGTCGACATGGTCCGGATGTACAACTTGAAGTCATTCCCGATGAAGAATTTGTCGTTGGTTCAAGTGTCAACTCCATCTGAGCACTTTGACTAACCTCAAAGTCTCGAATGCCATGCAAATCGTTTTTGACAAATGGCAATGTCGATGTTCGGATGTTGATGGATTGCATAATTCGGTATTCTTCATTCGGTAATCATACAAATTGGGATAAAGAGGTACTGGAGGCTGCTCTACGTACGGTCAGCGTGCGGCGAGTGCGCGCCTCGGACAGCGGTCTAAAAAGCTTGCCAGCAAGGAAACTATGAAGTTGTTAGTCACGCTTCCCAGAGTCAAGCATCTCGCTTGACCGGAGCTGAGGGAACACTCTGCCGCTTTTGCCTCGGTCGTGGCTGACGCGAGGTCCTTAGACCGACGCCGAGGCGGCGAGCTGGTCCGCCTCCACCCCGTCAGCCTTGTTATCTTCGAGCACCGATTCGAGAGTCTTTAATTATACACGCCGGAAGCACGGCGACTAAGCCGACTAGAACACAATTTTATATTTTACGACAGGCCACACGGATACGACGGAAGATATATGACGAGGAAGGGAACACATCTTTTGAGGTTAAAAATTGAGATGTTAGGTTATTATCTTTATTACCAGGGAAATTCAAGAGCCTAACCGATCACTGCGAATTTAGTTTAGTTGCATGACAGGCAAAATTCAAACTTTCCAGATGTTCTGGGGTCACCGTGGTCGTGGGGTTGCCGAGGTCGCTGATTACGAATTTCAACTCGAAATTCCGCAATTCAAAATGGCGGTGCAATGCAAATGGCGGACGGATATCAAAAAGGTTATTCGATCTCGATGAAACTTGATGTTCCAGGGTTTTTGAGATCGCTGATTACGAATCTGAACTTGAAATGTGCAAATACAAAATGGCTGATCCAAAATGGCGACTGATATTATCGAAGTCATGCGATTTCGATGAAATTTGGAATTCTGAGGTTTCGGAGGTCGCTGGTTACGAATCTGAAGTTGAAATTCGAAAATTCAAAATGGCGGGTCAGGGGAAACGGCAAACGTGAAATTAGTTGCTTGCATGAGAGGCAAAACGGGAACGTTGTCGATGTACTGAAGTCGCACCGAAGAACGGACGAAGCTCGTTCTCGTTGACTTTGCTCGCTCCTATAATGAAGCATCTGTACTTCCGCAATTCCGCTGCTCCCGCTTTTCTTCCTCGTGTCTTCCGCCGCTGTTTTGACTCTCACGCTATGTTTTATACCGTATATTGCCTTGAGTACGTATCACGGGATTGTCTCTGTCCCGGTCTCACTCTCGGTCGTACTACCGACGACGACATTATACGACAGGACAAGAGCAGATCGGCGGAGACAGTAAAACTCGGTGTGGAAACAGAAAGAACGCGGAATTTTACGATCTCGGAGAGCCGGTGACCCAGCAATACTATTGCCGGCAACTCCCAGCGCCGAGTATTGAAACGAAGACCTTTTGGAGTTTAGAATTACGGGAAATTGTCGACGGAACGGCGTACACACTTCGTCCGGTGCTCCCAGGAGAATCTACTTATTTACTGGGGGAACTTATTTCCTTTCCGGGTTTATGCCGATGTTCTTCGAAATTGAGTTACCAACCGAACGTTCCGCGTTCCCGAATTAACTTGAATTGTCCGCTCAATTGCAATCGATATTTATATACGACCATGATTAAGAGCCTCGCTGCACTGGCTATCACAAAAGAGATGTTTATGGGAACGTTGGAAAGTAATGTGTGGGAAAATTACGACAAACGCTTAGCCATTTTGTAGTTCTGCCATTATTGTTGCAAGTGAAAATAAATGCGGTTGTAACCTGGTTAACTGATTTCATCTAGTGGGTCATCCGATGAATTTCACCTCCTGATCAAAGGAGAATCATTTGATCCTGAAAAATTTCAATGATCCGTGTTGATCCGTATACATTTTTTTTAGGTTACAAAAAAATGAACTTTTTGAAATCGACCTTTTGAGCCTTGAAAAAATTCAAATTGAGGTGAAAAAAAAAATTCCAAAAGATAAGAATTGTAGCCTACAAATTTCACGTATACTTTCTTACATTTAATTACTCTGAAAAATTCAAATCTAATGAATATTTTTGTTGTATGTTTCAGGTGAGTTAACGCAGAATTCATTTATTTCCATTTTTCTAACGGCGGTGAGTAATCGAATATTGATACCAACAGATCAATTTGATCTGATTGAGATTTTAATAGTTTTTATACTGCAGTCGATCAACTGAATTTATGCACGTAACCCAATTTTTAAGTTAGATTCAAATTTCCCGCGAAAAGTTATCAATATAATGGCGATTCGTGACCTCTGCATCCTTGGAATATCTCTTCGCTGTTAGATGACATCACACCCGCCTTGAAGTTCTTGAAGAGCCCTGCAAATTCATGAGAGACTATTTTTACGTTTCTCTCATTATTATTATTATTATTATTATTACCACGCTCGTCATTTTACCGTACAGTCTTGTTGCTTCCGTATATAATGTCGGCCTCGAGATCACGACGCCGGTGATGCGCTTCCGGTTTCAACATTCGAGCCTCAATTCGCTATATATTTACCCTTTAAAAGTGCATACCTTCGTTTTTTCTAACTTTAAAGGTTATCTATTCTTCGAAGAGTACGATCCGATCGCTTGAAGAAGTGGAGCCACTGTCAGGTTTCCAAGTACCCGGTTTCATAGCTGAGAAGACATTCGAGGCTCCTCTTGAATTTATCGTCAACGCGATCGAGTTACCGGTTCTCGTCGTCCCTCGTTACTGTCCTTACACGAAAGTCCTTACGAAATTTTCTTCACGAAGAAAAATGGTGAATCTACAAAATTTTTCAAACGTCCTACCTAAAAATCAAAAATATAAGGAACCTTGACCTTGACCCACAAAAAAAAAATGTAAAAAAATTACCGATCTTGCGATCGTCGAATTTTTGCTGCGATAAATATTTCTTCCGGACAAAAATCGTCAACCACGTGACAAGAGATCAAAAAACGTCCACGACAAAATGTCCCGTGTCTCTCTTCCTGACTTACGCAATTTTATAATGGCCGATACACGAAGTAGCGATCGTATGCACCTGATGCACTGTGCAAGTCTATCCGCGTGTATTATCCGCTTATAGAATTTACCGTGCGCAGCCAAGAGGCTCCAACCCTTCGGCTGATCTTTCGCGCTAATGAGCTTGTAATATTTACGTCATTCACGTGACGGCAAGGTTGTTCACACCGAGTCAAGTGCGTAATCGTGTGCGAGAAAGCGAGAGGGTTAAGAGTGTGCGGAAAACAGAAAGCGACAAGGCTATGCGATCTAAGGCTTCTTCAGCATATACGCCGTAAAACTCTTCAGGAACTGAACGCACATGCACGGGACTTTCAATGATACCCGAGAGCCGAGGAAATGTTCTTTGCCGTCTTCACCTCGTGTTCCGCCTCGTTAACCCCGTTACCATAATATTTTGCTTCTATTAAAAAAATAGTAATCAAAATCCACTCATGAGGAAACGCATGAGGTACGATAAATTTTTAAGACAAACGTTATGAAATTTGTTCTTGTTAGTTCTAATGAAAAATTGTTCGATTCAATGAATTGATTCGAAATTACTAAAATTTTGTCCATGAATTTTTATTTATTTTTTCATTGATTTAAAATTGACTTTATAATATTTGAATAGCTGTAATCAAGTAATTAGGTGATAATGTCCCGAATTCGTTACCCTGAAGACCCTCCGCACATGCGAAAGGTGCAGTGACTCTGTTCATTATTTCAATTTTTTTTTTTTGGTTAGCTCATTTGTTTATTAATTAACCGCGTTGTTTCGGTCCAGGAGTTCTCAATTTTTTTTTTTTAATTTCCTTTCAGTGGAAATGAAAGCTCTTGGGGCGACAGACTGTGGAACGAAGCAGGAAATGTGATTTTTAATTCACGTGAAACAAAGATTTCTTTTAATTAAGCCCTCTTAAGGCCTGATTTTGATTAGTTTGCCCGCAATAACGTAATCAAGATATCAATTGGTGAGGAAAGTTGGTCGAACATCCGTGTGCCATTTTCTCGGGAAATTGATCCTTTCCGAATTCGATCATCGGTCATGTTCTCCACTACATTTCACCTTTATCTCGAATTATGCGTTTCGTTTAATTCGCTAAAGTAGAGAGACGACACACAAACAGATTCTACGGATAGCCGGTAAATTCTGTACTTTAGATTGTATTAGGAAGAGCCAGTATCCTGGATCGCGCACTGGCGGGTGTCCCACATAAATCTCAGTGTCACGTATGAACGTACCTAGAGATTCGCGAATTCTGTGACCCGCACGCGGTTATTCATTTTCTCGAGTGCATCTATCCAGGATGGATCCCCGATGAAATATTTATCTTTCTTTCGCTTCCTCGTTCGTTCCTTCTCGCTGCATTCTCAGATCCTCTTCTTTCTGCACAGTAGTGCCTATACACTCATACATACGGGCCATTCCCCGCCAACTCGGCCTCGATCCGACCCTCGACCTCTCGGATTTCATCCCCGATTTTTTATGACATTATTCCATCTTCAAAAGACCCGCACAATTTTTAAATAAATTTTTGAAAAATTATTTACATTTTTTAATTAACAATTACGAATGTATCGATGAAGTGAAATTCTCATAAATTCCTATATTATGTATCAATATTTTCGAACTTCGGTTCGAAGTGCTTACATTTTTTATTTACGATTTAGAAAAATACAAAATTGAAAAATTTCACGCACCAATTTTTTTTTTTTTCATTTTTCGTAACGGAGAATATTTCTTTTTTCAAAAAAATAGAAACGCACTCCGAAACATTTTGTGTCTAAGCTTTAAAAAATGTTGATACGTGATGCAGGATTTTTAATTGTTGAAAAAAAAATTAATAAAAATCGTGCTTCTCAGAGATGAGACGGTGAGAAAAAAAATCGGGGATGAAATTGGAGAGGCCGAGTGTCTGAGTCGGGTCGATTCGATGCGGAATGGCCCATATGTATAGCCATACAGTGGTTATATCTCTTTCGTCACTCGTTTCCCGCGAGTTTCTTGCCAGGCATTGCGTTCAGGCGAGCACATCGGGCAGGCAAGCAGACATTCAGCAACGCGCCGACCGAGGAACGAATCTCGATGTCCTCGAAACTCGCGCTCGTCGATTTCACGGAAGCACGTACGAAGCTTCCCTCGATTCCGCTGCTTTCGTTGAGCTTAGCCAGTGGACACTCTTCTCTCTCTTTCTCTCCTTCTCTCTTTGAGTATCTCATGTACTTGCATCTCCAGAGTTCACAGTGAACATACATAAATAGCGCCAGTACCTCCACCTTCTTCACTATTGCTGTCAGATCGCCAAAGATGATCCTCCGTAAGGTCTGAACGTCACTGGTCCTCTGCCGCATCGTGCATCACTGCAAGTGCATCTCAAAAACGAATGTGCACGACCCACTGTATTTATTTCCGCATAGAGTCAATTGTGTCAGCCTGGAAAAAAAAAAATGTATGGAGAACGTTGGATATCATTGAAAATATGGTGATCATTTTTGGAAGACTTAATTTTTTCAAGGAGGAAGCTTTGGGAAAAATAAAAAAATAATGAGGAAATAAAATGTGCAAGGTTCAACTTTGTTTAAAAATAAATTTAAGCGAAATTTGAGTGCGGGAAAAAATAAAATAAACGAGAAATCTTGAATGTATCGTCGAAATATCGTAGCGACAAGTGTGATTTTTTCCGGAATTGTCGAATGGTTCCCCTTGAAAATCCCGGAATAAATGAACTAGTTCACCGTGACAGTTTTCCTCTTATTCGCAGGCACAACTGATGCACAAGTAGAATTGATCCAGTGGAACGAAAATTTATCTTCGTTAAAATTTGATTGGTCAAATAATAACGACTGTTATCGTCGACGCGGCTAACGAGCTGTACGTCAATTTCAAAACGATTGAAAAACAGTTGTCAATTTACGAGCGAGTTAGTTCAATTGATGAAGTACGTGAACTAGCGCGTGTATTTCGAAACCCACTTTTTGTCTTCAGCTTCGCACAATAAACGACCGCGCGACGAAATAATTTACCGATTGTCATCCAACTTAATTCGGGTGTCGAAAATTTTATTAAACGGCTTTTCATTTTCACAATCGTTCATGAAGAGGCCAAAATCAATGAGAATACCTCACACAGGTAGTCCATTAAAAAAAGTGAAAGACCCTGAAGAGTAAAAGTGAAAAATGTGACGTTTTACATATTTTTGCTTTGGTAAAATCGGTAAAAAAATGTATCGGTATATTTCGCTCAAATTAAATGCCTCCGTTTGACGGTTTTTCCGCTTGAATTCGTTAGGATTCCTCGTGAATAGCCTGGAGTCGTATCTCGGTGAGGAATTTCAGTGTTCGAATCGTAAAATCGCAAATGCCCAGCGAAGCCTGTGAGAATAACGTGTACAACCTTAACGCGAACCGATTCCCTGTTGGTCTGGGTTGTCTTCACCGTTTACAGTCAAAATTGCTCAATTTGAGACTCGATTCCGGGTCCCGGAATCGCTTATAGCCCTTTCCTCATCCTCATTCGGATATTCAAGTGCCATGACGCCTAACCGCAGAAATTTTAAGCTCGAAACGGATGGTCCCGCAGTCGTTTCGTATTATTATTACTCTCCTCGACTGATTGCTCAATTTGAAACGTTGAAATTGCTCAAATTTCATGTCCACAGTCCAAGAGCAATCCTTGCCCATCACGTAATATCCATACGTTTATAACATCCATTACTGAGTAAAGTAAAATTTTCAGTACGCTTGCATGGAGGTCAATGAACGCTTAAGATTGTAAAAATATGCCCCGGATGAAAAAAACGATTTAATTGCGAGTCTTTCCGGAGGTTGGATAATACAATAGACCCTGAAATGTACCTTCGCCTCTCGAAATTACCGGTTTCGTGAGAGTTCTTCCTAAAATAAATCGCCGACCGATTTTTCGGAGGGCCAAAGGTCAAAAGAGGGAATTTCCTCGTTCAACCCATTACCGACCGCTGTCAACGAAGCGTGTAGATCGGCTAACCCATCATCAACGAAAACCGTTGGAAGACCAAAAAAAAATACCGATTCGAGTCGTTCTTCGCATTGCCCAATAATTTGACAGGTATTCCGGTTCAACGTTTATTTCGGTAGGTTCACGAAAAATACACAGAGAGGGCAGAGGGCGCGCAAAGCATATTTTTTTCGCCTTAACGATCACTTATCGGGATCAGCCACGATCTCCGATATGTGAGATTCAAAAAATAGAGATCGGTATTGAAATTCGAATCTGAGTACTTGAAGAGCTAGAGGTTACAATATTATCGTCCTGATTTTAAGTGCCGATACTCAAAATAGTAAAAAATAAAAAATAAAACCCAAAAAAGCGAAAAGTAAAAATATATAAAAATACACGATATATCGAAGACATTTTGAAAAATCACTGAAAATCTACGTTCTACATTTGAGCTTAAAAAAATGTCTATCCACTAGATGTCGTTACTCATGCCTTGATTTTTTATAATTTACGGTTGCTAAATTTGCTGTTAAATTTTGCCCTATCGAAACGATTCTGTAATTGGCTCGTGCTTATCCTCGTTTATGGAAGAGGCACGACCTCTTAACGCCGTGAAAGAAGATTTATAAATGCGTCCACCATCTTGATCACTCTTCGGTATAACTAACGGTGAATGCAATTAATTTCACCTCATACCCCACGAGGAAAAAGATAAGAGCGTGAAAGATTAACGAAAGAGATCCACGTGGCGCTTCCATTCACGCCTGAAGTCTTCAATTACGGGGCCCGGAGCTCACTACGAGGGCTTCTCACACGTAGAGCCCGCTTTAACTCGCTCGGGCAAACGGATGTTCACCTCGGCGGAGAGGACGCATAATTTTTCGAACACTGTAAGACCGGTAAGTTCAGTCGAAGAGCATGCTGAAGAAGAAGGGCCCCAGACGAAGAGTGGAGTGATAGCTTTTTTTATCCAGCTCCACCAAATTATTAAACGCTGGGTCCTAAAAATCCATTACCCTAATTTCACAGAGTTCATTACCATTTAGAAAATTATCCACCAATTTTTTTCATTTCCAGAAACGAATTATCTACCCAATTGAGTAAACTCAAAAATTAATTATATAAAAAAATTTTGTTGAAAAAAAATATTTTGATAAACCAATTTTCCATAATAAAAAAAAATACAAACTCAATCTACTTCCGCAGCGTATTAACAAAAAATATTATTTTATCGATACAAAATAACGCGACGGAAATTCAAGTGATCATCGACACGAGCCAAAGGTGACTTTTTCCAAAAATCCTCGGGAAATAACTGTCCAATAGCCAGACAAATGACCAATGAAATTAGTGAGAGAAGTGATAAATCGATTCCCTTAATTCCCGAAGAGTTTTGCACCAGTGCAATCAGATGAAAAGTACGAGTCAGCGGGAGGACGACAAACGAAAGCGCCATCAGCGGCTTCGCTTTCCTTCGCGAAGGGAGAAAACAACCGAGGAAAGTCAGGATATATATCGTTGGGGGGGATGAAGAAGAAGAGGCGGTGCGGGAAAGTGAAGGGCAGAAGGCGGAGGAATGAGGAAAAGTCGTAGCTAACCGTATGAGAGAATATAAGAAGTATATAAATAGAGGAAGACGAAGTGAACTGTAGGGGGCGCTGGCATGAGAGGTAGACGTCGCTCGGTCCCGGCAGGTGTACCCAGGGGGCTATTAACCGTTGGCAAACAATGATCTAGAAGCGGAAGTAACAGTGGGTTCTCCACCGCGTCCTCTTATCGGAATTCCCGTCTCGGCACCGGCGAACCGAGGGCGACATCCAACTTCACCGTAAGACGAGGAGACGGGAATGAAGAGGAAGAGGGAGGAGGAAGGGTACCCAGCGGTACGATAAGGAAGATTCTTTTGAGAGGCCGCCTAATTGGGAACCACCATAAGGCCGAGTCGACGACGTCCAAGAAGAAGTCGCATTGCCCGGAGACGATCGAGTCCCATGGCAGTTCATGAAGAATTTATTCTTCATGGTATATCGAGTGCCCCTCCAAAGCCGCGTAAATTTGCTCGCCACTTAAATCGCCAATCTCATTGCATTTTATATTTCATCGATGAGCTTCCGGTGATGAATTATATTTCGGATTTAATTATCGCGAAATATTGAATTTGCATGGTGAAAAATATTGAAAGGTTTGACGGGGATAATTAAAAAAAAAAAAGTAAGACAGTAGTTTCATCAATTCGTTCGCTGTCTTCGTGTCTCACTTTTTCTCTTCTTCTTCACTTCGTTTGTATTTACAGATCTAATGAAATTCTGCGTTTCAATGAAAATATAGTCCGTGATTACTCCGGGGACGTCGTTGATGTTGTTGTCATTTTTTTTTTTTTTTTTTTTTTTCAGTCTGCCGAAGAAAGTAATAATAGGATTCCCTTGATCCTCCGAGTTATTAGGTGGCGGACAACAACAACTCCACTCGCAACTTTCTTCGTCGGGTTAATTTTGACCGTAACTGAAATATACGATTTTTTTTTTCCCACTCGCAGTCGTTCATAAATCGTTGATTTCAGATCCAATTCATTTATTTTCTACATCGTTTGGTACCTTTTCATCTGGTCCCAAGTTTCCTGCTCGAGTATCATCTCTTCATGATCCTCGGTGAAGATTGGATAAGCTGAAAAGTAAATGCGAAGAGGCTGGATTTTACCCTTGGGGACACTTGGGCGTATCATTCCCGTTAATACGTTAAGACTCCCGAGCGAAATGTGCAACATGTATCCCATATTCTCGTGGCCGTTTTGTGCTCTGTCTTCAGCAACGCTCATCATAATATATGGTACCACCTCATATGGCTTATTAGGCTCGATTCAGGAGGGTCTGCCAGTTCCTTGGCATTTTATCTGAACATCTCTCACTTTTCTTACAATCCGCCAACGCGGACTATGTGTGTGCATAGGCACAGAGAAATAATGTTTACGGAAGGCTGAGTGCATCGCACACACGAACTTCCTCGTTGCACGTGAGCGAGAGTCGTATCGACGCTGAGAAAACCTCGTTTTTCATATCAAGACTCCTCACTTTTTCGCTCGTTCACGCTGCTAGGCCTGCATACGAGAACGCATCCCGAGGTGCACGCATCTTCTTCCACCGCTCGTTGCGCTTTCGAGTGCAACAGTGCATCTACGGTGCAGCAGAGTCTGCGCCCTGCAATACGTAATATGATGGTGGTTGCGACGTTTTTATTTTAAATATATTTTTTGGATCTAGGAGAGATTTTTGGGAAGGTGGAAAATAATTTCGGGACCTGGGAAAGATTTTTGGGAAACTGAGTGACATTTTGGCGATCTGGGGACCATTTTGAAAATCCAGGAAATGTGGGAAACATTTTTCCACAATTTCATAGGAAAATCGGGCACGACGAATTTTTCAAGTTTCAATGTATCGAGCGAGCCAATATCGCTGCAAAATTTCGGAAAACCTGTACACATTGCAGTGTCAAATAGCTGGGCCATTGACTCGACGTACCGTCGAAGAGTCAGCGAGATCCTCATTCAGTTCTGATGCTATTCCTCAAATCCGCGAAATGTTATATTTAGGTTCGGTGGCTTTGTGGTTGAATCGCAAAGGAGAAACTATGAGAGTCAAAGAAGAGTTGAGAGTAAAGCTTTTCCTTGCCGTGTACCCTTAGTCCGCTCGTCGTCGTCGTCGTCGTCGTCGACGTCGTCGCATTCCTTCTATTTCCCAGCATAATCAAGCACGAGTCCCATCCGCTACATTCCGCTTGTACTCTCATCCTCCCTTATGTATGTCTGCGCCATATATATATATGTATTTTTTTCTGCTTTCATCGTCCAAGAGCTGCTCATACAGAGCGTCACGCGTTCCAGCTCTCTTGCGGTACGAGAATTGAAAGCATGAATATTCATGCAACGCGGAAATAGGTATAGCGGTGGAATGGTGGATTATTTAACTCGAGCTTGTGCGAGACTAAAAGATTTCCGGGGCGGGGGAGGGGGGGGGAGGGGAGGGGGAGGACGAGACAAGTGGGACGGGCGCCTATTTCAACGCTACCTAAAAGCACGTGCGGAAAATTCTAGACGTAAGGGCGAGTACGACTAGCGTCAATTACAGCTACCACCAGAGTTACGGATTCTTGAAAGCTCATGAATTCAGATGCGCGTCGAAAGCTCCTTAACCTCTGCTGGCTATTGCTTTCGCTGGCTGTTGCCGTTGGTACTGCCGCACGTAACGCAACTTGCGTATACGCGATACTTTGGAACAGTGGAATCCTGCGTAATTGGCAAACCGTATTTTCATCCCCGGGCCAAAAAATGTCGGACGGATTTTTCGAAAATACCGAATACATTTTTTTAATTCCGAGATAGATTTTTTTGAATTCTAGGATAGATTTTTATAAATATGAAATAGATTCTTTGGAGCCTTGGATCATAGATTCCTTGAAATTTGGAATGACAGATAAATTATTGTAATTACACCGAGGAATGATAGTCAAATTTTTTTTTTTTTTTTTCGTTTTTACCTTTCCCTAACGATTTTCCATTGCATTGTCGTTTTCATTGATTGTGCACCGTGCTGAGTTGACTATTGCACGGTCTTTGCACATACTAAGATAGGAGAGGTTTCACTGTATCAGGACAAGTGCAAAGAGCAGGTAAGAGTAAAGCAAACTGTACAGGTGCGCGGTTGAATGCAAACCGCCTTTGTTTGTTAATTTTAAAGCGACGGAGAACAAGGGGCGTCGTGGTACATCGGAGATGCACTTTCGCGCGGATTTGCAAATTGAAAGGATCCTCGGTATAGAGATAGGTACATGGAATTGAGGGCCGGAGCTTGGCACGGCCAGGACATTTCCGCTCCCCTCCGCGAGCCGATAAACTGTAGCGAAATATTCGAGTTCTCCGAAGCAGAGAACCTTTTGATAAACACGCTTTTCGCACGAGCGACTACCGATTTATCGTCGTTTTATTCAATTCCCCGCGAAACGTAACTTAACCCGAAACTCTTGATAAACTTTCGGTCAACTAAAACTCCGGTCTACGTTGAAATCGAAAATCGTGCTAACTCTAGCCTGATATTGCCAATTCTCCGGCCAATGCTTGATGTTCAATTGTTGAAAACCCGATCCGAGCGCACGATCTAATTAGCCATCGACTCGGAATTGCCCATAGCGAGTGGATTCCCGGATCATAAACTCAATCACTTGATTCAATATCGATTTACAAAAACAATTTATGTACGACTCTTCACAAAGTGGTTGATAATTGAAATTCAGGTAACCGTGAATAATTGGGGGGGGATTACCGATAATTCGATCTTCGTTCGAACAAAAATGTCACACTTAAAACAAAAAATGTATGGTCGAAAATCTGGACATCACGATTACCGAGTGTGAAGTGAAATGGTCCAAGTACTTATGGTTGTCTGTGAATGTTGGTATTTGGATTAATTTTTATTAAAAAAAAAATGATATTTATACAACGCGCCAAAGTAAAATATTTTGTTTCGCCTGACATTAGCAATTTGAGTTGACCCGTTATTATATCAGCTGGCTGAGACTCATTCTTGGGGGGGGGGGGTCGAATGAATTTCCCCACGGAAGCATGACAAATCGGTATCCATTGATTGAAGTCACGATAACAGTGCTATATCCCGTTATTTGTTCGCAGCCAATCGTTCAATGCAGCAATGTGGCTATTCCACATTGCGATCGGAAATAGGTGGTGTACTGGGCTATCCAGAATGACCGGCGTGACCTGTTCGGGCTTTCTCGAAATACTCAACCTTCCGATGCATGATTTTGCCGCGTAATACAGGATTTCACGAGATTCCCGTGTGCGATATAACTGCATCATCGATAGCCAGAAATGCAAACGCCATTAACATTCCAACATGCAATGCATACTTAAATCCCGGCCCGATAGCCCTTCGAACCAATTATCATCTGACAAGGGTTCATCGCTGCGAAATCGCTTTCACGTAATTTTTTTTTCCGCACAGCCAAAATTTTGTTTTCGTACTTCTATTTTACGCCACGTAATGTCAAAATTGTCCAATGACCAATTTTCCAACGCCGACTTGACCAGCACTTTTGGCTTTTGGAATGCTGGATTGGATGTCGATGACGTTCGCCACCAAGTCCTCAGCACAAAATGATCTCTAGGGCTGTGACCTTGGAATGCGAAGAGAGTGAAAAATGGGACAATATCGAGTGCAAATGTAAAAAAATCGTGACCGGTACCTAGGGAGCAATGATAATTATCTCCAGTCATGCGCCCCAATGAGAAGAAGAGCCATTTCAAGCCAACTATCCGAGGCAGATGACGCGTGAGGTAATGATTCACTGTCCGGTACGTAGCACGTATTACGTTGGAGGCGTATAACTAGTGTACAGTTGAGGGGGTTTGCCGAGATGCAACGGAGGGACACGATAGCCTGCTGGGAACGTTGGCAGGCATTTATCGTCGTCGCTGCTAATTGACACGTTCGTTTCACAGCAGCAGCTGCGGTAGCAGCACCACCAGCAGCATCAGCATCAGAAACCATTGGGTGCATATATGCGAATGCATATAAGTCGACGTTGCATCATAGCGGTCCTGTTGATTGTCAGAAAGAAGCTAACAATGCAGTTAGTTCCGTACCCGGTGACCCAAAGTTGCTAAGGCAACCACCACCACCACCGCCCTGTCATCGCCCTTTAATTAGAGTCCTCGGTAGTTGTATATTGGCCGAAGAGAAGAGATAGGGCTGCAGCTGGGCCTTTGAGGGCTGCAGTCATTCTCACAATACCTCCACAACAAACTCCCCGGCTCTTAGCAAAGTACCGAGGCACTATTCCCTTTCCTCGAATGCCCTGGTATGCTTGACTCTCTCTCTATCTACTCCATCCCTTGCGCTCCTTCTCCATCCTAGCTTTCTTCATCTGTTCGAGAGTTACCGAACACGTACACAGTCTTGTTCTCATTCTCGTTCATTCCATTTCCTTGGGCCTTCTATCTCCCTCTCGGTTTGCCCCTCAATTTTCTTCATGAGAACTCTCGCGATACCAACACCCGAGCGCCGAGGCCAACACTGCATTCGCCTCCTGACCAACTTGCTTGAAAAACATTTCCCGGCGAACTTTCATTAAACTGGAACTGTGTAACGCTGGGGGGAAGCCGAAGGGAGGAAGGACAGGGCGGGAGGAAGAGGCACGGAGAAGGCCACGAGAGGATGGTGCCCTTATCTCGAAACTTGGTTCAATGAGATAAAACGTGGAGAAGTGCTCGCACGGACCCTACAGCGCAGCCAGAGGCCGATTCCGACCCACCAAAGCAAGACATAGGGCCGGTCTCCTGTGTTCAAGTGACTATACCTGTACTGCAGTTACCCGAGGATATGTTCAACAGCAGCAACCCGGAGTAGCAGAAACGTCGCAACTTATGCGGGCGATTAATGATTCCGAGGTAACGAGCCCGAGAGCGGAACAGGGAGGAACGAGCTTGACAGGTTTCTCTCGCCCAATGGTAATTTTCCCACCACTCCGAGCCTCTCCCGGGGATCCCTGGAATAAGTTAGAAAAAAGATTAGCGTCAAGATGTGAATTTATGGGTTTATGGGAGGGCCGGTGAGATCCGCCGATTTGCTGATTCTTCAAGGGCCTCGAGACATCCATTAGGGCCAATCCAGGACACTGGCTGAAGTGGCTGGAAATGGCAATGCCGCCAAATTGTTGCACCATTTTGTTTTGCTCTCACCTTATGACTTTTTAGCTAGACAATGCTGCAAAATTGTAAGCAAAAGGGCCATTATCAGCGAACCCGATATTCTGGATTTTGACAAGACTTTAGAAGCCAAGATGAGATCAACGAGACACATCGCCTTTCCGAAAGACTTACCATGAGAATTGACGGAAAATGATGTCAATAAGAAAAAAAAGAAAAATGTTTTCGGAACGATATACGGCGTCGATTTAATCACCGAGAGGCACGCTAGTGGAAAGAGCAAAGAGTTGATACAGGTATAAGTATAGCATTAGTATCGGTACCCGGCCTTGCCGTCAGGAAGAGCAATCTATAGTAGCAGCCTCCCGTTCTTCAGCCTTCGGCGATATACCACGGGAAAGTAATCAATAACCCGCGAAAGCGCGTCAGAGCGAGTCTCATTATCCGAGGACGGAAAGCTATTGTAGTTCAACCAGGGCACCCCTGCCTCTGTCCCCCGTCTCTGCTTGCCCCTCGTCGTCCACCTTTCACCCTCACTCCTTTCACTCACATACACCCTCTGTACCCTCATTCTCCAGTGCACCGCCACCACCACCACCACCACCACCACCACTGAACTCTATTATCCGGACTAATTATTTCCAAGTTAGTCGAACAGTTTGCCACAATGTAATAGGCGAAGGAAACGTTCTTCGGGGTTCCAAGAGAGAGCAAGATGGAACATAATCTTGCGGGTGGAAGGTGTCCCTTTATTTCCTTTCATTACATTAATTACAAGAACCGATTCTCCTTTCCAAAGCTTAATGGCAAGGTCCACTGACGTATTCCCCGATGTTCCTTCTCACCCTTTCCCTGGTCCTTTTTGCCCTGAATTTGTGTCGATGACGTACCCAAAGTCACTCGTAAATTTCACGCCAAAAAGTTGACTGTCAACTGCCAAGATCACCGACAATTCGTAATTACCAGGCGATGGAGGTTTCGACCTTGGACCACGTTGAAGAATTAACCAGTGCAAGTTTGAAGAGGATGAGACGGCGGTGGAACATGCTGAAGAATCAAGCAGTACAAATTGGAAGAGGATGGGGAAGGCAGTGGAAATGCTTGAGGGATAGAGAGTTTTGGAGGGAGAATTTCGGGCGGAAGTGACGAAGCCCAGAAGACGACGCGGTCTTCCACAAGAGGAGCTGAGGAACACCATCGGGAGGACCGAGTTTCTAATTAAGATCGAAACGAGAGAGACGGAGGGAAACCTCTCGGTTGGGCTTTATCGGGCAAATTGATCCGCGACTTTAACGAGTACCTGTGCGGGTCCCCTAAATCAAAGGCATAGTATAAGGGCCCGGGTTTTGCCTCTACTCTCTTCATCAATGGCTCATCCGCGCCTCCGCAATATCCCCATAAAAGTGTTTCACTTAAAGTCCATCGGCAATTGCCGGGCTATACGTTTTTTATCAGGAATTCAATCGCGTCTAAAACCTTTTTGGGGCCACCGATTAACTTTGCCAATAATCCAACGATCCACTGGGTGCACATACCTTTTCTCATAGTTTACAGGACCTTGCCAGCGGTCGAGAAAATTCCATTCCCAGATATTTTACAATTCGCGCAGACTCGGGAGTTTTCACTTGGCGGAAAAGTTTCACGGCGTGTCCCATTTTACGGGCGCAGCTGGGGCTGGGGGGGAGGAAGGGTGGGTGACGATGAAAAGCTTCGAAGTCTCGGAGAAACACCGAGAAAACAGAATCGACGAACCTGAGGAACTTCGAGAGCCAATAACTCGAGGAGATTCCCGACGAGTGAATTTAATTGACGGGACCCGGTTCCCTCTTCCTTGGGCCAATCCCGCGGGAATGCGGGCTTCTTGGATGATCGTTCGAGGAACGCACGGTACGACACCTGGCACAAGACTGTACGAGTACGACAACTACTCCGCGCTCTCGCTTCTCCTCGCCAGAACTAATTTCCCGACTATACTTCCTTCCTGAAGACCTACCGGACGCCCGATTGGTATTTAATACTCGAGGACCCAAGCTCCTCCCGAATGAAATTCAAGATATCTGCATCATCTTCAAAGTTGAACTTTGACGAGCTGGAACTTTTGAATTACGATAAGAACAAAGAAAACCCGATAAAGGGCAAGTGTCCCTTGTCCAATTGTCGGATGGACGATTGTGTTCCAAGGTCAGACAAAACAAAAACGAAGAAAAATGATAAATTGACCTTGTGCAAATGATGTAGCAAGCTGTGCAAACCAAGAACATGAAGTTCCCATCATAACCGGAATCAAGAATGTGGACAATTTTGTTCATGGTCGAACAAAATTGGCGTCAGTCCGCAAAGGGAATACAAGACACAATGGAAATATGCGGACCCGCTAATATTGGTCCAATTCTCCATTATTTGATCTATCCTCGTGCCTTGATCTTTCCACTCCCTTTGATTTAGCTGGTAACTCGTTGAACGTGGCTACACCGGCAAAAGGCTGATACGACTCCGGGTTAGGTAGAAATGGGAATCCCGAGACTTATTACACCGCAGACGTGTAGATAGATGTGTTACATTGTAGAGACTATCGCGGACTATTCGTGAGGGTATGGTGCACGTGCTGGAGTGTATACATCCACTTGAAGCTATCCCGACGCGTAAATGAGGACGAGGCTATTTCAGCTCGCCCCGCGACCCACCGTTCGAAATGAAATTCCGGGATTTCTCTGTGACGTGGGAGTATCAACGTCGATCCTCGTATCGCGACGAAACCCAGAACGAAGACGTGGCTGATAGTCTTCCGTCCCGTTCCATACTGTAGTAACCTAAATTACTATTCGACGCTGGGAATCCGGCTAGGATACATGCGAGCCTGGATATATCCTGGCTGTACCTACGACGTATACATGGTGCTTGGGTAGTGGCATAGGGACCGCCACGTACGGGTAATATACAGTCGGATATATCGATAAACTGAAAGTGGCAACCGTCGCGCAAATAAACACGAATGGTGACACTAACCTCCCGTGAACAGGAGCTCTTCAAGATTACATGGTTTCGAAAGTGGATTCTCGATCATGGATAGTCAGATATGTTTGTATGGCAATCTTGATTCGGTAGGAATTATGCTATTGGTCAGGTTGCTTTTTGAATTTGTCGAATCATGATCAAAGTTCGTCTTGTGATCCAGAACAAAATGTTTCACTTGTCAAGGTCAATCGGTATCCCAGTGACTCGGTCCCTTTGCGATATTGATGCTAGTGTCTTACTTCATAGCTCTTGACAACTCTTCATTGCTCTTCATGCCAATTCCTCAGGATCAAACGACGTAATACCGGTGAAGTGCTCGATCGTAGTGCGACATCGTCCAAACTTTCAATCCGGAAGCCCTCGATTGGCCACTTGGATTCGAATTTCCAAATGGTACTTGAAAAATGTTCAGGTCAAGGGTCGCCGGGGCTAGTTTGGCCCTCAAGTTTTTATTATTCTCCCGAAAGAATCCCCCGTGGTACGCTACCGATTGACGTAGTTCCAGTTTGGATGGTCGTAATCCTGTCGATCGTTCGATCGGAATTTTTATCAATGAAAGTGACAATCGGATAAGCAAGTCAGTGGGGCAAACTTTTGGGGAATGGTCTCTGGGTAGTACATTGAATAAATAGAGCAGCCTAGTCTGTGTGTACCGAGAGCAGTAACCTTTATGCCCGTCGTAAAATTAGGATCGCCCGATCCCGCATCCATAATTCATGGCTTGTCAAACTCGACTTCCAGCTGAATTGCTGCAGCGATAACCAAAGTCTGTGAAGTGTGTGTACTCAATACGGCGAATCCTTGGCCGTGCAATGTGCGAAGGTGTTGGATAATAGGACGCGCACGTTCCTCAGCAACATTGTGGTAGTGCGGGATGAAAATTGTGACCGGTATCCTATTTTAGTACGAGGCGAGTTTATTATTTCTCGTACACCGTCGGTCTTCACAAAAGGCCCTTTGATCAACTAATCACACTTAAATAACGAAACCTCATTCAGCCAATTTTTTGTGCCCTGTAACCACGAAGACGAAGCTTAGCTTGCTTTTTGTTGTTGTCGATCTCGAATGAGTTATTTGCAACACGTACAATATCAAGACGTCAGGATAATTTGAAGTGAAGCGGAAATTCCTATAAACATAATAATAATAACGTCTGAATTGTTGTGTTTTTTTTTGGAATACAATGAATTTTGTTGAAGATGAAGTCCTGGACCAGGTAAGTATTTGATTTGGTTGTACGCGATTTTTTTTTTTTTAATTATTGTTTAGGTCACTTCGGTGGTCCCTGGTCCATGAGGAATACAAGAACGAATTATAATATGAAATTACATATACTTTGTATATAGGGCAGTCATGAATCGAAATGAAGTTACACAGTGTAGCACCAAAAACTGCAAGCGCCATGCATACATTACTCACGTCAGAGGAGAATTAGCATTTACGGGGCTTAGGAGGACGTGCCGGATTTCTCGAATTTCGGATATAACCATGGCCGAAGGGTTTTGGCAATGGTCTCGCTATCGGCCCTCGAGTGCACAGGTTACAGTGAAGAAATCGATACAAGTGAGAGCCGGGCAACCGGTGCAAATGTATGCAGAGCAGCCCGAAAGGGAATCCGAACATCGAGGCGGGATACAAGCCGCGCGCCATCCTCGGATCCATTTAGCGCGATTACCAGTATCAGCATTCGCCTGATGGTTACCGACCAGCAAATAACCTCTCACCATTGGCTAATAACGTGTCGCGCGGCAAAGACCTCCAAAAAACTAACCTAAAAGACAGTGGTACAGTAGAAACTCGGTACCAACCGGCTCATTCCCATAATGCACTGGTGGTGGTATTGCGCAACGCTTTATCAATTATCCGGGATAATGGGAAATGCCCGAGGGATTCCATATTACATATATATATATATATTTCAATGTAAAATCATTTTTTGGGACGCTTTCGAGTGCTACCAGTTTCCAATGGATCCGAAGCTACGGAGAACGTAATTCCGCACACCTCGACGAAAGCTCCCGGCGCGAGGTTATTACATACTTCAACAGCGTCGTGCTTTCGCTCTTCCCTTCTTCTTCTTCTTCTTCTTCTTTTTTTCTCCCTCTCTCTCTCTCTTTTCTGCACTGATTTCGCTGAAGAACATCGAATCTCTGTCCTTTTTCTGTCACATTTCATCTCTCTCACTCGCTGAATATGAAATAACCGGCGGCAGTGACGGATGTCGTTTATGTCCGGCCGTAAACCTTCTCTTTCAACGTATTAGAGCGCACGACACACATTCTCGTACGTGGTGGCTCATCGGTGCAGCCGTTGGCACAGGGACAGCCACTAAAATTTCACTTGTGTGCCGTGTACGCACTGCAGAAACAGCGGCCGAGGCGCGGGGCTTGTCCAACCCGAGGAGGACGATAGAGACGAGAGGAAGCACCAATACGATGAACAGTTTGGGGCCTAGTAAGCGGTCCCACTCTCTCGGGGCTTGCCTAGTTCGCGATTTTCGAGCGTCCCTCTGTGTGCTCAGGTCGTTTGGCTTATCGCAGCTCGAGTGTCGAATGTCCGGTCGTATAGCCTGTGAGCGCGACGATAATAACGGTGATAATGGCACCGAGAATAAAAATCCCTAGTGTATGTGACGTCGAGTACCATTATGCTCGTATAGTATGGCGCTTTAGTATGGCGAACATGGAGTGCCTACTAGAGGCTAGAGTCCTGGCGTTATTATTGTTATTATTATCATTGTCATTCCGTTATAATCGTTTCCTCCTTGCAATTAACGCGGTGATAAAAGCACTAGGGGGATTTTTTTAGTTTGTTTGTGTTTTTTTTTTTTTTTTTTTTTTTTTTTCAACCTTTATGGGCGCGTAAGAAACGCTCAGATCGAGGCTAGTCGGTTATGGACACTTGTTGAAAATTGCCAATCAAATTATCTCTGAATGGGGGATGGAGGATTTTTTTTTTTTTTTTATCGGGAAGAATGATTTATTTTATTTGGGCATGTAGACAAGGGGAGATTTTTTTTAACGGGAGATTTTTTTTTTAAATAAATATCATCATAAATATTTTGTGGATACTTTTTTTAAATTTTGACTGGTGCAATTTTTAGTGAGGTTTTAATTTTTTTTTTTTTACAATTTACTGGGTATTAATGATTGACAATTTTTTCGTCATAAGTGAAATCAAGTAATTAACTGGTACGTTTAGATGTAGAAATAAAGTGATAAATTAACCTGCTTTCGTAATCAACGAGATTTATTTTTTTATGGTCCTGTGTACAGTACATTAATTTTCCATAAAATTTGCACGCCGAATTCAATGCACCAGCTTCTCCGCATACAAACGTCCGATTACAATACATTGAATTTCAAGCAGATTTTTATCGCGCTGCAATTAAGCCCAGTTAAACAATACAAATTAATTATAATTTAATCTGATAGTGTTACGTCGCCTGTAGGTTTCCGAATAATGCGCGGAATTGAAAAAAGCTCGTTTCTCGTTCACGAGAGAATCGATAAATCCGATCACTTTTCACAATAGTCGAGATATTCTCAATTTTTTTTTTTTTTCAGATAATTAAAAAAAAAGTCAAATCCAATGATTATCCGAATTTATTATCAGTAAGTACATTAACGTTAGTAAAATAATTAGGAAAAAAAATGAGCCGTACAAAAATCATTTGGATGAGTAAGCTTATCATTTGCCATGAACGCACGAATTGGTAACGTCCGAATCCATAATTGGAGCTCAGTCGGTAACTGTAATCGTCTCTACTACGAGCTAATTAATATTTCAGGCGAGAGCAAATTAGCTCCCAAAGCCGAGTGAGCAGCTCAAGCAGCAGTTAATTACCTTTCGTTAAAATTATAACCCAACTCCGAATAAATCAGATTACAGTTTTTGATACCGATTACATTTTCCGGAAGTTGAGCTTCCACGTCGTCTTAAGCCTCCTGATATTATAATTTTGAAAAATCGTTTTTCATTATTAAGCCAAACTGATAATTTTCCCATATTTCTTAATAATAACCTACGCTATTTCATCCATCACATTTTATGTACAAACGAGAAACAACGAAGGGCGGAATTCAATTATGTGTAATTCCTTTTAAATTGCGGAAAAATGCAAAAAAAATCTGCAGATCTTTTTTTTTTTTTTTATCAGTCTCCGAACTCAGGGACCGGATTCCCTTAATTCCCTTTTTAATTTATTCCGCAGCATCTTCGACAACAGACTCGGGATATTTGAAGCCCCCGGTGCCCTTAGCTCCTCAGGGCATAAAGCAAACCTTTTAACACCGGCGTATCGCCCCTTCAATGAATTCGTGCCTCTTAGATCGATGAGGAAGCCCTATACGTTGCAATGTTTACGCACAGTCTGGAAGAAAAAAAAGAAAAAAAGAAATAAAGCGAGGTTATCTGAAAATAAATATTTACCTTGCCCTTGAGGCGTTTTGACGCCGGCGTAGAGATTTCGAAGGGAGGGATTCATACCTCGAAGGGATACCTGCCATCAGACAGCTCTCACGTCATCTCCCATTTTTTAATTTTTTTTCTTTCCCTTTTACTTTTTTTCCTGGCGTCCTTAAGGGCCCGGTATATAAATATGAATGTGGATTTTGCGATTTTTTTTTTTTTTTGGAACGGCAATTTTATTACATTAGCTTGATTCATGTTAATTTGAAAAAAAAAAAAACAATTAGTGTCTTTAGAGGATTTTTTAGTCCCATTAGCATCCATTAGCGTACGAAAAGTTCGTTATTGGTTTGTAGACATCCGGTGATGAAAATAAAAAAGCAAAAACCATTTTGCCTATAATTGATGCTGGTAAAACAAAAAAATTAGCTCAATGAACTCAGCGAGTTACACAATTCCAAAAAAAAAAAATGAGCATCGTAAAAACCAATCAAATTACCGAGTGTGTTCTTTTTCCTTCCTAAATTTTGATCACTTTTTACACAGTTGATTTTACGTACCGTTACCATGTGAAAACGATGCATGCAAAAATAATTTAACGTATGATAAAAAGTGACTAAAATATAATGGATAGGAAACAGTACTTAAATAAATTTTTTTCCTTAAGAGTGTATCAGCGTGACGCATAAAAAAATTAAAAAGTCATTATTACGAGATCCATAACATTAATATATTGGCCTATACATGGAAAAAAAAAACCTGTTAACGTTTCATGGTCTACTCGGTGATATGCAACCGCTCGGATAATTCGTCGCCGGCGGCAAAATAATTATTTCGGTGTCAATGTCCTACCGGACATTCCGATTCATTCAATGATGATTGATTCTGGACGATACATAATTAATTTTTTTTTTTTTCACTCAATCTCATTCACTGAAGTATTCGAAAATAGGACAAGTTCAATCAACTATCGGCAATATTGTTGCTTAAAGAAAATTTTCATTCTTCTTTCGACAAGGTTAATATAATTAAACTGACAGTGATTGTATTCTACTTAATTATCCAATTAAAACCAAGCCCAATATTTTTTTCCTATAAAAAATCATAAAGGCAGAAAAAAAAATGTTGCACATTCTTTATCTTTATTAATTAACATATTTCAACCCTGAAGTAAATTAAAAAAATAATAATAATAATTTCAAGACTCACGATATTTTTTTATCAATTTTCTTTTTCGAAAATTCGATTAAAAAAAATATTTAAAAAATGGTGTAATTAACTTGGGCGAATTATTTGGAATACCACTAGCGTAAATTAATTAATTTACATATGGAAGTAATAAAAATAGTAATTAAACTAAATTCATTGTCCGGGGTAACCTCATTGTCCGCATCTCGACCCTCTTAACCCGATGAAACGGTGGTTTACAAACGACCCCCTCAATGTACAGCGTATTCCATTTCCGGCTTAATTGCTTTCGTGATTTACAACAAACTCGTAGATACTCAGTTATCTATCGGTCGAAGAACATAAAATAATTAATGTACCGCGCGGAGCTTCGACACTTTAACGTCTCCTCGGCCGTTACTTAGTTACTTAAGCGTAGTCCTCTTGCCGACCTTTTCCGCGACTAACTAGGAAGTACACGAAGCCGGCATCTCACCGAGCTCTTACCAGTCGCGTGGGTGCATACGTCTCGGTACTCAACGCTAACCCGTTGACATGCGCCCGGCCGACGAGCTGCGCAGTGTTTGGTTATTGCTACGCTAATACCTTAACACCTTCGCTGCAGGATAATCCGAGCCTCGTCATCTCATCCGGAGTCATTTGAATTTGCAGCATCAAAGAAGGTTCAAGCCCGAATGGATGCGAGTAATTCATTTTTTTAAATTATTTTATTAAGGGTGACCTAATTTTTTCACTTTTCGGTCATAATAAAGAGAAAATTCAGACTTGCTTAAGAAATTTTCGTGTTTGATGGATAAAATAGAAAATCCTCCGACGTCATATCCTGAAAGGGTGGAATGATTTAAATTTCCAAGCCCGAATGGATGCAAGTGATTAATTTTTTCAATTATTTTATTAAGGGTAGTCACAAGAAAAAAATGATTTAGATTTTTCATTTTTTTTTTTTCATCCCCCTTAATGCTCGATAGAAAATGATTTTTTAAACTTGACATTTCCTGTTGCATCGGCTTTTCACTCCAACCCTTTTCATTTTCATCGGTGTGTTCTTTTCACACGGATACGCGGACTTTTGCGCTTCGCCGGATTGGAATCTTTGAAGATAATCTGAGCGCGCGGTACATACACGCGGAATAGGATTTTCTTATTCGACTCCCGCATCGGCGAGTTTCTCGGCGCCAGGGATAGCTTCGATTTATCACGTGCTCAACGGCGCAACGTTCGATGGCCTTTTCTGCAAACGCAAAACGTGCGTTCCTATGGCGTTCCCAGTTGGTGCCCGGTAAAATCGGTTGAACCGCCAGGATGGAAGCTGTGCAAAAGCCTGCGGTGCGTAATCCCAACGTTGCCATCAGCTTATATCCGACGTACGTATGCACACCGAGGATGTGAATCGGAGAAATCATCTATCCTGGCTGCATCCACACTGGATATGTACTTAACTTTATGTTTTTTCCCCTCTTTTATTCTTGATCTCGGTTACTTTACCGCGGATATGAAAGATGCGTGAGCGTTCCTCCTCTATTTCGAATGAGGAGTTAACCAATCGGAGGATCACGCGTGTGTTTCGTTACGTTGCGGCGAGTTTTACGTGCCAATGATTGCCGAGACTCGGTTGGTAATCCTGGATGAAATTGAGCCTAGTATAACTCCATTAGTAGGTGGAACGGTCTAGCGCTTTTCGATGAGTGGTTTGAGGGATCGAGTAATCTTCGGGTTATCTTGATTGAAAACGGAAAACACAAAATGAATGATTAATCGGAATCTTGACATGTTGAAGGTTCGAATTTCCTACGGGAATATTGGCTGAGGGATTTGGATTGGTTGGAAATTGGCTGAGGGATTTGGATAGGTTGAAAATTGGCTGAGGGATTTGGAAGGGTTGAAAATTGGCTGAGGGATTCGGAAGGGTTGAAAATTGGCTGAGGAATTTGGATTGGTTGGAAATTGGCTGAGGGATTTGGATGGATTGAAAATTGGCTGAGGGATTTGGATTGGTTGGAAATTGGCTGAGGGATTTGGATGGATTGAAAATTGGCTGAGGGATTTGGATGGATTGAAAATTGGCTGAGGGATTTGGATTGGTTGGAAATTGGCTAAGGGATTTGAATGGATTGAAAATTGGCTGAGGGATTTGGATGGGTTCAAAATTGGCTGAGGGATTTGGATTGGTTGGAAATTGGCTGAGGAATTTGGATGAGTTGAAAATTGGCTGAGGGATTTGGATGAGTTGAAAATTGGCAAGAAAAGAAGAGTGGATTCGTTAAAAATTGGCAGAAGCATTCGAGACGATGTGGAATTCCGCAAATGCAAATACAAAAATTCCAGCGGAGGTCGGACTAACTAAACACGAGGTTAAGCGTTGGAAAACCTTATAATTTCGAGAGAGACGATCATGAAAATTTTCCGATGACGAGAAAACTATCCGAGATCCGCACGACCGACACATTACTTGAAACCACATCGTCCATATGGAATCACTGACCCACCAACCTCACTATTACATAACCTATTCCGCAAAGTTAACCGCATATCCCGTAATAGTTACGGAACTTTGAGTAAGAGAGCGACATGACAATTACAAGGTATTCGTAATTACGACGTCTGCTGTTGTTTCTTTTTTTCTTTCTTCCATGTGATTGGCTTCCTGTAATCGTAGGTTAATTGCAGACGAAATAACACACTTTAAGAGGCTATCAATTACCTCGGAAAAAAACTCAAAGTGGACGACAGCTGTTCACTATCGATGGCTTAAGCCGCGCGAGGCTAGGTAAAAGTTTTCTTAACCATTGCGTGCGTGGTGAGATGTAACTTTGAAGGGGGAAAGAGGCAGAGCCAAAGTAAGTACTAAGTAAGTAGTCAGTTGCGCGGTACGGGCTATGCTAACGTACTATGTAATGACGAATCAATTTCGCGCCGCGACCGTGCTTCCTCCGAACTATCCATTTGCTATACATAGTAATAGATAGATAGATCGAGAGCGGTACACTTGGGTGCACAAGTCGAGAAGAGGTCTATCCAGCTTCCCTTCGGGTGCCGTTTCCACCGCAACGATCGCCTACGCCGCCCGCGAGCCATCGATACAAATTATAAGTCATCGGGCGCATACCGAATGGACTCTACGCCGTGCAGGAGGAGTAAATCTGTAAGGACGTGGTGTATACTGCCGGTGCACCGGACTTAAGCACCCGCGTCCTCTACAGTAGGACCCCGATACTTTTCACTTTGCTTAAAATGGCTATCCGCTCAATTGAAGTGCCAACGGTGACGCATTTGTTCCTTGCTAGTGTTGGAAATCTGAAAAATGGTCCCTCGGAAAAATGGCCCCTCGAAAAAATGGCACCTCGAAAAAATGGCACCTCGGAAAAATGGCCCCTCGAAAAAATGGCACCTCGAAAAAAAATGGTCAAACCCCCACTGCAAGGGCAAGTTGATGACTCACAAGAAGGTACCATTGAGGGCAATCAGTGGGCAAGAGAGCGAGATCTTAAGATAGTGATAGCTTAGGGGCAAAGTTTATAAGTTTCCAGATGTCCGCTCTGTAAGTTAGTAGATGTGTATTACGTTGATGAATAAGTTAACGGCGATTCCACTGTCTGATCCAGCGTATAGGTGCTAGCCAGCCCCTGCAAAATCATTCACGTTTTATTGCGAGTACATAGTTTTTTTTTCATTTTTCTTCTTCTTCGTCTCTTAGTTCATTGCAAACCAGTCGCAAACCCAGTACACTATCAACAGCGCACAAGGGACAAGATTTGAATCTTACGTATGACCAAGCAACGTGAACGGTGATAAATCAATTTTAACTGTTTCTACGTACTCAATCCACCGGCGGCTATCCGCCCTTTGCATTCAACGTGCCTACCGGAGAAAGGCTATATACACGAGAGGCATTTTCGCCCGCAATGTATTGGTGCATTCAATCATATGTAACTTGACAATCGCAATGTAGATATTCCAGTGGATTTACATGCTGAACGTAAATCTGTGAATACATATATATATATATATATATATATACACGACGCAGGGTTTTTCGTGTCAATATAGCACACAATGTCTTGTTTGTACACTGTATTGTGAAATATGGTGGCTCGAGTGACGTATCGACGACGTAAACCGTAATAAGAAAAGTTCGTGCCATTTTCTTCGGGGAAAATTTCACCGTCGTTCCCCGACCTTCCACGATGAAATATCGTCCCGAATTAAAATGGACTCAAAGTTGCGATAACGATAAACGCAAAATCACGGCGAGTACTCGCGAGGGTTGGAAAAAATGGTCCCTGAAAAAAAAAAAAAAATGGCAATGATCAAAAAATCATTTAATCTCAGGTATTCCAAGATTACAAAATCAATTATCCTCCGATACCGATACTCAATCGTTACTCCACATTTCAATGAAATCCACGGTACATTTTTCCACATATACGTATCATATACCCATCGAATTCCTTTACATAGCTGTAATTTATTTATTATCCCCGGGGCCTTCGATATCGAGCTGTTATATGTGCTCTTCAGGGTCGAGTCGTCATAGCCCATACAGATGAGTATGCCTGTATATACCGTTCTACCAATTTCTTAGGTCTTACGTGGGTGGGCATGACTATAGGATTCCCCATTTCTCGACCTTTTCTTGTAACTCGGCGCGAATGGCAAGTTGAAGAGAACGGCGAACCCGGTGAACGTACTGGTACCACTCACGCACCATTGATCCTCGTATTGCGAAGACCAAGTATATATGATATAATGCAGAGTGTGAGGCGTGAGAGAGAGAGAGAGAAGAGAGGGGGCGGGAGGGGGAGGGGGGAGTGGTAAGTGAGGCCAGGGGGTGAGTAACCGAAGGGTGACGTGACGATAAATTGGGGACTCGTTCAACGAAGGTCACTCCCAACCCCCCTTTCAATCTCTCTTCACTTCGTCCCTTTTTTTTTTTTTTTTCGTCGCGAGATCGTGAATTCCGAAGCGATGTACCGAAACTCTCGCACCCGAGTGAACCCCTTTTTTTTTCCACTCCGTTCGTCGCTCGGGATCTGTCACAGTGGACGCCCTCGTGCCGAGTCATATAATCGCGGAGAATCTCGAGAGACGATGTAAAAGCCCCTCCACCCTGTGTCCAGAAAGATATATAGTGCAAGCGGGGGTGGGGGGTGGAGGGTCTCCGAGACGCACGAGAAGGGAATGCGTAATGCGAACCCACATATCAACGCAACTTCCGGAGACACATTTTTTTTTATTATATCCATTTATAAGAAAATTCAATTTTGTTGCAATGAAAATGTTTCCAAAAGACGCTTCAATCAATTTACTAAAATATTTCAGCGTTTTGGAAATTAAACTAAAAATTTTTACAGACGTAATTAACCTGGTACCTTTTCATATATATTTTTTAAATTGTATTTGAAATTAATTTTTATTGCTCGTGATTAATTATATAAAATCAGTTCCACAGAATTAATAAAGTGGTCCTACACAGAATTTTTTATTTTGTTCAGTTTATCGGATATAATTTTTATCGCGAGGATAGGAATAAATTCCAAAAAAATATCTAGCTCAAAAAAATGTCAATAATCGTCGTTATTAAATTGTCGGTGAATTGGCTTGAAATTTCAAACTGTTTTCCCATGATTCCCTGTCCAAGAACCATCGATTATGGTTTTCTCCGTAAATCACAATGTTTTAACCATTAATTCCATGACAGTTAAATCCGAATGTTTGTAAAGTGTTGGTTTTTATCGTAGCCGATATTAAATGGCTTGTGGAAAGGCCTCGAACGTAAAATATAAGTGGCACGTTGTCCGACGTGGCATCACGCGATCCAGTAATTTTTATCCATCACCACGAGTCGTCCCCTGTAGGGTAGATATATGTTTTTGAGTGAGCAAGAGGAAAGGGTCTCGAGAACTTGGTCCAACGCATTCGTGTTTGTGAGTCACGAAACACGTTCTCCGCCAGGAAGCTGAGAGGTCTCCACGATTTTTCACTGGCTCCTCTTTCTCCTTCTGTCTCTCGTCTCGTCGTGTGTTCTTCCCAGAAAACGTGTATACCTTTGCCGAGGACTACAAGTGAATAACGAAAGTGTACGAGAGCCTGTGAACGAACGAGCAGCGAGAAGCGAGCTAACCGAGCTATTTTTCACGAGGGGAAATTCAACTTCGTGATAGTGGGGAAGAAAAGGGGCGATTTCGGCATGGGCGCATTCTCCCCGCAAATTTTTACACCCACGTAAATGCATTTAATTGGATAAACTACATTTCTCGAATTAAACAAATTTATTTTAGTTCATTCGATAAATATTTATTTATTTATTATTAATTTTTTAACAAATTGTACATTTTTACCTGCTCGTCTTGTTGAATTAAATTGAAAAAAAAAAAATTATTGACTCAAAATATAATAATAAATCAAGATCCCCTGGTAATTAAAAAAAAATTTCTTCGAATATTATAATTATTAATTGGCTGAAATGTCGAGCATATCTTGAGTTAATTAAATCTATTTCGAATTAATACTTTGGTGTATTCAACGTTTTCTTTTTTTTTTTCTCGGTGTATTTACCGACAATAAAAACGAGGGTGGAGTTCGAGCCCCTAGTTAAATTCTTTATTGCAACGGGGATTCGCGGGTATATTCGGTGAATTTTATACTAACGAAGGAAGCCACACCTTGGCCTGAGCAGTGGACGAGCGAGAGTGGAGTTGGAGAGAAGAAATAAAAAATAAAATATAAAAAAAAAAAACGAAGAAAAAAGTTATTTTTCGGTCGGGAGGACGCACTTACCGGAGCTCGAGTAGCGAGACGAGGGCCGCGAGCTCGAATCCCACTTCATGAATGTGAAATGGGACCTCGAGCAGTAGTAATTCGAGAGCGCGGCTGCCGGGTGAAGGCGACGAACGCGTATTAATACGCGCCTCTGCTTGTACAACGCACACAGCCAATTTTATTCCATCTGCTGTCGTTCCCGAGACGAAGCAACGTATGTTTGTTACGTATGTAAAAGAATTCCTGGGCCGGGTTCCGTTGAGGGATGTTTCCGGGCTCGCGAGGGAAGGATTTACTAAATTAAAAAGGCTTCTGCGCATATGTGGCTCGAATTGATCCTGAATTTCCAAGCGAGTGCAAGCCTCGACTTAATTGAAGCACTCGTTGAGGTTCAAATCTCTTTTTTATTATTTTATTATTATTATAATTTTTTTTTTTTTTTTTTTTTTTTCATTAAGATTAATAATACTTATCGTTCCTTTCTTTTTTTTTTTTTGGTCAACGAAAATCACACATTTCACATATAATATTTAAAAAAAAAATTTTTGTTTGCATGCTTTTGTTAGCATGGAAATAGTGGAAATAGAAAATACGAATTTTTTTTTTGTGTCTTTTAAAACGATATAAATTCGTTAGTCCGTTGCTTTAATTCGTGTTGAATTCGCGGCGAAATTAATTAATATTCATTATTCCTCGAAACCGTGAATCCTGAAGAACCGGAACGACCTCCGGTTCGCTCCGCCCGGCGGTTCTCATGTGCTCCTTTAAAGTAACATCTCGTCCCGAGCGGGTCAACGCTTTCGGCAGTCCTGACCGCTTAAAGTGTGGCTGACGCCTCGGGCGGGTATCAGTAAACCGGTCGAGGGTGGCACTTTTTCGAGCGACCGGCAAAGTCGCTGATTTTTCACCTCACAACGTATTATCTTTAACCCACATCGGTATCCGTGCGAAGATATTTAAGGATCCGGCAGAAAAAATGGAGGAAAAATGAATCCAAAGTCGAGGCCAATGATATTTGACCATTCCAAATTTGCGATTCGTTGTAATCCACTAAATTCCTCATAATTCGCTTTAAAAAAAAGAATTTTTTTTTGTCAAAATTAATTCTACAAAATCACAGGACAAATGCAAGATTTTTTTTTTTAATTGTCATTTTTAATGACTCTCAGGCTCATTGAATGTATGTGATGATTCTCACGATTTCTTAAATCCAATGGACGGATCTAACCTCCAAGTGCACACGTTTGGATCACTATCAAAATGTACGAGGTTGCACTTGTTCGCACGAGACTCCTTGCAAATCAGCTCCTCCTGCGGTTGATCCTGTTGATGAAGTTGGGTGTAAGTTGCAAGTACACCGGTGCACTTACCCCGGCAGTTCGAGTTTGCAATTACGTTCTCAGCAGTTGTGCCATAGCTTCGCAAGTTCAGGAGTGCTATATTGAGGGGGGAAAAAAAGAAAAAAAGAAAAAAAAGAAGAAGGTGCTTGGCACGCCGACGCATACGTCGCTCCGAAGCCCATTATCCTCATTGTATGTAATCCCAGGCTAATTAGACTCGTATGGTAATCAGATTAACTCATTAGATGGGATGAAAAAGAAAAACGTGATTACATGTTTTTCCCCCTTTGATCTTATCGTTCATCATACATTCGCGAAACGTATTAAAAAAACTATGCAAACGATAATTCGACATTAACGACAGTAGAAAAATCGCAGGAATGCGGAAATTCAAAATTTATTTTTCAAGGTCAACGATATATTTATTTTATTTTATTTGTTAATACATAGCAACGCGTTTTTTTTAAATGCAAAAGCGATAAAAATATATAATGGGATATTTAAGAAATGCAGCATCGAAAATTGCAAAGAAAATTTGGATGAAAAAAAAAAAAAAAACTGGAAAACAATAGGTAAGCTTCTGTAATGAGAAAGTGTGAATAAGCTTCGGTGAAAAAATAGCAATAAAAAGGTTTGCGAAATGCGGCATCGAAAATAGCAATAGCTGTGTACGGTGACTATAATGCACGCCCATCCCTCGCAGGAAAGCTTTGAAATGCAATTTCACGCAATCCAGGTCGTATCTGAGGCGCGCGAAAATTCACGCGAGCGCGTGGATGAGAGAGAGAGAGAGAGAGACGGAAGAGATCCGGGTAGGTCGCGTGCTGCTGTAATGCTCCGAGTCTCGAGCGCGAGCGTGGATTTGCAATTGTGTTCCGAGCGTGGCAACCCGCAGGCCCTGCCGCCACCTCGGCGTCGGTGGCGATCAGTTTTCTCGTGTGACCCGAGTATCGTCGCTCTCCTATACTCCGCCATTGCCACTGAACTACGGCAACAATATACACAGACAGAAATGCATTGGCACGTGACAAATTGCACATTGCACATTGCACATTGCACATTGCACATTTCTCACTGCACACTGCACAGTGCAATTGTGCATTGCACACTTCGTATTGCACATTACACACTGCACATTGCACATTGCACATTGCACATTTCCCACTGCACACCGCACAGTGCAATTGTGCATTGCACATTGCACATTGCACATTGCACATTTCCCACTGCACACCGCACAGTGAAATTGTGCATTGCACACTTCATATTGCACATTACACACTGCACATTGCACATTGCACATTGCACATTGCATATGAAAATTTTTTTTTCTGATAACTTCTTTTCGGTGGCTTGGCCGTCTTGAATAAAAAAGACAATTGAGTTGAATCGAGTAAAGAAAAACGGGATTGCACTCAATATACGTACAAGGGACGGGATCACATGCATGTACGCATGCACGATTATTACCTCCCCCCCCCCCCCCCCCCGCTCTTCAATACCTACGCACGTTATACGCACGGAATGATGCTACATACACGCGGGATCTCTCGCACTAGCACGCGTCGGTTGCTTTCCGCGTTGTTACGCTTTCCCGCAGGCAATCACGCCCACGGTGTGGTTTCCGCGCATGATCTTCCGCATCCGACCTTGTCGACGGGGCCTCGGCCGTGGAACGGGAAGAACATGGGATGTATACATGACACGAGGACGGGGAAGAGAGCGAGCAACAGCGGAGAATAAACGCCGAGAGCAAAGAGGGAAGACGGATATAGCTGGGAAGTAGAAGAGGCGATGGTGGATAAGGACGAAGATGAGGTAAAAGAGGCGGAGAATGAGAAGAGGTACGCGGAGGTGAAGCCGCGCGCTCGCCGTTGCACCGAGCAAGTACCGCCAATTGTTGAACTCGAGAATTTCGCTCGCGGCATTGCGATTGAGAGTCAAGAGCTCGCCCCGCTCTCTCTCTCTCCCTCTCTCTCTCTCGTTACCACAAATATTTATCCAATAAAGATATTCGAGGAGCGTTGTACTTCGTTAATGAAAAAGAAAGGAAACGAGCATGATGGAGTTGAAGCGAGGTGGAGATAGGAAAAGGCTAAAAAGTTGCGTCAAGAGTACTCGCTCTGCTTGGATGAAAAGTTTTTCCACTGTTTTCGTTTTTTTTTTTTTTTTTTTTAGTGATGTTATGCCGCTGGTATTCGTGATAGTAAAAACTGACTATTTCAAGGTTATTTTTTTAAAATAATTGATCTAGCAAATAAATTTGCCACGTCTCAGAAGTTCAAATGTCGACGGAAAATATTGATTCCCTAAAGATTATTGACGAATCAATGCACGAGTGACACAACCGTGGCAGAATCGTTCGCATAAATAATCACGAATATCAATTTGGCGTTGATGAAATTTTTTTGAAATAATTTATCGACGTGAACGTGTAATTTTGATTAAAATAAAATTAAACATGTGAGGATTACTTATGACATATAAAACGTGAATAAAAATGATATTCCAAAGCTGCAAGATTCCTCGGCGGAATTATTTTGTCAAGAAAATCGTTTCCACAAGAAATTTCATCGGTGTATATTAAGACGAAATATCAATATGTAAAATTTAGCATTAGCATTAATTTCCATGTTATCTGAGTTCGCCTCAAGCCCTCGAGGGATATTGATACCACACATGTCGCCCACACGCAATATGGCATCAATTCCGCACATAGTTGATCACAATTCTGTCGTCGGTGAGCTTAACCCTTTTTTTTTTTCAATTAATTTATTAGAAAAAAAAATTGGTCTGTCATTTTTGGCGAATAAAAAATCAAGGTTACCCAAAGAGAAAAATAGGTAATTGATGGTCCCATTGCCCAAAACCATGTCAACCATTTCCAAGGTACAATTGGACCATGAAATTTCCATCATTTTTTTAAACGCCAACCTTTTTGTCCCTTTTTCGTCACAGAGAATCGACAGTCCATGAGACCAAGTGCAGTCTCCTCAGACAATTTATCTCACACAAATGAGGTTCGTTTTCATGGACTATATTACGAATAGTTGGGCAAAGTTTGACACTTCTCGAGACTTAGCCTTCGCCAAAGTCCAGGGACTATCGCAACACATTCCTCCCGCTTCTTCAACGAACTATGGGTGGAGATATGGAGTCTCGATGGGGGCCGGGGTCCCTTTCCCTTCTTCCCTATCCGGTCGGCATCCGTACTTCCGACAGCTGTCGTCCCGTTAGGCCACTTCTCGTCGCGTCTACTTCTCGTGCTAAGAGAATTTCTCCGGAGTCACGATGGAAGGTAGATTTTCTTGGGAGTCCACGAGAGAGGCTCGGTCTTACCTACCCGAAGTATAGGGTAAGTGCCTACCTTCACCGAGTGGAGGGAGATCGAATGAGAGATAGGAGAGAGAGAGAGAGAGGCAAGAAAGGAAAAAAAAAACACCCTAGAACATCATGGAGTCTTTAAGTAGATGGGCTATGGAAAAACACGACTGGTTACCATCCATTATAAAGAAATTGAATTTTCGCATGAATAAAAAATTCGCGGAATATATGAGGTCGTAGTCGCGGTCGTTTAACGGCCATGTGTGAAATTACTAATAGCTAAACACGCGCGGTGGATCGATTTCTCGAGGATACCGATCAGCGAGACGATCGAACGTCTTCTTTATCTCTCTTTCTCTCTGTACGATGTACACTCGGCACTCACCAGACTTCCATTTATCACCGGCAAATTAATTGCGGGGTACGAGTCGAGAAGCGCGCTGAATAACCACTACCTTGATAATGCGTACGTACCCCGTATTCCATACCAAGTGGACCAAACCATGACCCGCTTATTGATGACATCCGTTTCCAATTAGCGGATTGAAGGGCTATTTGATACCCGATCGAAGCATTAATCGCGTATAAGATTATTGCGAGAGGTGATTAAATGATAACCGGAAATGGACAAATTGACACTTGACATTGATCAGCCTCTGGAAATTTATGCATCGCTATCTTTGGCTCGCATCAACATATCGGAGCCTTGAGGTTATTAATATCGTGACCGAAAGATCTTTGGATCAATCACGCGATGTCTGTTTTGATTTAATTTTGTTGGATTGGATTGGCATTGATCCAATGCTATGATAATTGATTTTTTGGATGATCTGTCAAATTGGTACAGTGATGTTCTGTGAAATGGGATATTGATCAGGGTAGTGGAATTTTCGGGGGGCTGTTTGGCGTGGAATTCCGTGTGTAATCTGTATGGGACGATGTATGTGCACTATATGTATCCTTCACGCTGATATAATAACCACCAGTAACAAACCAGCAGCATCACCGAGGCAGCAGTTAAACACGACGGATCCCATTACGACTCATTACTATTATTACTCGATAGCAAGTAAGAGTGTAATGCCATAATAGAAAAAGGATATTGACGGGAGTATGAGTAATCGGGTACATGCATAGGTGGAACAGGAGTATGAAGTCACGATACCGAATCGAATGTGAGAAGTGCTTGAAGTTTGCCCCCTAGCGAATTCCATAATGGCAATGAATCCATGTCGTAAGTGGATCGATCGAGAAACCCATTGCGGACTTAAATGTGCGGAGCAACTGAATTCAACGCGTGCCATTTTCTCATCGTCTCTCCATTTTTCGCTCCCCAAGGCATGAGGCAAGCTTAAAAATCGAATTCCCGTTTACCTAATCGAGGAAAGTTGCACGTCATCAGGGTTACATGCTCGTCGAGTCCGAGTGAACGTCTTCAAACATTGAAAATCGATCCTGATCTAAACGATCTGTTGAGTCATTCACTCGCGGTGTCCGTAAAGTGCGGAATTTCCATATGAATCGTCAAAAATCGTCTCCCAGACAGATCCCGACATGGGCCATGGCAAGCCGATCCAGAATCCGACCAGGTTTCCTCTTTTCCTCCCAATTTCCAAACAAACTGTTCCTGTTGAACTGTCATTGTGCGGGAGAAACATATCCGGCATCAGTTTGGTTTCCAAATTGGACAACCCATGAAAACCCAGCGCATTCCCGAACCCTGATCACCAACTGGGTATCCCAGTCAGATTCCTAAATGGGTCCCCGTTTCCTATCACATCCAGTACGTCATTGGGTGTTGCGAACAAGAGTCGGCAAGCGGAGATCGAGCAAACGCAAAAGCGCCAACACGGATAGACGTGCCCGGTGTGTCTGCTACCAGTGATGGTGTAAAAACGCAGCGAAGAAGAGGCTTGATGGTGGTGGTGTTGCCGGTGGTGCCTGGAGACTCGGAGAGGTCATTGACAGCCACCGCGGTACGACTGTTCTCCTCCGCAGGCAGAGGCACTCTTCCACACGGCCTTGGCTATTGAATGCTCGCCGCACCAGATAACTCCCTCTCTCCCGGTCCGACTCCTTCCTCCTTCCACGTGATCTTTCTCTCCTCGTGGTGTGGCTTCGGAACGCGCGGCAGCGAACCTCTCTCGCCAGGAGCAGATAATAGATTATTTCATACGTGTAACTAGTCGGGGCTCGAAGGGAGTCGGTTCGTTCGACGATTCCGCAAGGTAGGCAGTGCCTCTAGGAACCGAACGAAAATGATGCTTATTCGTTGCGGCTGGCCCCTCCAACTTCACCCTCTTCACTTGCGTCCAACGACCACATCCACATACGCCATATTATTTGGACGATCGTACGCGAGGTCTTCAGGTACCAATCCCCAAGCCTCTACACTGTTGCAACATCATCAATAAGTAGTTCGTCGGTGTACTCATTGACCACTGTAATTTGTTCACGGCTCTAACCATCATTCCAACCACATGGCCAACAAGACAAAAAAGTATCATACGCAAAATTGGAAGATATTGCAGGTTTTGCCGTGGTATCATGGAAAATTTTTAACAAACCGTGAAATGGTTTAATAAAAACCAGAGCCGAGGTGTTACTTGGTTTGCGATTGAATTCCAAGGTGAAACCTTGCACCGGGAATACGGATTTCGTTGAAGGTTGGTCGAATGACACCCAAGAAAGTAAGATGATCAATCGAACCCAGCAGAATTTTACCTTGAAGACGTATGAATTGTCGGCGACCTGGACTTCAGAGGGTTATCCATGTTTATGCGGGTTGTTTATATTAGTCGTGTATTGTATACCCGGGAAGGCTATAGCAACGTGGTACCGGTACGTATATGTGTATTCCACCGGGCTTCAACTCTACTATAGTTAAGCTCTAGATTCTGTTAAAGTGGAGAAAGCACCCTCTTCGCTCTCATGAAGGACGGCGGGGTCTTCCGTTCCACAATAGCACCGTGTACCTTCATGTTCACAAGGCCTTTCTACAGCATCTCTCTCTCTCTCTCGTCTATCCGTTCCCTCTCGATTTGCTTGCAAGCACGAGGAAGCTCTCCAAGAGGGATTTTGCACCACCGCAGAAAGCCACACGGTGGGTTGCGTCAGTATTAGACTCCTGCATCCAACTACTAAATAACAGCACCGCCTAGATTTACCTTGTCTCCTTCATCACTATAACCCTCTACTTTCCCGGGTTCTTGGTTTCCTCCTCGCTTTCCTACTTTTCTCCTCCCTCATATTTACGTTATCCCTTGTTTTCTTCTGCTCGTTTTGGCCCCTGTAACACGGCTCTTCTTCATTCTCATCTTCTACTTGTTCCACCTTTCTCTGGTTTCTTATGCGCTGCGTTACACTCGCGAAAATACGTCCATCAACTTCCGGGCTAATGCAGTCTGCCGCTTGATGCTTGGGTGTATTAAATTCATAAGGACGACGGAATACAAAGGCAAAATGGTTCTGTTTCAAAGTGGACCAACCATTGATCGCTCGTTGATGGTCGAAGTCTTCCATTTCTGTGGGTGATTAACGCACTGACGCATGTCGCCTGACAATACAAGTGGAACCGGCCCAAAATTACCATATACATTTCCTTGTTGATACGTCATCAAGGCAAATATCGACAATTCCCTGACCTCTTTGTACACCTACGACCTTCTGTTTTTTGTGGTACCTTTTGTTTTTCTGAAATTTACATTTCACCTGGTGCCACTTGACTTTCCGCTTTTCCACGGTACTGTTTGGTCATTTTCTGGCCTGTTCCGGATACGTTCAACGGTCGGAACACAAAGGTGGCCGATTCACGCAGTTGTACTGTCTCACAGCTCTTGCCAGACTGGCGATCCAATAATCGTAAAAAATATCGACGTTCTCGGTCTCACGAGTGAAGCCTCGGACCAGAGGGATTTCGATACACTTCCGGTGAGTCTACAGCCTCCCTTTGGCCTCCCGCGGATCTCCCACATCGAACGTGACACGGAGAACCTGCTGGTAATACCAGATAGGAAAACGTACGCGGCGGGTATCTCGAAGTTGGCTGCAGGGATACGGCGAGCAATCGCGAAAGGATTCGTATCGATCGCAGAATTGCTTCGCCACGTACAACTTCAATGTGCTCGGCGATACTCTTTGCGGAAACATGCGCCGCGATGTGTCTTATATTGTAGTACCTGAAGAGCAAGTGCGTCCCACATGAAAATAAATAAATGTTTAAATACATATTTTTTATTGCATCTCTATATAATCCATTTTCAATATGTTCAATTATTTTGTGCCTGAAAAAGCCTTAATAATAATAAAATAATTTTGAATGTCTTCTGATTATTTTTATTTATGAAAAAAAAAAAACAAAAATTGAAAATAAAAATTTGAGGCAGTATATAAAAGGTAGGAAAGCCTTGAAAATTTATGGAATTTTCAATTCACTTCAACGAGCAATTCTGGCCAATGAGGATAGCAATAGCGTAACCGGTGTGATGAATTTGATATAAATTGTTGAAATTATTTTACGTGGCTAGCGATATTTCGCGTTTGCAATGTTATAGTAATGTGGGCTATTGCACACGTGCACTCGTATCCGAGTGAAGCCTGAGAAGCCTTATATGTTTTACAGGCGTAGGTAGACGTGCACGGAGAAAGTAAGGAAAAATAAAATACACGTCTTACAGTCCGGAGTTACGTATTTGGCAAATGGAGGTGCCGAGAGTGGAAGAGCTCAGAAAAATGTGGAGACGCTGAGGAAGCGACCGAAGAGCGAGGCCGAGTAAGAGTCGGAAGGAAAAGCGCCTTTTTGGTCCTCGAGGGTTTCTCCTTGTAGCCTCGGTGCTACAAAAATACAGCTCGCGATAGTAACACTAACTGAAGTTGACTTCTGCTACTGAAAAGTGGCAGAATACTGAGGTCACACCCAAGTATTCCTCCATAAAAGTCTCGCCGACTTGAAGTATCTTTTTCTTACAAGTCACTGCTCAACTACGTTCATTGTCCACGTGAAGCAATGTCCAACTATACATAGACGAAAAAAAAAAAAAAAATAGGCATGATCTTAAGGAGCCCCAATAACCTAATAAAAATCATAAGGAGGCAAAAAACAAGTATTAATTTCTTGCTTGAAAAAAAAAAAAAAAGAATCTTACATCTGAAATTCATCAAGTAAATATCACCGCAATTTTGCAACTTTGTAAAGACATTGAACCGCAATCTCACCTCAAGATCCATTCGATACCCTTTTTTTATGCCTATTCGTTTCCATCGCCTATCGCACGTGGCTAATTCGTTCTTTGCCGGGCGTCAATCGAGACGGGGCTCCTGGTTTTTATACGGCGTGAGCTCTTCGGTTCAGTGCTCGACACTGACACTCCTAGAGAGCGTTTCACAAAACAAATCTCTGTCCCGCTTAATTAATAGTTCGCTCGGACACACGGTCGCTTTTTTTTTTCTTTCTATTGCACAGTACGTAATTGTATCGGGTGTGTGTTTCATGCCAAATTAAATCTCGTATGTACAGAAGCTTCTGCCTTCTCTGATGGTGGCAATGGGAGCGGCAGCTTGGTCTATGGTTCAAGCCCTGTATACACCATTACTCGTGTGCTGCAGTGCGAAGCGACGCTTTCCGCGAAGATACCGGTAAACGTCGCGTGCCGATGATTTGCATACGGAGATTCGAAGTAACTCGCCGAGGTTCATGTGTATATTGTTGTTCTGTTCCTATATACCGGGGAACTTATGATTTTTAATGGAAAAATCTAAAAATCCGTGCTACTTTACTAAGGGGAAAATAATAATATAGGGAAGAAATTATACAATGTGCTCCACTGTGCTTTGCTGTGTTCAGCTGTGCTCCGCTGTGCTCCGCTGTGCTCCGCTGTGCTCAGCTGTGCTCAGCTGTGCTCAGCTGTGCTCCGCTGTGCTCCGACTGCGTTTGACTGTGCTCGACGGTGCTCGACCGTGCTCGACGGTGCTCGACGGTGCTCGACGGTGCTCTACGGTGCTCCGACTGTGTTCGACTGTGCTCGACTGTGCTCGACGGTGCTCGGCTGTGCCCCGCTGTGCTACACAGTGAAACACGAAATTCGTGGCTATATACTTACTTCAATACCCCAAGATTCTCATTTTCTTAGCTACAAATACGGTGACTATGCGCATGAATTACGATATATATTACGAAAGTTCCGATCTACTTCTCGCACCGCCCTAATGCTTATCCAAGGTGCTGCGTAATAATAACTGTGGCTGTAATAACAGAAATCGATCAAGGGAGTCAGGTAGAATAAAGAGGTTGGTTGGCTGGTTCGCTGCCGCGGGCCACAAGGCGAGAAACACCAACGTCGAAGGATTAATTGAGGCACATAACACACTTGGGGTAACGCGCGTGGCCCCCTCGGTTCGCTGCTGCTGCTGCTGGTGCTCGCGAAGCAGCACGACTCGCTATACACTTCACGAGAAGATGCAATTTATGGCCCCCCCCTTCTTCTTACTCTTTCTGTGTACCCCAACAACACACGCAAACGGACACACGTTCGATTCGCGATAAAACGACTCCTCGAGAACTGACCAACTCTCTACCCTCGGCGAAGAACGTACAGCGAGTCTCGTGGATGTGGTTCTTGTCGAAATAGAAGAAAAAAAAAAATTAAAAAAAAATGGAAGGAAGCATCGATACATTCCGTAACCCGATACCTCGATACCTGTTCAATCTTCCGTAGCTGGGTTAGCGTACTAACTATACCGTATAACTTCGACGTAAAATCAAAAGACACGCAACAGATAGCACATGGCACAAGGCCAGTTGAAACTGCAACACACATCCTCGGATTTGCCCCCGGAAATACATAACCTACCAAATATATTGAGTATATATGTGACTGTCGGTGGGTTGCACCTTGAATATGCCAAAGACTATTCTTCGCGAATAATCAATTGAAGTTTATGGGGTTTCGCAACGAACATTATGACCCCGTGTGCCGAGGAACACCGCACATGTCCCCCGTGGGCGGAAAATTCGTGTCAGAACTGTTGGGAATTTCACGAGCAAGGGAAACTGAAGATTGAACTTTTCTCCATCTCCTCGTTATTGCGCTCGGTATATATGTGTATGTTTATTATATATTACACCCGGGGCCAGAAACTATGCATGTCAGCGCGTTTAATATTTTCTGGCGACGAAATATCGCGAGACACAAACTCGGGCAATTAATAATATTGCAATATCAGCGGCTTCTGTGGTTTCTTTGTCGCTTATTAATTGCTTTTGAAATAATAAATGAAAAATTATTGCATATTGAGGGTGGCGATTTAATTTTTTTACGAAGTATTTTTTTTTAGACATTTTGTATAGCATATAATTTTTTTTTATTAATTTATGTTTCCCATAGAATTTTTTTTTAGCATTACTTTTTTCTCTACTAAATTTTCTCCAATTATGATCACATTTTTTTCCTCCACTTTCAAGAAAAATAAAATAAATTTGACTTTTTAACTGAGAGGATATTTATATACAAATGTGAGAAAAAAAAAAAAAATATCGTTCAGGCCATGAATAGAATTCAGGTAACTCTGATAGTGTGACCTGAACACTATTCAAGTTAATGTGCTCTATAAATTTCAGCCAAATAACTGAAATCGCTCCACGGGGAAAACTCGGCCGCGGTGAACGAAAGCAGGAAGTATGTAAATCTGGGGGAACTCGGTAACAGCTCTCAGACCAAACTTCAACTTTATTTCGTTCGTATTATAAAATTACTGACAAGAATACTTAAACTTCGAGCAATCCTCGAGTATTATTAAATTTGGAACGTATGTCCACGAATAAACCTGATAAATGAGCATAAAAATGGATTAATGGTATGAATAAAATAATAAATAGGACCCTTAATACCCAAAATGACCAAACAATAGTGCAAAAAACTAAAAAAAAAAATTTATATTCAATGAAATAACGTCATTTTTATCTTGAATTTCATTTTCGTAAATTTATTCTTGCAGAATAAACGAAAAGAAAAAAAAAAAAAGAAAAGTGTTTGAGGTCATCGATACAAATAACGTTAAGCTTTATGGAGGCGAAAAAAGTCATGGGGCTAAAAAGTCCAGAGTACTTTCCGCAAAGTTGGTGGCGGGCGGCATAGGAGCAGCAGGCGGATAAGGCGGGAGCCGTTATTCGTCTCCACATCCGCCCAGCAGGAAGCCAGCGAGCTTTCGCAGAAGCAGCAAAAGCACGACGTGAAACGGGTTTTCGAGGTCGTACTTATCGCTACTTCGCCGATCGCCTCACCCCCCTCCCTCCCAAACTTCCGGAACATTAATTTACATTAGGACATTTTTCAAGAGCCACCCGATAGCTGCAAGCCGCCTCGCTAAAACGAGCGTTACGCGAGAGCCCGTATATATGGGCCATTCCAGCAGGTTTCGACCTCGACCCGACCCTTGACCCTTTCCGATTGCTTCCGGAATTTTTTTCCACGTTCGTCATGACTCCAAAAATCGCTAATTAATTTTTTTCCATTTTTTCCACACATTTTTAATTATCTACGATTAAAAATAATAATAATAATACTTTTTTTTTCACTTCAACATTAACATTTCAAAATTTTATTTGAAAAATATTTTTTGTGTGTGTCATTCGATAATTTGTGTAAAAAAATTGCAAACATTAAGAAATTGGGCAAAATATTTTTGATATTTAAAAAAAATATATATATATATACATATATTTTTTTTTTTAGAAGCGTGTTTATTGGATAAAAAATTGCGGTACCAATTGTCATAGGTCAAGGGTCAAGATCCAGGGCGAAACTACGTGGAATGGCCCATATATACGAGATGAAGCAGAAGAGCTCGGCTGAAAGTCTCCGCGTGCCGTTTTCAGTTGCTATATCGTAGAGTCGGGTTCGCCCGAACCCGGAAAGAGTGGAAAGAGAGCGAGCTAAGCAGACGAATGCTATTCTGTAGGTCTTGCTTCTTCGTGGAAGAAGCTTCGCGTTTTTCTTGGTCTCTGCTCGACGGGGAGAAGCGAGCGGCGTGCGATCCGAGCGAAACCCGGCGGGTTCTGTTACTCGTCTGGTGAACGGAAGCGGATCTTCCAACCCTTCCTCATCCGCGCGGCCTCATCCCTCTGGGATTCCGGGTATCCCCGTGAATAGGCTCGGGGAAGAGAAAATTTCGGATGCTCCGGCGAGCGCAGAATCGAGCGGAAGCGTTTCTTCTTTTGTTCTTTATTATTTTTCGGGGCCACTCCGGAAAACTCTCCGTCTGACTCCAGCTTGCTGCTGCTACTGCTGCTGCCGGTTTTCAGTATTTTATTTAAAGGGCTTGAGTCAGCCTGGAAATTGGAAAATTCGAATTACCCGAAAATCGCTATCTACATTAAGCTATTTTAAGTTTTTTTTTTTTTAACGCTCGATAGCCAAATTAATTTTGGAGCAACAAAATTTATTTTGGAGCAAAAAATTTTTTTTCGAGCAACAAAATTTATTTTGAAGCAACAAAATTTATTTTCGAGCAACAAAATTTATTTTGAAGCAACAAAATTTATTCTGGAGCAAAAAATAAAAAATTCACCGATCAGCCATGAAGTGGAATGTTCCAAAATCGTTTATTCTTCAGGTACCGATGCCTCCGACATTTAAAACTCAAAAACTTTCCTGGAGTAATTCTTCTTGGCAAGAAGTACGATTCCACGGATATAAATTGTGCAATTTACGTTTAACGCCGGTGCTTCGTAAATTAAGGACGCTTGATGTCTGGCGACCTCTCGCCGATTTGTCATTTGCTATTTCGGACACGTCGTTCATCGTGGAGGGGGTAGTTTCGACGATGGTGGCGAGGCCAGCAAAGATTGAACTGCACCGGGCGAGATCCGAGCTCCCGATGCCACCGGAGAAAAAAAAAAAAAAAAAAGAAACTTAACTTCTTGAACTACAAGAAGCAAGGAGGGAGAGAAACTAACGAATCGTGCCTGAAAAGTTTTCGGGCTCGGTGCCTCGTGCTTTCGAGATACCGAGAGAAAGGGAGAAATGAGACCGAGGGTGGAAAAAGTAAGAGAGGATAAAGTCGGAAAAGCAGGAAAACGAGTCCACCACCGGGCGAAATACGAGAGGGCAGGCCTTCGTCTAGCTTCCTGTCCGAACGTTCCTCAGGATCGACCACTTGTTGGATAATTTCATCCTCGATCACGACTACCCAAACCCGATTGAATTTCGCCATCCTATGCTCGTGACGCTGATAACGCTAATAATAATAATAATAATAATAATGCTATTAACCCATAAGTCAATCTTCAATAATGAAAACCATTGCATCGCAGTATTTTATAGTAGCCAGCAGACAAAATACTATAAAATCGATAAACATGAAAAATCGGCAGTTTGATATTTATTCATTTCGCTGATAATAATAATAATGGTATGAACGCTTAAGTCAATCTTGAAAAATTGGAATCCATCACATCAGTGTATTTTATTTTAGCCAGCAAAAAAAAATTTTAAACGTCACAAAATCAATAAATATGAAAAATCGGCACTTTGATATTTATTGATTTCGATTAGATCGATAAAATTCTCGGATAGCAAAACTTGGTTGGTCGAACCGAAATTAGCACCTCGTAAAAATAAAAAGAAAAAAAAAAAAGAAAAGAAATAAAAAAGACTAGTAAAGATGTACGGAAGTAACCGATGAAATGTGAGCGTTTATTTGGCTTTATGTTTTTTCTCGATTTTTGTTGCAGCACACATTGACAGGCCATTGCGCGAAAGTTATGGCGGCAAAGTTCCTCGGGGAGCCGTCGAAAGTGGTGACGGGCAGTCACGATCGGACTCTTAAAATCTGGGACCTCCGAAGTCGCGCATGTGAGTATAAAACGGTGAATGTATGTCGTTCGGAGAGTTTCGAGTATTTGCGGAGTTGAGTCGTTACCTCGACGCACCGGGCGAGGCTTTAAATGCGTCGATCGAGGGGGTGGGATCGTACAAAAGGCACCGAAATCAATCTTCATCTACACAATGCCCTGACCGTTGATTTTGTAGATCAAAGCATCAACTTAATTTTCCGAGACAACGTTTAATTAAATTTCCATCAGAATATTTTCAAAAAAAAAAAAAAAATCAACCAAAACCCAAATTAAAAAAAATTTCAATAAGATACTGTGCAAAAAAAAAAAAAATTTGAACTAAAAAAAAATAAAAACCAACATCAATTTCAACTCAACCAACTCGAAATTTTTTTTTCCCAAATGCAATTTGACACTAAGATTTGACGTCAAAATTCCAACTTAAATCAGTCCTTGATTGACAAATTTTTTATTAACATCCCCGTAACCTTGAATGTATAATGAAATGTAACAGTCGAAGATACACACACATATATATATATATTAAGGGTGTAGATGTGAGAGTTGCGGTAATCAACACCATACGAAGCTGTATATCGTCTCCTGCTCGTAAAGCCAGAGTTGATGGTGTGCCGAGGTTATGGCTGCTTACAAAACAATCCAAATGAGATGAGGATCCCCGAGGTGCGGAGAATAGCCTCCACCGAAATATAATGTCGCGCCGCGCGGTAATCACGCTACCCGTTACTCCAATTAGTCGTTGCATTATGCAATGCGCACTTACGCGCCCCATGACCTCACCTTCCATCAACCACCGCAAGACAATAAAAGCCACATCGAGATACTCGAGGACCTGCGTGACGTACGTATCTATATGTATATCCGCACAGTCATTCATATGTATATTCCATTGCGGTTCGGCGTATGCCACCACCATAACGGCTAACGCGTACAATGAAAAGTTCCGGCGCCTTGCAAAATAGTCGCATTAACACGAGCTCGATGATTTTCGTATTCCGGATCGTCGCTTGGTCACGTTCGCGTTGTTAAACAACGAAATGTCGCGCATTATTTGTTAACGAGCAAAAAAAAAAAAAAAACCATTGAATTTGTCTTGCTGATGGGAAATGTTACAAGGTCCTTCGATATTTATTATGGTTATGGAGTGGACTGATGATCAAAAGGGTGGAGAGGTTTGTTATCAATTAAAAAAAAAAAATCGGCATGATTTGTTTGAATTAATTCGTCACGTTTATAAGATTGGCCTGGAATTCAATTTTGAAAAATTGACTAACCGAAAAAATGAAAAAAAAAAATAAGGATGTAAATTAGAAGTTTGCTTCCTCATTATTTTTCACTTTCTCTGTGCGCGAACTGAGATCGTTAAACAGCTGGGGCTCTGTAAGAAGCGAAAAATAATGAGGAAGCAACGCGTGGGATTATTCGCCTTTGGATTTAGCGGCAAATGAAAAAACAGGGAAATTCGAAATAGTAAAATACATTCTTCTTTTTTTTGCCCAATAATTTAATGAACCTAGTGTTTTTTCGAGACAAAAAAAAGTAACTACTATTCACTGTATATTCAGCATTAAAAAAAATGTTACCACCTTGATAAATAATTGCAATTTGGCGAAAAATGTTTCGCCTCGAAAAATGTGTTTTTTCGAAATTTATTTCCAAAACAACAGACAAATTCCATTAAGGCGAAATCCAGAGACGAGATAATATCGAAAATGAGGCCAACCCCTAAATTCTGACCCCATGCGAATTTGTCACCGTGTCTGCCCTCCTCGTGCATCGATCGTTCACTTTTCTGTATCGAATTCAATCTGTGGGGTGGGTCAGGGGGTAAAACGAGGTTTTTTTCGCATTTTCGCCTCAGGTTGATGACCTTGAAATTTTTCCGCATTTCCGGTGGGAACGGGGACCACTGAAATATTGCCCTGCATTTCACCCCCATGGAGCTTTTGCACCACCTAATATCCAACGTATGGATGGGGATGGTTTGCTGAAGAGTCGGTGGCTGCTCTTATCCGCGGCACTTGTCGAAAGGGTGGAAATGAAAGGAAGGGGGAGAAAGGAGGGCGCGAGGAGAAGGGGAGAAAGCGGAAAGCAGAGGAGCGTAGAAATCCGGTAGCGGATTTACACCCTGGTCGTTTGGACGTCGGCTAATCTCGTGAAACCGTATCTGAAGAGCGACTCGAGATATCGATTTACACTTTGAACAACGTACGGCCTTGAGGCGAGAGCACAATCCCCTTACTTCTCCAACACCAGGACTGGGATGCTAGTATTGCTGCACTGGGGAGGCTCACTTCGTATTGACAGAGGACAGGGATGCAGTGGAGCAGACGAAACTCTTCTTCACCCCATCGAGGGCTTTTTGTTGATATTAATTTTTGGAGAACCCTCGATCTTATCAATCTATGAGCAGTATAGTTTTCAGTTGGAAGTGTCTAATTTATTTACCCACGAGTTTTTATTGCTAGGGTTTATGGGGGTCGATAATAGACCCTGAAGAGCATTGGTCATTTGGTGTGGTGAGATTTTTGGCGAATTTTCGGGGAGGAAAATAGGCATATAATTATTTCTGATAGAGGACAGTTGATAATAGACCCTGAAGAGCATTGGTGATTTTTTAAAAAATATTTCTTCGTAGCCTGAGCATTGAATGTTGAAGAGCGGTATAGTTTTCATTTGGAAGTGTCTAATTTATTTACCCACTAGTTTTTATTGCTAGGGTTTATGGGGGTTGATAATAGACCCTGAAGAGCATCGGTCAGTTGGTGTGGTGAGATTTTTGGCGAATTTGCGGGGAGGAAAATGGGGAAATAATTATTTTGGATAGAGGACAGTCGATAGTAGACCCTGAAGAGCATTGGTAATTTTTTTTTTCTTAAAAAAAATAAAATTCGTAGCTCTAACATTGAATGTTGAAGAGAAAAAACTGGGAATTACGAGAGAGAAAAAAAATAATGCCCAAGTTTGAGAGCATGTAATAAGGCTGGCTTTTTTTTATAGTCTTCATGAACCTTCTCCTCCTACTCGTTATCCCGATCGTTGTCTCCTCGGTCCGTGCAATACTATATCCGGCGTGCACCATTGATGCACGCCGGTCTTTCTCGAAGCGCACATTATCCCGGTATCGCTATAATTTTCCAACGGCCATTCTCTCTCGCTTTCGCACTCTTCCGCGCTGATAGCTTCACTTCGAACCCCCTGGGCTTTATGACCGCGAGTATATCGCACACGCTTGATACTCAGTCATTTAATATTTTCCAGCTAGCCCGCCCGCTTGGCCAGCTATGATTCTTTCCGCCGGTGGGCTTCACTGGCGCCGTACCGACCTCGCGCTTCATCTTCTTGTCTCGTCCGGGCTTCGAGTTACGAGCATCTAACGCGATTGATACGGCCACCTCGGCTCATTCCACCGCCGCATTCACAATAAACAATTGCATTTTCAACAAAATGCAATGACATTTTCGGCGAGGGTTTTCCAGAAGAAGAAAAATGTCCTCAAACGGCCATTCGGGGAAAAAAGAAAATTCGGGTGAAATGTCCTCAAAAAAAGTTACGGCCGTTCGGGGGAAAAAGAAAATTCGACTGAAATGTCCTCAAAAAAAGTTACGGCCATTCGAGGAAAAAAGAAAATTCGAATGAAATGTCCTCAAAAAAAGTTACGGCCATTCGGGGAAAAAAGAAAATTTTGGTGAAATGTCCTCAAAAATAATTACGGCCATTCGGGGATAAAAACTGAGTACGAAAAAAAAAAATGTCCTCAAAATGATTTATGGCAATTTTGGGATAAAAATTGGGTTTCGACAAAATGTCCTCGATCTGCCGAAGATGTTTTCAGATATTAATACATTTTTTGAGACTATATTTCTCCAGGAATGACCTTCTCCGTCGGTATTATTGGTCCATTTCCATTTAGAGTGCTACATGAAATGCTGAAATTATATCAAGACCAATATTGGATGTTTGCGTAGGCTTAAGGGCGAAGCGAAACCTTCGATGCGGTGTTTTCTCAGACTCCGCCAAAATCGACATTTAGTTCTGTCTCTACTGTCCTCAAGTTGGCTTTTCTTGACCTTGAGGTTAGGTTCCACCCTTCGATCGATACCAAAACTACAATCTCCCCTTATTTTTCATGGTTTATCTTTTGGACATATGGATAATGGTTAGACCGGACAAAAAAAAAGAGTCAAAAAAATTTTTTTTTCTCTATGATACAAAAAATAAAATCAGACAGACGAGAAACATCATATTGTGGCACTCAGTAATCTTGCATATTTTGTGCTTTCAGGTATTGAAACTAAATTTGCTGGTTCGAGTTGTAACGACCTCGTTACATCGGACGGTGCAGGATCGACGATAATAAGTGGCCATTTTGATAAGAGGATAAGGTTCTGGGACACGAGAGCGGAATCGAGCTCAAACGACATTGTTCTGCAGGGAAAAGTTACATCACTGGATTTATCTCGAGGTAATTAATGAACTTGTAAAGAAAAGTTACCATTTACGCACCTTTGCATTTTTTTCCTACTAATCGGCAGAGCGAAAAAAAAAAAAAAAATTCTACCTGAGTGAAAAGTGTAAAAATGAATTCGTGACAAATATTGAATTTGAAAAAGTCAACTTTTCGTGCCTCTGACTTGTGTGCAAAAAAAAATGTCTGCGCCGCGGCGATTTTAATTGATAAAAGGTGAATAACTATCACCGTTGAATTCTTCGTGAAAAAAAAAATATATATATATAGACTGGAAATAAAGGATCAAAATATCGTTAACGGAAATGGAAAAAAAGTAAGAGAGAAAATAAAGGGGGAGCTAATCGTAATTCGGCGAGACGTTCGATCCGTCCGTTGAACGTCCAATCTCCATTTTCAATCGATTTATCAGCAGTAACGAAAATAGAACACGGTTTTGTTTCACGGGAGAATGAATAGTATTGGGATTTTTTTTTTTTTTTTTTTTTTTTTTTCGTCAACACTAAGCGACGCGGCACGCGTTCTCCGAGCACTTTATTTCGGTGTGAGCGACGTCATTGCGTGCCACCTCGCACCTCGTCACAGTCAATGTAGAGGGCCCACAGAAATACGGACACACACCTCACACGAACCAAATCCCACAGAGCCCATTCTATGTCCGCCGAATTTCAAGCAGCCTGCCATGCTGATTGAGGACCTCGAATTAAAAAAAAAACATTATGTAGTACGAAGATTTAAAACATTTTTTTGACAAGCACATATTTTTTGGTTGCCGATTATGAGTATAAGTATGAATGTGAGTGCGAGTGCGAGTGCGAGTGCGAGTGCAAACGCGAGTAAGTGTGAGGGTGAGTGCAAGTGTGAGTGTAAGTGCTAGTGTGAATGCGAATGTGAATGTAAGTGCGAGTGCAAGCGCGAGTGAATGTGTGTGTGAAAGTGAGTGTGAATGTGAGTGTGAATGTGAGTGCGAGTACAAGCGCGAGTGAATGTGAGTGTGAGTGTGAATGTGAGTGCGAGTGCAAGCGCGAGTGAATGTGAGTGTGAGTGTGAATGTGAGTGTGAATGTGAGTGCGAGTGCGAGTGCGACTGCAAGTGTCAGTGTGTAAAACATTTTATTTTTATTTTGAGAAATCACAAAATGGAATTAGCCATATCGAAAATTGATCGTCGTCCATCTCTCGCTATTATTTTTGGCCCACTCTGAGTTCCACATCGAATTAAATAAATAGTCGCGCGAAATATTGATCGAAATTTAATAAAGGACAAATGAAACAACGTATTCGTCTTCGTATTCAACTGTACTTCGCGCATACAAATACACGCTACGTAACGTATGGCGTATTGACGTTACCTTGGCTGTTTGCACGCCGTGGGCTATGGAGTTTCGCCCACTCGATTGATCTCTCGGTGGACGAAGACGCGAACGAGGCATGGCTCGGCATCACGTACCGTTAGACCTCGGGACGTACATACATAAGTGCATAGAAAGACGTGAGATCAGCTAACACACCATTTCTAAGTACTCCGTACTCCGAGGAATGATCCGAGCAATCCACGCGCGCCGAAGACGATGATCCGTGGTGAAGATTTCAGACACGTACTAACGTACCGCAAAACGCTCGAATCGCCTGAGATTAATCGCTCGATACTCTATGGAAGTACGGTTGACGAGGGCTACAGGGCTTTGCGCGTAACGAGAAGTACTTGTGACCATCGATAAACCCATACCTTCCCCATGCGACATACTTATATAGCCTCCAAGAGCTTATGCTTGTGTACATGTGACCATGTTTGCCGCTTGACTTACAGTTACCTTGATCAATCTCCATTTACCTATAACTAATGCAAATGAATACTGAATAATCTCAACTCTACTGAGAAGCCTCGAAAAATGTCCTCTTACTCACGTTATTTCCATAAAATTAGAATCAATTATCAGATTTTTTGTCAGATTGAACATTGTGATTGATCTTCGTGTCAATATTTTTTTAAGCAATTTTTTTTTGGTAGTAATTAATTTTTTGAATAATTTTTGTTTTTCGTCGACTATAATAATTATTGATATAAATATTGTTTTCATTTTTTTTTTTGAGGATTCATTATGTGAATATGTATTATATCAATGTAATAATTAGTCGAAGAGATTACTTTTTTTTGAGCCAATAAAAATTTGAATTCAATCGACGAGTTATTAAATATAAATTTTTTAATAAATTCTATAAAATGTTTTCAAGTGTAAGGTGGAAATGGATGTAATTTACAATGGATTTTGGCTGAATTTGAGTGGAAAAAAAATGATTGAAGGTGGAGTCTGTGGAATTGGTCCAGAAAATGTTTGGCGCCTGGTTTTTCCGAGCTCGGAAAACGCGATGGACGTTTCTGTCTCGTAAACTGACTAACGCGTTCGGCGCTGACTCTCTCTCTCTCTCTCTCTTCCATTACCCTCTGACGTTTTTTTTTTATTTTTGTTTTATCATGTGCCCTTAAGAGGTTTTACAGCTTTATTTATCATGAGCTGAAAGAGCGTGGATCCATCAACGAAGGTACATATAAAACAGAGGCTGGGAGATGATGATGTCTTATCACAGATGTACCTTGGAAAGTCACATCAACGGAGGAAAATGTATCTCTGTACTTCGCTAGCCGAAATGTGTACTCTGGCCGTATTTGGGGAGTGACATTCAACGAAATGTACACTCTGTCGTTCGTGTGAATTATTAAAGTCCACTGTGATGTTAAATCGTCAAGTTGTACTTCACCTGTACTTTGATCAATGGGTGCACGTGACTTCGTGAATTTTTACACAATGTCCTCAAAAAAAGGGGTACGGCCATTCGGGGAAAAAGTGAGGCCGAAGAAAATGTCCTCAAAAAATGTTACGGCCATTTTTTGATATCAAGTGATCTCAAAATTTCGGAAAAAAAATTTGTCGTTATGAAAAAGTAAAAAAAAAAGGCTGTCGATTTCGACCCCAAGATGATGACGTCTACTTATACAGTAAGTTGGGATTTTCCGCCTTTACCTCGTCGCTTTATCTCGCTATTTCGTCGAAACGAATCGCATAATATACCTCGATGATCGTATAAGCGGCGGATCATTACAGTACTGAGATACTCTTCTTCACCCTACACGGATATCGGATTACCCCGAGTCGTGAACTCGCATGGTTCCGGACAACTTGTGCCGGTGTCAACGACGCCGTTCAACTTAGCATATTATAGGAACGAAAGCACTGCTCATGCTCCTACAAGAGCCCCCATGATGTCACCCTTTCACGGTGGGAAAGCACTCGGTGACTCGTTACACGACTAAATCTCACTCTAAGATTAACTATTCCGAACGTGAGACGATAGTTTTCATAAATTAATGATTCTTCACATATGTATATTCTGCTAATATCTCACGTTCTCAGCAGTGGATATTTTTTTGCCCATTAATTGGAGCCTGAAAAACAAAAATCCTAACCCTTTTTTATTACCGATTGGTCAGAGCTAAAATAAAAAATCATAAACCTGCAATCAAAAATGATAAATTTGAGGTTATTTAAAAAAAAAAATTTTTAAACTCAAAATTAATCATAGAACTTCAAATTTTATATTGATAGATAACATTTTTTCTTATCAAATGCCAGCTAAAATAAATAATGAGTAAATGGAAATTCTTCAAGTCCATAAATTTTCCAACCACATGCGATGGTCATAAAAATTCATGGACGACCATACGTCATCACCAAAAATTCCAAAGTGATTCCCCCAAGAATGTTGAACAGAATGGCTCCCTCATCCGCACCATGGTAACAATCATTGTCCATGGTCACGTTGAACCGATTTGTCAAGATTTCCCATAAAAAAAAAAACCAAAATATGTTCAAATTCTTCAGGGTCGAAAAAAAATGTTGAGCATCCTCTTCGACATGACGACAATGGCCAAACGAGTGATATAATGTCAAGATAATACAGCGTAACGTAAAGAGGGTGAGAAAAATCCATTTTCGAGACTAGCGCCGAATTATGAAGCCGTAAACGATGAACCCTTCGCCATGACATCATAGTTTCTTTGTATATATCGTACATGACAAATATGGCGAACACCGTTGAGCCGTTTATACGGACAATAAATACGTCCCACTCATGATGAGTGATTTATTCGGCGCTTAAGCGTGTTTCGCGTCCCAAAGATAAATGCACACCAGTTTATTATACTCCGTCGGTAAATCCGATGTATTTGCTTGGTCGTACAGTGGATCTCGTCACTTGGCCGCTAAATTCGGTGGGCTAATTAATAATCCTAAATCGCGATTTCGCTAATCGAAATACCACTAATATCCTTAATACCTTCGGCCGTTGTGTGAATCTATAGCGGGAAACGTGCGAATCCGTGGAGTCTGGTGCTCGAGGCTCGGCTGCTCTCTGCACCTGTTGATCCTGGACCTTCGCTCACTACTTCCTATAAATAAATGGATCGATTATTTTTTCACGACGTTCGAGGTATGACTGGGGAATGATATTCGAGCCATGAATAATATATAGAACGTAGGGGCTTTTGATCCTTCTTAAATTGATAACGACATATGTGAGGATGGAACAGGAAACAGGAAACTCACTTCCCCAATTCGATTGAATTATTTAAATATGATTTTCCTAAAAATGCAGAGTATGAATATTATTAAAGGGACTTATTAAAAATTTTTTTTTCAAATAAAGACCTTTTTTTTTTTAGTGTTTTGAAAAAAAGGGGTTATATTGAAAATTTAGTGTATCCAATTAAATATTTTTCAAAGTGTGTGTTACTGACGTTATTGGGATAGCTTGCATCTCCTTTTAACGGCGGGTGGTAATTCACAGCAGGTTCTCGTACGGGGTTTGTGTAGTACACATAGCAGGGCAGGTATGAAGCAACCTTGCGGTTACCCTTAATGTGCTTCGGTCCCAGACGAGCCCGGTGTACGGCAGAAGGGGTTTGGGATATCCTCAAGCTCCTGTTTGGTGACTCCCACAGGCCTTTGGAGCAGTCGATTACCAGTATACCGTCAATAGCGTTTATCGTGGTTGGAAGGAAATTGGGGATGAGGTCGACGGCACCTCATCCCTTGTTTCCTTCATGACCTCAGGCAGGTTACCTTCTTTTCAACTGACCTGCCTCAATCAGCTTGTCGCACACACAGCATTTAACAGAGTCCAAAAAAAAAAAAATTCATTTGTATAAATTATTTGGAAAAAATAATATATTAAATACTAATATTGAATATTAAAAAAATATATATTACGCTTCAAGGTAGAGAATGATTCAATTAATTCAATTAATTTTTTTTTTAAATTTTGACAGTCTATAATTTAAGAATTTTGAGATTAATGACATTTTCCTCAGTGGCTATGGGATGATTTATGGGATAGTAGGCAAATGTGGAACGACGTTGAGTCGGATGTCCAGCAACTCGATTTTTAAATGACCACCTGGTCGTTCTATTTCCAGATGCAAATTATCTGCTGAGTTGCGTGAGGGACCACACGGTCAAGTTGTTGGATCTACGGATGAAGCAGATCGTTGGATCGTTTGAATAAATTATTTTTCAAATAATTATATTATGCTTCAAGGGAGAGAATGATTAACTTAATTCGATTAAATTTTTTTTCAATTTTGTAGGTCTACGAATTTTGCGATTAATGATATTTTCCTCAGTGGCTATGGGATGATTTATGGGATAGTAGGGAAATATGGAACGACGTTGAGTCGGATGTCCAGCGACTCGATTTTAAAATGACCACCTCGTCGTTCTATTTCCAGATGCAAATTATCTGCTGAGTTGCGTGAGGGACGACACGGTCAAGTTGTTGGATCTACGGATGAAGCAGATCGTTGGATCATTTAGGTGAGTACACGTCGAGAACGAGATTGACAGTACAGACGTTTACCATTCATTTTCCCCGTGTACATTTTTCTCCAGCCCATACAACGCTCACGACCCATTAGCTATCCAGCATTCCTACCAATAAAATATCACAAGGGCGTAACCCAGATCCTTCGGTGTAAGTTGACGTGAGTTACGCCCATCTAATTTTCAACAGTGGTCGCTTTTACTTCCTCTAGCTTAGCCATTGGCGGCTGGATCAAGTGATCCATCATTGCCCATTTATTAACGTCGTTGGAATTTACTTACTGTTTGAATTCTGGCAGCTTAAAAAAAATTATTATTTTTCTTTTCAGGCATAATTATATTCATTATTAACAATTAATTAATTTCTAATTTATGGGTCATAGGTAAAATCTCTTCCATGCCTGCCCATGTAAATAAAGGGAGTTTTTTTAACACTGAGAAAAAAATGATTCAATTAATGGGATTTTCATTAATAACATCAATTATGTGGTCAATAAAGTATTTTGAATTTTGGAGAATATATTTTTGGGAAACAAATGAATTTTTTAAATAAATTGAATTTCATTTGATTTAATGCCATATTTGAGTTTAATTGTATTTTTTTTCAACTTTGGGCCCTTCCTTCAATTTTTTAAAGTTGAGCCTCCTCTTTCTCTAATTTCGATAGTACTTCTCGATTCTCCTGTGCAATTCTCCTCTTCAGGCTCATTCATTTCGTTTTACACTACATCTTCCGTCGTCTGTCAATCGTTTGTGACATTTTCCCAGTTATTTCCGAAGCTCGTACCAATTTCCTTCCCCCCAGCCCTTATTCCCTTTTCCTATTTTCTGTCTGCTTCACTTCCTCTGGAACTCCTCCCTTATTTTCTCTTCCTCTCCATATTCCCTCTAACGCTTTCATTTGAAAATATGTATCTGCAGAAATGTAGAATGTTAATAAATGTCTACCTAAAAATGTAAAATATTTTCGAAGGGATAACAGTAGAACCTCGATTTTATGTATTGTTCGGGACTGGAAGTTCATAAGCATAAAAAAATTCAAAAAATCAAATCCCGAATTTATTAAAACATGGTCGGTCAACAATATAATAATAATAATATGTGAAATGTCAAAATTCATATAAAGGGAAAAAATTCATTTTTCTATTTTTCAGATGAAATTGCTAATTTTGAGCCTCTGACTCGTAAGCACGAAAAATTCAGTTTCATTACTCACTAGGGAGAAAAGGGGCTCATTACTGCCCGGGCCGGAAAACAGGTTTTTCGGGATGAAAGTGGCCAATGGCACGATAGTATCGAAAAAATAGGTTCACATTTCATTTTTGCCCCTTGAAAATCAATACCTTTTACTTTCGATCTTGTTTTGCGGGTTGAAAATTCTCAACGGCTACGTTCGATGCAATTGAATGTGCCTATCCACTATCCATCCTGGAAAATTGAACATGCAAAGCACGATCAATTTATGCAATCGTTACAAGGAGCACCGTGTGTAATGAGATTGGAAATTGGTAATTGGTGGACAATATTCTATTCCGCAACACTGGTTACGATCATTATTTTTAATCGAGACGAACAAATGTTAATTCCATCGTGTACTCAATTACATTTGAGCCCGATGTAGATATCGATTTTATGAACAATCAAAACGAAGTACCAATTACACGGAGACAATCGGAAAATTCGACTGGCCAATTTCCATAATTAATTCGTCGGAACCGACAGCACGAAATTTTGATTTTACTGACAATAAAAAATAAAAATAAAATAAATAAATAATTTGTCAAAATATATAATACCGCTATTTTCAATGCCCGGCAAAAATAATTCCCTCGTATCGCAGCATACAATACGAGATATTAAAATACGTGATATACGAAAATGAATGAGCCGATTGCAGTTATTTACAGAATATGGAAATTCCCACCCACGCACAGTTGAAAATATTCGTGAAACTGTTTGGACCGCGCAAAAAGTGTTGGCGACATTAAGCAACCGGAGAGAAATAAAAAATAGTGCTTCGATTTAATGCGCTTGTAAATCGTGAAATTTATTACCCATATATCGGTTATTAATTTTGATAGCCGATTGCCGATTTATGCTTGTACACTTTTATTTTTTTATTTTATTTTTTTTTCATTTAGAAATATTTCACAAATCAAACCCTATAAATTCTTTTAGTTAATAAGCGATACAAAAATTTATACGACGAGCTTATCGATAAAATCGCAAATCGGATGCTTTGCGTCATAGATATTGGAAAATAAATTCATGGGACCATATCAACAAAATTACACCCACACACACACGCGCGATTGGAGAATTTCAGAGCCGATGGTTTAAGGGCAGGGCCCAAATCCCTTGACGTCATCGGCTCGAATGCGCTCTATATTTATACCGATCTATATTCGGTGTTGCCACTGCATCACCGAGCTGTCAATCAATCGCTCCGAAGCGGGACTCGCTTCGTCTGCATTCGCTGGATGCGAAATGACGAAATTTAATTGAATAAAATCAATACACGACTTTAATTGCCAAAGCCGAGCTTTTTCACTCTCCGGTCGATGAATGATTTCCCGTATCCACTTGTGCAAGTGAAAGAGATGATTTTACACTAACGATAGGCTTGATTAATCAAAATCAATCAGAGATATATTTTCACTATCGATGAAAAGTTCGATTGTATCAGAATTCGAGGACGAAATAACGGTGAACGTTGTCGAAAAACATTTTGACAATTGATTGTAAATAATAGAAATAATTTTACTGGCCAAAATGAAATTTCCAATCAATTTAATTAAAAAATTGTGGAGGATCGGTAAAAAAAATGTTTCAGAGTTTGTGCAGCCTTTTTTTCAGGACTTTGTTGATACATTGACATTATGGTTATTATCCATAATTAATCATCGTAGGATCCACTTTTCTTTTTTTTTTTTAATTCGCGAAATACTCAGGAAATTTTTTATTGGCTCCATGTTGTGCGTCCTTAATAAGCCTGCTATTCACGAGCGACTCTTTCGTCTCGTGGGCTCATTAAAAAAAATAATCTTCAGTCGTCACGGATATTTGGTGTGAGAGAAATACGTATCGATGTCCTATCCGCTCTTGATGAACATTCGTAATTACTATTTCAGATCGAAATACGGTTTATCGATTTTTTTTTTTTTTTATTACATTCAAGTCGAGCTGTGCATTCCCGTGTGGATCGAACGATATTATTGTTATTGTCGTATGGCACACTTTTTTGTTATTTTTTATAACGTCCCGAATATTTTTGATTGATCCGCAGCGCGGACGGGTTCAAGGTTGGCTGCGATTGGGCGAGAGCGACTTTCAGTCCTGATGGACAATACATCGCCGTGGGCTCGGCCGATGGTTCTGTGTTTATATGGAACGTCACAACGAACAAGATCGAGACTGTGCTCAAGGATCACACGTGAGTAACAAAGCCATAAAAATAATAAACCCCTTTTTTTTTTCGATATTTTGCCAAAACCGAAAACCATTCTCATGTAATTTGCAATAATTCGCGATTGCGCATCGCCAATAAATTAATCGCACGCTCTACAAAAATATTGTTAATGTACAGGGAAAATAACAGATGGAAGGAAATTTGGTTGATGAGGGACCATAAGTTCCCTCTCGAATAACGTACGAAGGGTGCAACGCTATATATATATATATATGTATATCACTCCAGTGATTGGGGGGTGGGAATTTTATTCACCGTACCATCCTGGCAGATGATTCGCCGAATTTGAGTCTCATAAACGACCGACAAGGATAGTGCAGGGGGCGGAGGGGGCGGCGGGGGGTTGACAATTTTATCTAACCGAGGCCGGTAGCGTAACGGGGGTGGCATTTCGCGTCATGACTGCACAACGGGGAACGAACTCGCGGGTGTGCGGCTCGTATAACGGCGGTTCGCGTCACCGGGCGTAACGGGGGTAATTCGCGAGAGCACGGGACGGTCACACAAGTTACCCATTCCGGGGCTTTATTACGTCATATATTATAGGGCGGTGGGACAGAAGGGTATGGTTGAGGGAAGGGCGCGCGCACGGGGAGGAAGTGAAGTCAAGCGTTGTAGTGGTATCGGGCCCAACGATGACATTGGAAAGGCAGAGGATCCACCGGAGGGTGGCTACCCTGCGTTAAAAAATAAACCTAAAGCAATGAAAAAGCGATTACCCGGCTAATTGGTACTTGTGTCAGACCCTGAAGACATCACTCGCTCAAGTGCTATAACATTTTCCTGGAGTAAATTTAATCAGCCCGGAATATTGGACATTGGTCGTTGATTGTATCCCAAGGAAAATGATTTTTCGAATCAAGGAAACCATTTTTCCGAACCCATGAAAAAAAAAAAAAAAAAATCCACCTCTAACCCACTTGACAAAGAGCGAATAAACTCCTCGTCCATCAACAATGAGCAGGATTTGTCAAAACAATTCCCTTTATTGTACCTAGTTCGGAAAGGTAAGACCCAATATGACCTCTCGAAGGGCCAATCTCCGAAGCACCTACCCTAGGAAAAAAAAAATGAAAAAAGAAAAAAAGTAGTAGCGAAATATCCAGTCCGATGGCGGACTATAAAATTCAAGAGATTCCTGCAAGGCCGGATATTCGGTTGGCCAGATCCACGGGGATGTTTTTCGAGTTTGTAAAGCCCGAAAACTGTTGGGGTTGAGAGGAAAAAGGATCGTTGAGTTGGAAGTGGTGTGTCGTCGTCGTCGTCACGGTGGAAGGTTCTTCTGGGTGAACGGGCGTCGAAAAGAGAATAAGGAGCACGGGGCTCGAAGGGAAGTCGAGGAACGAGGAGGAGACTCGTCCATCGTCCATCGGGAGCGTCTCGAGCTTCACGAAAAGCTCGCTACTGGCTCGCGGCGATAAAGCGACACGAACCGCACCACCAAACCGCCCTACTCATACCGATAACTCTATTGATTTTCAAAAGCTTCGCTGTACCGAGTGGAACGAGTCGTTGGACCCCGCGTAAAAATTCTAATATCGAATATCGCGTTCTCTTCGGAATCAAATATATCTTATGGTCCCCTTGGTAGGACCGTATACACTGTCACGTGGTTCATATACATGAACTTCCCTATACATGTAGGACACTTTCCTTCCTGAAATGACGCTGGGGTCAAATTCGTTTTCAGGGGGTACAGTATTACCCTGATATATGTGTCTATGGGTCATTCCATGCCGATCGGTCACCTAGGAACCCTCGACGATTTTTTTTATTTTCACGTCCCGGCTCCAAAATTTTTGTTCTTTTTTTCTCATCCTCGAATTTGGAAATTCCCAGGGTAAAGAGGAATTTTTACCCAATTTTTTTTTTTCGGATTAAAGTATTTCGGCGAAAAATTTGTTTTTTTGAAAAATCGTAGGTTATTCAAATTTGATTTGAAAAATCGGAAAAAATTTGGAGCCTTTTCGGGAATCGGGACAATAATTGAAAAAAATCGTGAATGAAATATAAGAGGTCGGGGGCCGGATCGAGGTCGAATCGGTATGGAATGCCCCTTATGTACAGACATATATGTATAGAAATACGTAACTGGAGAAGTTATAGTCATGGGCTCGGCTCGCGGACGAGGACATGGCCCACCTAGCTTCACACGAAGTTTGTGTCTACTCGCCGGAACAACCCTAATCCTGGCTTGTATCGGCAACTCGCTTCGTGATGGGGGATGCGAAGACGGGGTTTGTATCTCTCCTCGGCACCCTTCGTGTTTCCCAAGTGTCGAAGCTCCATCGTTCCGAGTCAATAGCTCCGTAAATATAATACTGTACTGCAGTATAATACCAAGTATATATATATATATATATATCGGTAAAATGGAGGGGTGACATTGGATTACCTTTTTTATAGTTAAGTAAACGGAAGACATTTTTTTGGTAAAAGTTAATTTATCAATTACGACTGATCCATGTTTTAGAATGAATTTAGAATATCAATATGATCAATATCAATGAAATTTTTTGTTTCTAATTTGTTGTCTCAGTTTGTTTGTTTAAAATTTAATAGAACCGACCGACTATTGATATTGTTCTGTGTTGGGTTAGACAAATCCACTTGACGATCCAATCCATCTTCATCGTTCTTTCGACATTCCTCCGAGTCCTTCAGTCCTCGGTTCCATTTGTTTTTCTCTCCGGTTTCATGCCGATCCGTCTTTTATCACACCCCGTGATTCTTTGTCTTTGAAAGTTTTATTCAACTTTTGGGCCGTGACGCGTATACCTACTACAGAGCAATCATGGAGATAGGCCGAGCCGTGGAGACACATTGTCATCCGTAGTCCACGTGACACCGTGGAAAGATATTCGGCGATCCCTTTTCCAACTCTCGCGGATGTATAAAGAAAAAGAGAAAATTTCGGGCGAGCCCGAGCGAGCGCCCGTAAAGATATTGCCCGTTTATACGGCTCCACGAGTTCCATGGGAAACCCCAAGGTTTTCACTGAGAATTCTCGCTCGACAATGTGTACACCGGCACTCTCATACTAACGGATAAATTTCACGGAGAAGCCGTGCCCAAGAAAGTGCACGACTCGAGACGCGAGAGTTGGACGTGACCATCAATTGTACCGTATTTCCATTGTGCCTGGGACCACTGAGAATTATTCTCGAATGACCCAACAAATATTTCAGATTTATCCTAGATTGATAATCTAAAAGATGATCTGGAGGATTATCTGAACGGTGATCTAAAAAATGATCTGCATGATTGTCTGAAAGGTGATCTAAAAAATGGTCTGCATGATTGTCTGAAAGGTGATCTAAAAAAATAATCCGAACGATCTGAAACAATGTCGGAAATATTGTTTGTCAATTAAAGTATCCAAAAGTATGTCTGAAATAGTATCCGATAAAGTCTCTGAAAATGTTGCTCAGTATTCATAGCGGTTTAAGAATTTTCCGCGCATAACCAGCATCGCGTTCTCCATCTTGCTCTGGCCTTCGGAGGCCTCAACTTCAGGCCATTAACTTTTTATTTTATTTTATTTTTTTCCCCTACTTACCATTATATTCCTCATACCGAGAGATAGCAATCCGGTACAAGTCGTTTATAATAAACTTTAGGATGGCAGCGCAAAAACCTCTCCGGTTCACCGTCCACCACCTCATACACCGAGCCCGACGATAATTAATAAATAAGAAACAAACCCTCCCGGCCTCGAGCGAGCCGCATTTCCACTATCCCGAACGTAAACTATCGCAATTATCGCGGTTACATCACTGATACGGTTTCAGTTTCCTCTCCTCATTTTGCTTATCGTAAGACAGACTCACTCCGTATGTTTCCGTATGTATATCAACACTCAACATAACCTACGACTCCCCGCTCAGTGGCCGTATGTTTCCGTATGTATAACTACCCTGAAGACTACACTTACTACCCGCATGTAACGCATTCGCTCTCTTTTTTTTTCTTCTTCTTCTTCTTCATCGTTATGAAATATAAACGCGAAACGTTTAGAGTCACGACGGGCGGTCTCTGTATCATACACCAGCATCTTCCACGCCTAACCTGTATTCCAGTGTTATGCCGGGGCCAATGTGCTTCCACGTGATTTCTTCGAGCATCAGCGTATTAAAAACTCTCCACTCTCGGTATATCGGTGCACGCGAAAAGCACGTATCCTCATGTGGAACACAGTTGAACTAGAAATCGAAACTCACATTCAGCGCTCCACTGCTATTTCTGTCCGCTGCCGGAGATACGCTCGCGTTGTTGCTAGGGCTCAGTACATTTCCGTGCCGCTAGAGGGCGCGGAGTCACCAACTATACAAATCGGCGCGCCAGAGTCGACTGGGTCGACGAAAAAAAATGTGGAAAAGGCTGAAATATAGAGAAAAATTTGTCACGCCGGAATATGGTATTGATCAGCATAACCAAGTATTTGGTGAGGTCGATCAGAGGTGGGATTGAATTAAATTTAATTTAAAAAGTCGAAAAAAAAATTAGCAAGTGATTTTTACAAAACTATGGATTGACTTTTGATGATATTATTATTGGGATTTTTTTTTCTTTCTTTCTTAGTATCCGCAGTGTCGTTGATGATCCACTGATTTTTATATCCTTTGAATTTCTTGATATGTAATATAATTTTCGTTATGACTGTGGGTTTGATTTATTCTGGAATAATATAAATCTATTCTCGGGTAGCGACACGATCTTCCTCGACTCTATTTATAGCGTATGAAGCTTCGCGGTTGGAAATTATGTTAATTATTCAATAATATTCGATTTTTCATGGATTATGCGTTATGCTAATGAGCTCGAGGCTGCAAATAAATTGTGTCAGAGATGTTGATGATGATTCTCCGGAAACGCTTATGCAAGGATCGGCCTCGTTACGTGGCATTAGTACTCGGGTCTGTCAGATTTTGTTAAGGACTTGCGCTTTCAACCATGTAAAGATAAAACCAGTTTGCTCTCGGTGCGTTTACGTACGAATGAGAATATATAAAGTGAAGATCGAGTAACACTGAACTTTGGTTTCAAATTAATTAACCAAAAATAGTAAGACATATATCTCGATTATCTCTATTGGAAAAATTATTTTTACCATGATAAGTTCTTCAATTTGAATGTTATTATTAAGAGTATATAATAAAAATTTTCAATAGTCGGTAAAATATTGATTTTTTCAACCTTTTTTTTTTCATTTGAAAATTTATGTTAATAAAATTTTCCGTAGTCTCGTGCGTGGCCAATTCCGGCGCAAACGCACATCCAATTTTTGTCTCATTTTCATGAATTCATTACGTCCTTGTACCATTTTGAACCGGTTTTAATATCACTGCAAAAAAAAACTTAAAAGAAAGGTAAAACAGAGATACAGCTTCATGGCTTGCAAATTGCTGCCTTATTATTTTGCATCGTTCAACCAAGCTTCCTTTTTACGTTGAGAGAAAAATTTAGCTGTGTTGATTAAATTTTCATTTGCCAGGATTGCACGAAATATTTGGTCGATGCAATTAAAATTTTTTATTTTTTCATTCATTATTCGCTTTATTATTAATGTCTTTAATTTTTTCTTCTGATTACGATTTTTTTTTCTCGTATCACGAAATACCAACATTTCATTTGATTGTATCATTAGCTTTCGTTGACTCTGTATTAAAAAAAAAATGTTTTTAATGTTTTGTAACATTATTCGATACGTGTGATGAGCCAAGTAGCATCAGAAGCGATAAAATGTTGCCTTTTTTTTTGTTCTTGTTTTTTTTTTTTTTCGCCCGGACTTTTAACAAGGGCTTGTATAGGGCTATAAACTTAACGAATTTTTTTACACTCAAGGGTCACGATGGGATGAAGAGCTGTAGTGAAATCCACTCTCTACTCTCAGATCCTTTTTAATTAAGCCAACTTGCATTACACTCGGACGCATTTTGTCTCCTTTACCATAAACTTTTTGTCTTAACTTTTTACTCTCGTAACACGCCAGTTATATCCCACACTTCAGTGTCATTTCTGAAGCACTTAACTCGAGAGAAATATAGTATTTCTGGTCGTGCAAGTTGATATTCACTGTTTATAGCTCACATAACTCAGCAGTTAGAAACTGTATTAATTACGGAATAAAATTGGATTTCCTTCGCTTTATGCGTTATGCTAATGAGATTATAGTCGTAAATGATGAAGGTGCTAAGAGTTCCCGAAGAAAGCTCATTCGATTTTTGGCCTTCACTCGTACAATTCATGCCGCGATATTCGTCATCCAATGCTCCACGTATTCCTCCTTAAGATACCCTTAAACAAAAGTAACAAGTTCGCATTCAAAGCAAAATTGAATTCCGATCAATTTTGCATACTGCATTCACATAAACTCAACATTTGCGAATGTAACTGAACTTTAATCAAATTTCAACTTGAACTTGAACTTGAATTCGAACGTGGCTTCAAAAATGAACCTACAAAATCGGCCCTAAGACCGTGAAGTGATTTTTCCGCACGTGAAATATATTGCCCTTCAATTATTTCTCATCCCTTTTCGTCAACTCACATTCCCATCGATGCAATAACGTTTAAGTTAAATACACGCTAGATCTCCACCATAAATCTTCGAACGAAAATTTTTCCGATTCGAGTGGCACGGTCGCGGAGGGTGCCGAGGGTGGGGGGTAAACGGGGGGGTTGAAATGGCTATACGGGCGCGGAATATCAAATGACCGAGTCCGGAGTATTTAAATCGCGTATTAATGACGGCTTGCGGGGGTGGGGGTGGGGGAGAAGCTTGCGTTTCGTGAGCAGTGTAAAAAAAAGCACTACGACCAGTAACAGGAGTATCGTAGACGGGACATGAAGAAAAAAAATAAAAAAAAGGTAAAGCGGAGATAAAAAAAAATCTACAGGGAGGCTGAAGCTTCCGGCTGCAAGCTTCCGTGGCAATAAAAATTTATTTCACAGGGATACCGATGAAATTAGATTATCCGAGAACGGGAAACGAGTAGCGGACTCGGTAGCCACGAGGATACCCTTCTTAAGGGCGTAAGGGAACGCCTCGCGACGAAAAAGCACCAATTTCTCGAAGCTCGAGCTTTTTTTTTTTTTTTTTTAATTTCTCACTGTGCATCACCGTAGTCAATGTTGCTGAGTTTTTGCCCTTTTCTTTGGGCTTCTCTCGTTGATCAAGGATTCGCCGATTTTATTGTCGTGTCAGGAAACGAGGCATCACCGGAAGGAGTCGAGCCAATCGCTGGCTGTGAGCCTCGGACTGCGCCACTTCTTTCTCTTACCTTTCTTTCTCTCACTTATCCCTCCCCCCGAAGCCTCTTCTTCTTCGTCTCTCTCAAAGTGGCGGCACTCTCGAGTTGCTTTCCTCAAGGTATGATCGTCGCGCGAGTTCGCCCCTTCACTTGCCACTAGCGCCTCACGAAAGCTCCACGTTCGGCACGATATTATGTCATTTATCTTCGTCCATGACTTTCACCTCTCCGAGCATCGCTGCCGAGTTTCTATGCCCGATATATATATATATAGATATATATGTACGTAGTTTTCAATGGCTACACCTTTTCGTCTTTATCTGCAATCCTCAGTGCTGAAGAGTCTCTTGCGACGACTCGCAAGTTCAGTGCACTTTTGCCTCCGACTGTACCGGAGATATTGGCGAATTTGAAATTGGTCATTTTCACTCGAGTGGAGCTCAAAAATTCAAGGGGACCGATTTCTAATGGCTAAGGATATATTCGATTAAATATCGATTTATTGACAATTGTTTGGGAGATTTTTGAAATTCGAAGATCGATTTGTTGGCAATCAATTATTATTTGCGGCCATTGAAGGGATTAGCGATTTAAAAAAAAAATTATAACGACATATTCATTTTTCAATTTGTGTGAAATTTTTTTTTTGACAGTATTGAAATAAAAAATTCAAGTATTATGGTGAAATTGGTCGGGAAATTTGGTATCGAAGAAAAAAAAGGGCTTTGAATTTTTCGGTTTAATTAGAAATTTATTACGGAAATTTAACGTAAAGATTTTTACGCGAGAAATTTGGACGTGTGACATGCTCTCGCGTAGCGGAAGGTGATGTTGAAAATATATTGCAGGAGGTATATCAGGTGTAGGGTCGTGAGTCCCAGCTCGCTCCAACGTTTACGACGTCGGCGTCGTTAAACAATGACGAAAAGGGTTCTTACGTAAAGCCCTAGGGCGCAAAGAACTCGTCGTCGCGGCTTCTACTGACGTGTAATACGTTTCGAGCCTGTGAGCATGTGAGCTCTGTGTTTTGCAGGGGAGAGAGTGAATTTTTTTTCTCACCATAAGGTTGCCATTGTGTATAAAGCATTCCCTGTCAACTTGACCATTGTTATATTTTCTTACCATCTTAAACCTGCCCAATAATGAGTCATATCAAAGTGCCACTAAAAGTCATTTTTTCCCAGATTTTCTAATCCAATATTTAAAAAATCACGTTTTCAAATATTGGATTCAAAAATGAGAAGAAAAAAATAAAAAACCCTTTGGAGGTAGTTTGATACGACGAAATGGAAAGTGATTTGACACACAATGGTTTTTGTAACCATTCCTGTCAACTTGACCATTGTTATATATTTTTTGACCATCTTAAATCTGCCCAATAATGGGTCATATCAAAGTGCCCCTAAAAGTCATTTTTTCTCAGATTTTCTAATCCAATATTTAAAAAATCACGTTTTCAAATGTTGGATTAAAAAATCAGAAGAAAAAAATGAATAACCCTTTAGAGGTACTTCGATACGACGAAATGGGAAGTGATTTGACACAGAATGGTTCTTGTAACCATGTTGAGCGTGTACATCGAGGAGAGAACGAGTGAAATATTGCCCTAGACATCGAGCGCATCTGGAAATGCAGCAATGGAAAATCAGCATTGCGAAAGGTATGAAAGAAAAAAGGGGAAAATGGAAAATAGGGAAGCCGCTGGTTGCGGCAAAGAAGACACAGATGTTGACGAACGCAGTTGTGGTACGGAGTACCAAGAATGAATTTCATTAAGCCACGCTCGCGGGTATAGGAGCGGAGTTAAGATGTCTGCGGAAACGGGCTTCGCGTTTCTCATTTATTTCGTAACTTTAACGCCCCAGAGATTTTCGGTTACTTGTGCGAATCCTTTGTGCTGCCAGTGCGAGCAGAATTGTTGTAGACATTATTCACTGTGTGCATCAACTGCGGCGAAGCTTCTGAGAAGCCAGAGGATCATCGCAATTCATACTGCGTCCATTTTTAATTATTACAGTAACACTCATCTCGCGTTTCCGAAATTTAATATCCAGTCCAAAATATTTTTCCGGTGCATTAATGTTTTTTTTTTTTTCTTACCTGCAAAATGATCGTTCTATTTAATAAGCTGAAGGATGCAGAGCAAAAGTGAAGAATTAGCGCAATAGAAAATGAGTGAGGAAATAAGCCGAGTACCTGTATTACAGTCCCTGTACTTAATCTTTAAGAGAAGATGATACGTCACGTTGGATCGTGGACATGGTTCGTCGAGGCGAAGATTGTACAGTGGACGTTCAGTTAAGTGAAGTCCAGAAAATTTAAGACACCAAAAAAAAAAAAGGAGACCCTTTTTATATCTCACTCCCAACTCGCGGAGAGAAATTTCCTGGATTGCAGCCAACCAAATTTACTTTGAAACGATTGATTTTTTTTTGGCCCAAAAAAATGTACTGCTCTTACGATGAGGTTGAATCCGGAAAATTTTACCGGGTTTAAGTATAACATATTTTGTAGTTAAATTGACCAAAGAAACGCAAAGCGAACACGTCAATAAAATTGGCCGCCGTAAAAGTCAATTTCATGAAAAGGAGGGAGGAAAAATGTTTGTCATGTCAGGGGAAGAAAGGACGACATTTCGGCAGCTGGAAAAAATCTTAACCATTTCGATCGTGTGAAATTGTTGAGTTGGTGGGATTGAAACTTTTCCGATGGTCGACTGTATCATCTGCAGCGCGTCTTACGTTGTCCCATGGCTTAACCATGACCAGTTGTACGGGACACATCAGTATCCGTGCGATACTATAGGTACAACACGTTCCAATTAAATCTTCGTGATGGCAACGGACGCGGGCTCGAGCGAACGAGTTATGCGAAAATATAGCTCTTAATTAGTCGTGGTAACGATTTACGTCAATTTGCAACCGGTAGCAGTAAATAATTCGTTGTACAAACTAGTTCAATTACTCGCCGTGACCACGCGGATAATACCATCGTTGTGAGAGAGACTCGGGAGGCTTGGGAAATAAATAAAACCACAAACGCCGTGGTGCACAATGTGCTATAGGTACGAGTCGCATTAATAGCGCAACCACCGCGATCCCATTGCGCTTATGATGGGCACGCGAGCCTCCCGAGCTTTGCCAATGTGGATGATCGCAATCGGACATGTGTACGAATATATATATACGCGCTCATGTACATGGGCAAAATGAAGCCAGTATATTTGCGAGGCGCGTCGATGGTTAAGGAAGCAACGTCACCATTCATTCGCGACCATACGAGGCCTCATTAATCCACAAGATCGTCCCGCTTGCGAGTCACGTTCGGGCTTTATGTATGGCAAGCGTAACGAGATCTAATATGCGATGCGGACATTGCGCACTTAAATTGTTGCGGGCGGGAGAAAAAAAGCCCTATATCCATGCAGCTTGATGACGTCCATACTGCGGTATATGCTTATACCTGGTACATGCTGTAGGCATCCATCTATCAGGCCTGATATCCTGTCTTTTTCATCGTAAGTGGCCTCAACAATTGTTCTGACAAAAGATTCCAACTTGGATTTGGGAACTTATGCGGTTTCTAGACAGGATAACCCATTTTTGGAGATCCTAGCCAGTCCCCAGCCAGGACCAGGCTTGAAACTGGGATTCCCAGACAGATTTCGCCGGGAAATGTATCGAGGCAAAGCATTTGTCGGCGCAGTTCGAATGGACGCATGCGAACCCACGTCACGTGGGTCATTCACGGGGATGAGTATCAAAGACGTATCAAATGACAATCGTGCAATCGTAGTTACATTGTCATGTTTGATTCCGTCGATCATCGTCACGTTGCTATGGTCGTATTCTCAGAACACAAATGGTCAGAGTAATTCTGAGTTACCGGAGGGCAATAGCTATGGGGTTTGGTTTAATAATGGTGTCGTTGAACACATGCATAATGAACAGGACGCGGTTACAAGTGGCACTTGTCAGTGGGTTTCATCAGGCTGAAAGTATCGACGGCGGTGTTGGAGTCTCTTTAGCCATTCCTCATAATTATCCTTGTTCATTTACATTGCGCTTAACTGTTGGGTCGAGTGGGACGATAACGACGACGCGACTATGAGACAAAGACTGCGATTGGACGATAGGACTACGGTGTCTAATCATCGTTCGTATTGTCGCTCGTTCCCTTGAGCCGCGGGAGGTGATGGGCCATCAATGAGTATGCCATTAGCCGCCACTGTTTGCGGTCTGACTGGTCGGCTGTAGTTCGAGTGACCGGTGTCCTGCAGCGATGCAGTGGTCAGGACACACGTATAGGATGATAGGTTAGCAAGACGAATTCCTCCGATTGTTTCGATGACTTAGCTAGCTGGTAACCGCACGGATCGCATTTCGCTCTCGCTGTTCGTATCCGAATGATGACTCAGAGTTCATTTTCTTGTAGACAGCTTTGAAAACCATGCAGAAACCGCACCTGACATCAGCCCAATAATCATCCAAACACCCCCAAAAACGCGTTGTCCAATTAATAATTGTCACCCTGGGCACACCTAAACGACAGTCTTGCAGGAGCAATTTACAAAGCCACTCGCTAAACAGATGGTGATATCTATCACTCCGTCGACCCTTGTGAAAAATCGCAACACCATCAACAGCACCGGTAGCCCCAGATGGAGCCAAGTGCCAAGAAGAATTCCATATTGCTCCACGCACGACAAAGTCGAGCCTGTCCTGGGGATCGTAGGGCCTGTGGAGCTCAACGTATACCCTGTACACAGTCGCGCGGCATGTCCGGAGGGAGATAGCAATAATTTCTGGAATTTCACCCTCGCCAATTTTTTTGTTCCGTCCCGGCCGTGAGCCAGAGTGAGCGGAATGGCTCCTGAGCCCACGCGGGGTGCCTCACTCGAGTTCGGTATCCGTGGATAGACCGTACACCCGACACAGTTGAGGCACTGCAGACTGAAGGACGTTTGTTGGTCGTGTTTCCATCACGCATTGTCTCGTCACGGTTGCGTCGCGTCGCTACCACCGGAGACGAAGAAAGAGGTAGGGAATCCATCGCTATCGGCAACGTTGAACAAGGACGGGAATTCTCGCGCATTGCGAATTCCTCATGTTCGTCGGGGTTGCTTGTGGTTCAGTTCCTCCAGACTTGAACAACTTGGGCTCGTGCATGGTCCTCTGTCCTTGTCGCTCTTTCTCCCCCTTCGTGTCGTTCTCGTATTCGTTTTTGTTCTCGCGTTTCGGTCTCACACCCCACCCTGAAGAACCTTATTTCGTACTCTACACCACTTTCGGCAAGGAAGAATGGCAATGGCACTGCGGTATTGCCTCGTCTCGGTCTATCGGCTGCTTTCATTCCTTCCCCAGGTTTGTATAGGTAAAACTAACCGTTGAGCAAGGGGTGAAGGATGAGACGTAGAAGGAGGGACATACGTTTCACGGAGGAAATATCGCGCGGTCCCGAGACAGCGTTCCCTCATGGGGACGAACTCAGCGTCTACATCGTAGATACTCTATTCGATGGATCTTGTCTTGGGGTACTTTTTTTCCGAAGTACCGTTGAGCGGCTCTCATTTGCAGGCAGGCATCGCATTCTCTTCTCACCCTGATCTGACCTTGATCTGAGCCTGCTCTCATCTTGTTCACACCTTGTAATCACCTTGCTCTCACCTTAACTCCAACTCACACCCCTGAAGAGCCTTATTTCGCACTCTACACAACTTCGACAGGAAAGAATGGCAATGGCACTGCGATATTGCCTCCATTCGGTCCATCGGCTGTTTTCATTCTTTTCCTGGTTTGTATAGGTAATACTAACCGTTGAGCAAGGGGTGAAGGATGAGAAGCAGAACGAGAGACTTACGTTCGCACGGTGGAAATATCGCGCAGTCCGTAGACGGCGTTCCCTCGAGGGGGGCGGGGGGGTGAACAGAGCGTCTACATCGTAGATACTCTATTCAGAGCGTCTTGTCCTGGCGGAGTACATTTTTTTTTTTCTCTCTCTCTCTTCCCGAAGCCCCATTTCGCAAGCCCGCGTACCTTATTGGTGACCCGTTTCGCCACCGCACGTAGCCTCCTCACCTATTTTTTACCTTATTTATTCTTTCACTATCTTTATTTCTTTCTTTCCGTCTTCCAACCAGCCGGCGCTTCGAAATATCTGAAGAAAACTGTTCTCATCCGCTTTCACTCCAGTTTTCGTTCCTTTTTCTGGTCTCTCTCTCTTCCCATAGCGCACGGCACTTCCCAATCGAACAGTCGTACGCCGTGGCGCATTAAGCTGAAAGCTCGATCGTTGAATCCCCCGCTTTTGTGGAATCGTTTTTCTTGGAGAGCACTCGAGACAACCCCCCTCGCCCAACAACCATGCGAGACGTTATTTTCATCCCCTACGGCGGCCCTCGGGTGGACCCAAGTACTTTCGAGTCTCGTAGGAATCTTGGCGCTTGAGAATCGTGATACCTACCGATTTTTCGTGAAGAGGATCTCCACCTACGTGAAGGACTTACGTTGTGGCGATTCTTGGGCGAACATACGTTTTTCCGATATGCCGCTATGAGAACGGTGGATGAGAAGCGATGGGCGTGGTCGTCTTGACCGGAGCTCGGGACATCCAGACTCCGGAAATGGGCTCTGCACGTGTACGGTCTCGGTGTGTATGTATTTCGGAAAATTACGAGGGCTGCAGTCAGCGGAACTGCGTTGCGTTTATGAGCCGGGCGAGGTCTGCACTATGGATGGAAGAATAAAGGGTCAGTAAGGGTCGAATGAAGGTGGCGTGGCACTAAATCGAAATGGACCACATGTCTAGACGTCGAATTCCGAACACTTGTACTCGACTTCTTGCCGAAGAGCTGGAAGAACACTGAAGTACTGGAAACAATACACGTTGTTCGAATGTTCTTTCATTGTTTCGCTCTGCAGTCAGTTCTAAATCCTTGGTTCCTTGTTGGTATCCATGTGGATAAACAACCTTGAAGACGTAAATTTTCGTCCGTCGTAAAATAGCCATATTGGCCATTTTGGTATCGTCAGTGGTGATGGTCCGAATGTTTGCAAATCCAGGATGGCCTTGGGTTCAAGAACCATGAAGACTCGATGTGAATGCTTAGTCCACTTGAATGACATTAATCATGACGTTTCGCAAAGTCTTGTTAGCCATGGGAAAAAATGATATCGTAAACGGCCATTGATATCGTTAGCGTGGCCTGGTAGTAGTGCATTAGTCGGGTGTCCATGGCGTCCCTTGTACTCAACCAGGACTCATTCACCTGCGACTATCGGTGTGTGTGTGTGTGTGTGTGCACAGGTACGCAGAAGACAGAGTTGGTCGGGGTATACGTACGTGCGGTCGCTGGGCAAAACGCGGTGGTCTTTTGTAACAGTTAGTCGGTGGTCGGGCGGCGGACACGATGGGGACGATTCGCCCAGTCAATTACCAGGCTGGAACGCGTGTGCGCCAGCGCGCACAATCTCGGGGGCCCATAATTGACCACGGATTACCCCCCAGGCCACGAAATCAGTTAATGTCACCCTCGTGGATGACGAGGCACGTACCAGGCTAATCCCCGCGAACGATTTGCTCGGTGGGATACCGTTAATCGCGGCTGAAAGAGAGAGAGAAGAAGAACCGAGAGCAAATAGAAGTGAGGACCCATAAGCTCTGGTAACGTTTCCTCTCGTCGTGCCTCCTCCTCCTCCTCCTCTTCTTCCTTGTCGTCACGGTGGGCGCCTCGGAAAATCCATCCTCCTTCCGCGTTGTCATTTTCTTTCGCGCACTTGGACACATACATATTCCGCAGCTCTTATTATGGACGTTGAAAGCGCAGATACGCTCGCGGAATTCGCATAATCGGGTCCACTCGCAATTACAAAAGCTCCTGGGACACGTCGATACCTTTCCTTGTTGTCACTTTGTTCTCACTTTGTTCTCACTTTACTCTCACCTTGTCCTTTGAAATGTCCAAAGAGTCGTGAACAGCCGGACTGAAAAAGTCAGACCAACCGGGAGTAAATAAAAATGAGGACCCATAAGCTCTGGTAACGTTTCCTCTCGTCGTGCCTCCTCCTCCTCCTCTTCTTCCTTGTCGTCACGGTGGGCGCCTCGGAAAATCCATCCTCCTTCCGCGTTGTCATTTTCTTTCGCGCACTTGGACACATACATATTCCGCAGCTCTTATTATGGACGTTGAAAGCGCAGATACGCTCGCGGAATTCGCATAATTGGGTCCTCAAGCAATTACAAAAGCTCCTGGGACACGTCGATACCTTTCCTTGTTCTCAGTTTGTTCTCACTTTACTCTCACCTTGTCCTTTGAAATGTCCAAAGAGTCGTGAACAGCCGGACTGAAAAAGTCAGACCAACCGGGAGTAAATAAAAATGAGGACCCATAAGCTTTGCGGCACGTTTCCTCTCTTCGTGCCTCCTCTCATTCGTCGTGACGGTGAGCGCTCGGAAAACTGGTCGTACCTTCGCGTTGTCATTTTCTTCGGCGCCATACACCACGTACATATTTCGTCGCGCTTACTCTGGACGTCGAGAGAGAGAGCGCCGGATAAATTCACGGGGATTCGCATAATTGGGTCTTCTCATAATTACGGAAGCTCGCAGGACGGAAACGCGCCACCGAGGTTGCACTTTCTCGCTCGTGGTTAATACTTTAAACGTGAACGTGTCCTCCCCTCGTAACTCTGATACATTTTGTATGTACGCGCTCCTCATACTCGTTAACCCTGAGGCGACGAACCCTCGCGAATGAACAACCCCATTTAACAACAGTTCCAGCTGGAATTACTGTTGTCGGTCCAGCATTGTCCGACACCAAGTTAACCTTCCAGTCACTTCCTACGTCCTTATTATTTATTCAGTCAAAGTTAAATGCATGTTCAATGCGATTCAAACTGTCCATTCAAGTGAGACCACTCAAAGCCATAAATCAGCATTCAACTGATGACAATCTTCAACGGAATGGAGCGAAAACATCCATTTTTCACCTGCTACCTTTGAAATTGTGCATATAAGCTCCCAGGGCTTTGTAATTATTTTTGGAACATGCTCAATAATTGTGGTAACGTTTACTATGTGAGGAAGCAAAATAACAAAAATGGTACCAGTTTGAGTATGAGTGAGACCACTCAAAGCCATAAATCAGCATTCAACTGATGATAATCTTCATCGGAATGGAGCAAAAACATCCATTTTTCACCTGCTACCTTTGAAATTGTGCAAATAAGTTCCCAGGGCTTTGTAATTATTTTTGGAACATACTCAATAATTGTGGTAACGTTTACTATGTGAGGGAGCAAAATTGGAAAAAAATTGTACCAATCAACATGATTTTACCGATAATGAATTAATCGCACTCGCATCTTTTTGTCGGTTCCAGATCCGCGGTAACCGCCGTAGCTTGGCATCCTCATGGGACTTATCTTGCATCGGTGGACCGGGCAAAGGTGGCGACGGTTTGGGGAGACCATGTTTGACAGGACGAATGATCGCGTCGAGTGACAAGACGATCGTCGCGTTCGCACGGACAAATTGTCCGTTTGTCAATTGCAATTGATCGACAAAAAATAATATCTTGTTCGTCGATGCTGAAAAATCTACACGCGAACGCTGAGCGAAACGTCATTCGATGCGATGTCACGACAAAAGCTTAGAAAAAAAACAAAAAAAAAAATGCAGTATGAAACATGATAAGCGCCCGAAAGTCAGGAAATTCCGTCTCTGGAATGAAACGAACGTGTTTATTATATCCGAGGGAAAAATAAATAAATAAAAATAAATCAAATACATGGAAACAATGGATTGAGCATTTCGATGGATCATGGTTGGATTAACAATGGGATTCACGATCGGTTTTGTCCACTGTGATTTTTGCGAGGTTTGTTGTGTGTACTTTCCGATATTGCTTGTAAATTAACAGTCGAATGAGATTAATTACGAATTCGCAGCGATGTTTTAATTGAAAAACGTATGTGAAAGAATTTTTCGACCGTCAAAAACGTCGATTATTCGTAGGGAAAAATTTAGGAGGACTCAGTTTTCCGAATAAGGATTCGATAAAAAAAAAGAAAAAAAAAAAGATTTTTAAAAGCGTGATCGATACGTACTCGTACATTAAGCAACAATAAGCACAATAACATTGAATGGTTGTCACAACATTTATACATATATATTTTTTAATTATTAATAATAATATAACACAAAGTGATCGAAAACGTCAATGCTCGTGATTAATCGCTGTAACCGCGTATTAGGGTCGATACTAAAAATTGACAGCTCCTCGTTATTCTCGCATCATCATATCAGGCATCACACAAATAAGTTCCACGAAAAATCGGCGCAACGAAAAATCGGATCGGAAAATTCATATTTTTTATCGGAGATTTTTTTGTTTTCAATCGAGCCGATAATTATTATGGAATTTTTCGAATCGAGAAAGGGAAAATACTCAAATCTGAATAAAATTTGTTTGAAATGATAATTCTCATAATTCCGGCGCCTCGTTGTATCATCATAATAATTGACATGTTGAAATTGATGATAACAAGATATTATTTAATACATCGATCAATCACGCATATTAAATGACTGTAATTAGGTTACTTTTTATCGACGATGAGAGAACATCGCAAAGTTGTCAAATATCCATATACACTAACAACAACAAAAAAATTGTTACTAAAAAATACGACATAGAAGAAGAGAAAAAAAAAAAAAACGAAAATGTGCTCGAGAGTATGATAATCACATAATTGTGGCGGCGTCTCGATTAGCATTGATTATAAACATTAATACTATCCACATTAATTTTTCGTACAGATTCTTTAATCTATAGTATACCCTTAAGCATATAAGTACACCACTTTATCATTTCTCAAATGAAAAAAAAAATTATAATTCTTCGATTAGGTAAAAACCAGATTATACATTACAAATACCTGCAAAATATTCACTAATGCCATTATAATTTTTTTTTTTTCGTTTGTATCTCACATATCTTAAGATTTTTTCGGTCGGGTAGCTTCGATAAAAACGTTACATAGGTTGTCTCTCATTAATCCAATGCAAGTTTCAAAAGATCCTTAAGCGAAGAGATTATATATATATAATAATATGACATACACACACATTAAAAAAATATATATATATACACGATACTGTTCAGACTGTAAATATATAATAAATGTTTCCTTCTTGTATTTTTTAAAATCACTTGTCGTCTCTAAAACCTTAAGCCTCCACCATTCATCCTTTTAGCAAATAATTATTTATTTTATTATTAAATTTTTTTTTTTTCTTCGTCACGTGATAACGACGAGGGTCCAGGACCTTTCTACTTTGAAAAAAATTTATTTATTAATTTAATTCTTTCGTATAGCGGTAACGACTTTCTACCCTTTTTTAATTCAATTATTTATTTATCATCATCATCTTGGAGCCTCTGCGGTGAACCGGGACCTCCCGCTTGCAGACTCACCGGTTCTCTTTCGATATTATCATGGCCAAAGGGTCTTCAACTACGTCTAGTCCGGAGAGCACGCATCCTGTGCGACAATACGCATCGTACACGCGAGATTCACTCATTAGTCACCGCGAGATACAGTCTCGCGGTTGTCGTCGTCGTCTTCGCCGGTGAAGCCAACGAGTATGGAATATGTATACAGTAGTGGATCTCGTAAGGATTCGCACCGTCGTAAATAATATAGCTGAAAGAAAGCCCACATGAAGGACGACGAGGGGAGTCGTAAGTTGATAAGTGTCGCAATAACTATTCACCCATCAACAGCGAATGACTTATGCTCGCGTCATGCGCCATTAAATGGCGGATATGCCATTTTTCTCTCTTTTTTATCACGGTGCAACGATCTTTGTAAAAAAAAAAAATTTAATACGAGAAAAATTACTAGTGTGGCTTGTAACCCTCGATTTCCGCTTCTAAAATAGAATTTCAAAAATGTTATACACAAATTTAATCCCAAAATTAAAAATCCCCAAAAAAAAAATTCGCACTCGCATTTTGGATATTTTTGGCTTTTTTTTCATAACCAAATACAAAGTGGAACTTAAATTTTTGAGTCGAAAAAAAAATGACGTATTTTTTCTGCGTCTTTTTTTCCAACATTTCTTATGATTATGATTACAAGAAATCATGGTAAATTTTAACTAATTATCCAAAATATCGGTAAGCCTTACAAAAAAAAGATAAAAAAGTGGCTTGACTGACGAATTGTGAGATCCTTGTGAGAAATTGTACTGTACATTATGAGCATCTACCAGTATAAGCTGTGTGACAAGCGACAACCCTCGCGCTCATGGACTCGCCAGTGTAACAGCATCAACCCTCTGCAGAGTACAGGGTCTGGGCGAAGCTCGTGCAGTTGCACGGTCCAAGAACTTTGGACGAATCGCGTGGAGGTATCCGGCGGGGCGCGTCCCAGCGCACTCACCGCCATATATACTGCATCCTTTCGCAAAGTTTCGCATTATGCCAGACGCCTGAATCACCCTCATCCACCTTACCCGACGATTCGACAGTTCCGACGTCACCAACACGTTCCCTCTCGAGCCCCCGAGAGCACCGACTCCAAATCACTGCGAGAGGAGTTAGAATTCGCGCCCTCAGTGATTGAAACCCCGACGCGAGGCTGCAGCGAGCTAACGATGTCAAAGTTTCATATTGGCCCCATCCCAAGACGCGTACTTTGAACGCGGGAGCCAATGCATCGAGGACAAACAAGCTGTGTTACACTTGTTCTGGCCTGGTTAGCTTTCGATATTGACTTTTACTTGGTCCAGGCGTCGGGCAAACTCTCGTCATCAATAATCAATCCGTGACGTACATGCACTGGATCACAGACGTTCTCCGGGTTCGTTGATTCTGGGGGTGCGAATTCAATGGGGGTTGCATATTAAGCCGGGGTTCATTGACAGGCATTGTTGCTCGGTGAAGTGTTTGCGAAATGACAAAAGGCGAGAGTTGCTGAAGAGTGCAAATTGAATTCTTGTTGATTAGGGATATTCGGTCATTTTTATTAGGAAGTATTTTCATGGTGGTGGAACAACGAGTACGAACGAAGAAGATATTTTTTTTTACAACCTTGAAATACGAGTTACTGTAAAAATGGCGAACGAAGAGTGAAATGAGAAAGTGAATCAATGACTTTGAAGTAATACGGCCAATGGGAAACGCCATTACGTGCGGACAAACAGAGGATCGTAACTCGTCCACTTTCGACAATAAAAAATGGAAGAATTTTCTCTCTGCCACCTGCAAATGTCCAGCCGCAGTGGTCAGTCAATCATTCGTTTTTCTACCCTTTAGTTGTGTGTATGTGTGTGTGTGTGTATTTTTTTTTTCTTCTTCTAGTTTTTTTTTTTTGTTTTTATTCTCCCTAGAACGTTTCCTCTTTGCCGCCACGCTATTTCGTGCCGGCGGAGAGACCAATTTCGGTGAGCCCCGGCATTCAGACAAAACGGACGTTGCCTGTCGGGCGAAACAAGAGCGAAGATGAGCTAACGACAGCGAAAGAGAGCCGAATCATCATCCCCAGCAGCCGGTAGCTTCGACCTCGTTCCCGAAAATTGTGATCCTCCGCATCCCCTGATGCCCGAACGTCCACATCCCTTCGCTCCGTGAGGGCATTTCTCACGCGGGTTTTCCGTCCATGAAAACTGGCCGACGTATAATATCCGCAAAGTGGGGAATGGGAAGTGCGAGAGGGACGAATGAGAGCAGGGAAAAAGGACGCAGCTGCTCTTAACGGCAACTTTTTGACTTAATGGGCATGCTCTTCAGGATCCTCTTCAGGGTGTTCTTCAAGATCCTCGTCAGGATCCTTTTCAGGGTACTCTTCAGGATCCTCTTCAGGGTGCTCTTCAGCATGCTCGTCAGTATCCTCTTCAAGGTACTCTTCAGGGTACTCTTCAGGGTACTCTTCAGGGTACTCTTCAGGGTACTCTTCAGGGTACTCTTCAGGGTACTCTTCAGGATCCTCTTCAAGGTACTCTTCAGGGTACTCTTCAGGATCCTCTTCAGGGTACTTTGAGATCGTAAACGAAACAAGTGAGGTGGCTGATGGGGAATATTGCAGAAACTATTTTTCTTATCTTGATTCTGAAGTCAGGAATTTTTGCTCAGACTCGGTCATTATTTTGTCGCAGGTAAGCAGGTAAGATCTAGCTATGTAGTCACTTTGCGTTGTTGTGGAAATTTCTCAGCACATGAGATGTATTGTGTGTGTGGTGTTGTGGAGCTGCAAAAATTTTCGAGATGAAAGTAACTTATCAACATAGCGCGGTTCTTTTCAGACATTGTCAACGTCGCTTCGGGAAGTATGGAAAACAGTTGCAAAACATAACTTCGCGAAGTGAGAATTGGTACTCGTGTATTCCTGGATCTGTGCTGAATGTGGGTCGCTCGAATGCACCGGAATTTCCTCCACAAAAAGTGTGCTCAAAACTTGCATATACAAGATGTGTCTTAGATGTCTATATTTTCATGGTAAAAGCCCATGGGTTATTTATGCGAATGCAGCCTATTCTTGATGTTGCCGGATTCACTGGACTGCGATAGAATTGTACTGCTTGGGGCGAAGTGAACAGTGCGGATGAAGGGACGCTGTGTTCATGGGCAGGAGTCGCTGAAGGGTGTGCACGTTGACCTCGAGCTTCCACCACCGCAGCCACTGATGGGGTTCCATACTGTCTGGCTCGCCGGTCAGCAACCAGAAAAGCTTTTGTAGTGCACGATCTTTCCTATTCGATATGCCATGCACAATGGATGATACGAGCGCTCGCGGCGATGCTTCGCAATACTCGCGAGGTCAAAAAAACGTCATACATCGTCGAGTAATCGTTTCACATTATTTTCAATGTTTTCTAGAATTTTTCTTCCCACATTACAGTGCACCAGATTCCAAAAAACGGAAATACAGGCATAAAATTCATATTGCTTTCTCTCGAAGAAAGCCCTATTTTCGGGAAAAGCCAAAAAACGCAGGACATTTCACATTTTCACTCGGAGATCGACGATCAAATCGCAGATCGCTAAATTAGTAAACGCTAAATCGGTGCTTTCCTATTGTCGATAAATTGTGTGCCTCTTCGGTGAACGTATAAATGGTAAGAAAAAAAAAATCCTCAATATTCGATACTGCGGATGTATTGATCGAGTCATGGATGCAAGAAACGAAATAAGGCGTACGTGACACTCTTATTCAGAATTCGTCGTACGTTCTCATCGGCGACAAGCAACTGTAACGTACATCGTTTCCGTTGGCGGTCACCGTCAATTCTTCAGCTAACTGAATAATGGACTGCGGTTTATCCAATTCACGCTGCACTTTGAATTCGAATACTCGGACGAGAAAACAATTTCTCAGTAACGCGATAAGACCTCGTGAGCGAAAATCCGTTTTACCGGTGTCATTGGAAGACTGATGGATAAAAGAGGTCAAAAAAAACAAAAATGTACAGAGATTTGCGGTGTTTGGCATTTTATGAGCCCTAAACGCAAGTTTGAAATTACCTATTTTTTTCCTCCCCGAGGGAGTAATAAAAGCGGACATGAAAAATGGTCAATTTTTCGCCCGTGCCCATAAAATCACATAATTTCATCAAAATCCTGACAAAGTGAACAAAGCCCCTTGGGAATCGGATCAGCTTGTTGGTTTGCTTTCCGAAAGACAACGCGCCACTTCTACGCTGTTGTCATTGAAATGTTATCAGGAGAGTTTCATGATCTCCCTTCCCCTTTCAATCTCGATTTCACCCCTTATACCTAAGCACGTTCTTGCTTTTCCTCCACTCGACCCTCGCCCGCCGTATTCATAGCATCACTTCGGCTCCCTTCCGATCCGATGTGCGGAAATGCCACCAACTTCACAGAGCTTCGTGCTATTCTGCATATCCGACACCCTCTAAACCATCTTGTTTCCGGTGTCCATATATGATACCGATATCTACGGGATCTCGACTGAAGGAAGGGACTGCCGAGGGGAGGATGGGAAAATGGTCAGTGGAAAGGGGCAGGGGAAGGGAGCAGCGAAAAAGGACAGGGGTAAAGGGGCCGAGTAAAGAGGGCAAGGGTCGAAGGGGTAAGGGGATAGGAGCCAGGGTAACAGTGGCAGGGGGGGGGGGGATGAGGCACGGGTATAACGAAAAGAGGATTGAAGTGAGAGGGAGCGATATCGATATTGAAACGTAAAAAAGATTCGATCAGTCGCGAAGTTTCTGCGCCAATCAATCACCGAGAGCGCGAGCTGCAGCGGCTTTGGTGATAGCGCAAGCGATCGACAGATATACACGCGGAGTATATATATGACCAGAAGTAGTATACAGTATAGGGTTTTTAGCGGGCGGGGGCGGCGGCCTCTCGCGCAGCCCGATAGCGGTAGTCGCGCGTTCAGCGCCGAAATGGCCGTGCGACGAAGTCCTCCGCGGCGATTCGACGCACTGGAAGCTCTCGGCGCTTGCGGCGGGAGCCCTCAGTTGCGGCTCGAGCGTCGTGAGAAACTCGGGCTTTTCCCCGAAAGCTCGTCGAGCACTTTTGTCGCCCCGTTGTTGCCGATCGAGGAATATAGACTGTAGCTTCGTTATACGGAAATACATTTGTCCGCCGATTTAAATGAGTTTTCTTTTTGGTATTGTTGCGAGGATTTAAAAGAAAAATTGAAAAAGATTATATCGTTCGTCGGTAAAGAAGACGAAAAAATACGGTGGATTAATTAAAAACGGATTCCAAGCGATTGGAAAAGTTGGACGGAAACGACCACTCGCATTGTTCAAACAATTGGAGCTAATTTTTTTTTTTTTCGGCCCCCGGAGATAAGTGGAGTAACGACGCTTTTCATCTTGCGGAATAATTGATGTTACCATTGCTGTTACTAAAATTGGGCTAATTAACGCGCGATAAGGATAATCAAGGTGGATTTATTCGTAAAGAAGTGACAAAGTGTGTGCGACTCTGTTATCACTTTCATGGGCCGCGATTAAAAGCGCGGTCCCAGTGCGCGCGTTAAGTGCTGCGGATCGTAAAACTATTATGATCCTGGGTGTGATTTGAAAGGCCCGCGCCCGCCTCTACACGAGATTTATAAGCTCGGGGCTTGCGATTGAGGAATCATGAAAAGCACCGCGCGACGTCGATACCACTGCCGAAACTTTAAAATCCCGACGATTCTTCTTCCTATACTTGCAGCCGTTGCCGGTAAGATTTCGATCATTAATCCCTTCGAAATTAACTCGAAATTGCGCTGCCGTGGATACCGGAATTTTTATTTGTATTTTATCAAGGCGGAATATTTTTGCAAGCGTTAAAAATTATGGAATATTTCGCTAGGCGCAACATTTTAACAATGACTCATTTCCGGCATAGTGAAAAATTTTAATTAAAGCCAAAATGATATGATTTTTTCACGACTGATTGATTGGAATAAATGTTTTAATTGTATTTTTTATACATTCACAATGATGAATAAATAAAACTAGTTTGATTTCAAAACGACAACTGGATGCGGAATTTAACTGAATCTGACGGACAGGAGCCGTCGAATAAACGTTCGAATCGCATCAAGCATGCGTTGGTTCAACGAACTGATTTGCCGTTGGCCGAAAATTTCATTGCTCCAACTAAGCATTTATTTGGCAACCCGTATCCACCGAAATTAGTTGAACTATCAGTTGCTCACCTAAATACACTGTCAATTACCGGCGAGTATTAATGAACATCGGGTATAGGGGTTGATTGATTTCCAATAAAACCCGTAACCTTTCGACGAAAAAAAAAACAACCAAGCCCGGCCAACCCTCAAAAATATCTCCCTCAATAATTCCCGAAGCTACAAATAGGCCCAGACTTAAAACCCATCTTGGAATCCAAAACCCAACGACGGCTAAAGAATAACAACAAGCGATTGCGGAATTTGAACAAATTTTCTCATATTCTGCCGGATTCCACATTTTTCCGCAATAACGCAAAGCTGTAAACGCAGCTTGAGGGATTTTCGATAAAATTGCAAACAGTTCGGAAAACGCGTCTTGGTATCCAAAACCAAAGAACAACAAAAAAGGCAATTGCGGCATTTGAACGATTTTGATCGTGTTCCGTTTGCGTCGGATTCACGCAAACGACATTTTTCCCAGTGTCACCGACGATCAGCTCCGCGCGTTAATGCAACATTGTTAATCCGGCTCGAATGATTTCTGCGGAACAAAGGAAACGGCAATCGCTGCAGTTGGACACTTTTGTTCATATTCCGTTTGCGCCGGATTCGCGCAAACGACATTTTTCCCAGTGTCACCGACGATCAGCTCCGCGCGTTAATGCAACATTGTTAATCCGGTTCGAACGATTTCTACGGAACAAAGGAAACGGCAATCGCTGTTCCTGAACACTTCTGTTCATATTCCGTTCATCCCATCGATTTTGTTCCCAGTGTTACCAACGATTAGTTCCGCACATTAACGCAACAATGTCAATGCGGCTCGAATGATTTCCAACGTAATCCTTTGCTCCTCTCGACGCGAAATCAAGAAGACGGAAAGTTCCTCAAGAACTCCGACAAATTCCTACAGATGCGGAATAGACTGCACGAGAAAAGGTTTCGAATTTGTTCGCTCGACAAGTTCGCTCGCGGGTAACAGGCGGATTCGCACGAGTCTTAGTGACACCGTAACGCTGTGTGTTGCTGCTCGCTGGAAAACTTTCTGGCCTCCCTTCGTACAACGTCGAGATGCTGCCAGCGGGTTCGTCTTTTCGTAGCCGTCGCCGCTCGACTGGACTTTGTTCGGCAACATTGCGGCGACGGCGGCGGGCGGAGCGAAGCAAACGTAGAGACTCAGGGATTTGATACGTTTTTCCGATCGAGGTACTCTTACCGGAGGAGAAATCCTCTCGAGGAGTCTCACCAGAGGGCAAGAAGTGCAAGGCGGAAATATATCGGTTGCGGAAAAGCCACAGCACCGCAAGGTCTTCGATGTCGAGATGCCGCAGTATTGCTCCTACCGGAGGCGAGCGATAGCGCGAAAACTCGTGCGGCGAAATTCCAAAGCTTATTTCCGAGGCTTCGTCCGTCATGAGATTCTTCCTCTTGAGATTTTTCACTGTTTCTCGGCTCTGGTGAAAGGCAGCATGTTTATTCACCTCCGCGTAAATACGGAAATACATTGTATTGAATTCTTGGGTATTGTAACATTTGTAATCGTGAGTTCTGGGCGTTTATGGGATTCCGGGATTTCGGAGGATCGTTGTCGACATTTTTGTCGCTGGTTGCGAAATTAAAGGGTTGCTAGGTGGAATTAGGCTTTGAAAAGTTGAAAATGCCAATTGGACTTTTCGGTATTGGGATCTCGGGTTCCGGACTCGTGAGATTCGACGATTCCGGCGGATCTTCATGGACAATTTTGTCGGGGACTCGGAAAATTGGAGGTTAAAGGGTTGAATCACACTTCGAAAACTTGAAAGCACAAATTGGACGTTCGGATCTTGGAAAATCTCGGATCTCGGGTTGGGGATTCGTGAGATTCCAACGATTTCAGCGGATTTTCGCGGACATTTTTCTGGGGATGCGAAAAAAAAAAAAAAAACGGAGTTAGTAGGTTGAATTACACTTTAAAAAACTTTTTACGCTCTTGAAATGTGAATATACTGCATTTTGATAATGCCTTTCATTGAAATGGATGGGAACATTTACCCTTTTCTATTTTCTTTCGTGCCACGTTTATGAAACAGATTCCGGGAATATTATCGGGGGTGCGTGAAAATAATACCCGAAACCATTATAAATGCGGAAAATCCGCGATCTCCACATTTTATATCGCCGCTAGGGATTCAACCCTCATTTTATTTCTCGGCCGTTCTCTCAATTTTCTCACACCACTTCGCTCTCGACAACCCTTTCAATAGCTTGTTAGCCAACGCGCCCGTAAAGCTAAAAAAAAACAAGACTTTTCATATTATACGACATCCTATTAATCAGCTCGTGCTTTGCACAGAAAAAACCATTTGATATTTTTCCATCCACGATACGATGAAAAAATAAAAACACTTTGGAGTTGATGAGTTTGGTCGCTGTTTTAAGCGGTTAAATGAAAATATCCAGTTTCACAAAGACGCATATTTCGTATGAGCATCCATCCAATTTACAACCGCACGACATAAATACACCGATTTTTAAAAAATATCGTTAAATATTTCTGGTGATTCAGGCAACAGTCAGTGATTTTTTAAAAATATGACAAAATATTTTTACCAATTATTTCTTACTCCTATATTAAATTTCATACCCAATTATGATCCACACTTTGTACACATATTTATTCGAAAGTGGGTGGACGTCATTGGATAGAATTTTTGTAATTAATTTTACTTTCATTGCGAACATATTTATGATCCGGCTGAAATTTAATTATTTGCTTGCAATCAAAGTCAAATTATGACCCGAATAAATAACATAAATATCGAAGCTTTCGATACTGGCAATAAATAATTTCCACATGCTCTCTAAATTAAACAGCCTGAAAAGCATAACTAATAACGCGAAAAGTTTCCGATCGCCATTAACAAACAGGATTAACATTAACATTGTGCAACTGCAGACGCCCGTGATTCGGGCTAAAAGCGTTTTATAATAAATAATTCTTTAATCGTTAATCACGAATAAAATAAATAAAAATATCCTCTCCTTTAATGAGGTGATTTGTCAATTAAGAGTGTCGACGAGTGAGTAGCATAAATTATAACGCGGTTTCTGTATTCGGTGTCCATTTAGTCATTCGTTGCAAACGACGTGATAATTATTTCAGCTGTGCAACTAATTTATTCTTCAAAACCTTTCGGTTACTCCAGATTCGGAAGTGCAACGTGAATAATTATTTGACGCGAATTTGTTCCATTAATGAGCTTCCGTAGTAACTGAAAAACTTCATGAAACTTTTCTGTTATAAGTTATTTATCGAGTTCGTTTGAATCTGTGGAGCAAACTGAAATTTAAAAAGTGAAAAATTGTTCTAACGAAAACTGCAAAAAGCTCATTGTGCAACGAACATTACTTTTCAACAACAAAAAAATCCACTCCGAACAATTTCGACAGAATACATTTTGTAACATGTGACATAAAATCTCTCATTGGTACTTTTTCTTTTTTTTTTTTTGTGAAATTCTGCTTTACGGAAAACGTGCCGCAAAACCAAAATAAACTTTTTTCATATTCCCTTAAATTCCCTTAATAGGGCCACGTTAATTATCAATCCGAATAATGATAAAACTTAAATTTAAAAAAATTCACACGAAATTACCACGACAATTTTTTTCCAACTCAAGCTCAAAGCGAATCCCAAAAAACCATGGAAAATAAATTCTTCCACACCAGCAAAAAATTCCATCGACGATCCAATGGGAATACTTTTTTATTATTTACAATCTTGAAAAAAATAAAATAAAATTTTAATAACTGCTTTAAAAAAAAAAAAAAAAAGTCAATCATCGAAAAATCTAATTTTTTTCACCCACGTCTGATTAATTTTTTTTTCAAAGTCCGAAGGATCCAGGAAAACGCCAGGACATTTTGTCCATATCGGCGATATTCGGTCGCCTCAATCCCCTTAATAATCAACTTGCGTGGCTAGGCTGAAAAAAAAAAACACAAATTTCAAACGTGTACTCGCGGTGTCCGCGAATGGGAAAATTGTTCGATAGCGGGAATAAAATTGGCGCGAGTGCAAACTTTTATTCAGGGAGGATGGTAAACGAGGAAAAAGTGAAAATAGTATAAGCCGTGAATAGGGGACGTTCTCGAGTGGATCCCCGTGCCGCCCCCGCCGGTCGAGCGGTCCGCTCGCTCGCTCGAGTCAGAGATTTATACACGAGCATAATTAAAGTGTCACGCGGACGAGTAATGCTGATAGGGCGTTAAAAAAAGTTAAGAACGCGCATGGGAGTTGTAACGTATATAGATCCTGATATATACATATATAAATATATATAGTACGGTTACAATATACAGCAACATGTATAACGGATGTGGGGTCCTTTGTTTTACACGGTGGTGCAGCGGTGCGTGTTATACCCAACGTTTTGCTTCACTGTCTCGCTTGCTCTGTGAGAAATTAAGCAATTAAACAGGAGCTCGTTTCGTCGCTTGTGGCATGGATATATTCCGAACTTTCGGCACTGGAGGGAGTAGCGTCGTCGCCGTAATTGACAGTGGGCCCAAAATATTAATCGCATCACCGGGACTTGGAATATTTGGGTCTGTTGATGGGCGACAGTCGAATTTTGAATAATTGGAATCAGATTGGGGGTCAATAGGGATGCTTAAAATATAGCTTCGTGCCCGCATTTGACAGTGGGCCCAAAATATTAATCGCATCACCGGGACTTGGAATATTTGGGTCTGTTGATGGGCGACAGTCGAATTTTGAATAATTGGAATCAGATTGGGGGTCAATAGGGATGCTTAAAATATAGCTTCGTGCCCGCATTTGACAGTGGGCCCAAAATATTAATCGCATCACCGGGACTTGGAATATTTGGGTCTGTTGATGGGCGACAGTCGAATTTTGAATAATTGGAATCAGATTGGGGGTCAATAGGGATCCTTAAAATATAGCTTCGTCCCCGCATTTGACAGTGGGCCCAAAATATTAATCGCATCACCGGGACTTGGAATATTTGGGTCTATTGATGGGCGACAGTCGAATTTTGAATAATTGGAATTAGATTGGGGGTCAATAGGGATGCTTAAAATATAGCTTCGTCCCCGCATTTGACAGTGGGCCCAAAATATTAATCGCATCACCGGGACTTGGAATATTTGGGTCTGTTGATGGGCGACAGTCGAATTTTGAATAATTGGAATCAGATTGGGGATCAATACGGATGCTTAGAATAATCAGTGTTAAAGTGAGTTATAAGTTCATCACCTGTTTGATTGAGGTTCCCCCTTTTTATCTTGATCTCGATGTAAAAAATAAATAAATAAAATAAAAAATTCGTTTCAATAATCTCCAACAATATGAAAATATACACATTGGGCAAATCGATAGGTTCTCATTCTATGGTGTTTTATCACTATACTTATATGTACCTCATATATATGTATATATAAGCACCCGCGTCGGCGACAACATCTTTTTTATAGAACGGACATATACGTACTATATTTACTACATACCGCTACATATACATATCTATGTATATCTATATATAACGGATCTGGAGTCCCTTGTTTTACACGGTAGTGCAGCGGTGCGTGTTATATCCTACGTTTTGCTTCACTGTCTCGCTTGCTCTGTGAGAAATTAAGCAATTAAGCGGCTCGTTTCGCCGCTTGCGGCGTGGATATATCCGGAAGTTTCGGCGCGGGGGATTGCTTCCTCCAACCCCACCACCCAACTCCTCCCCCACCCCCCTGGAAGTGGACCTCGCGCGGTGCGGGCTCACGTCCACGATCCGTGAAGCTCGTTCGCTTGCCCGGGTCCTGAGAGTTTCTCGATTCGCGTGCGGCTTCCGGAAGCAGTGAGGAGCCACCCCCCCCCCCCCCCCCTCCGCCTGCCCCCCATATACCGTACACTCGGTACAAACGCCACAGTTTAGGACCAGAACGGTGCGGTTTAGCAGCCATTATTGAGACATCGTTCCGTTCCCACCTCCAGTCTTGGTCATGGTACTCCAGAAGTTGTTGCGAGAGAGAGTGAGAGAGAGAGAGAGAGAGAGGGAGAGAGATTTTAGTGAGGACGTTGAGTATTTTGGGGTATTTCCGGATAATGCGGTAGGCGGGCGCCATTTTCCGAAAAGGTCGTTGGCACCGCGATACCGGCCACAGGAATTTTGGAAGCTTTAGACTTAAGGACTAATGAAATGACGAAGTGGTTTGAAATTTTTTGTCTCTGTGAAAAGTAGGGAAACAGGCAAACGTCGATTTTGGTGAAGCTGACCGATCGCGGCACAATTAACATTTTCAAAAATGCTTAGCTCAGCGAATTAATAACTTATCACGCGGAAATGTGGCTGGTAACCATCTTAATGACTTCCGGAATCGATGTACCAAATTTGGTTAAGCCATTGTTCGTGGATTCGGAGAACATAGCGACAACAAAATGGCAGACAGTCAGGATCGAAAAAACGAGCACCAACTGATATAGATTAAATTGCGGCTTTACAACCGGAAGTGGCTTCGGTAAATTTCTTCTTCTGACGTCTGACAAGCTTCTCCGGTTCGTGATGCAAATTCTTGGCTGTTCGTGATTGGAGGAGCTTGATTTTCCGGTACCTGGAAGATGTCCTTCCATCACTCGGTGAACCCTGGTTCACACTTGCTTCCCGACTCGTGTCTCGCTCTCTGGTTTAGATCATTAATTCGCAGAGTGGCTCACTCGGACTCGCATTCACTTGGATCGTGGCCTGTTCGCTCTTGGCACTTGAGATGAGCTCGGAAATCAACATTCGCGCTAGCCAGACCGCGAGTTCACGACTCGGCCCTGCGCAGAACTAGCTTCGCGAGTCGAGACGACCTCTCGGGTCGACGAGAGCGTTTACTTTCCCAGAAAATGACTCTTACCGTAAAGAGCACTTATCTAGTAGCATATTCCGCACGCAGAGCTTGACACAACTCTAAAACTGTAAATTAAATAATGACGTGCAGAATATTTAGAAAGAACCTTTTATTTATTTTAAAAAATTTTTTGTGAATATTTTCATCGTGATAAAATAATATGTTTTTTTTTAAATAACATTTAAATTTGTAAGACTAGGAAAAAATGGACCAAAGAAAAAAAAATCATGAAAATCAATAGTGCCTTATTTAATAACGCACAAAAATCGCAGGACTCTGGTCGCGAATGAAGAGAAAAATCCAATTTTTTTTTTCTATTCTTCAGCAATGATTTTTCTCTCAGTGCACTGTTTCAGCTGCAGCATTCGCAACGAGAGTTCCGTACGCTCATTACACTTTTATAACGAGACCGCAACGATAAAGATTTAATTTGGCGAAGCAATGGTAATACTTGAAATAAAAAATAATAAAAACGACGGTAATAAACCAAAGAGAAACACAGACAGAAGAAAAAAAGGAGAAAGTAAAGAATGAAAAAAAAAAAAAAAAAAGAAAAAAAAAAGCGGGATTGAAAAAAGGACAGACGTAGCCCGGAGTTTTGTTCGTGCCGAGAGGGCTACGCGTCTTAAGATTCTCCGAGTTTTCTTCTGGTCCCTCACTTTCTCATACTGCACAAGAGGAAATCTCGACGGGCGCATTATATTTGCGATAAGAGTGACCGAGATAGAGAACCGAGTGTAGTGGAGAAAAGACGCTGTGTCCGACGCAAAGTTATTCCACTCGGCTCCTTATTATACGAGAATAATGTTGACGCCGTGCTGAGAAGAGGGTAACGAAGAAAGTTACGCTCGGAACAGGGGGCGCTGCCTCCTTCGGCTGGTCCACGAATACTCGGCCCGCGGCGCGCTTCAAACTTTTCACAAAATACCCAACCCGCACTGGTCCCGCCTCTCACTGCGAGAGACCGAGAGAATCTCGAGACCACGTCGAGATTTCTGAGGCATGCGAACACTGAGACGAAATGAGAGAAGGCTATGTCACGCTGAGACGCTGATGGTACTTTTCGAAAGAGTATAAGAAAGAAAAAGAAGTGAAACCACAGCTTTTGTCGGCGAATCATTCACTCTTTCTACCCTGAAGAACACGCCGACGGACATCGGACGCGAAGTCTCACTTAAAATCCGCAGAATCATTGATTCTTACGTTACGGAAAATTTGGATTCAATTTTAGGGGTTGAAAAAAGGGGTTTTTTATTGGCCTTGCCAAAAGCGACGTTTTTTGCTTAGGGGTGAGAAAAAAAACACGTATTTCACTTAATCTTTCACGAATTTTCATTCAGGAGTGTGAGAAGTGCGTTTTCTCGCACTCCTGAGATAATTTTTTTTAATTGTTACCATAATTATGTCCATGGACACCACGAGTATGAAGATTATTGCTGTCACTTTGAAGTTGACTATACAATTACAATTTCTATCGGTGTAATGTATTGAAATGTGGAAAGCAATTGAAAATACCGGTGGCGACGAAATTGTCGATTTGGCACGGGGAGGCCCATATACGATACCACAAACACACGCAAGCAAGGAGTCGAGGATAATCGTATATGAGCGAACTGAGGCCGACGGAAAGGCGAGCAACTCAGCGCAGTCTTAGGATTCCGGCCAAGAGCACTTTTCCGATTTATTCACGCCCTCTTGGCTCTCCGCGTCGCTCTGCTCAGAGGGCATTTCATACTCGCTCTTCCCGTCGTCGTTTTCCTCCGCAACTCGTCCATCCGTCCGCGCACTCTTTCTCTCGTTTCCCTTGGTTGAAATCGTGGAACACAGCCAGACGCGACCGGGGGACACGAATGAGTGAACGAGCCCCTGGTGAAAAATCCTCCGTACAACCCGATTGTTCATCTTCCACTGGGATCTAACATCTCCAGACAACCCTTATTTTACGACTTCCTTGGGAGTGTGTGTGTGAGTCACTTCTTAATTCGTTATAAGTCTCTTCTTAACTCGTCATGGAAATCTCGTATCTTCAGCGTGAGATAAGACTGAGCTACGGAAGATCCTCCATGAAGAAGTCGTCTTACTTTAATCATTAATTTTTTCTCTCGTTTTTTAATTAACGAAAATTTAAGAAAATTTTCTCATTTCACTGCAGTTTGATTCGTGATAACGAAAGGTTAAATGACATTATTTTTCTCGAAATTTTCACATCAGAATGGCCCAAAAAGTCGAGAAACTTTGGAATAGCCAAAATTTCCGGAAGTGTGTGCGTGCGATTTTTTTGAACTCTCATATCTCGGGAACGGCTTTACCGATCCAGCTGAAATTTTGCACAGACCTGGTCCAGATACACAATTTTGTTTGTGGTCATTTTGAAATAAATTTGAACATCCGTTCCAACTGTAACGAATCGCGAAGTCAAGTGAACTGTTCGACAGACGGAGAGATGAACACACTTCCTCAACGAGTAAGCAAAAATTCGTCAAGAAACTTGTTGAAGAGTGGAAATTAAGGAGAAAGCAGTGTCCAAAGTGGTCCAGGAGCGTTTTGTTCCTTGTTCGATCGAGAAATTTGAATACAACGAGTCCCAGGTGAAAAAGTCCTGTGTAAAGTGATTGTTCATTTTCCGCTCGGAACTCCGGTCTCCGGAAAACCTTTCTCCACGACTTCAGCATGTGTCTGTGTACACGAGAGACGTTTTTAATTCCTTTTAGGTCCCTGCTTAACTCCTGATGAACATCTCGTGTCGTTTCCCTGGAAATGAGAGTGAGCAACGTCGAAAAGTCTCTTGATGAAGAGCCCGTATTTTACTTCAATTATTTGTTTTATCTTATTTTTCTCGGACGGAGACGTCGAAAGTTCGTCGCTGGGGCCAGAGCAACGGAGATACCGTAAATCCGTATTTTAACGTGAATTATCTACACGCCACTTAATCACGCTTATTTGCCTTGCGCTTCAACGACTCACTTCTGGTAATAGTGAAGCTCCTGGTGGTTTCAGAGCTTTTGCTGAGACGAGGGTTCAAGGAGGTAATGGGTTGGTAGACAGGTTTTCCTCAACCCTTTGCCGAGGACTTCAGGTAGACTTTCAGTAGCATTGAAGGGCTTGAAATGAACTTTGATGTCCTGCAGCCGGATAACACGCTATGCTGGTGAGCTTGTGGCTTCAAGCTGCCGGTTGACTTTTAATCATGGACCTGGAGCTTTCGGTTGTCAAGCGCGAAAGCTCTTGCGCCGCTATTTGTACACGGGGACCTCCTGCAATGAAATTCCGTCATTCTTGTTTGTTTATTTTCTTTCCGTTGATTTTTAACGACCCAAAGTCTAATTGCAATGAGATCGAATGGCTGTTCAAATGTCAAAGCTATTTTTCGAGGTGGCATAGAACAAAATGAAGGCAAGTTCGTCAACGGTGAAATGGAAGTTAATAACTGGTCTCGTGTAATCGAGTGACTCTTCAAGGATTCGAAATTCCCCGTGAAGATGATCCGTAAAAATACCGGAGAGTATTATTGGCAGATTCCGCGCATTTCTTCCGAGCCTCGTGGCCTCGTGTTTCACGGGAGGTGCGGACAATTGCCTGCAGACAATACTTCAGGGTGAATCGAGGAATGGCACTCGCAGCAAACGAAGGAATGTCATCACGAAAACTTCGGGGAATGACACGAACAAACGACACGAGGAAGAAATCTGGGACGGAAAATCAGAGCAAAATTGCAGGGTGTTTGATTGGAAACTGATCAATGATCAATGGTCAACATTGAAGCGATGTGCAAGGTTCTCTTTGATCCATTTGATTGTCCATCTTTGATTTCAAGGCCTGCAACCTGAATTGTTTCAACAGATCTAACAACAATTTGGATAGTTTGAAATGCAGATCTCGAATCTGTGACAATCTGTGAAATTTATGCATTGGATCTGTTAAATTACAGTCCATTGTCAGTAAATTCTCCAAAAATGTCGGTAAAATCGTATTGCCAGGTTGACGTGGTTGCAATCGTAACACTAAAATTCACGACCATCCAACGACTCCACCCAATTTGGCTGTAAACTGTCGAAATCACTGAAGTACTTTCGAGTTTGGCTTGCGCGTATTTCGCGTCTTGTAGCGTTTTATCATTTTTCGTCGTGCGTTTACTCGGACTCGTGCACAATTCACTCGCAGTCGAGCAGTTACCCAAAACTTTATCAATCTTCAGGAATATTTTATCGTTCGGAAAGAATGCGCAGTGAGACGAGTATCTTACTGGGCACGACTCCCACAAGAGGGAGCGTCAGACTACAGTACCTTTATGCGCAGTGATACGATGTCCATATGGGCCATTCTATGTCGAGTGAGCCACTTTTTATTTATCGACCATCTCGTATCTGCCCCAAAACTGGTGATACCAAAGTCCCACTAAAAAAAACACTCTGTGAATTTTTTCCGATTTTTTGATCCAGTAATTAACAAGATTTTCAGATTTTTCTCAAAAATCAATTTATCTCGGAAATTCGAAGTAACTGAAAAAAAAAAAAAAAATGTCTCCACATAAAAGTATTAGTATTATTTTTTTTTCACAAATTTCAATTTGCCAAAAAAAATTGTTAATTTTTATATATAAAATATTGGTTTTAAAAATTCGAAAAAAAAAAAAAATCACATAGACTCCCTTTTAGTGGTACCTGGATATAACCAAATATCCCGCAGACCTGAGAAGGTCGAAAAAAAAATGACCAAATTTATAGCGTTTCGTGTAAGAGAAGAGGGATGAGGGCGTCGATGTCGAAGGGGGAAAAAAAAAAGGGAAAACGGGGCGAGGAAAATATTTCGCGCGGGTTCTTCGGTGAAATCCAGCGAAGTAGCGAAGTAGCAAAGTGAGTGGAGGATTCGGGCGTCATAATGCTCATAAGCCTTCGTCGATTGCGAGCCGCAGCGAAGGGTGAACTCGGCCGCGCGGGAAAAGCAACTTCAGTCGCTTTTGAAAGGGGAATTGCCGAGGATTACCATTACTTCCGCTCGGAGTATCTCACCTTAAACCAAGCCCACTCACCCCTTCCCACTTTCCCCGGGCTGCGCCTCTTATTTCCCGGCTATATCAGCCCTGAAGAGCATCTACAAGACTCGCTTGTAGATCTGCCGTGGCGCCGAATATCAGAATCGAAATGCGAGCGACAGAGGTAAAGATGAATCGGAGGGATCGAGTTCCTCGCGTAATCCACCCCAATTTGCAGTAAACTATTATACCCCGTCGAGAAGGAATACTCCACCGAAGGGGAAAAGGAGAGTATCTGAAAGCTCCGGGAGTTTTATAGATCCCCGAGGGATTCCCGAGGTGGTCCACCTCTCAGACAATCCGAGTGCCTTCATTTTCAAGGGACACATTCACCGAATGGCTATTTAATAAATAGACGAGGTCCAAATAATTTTTTCATCCCCTGTGAGGATCAACACCAAAATAAATCAGCTAACAAAAGAAAATGTATTTATTTATTTTCGGCTGAAAGATTTGATTAAAAAAATTTTAATTTTTTTTTTTAAATTAAGTAGACACCGAGTACTGTCATTATGCAAATTTTTATGGACATACAGTGCACCAAAATAGCGCAGGGTAACAAAAAAAGTGAAATTTCCAATGCAAAAAAAAAATTCTGAAAAATTCTACTCTAGCGAAAATTGAGGGAAAATTGTTGCGAAATGTACATTTTTTGACAGTTTCACGTGAGTAAGTAAAACTTGGTCTTTCAATATTTCAAAATCGTGCGGTTGCGGTTGCGGTTAATCCGCGGGATAATTAGCGCACGGCACACATCACAATATTTACAATGTACAAAAATACTTATAATAATAATTGGGACTGTCTGATTGAGATATTGAATTATTCATAATTACAAACATACGCCGAATTATTGGAGCGATTTTATTGAAAATTTTAATGGTATTAACGTTTTAGTGGGTTGATTGAAATAAATTTGGGATTTAACGTGAAATACACGTAAATACCTTCAATTTAGCTTTTATTGTTAATTGTTTTCACCACTTTTCGAAACAAATCAACTGTTTCGTTATTTTTTTTTCTACTTTTATTTTCCACGCGTGCACAGTGCTATTCGTTGTGGCCGGCTGTAGGAATTAATGAATAGGATTTTGGCGAATTAATTACACCGGTACAATTCCATCTGCGGCGAATTTTCGTTAATTATTTTATCGTTAAAAGCTTCACCACGTAATTCATTAAATCACCAAAATACTTGACGTTCTAGAGTCTGTCCATTTACAAATTTAAAAAAAAAATCGGTATCGGTAATTAAAAAGTGACAGTAATTAATTTTAATTGCACGGAATCGTTTTTTTTTTCGCACTAAAATTTACAAAATAATACTTGTAGCATTAAATACACGATTAAATGTCGAGATTGAAAAAATAAAAAATACATTTTTTTTTATTTCTGCACTTGTAAATTTATTTTGTATTTTAACCCGATTATTAAAAAATTGATTAATTCAATTGAGCATGAAATAAAAAAATCCCAGCAGTTTTTTTTTTTCACGAGACAGTGAAAAATAAATGCGGACGTATTCAAGCATTGGTACTGTCGCTCCAAAAATCCATGACTCGGGTTAAGGGACGAAAAAAAGAGCGCATGGTAATAACGTATTAATTTTTTCGTCTTATCATTTTTTTCCACGGTCGGACGAAATGAGTCGTCCGGGCGCATAGCGAGGCACTTTCTCATCAAGATTAATACGGGATCTCGGTTAGCTCGGCAAACACTGTAATCGTTCAGCGTGAAACCGTCCCTTTTCTCCGGGCGTCTCGTGGCCCACCCCATTTTCGGATTGTAAGCGTGCGGCGCGGTGGAGCAACGCGGTCTTATCGCCGGAATGCCTGCTGCATCTATCCCGCCCAGAAATCCCAACCCCAGAAGTAAACTGGCTCTGCGAAAGAAGATTGCGACTCGTATTTTGTAAGACCCCCAAGGCGATAACGTAGAACCGATTAGTAAACCAACTTAACGAATCGCTAATCGCTCGGTTGGCTTGCGTTTATGCTGAGAAATTCAAACTCTCGATTATATCTTGACGCACAATTTACTTACCATCCTATCAACCAATAATTACCAAATCAATTGGTAATTATTGGTTGACGATATTCAACCGATTGACAACATTAACCAACTGATTGGTAATAACGACCAGCTGATCGATAATTATAACCAACTGATTGGTAATAACGACCAGCTGATCGATAATTATAACCAACTGATTGGTAATTATTGATCGACTTATGAGTAATGCGCAACCAACTGATCGATAATAACAGCCAACTGATCGGTATTTGGTAATATTGACCAACTGATCGGCAAAAACCAGGACCTAATTGGTCGAATTAACCAACTGATTGGTGATATTGACCGATTGAATTGGTAAATCGTAACCAACTGATTGGTTATATGTAAATTATTGCAATTTTTTTTTTTTTTTTAGGCCTTTATAGATGAAGGAATGCTGAATCTTGTATATTGAGAACATTTGATTTGTATTCAGCGAATGATAGAGTTAGAGAAAATAGCCAAGCATGTAGCATGGAATAACATGGAATATCAGGAACATGGTATTCCGCTGGTGAACTGACATCAGGCAGCCTGAATACATTTCTACTCGGGACACTGAATAGGTCATCTTACACGGTTTGACCGTCGTAGTAATATCTCAGAAAATGGCCACAGGCACACGGAACTGTTGGTACGGACGATAACCTGCGAGAATGTTCACGAGATCCGGCATGTGCCAGAAATCGTAGATCATTTGGGTGGACGTGAACGCAATAACGCCAGGCTGTGTACCAGAATTCTTATGGAAATTTTTGCAAGCACAAAGGGCGAGATACTGGGCCGCCCGCCCTTTTTAGGAGCTGCACGGGACAACCTCGGGGATGAAATTGCCTTCCTTGAAATATCAACTTTCCAGAGGTGACGCATTTTTTTTTTTTCTCGTTCGTATTATCTGAAATTATTGGTATTTTTGGGCAAGTGCTACGTCCTCAGCATATGCCACGAAACGCGAAGATTTTGGAACCAGACCGGGAATTTTTATTTATTTTTGCATCCCTTGGAATTAATTTGAGAATTATTGAGTTTGAAAATATGATGATGCGTCGTTACCTCGTGAATATTTTATCATTGATGTACACAATCGTCAGTGGAAATTTGGACAAAATGAATTTCGTGGAAAAAAGCTCCTGTCAAAAAGGAGTCCAGTTAACTACATTTTCCTTTAAATTTCTATAAATTGAAAATCTTCACTATTCAAAGCGAATAGTGTCGAAGGTCAATATAAATCCATTGGAAAAGTGTTTATCGACTGTAACGACAACTTCCTCTTCTTCCCTGAAAAGCTGAAACGCGACAGTTTTCATCTGATTATTCGTTTCTGTATACCTCAACCCTGCACCCCTTAATAACCCTGTCTCCGGGGTTTCGCCAGCTGTGCATTTGAAATAAACAGAGCGAACAGGCGTGTATATATATACGTTCACGTTCTGATTATTGCACTGAGTCACTGGAGGGTTGTGGAGAGATTCCAGAGGGCGATTGTAAATAGTTAAGTGGAAGAAGCTCGGCATGGAAAGACTCGGCGAAAAAATATTGGAAGGATCTACGGCAAAGCGGAGAGTATACGGGGCATTCCATGCCGACTGCACGAGGGTCCGGACCCTCGCCCCCTCAGATTTCACCCCCGATTTATTCCGTCATTCTTCCATCTCTAAAAAACAACCCAAATTTTTTATCAATTTTTCTTTAAACAATTCACGTGCTTGTGATTATTTATAAGCAACTTATTGAATTTCGAAATTGAAAAATCGGTTATAAATTCTGCATCAAGTGTCAATATTTTTGAACTTAGGCCCCAAGTTTTCCGGAACTCGATTCAATTTTTTTACATTTTTTTTTTTCCGAAATATATTGAGGGTAAATGCATGAAAAGAATTTTTCTTCAGGGTGTTTTTTGGGCAGTTATATGTGTTCCAGAAGTGTGGAATTTTTTTACCGATTTTTTTCAAAACGATCTTTTGTTTATGTCAATTTAGATAATTAAAAAAATTGAATTGAAGAGGTAGAGCTGGCGTGGAATGGCCCATATTGGTGTACGTCAGGAAATCGACAAACAGAATGGAAGAAAAGGAGGTGCCAGCACGGCGAACTATAGACAGAGAGAAAAATCGGTTGAAAGCACAACGAGTGCGTCGGTAATCTGGTTCGACGCGATAAAATCGTTCTCGAAACTTTTCAACGTCAACGACTTCGCTCCGTCTCGTTTTGACTATGGTCGCGCTTTCCAAATGGTCGGTGTCGTCGCCCCTGGCGAAAGAATCTTCATTATCCGCTACCCTTGTTGATCGTTATGACTCTTCTTTATTCGGACGGCTCGTTCGCCGCTGAGATCGAATGCCAGGACAAAAAAAAAAGCTCGATAATGACGAGGGAAAAAAGTGGCGCGAAGTAAAATGGCGGCGAAGGGTCGAAGGGTCGGCCGGTGAAGGCGAACCTTTGTTCGTAGTATCAGGTGCAATTCCACTTGTCCATATTCACTAGTGCGATAAAATTATTTCTCAAAAATATGAATTTTCCGCATGGACGAAACGCGAGTTTTCCATTCTCCCAAATTAAAAATCTCATTTCACAAGGTGTGAGAAGTGATTTTTACGCACGCGAGGCATGCGTGCGTGAAACTGTACTTTACGCACTGAGTGAAAAAAAAAGTGGTATTTCTCGGTATTCGCATAATATTTAAACAATATTCCGCTTTTCGCAAGGTGTTCTCTATGAAAAAAATAAATAAAAATGAATCAACATATTTTTTCATATTTTCTTTACGAGCCCGAAATCCAAAATCCCGAAATAAAAATGAGCTTACACGAGAAACAGCTTAATCTACGAAGCGCGGCGAAATAAAATGGTTCGCCTCACCTAATTTCACGTTGAATTAAGCTTAGTCATTTTTTCGCCCTTCATACGAATGTAACATCCGGTTAAAAAAGAAAGACAGAAAAAAAAAAAACTACATAAAACCTCTAGCAGAGCGAGGTCTTCCGCGTTTCGCCCGCACGCTTGGAATTCCATCGAGTGGATAGGGAGCTTCCATCTGGCGCAGTTATCAATTTGCCAAATTGCAAATCAATACCCGACGAGGAATTCCCCGATGGCAAGAGCTCGGTATGTTCCACAACGTGGTACAGAAGCCACACACACACACACACACATATACGCATCACGCAATCTCCAGAATCTACAAGCCGCTGGTTTCCGCTACTATTCCGTTCCGGGAGCTTTCTACGTAACAATCCTTTTCGTTTGTGCACTCGTCAATCCGATGCTCATCTAGCTTTACTCCCTCGCGAGACCGAACGTTTGATGGCTGAATGGCTGCGCTTCGTGTGGGCCAAACGTTTCTGTTGCAACGGGAGAAACGCAAAAACGTCACATTTCCACACAGGACGAATGTAGTGCAGATGAGCGGCCAGACGAAAAATGAAAAAAAAAAAAAAAGAAAAACAACGCCCAAAAAATAGACAATAAAAAAATAAACGCCGCCCCATTGCGCCGTCGGTTCGGTCGGTGCTGCCTACTATGCGAACGAATAGTAGAAAATAGTGGAGTGCAAAGCCCTGGAACAAAAGGGGCCGGGAATTTGAAATATTATTGTTCACTGGGTGTCTATATGGTTTGCAGGCTCTGTGGAATAAAAATTCGCGGTTCGTCTACGCTGCCATTACTCTGACGCAATGTACACTGCACGTTGGATGGGCAGTGCTAGATGAGTATACAGGATGACAATTATAAGTCGAACATCCCTTTTTTGTGGGTATTTCGCCGATGTTTCGATCCAATTTCATCATTTTTTTTCACAGCTCTAATAATATAAACGGTGTTTTACTGTTAACTTGTTCTCACCCTGATCTCACCCTGATCTGACCCTGATCTCACCGTGCTCTCACCTTGATCTCATCCTGCTCTCACCTTCCTCTCATACTGATCTCACATTGCTCTCACCCTGCTCTCACCTTGATCTCACCCTGCTCTCACCTTGCTCTCATACTGATCTCACATTGCTCTCACCTTGCTCTCACCCTGTTCCCACCTTGGCCATCGAAACCATGTTGCCTGTCTGATTAAGGTGAGAGCAAGGTGAGAGCGCACAAGTATTAGAAAACAGTGAAGTGCGACGCCCTGGAAAAAAAGGGGCCGAGAATTTGAAATATTATTGTTCACTGGGTGTCTGCAATGTTTAGCATGCTTTGTGAAATAAAAAATTCGCGGATCGTCTACGTTGCCATCACTCTGACGCAATGTACCCCACGCACGCTATGTACAATGGTAGATGAGAGAACATATACCCACATTATTTAGGGTGGCTTTGATCGAGAGCGTCATTACGGTTCGATCCTCTCGGGTAACCTCCCACAACCCTCTGGCACTTTGACAGCTTAAAACCAAAGTAATCTGTATCCCTTGCAGACGTATGGGCTAACTGTAACGTGACCGAAACCGAAGGACATAGATGGATAAAGGGGATGCACATTCACACGAGCTATAGACCCGAAAGCTCCGACAGACGAAATATGTTTACACGCGATCAATGCGATTAATACACGCTCGGCTTCCAATGCCATAAAAAATGGCAAAGCGATGAAAAAATGCCGAGCATTTCGAGTAAACAACTGCGACGGGGGTTTTTTTTTCCTCGTGCCATTCTATTTAAGTTCAGAGAAATGGGAAAAAATCCACAAATGATCGATTGATTGATTTTTCTTCGAACTCATTTTTTCTTCACCTTGTTACATATCATACAATTTTTATATGTATAATATGTATATATACGATGAATATATTCAAAATATTGAAACTTTTCGGGACATAATTAACTTACATCCATTTTTTTAATTTTCACGTGGATGGGTTCGACGTTCTTCGCCCTGAAGAAACGTGCAGACACGTAATCTCAACGTTTATAGACTAATTTGGGGAGTGAATCTCGAAATCATTATAAATGAGAGTACGGGGGAGTCTCATTAGGGTCGATCAGTGGAAAAGCTCGTCATATGCTCCGGTTTATGTCCATGAAGAGCTTTGAGGACGTGTCGTCGTGATGTGATGCCTCATCAGGGTCCGCACTATCGAGCTCGACAAAAATCGGCTTTCGAAGTCACGTTTTTACACACATAAATGTTTAGAGATAAACAGAGCATGATGATAGCTCAGAGGCAACGGTAAAGGGAGAAAAAATAACGATCGCGAGCCGAGAGCAGTGAAAAAGGGTTGTTTGTGTTTCTATCGCTCCTCTATGTACATTCGGTGGCTGGTACACCGAATGGTGCACTATATCAGCGCACAGTCTCGCGAGGGTCTTGATCGAGAGTCTGCTATTATAGGAACGGTCGTCGGTGGAACTATCTCGTTTTTGGGTTAGGTCTGTGAACTCACAAGACCATCGATCAGAGTAGACACTCGTACAAAATAAAATGGAGCAACGTGGCCATTCATATTTTTTTTTTTGTTTTTTTTTTCGTGGCATAAAATTGCGACATTACTTAAGGGGTTCGAGTGAGTTGAAAAGTCGTAAGAAAAAAAATAAATGTAATTTTGTAAAAAGTAAATATTGTAGCGGTAAAAAAATTCTTGACAATTGGAAAGAGTGAAAGCAATTGAAAGAATCAATGACTCACGACTCGAGTCACTTCTCGGCTGACGAAACATTGATTTCTTTCACTGATTTGGCGGGAAAAAAATTTCGAGTTCAAATAAATTAAGTGGAACTGAGATTGAAATGTACATAAGAGATCCATTTTAAAAAGTGTGGAAATTGAAAATTCGTTGTTTATAATAAATTTAGTATTCACATAAGAAAACGTAGATATTTGAGAATACGAGTGAACATATTTTTAATACATTATATTATTTAAAAAATTTAATAAATGAGTAAAGATACCGAAAATAATGAAATGGTTATAACGTCTAACGTTTTTCCGCATAGCTTCCCACGTAAAATCACGGCCCGAGGATGATGAAGGAATTTCGTCATAAAGTCCAAAATATAATATGCAGGTATTTGGTAATTTAACGTGAGCTTTACGAAGTAGCGATTTTAGCAGCCGCGGGCTACGAAAATCTTTCTCCTTGGTTCGCTTTCGCGTTGCTTTTCTCCCTGAAGTTTAGCGAGTTTGATAATTCCCCGAGCGCTCGAATAATCATTCGCAACGTGAGATTGACTTACAGTCTCGCGTTTGAAGGCCTTCCTTTTTTTTCAGACGTTCAACGATATTTTGCCGAAGTCGGGGTACATAAAAGCGTCGAAATCCTCGGTAGCTTCCTCGTTCACGGAATTAAATTCGCATATAGCTTCTGCCAAGCAAAGTGTCCCGAGCATTAAAAAAAAAAAAAAAAAAAGAATTCAATTTGGCGAACGCATGAGCCAGTAACGAATTCGACTTTACTACCGTTACCTTCAACATCCAGTGCCCCAGAAAATCCTGGAATGTCTGGAAAGTGGGAAAAGTTTGAAACGCAAAAGATGGCGCTGCTCTCTCGCTTAGCCGAGGATTATGCGAAAGCTCAGAAAATCATCAATCTCGGAAAAGTTCACACAGAGCGAGAAATCAGAACCTAGGAATAAAGAAACCGGGCTCGCTGGATCATTCCGCATTTTTACCGAGACTCATGAGTTACATTCCCGAAAATTTCCATTTTCTCCAGAATAGATTTTCCGTAATGTTCAATGGAATCACCAGAATCTCGGAAAGATTTTCTCCAGAATTTTGGAAAAATTCACCAGATTCCAGAGTGCTTTAATTCCGTTGAGAAATATAGGAAATGAATCACCTTCTCTGCCCAATATCTTGGAAATCACGAGGCTTAAGGAGGACCAATTACATGTTCATCTCACCGAAGAACTTGCCTCAATGAGATAACCAAAGTCTGCAGCAACGCGCAACAAATTATCCGGCATTTTACGGTGCAAAGTAACCAAGTCAATTACCACGCCTCGGGTGTTACCTTGAGGACCTTATCCAAATTAACAAGCCAAAGTTCTGTGTAAACTTGGCGCTTGATGCGATATAAGTAATACCTACATGCATGCACATTTTCTTGAGCAACGTAAGGACTTTTACCAACTACGTCAGGGTGCAATTGGCTGCAGAGGTCGAGGGTCTCGTGACTGCACGCCTCGTCTCTCGCCTGGTCTAGCTACCCTAAGACGAGAGCTACAAAACGACTCAATTAAGAGATCAAACGGACTTCCGGCAAAGCTTGGTGGTAAATCACAATCAGTAGTCGCGCGCGGCGTACAAGGTAAGTAGAGAAGCCCGAAGTTAACATCACCGTCGTCGACGTCGTCAGACTTGTCGTGCTCAGCCATCAACCTGCGGCTACTTCGAGTTAAGCCGTTTTTCGCTAAACCAGTTTACGTCGTCGGGAACTTCCCAAGAACCGCGAAGACCAGACAGCCAAAGAGCAATCGATCGATAGTTAATCCAACAGCGTTGCGGTCGCACTCGGAATCACCAACAGTCAAAGTGGAAAGGGCTTTCCTCATGGGAGACTTTATGGCCTCGTGCAAAAGCTTGATTTCCGCCCTTTACATTGCGAATTGAAAAATAAAGTTCGGTCACTGATCAATGGGTTTGATTAACGGCTACCAAAGCACGAAGTCAACCCATCAGCGACATCCTGAACTTCAATTTGAACTCAAACTTCAAATGTGAACATCAACTTGACTTTGTTGAATTTAGAACCCAAGTTCGAATTCCAAGTTAGAGCTTGACTTGAACATCCGGTGCTCAACAAACATTTGTTCCCAAGCGAGAAATTCAAAATTCAACTTGAATTCGACCTTCGGGCTCCCGAACTCCACATTGGGTCTCCGTTATTCGATACAGTCGTTCTCCAAGCCCGGTTATAGCAGTTCCACGGTATTGTTAGTGTAAGTCTCAATGTCTTCTGTGTGTACTTACACGCTCGGTGCGCTTACCGATCCCACACGACCCTCTTCTCTTCGTATGTACGTTTAACGAAGTTAAGCGGCTCCGCGGTCGAGTTTCTCTATACTGCCTCTATTCCCCCCCTCCCCCCACCCGTTTTTCCTCCTGTTTTCTCCACTCCTTTTCCCTCCTTCCCGCTATTTCACAGTTTCCATTTACCGCGCGCACAATGCCCTACGCCGTTCGTATACCAGCCTGGAATCGCTTTTCACAATGTGGCCCACGACCCTCGCGCACTGCTGCTTCCGTTTCTGCAGCTATATCGGATCTCTCGCTCCGCCGTTCTCCACTTTTACCTCCTGTCCTCGCACAATTCTATCGCCATACGACCAGCCGGTTGTCGGTTTCAGGTGGCCCTGGAAAAATAAGAGTGTGCCCCGGGAGTGTCGTAAAAATGTGTGTCCCCATTCCCTTGCATTCGGTCGTCTCCTGGGTCCGAGGGTCTCCCTCCCTCTCGCTCTCTTTGTGCGCACGTTTATCTTCTTACTTTCCTTCTACTCCTCCATTCCCCGACATTTTCTCCCTTCTCAACCGGCGACCCTCATTCAAAGGCATTATGTCCCACGTTTACCTCGTTTTGCCTGCAATTAGAGCTGACCGTTGGACCCCATTTGCACATTCACGTGAGATGGTTTTACGCAAGTGTATGTAAAGTGGCACTCAACATGTCGATGGTTTTCGCAACATTTGAAAACGGCAGCACTTTGTTTGGGCTTCGACGTTGAAGTACTTCTGATGTTACATCAGGCGTTGATGACCTGGACAAGAGTGACATGTTCACCAACAATGAACCTGAGATTCGACATTGTGGTCCACTCTTCAGCTTCGATAACCGGAACCTTTGACTGCAGAATTCTTCTAGGTGAAAATGGAGAAGGTAATGTTGGAATCCTGGTGTGAATCTTGAAGGAGGCTGCGCTACTAGGTCCCGGCTTTTTTGTTGCTGTACGGTTGCGTTTCTTGTTATTTCATTCGTATTCCGCCCCGTTCGCCATTGCGACTTCCTTAAAACGATAATAAAGACTTTTATTATCTTCTCCGAAAAACGTTATTCGTTTTAGCCGGAATGGGGGGGGGGGCTGCCGGTTAAGTGTTTTAGGGCTCTTCGGTCGGAAACTGCTTGTCGTCAACCTGGCTTTTCCGAAATCCTCCAGGGTGTCTGGGAAACTTCGTGTCATGTGCCGTTTTCACTTTTTTCGTTAACCTCCCGACGAACCTGGCTGTACTTCCGGCGTGCCAGGACTTTTTATGGCCTATTCCGCTTTCGCTTTCCTTAATTCCTCCTGAGAACCTCGGCGACGCTGGTCCCGCGCTCTTCCGGGTCTCCGAGTACCAGCCAATCAAGAATCTGCAATCTGCCGGAAGCGTTACGCCCGAACATCCACCTCCCACTGTCGTATTAGCCCGGACTCAAGCTTCCCAGTCTATTTCCCGACTAGGAAAACTAGTCGGTGTGCAGCGTGCTTATAAATAACAGCTCTGTAAAAGTGTTAATCAATGCTATTACCCCGGTATAAACAAGTTTTTAGCCCGGGCTGTAATTCCGTGTTCTCCAGCAAGTTGGTCGTCTCTGGAACAAACTCTTACAAATGTAAAGCCCTGGGATTGCACGATATACATTACGACAAGTGCAGATAGAAAAGCTACACGAAACTGTTCGCTCTGTTCTGGCCCAACAAATGCGACAAATTGAATGTTGTGCAAGGAAAAGCTTCCAGCGATTCAAACGCGTGCACTCGATTACAAGGGTCGATTATGTTTCCAGGAGTGAATGGACCACGATGAAGAAACTGGCAGGAAAGATCTTTTTGTTCTGATCTGACAAATCTTTTGATTTGCCCTCACGTGACCGGTATCCGTTTTCTCGTGCACGTGATCATCAAAGCTGATTGAAAGCAAAGCGTAAATCCAAGCGAAAAACGTGATAATGATTCCCGTGATGTTGTAACGTAAAAAAGAAAGTAGCCTCTTTGCTTGAAAGCGCAGACCAGGGACAGAAATAGTCACGGGGCATCCTATAAAAACGTGTATAGATGTGTATATTCACCTCAACCGATCTGCGAAAACGTTTCCCGCTGCGCACACATTATTTATCGTCACTTTACGAAGCAATAAGCATTTTCTTCCAACCGGCTCGCGCACTCCGGGTGAGCCTCGCAACCGACGATCGTCGAAGCTCTGCTTTCGCTTTTCCTTCTCCTCTCTTTCTCTCTCTCTCTCTCTCACAAGCTGCAAGAGAATATAATGTAAATGGCTATACTCGCGGGCAATACAAACCCACACCCAACGGCATCAGAAGCAAAGAGACTGGCTGCCGTTACCTTCCGTTTCGCACAGTCGCCGGGTCCCTTTCTGTGCTCCGCTTTATTTCAACCGGCAGAGGACTTTAATGGAATGAAGTACCTCAAGGTAATTTCGTTGGGTTTTCATTACCGCGCTTGAGCATCGTTCGCATCTTCTTCTTCCCGTCTCGTTTCTTTTTTTTTTCTCTCTCTCTCTCCTTAATTCCTACGGCAAGACGCGCCACGAATCTGCATCTCCTTATATTTCCGCCGTATGTACACGGCCGAAGTCGCGTCCGTATCTTGACGACCCTCGTTTCTCGCCATTGTTTATGGGCTCTCTTTTTCCCCCCGTTTTTTTTTTTGTTGTATTTGTCCGCTTTTTTGCTGACTCGTTCTTTCAACATTCACCCCATTTTGTTTCGGCAGACATGGCAACGACTGTTTCCACAAAACGGACCATTAATCCAGACGCGCACAAAGTAAGCACGACTCGTAATCTGATTCCACTATTTCGTATTTCGTTGACCCTGTGTGCGATCTTATTTCGGAGATAAGATCTGCAGGCATCGAGTCAACAAAATTGACGTTTGGATCAGAGAAGTATCGTTTGTTCGTCAATGAACCGTGTAACTGTTTTCTTTGTTTCGATGAAGGCAATTGTCGTCAGGGTTACTTTTGACGGTCAGGATGAATGGACTGGTTAGGAAATCTGATGGGGTCGGCACAACGAGTCCGGAAAATGGAGCCTGAAGAATTTTTGAATAATCCAAGGCATGAAAGGGCGAGGGCTCTTGAAAAGTCCGGGGCCCAAGTGGCTCATTTGGTCTTCCAGATTGTTATCGCGATGGCGGCGTCGTTACCAAGATTCTTGACACTGCGTTCGCCGCGTTGACGACGACATTTTTTCCATAATATCGAGAACCAAGGCTAACACCTAATTAACCTGACGCAAGACTCCCACTATGCAACTTATGAACCTAGAGCAAACCTGCCCATAAATTTCTAATATTTACCGGATGTGCCCAACACACACACACACACATTTACATAGACTTGTGTACGCCAACGGGAACGTGTCAGGCCGGCAAGCTTCTCGGGAGCTGTTAAGTACGTGCAGCTCGAGGCGTCTCCACAGCACGAGCTGGGATGATGACGGCGAGATGATACGTCACGAATGCACACACTGCAATATAGCGCACCGCTGCTCACGGATTAGTATAATGCGGCGCTCAAGTGTATATCGCTCGTGGAATAATGTAGCGGTACGTAATAAAGTACTTCACCAGCGGGGCTCTTGTTTTAAAAAAACGCCATTTTTTTACTTTTCCCTATTTACACTTCATTATTTCACCGCGTGGCCCGAGCTTTTTCGTTATCCAGGATTAACAATGGAGCAGCCAAATTAAGTCAAAAGCTGTTTTTGGTGAGGGTGGTCGTCTATGATGGGAGAACAAAAATGGCGGCTCGTCCTGCCGGTCATTTTTGTACGGTGAACTCACCTTGTTCTCACCTTAATTGTATTTTCTTGTTGTTGTTGTTTCATTTCCAATTCACTACGTGTCTATTCATAAAAAATTAATTTCCATGAGCCGGTTTTCACACAAACTTTTCGGCATACATTACACTTAGTGCCCTATATGCGATGTAAGACTCCATGTCAATGGAATTTCTGATGATCCAACATGTCGAGGTGAAAGCAACTTCTCTTTGACGAGAAACCACTTAATATCACTTTTATGTACTTTGAGCCGTGTAAACACATCGTTAGGTCGCCGAGGCCTTAGAACATGTGCTTGTCGAAAACTGGCACATTTCAGCCGAGCCCGGATGGGTTATCTCGGGCTTCTGTCTCAATCTTTTACAAAAATGACCGTCCATGTGGACATTATTTTACTGCTGATTTTTGGTCAATGCAAAAACGAGATATCGATTAGCAGAAGCTTATCAACGTCTCAACGACAAACCTATTGTCGAAATTACAGTCCTTATTTGAAAGAAATAAAATTCTAATGGACTGATCGACGAAATAAAAGCACGAGTCGTAAAGAAGGTACCTAACCAACGACCCGACATAGATTTCAACGAGAATTTCGCTCCTGCAGCTTGGATGAGTTCCATTCGACTTGTAATGGCTCTGACAGTACAACATGAGATGACTGTTCACCAGATCAATATTACGACGGCATATCTAAGCGAAGCAGTCTCGCAAGAAAAGTACATTGAACAACTGGCATCGAACAGCACAAACTCAGTCAATTATTCATGAGCAACGAAGTTCAACGAAAATTGGTGAGAAGGACACAGAAGTGCTTAATGACATGCAAATCGAAAATATTGATTACGAGAAGAAAAAAATATATATCAACTTCTTTTTTACCTTCTCATTAAAATAAACAAATTTTGGAAAAAAAAAAAAAAACATAATTATTGCAATACAAAAAAAATCGTCTCTAAAATTTTCTTCAATGTACAAAAAAGTGTTCAATTTTTTTTAAATCCCTAGAAAAAACATATTTAACAAAAATCCACATTATGGAAAATTAATTATGGGAACAGTTTTTAGAAATTTCGAAAAAATTCTGATTTGGTGGAAAATGCCTAAATTTTTATTAATCACATTTCGATTGAAAAAAAAAAATCAGCAGTTATTACTCACGCGGTGATGTGGTTTTTTATTTCTTCCTGTATTATTTCAATGCCGAGCAGCTTAAACATTTTTATGGGTGTCTTTATTATGATAAACGATAAAAAATTGATGTTTGATGGGAGCATCTTCGTATCTGGGCAAGCCATCGTTGAAATGCACCTACGTGCATTCGAAACCAAGTATTGCAGATAACACACGCGTACAAGTCACGTACAGGGCGGAATCGATAAGTGCGAGCCGCAAAGTACATCGCTCTGTGGCCGGCGGTCCAACGTACGCCCAACGACCTGCGGGACCATGGCATAGCCACCGAGAGCCACCGCACACACTGTTCCCGATCGAGTTACCCGTACACCAGATTTTAAACTGGGCAACGTACGGCAACGAGTTGCGGGCGAATTTTCGCGAAATAAAAAGTTTATGGTTTGCCGAGATAGAGAATAGACAAAGGTCACGAGTGATTGACCACACGTGTCGCAAGTTACAAGCCCTGAAATATTTTACGACTCTCCATTTTGTTCCAAATAAAAATCTATTAGAAAAATTCATTTTTTCATTTTCATTTTATAGATTGATAATAAAAATAGTACAATTAGAAAGTATGACTATTCTTATGGGAGGATATCCATTGGAAAAAATGCACTTTGTGATCCAGTCTTCATGACTTTTTTTTCTGTCTTTCTATTATTTGCTTGTGCAAAAAAAATTGATATTACCTAGAAATAGCATATTTTACGCCTCTGGCAACAAACCACATTTATCGGGATAATGAATTATGTTTCGAACTAAAAGTAATAAAACACGAATACCGTACGATGGTTGGATAATAACTCTATTAATTACGACTAAATAACTGGGTTATCGATGAATGTGGGGATAGTTATTACATTTTTTCGGGGAGCGTGCATTCTTTAGCCTGGGGTTGAGGCCCAAAAGCCATATTTATATTTTTCAACGATCGGTTATCCGAATTTTTTCCCACAAGCAGGCAAAAGTGTGCGAGAAAGTAGCCTTCGCGCACTAGTGCGATAAAAGTGTGCGAAAAAGTACATCTATGTAAAAATCATGAAAACTTGTGTTTACCGATCGTAAATTGGACAGAGTTCATTTATCGGGTCACGAAAAAATTCTGTTCCGAATGCGTAATTGCGAAAACAAGTGCAAACGTCATAATTATATCGAAAGATAATTCCGATTGGCTGGGACGATTTCGAATATAGAATTTCCATTATTTCCAGCGGCGAATCCGTTCCCATTTTTAATCGCAATATCGATTGCACCATGTGGGCGTTACCAAACATATTCAGAACTCTTTTTACCGGGAGCGAAAATTCACGCGTATCGATTAATCGCATCCGTTCATTTGTTTATACCCTTTTTTTTTTTTTGGAATTGTTTATCCACTGTAGCGACACGCTGATTCAGTTAATGGTAAAAGCTGATGGTACACAGCGTAAAAATCCGTGTTGTATTCCATCGTACAACTGTCTGATGAAAAGGGGCGGGAATTGGGAGGGAGGCGAGGAAAAATCGCATTCGAACGCTCCGCGGCAATTTCGCGCTTGCCAATTAAACTCTCCCTCCCCCGTTCGCCTCGCTGTACGCTAGCGTGTGGCTAGCGCGTGGACATTACCGCGGGGAGAGGTCGAAAAGCTCGCTGCGGCCGAGTCCCCGCTCTCTCGGTCAGTGGTCTGTGTTTCGACTTCTCTTTGCATCCGGTCTACAGGGCATTCCACGCCGATTCGACCATTTTTCGACCCCCGACCTTTCCGATTTTTTCCCCGATTTTTTGGCTTATTCTCCCGGTTCTAAAAAAAAGCTCGAAATATTTTTTTTCCCAAATTTGAACTAGTCACGATTTTCGAGAAATAATGGAAGCCTATTTTGGATTTGGGTTTAATTTTTTTTTTTATATTAGATACGAGAGCTTTGTGCATTTTCAAGAATTTTTTACAAAAAATATTCACATTTTGAAAAATTGCGATTAATTTCAATTGGAAAATTTTTTTTTAATGGGGAAAAATTTTGGAGCGCTTTTTGGAGCAGGGAGAGTCACCCAAAAATCGGGTACGAAATTCGAGACTTTGATCGTCAGGTTGAATGGGCATGGAATGCCCCATGCGTATATTTGTTCCGGACGCCTCTGTGCCACCCATTTTCACCCCTTTTTTTTACTTTAATTCAACTTCGTTACACAACGAAGCCGGAACCAATTACGTGTGTCGGTTGTTCAATTAAATCTAGCCGTCGGGGATGAAAAAAAAAAAAAAAAATAGAGTGACAAAGCGAAACAACATTCTACGCCATCAACGATAATGTTACGTCTCGACAAATTATTCGGCACGTGTTATTTTTTTTTTCTGTTTCACCTTTTTTCCCATGACTTTCATTATTGCCTTGCGATTCGTCGAGATCCTCATGTGCAAAAAGGAGACACAAAAAATGCTGACGGACAACATCCGCAATGGAAAAGCAATACATTTTTTTTCGAATTAATTCTTCATATCAAATAGTCCTTTACGACACTAGTGCGATAAAATCTATTCCGAGGAGTACTTTATTTTTTTTCATGAGGATCTTATGAAATTTTATTTCACATGGTATTAAAATGTAAAGCGTGCGAGAAATCGCGTTTCTCGCACCGAGTAAAATAAACAGTTTTATCGCACTAGTGCGATAAACATTATATATACTCTATATTTATCTGAGAAGGAAAAGAAATTTCCGGCAGACGTCGCTTCGCGTGAAAGAATCACGACGACGGCGCCCTCTGATTAAGCGCTTAGCTGTGTTGCCGCGCCGGACGAAAGAATGCTGGAACGTTAATGGGAGATAAGGGGAGTGTATCCTCGAAGCCCGGAAGAAACGACTGAAAAATCCAAGTGCTTAAGCTGCATGAAACGATAAATAAAAACGTGGAACTGATACGGTTCGTGAGTAGGCGAGGATCGCGCGAGGAGCGGGGAAAGGCGATGGCTTCAAGACGAGAACTAAGGCGAGCAAAAAAAAAAAAAAAGAAAAGTCGATTCGAACACGAAGTAGAATGCAAAGTCTTCGTTCTCGCGTGTGCCATGAAAAAAAAAAAAAAAAAAAAAAAAAAAAATCTCTTGGAACGTGGAAGTGAATAGCGAATCTCAGCGATATAATTTAGTATCAAGCGTTCGTCGTATTCAGACCAAATCACGAGAGTGTTTCGCCCGTGGAATTCAATTCAACGACGATTAATAGCAATTTTATAAATTAAACCAATCTTTTGTGCACTTGTCCAATTAAAAAATCTCTCTTGAATATTTTTCATTATGCATATAAATTATTTTGTAATACTAATTCAAAAATCTTCATAATCTGCATTTTTTAATTCGAAAAAAAAAAAAAAATTAATATAAAAAATTAATGCACAACGTTCAAATTTTCAGCAGTTCAAATTCAACGAATACAACTTTTCAAACTGTAATTCCCGGTGACTATGATTAAAAAAAAAAAAAAAAAAACCCGAAAGGATTTGACAACAGTTTCATTTTGTTTCGAATTCTAGCCCGAAGAAGCTCGAGTTCCTCGGATGCTGGGGATAGTTCCATGTTAACCGCAACGATCCGTGCAGCCCCGGTGCAGATCCCACCTTTGTACCATGTTCGTACCCACGTCCCAGTAGCAATAGCTTAGCGAAAGCAAAGCTGGTCGTCCACGGTTGCGCTGCACCCAAGGGGCAGCATGGGTGGTCTACCGGAAGTAATTCACCTAGACTAGCGTCAAGCATCGCTCTCAACTATCCTATTCTCTCCTCTAACCCCCCCCCCCCCCCCCCCCCCCCCCATCCAAACCCTCGTGCCCCTTCAGCCTGGAGTCCCGTTTTCTTCCAGTGCTTCTATTCCTCTTCAGCATCGTTCTTATCAGTGAAACGACCTGACCGCCGTTGTACCACGATACGCCGTTTTACCCGCGGAAACGGGCTTATCCCGAACGTAACACAAAAGGAAGTGCCAGTGAGCTTCGCTGATGCTGAAAAAGAGGAGGGAAAATCGATTTTGAGGTAAATCGAAGAGCGCGGTGATGGAGAAAGGGAGGAGAGAGTATTGGACGGGAAAACAGGTGAAGGAAAGAAGAAAGGAAGGAGAGAGACAAAACTGGGGGACGTACTTGAAGAGATATTTGTTTCAAAGATTTTTTCACGTCTTCAGGATTTGTTGCTTAATTTTTTTTTTGCTTGCTACGTTTTTTTTTTGATACCCGGGGCAAAATAATTGGTTGCCCTGATTGATTTGTTTCCATAAATTTTCCATTGTTTTTTTTTTTTTGTCTACTACTGACGTAAATGAAATTGTCTCAAGTTCCTGGCACGAAATATTTTTTCTAACCTCCGAAGGGCCCGAGCACCTCACCCTTCCAATCCCTTGGCCCCTTTTCCTCAGGTCTTTCGATTTCTCTTCACCAGTTTTATCAACGGAACGACCTGAACCCTGCCGTACAACGATACACCGATTTACTGGCGAAATCGGGTCTTGTCCACGAAGAAAGTCCCAGTGAAGTTTGCCGGTTCTGAAAAGAGGAGGGAAAATAGATTTCGAGAGAAATAGGACAGAATGAGAGGAAAAGGAGGAGGAGGTGAAGAAGAGGAGGAAGTGCAGATGAAGAAGAAGAAAAAAAAACGAGGAAATTGAAAAGAAAAGAGCCGAGGAAACGCTCGAAGATCGGACTGTCCAAGAAGGAGTTGAGCTTTCTCAGTTTGCCTGCAGGCGGCGCCGCCGTCGAGTTGGACGAAACCAAGAGCAGAAGGAGCTCAATGTTCGCCTACGGCGAAAGTCTCGATCAGCTTTCCGATAATGAAATGATCCGACGTCGTTTCTAGACTGGGGAAGTCCCTCTTTCCTCGCACTGCTGTTGCGAGAGGGTATCGCTCAATGGCCAGACGCCGGAAAGTATTACGTTTCGGTGAGCGCCCCCCCTAGCGGCAAAAAGGAGAATTCGAGAGGTCGCGCACCGTTAGATGTAATTCGAGAGGAAACGTGCGCCACACTGGCTGCCATTTGGAGGGTTGATGCCGTTGATGTTATCGTCCCGTATGTCGAAATGCTCAGTCGTGGATGAAATGAAAATATATTGAATTTAAAAATAACTTTCACACGTCGCTGATTATTTTTATATGTCGCGCGAAATTTTGTGATACGAAGATTATGGAGAACGAAAATATGCGCAATTTTTGGACGACTATTTATCAATCCAGTTTAGCAGATTTTTTGTTTCGTTTCTTATTTCATCTTGGAAACGACTCACATATCAAAAACTTAAGTCACTTTTCAAAAATTAATAAAAAATAATGTAAATTCATCCGATCGTCGTTGGAAATAAAAAGGCCTGCTATCTAATAACCTCAAAATTTGAATATCGAAGAAGCCCAACTCATTTTTCAACGAGACACTCCCTCGGAAAATAGTCGCCATCCCGAAAGTAAAATTGCTTGCTTGACGATCGTCTTCAACCCACCTCGTAAAACATAATACTCATTCCTGTAAAATGGATTTGCCCTGTGTGAAAAATATAGTGAACCCCTATCGCGAATAAAACGAAGAAGAGGAACAATTGCTCAGGGTCTCATATGCCTCAATGGAATAACGAGGGTAGAGCTTTTTAGCCGGTATATATATGGAGTTAATAGCCGAGCTCGAGTGGAACTCGAACGTGATTCATTCGTGGGAAAGCGATAAAATCGTGTCGGCGCACACCGGAGGATCCTTGAGGGTGATTTTAATACGCGCATGCGCATCTCCACGTTATTATGTTTTACGTTGTGGGGGAAAGAAGAAAAAAAAAAGAAAAAACGGGAGAGATGCGGTATCCCAAGGCCCCGAAGATTTTGCAGCAGCCAATGAACGTGGACCACCTCGCCAGGTTCGTTGCACCCCCACCCTCGCCGTTTTTTCCTTTTTTTTTTTTGCATATACCTCGGTCACCGCGTATGTGACAGTGGAGTCACATGCATATGCGGAAATATACTGCAGAGGAACTTGAATTTGCGCTCGGGCCGCGCTGAGAGGCTGCAGCGAATCGAACGCATGCAGTGCGAGCTTTTCTCTCATCCTATAATAGGAGTGAAAATAATTCCTCCGTTTTCTGGTTCGTTTGCACTTTTTTTTTGTTTTTTTTTTTTACTTTCGAATCCGTCGGCAAGTCTGCGGATGCAATTTTTTTTTTTTTTTCTTTTACGGATTGAAGTCCAGTTTCAGCAATAATATTTTGCCTGAATATTGCGGACGTTATTTAATAAACAAGAATTTTCAGTTGCGAGTTGTGGGAGATTTATTTAATAATGCAACGATTATTTTCTGTTGAATGATAAATAAAATTACGGGTCATTGGCGTTTAGTCGTACGAATTGGCCCAATGAGGACACGATTTTTTTTTTTTTTTTGCGTACGCCATAACCAGTGGACTCGTTGATACGGCTTTGGGTTCGTTTTATACACGAATCCAATAATAACGATTGCATGATAGAACGAACTCGAAAGAGAGCAACAGGGCTTGAAACGAACCCATTAGCCGGGCGAATCAGGTCAAATTTTTTTTTTTTGCAAAAATGTTTCACTTTTTTCGAGGCCAGATTTTTTCCGACGTTTCGATTAATATACAGTGAAATATTGCATAACTATTGATATTGGTTGTGTATATTTTGAGAAATATCTTTCAATCATTCGTTGAATGAATTCGTATTGTCATGATTAATTCTCTTTAGTATTACACAAATAACTGCCTCAATATCGCCAGGATTTCTTAATTTCTGTAAAATTTAGAGCTTTGTCAATCACTTAATTAATCAAATAATTAATCAGTCAGCCAGGGCATGTTTTTTTTACACGTCTGAATAAATAATTACAGGGCAATAAAGATAAATAGTTGACAAGGCAAATTAATTGTTTATCGAAATGAATTATAAATGATGAAGACGATGTTGCAAACTGCGATGAAAACGTCACGACCGAAGCTGTGGTAGTTTTGTAAATTTCATCGTCACCGTTTATTATTCAGTATTTTTACAGCTGTTCCCACTAGTTTTAAAACTATGTACTAGTAAAAGTACCAACGGCGCGAGTACGTTGCCCATTAATTACAATTTATAACTTCGGTTACAACGATATTTTCGTTTATTTTCTCTCTCTCTCTCTCGATAGCCAAGCCGCACATGGGCACTAAACGTTTAACAACCGTTTTTATGCGACATGCACCGCTAGTAGAGTGTCACACGTATCTCCCCCTGTCGCCCATTTTGGCGAACCATAGAGCCATTAGGTGAATTGTCCAGTTCACGAAATGGCGGCGGCATGGAATATTAAGCACGACAAAATGGCGGAACCTCAAACTTTAACTATTATCGCATAAAACTCGAGAGAAATTCACCGGGCAACAACAAAATAGTGATAGAAGAAGTGAAGGTCTGGTTTCAATGGGTGGATGTGTGTCACGGTTCAGAATGTTGGTGATCCCGCAGCTTTAAAGAGGCTACGATTATTGGGACTCTCGAATAATAATGACACGAAACCCTTATGAAACGAATGGGCCGGGGCATCTCTTCGACCAAAACTACTCAGCCCCTCATCCGTGTACTGGTTGCTCGTAAAACTGCTTTTACGAGAATCATATAAAAGTTGGAAAAGCCGTTCCGGTGGTAGTTCTCTTATGTGCTCAGCGTTCCTTCTTCTGCCTTCCACAATGCTCTTCCTTCTCATGCTTCATATTGTAGCATACAAGACAATACCTCCCTATGGGGCATTCCAGGCCAAGAGCCTGGGTATTAAAAAATTATTGTTGCTATTAAAACACTCGTAAGATCCTTTCAAACGAACAATTTATATTCCGCATTTTTTTTCGAATTTTTGCTCATTATAAAAAATGTAAAAATGTAAAATGTCGAATCGATATTTTCGGTGACTATGATCGTGCTAATATTCGATAAAATTTAAATAATGTACCGCGTATAATTTCAATTTGAATCGCGCGCCACTTAGTACACTGTAACTATTGTAAAATGGAAGCCCTGTGATTCTAGACTTAAGCCATAGTTGGAAAAGTGTTTAACCATAGCTTTGTGAAAGTGAAAATTGCCGCATTGTGGAATAAAATTTATTCATCCATTAAATAGTGAAAGCTCTACGAAAACAACAAAATCTCGCTCGAAGCTTTCGGGCCTTGGGCGTTTTTTACCAGTGAACCGCCAATTGAATACAATGTTTGGATCGCACGTTGTATACGCCCAGGCAAACGTGCAAATGTTACCTACTGTTCTAAAGGTACTAGACTAGAAGCGAGAGGAGGTGGACCAGCAGGACCACTACTGTGCATTGTGTGTGTATGCGTTAATGTGTCTGTGTGGATACGTGTCAGTGTGAGTGCGGAAAATACACTGGGAAATTCGACAAGAGGAACTGTCCTACTACTGGCGATGCAGTTGTAACGTGAAATGTTTCAATCTACCGGATCAAGTACTAGGATCGGCAGGGCACACTTCCGACGCTTCCGGAACCAAACGATTATCCGGACTGGTTGGTTGTTCGGCGCAGAGTGCTCGAGTAACTCGCTCGCTCAGTCGGACACGCAGTATCCAGCTGATGGCTTGACGGTAGCTGCGAAACGCGACTATATCGATATGTGATCGATAGCGTGATGCCGGTCATAGGGCTTTGTACTATGTGGACAGTACATACGGCGTTTAGCTCGAAGAGTACGAGTGAGTTTATGTCTTTCCGTTTCCCGTTCAAGGCGCACTCGAATACCGATTATTTGCGATCGATTGATCTTGCACGTAGGATCACTTTGTCGGGAACATGGACCAGAAGAATTGACCCGTGTCTTGTACTTCCGGAGATGACTTTAGTGGCGGAAATAGGCTTTCGATAAGATGTATAGGATTTCATGTTTAGAGTATTGTGTATATTGTAAAATAAAAATGTTAATATTATCGGCAAGATTTTTATAATGGTTTGTATTGTACATTAAGTTTATACTGTTGTATGTGAAATGTACACTCTTTCTGGAAATAAAACTTTTTATACAGTACATCGATGTTCATAAGGATCATCACGGAAATGAGCTTAATTTTCACTTCGAGATCTTGCACGATTTAAAAATGATGTCACACACTTGTGAACAGTACCGCGAGAAAATCTTGGCAAGTTTTCTGCTTTACCGACGTAACACACGAAAGTTGCTAATTCGCGCGGGATTCTCGGTACTTTCATACTCAACATCCACTACAGACTGTGGAAAATGTAACGAGTAGAATTCCGTGATATTTTTTCTTCCACCCGAGCTCGTATGTGCGAAACAAAAAGGTGGAAGTTGTGGCACAGGGAAACAAACACGGGGCAGGGAGCGCTGCGGTGGTGGGAGAGGCGAACCATAGACAGGAAAGAAAAGCGGTGTTTCCAGCGGTAAACACGTCGTGTGCCTCTCGACGCGTGGTAATTCCTCGCTTTCGCCCGGCTAGCGTTCATTCTCTATGCGCTATTCGCAAGCTCGAGCTCGCGCGAAGCTCGCGCAGGGAAAAGCCCACTTTTGAGTAAAGCAGGCCTCGCGTCGAGGATTTTTAACGCCTTTTTTTTCCTCTCCTCTCTCTCCACTCTCGTCTCATCCGCGCGCCAACATTTTTTTCACTCACTCGGTTTTTTTTCTTTTTCTCTCTTTTTTTTCTTTCTTTTCTTTTTTTTCATTCTTCGCCTTTTTTATGAAACAATAAAAGCTTTCAGCTTTGAGACTGAGAAGGAGAGAAGGAAAGGGGAATTTTTCTTTTTTTTTGTTCATTTGGTCGAGTTTCCAAGGCAGAAAGGGATCTCATTTCACTAGGAGCCCACGAGCTTTTTACTTTTACGCCTTTGGAACTCGGCACGCTACGGCGTCGTGCATACCGCCGTGACGACGAGGCTTCGTCGCCGCAGGGCCTCCCTCTTGGTGCTCGTAATGCCGAGCAAGCTTTTTCATACAGGATAACTGACTTCGCGGTCTCTGCTATAAGCGCTTCTTCACTGCGCTCTCTTATTCCCATCGTGAGCGGACTCACATAGACGAGCAATTAAAGATGTCGCATCACCCTTTAATTTGGAAAAAAAACAATAATAATAATAATAATAATAATAATACCCGTATGATTTAAAATAGCGCATGCGTCTGGCAAAGAGTCGTCATGATAATAACAGTGTACAGAAAATTGTGTGAAGACTCCATAAAAATATTTTTTTTAGATAAAATATTTATTAAGACTTCGTTGACCCAAACAGCTAGTGATGTAACAACTGCCAAGCAGCCATCATCTTAAATCATTAAATATTCCGTTCCGCTCGACACCTTCTATCTCTTAATCCAATTTTTCCGCATTGCCAATTCCAAAAAGGCCCCACTTTCCATTCGCCTCTATTTATCTCTCCCTTTTTGTCACAGTGGAAAGAAAAACCTCGTGGCCTCGTTACCCGAGTTTGCGAATAAACAGCGATACACCCCGCGAGGGAGAGAGAGAGAGAGAGAGAGAGAGAGAGAGAGAGAGTGGAGAATATATCTAGTTAGCGGTAGAGTTCACGAGCGGTTTGGAATCGGGCTCGGCGAAGCAGTAGTAAATCCCCACCCATAACTTTGCCAAGAGCTCGGCGTATATTGTCGAGTATCCCGTTTTGTGCTCTGTTAGCTAGGCGTAGTATTATAAACGACGTGATCGTCTCTCACGCCAACCCTTTTGCAATCCCTCTTACAGCCCCTTTCCAACCCTTTCGCAGGGCCTCCTCCCATTCAATGCGGGTTGAGCCCACCAGGGGGCTCAACACCAACGCCCCAACCACCGCCCATCGCCCCCATCCGACCATCTTCCGTACTAAAAGCCAAGCAAATAGTTTCTCGGGTATAGCCCCTATGGGTAATTAGTATATAGGGTGATTAGGGAATGCAGGCATTTAAATCTCTCCACGATGCGGAAATTCTCCGGTACGAGGAGGCGACACCAACATTGTGCTGGGCACTCGCATGGAAAGGCTGCCAACCCATCGAAGCCGAGGCTGTAGCAAAACGGATCGGTTGAACGTTGCAGTGTCTGATTATAGGTACACGAAAGGGGGGAGAGAGTGAGAGAGAGCGGGCTCGAAAGTTCAAGCTCTGCTGGTGGGCATTCCTCCCGGCTAATGAAACAGCTGGGTCCTCCAATTACTATCGGGACACGTCGCTATCCTCTAATATCTCTGTTGTGTCGAACTCCGAAATCCCAGCAACGTATAGTAGTAGTTGCCTTGTAACACGATCGGTATGCCGTGTATACCGTGTATGCAATCCGCACCGCACTGAGTGAAACTTGTACCTACAGCGAATGGAGGTTGGAAATCTCGTTAACGGGGAACTAAAGATTGACCGCTTATTGATCGTCATCGTGGTCCATTAATTAGCCATTAAATGTGATAACTCACTGATGAATTCCGATCTGCCACGAACACAGTGGTTATGTATCTTGCTAAGATTACCGCATTGCATTACAGTGGGTTCAACGCATATGGTAATAATCTGATGGGTTACAATATTCGATTTCGAACAACCCTGGTTATTATCACGGATGAGGGATCCGATGGATCGAACCGTGGATAAATCCACCAGTTGGTCGATAGGTGGATAGATGGTTATTACGGATTTTGAAGGTAACTTTGGTCGAGGGTGAGAGGAGTCAATGGACCGCGGTTCATTATGGCAGTTACAATGTAATGCGATAATGTTATTATGACAGGAAACGGTTATACAGGGTAACGATTGTAAGACGGATAACCCGATTTGTGGCTGTTTGGCCGATAATTGGGTTGATGTAAGCTTATAATCATTTTCAAATATTTTGATTTGCCGGTCATACAATAGATAAAGGTCATATGAAATTACTTTTTGTGGCAGGTGTGCAAGGCCTCGTCAATGTCACGATGGACATGCCAGAAGCCGTGGCGGTCGGTACAACAGTCACTCTAACGTGCCGATACGATCTGGGCAAGGAAGATCTCTACGCCGTGAAGTGGTACAAGGGACAAAAGGAGTTTTACAGATACGTGCCAAAGGAGATGCCACACAAATCAGTTTTTGGTGATTTCGTTCACAAAATTGACGTGAGTATTTTCAATTTATGGATACGCAGTTCATTAATTCGTAGCGGGATAAACAATTCGGAATTAATTATAGATAATAACGTGGCGAAAACAATATTGGTATATCGAAATGAAGATTGCAATCACGCTCTGTAAGTTTCAAATGCAGAATGCCAATACAGAATTCATTCATCACACAATTCGTCAATATCATATTGTTTTGTGTGTGAAATGTACTTGCATTTTAAATAATTTTTAACGCTCGGGTATCACGCACATCAATTTGCGATTCAGCGCTCAACCGAAAATTCATAACCGAGCTAACAAGCATTGTAAAACATTACAAAATGCTTTTGTCGATGCGAACCCATGAGCGAGGTTTTCCAGCGACGCATATCACCCGTTGAGTGCATTACTTTCGATATGCGATTCGGTGGATTTTGTATCTCGTATCCGGGGCGAAATAGAGCATCAGCATCGGGAACATGTCAGCGCAACAGAACGAGACGCAAAGAGGGCTCAAATATATAGCAGAGTACAGCCACTGAACTCATCGTGGGCGCATGCACACACCAAATGCACTCGGTTCCCTCATTCGCTCATTCGTTCTGGCCGCATGTATCGAAACGTTTCTCGACACAATGGATTTTCAATTACATTACCACCCAGGAAGTATAGCGACGACGGATCACCGGTTGATAAATTCGACGGGTCGGTTCGTGGCGGTCGAAAACTCCGAGCGTCGGTTCCAGGCTGAATTTAGAGGTGCCCGGGGCAAAGTGTCACAGTTGTCTGATGGAAAAACTAAGGGACACAACGAGATTTTTTGAAAAGTGCCTTACTACAACTTTCGACGCAATGAATGTTCAATGAAATTACCACTCCGGAATTAAAGCGACGACTGGGGCATTTAACGTCGGTTCTAAACCGAATTTAGAGGAGCCCGGGGCGAAATGTCACAGTCATTTGAGAACAAATTACGGGTCAAAACGAAGTCGACATTTTTTTTAAAGTGCACTTGGAAATCATTCAATTGAATTAATCGAAAATGATTTTAAAACCGTTTTGAAGGTTTAAAGAAAGAACAAAAAAATGGGGCAAAATTAAACAATCCGGTGTTTTGAAAAAAATGCGTTTTCACAACACAATCCAACCAAACCGATTGAAATGCAACGTTTGTGGAACTATTTTGAATATTCGAAGCAATAAAACCTTCAACTGCCAGCAAAAAACGAGTGTCCTATTTCACCCGAATATGGGAAAGTATTTCATTTTGCCGGAGATTTTTTCTTTTTCGGCTGATCCTGAAAATAAATGATTGTAATGGAATTTTTGGGTGAAAAGTAGTAAAAGTACATTTTGGACATCTAGATAGTGGTTTTTAGCTTCCATTTTGCCCCGTTTGTTCCGATGTGACGTAGATTTCGATACGCGAGAGGAAAAAGGGGAAAGAAGCGATGTATCGTCAGCGCTGGAAGCTCTCTCGCCGCGAACCCATCCGATTTTCGTTAACCGGACGTTATTAAAATATTCGAAAACGAGAGAGAATGATACACCGAAAATATAGAGATACATTCGAGTTAGTGATCGGAACATCGCTATGGGTTAGCGCTACATACAGCGCGATGTGAAAATGAAATACTCTCGGGTCATTCGTCGTTTCTGGACAGCTACGCGGTAAAATCCCGACCAGTGGCCACTGGCAGGCCATTCCGCGAATTCAATTCAGAATTTGTCGATGCGAAAAAACAGTTGGTTGCTTGCGGCCTGTTGAGTATGTATGAGCGAGTGTGTTCGTTGCACACCTATTTTTTTCTCTGGCTCTGCGGTGTATACAGTTTACGGTTTTGGTATTAACGACGGGGTTTTGAACGAAATACGTGAAATATTGTATCTGGGTGCATTGCCCGAGGGTTAAACAATTTTTTCTGGTAGGGAAATATCACATTTCGGGGAGGGATTTTTTTTGAGAAAATTATTAATTTTCGGAGGATGTTTCCTCAGATGAGGAAATAAAGATAAAGAAGAAGAGCCTGATAAGAGTCGATAAATCCTTAGGGACGAAAACAACGTGATAAAAAAAAATGAGTCTCATCTAATTGAAAATGTTTCATCATTTTGGCATTTTGCTTATATGGATAACTTGTAATTATTTTAAAAAATGTATTGACATATTTCGCGAACAATAAAATTGGACCCGACGAAAACAAAAAATCGTTAAAAATTCTTGATTGACTTTTAAAGCCACAGCCGAAGTGAAATATATTTTTATGACGTACATACTGCATTTTCTGCAAACCAGTTTTTCCTTGCTGCTACAGTCAATTTACGTGCCGTAGCACATTCGTTCATCAGCCCAGAAAAACTACGGAAAATACCGTTTACCAATATAGCCGATGGCGGATTTGGCAATGCTAACAGAGCTGACGCTCGTTTGAGTAACTGTAAACATTTGACCTACAGATACACTTGTACACCATAGAACTCACGTATCTGCAGCTTCGTCGCATCACAATATTTTAGTTCATCAACAAAACTGCATAACGAGAAATCACTGATGATGTTTAGAGTCGTATATTTACCGTAATAACATGTCGCGTACAGTTGTATAATCCCTGCACAATCTACACTGAACAAAACCAACACAATCGAAATTTCACTCACTTAACCTTTTCGTTAATATTGCGTGTGTTTTTCAGAAGGTAACTTTTGCCCAAAAAGTGCTAAAGAAATTGTATTTCTCGCACTAGTGCGAAAAAAGTGTGCGAGAAACTACTTTTATCGCACTAGTGCGATAAAAGTGTGCGAGAAATCATGTTTTCATACTTTTTGTGGGTTCACGATGAAAAAAAATAAAAATTCAATGTCAATTACGGTTGATGCGAGTTAGATATAATAATCCGATATAACGTCATTGGCTGAATGTTACTCAAACACAGGGTTTACCGTGGAGAAATTGCTTTTCGTAGGTCAGCTTACGCTAGTGCTTTTATCGTATCCTCGAGCCACCGCAGGTTCAGGTCGTCACTCGACGGTTGCGGTGGAGGCACGGGAGAGTCCCGGTGTGGTTCTCCCGTGCAGTACACCGCGCGAATAGAGATTTGTGTGTTGTTCCAGTTATGAACGCGCGAACGCTGGGTTAACGGACGAAATTGATTATATATGATTTATATCCTACCACGGGCACATATATAATTAATCGTTGTAGCCGAAGCATTGTTCGTACGCCATGGCGAGAGCTGGAACGCGAACAGGCCAACCTATAGATACTATATACTATTCTGGGCGAGTCAGGCTCGATCGATTCACGATAAATAGCACTGCGCTCCGTATGCTCGGTCAATCCTGCGGTTGGACGGTGCTAAATTAACTCGAATCTCAACCAATATATATCCATGGGTGCGGCTACCTTCGAGCTCTCGTCAACAATTGCTATGACATATGCCATACAACATAAATTATGCATCATATAAAGATATATATATATATATATATAGATCGAAATATTCAATCATATCGAGTCGCCGGTCGGCGAAAGAGAAAACAAACAATATGTTATTTCATCGCGAACAATTGGCACCTGCCGCGCATAGATTGTCCCATATATTATGTTTATGTTTGGAATCGATTATAATGACCACAATGACTGTATTTTTTTTTTTCTTCATCACATCGATAATATAGGGTGAATGACACATCTGCATAATAATTATAAACAAAATCATTGGAAAATTAAAAATATTCGATTGAATTTTTTTTTTTTTTTTCAGAAATCCCAAAGTGATGATCATCGCGTTGTTCTGACGAACGTCACGCCGGATCTCGATGGGCGATATCGCTGCGAAGTGTCCAACGATCAACCACATTTTTTAACCATGATGGTTTCCGGTCACATGCACGTTGCCAGTGAGTATATATATTTTGGATAAATGAAATGTTATTGAAAAAATGAAAAATTAATTTTTCTTTTCGTTGATAATTTCAGATCTTCCGGACGGTGGACCAGAGTTACGTGTTGAGAAGCTGAGATACGAGGTTGGCGACACGATAAGAGGCAACTGCACGACACCACCGAGTAATCCACCTGCCAACGTAACTTGGATTATTAACGGACATCAGGTATGTAGTACGAGAAGTATTCGGGGAAAAACGTAAAGTTTCACACCATAGTCATGGGGGATTTTGCGCAGGCATCCAACGATCCCGCGGTACCGTGAACCTTTTTCCGGGCGAGCTGCACGTGTTCGGCTTTTTATCCACTTACCCGCTTCGCGGCCGAGTGAGAAATGCAAAAAGACTAAAGCTCCGAGATGTATCAGCTATTTTATACTCTCCGAACTCTCAGCGCCATACATCTCTGTCAATTTGCCGTGGCATGTTTTCACAGCATCCGAAAAGAAAAGAAAAAATTGACGACGTAATTATCCAATTATCGTTGCTGTCTTTTTATTTTATGTTTGCCGACATATGCGTTTGCTGTTTTTATGAATGGCAAAATAAATTATCACTTACCATTTTTCTTTGGCACTACCAAAACGATACTCACTTTCCCGGCATCAAAATCATCGGAGGCCGGAAACAGCACTTTTTCGTACTAGGGCGAATAAGCGGACTTTTCGCCCTCGGAAGTTTGCCATTCCCTACGAGTATCACATACGACATTTTTTTTTTTTAAGTGCGCGAAAGCTATAAAAAAATTTCTAACAATAAACATAAATATTCCAATTATTATTCATAATTTTTTATTACGAAAAATCTTTTCATAGCTTTTATCCGAATTGAAAATTCTACGACTCGAAATAAAATTTTCGTCGTTGTTAATTTCAATTACGTCGAGAAGTGGCCCACTTATCGGAATAACTGCACGTACTGTGCAGTTCAATAAAAAAATGGCAAAAAAAAGGAATGATTTTGTACCCGCGTTCCGGAAACTTTCGTGCGTCCCATATCACATCGTAATATTCAACTACGAGATCAGTTTGAAGTTGAAATTGAGTTAGCGGAGAATACTATCGAGCGGGTTGACGAGGACGAAGGGAGAAGATAGGAAAGCGGTTTATACGCAGCAAAACCGCTTCGGGCAGCCCGTTCATATTTCCTCGAAAAGACCGATCCAATCGGAGACTCCGCGAGTAGGTCGAAGTAATTGATAGATCGCTGCTCGGTATAGGCACTTGAGAGCTTTTCGGGCTAACCGAGATCCCAGTGAAAATTCACTTTGCCATTCGATTGCATTATCACGAGCTCGAATCTGCGTTGCAGATTACGCCTAAATGACATAGAAGAGTTAATAAAACAAAAACCTTGATTTTTCGTCGTCTACATTTTTTTTTCTATAAGTTTTTTCTCAAGTTTTTGTTTATAACATTTTTATGAATATAAAAAAAATTTTTTTTTACTAGATTTTTTGAAACACATTTTTTATTATCGTATATTTTTTTTTGTAAAATACGACTTTTTACCGATCTTCATGAAATTGAATAAGCAACATTCCTGAACTTTTTTTGCTTACAGAATTTTGCTCGTGAAATAAAATTTAGGAAAATTAGACATTTTTTGAAATCCGAAAAGGCATTTTTTTTTTTTTTTCGTTCTGGCTGTCGGTGTCCTATTCAATATCGAAAATAATCTGTCAAACATGACGAGCTTCGATCCATTCTGAATATTCCATCGAAAAATCCGGTTCGTTTTTTTTTTTTTTTTACTTTCACGTTTATTTTCAGTGACCTCTATAACGAATTCCTGCGGTTGTCTGATATCGATTATCGATAACGCAATGCGGAGAGTACTTCGGATATTGGGCTCGCGGTATAATCGAGGGAATTTTCGGAGAGATGAATCAGTCTATAACTCTTTACATAATCAGAATATTCCATAAGTCTGCAGGAGAGACGAAGACTCGGAAGTTGGTGGCGCCAATGTTATTCTTTTAGCAGGCGAAGCGAAGCGGAAGTGAAAGACGTGGCTGCTGGTATATATAGGATATATTATCGCACGTGGATATTTATGAAATCGATTCACCGTGAAATTGCAGTATAATTATTGGGGTGGAGTTGAAAAATATTTTTCTTAATTAATAATTGGTGATTCTGATTGTTATTGTCATTAAAAAATGTTCCTTCCATGAGCTTCATGACAATTTTTTAAATATTTAATACAATGCATTTCCTGCGAGCTTGGATTTAATGTCTATAATTTAACATGCTAATTATTGCAATGTTACGCTATTTACAGGTAAATGCGAGTTACATTGAGCGCAGAAAGTCAAAAATCGACAATCGTACGATGACTCTCGCCGGTTTGGACTTCGAGATAATACCGGACAGCTTCAAAAACAACCGGCTTCAGATCGTCTGTCATGCAAACGTCTACAATCTTTACAATGAGAGAGCTGACGTCGTGCTCGACGAAGAACGTCCCAAACTTGCTTCGGTGCTTGGAACTCGTGATTCTCCTCATACTGGTAAATTTTTTTTAAATCATTTAATTATACGCTCAAAAATTCTGTATCAGAATTATTTCAATTTTTTTTTTTCATCCAGTGAATATTATATTTAATATACAACCACTTCAAAATTCAGTATATAATATATTGTTCAGATATTTTTATTTTCAAGATACGTTTATATATTTTTTCAAATTCCTATGCAGTAAATTAATTTTTTTAATATTTTTCACGCGTACATTAAATTTCCAATTATTAATTTTTTTTACTCCAAAGCGAATTCAACTCATGAAATGTGTTATTTTTTCTTCATCTTCAGGTTCAGCGTCAAGGAGCTTTGCGCAATGGATTTACTTGGGCGTGGCAGTGAATTTATTGTTATGCGGTTTGAGATAACAGGCGAGAGTTTGGCCAATTATTCCGTAGGACTGAATGGAGATTGGAATGATCGTGTGACGGAAAAACCGAAAGATACATTTTTCGTTACCAAAGCCGTGATAACCGAGGGAACGAGGAGGTTTGTGAACTCCAGCGATCAGAGTTCCGGAAATGAAGAAGAAGAAGAAGCAGAAGATTATGAAGAGGAGGAATAAAAAAAATGAAAAAAAAATAAAATAAAATCGAGGCTTTCGTCGAGCGTATGTTATTCGTGTAAATAGGATAATGATTTAACGAATTACGTGCATATATATAAGCGGACGTAATCGCATGTCCGGGGGGGGATTGTAATCTATAAGGTAATGTCATTGTATTAGATCGACGATATTCATTCGCTGAGTGTCGACGAATTGTTTAAAAAAAAAAAAAAGAAATAACAAACTGAAAATAACAACACAGAATAATAATTCAAGAAAATCAACCGAATGCGAGGGGGAAAAAAAAAAAAAAAAAAAAACGAACAACATGCGACAAATATTATACGGTGTTTTCTATCCTGTGACGATTATTTTGATACCTCCGAAGAGTACCACGGTAGCTAACACGAGAATACGTCCTGTCGAATTTCTAGAGGAATGCTGTTATTGTTTCACGACGATGTTTCATTTCGATGACGAACGAAATAAATGATTGATCTTCGTTAATATTCGTATGTGGAACCCTGAGACTCGTATCGATCGGATGTGTTTTATTTCGGCCCCTGATCCTCGATCCAACCTCTTCAGCATCCCGAAAATTCTGCGTCTTCATTGCAGCACTGATTTCGCGGTATCTGATGTTAAATTGGGGAAATATTTTTTTTGGGATTTGGGATTTATCCCAAATTTTATAGGGATCTTCCTTTCGTATAACGTCATTTAACAAAAAATATTTAGCTCCGAAGCTAAAAAATTGCGAATTTTCAAGCGCGTACAGCGTTTTTTCGAAAATTGCAGAGTCAAATAAAATTCGAAAATATTGATGAATTTTTTTTGATAAATGTTAGAAACGAAGGCGTCAACCTGTTTCACACGTGTGCTAAATTTCAGCACGATTGATAAAGCGGTTCTTGAGATATGTTATTTTGAATGGATATTCACGAAAAGAAGGTTTTTTCTACCGGGCAGGAAAAAGGTAGACAAAAGGGTTTTCCGTGGTGGAATATACGAGTTGGTAACGACAGTGAAGATGCGAATACCGTTTCTTGAATAAACAAAAAAATCGAGGCGATTTTTCGGACCGGAAGTCGAAACTGTAAATTCTGCAATCAGAAATTACTAAAAGTTATTTTTTTTCTATAATCATAGTAAAAAGGGTTTGATTGGAAAGCCATTGGAGGTGTTTTATTTTACTTAACCTCTGATCCAAACACTTTACCATCATGGACCTTCGGCGTCTTCGTTGGAACAGTAATTTTGCAGTATGTAATGACCACCTGCGAAATCCCAACCGAACGAATCTTTCACTTGTATGTTACTCAGTGGGTAGCATACCGCAGTTCGTATAAGTACACTTCCGGATGTGTGGTAAATTACACATTCCCTCGGAATACGGCGGGGTCAAGGACCGCAGAGCTATGAAGACTTCCAGACAGAAATCGATTTAAGGAAATGGGCAAGAATGGTATGGATCATGTGTAGGAATCCCGGCAAACTCCGTTACCGATTTTTTTACCGATCTTTTGAGTAAATCTCGATTGGTTCTTGTTACCAGAGTTTAACCGATCTTAACCGGTATTTTTTTAATCAATTTGGTTGACAGCTTGAACCGATTTTATCCGAAATTTGAACCAATTTTTAAAAAATCATGTTTTGTTCGATAGCTTTAACCGATTTCATGCCATTTTTACTGGTGAATCAACCGATTTCAACCGATTTTTTGAAATCGGTTAAATTGTCGTATGCTAATACTTTTATTTTCAATTTAATATGAATCATTAATCAATCGATTTCAAAATGAACCCTTTTTCTTTATTGCATTTGATATAAATAAGTACTACGAATCAATAAACATATCGTTAAACTAATTTCCTAGATCATTCAACATTAATTAAACGTTACTTTAACCGCTGCGTATTTTAGCGAAAAAATTGAAATTTCGGGAGAAAATGGAAATCGGTAATTAATCGAGAGAGTATTGTGCAGTTTTAGCCATTTTTAATAGTAGTAACAGGCTATTTCAAAATATATACGACTTTTTACAAAAAAATGCATTTTTCTTGATGAGAGAGTATGGTGAAGCGACTCGATGAGTAGCGAAATAAACGGAGCTGAACAATCAATTACGTCGAAGATAATCATTTCGATGATTATCGAATTTACGAAGTTGTCGAGGCATCGAATATTCCACAATCCTTTTCTGCAGCCCCGAAAGACTTCCGGATCTCTTGGAGAAATAATATTCAAGAAGATATTCGATTATCCTCGCTCTACGCCCTCTTCTTGCATTGGCCCTTGAAACTTCATCCCTATTACTTCCATCGTCATCGCCCTGATTTTGCTCTTCTCCAGGCCCAACAACTGAATCTTCTCCATTTGCTCGGTTACGTAAATGACTCGTCTTTTGAAATAATCCTTCGCATCTTCGATATTCTTTTCGACGAAATATCCGGTACCAATATCGACGAGAACGTTTGCGGTGTCGGCCATTTTTCCGGGTACGTACATCGAGTCCGTTAACGGCACAAGTATTTCTTTTCCTGTTGGAAATTTCATTTAATTCCATTTTCATATCACCCCATTATTTGCTATTAAATTGCAAGCCATAAGAAAAAAAAATTTCAAGAGGAGTACAAAACTTGAGGAAAGTACATTTGGATAAAATGTAAAAGTACATTGGTAATTATTTATGTATATTGGGAATCTGTATGTTATAAATTTAGAAATAAATTAAAAACTTTAATGAAAATTAAGAAATTGAAAATAGGGAAATAGTTTGTTTTTTTTATGAGGAAATTGAAGAAGAAACTAAATTTCAGTAGTTGGTTGAAGTGGATAAATTTATGATAAATAGGTGAAATTTAGGCAAAATTTTGTTTTTGATGTTTGAAATCTCTGAATTAAAAAAAAAGTGTCTCAAAACCATTTTCTTTCTGGTGAACGCATCAGGCGTGAGTAATTTCCAAAAAATGTCGGGACAAATGTGCGCATGATTGAAATTTTAGTATCTCGAGAGCCGCTTTATCGATTCAGCCGAAATTTAGCGCACAGACAGAGTCGTTACGCCCCGTAACTAACGAGAATCGTCAAGCAAATTGGAACATCGACTGCATCGATTCAACGCAGTAACAGAGACATCGGCCTACGATATTTGTCACAGAAAAACCATGAGAATCCAAAACCGATATTTTCATCGTTTTCTCGTCGTCACACAAGAAACCATTCAAATTTGGACGAAAAATCAAAAAAAAATTGTCAGTGCTTCGTTTACTCGGATGAATGATTGACCAGAAAAAAAATTGCAATCGACGATCATCAGGATCGGAAAATGGTGGAATTGACACGGAGTGCCCCATATACACAAAAAATGAATTGCGTCAGAGAAAAAAGAGGACATTTACCCAAATATCAATGCCCCCTGCTTTGCAGGATCACATTTCCTAACCTCAAAAAAAAAACAAATTTTTCCAACCTCAAAAATTATGCTCCAAAAAAAAGGTCGAAATTTTGAAAAACAAAAAACATGGACTTACCCTTGGTTTCCGGTGTCACTTTGTCCAGACACAATCCGGATTCCTGAAACTTGTTCTGCGCGACTTTGAGAGTTTGGAGCGAGTCCTGAAAAACTGTGAGCTCCTGGTCCAATTGTTGCTTGAGTTGTCCAAGTTGTTGCAGGTTTAATTTCGTCAGGTCGATTTGTTGAAGGTGCGGAGATTCCGTTGCCGATATCGTCGACATTTTGGACTACGAATATTCAGCGATTTTTGGGACTCGTAACTCGCGTGAAAATCGCTTGATCCGGCTCGTCGAGCTGCGACAGTCGCTTTTCGATAAATATGACCAAACACGGAAAAGAGTTGAGCGCGCGACGCGCGCGCCATCTAAATATCGGAACTAACTCGTGAACTGCTCAACTGTCGGTATGGAAGCATTTTATGGAAGGTATTTCTATTTTATATGGAATATATACATATATATTTTTTGAATACAAACACGATTTTCCATATTTTCGGAATTTTTAAAAAATTTCAGGCTTTTTTTTCGGCCGGTTCGAGAGAGAAAAGCAAAAAATCGGCGGTACTTTTTTATGAAAAAAAAAAAAAAAAAATCTGTTAATCTAATTTTTAAAGAGATTCCAAAAAAAAATAGTAATTCGCAACATTGGGTTAATATTCCCAATGGATAATTGAACAGGTGAATAGGAAGAATCCTGAATTACCGACTGCGGTAAAGCGAATCCATTGTAAAAAAATGCATTTACAATGAATTTGTAATTATCAGTAGATTTCCGGTTTTAATGAGAAAAAGTCTTTTGTGTGTTTTTAAATCCCGAATATGAAAGCTGCGATTTATATTGCAGTCGATTATGCAGTGGAGATATCACGAGGAGGTTGCGGGAATCTGCCGCTCGGTGGCGCGGCGAGTTCCTGACCGTGGACGAAGGGCTTACCATCTCATAGAAAACGTGATACTCTCTCATAAACCGGCCGGGGTCACGCTTCGTATCACGTTCGTTCGGTGACGCCAGGCGACGCTCAAAAGTAAAAATGGCACCGCGCCGGAAAAGTGTCAAAACTTCGCGTGCCTCGTTGAGCAATATTTTGGAAAAGGAAAACAGTTATCAGCGCGAGTGGAGCGACTATCAGAGCCGCGTACGCAGACGTGACACCATACGAAATGGAAGAATCCAAGCGGTGAGTTCGTTATTTGTTTGTCGATTTTGAAAATTCGTTGCGTGTATTCGCTACTCGCGTCGCTACCTGTTGCACACGTTTTCCTTCATTTGTTATTGTTTTTTTCGATTATTTGCAGGTAAGTGCATGTTATTTTTGTTTTTTTTTAGTATTGCGAATATGAATATTAGCATGCGAATTTATATATCATGTTGTATCCGTGGATACGAAAATCTGGCTCTCGTGATGGTCTCCGACTAATTTCACGCTGATTTTTTTTAATACGAAAAAAATTAATTGAAATTTAATTAATTTTCGGATCACGTTTTCAAGACAAAGTTACTTGCGTCAATTACTCATATTTCAATTTTTTTCTCATTTTCTCTCATTTTTCAATTGAATTATGGAAAAATTGAATATATTTATTTCATTGAAAATTAATTAATTTTCAAGTGAAATAAAAAACCTCCAATATTCTTTCCTATACAAATTTCAACCTATTTTTTGATTCTTCTTCTCACGACTAAATATACCAAATACAAAGTAATTTTCAGAGTCAATTACCCATATTTCGAATAGTTTATTTGACTTATAAAAAAAAAGTTCTCAATCTACAATTCCCTGGGCTTGTCGAATGGGGGACGAAATAAACGAGCTGAGGTATACAATTAATCGATATCTAGGCTGCTGGTGCATTAGGTACGAAAGGAGAACGGAAAGGAGTCGATTTACAGTGGAGTGACTTCCTCGCCTTGCAAGGTCGTCTCCACACGATGGAATCCTCAATCTCGTTAGCTCCTTCGTTCCATTATTGCGAAATGTTGTCCGTGTGTGTGTGTGTGCCGTCGACCATCGTCCAGCATCATCTTCGTCTCGTCTGGCGTAAAAACACGTTTTGCGCACCCGCCTCGCGTTTCCTTCTCTTTCTCTTGCTTTCTGTTTTCATTTCTCCCTCCACGTGACTTCATTTCTCCCCCCCCCCCCCTCTTCTCTCTCTCTCTCTTTGCCCAGGACGATACTCTTCCCTCGCACTTCGAGTAGAGTGGCGCTTCGAGTCAACAGCTTGCCGCCTATTATCAGTGTTGTTTCGATCGTTGTGAGGTTCGCGAGTGATTGTTGTTCGCCGTTCGGATACCGAGGATTAAAACAAAGTTTCCATTGTTCACATACCGTGTTTTTTTTTTGTTTTTTTTTTTTAATCCTGTGAATTCAAAGTATCGTCGAGGTGAGAATAATCGACGATTATTCGATTATTCAATTGATAATTTGCGTTGATCTAATAATCAATCGATAAAAATCGATTATGCGCTTAATCGAATAATTTTATTGAGGAACGCATCGACGTAATGAGGAAACATTGTTCTTAGGTATTTGGGTAATGAATTTTGGGAGGGGATTTTTTTTTTTAATCAATTTCGGAATAAGCGATTTTTTTTTTTTTTTCGAATGGAAAAATGTGATCTTGATTTTATTGGTTGGGAAAATGTTTGTAAATTCGTGCAGATCTTAGGAGGACCGTTATGAAGTAATCAATTGGATCGAACAATTAACCCAATTGCCGGTTCACCGAGGATCGCTCTTGATGTACAGTCACGCGCGAATCGTGGACGTCGTTAATCTTGCATTCCTGGAGTCCATTTCGTGTTACCGATCTTATCGAAAATTATGATACATAATTCAATGATAAATGAATTGAAGGGTCACTGAGTTTTGTGAATTTTTTAGTGCCTATGAATTTACCTTAGAATTTAAATCCTGCAAATTGTTGCATTTCTTAGAATGATAATTTGAATTTTTTGACACGGAATTGCCGATATAAAAAATAATAGAAAAATTCGGCGATCCCCTTGAGATTTATTAAAAAGCTAAAATGACACTAATTACGTTTTTGTTGTTGTTTTGTTGAATTTAATCGTTGATCTTGAAATCCTACGGTGCGTTCCATGTCACCATTCCATTCGTTCCATATTCGAAAATGTTTGCACGTGATGATATTCAGTGATGAATCGATGAAAGGGTCATTGAGTATTGTTTGTTTACGCGATTCGAGTGGAGATGGTATTTCGGATTAGCGCTTTCGTCACGTGAACTGGCGTACTATCTCGAATTCTGATTTGGAATTTTGGAGTCTCATTCGGTTTCTATATCGACGACCGGGCGTCTCGAGAATGTACCACAAGCGACTTGGTTAAAAAACGTGACGGGTCACCTTGCCACGCTAACCAGTTTAGTGAAAATAAAACTAAACGAGTCGGAGCCAAGAGACGCGAACTCACCCCAAGCAACTCAGTGTCTCGTCTTAAATCGGCTGAGCTCGAATATCGTTTGCGGAAATTCAACAATTTTTTTTTTTTTTTTACTAAACATTGTGTCGATTTAGTTAAGCTATCCTACAAAAATGTCAGGTGCACTACTTATTCATAATGCATGGGCAATCCTATCAACAAAATTTTAAATTTTCTAAATTTCAAATAAATTATTTGGTGGGTTCATTTTTTTTTTTTTTTTAATTCAGGCAATTGCCGAATTTTTATGGATTGGCCCATATATCTCTCAAATGGTCCAACTAAATGTGGCATTTAAATCTCTTGGTTGCACCGCTCATAAAATGCAGAGCGTTTCACTAGCGCAATTAGGAAAGTAGTACGATGACGATGACGCGTGTTTAATACGGTGGCACAGTCGTATGCATATGATGACTGTAATGAAGGTACATGAGAACTGGCAACTCGTATTTAATTCACGGTTTGCGGAGATTCAACAAAAATGAGACTCCACGCGGTGACCTAGCTACTGGAACGTTACGCTCGTCCAACGATTAGTCTCCACGAGACTAGCCTAATTCACGTTTTCCGCACTTGAATTACGAAAATAAAGAAAAAAGAGAAAGGAAAATCCACGGTGAACTCGTTGAGATTTCTTCAAACGCTGAAATGATAGTAATAACGTTTTTATTCCGTCGAGTTTCAAGCGTTTCTAGTTCTCCCCACTAAAATATGCAAATTATTGTTATTTCACTATTTTTCGTTGACCCTTTTTTTTTTTTCATGAATAAAAATACATTTTTCTGGTAGGATTTTGGAAAAAATATTATGGGATAATTTCTATTTTCGGTTATTAAAAATCAGGGTTTTTTCAAAAAACGCCATAACTTTTTTTTTTTACAAATAAAAAAATTTTTACTACAATGAACTGAAAGCCAGAATCGATGAATTGAAATTCTAGATTTTTTTTTTGCTGATCGTCAGTCAAAAGTGAAAAATCGGTGCTGCGAAGCCGGCTTGTGGTTTGCGGGGGTGTAGACCTTGCGATTTTGTAGGGTATCCTCGTCCCTTTCGCCGTGACACGTTGGCAAGGAGATAAACCATGTAAATCGAGTCGAAAGAGGGCTTCGTAAATTTGATTAGGGAAACCGTAGACTGCGATGCGAGAAAAGCATCGACGAATGGGGTCGTTCGTGTATTGAGTTCCAGTTGCTTTTTCCATCGGAGAAGACCTCGATAAGCTTCCTTTGTCTGCTCATCCTATCATTTGTTTATCAACACGACAGTCGTCACTCCCATAACACCAAAAACCCATAAACTCAACAAACAATTTGCAATTTGCATAAATGGAAAATTTGTAATTTCGTGGTTTCAAGATTTTCCATGAAATTAAAGCATCATTCTATATTTTTAATTATACAATTAATTTTTTTTTTTTCAATTTACAATATAATTTAAATTTTATATTTTGTTTCATAATAAACAAATTTTTTTGGGGATTAAAAAATTGTCGCGATTTAAAAGTTAACGTCAGACTGACGTCTCCGATCGCGAGCATCCGGAATTGTTGACGGTGAATTTAATACTTCTGAAATCCGACGTGCATTGCACATCGGAAGCTCAAACATTGACATACCTCGTTGCACATAATTAATAGTGGATACAGCAAAGCGAATACCGATCTTGAATCAATCGTCTGTACTACACGCCCGACCGGATTATGCAACTCATAGGCGTATGATGACCGACTTATGAGCCAGGAATGTTTGTCACGCCCGGCTAGAACCCAACAAGGCCTTGCCACGTGCTTGCATATTCGTCGCACACCATGCGAACACCGTATCGAATGATTTTCTCACTTTCACAATGTGTACATTGGCCTCGGTGCAGCGCATATGCTCGAAATATCAACAAATTTTTTCAGGGCAATACATTTTGTGGTAATTAATTAATTGGCTTCTCCAAAAATCTCCCATCGACAACATTTAATCATTGGAAACTTTGATTTCACGGGAATTTTAATTTTATCATTATATTTTCACCAAAATAATTAATTTATTTTATTCAATACTGATAAAAATTTTGATAAATTGATATAAGGTCGCCTGAAAAAAAAAAAAAAATCAAAGTTCAATCATATTATGGTGGAATAATAGGGTTTATGGTGTCCCATGGTTTGAATGCAATTGGAAATAACAATATATGAGGATAAATGTTAAAAATGGCCATTGTCATTCACGCGGCGAAAATTTATGCCCCTCGTCGCCGTGTAATAACGTGAAAATTACTTAACAATTAAGAGCGCAGGGTTGAGTAATCGAAAAATCACGAGTGTATTGTAATTTCACGAGAGCCTTCCTCGAGCAGCTGATAGCCGCACGCTGAGAAAGTGTGTTGCAAAGTCCCGAGCCTCGGAGCAGACGTTTTCGGTCGAATTACAATGGCGCTTTTGCCCCGCACCGAACACAATGATACTTGCATACGCCTCTTTGCGAGATGCGTAAACTCGAGCGTGGGAGGAAACTGTCGAGGCTTCCATTGTTTCTGGCCGGTTTTTCTCCGATCTTAACGCACCGGTGAAAAAGTCAACTTTACAAACGGAGTGTCCCTGTCATGGACCATGCGCCATTAATTGATACCCTGTAATGACAATTGACTTTTCATTAGGGAGATGCTGATTAAATTTGGAAATTGTGATTTCGTTAATTTATCTCGAAATTGATTATTATCGTCTGATTCTCAAGCATGTCCCGTTTTACTTCCTAGGGAGAAAAATGATTTTTTTTTACATTGACGTGCTTCTTTGGATCTCAAGAAATTTTTTCGTTGCAGAAAATTTGGATGGGATTGTAAAATAGATCTACCGCCATTTTTCTATTAAAAAAAAAAAAAAGAAAAAATTTCACCCGGTTAACCCGCGCAAACTCTCTCAACAAAATAGCCTACAAATTATAATTCAATGTGGGTCATTGAAATGATGGAAATCGGTGTGTATTATAGTATGTGGAACGCGAGTTCCGTCTCGAGATAAGATTTTTCGCGTTTCCCACCTGGTTCTTCTACGCGAAGCGAAAAAAAAAAAAAAAAAAAAAAAAAAATAACGAAAAACAAAATAAACCGAAGAATTCGATATAACACGACGGTAGATCGATAACGTCACAGCGCCGTCGTTGAAACTAGATCTTTAACCGGTGAACGGCCTAGATTATCAGACGCGATCGCAGCGAACCGTGAACCGTTATCCTCTGATCAGCGACAGAAGGTAATGTGTCTCTCGTTAGGTTATTATAATTCCGCGTATGCCAATAAATAAATGATTGTGGTCTCTTGATAGGCGCTATGTTATTATCATTGTTATTATTTTTATAAAATTGTAAGAAGAAATTGAGCGGTGGGTTATGGTTGACCATGGAAAAATGAAATCCGCCCGTCTCGGCTCTTCTTTCTCGTATCTTTTCGTGTTTCTCCGCCGCGTCACGGGCATCAGCTATATATATATCAGCTATAATCCGCGTATGCCAATAAATAAATGATTGTGGTCTCTTGATAGGCGCTATGTTATTATCATTATTATTATTATTATTATTATTATTTTGATAAAATTGTAAGAAGAAATTGAACGGTGGGTTATGGTTAACCATGGAAAAATGAAATCCGCCCGTCTCGGCTCTTCTTTCTCGTATCTTTTCGTGTTTCTCCGCCGCGCCACGGGCATCAGCTATATATATATATATCAGCTATAAACCGCGTATGCCAATAAATAAATGATTGTGGTCTCTTGATAGGCGCTATGTTATTATCATTGTTATTATTTTGATAAAATTGTAAGAAGAAATTGAACGGTGAGTTATGGTTAACCATGGAAAAATGAAATCCGCCCGTCTCGGCTCTTCTTTCTCGTATCTTTTCGTGTTTCTCCGCCGCGCCACGGGCATATCAGCTACCGTGCGGACTTCCTTGCTCACCGTCGCTCGTAACGTAGCTTGGAACTCGTTCGATACGCGCATTATGCGTTCGCGGAGCGTGACGAGCACGCCGTTCGCTTCGGTTCGCCTCGATGTAGGCACGTTCTACAAGAGTCACGCGTTCACCGGGATGTCACGATCGTGGCCGATGTACACCAGTTCCGATTGTACCGCTTCATTTATCGGCAACCATTCCCGAGCAATTCAGAGTCAATGGAATTCGAGGACACTTGCAATTACGCGGGAACTTAATTGGGGTTTTTTACGTAGTTATGATTTTATGAACAATTATGGGTAATAATTGCATTATTTTACGCGTAACCTTCTCGAGGTGGAAAAAGAAAGGTATTAAAAAAATATTATCAGTTGGGACAATGAAATAGTTGGCGGGTGGGAGGGGAGTGGGGACCAATGGGTTTGGTTAATGGACCAATTGGTTATGGAAACGAGTCAATTGGTTGAGGCAATGCCGATTGAAAAAAATCGAAGATGCGTTTATGCTAATGTAAACGAAACGGAGAAACATTAAAACGTTGCATAATTTGCCATCACCCACGAGCATTGTCTCGGGTATTTAGTACTCCGAACGAAACACCCAAGCAACTCCTGCTCATTGTGCCATAACGAACGTCGTCGTAACCTTAGACGTGTGCCATATTACGGAATAACCTAATACGCACGGTAATTACTTTTTTTAAGCGAATTTTTTCCAAATAGATCATGTCGATGGATCGTTAGAAGGTTCATCTGCGATCCAGATTTATCTTATATTTTGATGGGCCCTTGGAAGATCCAACCTGCGATCCAGAATTCTCTCGATGATCCATATTTCAAAATCGATCATATCGATCGATCAACGGTACATCCTCAGCGAACCGATATTTCGTCTCGGAATTTCCATTTCTGACATTTCTGACGCGATTGTTATTTTACCATTCACCTATTCACGATCCGTGCGTGCGCCCGACGAGAGTGAAATCTCCCGTTACTTCCGGTACATTGTTTCTCCGCCTCTGTCCCTGATACTGCTCTTTCCGTGACCTAGCAAACACGAGTTTCATTTTCCTGCATACATCCTTCCGCTCGGCTGTCTTTTATGCAACAATAATGTCATTAAATTCATATTCCTAACAATAATTGTATGAGAATATTTGTGAACAGACAAAAAAAATGTTTTTTTTTTGTAAGCTACGAAAATTTGATAGTAAACATTTTTCAATAAATTTCACCCCTTCAAAATAATAATTGCATAAAGTGTACATATGCAATATACTCTCTTTTATATCAATGAAAAATATTCCATTAGCCGGACGTGAGTAATAAATTCACTTTAACTTTGGCTTCGCTTTGTGGTATTGTATCAATGGTGGCCAGTAAGTGCAGCTGCCACCGGACGAAATTTCTAACATAGTTATCCAAGTAACTCTGGAGCATTGGAGAGACCGCAGGGCGGCGAGGTGGACGATGGTTGTAATAAATAGCGGGTAAAACTGGTCGCGATAGGAATGCGGAGAACCCACTCCGCACGTGTATCCATACATGTTGAAATACAGAGGACACGCGAAGGGATAGATCATTCAATGACTCACAAATGCCAATGTGCCGAGGCCTGAGAGCCGTGCGCTTTTCAACCCAAGCCAAGCGAAATAACGCACGATACTCTATCGTCCGCTGCGCTGCTTAATGGAATGCTGGGTGAGCCTCAACGAGAAATAAACAAGTGGGCATTGAGACATCTTCGCGATGTTCCGCGCGTGCCTTCAAAGGTCTCTCCAATCGATAACCCGGCATTACTTTCGCCTCGATCAAATTAACATTATTATTTAATCGATGATGGAATACCCTCCATTTTTGTCGACCTGTACGTGCCGACCTTTTTGTTTTGTCCTCTGGAAGTTTAGTTTGTTCAGTTCCAATTCCGATGTGATTGTCAATCAATTCACCAAAAATCGGTTAGACAAAAGTAATTATGAAAGTATTGCACAGACCAAGTGCCAATAAAACAATGTTTCCTCAACGAGAAATAAACAAGGGGGCATTGAGACATCTTCGCGATGTTCCGCACGTGCCTTCAAAGGTCTCTCAAATCGGTAACCCGGCATTACTTTCGCCTCGATCAAATTAACATTATTATTTAATCGATGATGGAATACCCTCCATTTTTAGCTGTACGTGCTGACCTTTTTGTTTTATCCTCTGGAAGTTTAGTTTGTTCAGTTCCAATTCCGATGTGATTGTCAATCAATTCACCAAAAATCGGTTAGACAAAAGTAATTATGAAAGTATTGCACAGACCAAGTGCCAATAAAACAATGTTTCCTCAACGTCGATGCTCGTTTGTCCATTTGTCCATGGACAGGACTCGGTCAAAGTTTCGCCGGTCATCTGACGTGCCTTTCCCTTGCAATTCCCGTTTTTTTTTAGGTTAACCACAAGATACCAAGCGAGACTGTTAACCTAAACACCGATCACACATGAATTATGCTTGTGGTGAAGTACGGAGCTGGCCTCCGTGTTAGAACAACGTCGATCGTCAGGTACATTACTGCAGATTCGTGAATCGGTTGAAGAAATCGAGCCGCAGCTCCCAGAGTCGTAATCGCCCCCTGCCGATCACTGTACCGATAAGCATAAGCAGTTTTCGAACGCGCGAACTAACCAAAGATGTACAAAATCCGGCTGTACGTTGTGCCGGAACAGGACGAGGTTCCTGAGCAGGAAGACCTTGAGGAGCTTGACCTGGCTCCGTCGGTAATGCAGCGAAAAAACTCCCGGCGCCCGAGTGCGGTGCGCGTGAACGTGATACAAAAGGAGCGAAGAGCGCAGGACAAAATGGCCCCGAAGATACGGCACATTCGTCAGGAGATCGAGAAACCATTGCGAGCCAATAATCAATTGAAACCGGTCGAATTGAACAACCAATCGCCGAGGATAACCGATCAATCGAATAATGGCGAATCGGTAACGGAATCGGGCAGCAATGATTCCGGCAAGGAAAATGAAATTGGCTTTTCCGGTGACCGGACAATGGGACAAAAGACGGAGAAAGAGGATCATTTAGTCAGGAGTAATCGGTCCGATCGTTTGCCGCCTCCTGTGCCATTCAGGGTTTCCTCTCTTCCTCAAGGGCCCGTTTTTGCTTCTCCTCGAATCAGACAATTGGCGCTGAATCTTCAGGAAAAAATGTTGGAACGAAGTGCATCGAATGTCGGGAGTTCGCAGGACGAGATGCTCGATGACGTTGCTCGATCAACGACGGCCATTACCGTTAATTTTTCGAAAACCGGTGTCACGAGATCGGCAACCTCGGCCTCCAGGCTCCAGAGGTTCGATCGGGAGAGGAATTCTCTGACGAGAACTTCCAGCGCCGGTAACAAGAGATCGGCTCGCGACAGTGTCATTCGTAAAAGTGGAAGAAGGGAACAAATCCAAGGGGGAAGGTCGCCTAAAATCGTTAGGGTCAAGGATGAAGTGGACGGCAAGGTCACCGCCAATTCCGTCATTCTTAGACGAAACAATAAGCTCAATGGATACAGGGTAAGTTTTAAAAAAAATCGGTACTCGGAGGTTTTTTGTAACGGGGCTGAAATGTACCACTTTATGCCCTAGTGTCGAAATGTATTATTTTCCGCACTTGCCAAAGTAGTAACTTGTTTTTTTTTTTAGATCATTAGAAAGTGCATTGAAAATAAGATGAAAAAAAAAAAAATGTCTTCCGATGTTTTATAACGCGTGATCTTTTCAGTAATAATTTATAACAAAAAATGATGGTAATTTAAGTCATTCGAGTATCATCCCGTATGAATTACCCATCTGGAATGGCCCATATGTACGAGTTGAGTACGCACGATCCATAACTCGGCCCATGAGTTCCATTGTACGGTCGTATAACTGCAACGTTCACGTCGAACACGGGGAGGTACTGGTGCAAGACTCGGAGAATTGCCTCGGTCCGGCCGTACGGAAATTATACTCTCGCCGACCCTCCAGCGCACTGGAAATCAACCAAGCATTATTATAGTTACACTTTATACTTCCCACGTGTTTATTATGTTCACGCAGTTTCAGTTTCAACCGGTGGGCCGCTCGAACGTGCTTCCAATTATACAGTCCGCGTATCTCGTACGTGCGATGCCAAGCCACGTTACAAAATGTTCTGTGTGCTTTTTCTTGCCACTTAATTGCATAACGACGTGTACTCAGATGTACACATTTTTCGTTGTATTGGTGGAAAACGTGAATTTATTCATCCGCCATTTTGTTTTGTCACTTTGGTCTTCAGATTCGTAATCAGCGACCTCGAAAACCCCCAAGTACCAAGTTTCACAAAAATCCAATTACTTTTTGTATTTTCGTCCGCCATTTTGAATTTTGGATTTTTCACATCCGATTTTTGAGTTCGTGAGCTCAGAAACTCTCGGGTATTAAATTTCAAGTCGCTCGCATGAAACGGTAAATTTACGCCTAAAATGGCTAAGTAAGCCTTTTTTTTTGTTTTTTGTTAATGTCAAACCAAAAATCGGTTCACGAGTTCTCACTCGATCGGTTAAAGTCAGAGATGAAAAATTCTCGAAGGAAATCGAAAGGACTCTGCGAAATCGATACGTCCTCGCGGCGTGAAGCCGTTTAGTGGAACGAGTATAAGTACCCGACGGCCATAAATGCCTGATGCATTCAGACGTCGAGCGTGCGGCACTAGAGAGATTCACCGCACACAGTGTAGAAATATCAGCGCGATGGAAGTTCGCGTTTATAGCCCCTACTTCCCTTCTTTTGTTCGCGCTCTTTTCATTTTTCTTTTTTTTTTTTTTTTTCGTGGCCACTCCTTCAGCTTTACACCTCACAATTCTAATAATAGAAGCATTGAGCTACCAATTTCGCTGGCATCGATTATTTAAAGCACTTCATTAAAATTCACTACCGACTCGTCTTCCTCAATTTTGTCTCCCTTTAAACGCTCTTCAACTTTCTCCGCATTTTCTATTAAGGTAGACGTCTCACTTCGCACCGGTCGACACAAACTTAGGTACCCAACTTCAAGTCCCATAAAACACGTGTCTTATGAAACTTTTTGGTATCCCATGCATCAGCTTACGAATTAAATTACGTACTTCAGACATTAACTGTTATTCAATCGATTTTATTATAGAAAAAAAAAAAAAAATACACGTGTAATTTTGATTGCGATTTCAAATCGATCGGTTAACAGAAATCGGTAATTTTTTTTTGTCATGACAAAACTGAGCAATTTCTAGTGATTTATAAATAGTCGATGATGAATCTCCTTCTTCATCGTCGAGGCCAATAATCGCGGGAAAACCGGTGAACGGAAGAGATCGGAAGAGATCGGCACGAACGGAAAGTGAAGTCGATCAGGTTTTTAAAAAACGAGATATAATCGGTATATGGCGAAGCTTGAGGAGTATCGGGGCAAAAAAGAGGGCCGGAGAGTCACTGATCTCAAAGAGCCAGCCGGTATACTTTCGCTTTTATCTCTTTCGCTCGAGGCCGCTTACGAATCGCGCCCGGAGCGAGCGAGTCTTGCACCGTGGCCGTAAGCCGCCTTTTTTTTGCCCTCTTTCTCAACCTCGCGAGAAGTCAAACGAGATCATTCGCGGCATTTCACGAGCCGATCGTGGACCAGACACTGTTCACCATGTATATCGGTAACGTTATCTCCTTCTTCGACAAGCACCAATTTTTAATTAACAAAAAAAAATGGATATTATCGAGAGGGAAAATAAAAAATACTACAGAGCAGTGAATATAATTATTCGCATTTTTTTAAACATTTTTACGCTTCAAAATATTTTTTTTTAAATTTACAAATGAAAAAAAAAAAACGAATTTTTCTTCATGAAGAAGAAAAATGGTTGAAAAGTGGGTTTTTTCGGTCGTGCAATATATAATTTGAAAAATGACAGTAAAGACCAAAATTCGATACCCAGAAGAACAGAAATCTGCGTGGACTTTCTGACCGGAAGTCAGATCGGTAATTTCCGCAATCGCAAAGGGCGAAAAGTCAGATTTTTCGATTTCAACGGACGAAAAGAGAAGAATTTCGATGGATATATTCTCTCGTTCCGAAGAATGCGAAATCTTATCCAAGTTCGGTGAGGGTATATTACGCGGAAACTCGTTACACGTCGGCGAGGAATAAAGGGACTTCCGTGACCGCGGAATGCTTGAATTTACGCAACGTTCTCTGTAATAAGCTGTTATATACACTACCGTGCATTACACTGCGGCACTGCAGCACATATAGCGTAGCTTATATTCGTTCGATTTTTATATTGCCACCTTTAGACTCGCATAAGTGCAAATATAAGTACAGATAATGGTAATGCTCGCTAATTTGTCGATACGAAAGAAGCTCGTTTCGTGTAAAACCGTAAATATGAATAATACAAGTCTCCGAAACGATGTAACGCTCGTTCTCCGCTGAGAAATAATGACTTGTCGGAGCTCAATTAAGGATTCGAGATAGCACACTTATTGGAAATACCGTAATATTCTTTATGTTACGATCCTGAAGAGAGAGAGAGAGAGAGAGAGACCATTTATCAAAATTGTCGGAGCATGTACACCAGATGGAATGAAGTCGTTATTGGAAACGATTTCCAACGTGTGCTTAGAGTGATTATTAATTTTTTATCTAAAACGCCAATAGGAATTTTAGTGTTTTTTGTATGTTAGTTTTTTATTGTAGTGTCTACTTTTCTATTTTCAGCCAATCGATTGAACATGAATTTGATCTTGAATGGGCGGAAAAAAAATGCTGACCAAATTAAGGTTGATCGACAGATCGATGAATTAATTCGATTTATAAACTTCGATCGAAGAAAATGCCCCCGAGGATCGGCGAATAAAACTGTCTTCATCAACCGGTTTCTCGTCGAGAGGAAAGACTCCTCGGCTATTACATGAAACCATAAAAAAAATTAAAAATAAAACTACTCTGATCGGTTTCTAGAATAATTACTGATCGGTACATAAACATTTATGAAGCTCGACATTGCGTGTCTCCAGATTGTAAATAACATTATGCAAACTTCGCGACCGGAAGTCGTGAAAGAAATGAATTTTCGATTAATTAAAATGTAGCAATTTTGCCGATAAATCTGCACGTGACAATCCGAGAGTCGATAAATCGAAGACACACGTGGTCATCAACCGGTTTTTCCGTCTAGGCAGTGAAATGTCGTTTTTTTTTTCATCAGCTAAACGTTTTCTTCGTTGCACAATTCGTCGAAGGAGATTTTCCAACCGATTTGTAAATTGAAATTCATCCGTCTCTCCGTCGGGTGATTTATTGAATCGGTTGGGTCGATGCCTCTTGTCTCGCACAGTGTAACATTTTGTCCTGACGGCGTTTCGAAGCTCACGATCGTCTAGCAGGTCGCGGCGGTTCACTTTCTCTACCATATCGTTGCCGGTTTTTTTTTCCTCTTCCTCAGCTCACGGAATTCCAACTGGTCACGCGGCAGGTTGCCATAACGATCGCGCACCTGTAAAATCTACCGCGTCGTTTGTTAATTGATGGTTCTCCCGATACTCACGTCTCCGAGATTGGTGATATATTAGATAAATTACACAAACCGATTTTATGCATACTAAGCTCAGTTGCGTAATGAATTGCAAAGTAATATATATATTTTTTTCATCAAAATACTTTTTTCATTGCATTTTATGAAGCTGCAGATTTTTTTTGCTCATTTTTGCTTGAAATCGGTTGAACCGATTTCAACCGATTTATGTTTATATTTGATGACGTGAACGTTCGACAAAAGTTTAAATACCATTTTTTTGTCGTGCGGAAAATTCTGTGGTATTTTTTCTTTTGATTTACAATAAGGAATTATCATTTTTCGATGTGATTAATTTTTTTAACTAATATTTCGAGCAATTCCAACGATGATTTTTTTTTTGTGGTTGGATTCTTATGGAGTAAATCTCGGTTGGATATTTACGTATCCTTAATGGTATTATAATGCTTAATCTACCATATCCTCAGCTATGACGATATCTTCGGTTGCACTCATCCTTTTACTTACACAACGAGATTATTTCGCAAGTTTCAACGACGCTTACCACCCACTGTCCTTCGATTTTTCCAACTTGACTCTTGACCCGCCTACACTTTTCCTTTTTCTCATTTCACACGTGTAGGTGTAGTGATGCGCTCACGCGAAAATGATTACTTCTATTGGGCCCAACGCATCCTACACACACCAGCAGGATTTTTTTTTTTTGCTGGATAATCTATCCCTGATTCCAGATAAACCGATCCGATTTTTTTCCGATACTGTAGATCCATTTTTTGCCTAGATATTCTTGCGGATTAATTCTGCGAATGGATAGAATCTTAAGTCCATGCATCGATAACTTCTTTTTACGTACCGTGTCAGTGAAATGAGAAAAAGGTAAAAATGAACGGTGTCCGGTGTATCGTAATGACAATCGTTATCGGCATTCGTGCTTGCATATAGGTTGGCTCGTCCTGCATCCTGCGGTTTGTAGGTTATGGTTGGTCCAAGTTGAAGTCGCGAGCTATTCCTGTATTTCGCTCGACTTGTACGTCAAGCCGATTAGCGGCGAGCGTGTTACACTCGCCGATCCGAGAAATAAGGAGAGGAAGGAAAGACCGGCTTCTTGACTTCCACCTCACGCGAGGAAGTAGGTTTACGGGTTTATGCTTTGACGCGGTCCGTTATCGACGTGCTCATGGTTTTACTGGACTTTGCCGTTCGAAAAAGTGCAAAATTACGTCCAGATGCAAGTACTCACCAGCATATTTCACAAGGTGGCCTACTCACGACTTCAGCCTCTTCAGGAGAACTTCAAAGAAAAAAAAAAAAAAAGAACCTTCAAGTTTATTATCTTTTCTCCATACTTCGCTACTGTGATATAAAATTCATCTACCACTACGGCAAAATATATTTTTTTCTCCATTCATTTTTGTCCCATTGAATATGCAAATGTTATGCACGATGAAGATGATGTTTCGAAATTCTTGGAAAGTTGGTGCAACGTCGAAAATAAAAATTGTTGAATAGGCTTCAAGAGATAAAATCGGTTGAGCCAATAAAGTGTTTGTCGAAAAATAAAATTCGCGAAACGAAATTTTGTCGCTTACTTATCGTAGAACGAAATAATTGCGTTTAATTGACGATCGTCAATTTATTTCGTAAGGTATCAATTCAAGGATTCAATATACGGGGATTCGCGCGAGCCGATCGCGTTAAACGGTATTTATGCAAGGTGCTTTTAATGTTTCGGGCCGAGACCGGTTTTGCCAACGGTTTAAACTCGGTTAAACCAACCGCGAGTTCACTCGGGAATTTAGATAGCCGCCGAGTTAATCTCCTTAGCCTCGCGAGGCTTAGGCCAAGTCTTAACGATTTGTATATTTGTATAGCAACACCGTGGGCAGCGAGTCTATTAGGTTTCGTTGGGCTTCGAGTTACAATATTGACCTAGAATTCAGTTGCACTGGAGAAGTCAATCCAGCACTTGTACAACTTGCGTTACCATGAAATCCAGTTAAATTTACATCCGAGCGAAGGCCGATTTCTGCAGATTTTACGAACCCGGTCCACTTTTTTTTTCTGAATTGTCATAATAATAAGCGACTAGGTTCACCGATTTTTTCGGTTGACAATTGAGTTCCGTTACCGATCTCAATGCAATCAGCGAGTTAATCAGTTAATTATCATCACAAATTCATATTTTATCGATCACTTTGTTCCTCAAAGCAATTTTGTTCATTTACTATTCTTAAAAAATTTTACACCAAATATTAAGTCGTTTTTTTTCGTATGATTGTTATGATATACCGATCTTGATGAAGGAGCAAAAGTGAATTGCGCTTAAAACTGAAATATCGGTATCTCAAATCTTAAGGTAATGTGACCGAGAGTGGATCATGGGGATATACGGAATTGTACAATGCAGTGAGAGGCAAGCAACACGTGAGTGAGAGGACTGCGCTGAAGTACGTGTTACGCGTGTTCGCTCAAACATTTACCGATTTCTCTCTTATGGTCGGTGACCCTAAGTTTTCTAAGTGATTTACGGAATTCTTCGAGTTGTCCTGAATGCGTTGTACGATGACAAAGAAAAAACAAGTCTTTCCTTTTTTTGTTGAGCTGCCGATCGAGATCTTTGTCATAAAAAGACCGGTTCAATCAAAATCTTATCAACGTCGTACAAAATTGAATTAAAAAAAATTACTTAACGATTTTTGTGAAAATGCCTTCACGGCAAAAAAATGTCCTGACATGAAAAATCGGCAAAAATGATTTTTTTCACGAAACCATTTTTCTATGAGGAAACAAAAATAATTGCTAGAATAAAAAAATCATGGCTATTTGAAATTTCATCTGAGCTATTGAATTATACTGTCAGTTACCATGATTTTGCGACCATAACTTTAGAATCTCGATCCTGGAGTCAATTTTGCTGAATCTTAAGACGGTTCAAACGAGTCACTCGATTTTTCACGATTTTCGACATTTTCCGTTCGATTTGTAGGTCGAGTCGCAAGAGCGATGGGTTCGACCTCATTTCTCGGTGAAACCAGACTGTCTGCGTTATATTACAAATGCCTCGTGACGGACAAAAGGATTTCCAATTGCACCGACGACGAATACGAGATGAAGAGGCCGCACTATTCGCTAGTGTGCGAACGTCGAATCAGACATTGGTATGTGTTACATCCTGAAATCGATGCATTTTACTTCATGACTATTTTTAAAATGACATGTCAGGATCTGTCAAGACAGGATAATTTTTTTAGATTTTTTTAAACCGATTTTTTATGTAAAAAATATATAAATAAACATGAATCGTTTTGAAAAAATCCGAAGAGATTCTCCAAAAATTCTGACCCACATAAAAATGTTGAAAAACGGAAAAAAAAAATATTTTTCGAAATTTAAGTATGCATAAATAATAGTTATCGCTGATCTTAAGCACGCTTTTATTCCTGACGGACGATCTCGAAATTCTCAACAAGTTAGCGTTCCTCAAGCTGAAAATTAAATGTCACAACGAAAGCCATGCAAACGAGAGAAACTTTGGATAGTGTCTTTTCGCCGAACTTCCGCCGTAGAATCCATTACCATTACATGTTTTTACCGGCTTACATCTGAAAACGTGAGTTCCCAGTGAACTCGAACACGTGCTTGGAATTGCAGACGAAAATTCAGGTCGGATGCACCGCGTATTTGTAATTCCGAGCCGAGGAAATCGAAGGAGTACCCGACGGGAGTTCAAGGTCAATTAGGACGCCCGTAGAATATTTGATTCTCTTGTATTTACAGTAGGATACAAAGTAGAAACTTGGAGACTATGTAAAAGTGAGTTAGTAAGCAAAACCATGAAAATAGTTCGGTACATTCGTAGAGCGTCTTTCAACGAACAAAATGAGCTACTGCATGTCAAGATCGAATGACAGGTAAAAATTTGGCATGCAAAAAACTGCGGAACAATGCAGCCCGTTGGTACCTGAAGAGAACGAAGTCGCCATTTCTGCAAATCAATTGCCACAATTTTTTTTCTACGTCCACCAGGATTCCTTTGTTTTGGATTCACTTTCGTCTTAACCGATTTCCCTTCGAAAATGTGTAAGAAAAGAAATTTGTTTCACCTTCAATACTCGATGTACTTGACGGCACAACAAAAAGTCTCCTTAATTAGCAAATTTACGGGCATTGAACAGTGGAACTTGCAAACCTGTCGTCGCTGAACGTCTCGTCTTAATTGCTCGGCAGTCGATAAAGTAGCGAGAGTTCGTGGTCTTGTCGTGTAAATAACTCCGCCATTTTGTCGAGCGTCGTTCCATTTGTTCCATTTGACGACATATCAGACATACGTCGAAATCCGGATGAGGTAGGAATGGCAGTCGAGAAATCGCGGATGCCTGCTGCGAAATAAACATTAGCAGCTTCCGACTTCGTTTTCTCGATTGGAATCGAAAGTGCCTCGCTTCCACAGTCCGGTTCGCTGAATTAATCCAACAAGTTTGATGAATTCCCGGCGCCTTGGGTCTATAAACTTGGTGCTGACATTTCTCGAGGATCCGGACGGCCATTTATCGAAATGGCAAAAACGCCTGTCAGGCATCCGGTGCTTGAAAACGGTATCGGTTGCATATCCATGATGCGTGATGGTAGCTTTGCCATTTCGCGCCTTATAATATTCGCAATCGATAGGCTCGAACGAACGGTGAACGACATGCATAATGAAAGGCCATCTCGGAATCGATAATTGTATAATGACATTGACGGATAAACGGTAATAACTCTGGGAATGTCAAGACAACGGGACAAGTCGTGACAATGGAAGCCGAGTTAAGAGTGGTTATGTCGTTGGTTAATTATGGCATCGCATAACATGATTTATCGGCGAAAGTATCCGGCAATATCAATAAAGATTATATTTAGAACGCCACTTTCTATTTTATCAGCCTTGTGATTTATGAAAATGGTGGGACATTTGATATCTCATTTTTTGGGGTGTCTAAGTACGTGGGTTTGTAATTCCTTCTTTTTCTCCCGGTTGGCCGCAATACTTTCTAAGGACATTTTTTCTAAATCTACTTTTTCCCCGAATGGCTTTAGGAGGGTAAAAAGTAACGGAGGATTAAACAAGTCGGAATGACCGTGATTGAATAACAGAAGAAGAAAGGTTTTGTAATGTTCGGTGGCTTTGAGGCCATGAAGCCTTTCGCAACTTCTCTTCGCGTCTTCTCCTTCTAAATTATGGATCATTACGAGAGTTCAACGTAACTTCGCCACGTGCGACTCTGAAATCAACTTCTGAAGATGGCAGGCGTGATTGGTACGGACGTATATAAATAAATTCCGACCTTACCGAGAGGCTAGTTTTTGGTTTGTCTCCTTAATTCCACCGAATAATCAAAATTATGCTGTAATAAACACCAACCAACAACAAATTAACTGCTATTCCAGACTCGCGCTATTAAAAACTGGTATTTACCTTCAAAATTACCTTCTGAGCTCTTGACGTGACCGAAATCCTCATAATCTACCCTATCGACTCATGTGCAGTCGGTAATGCATCAATCTACTTTTCCATCTGATGATAAATTCTCCTGATAACTTGCCGACTGAATTCTTGTGGCAGAAACGCTAAGCTCAGACATTAAAGTGACTTACCGACCTACGATTATTGCAGGAAACTGCGCGAAACGATTATTCATCGTTTAAATTAAAAGCTCATCACTGATATAATTAGAAATAATTTTCTTGTTAAATTCCTTATGACGAAAACTTTATTTTCATGAATATTGCCAAATTGATATATTTTTATGTTTTTCACTATTACGAACACAAAAAAAATGTGCGAGATAAAATTTCTTGAGCACATCTCAAATTCGGAGTCAAATTGTAAATCGCACTTTACGGTCCTTTTTTTTTTTTTTTTGCAAATAATATTTTTTGTGGACTTTTGAATATTACATTTTGATGACGGATACTAGAAAATGTAGGTTTATGTGAATTTCTGTCAGCTACCGCTGCGAAAATTGAAAGGGTGCAAGCCCGACGCTTAGATGAATAGGGATCGACGCCGGGAAAGCTCGTCGAATCCCATCAAGCTCTCTGGAAGTGTACCAGACACCACTCGAGACGCTCGTCAATTTAGCAGGTTTACACTTTTATTCACCCCTTTTACAGCGGCAAACTCATACAATATGGCAGGCGATGTCGATGCTGAGGACATCCAGCCCATGAACGCCTCGGGTCTTTTCAGCCCTTTCACATTTCTGAATAAATCCCAACCAAAAAAAGTCAGGGATCAACAAACAGAACCAAATCTATGAGGTAGAAAAAATATTTTTTTACGCCACAGGCACAAAAAGTGCCTTTTTTATTCCTAGGGACAATTTTTCCTCGCATTTCCCTTTGAATTTTTGTCCTTTTAATTACTCAGACAAATTATCCCTTAATTTCGAAACGTGTCATCGTTACTCAATCGATCCGATTAATCGATTACTCGATTACTCGATAAATAAACATTACGCACGCGAAACGAACACCGCAACAGTCATCGTTTCGTGATTCTCGTTCCGGCAATTGAGAAGCTTAACGTGGGCAGGAAATCTGTGCGTGTAGGCACACCCGGATGTCCACTGTCTAGCACAAGAGCACGATTACGTCTCGCTATAGTTTATTTATATGTGTACACGAATTCTATGCTCGAGCGGTAGTCGACCGCATTTTTATTCCTCCTGTCCTAATTGTTGGACAAATGAATCAAAACCCGGAGCGATCGGCCCACGTAATCTCCTCTCATGAACGCTTTGACAAGCCTAATGCATTTTATTTACGGCCCGTGTATTAAAATTTTTTTTTTATACGTACCTAACGATGAATTTTTTTCCAACGTATCGTAAAATAAAAATTTCGCTCCTGGCGCAGTAATTTTATATTCTCGTAGTCCATCACCACTCGATTTTATTTATTTACTCACTTTTTCAGGAAGCTCAGCGGATTTTTCTTGTAACTCGTGCGCAATAACGGGATTTTTATTTTTTTTATCTTGAAAAAAATTAAAAAATGTGCAAATAATTTTCCACGTTCAGCGTACGATGTGTGAGCTTATCGCTCGTTATTTGCTTATTTTTCGTTTTAACGAGACGCTGATAATTCAATTGCACGCCGTTGCGTATGAAATATTTTTTTAATAACTTTCAAGGTTACTCTAGATATAATATTCATAATCGGGATACGCGGAAATGTTGAGAGAACAGAAATAAGCGTCAGTGGTAAAGACAGAAGTAACAAAAATCACGGCGGAAGTGGCAGATAGCGACGTACTTCCTGCCAACAGTGGTGAGCACCGGGACCACAACGTGAGATAACAATTATAATGTATAACTATAATTTCCTCGTGGCTAATCGAGAAAGTCATTGCTTCTTCGCCTCTTTCGATGAAATGCCAAGATCTTGTCATTTTTATTTTTATTTTAAAAAAATTGCGTAAGCGTTACTTGATTTTTTTTCCTTTTTTTTTTTTTTGTGGTTATTAAAAAAATCGGGTGATACATTGTGACGATCGCGGTGATGCAGAAACCGGATTTAAAATTAATAAACCCGCATCGGAATACGTCACTGGTGTCCGATTTGTTTTGCTTAGATCGATAAATGCGCTGGCGTCATCAGGGATCCCGCGAACGATGGATAAACACGTTGAATCCACATGCGGAAAACTAAAAATATCCCTTTTCGCGAAAATACGCACTCGCGTATCGCGTAGTGGACTTTTTTTATTTTATTTTATTTTATGAGTAGCTTGGAATGAATAATTGATCATTTTTTCCTTTGATTGTTAATTAATAAATTTTATCGTGTGTTTAATCTTTGTTCCTTTATTTGTGAATGTTTTTACAAATGGAAAATATATATATATATATATATTTATCTGAGGTAGAAAAAATTGACATAACAAAAAAAAATTTATTCAACATAAAAATTATATTATATGTACGGTAGAGTATTATGTCAATGTTGATTTTTTTTATGCATCAAAATAGCGGATGCTGGAAGTTGGGGCGTTCTATGAACGAGAGACGCGGTCATTCTCCCTGAGAAGAACCGACCGGGACGATCTAATTTCGTACGGATAACAAAACAACTTTCTCGCTGTCCCGAGTATCGAATGCGATTCATAGAATCGAAAAACCCGGACCACTAAATCTCGTAAAATATCCAGAAATTTTTTTTTTTTTAATTTCTAGATCACGACATTTTTCGTCTGACGCGAAAATTTTCTAATGATTTTTTTTTAATCATTGCAATTTTTTGCTCAATGTGATTTTTTTTTCCTGAATGAACAACAATAGCAAATTCAAATATAATAAACGTTTAGAATCTAAAACAGTAATTATTATGAATTTTACTTTTTGTCTGGTATACTTTTATGTAAAAAGAAAAAAAAAAATCCGAGTGCCGCACATAATCAGGGAGAAACCATGACCCTCGCAATAGTACATTCCAAAAGCGCCACATTTCAAGGCATTCGTATTTTTTTTTTATGGTGTTCAAAGAACCCTCGACAAACCAACCCCCAAGTTCCAAGCATCGCGTTTACCATGGTCGTTTTTGCAAAACCATGGCCTGCGCAAGCTCGACGAGTGTACTGTACCGTTTCACCCGCGTTCGCCACCCCCGCTTTAATTAATTACGCGACGGGCGATCCCTCGAGGGCGAATAATTGCGGTACGATATAGAGAAGGAAAGTAGAGGTGAAAGCAAAAAAAAAAAATGAACAATTCGCGTGGGGTAGAAAATGAGAGTTATAACCGCAATTTCATCACTCTTCTCAATTTCTGCCCGCGGAAAATGGAAGGCTAGGAAAATTTAATTACAAAAAATAAATAAAAAATTACGCAATTGTCAGAGACCAAAAATGTTTATGATTGCAGAGTACATTCCATGTGCAATTGATTCATTTTTACAAATAACACCCCCAAATAAAAAAAATTTAACGAAAAATATTAAAAATTGCCATAATATATGGTCGACTTACATGGTAGATTTTTAATTAAAAATTAATTAGTGTCATTTTACAATAACAAAAAAAATCGTGAATCGTGACTTTGTCGGTTTGGCGTGGAATGCCCGATGTACGAATTTTTTTTTTTGAAATTTCTTTTTAGCTTCAACGAGATAACATTACCGTGGGCAAAAAGGTCAATGCTCTTCGGGGCTTCGTAACGGTACAACAATGAGCGAGCGGAGATTAAAGAGTGTGTGGCAGGGTTAAAAATGTGTAATCATTTGTGTTACGCTGTGACGCTGATACAATAAGCGTTTGGCATTGACTGTACTATGTGTCAAGATTTTTCGATCCGATCCTCGACGTTAATTACTTTGAGCTCTATGATCTCATCCCTCGTGACATTCCCTCACTTCCGGTATTACTGACGTCGTCCACGTGGAGCACGTGCCGCGGATTGACACTTGGATACAGTTACTGTGTCACATTATACACTTAGATGTTGATGAATGACCCTTCAAAACATTGTTACACGAGGCTTAATGACCACGCGCCGATAATTGCCCAACTGATTAATTACATGCATCGAGAAATCCATTCTTCAATTTATTTTTCAATCTACGGCTCAAATAATTGACCCCCTTAAGGATTACAGCACGGAATGCGGATTTTATGAGCCACACGTTTTCAACATAAAACTGCTTAAGTAATTTTCGAAAATTTTATTTTATGTTAATAATCTGTTTGCAAAAAAAATTATAAGACAACCGAAATTCTCGATAAACCGCACGGTTATTTTATTACAATCTTCACTAACACGAAGACTGAGCCTGAAATTCACAAAATGTCACGGGTAATGGCCATTTCCGGAAAGGAAATATTTTTTTTCGAGTGTACCAGGGATGTAACGAGAGCACCCTACACCCCTCGACTGTATCCTGTCTCAAGTATAACATCCTGTCGACTGCGTTGAAATATACCGAGGGTGTGTCGGAAACTACCAGCAGTAGACGACCTACCATGTTTTCTAGACGCAACAGCAAATTTATTCCATTTTCGAAATATATAAAACACGATATGATTCGAAAAATCTCATAATATTCAAAATTGGATTCGCCATTTTGAATTTGTAAATTTTCAGGCTGGATTCGTAATCAGCGACCTCGAAAACCCCCTGATATCAGTTTTCGTGCAAATCAAGTGAATTTGAATTTTTTGTTCTGCCATTTTGAATTTTGATCCGCCATCTTGAGGACAGATTTCTAACGGGCGACCCAAAAAAAATGCTTCGTTAACATCGAAATACTTTTTTTCTGTCACAAATTAATACAGAATTTGAAAAAAAAAAAAAAAAAAAAAATTGAATAAAAATTTTGGCGCACCATTTTGATTTTGTCGAAAATTTTCCGGCGTAAAATTTTTTGTTTGGAATGTACTCTGTATAAGAGGATCCTGTAAAATAAAAATCATGCCACAAAGAGACTCGTACGACTTAAGGGGTTAATAAACTGGCTATCAATATTGTACGACATCTCCCCTCAAATTAGATGTCATAGCAATTACGGTGCATGGCTATTATAGTCCGAGCACAATCGTAAGCTCGCTATAACTCATTCGTAACATCCGCTTTGTTATCTGTATGCAGCGAAGAGTTGGAATAGTCGGAATTCGTTAATTATCGAAGCGATAAGCATACGAGCTCTGGGAGCAAATTCAAGAATAGTCTGTAACTAAGGACAACATAACGTGTCGAGTGTGGTACCGATATAGAAAAGTTCATTAAGACTGGTACTAATTGCCTGGAAGCTTTATGTCGCATCTTTAGCCCGTGACTGCGACCATTTGTATTATCGTGGTACATGTTATCATTAGATGGTATCAACCACTTTTATTCCACAGCAAGAAAATGGTACAAATTATGGTGTAATCTTCTCATGGGATGCTGTCGATTTTTTAGGGCAATGCCGGTTTTCGTTCAAATGTTATTCATTAATTTTTTTAATTTTATTTAGGGACGACATAATTAATTTTGAATGTTGCTGCATCTTTTTCTGGAATTTATGGCACATACATTTCTATTCAGTTTCAATATAAGTGCACAATTTATTGTTATTGAATTTTATAATTTTTTTTAATCCGACGAAATATTTTAATTGCAGGTATCGATCAAACTTATTTCGACCCTGATTGAGAATCTCTCCAAACTTTCTCACGATTGGAAACTCGTTTAACTGGTTCCCAAGTCCCCCTAATGGCATCCCCTATTCCAATCTAGGGTGTTCAATTTCACAAGGGTGAACGTGCCGCTCGACGATCGAATCATTCGGATTGTTGGGACATTAGGGCAGTTGAAATAAACTTATTTTTCGATACGCTTATTTTTTAGCCAGTTCTTTTTTTTTAATTACTAAGAAAATTAAACTTATGGGAAGGAATTTTTTCCAAATCACTACTATGGCATATCAGAAAAAAATGGACCGAACCATGTGAAAAGCTCGCATAACTAGATAAAGTCTTGCGAAAGGAAAAGGGACGTTGGAGAACCCCTGATATTCCCCACCACGAGGGGTTCGCAGGGTAAAGGGCGGTTTTGTTCCATTGTACACACGCACGTGCGTATATATGGTATAACAACCGTGTGCATTTTATATCGCGCTCTGTCCCCCATAAAAGCTGCCACTGTGGTTCATACGGTTCGGTCTCTGTCTCGCCCTATGTGTGCGAACTTTATGATCCAGTTCACCGTGGTTCTCTCGGCTATAGACCTCTCTTTCAGGTTTGGTCAGTGGCCGACCCCATCGTCCTTGTGTACCACCGATGCCGCGCACTCTGTGCCAGTGTGCATTATAATGCCCGGGGATTAAGAGTGCGCGTGCTAGGCGTCGTCGTTTCGTTCCTATTCGATAAATCGACCCTACAAAACTCGACAATCGCGCGTGCAATCGGATCCCACACGGCAACAGTGAACAAACGATGAAATTAAATGCTTAGAATTTATAGCCCACGTTTTATGACCCCCTATTAAGTTCACCTTCATTATAGCCGTTGTCGATTTTAAGGGACTATGAATTTTTATGATGTTCTGTTTGTTTTTGTTCAAATGGCGAATTTGGGGTATGATCTATGATCAGGCCGTATACAAATGTCATAATCGCTTCATCAATACGACTGATGAACAAGGGTCGTTTAAATGACATTATGTCAACATTGCACCTGTTGTACAATGGGCAGAAACAAAGGTTGTAAAATTTGTTCAATCACCTATTTCATTTTGGTGGACTCAATGCTTCTGTTGACAAAGACCGTAAAATACGAACTCAAAGTCAACTGTTTGGTCCACCAGACGACCAAATGTCACTCCCTTTTGTTTTTGTCGTTTTTCTGGCACGTTCGCAGCAGGCGCACGTGCGCCCAGACGCCCTACAAGACCGACCACTCATTTCTCTTTTCGTCGGTTCGTTTATTGGTGTTGCCGGGATATCCTTGCGGTGCTCGTTCATTTAGTTATTCGAGCCGGGTACACGAGGGTTCCCTCATGGTCCCTGCTGCTGTTGCCCCCTTCCACCTTGGCCCCCTCCTTTGCCCTGGCCTTGTCGACGACAAGGGACGACAGACCGGGTACCGAGTTCGTCATCATCGCTCTCCTCATTCACAGTTGGCTCGTCCCTAAGCCAACACCGCGACAAACGCAGTTTTGCTCTTAATCGTCAATTCCCGCTTCGGTGATTCAGTCTCGGGTCCGATTGGCGCGTTTGTCTCGAGCTAACACTTGGCTTAATTCGCGGTTTTACTCGCCAAGTGACCCGTCACCCCATCGCGATGTCCAGGACGAACTGGTCCGAACCGCAACGAAGCGATTCGAACGTGTACGTCGCATAAAACGCACATAAAACGCCCACGGTTCTTGTACACAGGTGCAGCGAAATAGCTAACCAAGTTCTCGACATTCGTCCCGGTGTTGGCCTCTTTTGACGCTATCGCCGCTTGTGAGTCTCCAGATGTGAACCTCTACGTCGAGAGCTCTCCTCTCCACAATCTTCACGCTTCTCGTCCTATCGTTTGGGGCAAACACGCGAGGCTGAAGAGGGGGCACAAGGGAAAGAGGTAAAAGGATGTGGGAAGGGCGAGAAGAGTGGGAACGAAGAAACTAAAGTGGCGGAGAAGTTGTAAGTGCTGTTTGTTCGAACCCCGGAGGCTCGGTATCCATTCCAAGTTTTAGGTTCTAACATTTCCTGCGAACTTACAACCGAAAACATATTGGGGTACAAACTTCTGAACGACGCTGAAGAGCAAGGGATTTCGGCCTGCAATGCAATGCATGCATAGGTTAGGTCCTCTGTTTTGAAAAGCAGCCAAACAAAAGCACTACAATTTGACGATCACCAATTTCCTTGACGACAAATTGTGGGATTTCCTATTGACGTCATTTGTTTTGAGACCCATGAGATCTACATATAGACGACTCTCGACGGCTATAAATATAAATCCATTCGTGAACCCGCTGAGGAAAAGGGAACAGAAAGACAGTCGCAAGTGAGTGCTGCATTAAGTGCATAGTGTGATTCTCCAGATGCAAATTTGGACGTCAAGGAACCCTCTCCACGCATCTGTGGTTTGTTCGGCGCAAACGCATCCACGAATAGGAGAATAGACGAAGATAGCAGGAAGGGAAGAGTGGGAAACGAGTAGCAAAAGTGGTGGGGTAAAAGAGACCACCTAGTGGGAAACAAATGAACAATCTAAGATCTTCAAACATTGTCCACTCGTCATTTGTTCACTGCTGAAACTGGAAAATCTTCGATTTACGGAATAATTCATTACGAAATTTATAAGACGGAATTATTAAGAAATTGCTTTTAAAAATCAAAAGACAAGCAAGCCGCTATCGGGCTGCTGTCATATGTACACAGTTTGAATCACCACATGCGAACTTTGACGTCGAGTGTCTGTCCTCATAATCTCAACGCTGCTTCTCCGTTTGTTCGTCGTGAAAGCACAACACCGTCGCCGAAGAGTAGTAAAGACAAAGACCGAAAGAGGGGGAAGGTCGAGGCGAGTGAGAAATAAATAAGAAGCGAAAGTGGTGGGGCATGAAAGACCCCATGCCGGAGAACGAAGCAAGCTTCCTTTTCTCAGAAACCGCGATCTTCAGACATTGTCGAATGTTTCACACGACACATTTTTAATCATCAATTTGTGATATAACTCGGGGTTAAAATAAGTACTTTTTCCTAACGACTAAATAAATGAGGCTAAATTCACCTCACCTCGAAATTTTGAAACCAACTTTTTTCCTAAACTAGTCGGCAAGTAGAGCTCAAATTTTGAGAGCACGTGCCGAAGTTAGCTTCCAAAAAAAAAAAAAAAGCGAGGTTAGCTGCGAGCGAGACAGACGCTACACACACTCCACCTCACCTCGCGATTTCAAAACCAATTTATTCCCAAACTACTCGGCGGATTGAGCTGAAATTTTGAGAGAACCTACAGAAGCATGGCAGAATTGCTTTAACCATTGAGCGACGAATTTCCGAGCGGTGTATCGCGTTCAACTATAATATGTACACAGTTTGAATGGCCACATGCGAACTTTGACGCCGAGTGTCCGTCCCCACAATCTCAACGTTACTTCTCCGTTCGCTCAGCGTGAAAGCACAACACAGTTGGCGAAGAGCACCGAAGACGAAGAAGGGAAGAGGGGGAAGGACGCGGCGAGTGGGAAATAAGAAAGTGGTGGGGCAACTGGCCGCCCAGTGGGAGAAGAAGGAAGAGCTTCTACCGCCTCCCCGAAACTATCTTCAGTCACTTTTTCAATCATAAATCATAACCACCAACGAAAATATGTGAAATTCTCTAATTTTGGCATTATTTATTTTCACCTCTACATATAAAGACACTGTAAACAGCGGTGCATACATAAATATATATATATATATATTCGCTCTCCGCGTCTATAAATATATATTCGGCTGCGAAACTGCTAAGGGAAAGGGAAAAGAAGCCAACGGCAACTAAGCTGCAGCAATAAGCGCAGAGCCCCACAACGTTTACGTTTGTATTCACGCGGTTTGTGAGGTTTGCTCGCGCATTTTATTGTTTAGATGCTTATTCGTCGGTTTTACATGTATATATATATGTTTTTTCGGAGTGAAAAATTTTCGTTGTGACCATGATAATACTTGTTTGCGGGAATTACAACGAAACTTTGAATAACCCCAAGGACCATAGCGGAATAATGCTAATTCGTCGGATATTTACTCGCCTCTTCGAGAAACTTGATAATGGAATGATCGCCGGCAAAAGCGCGCGACCAGAGCCACGCACAGCCGCCGATCTTTACACGTGAGAATTTATTCTCTCTACCTGTTTGTTCCCTCTTAACGCTCTCGCTCGGAACGCGCGCTTCGTGTGTGCCCCGCAACTGACGTCATCTCTAATTCACCTTGTCGCCAGTCGAGCCACGAGCGCACACTCGGCGGCGTGCGAGATCGAGACGATCGATACTTGTCGCGTGGATCCGCTTCGCCGGTTACGAATAATCACTGAGATCATTGATTTTTTTGACTGCAGAAAAAATTGCAAAAATTCTACACGTGTGAAAAAAGGAGTGAAAAACTTTTTTTTTTTGTTTCAAAATTAAAATTTACAGGCGGTGCTGATATACAGTGAACTTTTTTTTTTTGCGAAAAAAAAAATATTCATACCAGTGATTAAAAAATCATTTTTCAAAAACAAGTGCTTAATGAATCGTGAAATTTTTTATTTTTAAAAGTTCGTCGATTGTGATTTCGTGGCTAATGGATATACGAGTTTTGTGAAGGATTCATTTTTTAAGAAAAAATAAAATAATAAAAATGGATTCCTGCTTTCCGCCGCTCGCCGCTTTGAGTCTTCGAGACTCGAAAAATAAATCTTCGACGGTGGCTGTGAGAAATCGTCTCAGCAGCGGTGACAATCCGTCCCCGTTGCCCAATGGGAAAAATGGTGGACCAGGAAAAATCGAAATATTGCAGGATTTGGATCTTTACTACATACGACAAATCGCTCACAATTTAAAGGTACACAGCGTTGTATTTTTGAAATACGATCCGAAAATATGGAATATTTAATGAAAAATTTCCAGTATTTGTACGGTAAATTTTGAGTATTTTTTTTTTTTTTTTTCGCAGTCTATTTGCAAGACATTTGTGAATAGTCACGGAATAATCGGACATTACGACTTTGTACAGATAACTCGAAATAGCCTGTGCATAGCTTATGCCATTTCACGTAGACAATACCGTAGCGGAGCTTTATCATGATAAATTTACGAGCAGCTGCATTTCATAACGACGCGGCTGCGCATAATGATTCACAACGGACTTTATCGGCGTTCCTTCATTACCGGGAATCACGGTTCGAGTGGGTTTTACGATTACTCCCTTCTTTACGCACTCTTTTCCGTCAAGATTGTTTTGTTCCATTGTCCACGAATTTTTAAGCGCGGCAATTGAGTTGGAAAAATTGAAAATTTTCAGCGCCTTAAATGACCACCTAATTACAATTACACTTGAGATCCTAAATCGAAAATCTTTTAAAAAATGGCTACCGAAATTTTACAAAAAATTTTCAGATTTTTAGATTTTCAGTCGGTCTGATTTTTTATAATTACATTTTAGGCAATATTTTTTAACTGCAAACAATAAAATCAAAAGAAATAAGATAAATTCGAAGAATTTTTTATTTTTTTTCAAGTCCCCGCAAAAAAAAATTCTCAAAATGCACATCCGGTATCTTCGGTTAAATGTCAGCACTTGAATCGATGTGATTTCGAAAAATCTTGAAGTTGAGCTCTTGGAAATAATGAGCCCCATAAAATGGCCCAGCAAGTGGCACTTTTGTCCCCCACGTGTATTGTTATCGGTACAGGTATTCAGATATTTATTATGGTGTATTATCCTCGCGAGCTGAAACTCGGGAGAGGAGGAGGAGCGTCCGGAACGAAAAAGCAATGAACTGGAAAGGCTTGGAAAAGGTCAGCAGCCGTCGGACTCACGGAGCGCGGCAACTTGCAATTAGCGCTCAACGCTCACTTGAGCGACTGTCCCTCTTGGGAAAACACGAGAGCGCAGCGCAATCTTGTATCCAACCAAGTCCTCGGTTCGAGTAAGACGGGATCTATTGGATGAAAATGTTTCTCTCGGCTGCTTTTCCCATTCGACGTGATCGCTTAGATTTTTTTTATTATAAAAAAAAAAAAAATGAAATTGTGAAAGTTGGGAAATAAAAAATGAGAGCATATCGTTCAATAATAAATTGGGCACATTTTATGCTTGAAATGATATTCTCTGAAATATTTCATTTTTAAAAAAATTGTTTCATAAATTGATTTGGAAAAAAAAAAATTTTATGATGAAATTTCATTTCATATAATCAACAGTCATTCCATTTTTTTCAAATGAAAATGATATCATATCACGTAATTGCAATTTGTTTCATTTTATGAAATACCTTTTATTTATGTGAATTCGAAATGCCAGAGAAAATACGACGGAATAATGATAATAAATATTCGTACCGTTGAATTTCACGATTTCGAGACGGGCTCGTGTATCAGTGAAACGTTTATTCGTGATTCCCATTCAAATATATTCGTCACGGATCGTTTTCGGCTTTGTGACGGCGGCAACGGAGAGGCAGTGAAAGAAAAAAAAAAAAAAAAATGGAGACTCCCACAGGAACCTCAATTTGTCATGCGCCATTGGACTCTTCGACTAAGGTCGTTGAGCAAATGTTTATGCGAATGCGCGCACTTGATCGTGAGGCAACCTTGCCGCTCGTATCGCTCGCTCGTCCTCCAAGTACCTCCCAACCGAGAATATTCCTTCTGCTCATCGATAGCGCTCACTGACCTCTCTCTCTCCCTCTCTCTCTCTCTCTCTCTTGCACGCTTCGTGTCAGCTACAATGTACGGAATGTCTTGAGGCTATAAATTTTCAAAGGCAAAAACGATTGGCAAGACTCGATACATTAAATTGAGAACTCAATGCCTGCATTCAATAGTAACGGAGGCTTTAAAAATACAAAAAAAAAAAATGCAAATAAAAGTTCGCCGGGAGGCCCATCAAAATCATCGAAGTTATCAATAAAAATGTGAATTTTTTGGTAAAACAATTTTTAAAAAATTAATTTTGGTTCCAAGTCAATAAAATGATTTTTTAATTCAATAAAATCGAGAAATTTATTAGAGAAAAATAAATTGCAGATATTCGCTGAATTCCATTTTTTAAATAATCATTATTTATACCTTTTGGCATTGCGCAATTATTTCTGAATATTTGTTGAATCATTTATTTTTACCGAATTTTGAATTTGTATTTTTTTTTTTTGCTGATTTTGGATGAATACAAGTTTCCATTGTGAGCGTGTATACATTGTTAATCGAACAATTAATCGATTAGAAGACTCATTGCCAAGTGTAATTAATTGAAACCGTGTAAAACTCGGTTGCGAAGTCGAGGCACGTTTTCTTCCACTTTACACGTGCGCGCGTCAACGCTGACAATAATATCGTGGAAACGGGAGTAATTATTCGGAGCGCGTAATGCACAGTTTCCCATGTAATGTGTCGAGTAGAGTCGAGCAGCATTGTGTCTACCGTAGACTCTGTATTCTCGGCTGCAAAGGGCAATCCAATTGTTGCAAGTGGCTGCGTCCGTCTGTTCATTCATTTATCTTAATTGCACGTATATACGTTAACAAAAGTATCTCACATTAACCCCATAAGAGCCCATAAGATATTGGACTGAGTACACAACAATATGGGAATTGTGCTTGCATTAAAAATATGATTTATTAAAAAATATTTAAAATACACCAACATTCACTATATTTATAATCAACTCTTTGAGCAAAAAAATTTAATTTATTAATGAGTCACTACAATTTTAATAAATTAAATATATAATTGGTTAAAATTAATTATTTTCTTGCATATTTTCAAATTAATTGTTTATTTGCATTTTTTTTTTTCAAATAAATTATTTATTTAAAAAATTCAGTTCGTCCAATTATTTACTTATGCATGCTTAACAGCAGCACTTCGTTTAGTGCGCGGCTTTATCAAAGAAGTGAGGATCTCGTTCATCATGACTCACTATGCGGGTGCTCCGAAATCCGGTTATGGACTTACAACCCTCGGGACACTATAATCAACCCCGGTTCTCCCTGTCTGACGATCTCTCCTCCCCGGAACGTAGACCCCACACAGATTGATCCTCGAGAATAGAATTCTCGGCCATATATACCGACATAGTGTATACAGGACATTCCACCTCAAATTTATTCGGCCTGGACTCCCGTGGTTATTTATTATTATTATTGTGGTTCAATTCCACCCCAAAAAATAATTGACACTATTTGAAACAATTATTCTATATATTTGCAATTTTTATTTCAATGTCGTTCCTTTGATAAAAATATAAATTTAAATTTTAATGGTCATTTTCAATAAATATATGATAATTTACACGGTTTTTTTTTTATCTTAACAATTACGCGGATGGACTTTTTTTAGAATGTCTTTTAATAATTATGAGAAAATCAAATTTTCCACGGGTAAAAATCTGTCGACTTGAGGTGAAATGGCCCGTATGTAGTGATACTAGACGATGGAATATAGGGTGTACTTCAGTGAGTCCACCATTACCCCTGGAACGGAAACCACGTACGGGAGACCTTATTACATTGAGGACCACGTCGGGAGCATGTCGGCCAGGAATTACATTATATCACAAAATGACCGGAAGCACGAGCTGAGCGATGAAATCTTCGCAAAATGGAGTGGCTGCACATTGGCTTATCGAATAACGCGATACTATTGTTCTTCCGTTTAAATTACCTTCGTTACAAATTAATAAACAATTCCAAACATTTCACGTTTGACATTTGCAGGCAAATTAATTAATTAATTTATTTTCGTATTGGTATAATAAAAAAATAATTTAAAAATTTTATGTTCATCTAACGACCAAGGGCCGTGATCAATTATGCTCCTGTGGTTGCGTGTACGTAATAGGAGTGCATATTATGAATGGATTTTGATTTTTAATCAACCGTGAGCATAATGTTGTGTAAGCACGATGTCTCTTTCGTGTTTTCGTTTATTCCAATTTAATAAACAATTTAATACATTTTACGTTTGACACTTGCAGTCAATTAATTTTTTTTTAATTTTCGTATTGGTATAAAAAAATAATTAAAAAATGTTGTGTTCATCTAACGACCGAGGGCCATGAATGCATATTATGAATGGATTTCTATCTTTAATCAACCGTGAGCATAATGTTGTGCGAGCACGACGTCTCTCTTTCTTCGCGAGGGTATATTCACGGTCTCGTGGCGAACTTCCATATGCACTGGACCACACACGTGCTCTCAGGGTTGTTCGTCAGTGGCTCTCAAACCCGAAATGTCTTAAGCCCTCGTTACCCAATTTTTGCAATATTAAAAAAAAATTATTACAATATTAATTAAAAATGCCCTATTAAAATAAAAAACTCATTTTTACATTTTTCTTAAAATCAAATAATTTCTACAAATTTTTTAAATTTTTATCCTACGAAATTACACAATTATGATACTTGATATTTACTTTATGAGGTTCGAAAATGTAAGATTTTTTAAAAATAAGCCTATCGTCTGCAGAATATTTTTTTAATAATCGCTTTTAAGTGATTCAGACCCCTTAAGACGATAGAGGCGAACGAAATGTTACGTCCCCTTAAACCACGTTTTTTTTTCTTCTCATTTAATTACTTCCATGTGCCTCGAGAATTCGCATTTCGTAGCATTTAGGGCCTCTGCCCTATGAACACACGAAGAGCCGCAAGCAGCTGATGTATTAAAGCGTCGGGACGTTATGAGTTTGCCGGAGTGTTGTAACAAGAATTATGAGCGTACGTGGCCACGCATCCCATTACGCAATTACGTTTAATGCGCCACTGGTCCAGGGATCGAGAGCCCTGGAAACCCGATAGCCACTTCTGGCACCTTCACCGCGTGGGCTTAGCCAAGATCGCCAAGTAAAAGGTTTTTCGATTCCGGGGACTTAAGTCCCTTCGAACCCAACACCAGGCGGTCGTCGATAAGCCTAAAACAAATCCTTCCGGGTTCATTGCAATACACATTGCATTATTCAAACTGTCTTATTATTTATGGTTGCCCTACTAAAAACATCACGTGACCCTTAAACCACAACGGCCAATCACATTGAAGTTTACTCTTGCCGAGATCAAATTTGACAGATCACTGGATCACTAACCAAAAGCTTCTTCAATTTTGTATCGAATACCTTCCATTTTTTTTTACTGGGTTAACACATTTTTTTGGCTCACCAAATTATTTCTTGCCCTAGCAAAAAAAAAAAAAGTTCTGGAATCGTAACAGTATCAAATAATTTTTTTCCTGGCGTGAAAAAGTAAAAAAAAAATTAACAACCATTGCTAACTCAGTTGTCAATGTTTTGTGTCTCCTTAAAGCCAAATCAGGATATCAATTCCAACGACACCCAATTTTCCAAACAAAATAAAATTTCCATCGGCCTTCGTCGAACCTTCAGCCCTGACTTTTATTCGCCAGTGCAGAGAAAATTTTCCGAAAAGTGGAAAATAACCATCAACGTGGAAACTTGGAATTTTTTGCCGGTAGAATAACGAACCGGTCGATAAACATCAAAGACAAAGCTGACGAGATGAAATTAGGCCGTTGGACCAGTTAATCCGAACCCATATTCGCACATCAATGTCTAACCCACTTATTTGTGGCGCTAGTGAAGCCGCTACACGGTTATCACAAATAGCCACGGGCGATTCTGAATATTCGCTGAGTCCGCCATTTTCTTTTTTTTTTTTTTTGCTTCATCATGCGATTACATGCTCGCATACACAACGTCGCCTCAGCGAATCTGCTTCGGTGGGTTGACTGACACCTTCACACTTCTGGACTCTTCGTGGTTGACTTAACCCGATTAACCCAACGACACCCATGAGACCCTGGGTCGCTTAATTCCAGCGACGTTCCTATATTAGGTGTCCTCCTCAAAGTATCATCCGATATGTTTCATGATCGCAGCCTCCATAAGGTCACAAACGGAAACTGGCCAACGAAAAGCGAAGCCCAGTGTTCGCCGTGTAAGAGCCAATATGTCGAAATCTCGGTATTCCTCGTAACGGGTTAACCATTCCCACCCACAGTTAGTTCCTTTCTCGCGTTCACAACCTCGTCAAACGCAAACGAGTGTGGAGAACCAGATATCCAGCAAAAACGTGTAGGCGAACCGGACTCAATGAAAAGAAAGAGTATATCAACGAAGTGAGCCGATATGACGATATTTCCCGAACAAAAGAATCCAATTTCAAAGAAGTCTGTCGAAGAACGGCTGAGAAATCTCGCGTAGAACGTAATTCGTGTCATTTGTGCACAAGTGGGTCGTCGACATCTTGGATTTTGGATAATTCTCGATGCTGAAAATTTTCATGAGCCAATTAACGCTTGGTTGAGTCGTCGATTAGTGTTTTTGGGATGCAGGTACACACAGATTACGGTTGAATTTTAGTCGGCGACAATTTTGGTCAACACTGTCCACAACACAATTGAATTGTGTTCCAGGGAAATGTGAAGGTCCACCAATAATCTCCAACTGTCCTCATTCCTATTCCAGCGATTTTCGTAATTGCATTTCTGGAAAGCTTTGTGTAGCGTTAAACGAATAGCAACTGGGCAGTTCGTAGGGTTAGAGGTGTGGTCAAGGATGAGTGCGTGATATGTGTGTGTGTGTGAGTGCGTGCACAGGTCGTTAAATTAAATTCACTGTATCATTCGACTAGAGTCGGATGTGTCCGTCCGTCGGTACACGTGCTTTCTGGGTCGCTAGGTTTATTTCGGACCAAGTGCTAGCAAAGCAAGCACACGAGGCGTCGTGTATGCATCTCGTCGTCGTCTCTTCTTCCGACGCTTTCCCTGTTGGTTAAGGGACCTGCCGGCACTTCTCTTCAACGGCTCCTCTGACTTCACGCGAGCTGCTTCCTCCCACTTCTACATCTTCCGCAACAACTGCGTAACGTGCACATCTGTACCGGCTGTAATACACACACACACACACACACACACACACAAATACACAGGCACTCATACAGACACAGACAGTAAGATACGCATACACGTTTTCTTACAAACATACATGTTTGTACAAACTCACATAGACGAAGCTCCTGACTCAACGAGAATGGTCTGTTTCCGGCGAAAAGACGCACGAGTGTTTATTGCGCCAGTTAGTTTATGAGGATGGGTCGTGAGGGACACGAATCTGAGTGTAGAGGACGACGACACGCCTCCCCATCGTCTGTAATATCGTTTTTTCTCTTCCCCTTTCGAGTGGCGATGCTCATCTTGGGATGTAGAAGTGAACATCCACTCTCAACACGATTTCGCGTATCCCAATCCGGAGTTCTACTCGTGTGTAGAAATTTACCCGTGCATAACTGTACTTGTGTAGATATGTACACGTGTAGTGTTGTACTTGTGCAGAAATTTACCCGTGTTCAAAATTACAGATGTTCGTAATTACAAAGATTCTGCACGGTACACAGATGTAACGTATCGATTCGTGTAACCGAGGACAGCCTGTTCTCAATCCTTACGATTGGTCGAATCGTTCGTTACCACTCACCGACCAGAAGACAAATAGTCTTCCGTTCGTGACGCCTATTCATGAAGCGCTGCTTCTCGTCGCGACACTGCGAACCTTCTATTTAATTCCGCATACTTCATTCAATTCTGAATCCTTGATTCGCCAATTACCGCGCTAGCTCTGAAACAGTGCACAGTGGCCAATTCGAAACTACCGACTTGGACTATAAAAAGTCCAGATGCGCATAGTCCAAATGGAAATGCCATAAAAAATGTCATTGTTCGCAATGAAAGCTCTGAAATGTCAAGCTTCGATGGAAATTTTTGATCAAAGTTCACAGCGCGATGCAACAAAATGGGACAGACTTGCGACGTTCCACAGATTTTGTTCGGTGCACGAGACGAAGAGGTTGATTTCGTAAGAAATGAGGTGGGGAAACAAGAGGAAAGGGAAAGGGACGAGTGAACCGTGAAGAGAATAGAAGAAACCCGGCTGAAAATGCTGGAACGTTGTTGACGGTCTTCGGGAAGTCTTCTTCTATTTCAAAAGGCCACGACGATGAAACCGAGACGACTGCCGGAGACTCTCTTATTCGGGAACGCCGAGAGAATCCCGGGCCATCACGACTTCCACTCTTCAGCAACTTTCCTTGGTCTTCGTCGCTTGTTACTCCGGGTGCGGGTCGTTCTCGGGTCTCGGAAGGCAACGTGAAGACGATAAGATAGCCCGACACTCGTTGCCGAGAATAATAAGAGGCGAAGAAGTGAAATCCTCGTTACGGGCAAAATTCATCCTCTTCAGCGATGCGACGCCGTGTTTACCTTTTCTTCTTTTTTTTGTTTCTTCACTGACGCGCAACACGGAATAAAGAAATGCTCTTCTTCAAAGGGAGAATACAGTGGCGGACTTTTTATAGGAGTTTTTCATTGTTTTGGGAATATTTCATAACACTTTTTTTTTTTTTAATTCACTGAAGTGTGCAAATATTTAAAAAATTGTGAAAATTGAAAAATTATAAAGAAAAAGAGAATTGCGTTCCTTTTCTGTAAATTTATCGCTTAAATTTTTTTCTTACATTCGGTAGGAAAAAAATGTTGAAACAATTTTTTTTTTAATTTTGTTACTCCTGACTATCCAACTTCCTTAATGAATTTGCGCGACAATTATGAACTCCCAGTGCGCCAGACATTTTGCCTGGTCGAACTTGAGCTTTGGGGCGCATTTATTATTTCTCGCAATTCCAACGAGTGAGCAAGTGAGGAAAATTCATTTCCCGTGGGACTGGAAGAGAGGAAAGCAGGAAACGAAGGAAAAGTAGCGGAGCTGCGGGAGAGCGAGAGGATCAAGGGCGGCAAAGAGCAGCGCGGTACGAGCGGTGACTACGAAGCGAGAGTAAAGTACGCGTGTGCGACGAATGGAAAGGCACGAGAAAAGGAAATGGCATCGGCAAAGCGAGAAACGGGCTTTTTTTTCGTTGGCCGGAAAGAGGCTCGAGGGTCGTTGAGTTTCTCGGATGTATTTTTGGAGAGCGACGAGAAGCCGAGTGCGCGGAAACCCGAGGAGTTGTCAAACCAAACTGCCGGCTACGAATTCTAGTTGTGGTAACTCGCACGCGCTCGGAATCCCGGGCATTCGTCTCCGGAGAAACCTCGACGATTTTCCTCCAGACTTTGCTGCCTCTGGTCTCCGCAAATACAAAGCCCACGATCAAAAAAAAAAAAAAAAAAATTCACGCTTCTAGGACGTTTGCATTTTTTTACCCCATTTCTCTAGGGAGAGAAAAATATTTACATTTTTTAACACCTTCCAGTAGTCGAGACCAAAATACAACGCTTTTATTTGGACGAAGAGACAAAGAAAAAAAATTCAGGATTCCATCACATTTTCATTTTTCAACACTTTACCATAAGAGAGACCGGGGCGAGTTCCAACAGATGGTAAGGTAGAAATCTGTTTTTAAAAAAATCATAAGGAAATTCGAAAAAAACACACATTAGTGGATTCGAGAAGTCGTGAACATGGTGAAAATAACTTTTATAAGAGAATGTGCCACGGCAAAAAAAATAAAAAAAATAAAAACGAAAACGGTAACGTCTCGGCGCCGAGAACTTACGAAAAATGGCATACTCTCGTTTGGACGCTAAACGCGGCGTAACGACGTATTATTTTCCTTGCAATATATGAAGTTCGCTAGTGTCTGAGGGGAACTGGGGGAAAGGAGTCGGAGGGAGGTATACACTTGACTCCGATGACCACCGGTAACGAGTCTTAACGAATCTCATCGCAGCGGAGTACCGCACCGCTTCGTCATAAATTCAACCCTGTCGACTCGAGTATTGTTAGACCGGGGCCGCGAGAAGACCACGTCAATTCGAGTTTCATCGATGCGAATCAACAATCCTTCGGACATGTAACCTCGGAGTCGGACGTGCATATATATATATTAATATATTCGATAGTATCGACACGCGTTGCATCTCACACTTGTAGGCGCAAACGATGATAAACTCGAGAATCGAGACTAAATCGTTTTTAGACTGGTCACATTAAGTAAATTGTATCTTTAAATAAACTCAACAACAATGATGAATAAAATTGTAATAATTGTTTAAAAATAATCTTAATAAATATATAAACTTTTATTTGTTGGAATGAAAAATTGAAAAATTTGTTTTATCGAGTGTATATATGAATAATTTATTTAAAAAAAGTGAGGATAGCGATTGTACAGATTTCCTCAAGTATTCAAGGTCCCAAGTACGGAAACCAAGAGGAACAAGTTGTCCTCGTGCTACTTTACGAGAGGTGCTTCGCAAATCGTCACAAGTGCACTATACTATAAAACGCATCCGCTCTATTACTCAGTTTGCTTTAATGTTTACATTTGAGGCCACAGTTGATAGTTCAGTAACGTCGGAGAAGTGGTTGTTTAAAGTTGCGAATATGTCGTTAAGGTCCCTTTTTGTCGCACCGCAAATCTCGGTGGTAATTGGTAAATTACCATTCCCGAGCGTGTAGAAGCCCAACACGGCACGATATAAATAAATTGTATTGTGGAGCATGACTATTTGATCTAATATCAAAAACATTGCATATTTAGAAATTATTTTAAAATAAAAAAAGACATTTATAACTTCCATAGATAAAAATAAAATTTGGGAAAATTAATATAGTGATTTCAATATTATCATAAGTCAACTCTCATTTGACAAACCATAATAATCATGTATTCTAAAGTCCCTTTATAATGAATGGTGCCATTATTGTCGTGTACCTTTTGAGTCAAGGTTCGTTGACATCTCGGTTATTTTTCAATGAAACAAAGGCGCCCATTGAACAATACAGAGCGAACCTCAAAGAATTATCATCACCTGCTGGCCAAATGTTGATACCTGTAATGTAGCCTTTTGTAGGGGGGCAATAAAACATTGTCTTTTCCGGCCACTCGTTATTTCCTTTGGGTGAAAATCCACATTTTACATTCTACTGCAATAAAACAATCCATTTTGTGGATTTATTGTGCGGAGAATTTTGCAAGTCTGGAGTCACGAGACTTCGGAAATCGATAGTCCGACTACCGCTCGACTAGACAACAATGCAAACGCGGGACAATGGGTAAACGCTTCGTGGATCTCGAGACTCGCTAATGAAAAGGCGTCTGGGAAAACACTCATAAAGCGAACGCTCGTATTTCCGACCGTGTTCCCCGTTTCTGATCCTGACCCTTTTTACCTGGATGCCGCTTTACCTGCAATTTCATTACAATTCTCAACTTTTGTTACAATGTTCACCACAAATTTTCATCACAAATTTCAACACAAATTTTAATTACAAATTTCAACACAAATTTTCATCACAAATTTCAACACAAATTTTCATCACAAATTTCAACACAAATTTTCATCACAAATTTCAACACAAATTTTCATCACAAAATTCGATCTTAGTGTAGTTCTTAGCTTGATGTTGTTATCCAGAACTGGCCCAAAACCGTCCCATTGTTGGGCCAGTGGCGGACGATAACACCATGCCAAGACAATCCTGTATGTTATGGAAGTTCGGAAGAGAAGGTAGGAGGAAAGTGGGGGTGCGTAATGGGTCGATACTCCACGGCGCCAGTCCAAGCCAACCCCACGGCACGTCGAATGGCGGCCGACACGCAGCCACCGATGAAGCCACCCCTCGAGGAAGCTCGCCCACGCAACCTCCCGCAGTTTCACTTCAGTCTAGGCCCGCAGACCGCCACATCCGGGGGTGGTATTACCTCACCGGTTACCCAACGCGCAACCTGTCGAACAATCAACTCCCAGAGTCTCGTGATATTTTTTTCTTATCGTATCTCACAATTTTTTAAATTTTATCCTTTAATTAAAATAAAAATACAGTAATCTCACAAATTGAACCTGCCAATTGTGCTCTTGTGATATTTGTTAATAAATACACATTTCTAAAAAAAAAAGACTGATTACATAAATCATGTCAATTTTATTTACCATTTTTCAACCCTATACATTTTTTTTTATTTCATTATTATTGAATACATGAAAAAATTAAAATATTTCCTCGCGTAATCTTGAATTCTTGAAGACAAACAAATTCATTGAGCACATCGGATTACCAAAAAAAAAAAAGGTCCTTTATCTCAACTTTCACTTTCGCTAAATATGAGATACCGAATGTCGTGGGGACAGTCAAAGATAATTCAAGGATCAGTCATTGGTTGGCCTGATTTGCTTTCATCTCTCCTGACTCATTTTTGGGAAGCCCTCTAAAAGTTGGTGCACCGTGATTGGTTAATGGTTTCTCCCTTCTTTAAGCGGTGACCATTATTTTCTTCACCCTTGTGACCACTCTCTCTCTCTCGGTCCCTTTTCCCTCACTCGCGCACGACGTTCCGAGCGCTCGTTGGTCACTCGAGCGTGATCGACACCACCAAAATATTTTGATTCGCATTATACTTTTAGCCGTACGCGTAACGTCAAACGTGACAATTTACTCGAGTGTCCGAAGCGGTGCGTGGTGGTACGACTTTTTCATTTGAGTTCAAGCAACATTGGAAGCCATGACGCCAACCCTGACCTTGTCGAAGCCCTTGAAGAAGGTAACGAGGATTTGACATTTACGACAAATTATAGATTTTTCTTGTCCTTCGTCAACCGTATTATAATGTCACCTTTATATAAGTAGATAATATCGTGTGTTTATAAATAGAATTAATGCCCTTTCGTTGCGAGTCAGGAAACGTGACATTCAATTTTTGCGAGGATAATACCGGAAAGATTTTATCTTGCGAATTCTACAGTGTTAATTTTCTTTTACTAAGTTACTCAATTTTAAGGAGATAAAATAATAATTATCCAAACGTGTAGAAATTGAACTGTGTAGAGGTGAGTTTGTGTAGACATGGAACCGTGTAGGGACAAATTTGTGTAGAACCGGATAGAAATGAAGCTGTGTAGACATGGAACTGTGTAGAGATGTGATTGTGTAGGCATGGAACTGTGTAGAAATGGGTTTGTGTAGACATGGAATCGTGTAGAATTCAATTTATATATGCATAGAACTATGTAGACACGGAATTGTGCAGAAGTTTGCTGTGTCAAGTAGTCACGTTGTACACACTTACAACCGTGTTGCATTCGTGTGCAATGTCCACACGTAAAAGCAACACGACTACAAGCTCGTAAAAATATCAGCAATGTAAGCAAACACGGGACACAAAGTGTGTATACTCGACAACACGTTTTTTAAAATTCGAGTAAACACACGTTTACAACACGGTTAATTGGCGGACAAAGACCGTAATCCTCAAACTGTGTTTACCAAAGTCACAGATATAATTTTGCAGCGCAATTGGCGGAGCTCCACGTTGAGGGCTCGGGACCGTGTATCTTTCGACGTAGCTGCCTTTCTATTTGGCTTACACGTCGCAGACACGCGGGGCTCTTAGCAGGGCTAACTCAACCTACGCGTCGTCGTTGCCGTAAATAGAAGTCACGCGAATCCCAGTTTCGACTCGATCGAATCCCCGCCGGGGAGACACTTGAGTGTCGACAGAGTGAAATGGCTCTCCGTGTTGCCCAAAGTACACGTTTCTCTTTGTGAACCATTAATAATTGTGAGGCTAAAATTAAAGCCGCTAGCCGCATGCCAATAGTCGCCGTAATTTCAGCACGAAATAAAAAATTTTTTTTGACATAACAGAATAAGAGAAAAAAAAATTAAGATGCAATAATTTTCCAACAAAATTCTACTTTTAATTATAATATTTTTAGAATATAAAAAAGAAGAAGAACTTCTTTTATCTAACTAAAAAATAAAAAGGAATCGAGGCCATTTGTGTTTATTGCAGTTTAATTGATTTAATAATTTGTTATAAATTATTGAATTTACTCTAAAGTCTACAGTCTCTCTTGTGGGTATTTTTGCACAATTTTTTGCGTCTGCGTTTAATGAAAAAAAAATCAACCGTACAATAATTGCCTTCTAATAGAGGCTCGACCGAGCGTATCGCGTCTGGAACATCGGCGCGTGGTAATCGAGTCGATCGCTTCAATCATCGTGCAGTCGTTATTAAATGCTTGAACTCGGGTTATTGCCGATATATCATTACTCCTCGAGGTTCTTGCTTCCACAAGATATTCCGCTGCACTCAATTTATACCGCGTTGCAACTTTATACACGTTACCTTTCTCCATCGATAATTTATTGTTTCAACAAATTGTGTCCCAATGTAAGCCCGAAATCTAATCGGCTAATAAATATATTTTTTTAAACGCCTATAGAAATAATTAATAATTATAATAATAATTTTCACCATTTTCCAAATAAAATAAGTAAAATTCAAGATCGAAAAAATTAATATTTTATTTTAAAAAGATTATTCTCAATTTCAATAATAATAATAATAATATATTATTGGCGTAATTGTGCAAAATAAGTCGTAACTGTTCTATAAAAAAAATTTATGTCACCGATAATTTTTTAAACTTTTGACGAACTTTTGTAACGTCTGAGATACTCGAAAAAAAAAAAAAAAAAAAAAAAAAAATCTCTGAGCCTGGCAAGGCTTTCGACTCACGCGATTCGTCAACCAAGCTGTCGTCGTGTAAAAGGCTTTCACGTTTTTCACTTACTGTCTCGGTGATGGGATTTCTCTGAAGGGTCTTCGGCGTTCGAACGGTTCGTAAGAAGGGCTTAACACAGATCGGCTCGGCGACGTGGATTCTTGACCCAACTTTCAACTCAATCCCCAGCGAATATCGGATAACCGATATCTAGTAGCGAGGCAACTAATTCTTTGGTTGAAATTTTTTACTTTTTCTCTCCTCGGCTCATTCACATTAACGTTTCATTTCGAATTTTATTTATTTTTTAACTAAACACGGGCATTATTTATTTAATAAAAATAAATTTTGCAATATTTTCCGAACCAAATAACCAAAAATGCAAATTAAAATATTAATTTTTCCGAGAAATTGTGAATACATCACGTCAAAAATATTGTTGCTTTTTTTTTTTTTAAACGCCCTGAAATTTAGTGAAAAAATTTTAATCGCCCATTCCAGTTTCGACTCCCACGCAAACGCTATTTTCATTAACACATGTGTGTAGTGTGAAAAATATTTGCAAAGCGGATCTGGTAACTCGAAGACTGAAACCCTGAAGATTGTCATTGTATTGCATAGTCAGGGGTTTCCCTTTCAGGGTCGCTGCCCTCTTCTCTGTCTTCAGCCACAATGCAGACTCGGCTTGGGTTCTCTCGTTGACTTAGCAGCTTGCAAACACACACACGCAAGTCTTCAAGAGAAAACGAGCGTAGCGCACAATGCAACGACGTTAATTCACGCGAGTTCGTTCTCCCGCATCTCGCGGTGCTTTTCGTGGTCGCACTTCTCAAACTTTTGTATTTATAGTACATACGGTGATCACAAATTTCTTCGTCCCACAATCCGCTTAAAAAATTCGTACCCGACAAAATATCAATGTCAAAATATTTTTGCTGAATTAAGCTGTCCAATTAACGAGAACGACAGAATATCCTTAAAAAAAAAAAAAAAACAATTGATACGCCGAAGACAACGAAAAAATTGGTCGGCAAAAATCAGCAGTTGGTTGATTCGACAACCAATTGCGAATGCCACACAATTGATCAATTGCTCCAGCTGGATTTTTGAGTAACCAACTGTCCAATTGGCATTACCAATTAGGGAATGAAAATAACCAACTGGTTATACCAACCAATTTGTTGAAGTAGCCAATCTTTTTTTTTTTTTTTTTTAACTCTTTTATAGAATTTTACAGAAAACAATGGATGAAATCTACCAATTGGAATTTTTTATTTATTGCATTATTATGGATTATTGAAACGTTCAATCTTTTTTTGAAAATTACTTGACGTTATGTGCCATTGTAATTACAAAAAAAAAAAACAACGGCGATACTATCGATAGGCGATTTTATAATCGATTTGCCAGAGTCGGTATCGGTTGTTGTATACCGTATAGTGTATTGTACAATTGCTTGTTGTTGCGCATAACTAGGGGACCAGCACAAGTGCCAAGATTTATCGTTCGTAAAACATAAAACAACGAAATACGTTATGCGGCGATTATTGTGCCCCGTGAAGTTCAACTGGTCGACGAACTCCTTGAATTAGATCCCGACATAACGCGAACCCTCCTGCGGTCGACGCGTACAAAGCTGCCAAGCGTTGCAACTACTATACGGTTCACGGTTTGGCACGGTCAGAAAGTTCCACTTTTAACGATGCTCAAAGGGAAATAAACATATATATTAGGGTGTGTCATTTTTGGGCAATTTTTTTTTTTCGACTCAGAAACAGGTTGTATACTTTCAGGAAGGTAAAATAAGAAGCCTGTAAAAATTTTAGCTCTTAATATTAATATTTAGATGCGCCTCATCGCGAATTTCTATTTCCCATTTAAATAACATGGGAAAAAAAATTTTTCATGTTTGGAATTTTATACGTTGGCAATGGCATATTGTTCGATGGAACGCAACACATATTTTATAGAGAATCGCACGCTCTACAAAAAAGATGTCTTGCATTTTTTCGATAGACATAGCCATTCTGATAATATTTGCGTTCAAAGTTCAAAATATACGAAAATTCATCTTTTTGTTAATATTATAGCGAAACTATTGACTCTATTGAGAATCTTCAATCAACTTTTATGTAAATTATTAAATTTACCATGAAAATTGTCTCATCCATGATTAATTAATATTTATTGGTGAATTGTTCAATGCTGTAGAGACCTGTCTTCTGTCACGAAACTGGTTCTAATGGGCTGATACTTATCATAAATAGTTACAAAAAAAATCGACAAAATACTCACGAAAAATATCTTTCGTTATTTCCATTAATAGTAATAAAAAAATGTTTATGTTTATGTTAAAAATTAACAAAAAGATGAATTTTCGTATATTTTGAACTTTGAACTCAAATATTATCAGAATGGCTATGTCTATCGAAAAAATGCAAGACATCTTTTTTGTAGAGCGTGCGATTCTCTATAAAATATGTGTTGCGTTCCATCGAACAATATGCCATTGCCAACGTATAAAATTCCAAACATGAAAAAATTTTTTTCCCATGTTATTTAAATGGGAAATAGAAATTCGCGATGAGGCGCATCTAAATATTAATATTAAGAGCTAAAATTTTTACAGGCTTCTTATTTTACCTTCCTGAAAGTATACAACCTGTTTCTGAGTCGAAAAAAAAAAATTGCCCAAAAATGACACACCCTAATATATATGTATGCAAAACTTTGTGCAAATTTATTCGTTCTCAAGAAAAATAATTTAAATTTCATAACTGGTGCCATAAAAAATAATATCAATCGAAGTGAACTTTTTATTTTAATTGCGAAAAAAATTAATAAAAAATTGGCGAACAGAGGAGAAAATTTTTTTATGCACAATCTAATATTTGTGGAAATTTTTTGAAAATTTCCTATTTATAAAATTCATTACTTACGCAAGAAAAAAAATGGTGATTCGTAAAACGGGCTTTTTTTCTCGCTGACAATGTCTCGATTCCTATTTCTTCGGATGCACGAGGTGCATAATAAAAATTTGCGATTTCATCAAAGTTAAATCCCAATTAACTGAAAATTGCAAATTTTAAGTTTATCATGTTACAGTGGATCTAACCAGCTAATGAAATTACATTTTTTTGTCGACGTCAATGTTTCTTTTTTTTGAACTCGAGGAAAGTTCATTTTATTGCCGACTGCCAGAAAAATCTGGTATTAAAAATCATTAATACGTTTTTTAATCCATGTAATTGAAAAAAATATTTTTTTTTTGGAAAAAAATTAATTTATTCCCGGCGTTTTTGACTCTCGGTTACAGGATTTTTTTTTTTTTTGAGTGGTAGACGCAATTTTTTTCCTCGCTTCGAAATTCAAGGAGGTGATGATGACTGACGAATGCAAACTCCATTAAAATTCAAAGAGCCCAGCATTGCTGCATCCTGCGTGCGATGCATAAAGCATACTAATTGCGATGTCGCGCATCGTCGAAATGAAAAAAAGTGACCGGGCAAAACTTTCCCGTTAGGTCAACGCGCCGCGAGCATTCCCTTAAAAGTCAAAAAAGGGCGAAGAATTGTCATTCAATGAGTTGTAAGGTATAACCGTATTATTTTTTCTCTATTCTAGAATGGAAAAAAAAATCGAATAACAATGTTCTTACGTTAATGAAAATTATTATTGGAAATTTTTGTTATTAACTTTGTTCGAAAAAAAATTAAAAAAATGAAAAACTAGCAATAAACTTTACTAATAAAATTCCCAATTAAAAAAAAAATTATTTCAACATTCCATAAACCTGTGAAATTTGCAAAATGGACCAAAAAAATTGGGAATTCATGAATAAATTTGATTGCGTGAAATTAATGAAATTAGGAGCCCACGGAAAACAGGCCAATTAAAAATTCAACGAGAGACCAAGAGTGTCGATTGTCTCGCGCGATTTTGACTCGGCGATTATTCGGCTGAGCATAGCATTTTCGAATCCAAGCCACATAGCTTGAGCGAGCGGAGGGTCTGCTGTCGGCAGGTGCCTGTTGAAGACGTTGACGAGTGTGCTGGCCGCGGTTGTCCCGACACTTGCACAAGCTTTTTGCCCCCCTTGTGCTTGGGCGATATAATATGCCGACTGCAGTGCATTCGCTCCGCGTGTGCTGCAGTTTCTCGTGAGAAGTCGAGCAAATTAGTTCGTCGGGAGAGCTCCTCTTCGCTTCCTGGTCTATCTATAACGCATCGCGGGCCATCGCACCGCCACTTTCGTTCAATTGCCCGCTTGGAATGCTCCGACTTAACCCGTTCAGTGACACTTAATGCGTAATTCGACGCCGATTCCCACAAATAATCCTCGATTAAATAAGAATTTTCCAAAAACGTGACATTTTTTTCATCACGTGCGGCTCTGATAATTTTCATCAATTTTTTTCTCAACGGAGAAACGTGACATTTTTTGAATCACGTGCAGCTCTGATAATTTATTTATTTTTCTCTGAGGAGAAATTTCATTTATCGGATTAAAAAATAAAATAAAAAAAAGGTTGAGTTTCGAGCGGAAAAATGAGACTCTTGACAAATATAATCGATCGCACTACGGTGAGCCGGAAATTATTTTTAAAAAATATTTTAATCAATTTATGAATCATAAGAAATTATGGATTTTTTTTTTTACTGGCTCAATAATTAAATGTGAAATGACAAAATTAATTGGGAATTTTTGGTCTTGGTTTTAATCATTTTTTTTTTAATTTCAGGAATACGATCTCGAGCAGAAGATTGAGGTGGAAATAAAAATGAGGGAAGGCTCCGCGAGACTATTAGCCGCCGCTCGTCACAGAGCTCAGAGCCTGGAAGCTGCTAGGGCTCTTCTCACTTCCAACGAACGGATGTCTGCATACATGGCTGAGCTGCAGCGGCGCAAAAAGGAACCAGTTAGCAAGTCCAGGTAAATGAGACTTCAACGTAGACATAATTTTTCCTCTCTCTCTTTTTGCTTAGAATAAATGGAAAATAATTGCTATTTTTTTTTAAATTTTGTCTATGTTAAATCAAGTTTAAAAAAAAAAGGTCGAGTTCTACTCGGAATGCACTATACATTCTCGTTTAAAAAAAAGAAAACGAATTAACGAATTAATTTTTAATTAGGATAATCCAAAATTTATATGAAATATCATTTTTCTCCTTAATATTAAAAATAATAATTTGTACATCTCATAAATAATTAATAAAAAATATTAATATTTTTTCGACAGTTTGCCTGCGAGCACCGCAAGAGTCTCGCTGTCCGAGCTGCGCGTTCCGCTGATGTGGAGGGACTCCGATCACTTCAAAAATCGTGGCGATTACCGTCGATTCGCTGTTTTTTGTTTGGCTCGAGTTGGCACCGAAATTCACGACACAGCTTTGCTCTGCCCTGTTGATCGGGCGCTCACTGACATAAGTTTTCCGGACGTTCTTCTCTTGTAAGTGCATCGCTGAAAAAATTTGATAAGCTCTTTTATTCGTCTCTCTCTACGCTCGCGTGGAATGCAGTTGATAAGCGAACGGAGCAACAATTGTAAAAAATGCTTCTCGTTGATTTGCAGCAACAATGTGCCTGCCGATTTCGAGCTCACCTTGGAAATCTACAGTCACATTCTTCAGGAAGATTTGAGCATCGCCAGCACGCCCCGACGAATAAAACGGACCATTCATTCCTCGATATCAAAAACAGTCGGAAAAAAATTGGCCGCCTCACTCCGCGACGAACTGAACTCCGGAAAAATGTGAGTCAACTTTTTTTTCAAGCATTCAAAAAAAGTTTTCACGTTTTTCATGATTTATTTGAATTTATTTCTAATGCTTTTGGAGAAAAATTGCGAATTTCTGATTTTCTTGCCTTTGATTTTTTAATCATTCACGTATTTCGTTTATTTTATCTTTTTTTTTTCATGAATTCAATTGTTTTTTAATTTAGAAGAATAAGAGTGTTTAGTATGAATTTTTAAAAATTAATTTTCATCGATTAATAATTGATATGTAAAAAAAATTGATATCAATTTATTGAAATTGTTTAGTGGTCCACATTTCGAGCTGATGGCGTCCGCCAGGTTGACCCTGGACGAAACGGACGAGAATATTCACACCCACGACTTGGTCATCAATAATTTAGGTAACGCCGATTTAATCGATTGTATAATGTGATGGGAGTGAATAAACTCGCGGTGGTTTTCAAATTGTTCCGTGTTCCCCCGCAGAAAACAAGCACCATGCTTTGCCACTGTTCGGACATTTTTGTTGCCGACTCGCCGCTCAGCCCGAATGCGTTACGAAAGAAGTTTGCGCTGGAAACGTCAATCTGAATGGCCGGAATTGTTGGGCACGGCTTCAAGGCTTCGCCATCCAGAGTTGGGAGTCTCGGAAGCTCGCGGATGAGGAACAGAGTCCAATTCACAGTGTTCCCATAAATAAGGTCAGCACAAAACAACGTTTTTTCACGTAGCGTGCGTAAAATTCGATTTTACGCACTTTCTTCGGTGTGTCAAATGAATTTTTACGCACGGTTTTCAGAGTGCGATGAAAAAATCGCAAAAAAATATTTTTACCCCATTTCCGGTAACTAGAATAATTGGAATATACTTTTTTTTACAGGAAACATCTATACAACCGTCGAAATCCTCATCGAAAGAATTGCGAATCGTGAACAACGTCGACGGGGCCGAAAAGACGACGACGATCAGGCTGGACTCGAGCGAAGAGGCCCAAAAGTGGCTGAGACAATTAATTTCACACGCCAAAGATCACAGCCGATGGAAACACGCCGCAGAATCAATCCAGGAAGTTCCCTGCGTCGAGAGCGCGAGGAACTCCTTCATCAGCAACAAAAGACAGGGCTCTCTTTACGATGAAACGCCACTGATTGGTTAGTTTATCCTCATTTTCTTCAACTTTTGCAAAATTACCAAAATTACGTCTAAAATTTTTCTATCTATATTACAATATTAATTAATTCATTAGCAAACACGTAAACTCATTTTTACAAAATATATTAAAAGGTTTGGATTTTTACGCGAGAATTTCTGCCACTTTTTATTCATTTTTATCGATTTTTTTGTTGCAGAATCAGTCCAATCAGAATATTCGTCGTCGAGGCCGACGGTCCAAGAGATTTTCGGTCTGACGCCGAGCACGAGTCTCAGCAGTTGCAGCTCGAACAGTCCGCCGAGCCTCCGTTCGCGTTCCTTGAGTACGAGCGGTCCCCGAAAATTGAGTGCGAGTGCACTCAAGTCGCACTGGCCGTTTTCTTCAAAGGGTCACGATTAAAAAAGCGACGAGCGATCAATCGTTTTGGCTCATGAGGAGTCTTCGCGATGCTCGAAATTCAGCGGAACAAAAAAATCGACAGGGACAAAAACGGCGATTTTCGAAAAATCGCGAGTTTCGATCGATTTTCGCTGTGGCGAGGAAAACGCAAGAAAACGAGGGACTAAAAAAAGATCAATGATCGAGTCGAGGTCTTCAAAAAAAAAAGAAAAAAGAAAAAATGGATCGGAATTGTAATTCCTTTTTCTTCGATTCATTTAATGAAGTTTCTTCGACGGAAATTCTCATGAAGACTGAAAAAAACGGAAAAATAAAACGCTGGCAGACCGAATAATTTGTGGCCATATTTGCCGAAGAAAATAAAAATGAAAGTTAAAGAAAGTGTTCGTCCGATCGAACGTAGAAAAATAAAATATATTACTTAGGCTTCGATTTAGATTCGCGAATAATTTCTCGCCGACTTTTCTTTACCCTTTTTCTTTTTCTTTCTTTCTTTTTAACATGTTTAGCACGAATAAATAATGTTTATTTGCGTTAAGCGTTAACATCACATCACACTTAAGGTACGAATTGTGTGATTATTTCAAACGCATCGTTTTCTCGTCGATATATTTTTTTTCGGAATTTCATCAACGCAACGCTATTAATTAAGGGATGATATAATTCATTTGTGATAATTAGTATCGACTTAAACCTGAAAAATCTCATTTTCAAAGATAGACTTCGGCAAGTTTCGTTTGCGACATAAAAAATGTATTTTTTAAATTTATCCCCAAAATTCCGAATACGTTTTTTAATTCGGCACACGCGGAGAAAAGGATTCGGTCAATTTTTCTATTCTGACGAAAATTGTTCGCTAGATTTTTTGTTTTTTTGTTTTTTTCTGAATTATAGTAATTTTATCGGAAAATTGCGTAAAGCTAATAAAATTGCAATTAAAAAACGTTTTCCTTGTTTACAAAAATGACAGTAATTTTGACGAAATCCTTTTCCTCGTGTTCTCTTATTGGGACAAAAGTTGGGCCATTTCGCTGTTCGCGAAAAACATTCCCATTTTCTTTCATAACCCAAAACTAAAGTCGGTGACGTAAACTTTGCTCTCAGTGAACCAACAAAAATTGTACATTAAAAACAATTTTTCACTGATAAAGCGACAAAAAATAACAGAAACGTTTTTTGGAGTGAGCTTTTTCGAGTACGATGCGTAGACGCCATAAATATTTTCTTCCCCAAAAAAATAGTGAACAAGATTGTAAATTTTCTTTAAGATTTCTGTTTTTTTTTTCTTTTTTTTTGGCAAATTTTTGCGATTACCTATCGAATATTTTTTGCAATTTATTTCCAGTCAACTTAGAATACTCTGAATTTATTTTCGATAATCACACATTGGAGAAATTTGCTTTACTTTTTTTTTTCTATCGTTAGAAAGCACAGAAAAGAAGATAATTTTGATGAAGTATTTAGAAGAATGTGAAGAGGCCATTGGCAATTTAGTTTGAATGAATAAGTGCAGAAGCGTGTATAAACGATTTAATAATTAGTAATCGAAGATATATTATATATACATATACATATTATTATCGATATTATCATTACGACATTACTGCCACATTTTCTTTCTAGATATTATAATCGATACGGAAAGTATAAGATTTACCAATGTCATTAATTCATCATCTATATTATATATATATATATATATATATATATATGTATATGTCTATTAAACGCAGAGTATTTATACATTGAGTTGTTTATTTTATTATTTCATCAATTGCAGGATCTTCGATTTAACATCAATAATAAAAATATGGTTTAACAGTTTCGAAATAATTGGGGCGAAATATAAAAAATATTTCAGGTCCTCCGAAAAAAATCTCGTTTCGTGCCTTTCAGATCTGAATTGATAATTCACGCGAAATAATCGTTTTAAAGGCCTTTAAAATTGTGTTTTTTTTTTTTTCTCAAGCCATTCTGTCGTACTAAATTTTTCGAGGCAACGATTTTTTTTTATTTTTGCTTCGGCAAAGTTGCACTTAAACTTATGAGCACAGCGATGACTGTGAATCCTTGAGCTACAACACGAGCGCGCATCATGTACTGCGACATCATAGATCGACCCTTCACGAAGTTGTAAATCCCATAAGTAAGTGCAGCGACAGTGCAACCGCAACCTGTGAATAATACGGATTTTTTTTTTTTTTTTTCATAATTATTTTTAGTAATATGACGAAAAATGCGAATTACAGTCGCAGTGTTTAATAATTGTTGGGAAAAAATGGCGATTTGTAAACGTTGCAATTGCAACCTGTTAATTGTACAGTCAATTTTCTTAAATAAAAAATAAATAAGTTGAGATGATTATATTAAATATTATGACAAAAAATAATGGGGGTTTTTAAAAAAATGGTAAATGTGACCTCACGATTAACAGCCAATTAGCGGATAAGCAATTTTTTTTATAATCCTCATTTGTGCTGTTTATAGCATGTAAAAAATAAGTGGCTCTAAAAAAATGGCAAATGTGGCCTGCGATCAACAGACAATTACCAGATAAGCGATTTTTTTAATGACTCTCATTTTTGTGCAATTAATCTCATGATATATGTAATACCCTTCGGGTGATAACATTTTTTAAATCTCAGTGCAATGATATTTCATTTACAAATTCGAATGACTCAATATCCAATTCACAATTAAGCCCCAAAATTATCAACATTTTTAGATAATTTAATTTCCTCAATTGTGAACAATAAACAAACATTTTTCAAATAAAAATTGAAAATCATCCCAATTGTCAAATCACCAACTTAACAAAATTTTCAACCAAATAGGACACTCAAGTTCAAAAATAAATTGACCTTGAAATAAGCTTTATATAAAGTCACGAGTTGTTCACGAGTACGTACGAACAAAATATACCTTTTTTCGGGTTTTCAAAAAACGCCGCTAGGTTTTCAAAAAAAAAAGCCTCAAATTACCGGAAGTTGGACTTTCGGTGAAAAGTACCGTAAGAATTTGCAATGGACAAAACGATTTTTTTTTTTCAGCAAAGTTGCTTATACTTGTGTTTAGCGGTAATATAACAAATTAAGTGCGCTACTTTTGGAAAATGTGATGTTTTGGTGAGGTAGTTTAGGTTATTTAGAGGTTATATTCACCGATTGGGATAAACGGATTTTCCTTGAACTTGCGCAAAGCTTTTTCCTGGACAGTCTCGACGACAATCACCTCGTCCATGTCCTTCCTCAACTTCACCCAGTCGAGATCCTCCTGTCGCACCGCGTTAGCCGACATCTTCAGGATATTCCTCTTCAGGATCAACAACAACAGCGAATTTCAGTGCCGTGTGAAGTGACATAACGAAACCACGCTTGTGGCGCTTTTTCCGCGACGAAACGGCGGCTACCAAAGCGACGTCCGTGCGCAACTCGTTTTGGCATATGGGACGTTCCATGTCAACTCGACCTCACGGATTTTTATTTTTTTTTCTTGAATAAGAATAATTTTTATGAATTAATTGAAAACAATTTATTTAGAAGAAATTTATTTTTATATTGAGTCGTAATTAAAAAAATTGACAAAATTATTTATTAATTAATTCTGCATGAAATATCGATATTTTTCAACTTGGACATTGTAAAGAACATTTTTTTCGTTAAAATCGAGAAGAGGAATTTTTTTTAGCCGCAGAAAATGGCCTGACATAGTTATTGGCGGCATATGGGACGTTCCATGTCAACTCGATTTTTTGGGTGAAATGGGCAATTTTTTTTCGAAAATAATATTTTCATATGTACTATTTTTTTTCAAAGCGTTTGTATTTTTGTATTACAAACTAAATTTAATTCAAACTAAATTAAGGTTTAATGAAATTTGAATCTACGTAGTTTAGTCCTAGGATAATATGGGGAAGGAAGTTCATCAATTGGTGCGGTATCCGGTGTACCTTGCATTTATCATGAACCTCCCCGACTTTGCATTTATTATGAACCTCTCCATTGTTCTACCTGAGTTAACGCCAAAGGATTAAGCACCTTAAAGGTATTATCACGCTTACGTGCCCTCGTAAAACAGCGATTCAATAAGAATTTTAAGTTGGAATAAGTCCGCAATTCCGGAGAATTCCAAAGCTTGCAATTAGAGGCTTATAAATATTGACACCTGCTATTTCACCTGTTAACCCATTTAATTTACCTTCGTACCTTTACTTTTACCAACGTAATTAATACCTGTTGCGATAAAATTATTTCCATGAGCTAGAACGTGTATAAAATTTTTTAAATATTCAAAATGACCTTGTTTATTTATCAAATTTATTAATAACAATTTTTTAATCGAAACTTCATCACGACAAAAAAAATATCAACATTTTATTCATTAATTTACTAAATATCTAAAATAATAACAATATTTTGAGCTTGCAACAAATCGATGTTCTGATTCAACCTTTTTTTTTTTTTGTTTAGGCTATTTGTTTGTATATATCAACAAATGCAATAAAGGATTTTCCATCGTTATTTGTTTTCCCAGGATACGTTGTTTAGCTTTTTACGTAGACTCTTTATTCGTCCTTTCTCCTGGAAATTCTTTCTCCCGTGAGAGCCACGGTCTTTTTCCGCAGCCGGTCTTTCCTAATGCACTACCGTATCGCATTACCGTAAGCGCGCGGAAAAACTGTGAGAATTCTGACCGATATAATCTGCCGTATTTTACTGAGATTTTAGCAATGAGAAGACCAAAAAGGTAAATAAAAATTGCGGAAACCCTCGGCAATACATTTTGTGATATTCAACCGAGTTTTTGCAATATGAAAAATAAAAGTTAAAAAAAAATTGCGGTCAACTTTTGTCATATACCGAGAGAATTTTTTTTTTAAATTTATTTGCAATTTTGGTGCGTCTAATTAAATATTTCGCTCCGTGTATGTACCTGATAGCTAATTAAGGGCTTTGAGGGCTGCACTAGATTAAATTGCCTATTGATTATTTTACACTGTTTGGAAAGCTGCGCTTTGAGGGAGTCAAGATTGATCGACATACATCATAATATAGTTTGCTTTGTAAGTGGTTTCCAATAATAATTAGGCAATTTGGAGTTGCGAAGGATCGTCGAAGGGATTTTGCAGGGTATTTGTTACATTGAATGTTTTATTTAAGTATTTTATCACGAGGGCTATATTTTTTAATGTGTAGTCTGAAATAATTAAAAGTATCTCATTAGAGCGAGTGAATAAAAAAGGGGGGAGATTAACGTTTTCTTGAAAAAAAAAAAACTAAACCAATGAAACTTCCGGTTGGGAATGTAAGTATTCTCATTTTAGGAAACCGCGAAAACCACACACCATCTGCACATCCGCCACGGTAATATATTTAACTGTGTTTCAACGAAAAGACAATGCCACAGTCGCGGTGTCGTCGACTAAAAAATTTATTGCACTATTTTATACATTATATCGATATCCAACCCGGTGAAGGTAATTAATTGATCATTGTCAGCACAAATTTGCCCAAAAATAATGCTTATAAAGTATGCTGAATATTTTGCGATTATTGATTGGGCATAGAGAAAAAATGCATAGCATAGCATTGCACAGAGAGGCACCGCAGCGCACCGCAGCGCACCGCAGCGCACCGCAGCATACCACACCGCAGCGCACAGCGGAGTACAGCGCACCGCAGCGCACCGCAGCGCACAGCGGAGCACAGCGGAGCACAGTGAAGCACAGCGAAGCACAGCGGAGCACAGTGAATCACAGCGAAGCACAGCGGAGCACAGCGAAGCACAACAAATCATAGCGAAACCTAGCCTCATCTAGTTAGTATAGTACGTTCTCATTCGCATTCCTAGATTCGATTGTTAGAGGATTCGATATCAATAATTGTGCCCCATCTGTACAGTTTTAACTGCGCTGCACTCGGACAGATTTCTTCCATGCAAAACACCCTTTTTTTATTATCTTCGAGCTGTAGGGAGCATATAACGCATTTACAGGACAATGCCATTTTGCATGTGGACGGGGAACGCGCATCGAGAAATTCAACGGACCGCACACATCATTGGGAGAGCAGTTTCGTCTGCTTCGGGAACCTGTACCTGTCAGTCCTTTAATCCGGGCATGCGCCACAAGCGTCACAGGAAACTGAGTTTGCCTCGTGGACTTTTTGTTTTCTTTTATCGGCTTATACTTCTATCTTTTCTTCATTTCGCTTTAACGCTGAGCGAGGGCGACAGCTTCGTATTGAACGTGTACATTTACCCCTTTCGCTTTGAAGTTCTCGTTAAATTCAATTACCCGATAGCTGGTAATTCAATCGGAAAAACTTACACTTAGAAAATCACTTTAATCACCGGAATTAGCGGTTGCGGGTGAAGGGAAAAATAATACTTGGATGATGAAAAGTAATACTTTCGGACTCCTTTGATATAATTATGAGTTTCGAAAAATTCACTATTTTTTTATTCACTATGAAAAATTATTTTGTTTAATCAAAGAAATATTCGCTTTACAACCCGAAGCAATTTATTCAGTTCAGTGGAGCGATTTTTCCCCCGATCAAAATACATTATTAATAATTATCGACGAACATATTTTCCAATCATTGGACTTAGTAATTTCAGCTCAAATGGGTTTTAGTTTAAGCACAGAGAACACAATGCGATATTTGTAACATTGTCCAATTTTTGTAACATTATCGTAAAAAAATTACATTCCACAAATTGCAAGATGAAAAAAGAAAAAAGTAAGGATTACACGGTAAGCAGATTCGTAAAGAGTAACATGTTGATAACTCAAATTTCCATCACGTAGTTGGTCGCTGGAAAAACTAAAAAAAAAACTTCATTTAATTAGCACGTTATTTTCTACCTACTCTTCTGCTGTTTCACAGCAAATACTATTATTGGCATGCATCCGTCTCCGTCCAACTAACACGATTTCCTGCAGCACGTGCCAACAACTGTACCCCAACGAACGACTGTGCTGCCACAGCTCGAAGGAAGAGGAATCGCTGAACCTGAGGTTCCACGCCACGAAGGGGCGACACATACACACACACCCACACACACACGGGGGATGCACATCGCATCGCACCAAGTCGCCTCTAGAGGGGGATGTTGTGTTCGGGAGCGACCGGAATTGCTCGTAACCCGAGACAAAGACTCACGAAGCTCTGAAGAGGGAAAGAGAGAGACATCAACGCAATGGCAGTCGGCCTCCGAAGGAACAGGAGCGGACTTCGAGCCTCAGTCGCCCCTGACTCGAGAGACAGCGACACTTTTCTCGCCCCACCTCGAAATTTCAAACCCCATTTTTTCCCTACCTGCTCGGCAGATATCGCTCAAATTTCGAAAGAACGTGCTTAAGTATGGCACAAATGGGCTGACCTCCTGGCTAGCGGAAATTCCGAGCCGTTTGCCCAGGAGAACCGAAAAACAAAGGGTGAGGTTAGCTCTCCGGACAGTGGCGCTTCCACCACCTCGACATTTCAAAACCTCCTTATTCCAAAACTACTCAACCGATCGAGCTCAAATTTGGAGAGAATCTGCGGGAGGATGGCAGAAATGGGCTAAGCTTGTAGTTCCTCGAAAATCAAGGCCGTTTGTCCGGCAGATCCGGAAAATGAGAGGTGAAGTTCACTGTCAAGAGCCAGCGGCACGTTCCCACCTCACCTCAACATTACAAAATCGATTTATTCCTAAACTACTCGGCAGATCGAGCCCAAATTTTGTGGATCCTGACCCAACGTCGCGCAGCTAGGCTCAAGGCTATCGGTGCGTACGCCCCTGGTGGAGGAGAAACGAGTGAGCGAACTGGCGAACGGCGGGAGAATATGAAGCAACGAGAGTGAGAGCGAGACTGACGGAGTAAGGTCGTCGTGTGAGCGGTGGTGGAGGGTTACCATCGAGCGATGGCGGGGCGTTCTGGTGGAGGGAAGAGGCTGACCTGCTCGGCAGTCTCGTTGATCTGGCGCTAGGCAGTGTGCCGCGGTGACGTGACCATGGCAGTAGTCGTTATTGTCGCACGGTGCATTATTGCGATCAGCTGATCGACTAACTAACAAAAGGACGACTACTGCCAAACGCCGTATGACTTATGTCACTATTTTACCGCGCATACTAAATAATCCAAACGGCAAAACGACGATTTAAAAACAACAATGTTTTTCGGATCTTTTTGTTGTTGTTGTTGTTGATTTTTTCGTTGCTTTTTATTATTGTTTTTTGTTCCTGTGAATATAACAGCGAGAAAAAAATATATATTTCTTGGTTATCATCGAGATTCACTCTCTGACCTGGGTGAATGTTTAATAGGCTTTATTTATTGACTTTCACCTGTATCGCTGAATTATTATTATTATTATTTTTTTTTTTTCCCCGCTAATGTCCGATCTGTGGCTGTGCTTCATACTCGTTTGTGTACATGTGCGCGGGTGCAACGGAGTGCGTGATATTCGCAAGTAAAGTGAATAGATAGATGTGTTGCAATCATGCCAGCGAGGAAGTACAGAAGGGATACGAGTGAAGTGAGCTGCTGTCTCAAATATGTGATCTTTGGATTTAACGTCTTGTTTTGGGTGAGTTGACATTTTTCGATCACTCATTTTAATCTATTTTCAATAAATTGTATTTTTTATTTTTCAATCACTATTTTGCATACTAAATGTTATTGTTATGCATTAAGTTGCTTTTTACAAAAATCCATTTACATCCACGATACATAAATAATTAAGTGAGCCAAAAAAAAATTCTCCAAGTGCCTGCAAGTAATAAATACCACGTTTCATTTTTTAAATATGTTTTACACAATTTCAAGATACGAAAATAATTGAGTAAATAAAAACACACGGTATTTTTTTTTTTTTTTTTTCATAGAAAAATAATGAAATAAAAAACACACATATACTCCGCAAGTAGTAAAAACAATTATTAGTCCGCCAGGTAAACAATAAATTTGTTTTTTATTATTTTTTTTATCTCATGGTGGGACATAGAAAAATAATAAAGTAAGTAAGAAACACGAGTTGCCATGGAATTGGTCCTCCATTCGTTACGTTTGACAATAAAAAATATTTATCACTTTCTGTTGCTGGGAAAATGCAGTGCTCTTCGTGTACGATATTCCCTTATAAAACGCGAGTGCTTGACTATTGTATGTGAATACAAGCACCATGTGTTTTCAGCGTCGGTCTGTTTATTGCCTGCGCTATGCCAACGCTGCGTATACATTACTTCGGCTTCGGTGAAATAACCTGAAGTATAAAGTAACTTCCGGGCTCGCGGATGGAAAAGCGTTTCGCGAAACTCCTGATTGATTTTTATTCCACATCCACATGTGCGCCCTTATTTATGTATAACCAGTTTTATGTCGTGAGAGAAAAAAATTTCCTGAAATTTATGATCGCGAACGCCTTGATTAATTTTTGCCTTCGGATATTATATTTTTATTTCAATTATTTCAGCTGCGAGAATTTTATTTTTTCACTACAAAAAAAAATATAAAATTATGAATAATTAAATTCAGGAGAATAAAAACGAAATGATTTTCTGCATCTGTTGAAATTATTGGGAGTTAGAAAATTTTTTTAATATTTCATTAATTCATCATTAATATCTCATGAAAAATCATTAAAAATTAATATTATGCTGTACTTAAATTTTTGATCGATTCGTTAATATCATTTATCGCCTCGAAATCAATGAAATCAATCAGGAAATAAAAATTGGCAATTTATGTATGCTACTTACACGGGAATTCACGATTATTCCATAAATCATCGGAAACCCAGACAATCGAATTAGCTCGAAGTTAACCTTCCGCGAGTCGCTATATGGGTTTGTTTGCCATTTGTCATTACCGAGACACGCATACTCGGGTTTGGATCATCTGTGCGGGCTTGTACGACGCACATATGTCGAGATCGGCAATTAGCATGATTGGCAAAACACTCGACTAACTCGCGAACGCACGTACACCACGGGCTCAGTTTAATTAGTAGTAGTTATAAAGGGGTTCGCGAGTAAACGCTGGATTTTCCTCCGAGTTAACGAGGACGTGGGCGACGCTTGACATTCCACGGTCTACCGTTAGTCCCTTTAGCAACTTATCGTCACTTACGATAACTTTCGACTCGGCTTTTATTCTTCTGGAAACATTGGAATTACCTTCAAGAGTCTGACGATTAATTAACTATATATACACCTTGGTGACATTCTTAAAAAATGAATAAGTTAATTGTTTAACAGGCAACTTCCGGTTGTATTGAAAAAAAAATATCTTATGCTACAAAAAAAAAAAAATGTTTTAGAATTTTTTGGAATCCCGAATTAATTTTCAATAAATTCCTCATTTATTCATTCGCCAAAAAAAATTTAATTATTTTTCTCGATTTTTTTCCGAAGGGAAAAAAACGGATTTTCCGGTTTTCGTTATTGCCATTATTGACCAGACTTCGGAAATATCGGAAAAAAAATTATTTACAAAATATTCAGGAAGCCCGTGGATTAATAAAACAAAAAATTAATACGAAAATAAAAACGGGATAAAATCGCCTCGGGCACAACACAAACACTTCGTTCTTATTTTCATAATCTTCATATACATATATATATACATTCACATATGTACATATATATATTTATTTCTGTATTCCTTGATATTCTCTGGCCTATTTTCCCCTCTCACATTTTACATTTTACTTCACTGTGGGTTTCGAGCTTTATAATAATAACGCACCTGGCGGAAACTTGCGCGACGAGCTGGAACAAAAACCATTGGATTATCCAGTTTAAAAAAATATATATTTTTTTTAAGCGTGCACGCAAGCAAAATATACATACGCAACAAATCACTCACGGTTTTGTGTTCAATTTCGTCCGTGTATTGGAAAAAAATATAAATATGTATATGTATATATATGAATATATATGAATAAAAATATATATCGTACCGTGGTTTTTACGTAACTCGATACCGAATCTCAATTTCACGGTTGTGAGCGCATAACGTGCGTAACAAGGTAACTATGAATTCAGAGCGAAAAAAAAAAAATTCCATCATCGCTTAATCTAAAATTGCTTCGACTCTACAATGATAAATATCGATTTTCCCAAGCGATGTATTAATAATAATCAATAACTTTCCTTCCTTGATTTGCAGGACATTTTTGTAATGTCTGAAAAAAAAATTTGTAAAATTCAAATCAATTAATATTTGTTAAGATATAAATAATGAATAAACAGGCAACATTTTGTTCTCGTTGATCTAACAGAACATTTTTTTTTTGCAAGAAATTAAAAAAAAATAGAAAATCCACTAATTTTTTTTTGCAAAATTAGCATGATTTTTTTCTAAATGTTTAGTTTTTTGAAATTATCATTGTTTATTAGAATAAAAAAATTTATTGCAACTCTTTCTTATGTTTGATGGTAATATGCAAAAAATCGAAATGTATCGTTAAAATTGATGATATTAATCGTTAATAAATCGAAGAGGAATGATAAATTTTGAAAGAGTGAGTTTTGCAACTCTCTGAAGTGTCAACTGGTGAAATTTATTTTTCTCTCTGACTCAGTCCCCTTGAATAAAAGCAATACGGAGCCTATGCAATCGTTATGTGTCAAGGCGTCTCAAAATGGTACCCATTTTTCTCCGTATCAGGATCTCAAGTCGACAGCGTAGGCGTCGGAACCAACAGGGCGATACACTATATACTGTTCTTCATGAAAACGTCAGGGTGCTTCTTCATCTACTGCTTCGTCTCCTCTTCTTGCGTCATTCGTCTTCTACTCTTCTTCTTCTTCTTCTTCTTCTTCGCACATCATTCTTTTTTCCTCTGTTACTCGAGGCAATGTTTCCATTTCTCTCTCTCTCTCTTTCTCTTTCTGGTCAAGATGCCTTTGAGGAATCTCATTATAAAAGTTGCCCCTGAAACCGGTTTGCATCTTCTGCGCTTGCCATTTGGCCGATAGGCGATCGGTGCAAGAGTTTGCCACCGATTTCGTCCCGAAAATCGGCAAGAATGGCCCCCGAAAAAAATATGTGCCTTGAAAAAAAAAAATTAGCCCCAGAAAACATATTTTCAAAAAAACAAATATCCCCCCAAAAAATACCTTCGAAATAAAAAATATTCGCAGACAAAATATCTTGAAAAAAAAAAAAAAAAATCCCCCGAAGAAATAGCGTCGAAAAAAAGAAAAATATCCGCAAAATATCTTGGTAAAAAAAAATATCCCAGAGAAAAAATATATTCGACAAAAAAAATATCCATGGGAAGAAAACACCTGCGAAAAAATACTGCATTACATCAAATTTTTACCATTTTCTCTGTCGATTCGTTTCGACAAAGTCCACATTGAAAAGTTGAATGAAAAAAAAAAAAAAAAAAGTTTAAAAAAGCGACATATTATACGAAGAGCTGGAAATACGAAAATGTCCATTTCTTTCTTCGATACCGAATTTATTGGCTGGAAGCACTTTTAGTACTCTGATCGATTACGCGAGAGGGACGCCATGATGTGTCATTAATTTCCCATCGACTTACCGGCAGCCAGTTTCCATTATTAGCTCTCAGAGCTGACGCAGTGTGCACTTTCCGATAATTGGTCGTGTAGCGCACTGGTGAACGTGACAGTATCTATCTATTCCTCATTCGATTCGTCGCCTTGAGCTCCGAATGCACTTAACCCTGAAAACTCATAGTCAGAGCTTTCGAGCTTCGTTTACCACACTCAAAACTAAATGGACCAATTTCATCTTAAGCATCATCGAGGGTTGATGCCTTGCTTAAGTTTGGCACATCACTTTAATCCACTCTTACATAATTACAAGTACATTTTTTTTTTCAGAAGAAAAAAGCAATGTATTGGCAAGTTTCTTCTCGCTAAAAAAATTATACATTAAATATGTTATTATTTTAGCTAACTAATATAATTTTCACTATCATTTGTGTATGAATTTTATCATATATAAAAAAAAAAATTGAAAAAATATTTTTTAACACTGAATTTCAAGAGCATACAATTATTGTTCAGATTCAATCAACAGCTTTGTTTAATCTGGATAATAATGACATACTTTGCTGTTTTTAGAGAGAGTTACTTTTATTTTGGATACAAATGAGTCACGAAATGCATTTTCTTGTGGCCAATGGTACTGTCGTCATCGGTGCCCACTCAGCAAGTGTATCCGGGTAGACTCGGGAATATTGGAGGGAGGAAATAGCGGTCACTCGTTTTTTGTGCAAGGTCATCGAACGAATGTTCCTTTCTTCGGCGAGGCTCCAACGCTGCTCACGTAGTTTTGTGGGCGGTATCGTTTCACCGTGTAGCCCACAAAAACTACGTTTGTACCGCTTGCACGTTGAGGTGTTCGCCACTAAAAAAAATCTCATCGGGAGAAAGACCACAAAAAATAGAACACGATGGACAAATGTTCAGGCATCTTGAAGTTAATAGATAAATATTTTTGTCCATAAACAACGAATTGCTTGCGGAAAAATGATATTCCGATTTTTCTAAACGATGAGAATGACGAATGGAGATTCGACGAAATAGATTTTCGGGTAAATGTCTTTTCGGCAAAATGGCTTTTCGGCAAAATGGCTTTTCGGCAAAATGGCTTTTCGGCAAAATGGCTTTTCGGCAAAATGGCTTTTCGGCAAAATGACTTTTCGGCAAAATGGCTTTTCGGCAAAATGACTTTTCGGCAAAATGACTTTTGGGCAAAATGGCTTTTCGGCGAAATAGCTTTTCGGCAAAATGTCTTTTCGGCAAAATGTCTTTTCGGCAAAATATCTTTTCGGCAAAATGTCTTTTCGGCAAAATGTCTTTTCTGCAAAATATCTTTTCGGCTAAATGTCTTTTCGGCAAAATATCTTTTCGGTAAAATATCGTTTCGGCAAAATCTCCATTCAGAACATTATCCTAAATGTATCCATAGAATACGAAAAAACAGCCTGGGCAATTAAAGAGTGACTGACGAATGGTCTAAATGGCCTTTGACGTTACGAACTTTTGGCAACTCAACCGCTCGGTATCATTACGTTCGACGAAAATTACGTATTTCCAATGGAAATTTAACATTGAATCTTAGCCTCGTTTTATTTCCCCGAACTTCCGATTGAACTCGGTACATCAAAGCACAGTCTTCATGGCTGTCCGGCCATCGGAATCGGCAACATTACCGAGTGGAGAAACATTCCCTCGGTACTTCTCACGAACTCGGTCCATGGAACCTCGTGGAGTCGAGTGACCGTCGACGTTTTCTTCCTTTGCCGTCGCCCAGCGCAATCGAGAGTTCGTTCTTTCGCTGCTCTCGCTACGCAGAAACTCACTTTCAATTATTTGTCACTCTCTCTCTTTCTCTCTCGCTTTGGTGCTACCTCTCGAGTGCACCTGATGCGTTCCACGAGTTCTGTGTTTAATCGAATTATACCGCAGCGCTCGTTCATGGAACGAGCCATGTTCTACCATTTCTCTTCCTCTCTCGCGGCTTTTTCATGGTATTTCCCGCTTCTTCGTCGTCGCATCCCTGGACCCTTCCATCCTGGAGTTTTTCACCCACGAGCAAAGTTGTCTCTCGTTTCTCACACAAAGCCCTGGGAAAAAAAATGGCCCTTTTCCGCCCCCTTCGAAATACTGGATCATTGTACTTGCATTGTTGGCATTTGGCATAATATAAATAAAATAAATAAAAGTATGAAGTTTGTCCAAAAAAAAAAAAAAATGAAGGTCAAGATGAAAGCTCCTAAAACAAGTACTTATCATTTTTGTGAAAACACTTGGAATTAATGGACCGGTGAATTTGCCAATGAATGGTCGCTGTATCTCATGGAGATGGGCCAGCGTATTTCGCAAGTTCTCGTGCCTGGTTCCCCACCTATTCAATCCTTCTTCAGACAAGAAAGCAGCCGGGCAAGCTCCTCCGCAAGTTCACCAAGTTGCCGAGGCGGAGGACGTAGGTGTACCGACGAGGAAATGCTTCGCCAAGAGGGAATTCTATGGGCTTTTGAGGCGTTTAAATCATGAGGAGTGGCTGGACCCATGAAGCGAAACCTCTAACGAGCTGAAAGGCAAACCAACATCAAAGCTTCTGAGCTTGCGCCCGGACAACAGTATTCTTCCGAGTGACAAAGCGAGCTTGAAGCCATCGGTGTTGCACTTCTTCAGCAATACTCCAACATCACCGCACACTGAGGCAAATTGATAATTGAATCCACTGAATTTTCAAATCAACGAAATCATTGAAAAATATTCAAATTAATTCTTTATTTAATAATAATTAAGCAAATCCTTTATTTAAAAATATTGAGGAAAATTATTTATTTGAAAATATTTGAAGTAAATTATTTATGGAAAATACGACTTTTTGAGTTAAACATTTTTTTCGAATTAATTTTTTTTTTTTTTTTTTTCGCTCGGTTGTAGAAGATGCAAAATAAGTGGAGACCGAGGAATTTGTAAGAAGATTGCGAATAATTACCGTGCAAGTGTAGAGTCGCGGGTAGACTTAGTATAATCAGGGGTAAGAGACTCTATTTTCCTACACTGCGCTGGCAATAAGACATTTTTTGTACCGGCGGGCGCTTTGTCTCAATTCTTTGATGTTCTCTGAGCCGGAAGTAACGCAGTTTAACCTTCCGAGTGAAGTAAACGATACAGTTATTGGCCTCCCAATAATCCCAGTCTACCCTGCGAGAGGACCAAGGATATAAGCTCCACCAGGACACGTTTTTATTACAAGGACTGCCAACGTGAGTCGGGTGACCAACAATAGTATCCCCAACTTTACTAGCATTAAAGACATGCTCGCATACGTAAACATAAATGAATATGCTGAGTAAAGTCTCCGCAACAAAATAGCCAATATTATTTCCAGAAAAATGTGGCTAACATTCGCAACATTAGCATTCTAATATAATTTTATTAGAAAACCTTTTATGTCATTTTTAGTGCCCGAGGAGAAATTTTCAGCGTTGCCCGAGGCGCAAGTCCGATCCTGGTCAGGCCCTGGTCAGGCCCTGGTCAGGCCACGTAAGAAACTGGCCAAGGCCCGATTGTCTCTTTTTTTTTTTTTTAAATGACCATAATATTAATTTAATTCAAAGCCAAAATGTTTCAGACATTTTTTTATGGGCGGGAACGATTTAAAAAAATGTTTTTTTCTTCTCACTTTGAATATCGTGTTGGATAATGGTATGAATGTACTGAACTGTATTACCGAGCAGGCTACCGGTCAAATTACTATGTTCAACATAGTGGAATAATCGTTCGAGGGGACCCTTCAGTCCCTGGTGCAACACGACAGATCTTAAGCTACGATGCTACTCTGAAATGACACGTTCATTGTTGCCTTAGTGCTTGGCCTGCTATCATTAACCCTGTGGGTGGCGTGTTGGTTGCGTTGGGTCGATGGGCGACGCGTTATTCCAGCACCCTTAACATTGATTCGTGCGAGCCAAGCCATTCAAGTGGTACTTATTAAGGTGAGCATTACGAGGATTTTTTTTTTTTCGGAATCTGAAATTACATCAAATGTTTGTATTTAAGCTCGAACTGGGTTAGGTCAAATTTGAGGCTCGAAAAATATGATTAAGGGCCTTTCTCATTTTTTTTGGTTTTCAAATTTCGACAATTACATACACAAATTTTTATTTTACCGTGTGATTGTATTATGTTTATATTGGAATCGTATTTAGGTATGGAATAATCGATGACTCTTAACGGACGTTTGACGAATATTTCGTGTGAAACGTAATTGGACAAGCGACGAATTGACTGAATGCTTGATGTCCACGTTGAGAGGGATACATACCAGCCATTCGAGAGTGAGAATTCAATTATCGGATTTTTATAAAGTGCGTCGACCCACTTTTATGAAAAGCTTTTGCACTCTATGCTGGAATCATCTGCCGTAAACATCCGTCTGTCAAAATTCATTATTGTGTTGCCCCGTGCGTCTGCCGTATGGATTTTTCGGCTCATAAATATGCTCGTTCGGACATTATTGATCGATAGTGATTTCCAATTTCCGATTACAACATTTTTATTTCCACTTTATTTTTTTTAGGTATATGTCGATATACTTCATTTTAAGGTATGCACTTCATTTGAAATTTCATTTGAAATTTCATTTGACGTTTCATTTGAAATTGTAAAAATGTTTCACCGGCATTTTGTAAACCTTTGATGTAATATAACCGAGAAATATTACCGCGGTTACACCTCCACAAACGCCGTATACTATAGTGAAATACAGGAACAGGGGCACAACGAGAATACGCTTGATGATAAGGTATGAAATGATCGTGTGTCAGCAGTATGTAACACGATACAACATCAGTGGCGACCCACGGTTTCGCTTTCTAAATATTGCACAATCGTATAGGATAACGACGCTGCTATCGGTATAATACCTTACCGGTGTACATATTGTGTATAGTCGCGGTCACAATCTCGCGTGCATGCTTACACCGATGCACCAGATGTGCTTCAAGTATGCCAGTTAATCAGTATGATCACAACCCCGGACTTACGCATGCCACTTACATCTTATAAGTGCGAATAATAACTTTCAATTTGCACCTTGAAAAAAAAAAAAAAAATCTTCCAAAATAATTCATGTTGACTTTTGGAATAAATCCTAACGAGAATAATAGGTTCAAATTCATTGCAAAGTATACATTGAATGATTTATTGACATTCATAATTATCACCGTCACAATGACATAAAATTTCCGATAAAATACCATATGTGCAATTGATGTCATTGTATGAGTTGAAAATGAGTTTCAAATGATCAAGGTCCAGAGATAAAATGCAGCCAAGCATTGGATCACTTTTTTTTTTTTTTTAATTGTGATATTGACCAGTTACCATTTTTTTTTGTGGGTAAGCCATTGATAAATTATGGTTGCCTAACCATAACATGGAAGTCTCTTCTTAGGGTCGTTCATTATGTCCAATGAATTGAGCTAGCCCCTGTTAGAATTTCCACGTACATTGTCTAATGCATGGACCTATTAAGTATACCTAATACCTAACCTATAGGTGGAAACGGTGGAAAGCTCGGCGAGGTCCACCGTCCAATTGCCGTTTGTCCTCGGCGAGGGCCTCCCCAACACCGCACCTGAGGCCACGCCGCAAATTAACCGAATTATCTTTATTGCATTGCATGTACCGCAAGTACACGAGCCCAGAACTCGCGATATTACAGCTCTAATTCTATTCCGGAAGGCTTGCTTGCTTGCTGGCTTTCCGGTGCACCACGTACCCGCGATGTACATGAAGTTACGTGGGCTTGGTCTTACCTTCGTGAGCTCTGCATTGTAAAGTATTCGCTAATTAATCTCGTGAAAATATAAATCGTCAAATTCTCAAGAATCACGTGCGTTGAAAAAAAAAAGAACAAAATACAAAATTAGGTTTAATGCTCGAGTGTGCCATGAATTTTCGGAGATCCATGTAATTGGATCCGTTGAATACGGGATCTGGTCCGGACCTGGTTAGAATCTAGCCAGTCCCAGATCTGGAATAGCTCAGGATGAAATCTGTTAAGCCTGATCTGGAAAGACAGTGATTAATGATCTAACCCAGATTTGGTCATCCGGCATAAGTGAGAACTGGTCCAGAGTTCAAAACAAGATCAAATGATATCAGATCCAGGCCAGTTTTCCATGAAATCCGATGATCCTCTTAAGCAACTCATGACAGACCTTGATCACTCCCAAAGATGCAATGACATCATTTGATCGTTTTAACCCTGATTCAATGTCAGTGATCTTGCCATTATTCCTGCTCAAGATCCTCCCCAGTGACATTCATATCCATATGCGTAAACCGGCAGCCTTGTTCACGTATCAAGATCCAGTGAGTGGATTTCGCCCGACAAAAGTTTATCTCATACGAAGCGTTCCGTTTCGCTTTCGTCTTGTACATAAGGCAGTAAACAAGGCGTATGCATGCTTACGTTGGGGCTATAGCCCAGTTTGTGGTACAATAGCATTCGGAACGAGTATCAGGGGCACCCAACTGTCGCTCTTGGGTAATGGATGAGGCTCGGAAATGTCTGGTGCACTGGAATTCAATGTGCCTTGTTACCCGGCCACTCCGTGCGTTCTCGTTTCATCGCTAACACAACCAGAACTCACGTGTCTCGTTAAACCTGTCATTCATTGTTACTCACATTTGGATAACAAGTTGGCGAAACTTAGCGAAACTCTGTAACGTACGATGACGCTTCGGGAAAAATCGATGCCCCTGTGGATTTCCAAAGTTTGCCGTTACACCGTTAATGGATCCGGTACACGAGTCGCGGTGGCTAGAGTTTTTGACGGATCGCATTTGGATAATGGAAATGAAGTGAACTTCAACTCAATGTCAGAGCGAACGAGTTCTTCGTCAATGAAAAATCAAACTTTGACGGCATTCAATGAAAACAAATGTGGCTGTCAATGAATTCAGCTTCATGACAACTTCATCCAACGATTAATTGACAAAAAGGCACCTTGCTGGTTTTGCTGAAGAGTTCCGGTACATTTCAATGTCCTCGCTACTTTGGTTTCAACTGTTCATCGTGCAATTTGGCATTCAATGAAAACAAATGTGCCTGGCAATGAATTCAGCTTCATGGCAACTTCATCCAACGATTAATTGACAAAAAGGCACCTTGCTGGTTTTGCTGAAGAGTTCCGGTACATTTCAATGTTCCCGCTACTTTGGTTTCAACTCTTCATCGTGTAATTTGGCATTCAATGAAGACAAATGTGCCTGGCAATGAATCCAGCCTCATGGCAACTTCATCCAACGATTAATTGGCAAAAAGGCACCTTGCTGGTTGCTGAAGAGTTCCGGTACATTTCAATGTCCTCGCTACTTTGGTTTCAACTCTTCATCGTGCAATTTGGCAAAATGGCGAAGAAAAACAGTACGGAATCGTTGGGAAGCCAAGTAACAAGCTGCTTCTTTGCGGGAGGGCGGTAATTCAATGCTTTTCCACACTAATAAGTTTATCCCTCGTTCTTTACTTGAAAACAACTGTCCGTAAATTCACTTTCATTTCGTTTCTCATCCCAAGGCAAAGAAGTTTCGAGCCCGGGTGCGGTGCTCCACGGTTTCGGCATTGTGATGTTGGATTTGGTCGAAAAGTTTTTCTTAAACACTTGTGGAACGCCTTTGGCCATCTGGCGCACCGAGGATCGGATGTCCTCACTCCGCTTTGCGTTCACGTTTACGTGTCCCGTCTGAGCTTTTTTTGGTTTTTTGTTTTTTTATTTTTAGCAACGCGGTACCGTCGGGAGCAAATTCAACGGCTGGCTATTCCGCATACTGGCAACTTTCGTGATGGATTCGCCCGACGAAAGATACCGGGGGTCTCGAGACGGCCCTCGTGGCTTCCCAAGTTTCGTGGGCTCAAGTATCCTGATGGCTCCGCCGGTAAAGTCCCGACTTGTAGCCGCTGTAACGAGACTGAAAAAGTTGAAATCCTTGAGGGATTGGAAGGCAATGAGGGTTGCCCGAGGACCGGGGCTAAATTCCAAACAAGCTTGCCTGGACGATCCCTGGGGCGCAATTTCGCGCCCCGCGATCCACCGGGAGTTATAAATCCCTCCAATTTTCGGTCAAGTTCTTTTTCTTGGGCGGGGGCAGGGGAGGGGGAAGAGAGAAAAAAAAGATTCAGGGCGTGCGGGACATTGGGAAGAAATACGATTGGGTCCGAAAGGTATCGACGTTACTTATGTGAACATGGTCAAACTGCAGATGGGACCATTTGAAGAAAGTAGAACAGGGTGCGGCAAAATGAAGCTTCTGAGTGAAATAAAGTCTGGAGAGATTTGGAGTTTGTGGCACTAGTGCGAGAAAGTTGCTTTCGCGCACTAGTGCGAGAAAGTAGATTTTGCGCACTAATGCGAGAAATTAGCTTTTGCGCACTAGTGCGAGAAAGTGCACATCGCTGTATAATGCCATTAAAAAATATCACCTCTCCATTGATAACGTTTTCGATCATCATTCAACAACATTTGCCACCTGAACACCCAAAAAAAATGGATTTTTTTCAAAACTACATTGTTTTTAAATTTTTCTCATAAATCCACGAATTTTAATTCTTTCGAGTGAACAAAACTCTCACTAAGAGGAAAGAACGAGGTATAAGGAAACGATAAAAATAAAAAATAAAAAAAACGGATGTGGTGAAAACCTCGTGAATCATACTGGATATTTCCTGTCCGCTCGAATTTAATTCACAAACTTCCTTATTCAATTATTTCAATATTTCCAGATTCCACCCATCGTGTCCATCCAAAACCATCAGCTCCACTTTTTTTTTTTTTTCAACTTTTGTAAACCCACTTAAAACCCACTTTTCAGACAGATTCATTTACATTCAATGCTCTTAACGGGAAATATTCGAGAAATTTCGTCTCGAAAGCTCTTCAACAATTTGGCGAAGTTACGTTTAATCGCTGTGCCGATAAATAAACAACGTTGCGATTAAGGTAGTTCGTTACTTAGCGAGGAAACACTCACCGAGAGAGTTAACTCAGTAACTGAGACGTATCTGAGGCAACTCGCCTTATCTATCTCTTCGCATAGTAGTCCGTAAAGTTTCCATGAAACAAATGACTGGCTGAGGAGGAGGAGGAGGAGGAGGACAAGAAAGTCCCAAGGCATAATTACTCGGGAGATTCCTCATGCTAAGATGGAAGCATCGCTGTGATAATCAATCTTTTCCCCACCGGGACCGTTCAACGTTCCGAACAATCATTCATAAAGTGTCCCACGAACGTGACATGATTCGTTGGTGTATTAAACGTGGGTAATCTGTCTCTTCCCACAGAGGCTTAATTTAAGATAGCCGTAATTGCTTCTTTCTTGCTCCGAATTACCCAGTTAAAAATCTCTTCAAATTTATTCCCGAAAAAAAAAAAAAAAAGCAAAAAAAATTGTCTTCCGTAGAATTTTTTGGCTCTTCAGCTTAAATTTAATACTGCAAAAATTAACACACACGCACTTTTTGACCTAATAATAATTTTTTAAAAATTGAAAATATAATACAGCCAAAAATAAAATGATAGAAAAATAATAATTTCGAGAAAAAAAAAGTCCACCAATTTTTTAATTACTCTTTGAAAATTAGGCTCTGATTTTCAAGGCTTGTTTTGTATAAACGTTGTAAATTGTTGAAGGCGTGAAAAATGCAAGGCAACAGAAAGAGAGAGAGACGAGAAAATAGCGGAATGAAATTCCGGCGATTCTTATTTCGAGCGGTTCGTATTCAATCTGTCGGCTGTCACAAATGTCAAGTGAATGTTTAACGCTGACAGACAGTGTCTTGAAACACTTTTGTCTCTCGTCCACGATTCTTCGTCGCGGATTTACTCGAAATTGTGCACGTCCTCGGCGTCGCTACTGAAACGCGAACATCACTTTGCTTCAATTTAATTTCACAATTCTCTCGCGTCTGATTCAATTCGTCGAAATGTCTTGTATAGCTGGCCCAGTTAAGATAAAGTTTACGGGTACGTTCCGTTCGGCGCAACCCAGAAGAGTTTCACGCTCGTCGCATTTCATTGCCCTTTTGATACGGTTAAGTAGGTCGTCAATTTCGGCGATACCGAGCGAATAACAATTCGCTCCGTGCCATTAAGGGGCTTCGTGTCACCTGCAAAATCATGAAAATAGTATTTGCAGTGAAATTGCACATAAACCCTTGTACCCTGAAGAAAACACGGGAAAAAAAAAAATGTTTCCAGTACAAAACATATAAAAAGGCTACAAAATAAAACTTTGTTTAGTGGACTATTTTTATGTGATTGTAAAACAAAAAGTCTATTAAGAAGAACGTCAATGCAGAAAAAAAGTATCCCGGGTTTTTCCCCCGGAGGAGATTTTTTTTAACGAAACAAACAAATGATTTAGCAAAAATTAACAAACTCCGAAATAACAAAGTTAATAATAACGGAAATCAAAAATATCACACTCCAAAATAACATGCCAAAATAATTTTCGGAAGTCAAAAATTTCACACTCACATTCGATATTTTGAAAATTATTATTTTCCAAAATAACTCGGTGTTATTTTGTCATTGTGTTATTTTGACGTGATACGAAACCAATGGTCGTAAATAGTGTCCAAATAGACCGTTTCCGTAACGATTGACCAAAACGACAGGGTACCTTTCACTTTCATGGAATCAACTCCATCGTTGACGTTGCCCGTTTCTGTGGTAACACATAGATTTTGACGGAAGGGGCTTCGTGTGTGCCTGAAAATCGCAGGGAACTCGGCAGGTGCTTGGAGGTCAGCAGTTACGCGGCCGAACGAACAGGAGAAGGTGTAGGGCCGGGCCATCGGTGTAAAAAGGGCGTGTAGTTCGTCGACCCTTCGTGAGTCAGCTCGACTATTACGTATGCACGCGTGGTACCCTCTGTCTTCCGTTCGCTTTCCAGTCCCTCCACCCACCGGAAAATGTCATAAAGCACGTTATTTAATGGCCCTCGGATAGCCCGTTGCTACTGGCCCCCAACAATTCGTCACTCTCAAGAGACTCTTAATTTCGTTCATACGAGTAATCTTCTCTATCATGAATATTATTCGGCATTACCTTTTTTTATCACATTGTTGCACTTTCGTTTATTCGTCATTTGATATTTGGATTAATATGGCGAATGAATATTCTGATTACATTTATTGGATTATTCCGTAATAGAATATTCTCCCGAATAATCCAGAATTTAGTGTAACGACATTCGTGCACCGGATTCAATAAAAATTCGATAATACTCACTTTCTCAGGAACCAAACGAATATTCCAACCAAAATATCGCATTTAATTCCACGCCGGAATATTCTCTCGAATAACTCGGGAACAGAGTATGACGTAATTATCAAGACAGTAGCCCGGGGCTGTGAATCCACACGGAACAATTCGGCGTCGTGAAATGTCTCCTCCGTTTATTTGCAGCCACTATCAAAAGTCAAACAGTTACAAGAACATTATATTAAACTGGGACCGTGATGAGGTCCGCGATGGAAATAAAAGCCACTATTCTCATCCGAATGCTCGGGATTTATGAAGTTATTACGAGGAACGCGGGGAATTTAGTTTTGGTTGCTCGTCGTGAATTTCGCTGAGCCCAGGCATTGCCACTGGAGTTTCACTTTAGTCCGGGCTTGAGCATAGAATAGTTCACCGGCCCGTTTCCTCGCATTCACCACGAGGTAGAAATATGGAGGGGCTGGGGGTGGGTGGGTGGGTGGGTGGGGGGTGGAGATTTAACAAAGAAGAGAACAGGAATTTTGAGGGAGAGAGAGAGAGAGAGCTTTCCCCTTTTTGTCACCATCCTGTCACCATCCACATGATAACTTAATACCATAGATTTTGTAGAATTAACGTTTTGACGGTGACTATGCAGGATTATCATTCGATTGTTCGGGTTCCATTGTGCCATTGGCTTTATTGTCCGTCGGAAGAATAAGTCATTTTCAGTTACTCCGACGCCGGGCATTTCGACTTTCCTCTTTTCCGGAATAATTAATTCGCTCGGATTGTCGATGCTTTTACCCGTGAAAAAATAACAATAACAATAACAAAATCGGTTCAATGGCAGGAAATAACAATTTAATGGGCGGGTGGGAATATCGCAGCTGTTTGGGATATCACGACGCTTCTTTTTTTTTTTTTTGAGACTGTTTTAGTGCTGCCCAGGAGAAGAGCGAATCACAGATTGTAGGATTAATCGAAAGTCGAAGCAAAAATGATCGATTACGGGAATGAATTATTTTGAAAATTCGTATTTTAATCATTCGATAATTTGGATAATTAATTGGCTCGAATTTTTGATGATTCTGTCCTCAAAAAATAAATAAATAAAATTATTGCTATTTCCAGAGCAATAAATTCGGTTTTCTTTTTTCATCCCTATAAACTTTTTATTTTATTTTCTGTTCAACGTTAAAATATCGCATGGAAATTATTGATAAAATAAATAAATATCCGGAGAAACATATTTTCCTGTTTACTCCTCCTTTTTAAGTCGAGGCATTTATCGAGGTGCATGAATATGAAAAAAAAAAAAAAAAAAACGAAATTTGTTACGAAAATCAGCGGTGCAGAAAAAAGTAGGCCATAGGTTGTAGGGTGAAGACCTGGATGATGCGCTCGGATGAATAACGAGGGTAAGTGCACTCATGCTGTTCCTCCATTCGCGGTCTCGATCGTTGATGTTACAAGCAGCTGTACCTAAGTTCGAGTGGCTGGAGTAGAAACTTCACGGTTACGAGTGAGGCATCGTTCCCCGCGAGCGGCAGCCTCTCCGAATAATCCCATTTCAGCATTTCTCAAACCGATAGTATAATACGTATCATTATTCGCCCCGGCGTTTCGACTATTCCGATCATTTATTACATCATACCCCATGAAATATTCAAACTGTATTTCGCGGAAAGCCCCGTACACGGATAAATTGATTTATTCATAACTTTTGCGATGTATTGCACTCCGAACCAAGATGGAAAAACGGGACTGCGAAGAGAAAGGGTGGTAAAGAAATTCTCGAGGAAAATATTCAATTCCCAACGATTTCACAAGGAACCACCGAAAAAAAATTACGATTTTTCGACGCACGGTATTTCAAAGTTTTGGATAACAAATTATTTGACCCAATTTTCGAAATTTTTAATGAAGAATTTCTCAATGAAATCAGTGAAATTCTAGGATTTTTCAAACAATATAAAAATGGATGAAAAATTTGCTAAGATCAAGTTAAAAATTGACTTTTAATTAATCAGTGTCAGTCAACGATTTCAGAAGGAACCACCGAAAAAAAATGACGATTTTTCGACGCACGGTATTTCAAAGTTTTGGATAACAAATTACTTGACCCAATTTTCGAAATTTTTAATGAAGAATTTCTCAATGAAATCAGTGAAATTCTAGGATTTTTCAAGCAATATAAAAATTGATGAAAAATTTGCTGAGATCAAGTTAAAAATTGACTTTTAATTAATCAATGAATATTTTGTGCGGAATTGGTCTTGAAATCACTGCTAAATTTTTTGGGAGAGATATTTTATTTTGATCGGGGGTAAAAAGTGTCACTTTTCGTCTTCAATTTATAATGTCAATTCGAGATAATTGCTTTTGGATGGGAATCGAGTTTATGTATGCTTGTGTAATTAAAGGCAACTTGGGTGCTATTCGTGTTGCATTGAATCCTTGATCCCATTCGAAAATCAGCCCCTTCATCACTCATCCAAATACGTTGAAAGAGGAAGTCATTCCTTTGGCCATTTCGCATCCGATCAGAGCTCATAGTGTTGTATAACTCGATGGGTTGCTCGGCGCTATTGGACTCTTCTGCTCTTGTGGGTCCCCTCGTGAACTTTCATCCTCTCTTCGTTATCGTTCATTTCAGTTCTCGAGCCCCGTGTGTCATGTTGCCTCTCTCGAGCTCCGGGATCTCGGTTCCCCTCGTTCCAGCAACACACAGAACCAATAGAAACAGTGGAGCAAAGTGGATGGAGGGTTTGGCTAATAACTTTCGAGCCAAATGTCAATACCTCCGACTACTATTCCCCCTTCTTCGATTCTCGTTCGTTCACTTCCTCTGTTTCGACTCGACGAAAAGAAAATCCGTGAACAACACGTCGACGGGCCATTTCTCCGTGTGTGAAATGGCCAAAAGATGCAAATACAGTGCGAGAAAGTGGCCTTTTCGAAATTTTTTCAAAAAATGAATTTTTGAAAAAATGAATTCTCTCTAGTTTTTTCGAGAGTCATAATGGATTTTAATCGAGAACGAGCTTAAAAAACCTTACCGACTAAAAACTGCGTGTGTGAAAATTAGAAACAATTTGCATGCGTAATGAGACGTTTTTGCGTGGAGTCGTGAGTAAAAGGGAAACTCGAAAAGTACATTTGCTCGAGTATTCAGTCTGTTACTTTCGTAGCGGGCAGACATTTTTCGAGTAATTGGGTAAAATTAGAACTTTTCCTAATGACGTCACATTTTCACATATTTCATCCTCGTGATTACAAGGAAATGTTGTTAAAAACTTATTAGACGTAACATTTTTCCAAAACGTTAGAAATAAATTTGAAAAAGACAACGAGCCTCCTTAATCCAATAATTCAAAAAAAAAAAATCCCACTCACTTTTGCAAATTGGGCTGTCAGGAATTTCTTGAAACATCGAGTTGCAAACGCAAATCTTTTCGCTGCCGGCTCGCTCGGTTTGGCCACCGTAACAAATATCCAAACTCGCTCTCGAATCTCGGAGCGCGGAGAGTTATGCACTTTTGATTTGGCTTGGAGCCACTCGGGAGCCGAATAGTCGAGGTCCCGAATTTCACGAAATGGATCAAGATATGTCGGACAAACAGTGAACTGTGAGGAGCCGGAGGATGCAGAGTAGACAGTGGTGCAAGTTTGTCGGAAAGTAGATTGACCGAGCATTCGAACCGATTGCTTCACGGATGAGCCAAATGTTATCCAAGTTGTTCGCAGTTTGGGGTCGAAGGGGAGGGTCCAACATGTCGAACACTTGTCGAAGAAGTACACGGTCGTCCAATGTGTACTACCGAAGTATACAGGTTCGTAATGTCTTGTCCTTGGAAAAAAAGTTTTTTTTTGGGAAGTAGTAAAAAAAAATCCACGAAAATAGCAACATCAGAATTTGTTGTATTATTTTTTAATGTCTTGTTCATGGGAATAATGTTTTTTAGGAAGTAAAAAAAATCCACGAAAATAGCAACATCAGAATTTGTTGTATTATTTTTTAATGTCTTGTTCATGGGAATAATGTTTTTTAGGAAGAAAAAAAAATCCACGAAAATAGCAACATCAGAATTTGTTGTATTATTTTTTAATGTCTTGTTCTTGGGAAAAAGGTTTTTTAGGAAGTAGTAAAAAAAAACCCACAAATAGCAGCATCAGAATTTGTTGTATTTTTTTTTTCTAAGGTTGTGGTCATTGGAACAATTTATATTACAGTGTAATTAGGCCAGCAATTAGATATCCCAATTTTTGTGCCATGAATGTCGATTTTTGTTGTTGGTTACCTGGTTCATTTTGGCACCAGGTTTGTTCCAGACACTGCACTTGTTAACCGGATTCATCGGACTGCCAATTGGACAATTGAAAGCCTTGGCAAATCCTATGGTGTTCGATACGGGGCCGATTACTCGGAGCTTTCCGATGCTATGCACATCATCCGTCTCTTTTATGTATCGCTTGTATTGCGGGGTTTTAATCTCGCACCAGCTCTGAAAAAAAAAAAAGTGAAATTCTTTTGGTGAATATGAAGTAGAGAGGTTAAAAGGTGAGACAAATTCAAATTTCCTCTTTTGCAAATTAAAATTTGTCGCACATTTTTCTTTCCTGTATGGAAATAACCTACGAACTTACCTCAGCATAGGACAAAAAGAATAGTTGATCGTCGGTCAACTCTTCGAGTCCCGGAAGCCGCTTTTCGCCATGAGCATATTTGTCTTTGATCAATTTTTTGTAGGCTTGAAATACGGCCTCAAGTCCTGTGCTATCGGCAATGTTTTCACCCGCTGTTCTTTGACCGTCGCTTTTATTATTATCGCCACTGTCATTCTATAAAATAATAAGTCGATTTTTTTTTATTCTAATGACTGCATATTTGGTATATTAGTTATGAATTTCGATTTGTCAACTTACGTTGCAGTCCCATTTTGTTCCATCTTCGACTCTTGGATTGCCATTGTATCGATCATATTGATCGACAAAGCAATCGACTCTCTCGTAATAGGACCTCAATATCATTTCGTTGAGTTGAGTTTTTTCGCCATCCTCGCCATGAGTAATTCCTGTAATTAAATCGTTAAAGCAATCGCTATTATTTTTCGCCCTGCCCAATTTTGTTTTACGGTGAAAAATAAAATTACCGCAATTGTCGAAACCGTGGCCGATTTCGTGACCGATAAGCATACCCGATATTCCATAATTGACGGAGCTGCAAAGCAATTTTTAATCAATCGATAACTCTAAAATCGGAATGACTTATCGATACCATTTTTTTCCTAATTATTTTTTATTAATTAAGAGCAATTAATTAATATCGATATTTCGGGTGCTTACTTTGGATAATCGATTCCGAAGAAGGGCGGCTGGAAATTGGCTGCTGGGTATTCTGATAAACGTGAATATAAACGTTTAGCATAATGTTTAATAAGAGCATCGATTAAAAAATTATTAACAGTATATATACCAGCGGAGTTGCCTGATTGGTCGAAAAAAGCATTCACCGTTATTGGAGTTGCCGTTTCAGCGCTGAAACTAAAAAAAAAAAAATTATTTATCAAGTTTTTTGATAAGAAAATAATTTTCATATTTTGGTAATAAATCAGTGTTACCACAATGTGAAAATTATTGCAGTATTAAAAAAAAATACTCACGGCGTTTCTTCCGGTGCAGGAATTAAATAATTTTCCAAATTTCGTTTCCTTTCGAATCTCATGTAGCTCAAATGATTTTCCAAGTATTCGGATCCAATTTCCAGCTGTAAAACAAGATCATTTGAATGATTGTCTTCAAGAACAGCATTATTATAAATTGGGGGTCATATTACTCCTTGGTAATAATAAACGATGGCCGTATTGTTGGTGTACCATTCAGGAAAGCCAACAAAATTTTTGATGCTCTTGAGCTTCTTCTTCGTCAAATTCTTCGACTCCGAATCCATCCAATTCGAGTTATCGATTTTTTTTTCAAGCCCATCGCGAATATTTTCGATCATCTTCTCGACCTGGAAATAAAATGATGGATGGATTATTTTTAAATAAACAATTCAACTCGCCACGATTTTATTTCAAGTATTTATTACCCTCCAATTTTTCGTCGTCTTCTTCTTGTAATATCTTGTAACGTAAGCGTATGAAATGGCGTGTTTCATTTTTATTTCTTTAACACAATCCAACCACCTAAAAAAAAATTTTTTTTTTCAGCACCAATGATTTTATGTGATCCAGTTGTAAATAATAACATTTCGAACCGTGGAACTTTTCCGGACAGACCAAGAAGAGGCCAAAGTAATCGTTTGGAAAATACTCTTCTGGTTTTTTCGTTGCTGAAGAGCCAAACTTTTTGAAAAAATTTCCAGTGTATGTAGTTAACTGTCAAAAAAATTGAGAGATGCAATTACAAATTAATTAACAAATACAATTTCGGATTAAACCACTTGAAGTACCCACCAATTATTCGTGGCGAGGTTCTCTTCAGCAAGTCGCCGATTCCTTTCACGTATTCCGGTTTGCTTATGAAAATATTTGTCGATGGACGAACAGTGATATTGGCAAATTGAAATAGGTCTTCGATCACTGATATCAAATTGATCTTAAAATCGAAGAGGAAAAAAAAAATTTGTGCTTAACAAATTGTGAACAAATACACGAATTCACTAAATCGATTTATAAAAAAAAAAAAAATTTGCGACACGAAGAAAAAAATTCAAGAACGATTATGCATTTACCTCTGACTCGGGACTTCCTGATTCTGAATTTGTTCTATTGGAATTGTACCAATCGTTGAGATCCTCAATCGAAGTGGAAAATTCCGGTGCTTTTTTTGCTATAAGCTAACGTTAAATAGCGTCAGTCAAGTGATTAAATTATTTTATTGACAATCACCTTCATTAAGGCGATCATAATAATTGAATATTAATGAATATTAATTATAAAAAATATTAATAAAATATGTGCCAAGAAATGATGCGAAAATTGAAGGGGCTTAAGGGCTTGATTAAAAATACCTTGACAAGTGCTTTGTGAAACAGCACCAATTCTTGGGACTCCCTTAATAGTCTCTTCATCGGGACCGAAGCTCGATTGTATTCTATGAACATTTCGGCAACTCGAATAATGGTCGAAAAATGGACACTGTCGTTCTTTTCCAGGATCAAGCTCAGGATATCATCCTCGTCGAACAACTTTGGTTCCTCGATCTATTTAATTCAGATTGAATTCGTAGATATTAGGTCATTTTTTATTTAGTCATATGTGAAAAAAAATTATTGAAAATAATTTATTACGATTATGTCTCCGAATTCATGGTCTTCCGATGGGTGGTTAGCCCAAATATGGTAAAAAGTGTAAGAGCCTGTCAAACGAGCATAATATCTTTGAACCCTTTGCCAGGTGTACTCATTTTCGAGCCATTCTCCGTGGCTCATGATCATTGGCCAGCCACCGATTTGCAGCATAATCGATACGATCGGTTCGACACCTCTTTGCTCGCGTCTCTCTGGGTAATTAATTATTAATATATAGATTAATAGTTATCAATATTGTAAAATCAATATTATCAATAGTTATCAATATTTAAGGAAATAAAAATCAACACCTGTATTTATGCACGATCGGTACCATTCCTTCACTTGTCTCATAGGCTTGATTTCGTCGAATTTTGATTTGGCCTCGAGAATGGCTGCAAATTAATTCCACAAAAATCTTCACTCATTAACCTTCGATAAAAAAAGTTTACCGAATATCGTTTAGTTTTAAGTGAAGTTCAGATTCATCAAAGTTGGGCTTTGAGCTCAAGATTGAAGTCGCCGTGAGCTTAATTCAAGGGTTCAGTCTAAGATGGGTAAGCTCGCTTATCCTTCATTACCTTTTATACGACGATTAGTCGAATATTCGACCATGGAATTTCGACTCCAGACAGCTTCGTAAGGTGGTCTAGGGTTCGTCGATTCCCATCCACCGCACGCAAACTCATAAAAGTCTTCGCAAGGATCAACCGATTTGTTCATACTGCCTAGGAACTCTTGAGCTGTGAAGAATTTTTTAAGATTTCATTGAATCAAAAAAAAAAAAAAATGGGTGGATTAACCTTTTTTCATTGATTTCGAAGAAATTATTTCCTTGATTCAATGCCATTCAATGACAAAAAAAAACATCACATGAAATACATCATTTTGTTGACGTCAATGTAACTTAACATTTGTCTTTGCATCAGGAAAACTTGTAATCTCGGTGTACAATGAAAACTGTGGACAATCAAAAATCACGTACCCAGTTTGCTGCACTCGACTGTTTGGCAAACATCGTAGGATGAAGTGTCCACTTCGTTCTCCGCATCATTCGCTGTCAGTGGTGCCTCCGAAATGTTCGTATTGGTAACCGGTGGTTCCTCAACATTTTTGTTTTCCACAACTGCCTCAAGTTCCGAAATGTCAACCGCTGTCTCGTGTTTCTCTTCCACTTTGCTGACGTCACTGGTCTCACTTTCTGCATTTGAAATGCTATTTCCATCGATCCTTTTGATTTTTCCAACCTTCGGGTGTCTGGTTATTGCTGGGTCGGGATATTCTTGAACTTGGACCTGGTGTTTGAGCTTTTGGAAGTGGACTTGTTGCTCGATAGCATCTGGAATTTGTATAATGGGATCGTCGTACCGTATGGAAACTGCGGCTTCATTTTCCACTTCGTATTTGCCATTGTCCGAATTTACGATGTTTCCGTTAATCTCCACCGTTTCCATCCCAGGCTCTTGTTGATTTTCGACCTGGTATCGCACGTTCGGTGAACCCAGTTCATCCCCGTTCATGTCCACTATTACGACCTCGGGCTCCCATTGATTTCCGGTTTGGTATTGTTCGCTCCGCGACCCTCGTCCGGTTCCGTCAATGTCCGCATTTTTCATTTTGGACTTGTAGTTTCGGATATCAAGCGGTTTTTCCGAAATTTCGGCATGTTGGGTCTGCCGGAAATGATGTCTTTGTTTGATGACGTCGTTGGAAAAAAGTCCTCCTCTCAAAGATGTTTGCCTCGACCATGTCAAAGGGATTAAAGCAACAAGGACCTGAATTCTAAAAAATTATGGAAATGGTATAAAAAATGGTATATACGTCATGGGAACAAAAACTTACAGGCGTTTGTCGGTGATCATGTTCGCCAGGTGTGCACCAAAATTTGTGCTGCGATACCAAATAAAAAATCGCGTAAAAAATGAATGAATCAATGATGTGGAACTTGAAGAGGACCTCAATCACCAACTGGTTCCACTCTTGGACTGACCCTTTTCCTTATATAACCAGGGTAAAAGTGACGATACCACGAAGAGCTACGAAGTGCTCGACAGTTATCAACAATAGTGCGTAACGTGTGATAAAACAGTACGAATTCGTAGTTGGTGGCAGGAAGAGATAGTTGATGTACGCCCAATGGAAGAGGATGCCCAAAGTATATCAAGACCGTCGATCTGGTGAAGAGTCAAACCGGAAGTCGTGACGATCTGCACGTAATTCCGGAATTGGGCCAAAAAAAATACTCTTTTTTATCCGGCAGATTAGCCAAAGACGTCATTACAACAATGACAACGAACAAAATGGTCCATTGGAAGAGGATGCCGAAATCAAATATCACGAGCGTCAATCTGGTGCAGAGTCAAACCGGAAGTCGTGACGATCTGCGAGTAATTCACAAATTGGGCCAAACAAAAATATAGTTTTTTATCCGTCAGAATAACTGAAAATAACGAAACCACGTTTTGGTTGAAGTCGAAGAAGAGTTTGATGGACAAAAGCTTCAATTTCCGGTTCATCAATTCTCAAGCAAGTTTTCTTGCAGTTCGCCTGATTGAATTCCCATCCAATCGACACGTTCGTTTGCTTGTTTGCTTTTTATTGTTTATTTTAGCGATTTTTTTTTTTTTTCAATCAATTTCGTTTATTGTTACATGAGTCTTCGCCTCGATTACATTCTCGGAGCTTTTCAGTTTGTTCATCCCGGTAAGGAATGACATCTTTGTCGCCTCTGCCACTGCGTCTGAGGCGAAAGCTTCCTTTCCACCCTCTTTCCCGAACTTTCCCTCGCTCTATCTGCTTCCTAGTCGCTCCTTTCGAACGTCTCGTGTCGACCGAGACTCACACTCGGATCGATAAAGGTTGTGGCCTCTTTATCTACTACTCCCTCTACCCTTAACCCAAATGCGTCCGAGCATCACAAGAGCAATATGAAGTAGATTCGTTCACTACGCAGGTGCAGACGTAAACAGCCATTACGAGGTGCCTCGATATAAATATATTAAATATATCATCAATTGTATATGAGCTATCCATCATTTCTGCAGCATTGTTTCATCCCTCGAGGAGAAGATCGTTGTGATAAAAAAAAAAAAAAAAATGCTGCAAGTCAGTCCATATATTATTCCATAAAATATGCAATGATTTTGGGAAGATGTATTTTTATTCCGAAGAGTTATTCACTCAGCGAGTGATATCTTGGGAAGGGGGATCGTAAATGCACGGAGATTCTTTTATGGTTAGCGGATTTTTATGGTTTACTCGGTAGGAAACAATTGTCCGGGAGAGGGTTCGTCAGAATTTTGGGAAAGAGGAAAGGATAAAATCTCGGGCAGTACGTTTTTCTCGGACTGTCGGGAAGACTCTCGGGGTCTTGTTGAAATTGTTCCCGAGCGAAAGTACTTTGGTTTTTATGTTTTGCACTCGCCGAAATTCTGACAGAGCGTTATCGAGTCTCTTACCGAACCTTCGAACGAGACAATTTTTTTTTTCTCTCTCTTCCGCGCGGGCTATAAAAAGAAAATTTCTTCATATTTTATGAATCAGCGTTCTACCGAGGGTCGTCAAATTTTTGTTCCGGGGAAACGAACAGCGAGTATTTTAATCCACTTGATTTTTCGGAAAAAATTTTTATTAAAAAAATATACACTCACACTCACACTCACACACACACTCACATTCAAATTCATACTCACATTCACACTCACATTCGCATTTACATTCATATTCACACTCACACTCACATTCACACTCACATTCGCATTCGCATTCACATTCACACTCACATTCGCATTCACATTCACACTCATACTCACATTCACACTCACATTCGCATTTACATTCACATTCACACTTACACTCACACTCACATTCACATTCACACTCACACGCACGCGCACAGAAACGATTACGAGCATTTTCCTCGACATTTTCGCCCGTTCGGAGTGTTCTGAAACGTGCAAAAATAAAAATTTCACGATAACAAAGCTCCCTCTATAACGAGACAATAGAAAGGCTTTCGAATACCTGAGAAAAATTAACCGAGGTCCCTGAAATTAAAAAAAAAAAAATTCTACCAGGAAAATGGCAACACAAAGCAAATTTAATACAGCGTACTTCATACAACATCACCCCGTCGATCAGTGTTCTCAAACTATTTCAATTTCGAGTTCCAACTCCACGAGCCCAAGTACCTCAATATAATTACCATTTTAACCCAGCCCGAAATAAACCCTCCCCCCCCTCCTGATTAATCTGCGACTAAACGTGAATAACCATAAAAATGTATTATTTCTATATAAACGATAAATGCCAAAATGGTCTTGAGGTTTGTCGCGTGGATATTTCTGGTGGAATGTGAAAAATTCCTCGAACCCTTCGCGAAATTCCTGCGGTATACCGTGGATATCGTTCGCTCGTTCCCAATTCCTCCCACAACCTCCCCCCCACCTCTCCACCCCCAACCCACCCACTCTCTCTCTCTTCCTCTTCTCGATTCTATTTTTCAGTTTCGCACCTCGACGAACACTCGATCCCACCGAAATACCATCACAGGAAAGAGAGAACGAGCTGCAGGGATGCCATCGACGCTCAGCACAGTTTATTGCGTGACTGATGATCGAAAATGGCCGGCCAACCCGGGGATACGCAAGGCAGAGGCAACGCAGTTTCCAACAACAAAGGGCCGTTTGTTGTACCCCATTCGGAAAAGCGAAATAAACAGTAGAAGCGCCTGGCATAGAGCGTGCCACATGACCCGCGGTTGAGCGCCTCCGCGAGCATATACCGTGAATTTCTATTCAACCGATCCTCCAGTTCTCCGCTATCGAGGAAAATATGTATGTGTGATTGCGTGTGTGTGTGTATGTATGGGGCATTCAATATCAAGTCGACTAGGGTCCCTTGACTCCACGAATTTAAACCCCGATTTTTTTGTCATTGTTCCATTTCTGAAAAGTACCCACAATTTTAATAATATATTTTTGTAAATATTATGATTTTATTTGTGATTATTTGTCACGAAAATGATAGCCGGAATATAAAAATCTGACAAAATTTTATTTATATTCGATACAGGATTTATGAGTTTTTTTTTTCAGGCTCGTTGTGAATAATGATAATTATGGAAATTTTTAAAATGAAATTTGCCTCTTGGAGATGGATTGATAATATAAAAAATAGGGGGCGGGAGTGTTAAAGGTCCAGGGTCAGTGTCAGACTGAGTCGGGATGCCCCATATGCATGTATGTATGTATGTATGAATAGCTTGGAAACATTGCTCTGTGTAAGCTTCGTTACTCTTCTTCCTTGCGCCCTGTTTCGTTCTCGCGTGTTCTATATATCCGTAACCAAGCGCAGAGATGAAATTCGGAAGTGAGGCGCAGTGACGTAGCAAAAACTGACACAAAGGAAAAAGAGGGTGAGACGATGCTGAATCGGCGGGTGTCTGTTCATTATTTATACTTCACTCGGTGCACCGTATAATATGCCACATACCTGTCGTACATATTCCAAAATAACTCAGCGACACCGTGACAATATTAAATATCATATTCTAAATCGATATATCACGAAAATTCGAATTTAATATTTAAAAAAAAAATCGGGTGAGCAAATTCATAATTAGTATAATCAATAGAAAAAAAAAAAAAAAAAAAAAAAATGGCAAGTAGTTTTACCATTTTTTTATAAATATTTATTCTTACCATAATTAATTATCTTTTTTAAATATAATAATCAATTCATATTGGATCATTTTCAGGTAAACCTGGTTGAAAAAAAAAATTAATTGTCCGAATGACTTGTTGGATTTACTAATTATTTATTATTAATTATTGCATAGCCGTGAAACTTGGAAATGAGTTAGTGACTTTGAAAGCCCATGGAAAATGTCTAATTAGAACTTTCGAACCGCTCGAGAAATCAATCGTGGAGTTATTGCTTGTGATAATATGGTTGCGATGAGAGCTGCCAAGTAGTTATGCACCATTGAGGGCAGACGAGCTTGCGGAGCTGAAATAAGCATAGCAGGTGGCCCTTTCTGCGCTATCGCTTCGCTAACAGACGACGATTTCTACTCCCCGTGCTCGGGTCTACCGCTTTCGAACGTCGTCTTATGTAAGACCGATCGAGTGCAACGATGCAATGTATAGAAGCAATCGTCGCACTATATGCTCGCCCAGCGAGAGAGAGAGAGAGAGAGAGAGGAAACGGGGCACTTTATGATCGAAATGGCCGGGCAATATAGTCGCGTCCTATCCAATATAAATTCCATTACCAGACAACGTTAGCTATATACACCGTGCGGAATGCTAGAAGAAATCTACGTGTTCTGTGAGTTTGAAATGAAGATGGAACATGATTAACGCTCTGAATTTCCCTCCAGTGTCTTTAAAAATACCAGACTCTCGAGTTCATTTTCTTTTCGCAATTTTTTCAGGTTATCAATTAATATTATGATGTTTTTTTTATTACTTTGAAAATATTAAAAATAATAAAATTTATTTTGGAAAAAAAAATCATTTTGAACAAATTTTTTTTTCGGACTTAATGAGGTTATCAATGAGTTCATGCGAAATTGAGTATCATAGAATTAAAAAAAAATTATTATTCATTTTAATAATCGATAATTCAAATAGTACAAAATTTTCGTATTTTTTTTTAATTTTCTGTAATTTGAAGAATTAAAAATGTTAATATATTTTTTTTTGCTGTGATGTAGAATTTCGAATAGGATATTATTTATTTCGTTGCTAATAATGAAGACGGATTTCATGAATTCGAAAATAAATAAATTTTTTTTTTTTTTGTAAAGTTCGAGTTACCACTTTTTTTGTATGAGCTCGTATGTGGCTACGAACGAGCTCTCGTTGCTTCTCTCGTATCGTGCCCAGTTGTACGCCGAGCATGCAGGATGTCGAACGAAAAGGCCTTGACAGAAGACACTGACCCGTGACTCCGTAATACGAGTCGTTGCCAGGCTACGAATCTGGTTTCACGCACGTCCTTCCACATTGCGTCGGGACTCGCGGTTTGCTGCTTATAATAGGCTGCTCCTGTTCGTCTTCCGTGCTCATCGTCATCGACATCAACAATGTACAAGCCAATCGCAGTCGACAAAAAATTCGTAACATAAAAAAAAAAAAAAAGCTAATGAGTGTGTAAAATTCAACTTTTCAAATTGCTTCCTCATTATTTAAAAAATAAAAGTGTAAATGGATTTTTTATTCAAAAGTCCCCTCAGAAAATCGTTTTGAAAATTGGAATTTAGGATCGTTTTAATTTTTTTTTTGGCATATAAAAAAAATCAAAATTTGACATTTTAATGAACAGGAAAAAGGGTAAGAAAAAGAGATTGCTGAATAAAAATTTTTTTTTTTGGAATCGGTTAAGAAATTTTTGAAAAAAATGGGATTTCGAAATAAGCATTGGTTTTTTTTGCAGATTCAGCGATTATTTTGAGGGCAACTTAACCGGTCGTTCACTGTACTGTTTATTCTTTATAAAACTCCCTTTCGCGCTCGTTCCACCTGTTCCAACCATAATATTAGCAATGCAAGCGTAACCCCGACGGAGAAAGTACACTTACTTTGCTAGGAGCGTTGTGGCATAGTCCATTACACGCTAAAATTGATCCCTGCGTACACACATTCGCCATACTCGTTCGAATATGCGCCAGGACTCGGAAAAATAATCTTACAGTGTTCCGAGAGGATATTCCAAGTTTGCTGCGCATAAACTCAAATATCATCCGGTAAATAAATTTAAAAAAAAATTTTTCTGTCGACAAATTTGTGCAGCAAAAATACCATAAAAATTAAAGATCATATACAAAAAACGTAGTGCAATGCGTGAGTTGATTGAATTTTTGCTAAATTTTTTGGACCACTTATTAATGTTCAATATTTTTTTTATCTTTGCAGGTGTACATAAACTTAAATATTATCTGGTGAATTTAAAAAAAAAATTTCTGTCGATAAATTTGTGCAAAAAAAAAACAAAAATACAATTCTGCTAAATTTTTTGGATCACTTATTAATGTTCAATATTTTTTTGTCTTTACAGGTGAGTACAATCTGCTGCATCGTACCTTTTTTTGAGAGTCCAATTTTCGGGTAAGTTTACAATTGAAAATGCAATTATGTTAATGCATTTTTAAGGCATTCCATGTGATAAGAGCAACGTGAGATATTTGGGTGCGATTAAATTTGCATAATTATTAAAACGATCCGCAGGGTCTTGCGATAATTCAAATGAAGTTCTTCGGAAATTGCGCTCGTTGTTAATGCAAAACCGCGTATTTAACGAGAGACAAGAATTGAAAAAAAAAAAAAAAAATTAAATCATACGCCCACGAAAAATGACCTTTGTGAATGGTGAATGGGAATGGCTACTGCTTATAAAAACGTCACTTATCCACTTGACCACATCATTGAATATGGCTTATCAGTAGATCGGACAGTTATGGTAATATTTCGTTTAATTTTCTCATTTGTGTCAACCTCGAAATTGTCACTGATGCTGAAAATTGAGTGAATTGAAGCTGAATGTGACATTCGCGAATTGCAATGGAGGAGCGGAATGACCACGAGCTTTCGAATACGAGATTTGTGCCATTTTTACCGACATCCAAACTGGCAAAAATTTGCAATTGACATTTTCGAAATTGTTGCCTGTTGAAGCGTAACCGATGTTGATGATATTCGGTCAATTAACAATTTTACGGTCATTTATCAATAATATTGTAACACAGAGTCTCAAAAGGGCCATTAGTGCCATCATCATTTTTTTTAAATTACATAAAAATTTGTTAATAATTACATTATCTTATAAATGAATGGCTAATACTTATTGTCCATTTTTGCAAAGACTAAAAAATATAAAAAAAACGTGCTAAATAAATAACCACAGAAAAGGTACATCTTCACATTGTACAAAATCGAACATCAGTCTGTCCGTCCGTCCGTCCGTCTGTCTGTGTGAACGCTGGAATCTCGGGAACGGTTCAATCGATACAACCTCCTCTAATGGAATCAGACATGCTTCAAGAAGGATTTGGACGGCCGATTGAGTTTCGTGGATGCGAGAGAAGCTGTAGGTTCCAGTTAGTTAATGCAATGGTTTTATAAGGATTTCGTTTACACCGAGGAATTTTCGTTTTCCGGCTCCGAGCCATCGATGGAAAGTCTCAATGCCTTTTCAATTTCACGATGGACCAAGAAGTGAAAAAGAACAAATTATCTTCATTTTTAATACAATTTTACGATTTTTAATCATTAATACATTTTTTAATTTTTTTTAATCACATTTATGATTAATTAAAATCAATCAAATGGGGATATATTGATTTCTGAAAGCATCGGACATTAATAACGAGCATATTTTTCTGAATTACTTCACCAATTATGCACATAATAGAAATCGTCGTTATTGTGCCTAAGAAAAAGCGGATTGTCCTGGTATCAAAGGGCAGATTGCGTAACAATTAATTATGAGGCTGGAGACTGTGAGCTCGCGGTGCTTTTGTCCGCGTAGTGAATGCCACGACGTTTCACCGGAAGCAATTATCATTTTTTATATTTTTATTCGCCATTTGGAGAATTATTGGCAGGGACTGTAATAGGGCAGTCAAAATGCAGTTGAATAATATAACCGATGAGGAATTAATTAATTATTGAGCGGAATAATTCGACGGGTCGATTGGTCTAGCTACGCTTTTGATATGTTATTGATTGGGGCGATGGGATAATGGAAAATGTCGAATTGGCAGTGACCATGTTGATGATTAATGTCGAATAACAAATTAGTCGCTTCAATGTAAGTACCAAAATAAAGCTCCTAATTTGATGTTGCATTGTTGGGGGAAATTAGTGATTTTCCAGAGGCGCAAATCCGTTATTAAGTCACGAGTGTAAATTCTCGTTTGCGAACGGTAATCCCAGTCATGTTGCTGTTACGTCTCGTGTGCAATTTACAACACTCGGGAAGCGGCTGCACACGCCAGCTCTTCGTCCAAGTTTCGGTTGTTTCTAACACGCGCTACCGACGAATAAGGAGCTTAATATAATTCAAACAAGTGCCCTGATATATATATATACAAGTTTGCATAGAGTAGTGGCGCTTTGCGTAGGGAGGAACACGTATACAGTACGAATTAGAAGGTGGTTAATATATATATGTATATGTCTACATGTACAACATGTTTCCTCTCCCATCGTACGAGGTACAATCTCTGTCAGCGGACTAATTTATTGAAAATTTCGTGAAACTTTGATAATTACGACTTTAATGCCTCTTTGGATCGTGTTTCGTCTCTGATGACACGAGGAGATATGCAAAACACAACACAAACTGGAAGAAAGGGATTCTGTGATCGAGTAGGAAAAAGTTTGGAAAAAAAAGCTTCCGATTTGGAGTATTCGATGAAAGGTGAAAGCAAGGTGAGAGCAAGGTGAGAGCAAGGTGAGGACAGGGTGAGAGCAAGCGAGAGCAAGATGAGGACAGGGTGAGAGCAAGCGAGAGCAAGGTGAGGACAGGGTGAGAGCAAGCGAGAGCAAGGTGAGCACAGGGTGAGAACAAGGTGAGAGCAAAGTGAGGACAGGGTGAGAACAAGGTGAGAGCAAGGCGAGAACATGGTGAGAACAAGGTGAGAACATGGTGAGAACAAGATGAAAGCAAGTTGAGAGAAAGGTGAGATAGGATCATTTCAACACAGCGGAGAAAAAAAAAGTAATTGTGTCACAGGATAAGAAGCGAACCTACTCAAAACCCGTGCGAACTTCACGAGCCCAAAGATTTTATCATTTCTTTGACTTTGCATAAGGGCAAAGGTCGAGAAGTTTCCTCAGCCTCCATTGGACTCAACGGCACAGCCTCCACCTCGGTGCAATAAATAGTAAAAAGTTTTTATTTTCCCATGGCTCTCATACTGATCAGCAGACGTAACGAGAAACCTTTGTGCTTCCCATTTCTTTGAAAGCTCCCGATAGCAATCGTTGGTCGTATTGTATAAACGCTCGCGTCGAAGGTGCACTTTCAATTCGGTGCTTCCTTCCACTCTCTCTCTCTCTCTCTCTCTCTCTCTCTCTCTCTCTATACGTTTTACGGAATTAAGAGAGAAGACCAAGTGGAATAAGAGACGGGGAACGAAATTGAGCCGTAAGAGCAGAGAGTGAAGCTCCCTGGTCCACGGATATAATAGCGTCGCCTGGATATAAGTCCCGCGAACGTAATTACACGAGGCGAACAAAAGACGAAGGGAAGAGAGGGAAGAACGAAAGGGAGAAAGCCAGAGCGATTCCGTGCATGGATCTCGATTTCGCAACGCGATAAATGCATCCGCAATTCCAGGCTTATGCCTCGGCTCTTACCTTTTCCCGGTGTTCCATCGTATAAAAGTTAGCGGGGTGGGTGAGCCGAGCTTTTCCAGAGGTCGTCACTGACTCCACGATCGTACCGTTCCTCGTAAGCCCTTAAGGGCCTGCAGGGATTCCGATGGCCCGAGGTTATAAAGGACGACCCGACGGCGACGCGTTTCCCCAGTGGTCACTGCCCAGGAACCATGCCCATCAACGCGCCCGCGCCCTTCGAGACCCTTCGGCTCGCACCTGGTCCCATTTTCCAGACCCTTACCCACTTTCATTTGAGATTGATGCGACTATTTTGACGATCCGTGCCCATTTGTGGATACCCCCCGTGAAACATTACCATTTGATTATCATCGCGGAAATGAGTAGCCCTTTTAAGCCCTCGGCCAATGACAGCTCTTCTGACGATGCTCTCCATTGGACATTATTCCGCAGTGCCTGCCAATGGCGTTTTTATGGAAAATAACGTTTATCGAAATTCCGAAATCTTTGACTTTTTAGCCTCGTGCCTTCGAGGCGTGCGAGAAGTTGGACTTTATGTGCATCGGTTGCAGAATAGCACGATTTTAGGGATGTACCAAGAAGGGACGAAGACAAATAACTTTTTATCGTTGTATTGTTTTTGTTTATTGTGTCGTTTGTGTTTACGGTAGCTCAAAATACATACAGTGTAACCTCGGTTATGGTTGTTTTTAAGGATACACTCGGAATTATCGTGCGCACTAACCTGGGGGCTTGACGTGCTGTGCATAAGAGTCAAGTGGCGTATGAAAATCGAGGGGCTGCATATACTCGCTTTATGGACGCTCAATTGCTCCTAGCGACACACGCCAAGCGCTTGAGTCGTCTTCTCTGTCAGACACTCTTCGGCTCTCGTCACATTGACGCTCCATTAGCATCGACTCTACTGTGTAATGCAACAATATTGTCGCGATTTATGTCCCGAGCCATTTTCTTATCGTCCCTCCGCAGCGCTTTGAATTTTGAAAACCTGTATTCAATTTCATTGAATCATGTGAGACGGTAGAAAATAAAAATATCACGTAAAATGGTGAAATTCGATGAGAATATGTCGACTTATGAAAAAGTCACATTTTTTAATTCGCGAAAAATGTTTTTTCAGCCCCCGTCCAGAAAAGTAGACTTTTCGCACCTAGTGCTGAAATACTGTCTTTTACGACCTGCCAGAAAACCAATTTTTCATACTAGTGCGCAAAAGGTCACTTTTCGCACCTTTACCTAACCTTTAAAATATCCATTCGTTTTTTTTTTTTTTTTTTTTTCTTGAGCATATATAATTGTGCATACAGAGGCTGCGAATATTGATTTTTCAGGTAAACAATAAATAAATGCAATATGTTTAGCTGCGTCCTTTGTAGTTTTTACGATTCAATACAAATACTGGCGAACATTTAATTCCTTGGGTTATTGTATATATATATATATATACAACTACCAGTCTCCCAACGGGATCGTTTCGACTTCCGGCATCCGGCAGAAGTAGGTGTTCGCATGTCGTATATAATGTACCTATATACTCGAGACATACCGTACTATAGGTCGTATACTAGGTGCCCACATGTTGAGGTAATATGGTGAGTCAAGTTCCAGCCGAATGTGGAGGCGCTCTATAGACATTCCACGTCTATACTCCAGCTACCTAAGCACATTTCCTTTCCGCCCTTCAGCCCTTTTTCGTCATTTTTCATCAGACTCGTCCCGGCAGCAAAGTACATTTGTTATGGTCGTTGAAAATCTTTTGTGAGCATAACAGAATGGGATACGCGTGTCGCCGTGCAAAAAATACCACTTTCTCGCACGTCTGATTTTTTTTTTTTTTTTCGTTTTCCTCTTTACAATCTTAAAATTTTTTTTCCCGGGTAGTGAAGTCCTTATATTCTGCATTCCATAAAAATGTAATTCGGAACTCGAGGAAAAGCGAGTAGAGAGTGGAAACTTAAAAAAATAATTCGCGTCGTACGTGAAAAATTCTTACGTCTCTTTTTGTTTTCTCATAAAAAAAACTTTTGCTTTTATGCTTTTTTTTTATGACCGTAACGTCTTTTGAGGGCATTTTTGCCGATAAAACCTTCATAGAGATGTCTTCGCATTAATAAAACCGCAAATGCACTAATTACGAAGAAATTTTCATTTGTAAAAAAAAAAAAATAGAAAAAAAAATGGTTTATCAAAATATACCGAATAAAAAAGTGTGCCTATATGATCGCCTCGCCGCCATATTTAACATCCGCGATTTTCAAAGATTCCAACTTCGGGGATGTATTACCTGACGGCAACACTTTTATTGCCCAACTTTGTTGTACGCTTTGAAAAGAGTTCCTCCGACACGGTAATATTATCCACGTGAAGCATGGGGGTCGAGCTAACGCACCAATCGTGGTTGGCAGAGACGCGACTTACGATGACCCGTCACGTTAGTCATCGGGTTTACCGCCGCCACAGTATATACAGTGGTTTATCAGACATATAGTATACTTCCCACGACATGACATAGGGTATATGTGCGAATTCCCCCAAGGGCCTTAACCCGTGACTTATGGCCTGTTGACGAAGTTGCTCCAGGTGTACTTCGGAAGTACGGAATAGTGTCGTCTGATTCAAGGGATGATCCATAAAACGCCTGACGCTAATTTCGAAGTTTGTTATCCCCTCTCCCCGCCACATGTGTAATACCAGTTGGTAACACTGACAACCGATTGATAACCCTAAAAAACCGGTTGGCAATACTGACAACCGATTGATAACCCTAAACAACCGGTTGGTAACACTGACAACCGATTGATAACCCTAAAAAACCGGTTGGTAACACTGACAACCGATTGATAACCCTAAAAAACCGGTTGGTAACACTGACAACCGATTGATAACCCTAAAAAACCGGTTGGTAACACTGACAACCAATTGATAACCTTAAAAAACCGGTTGGTAACACTGACAACCGATTGATAACCCTAAAAAACCGGTTGGTAACACTGACAACCGATTGATAACCCTAAAAAACCGGTTGGTAACACTGACAACCGATCGATAACTCTAAACAACCGGTTGGTAACACTGACAACCGATTGACAACTCCAAACAACCGATTGAAATGTCAACCAACTGATTGTCAACGCCAACACAAACCACATTGAATGTACTCCACGACTTTGAAGGTAGATCGTCCCAGCTAACCAATTTTCTTTGTGCATCTGCGCTACGCGGTGTTCGGTCACTTTTCTCCCGAGAAAATAAACGTTTCCCGAGTAAGTCGAATGGAGAATAGGTAGGGAGGGTAATTTATGTTGGTACAGGCTCGCTGGTTGGGGTGGTCAGGACAGGGTTGTTTTATAGGGGTTCCTCGTCTCGAAATCGAAGTGGGGCATTTGCCAGTCTACGAGACAGTTGGAAGGCTATTTCGCCACGACGTAACTCGAAAGTGGCGGGCCCCGCGAAGACGAGGAGCCACCGGGAAATGTATTGCCACCCGTGTAAATGGTATCCTTGCGCTCATCGTCGCTCCGCTGTGGTATCCGTAAAGCGGTTTGCCCTCGGATAACATTCTCCGCTGTTTCTCATTCGTGGTTCGCACTTTGAATCTTCCATACCCACGATAGTGCAACCACTATATATCGCATTTACGAGCAACCTGGTTGCAATCCACTGTTGAAACATATTCGGTATATGGCAACTGAACCCGAGGTCCGGTGACCAAACGCAACAGATGACACCACGTTAATGTTTCATTGGATCTGCACCGAGGATAGTGGATTTTGACCGTGATCAAATGACCATATTCCATTGGATATAAGGGACGATGGACATGAGGGATGATTAAGGGATGTTCCAAGGTTCCCTCCGAATTCGACTGTAACTTTGTATCGTTTGTGACATTTGTATGTTATCCGATCAAGGTAAAAATTTGCTTTTGATCGTGTACTTCCGATGTAGTTATAAAATGTCACTGGAAGCCCCGAAGAAATGAGGCGCCGCTTTCATCCCTTGGTCCAACCTGGACCATAACTTGTCCACGCACGTGTAACATGTGCTCGGGTTACGTGACACGATTTTAATGGCCCCGCGATTTGCATTGGTGCGTTTTCGACGTGAGACCGTCACTCGTGGCCATATAAATGCTAATAGCTTAGCCCTTGCCGCACGACCCACTTCCATGCAAGCTATCCCCAGATTTTCTGTCATAATCCGATTTAGCGTTGGCCGTTCGACGTACATGGTGCACGTGTTGAATTGCGATGTACTACTACGATCCTCGCACTGTTCACGTGTAGATTTTGCCTTAAGATTTTGTCAATTTCACAGCAGAATCAAGGCACTTTTTACACATTTTTTTTTAACCCGAAATTCAATTTTTTAAAAAATAATTGAAAAAGTTGATATGAAATTACGATAAAAAATGTTTCATTCAAATGTACAGTTTAAATTGATGAGAATTTTGTCGACGAGAGAACAAGAGATAAATTTGTTAAACAGCATAGAAAAAAAAATTAATTTAACGGAGAAAAAATATGTTAAAAAATCTTGATCTTGATCGAAATTTTCGATTTTTACGTAAACAGGCATGAAATTTGAAAAAGCTCTCCAAAAAATATCCTAAAAATCTAAAATGCTGCAAAATGATCGTATTGTGAATGTGAGCTTTCGTTGATCCGACTTTATTGAATAAAAGTGGAGAATGTGTCGTTTTGGTAAAAAAAAAAAAATCGTCGTCAAAATAAGTATTCGGAGCTCGATGCTTTGGGAAAGACGATTTTGCGACACGTATAGAGATATAGGATCGGTGAAAATCGGTGTTCCTTGTCACGTACACGTTTTCCAGAAGCATATAAGTTGACTTTTACCACAGTAGAGTCGCGTCTAGTCCAGAATTCAGGATCAACGGTGTGTTCCTGGTTCACGTACAGATCACAGTTTTACATATGCGACCTCCGACTGGAATACTTAACGACGAATTGCCGCGACGGTCTTTGGAATTCGCAATAACGATTCGAGGCTGTAGATCGAAAAGTCATCGATCCCGTTGTCAACGGTAAATAACGACCGTTTTACCCACGCGTGCGTAAAAGATCCATTATCACACTTTTTTTTTATCTTCTCCATTTTTTACGACATTGATTGAAATAACTTTTTCGGGTCTCGTGTTATTACAATGAAAATGTTAATTTTATAGCGGAAGTAAAATTTCGTGTCAATTAAAAATATGTTAATTTGACTGTGAACGTAACATTATGTGTTATTTTCAAAGTTACTTGAAAAAAAATAACATGGCGTGTTATTTTCAAAGATGTTAATTTGTGAATGAAAGTAACATGATATGTTGCTCGTGGATAATTGGCGTAATGACCCTTATGTTTTCCGGGAATAAAAAAAATAGACTCGAAATGGAATAAAAAGCGAAAAATCGCCGAAACGCTGGTTTACTGCGTGGCGGTGTGGAGTCTCAATTAGTTTTCGCCCACTTGTCTGGGTTTATTTTACGTGAATGACGGTGGAATCCTTTCGTGCACCATGTCAGGCCTACAGGGGATGAAAAGTTTCGCAAGGGGGTCCCAGGAAACGTGCACGTGCACCTCGTAAAGCATCTTTGACCCGGAATCCAGTTCTATTCAGGGAGTTACCCCAGTGCACTAGTCTCTTACCCTCGCAGGCCCCGAGAACGCGCATCGCTATTATTCAAAGCTCTCATAGGCCTCGAAATGGTTGGCCGCGGGGGTTAGGGACATCAGCATCTTTTTTTTATTTTCTCCCGGAGCCTCGTTCTCACGGATGCACTTCAACTTCGTTCCCGCCGGCGCTCTTTTGTTTTGCTTCCTCACACAAGATGCTCCGTTTTTGTGAATCGTTTTGTTATTTCTTTGTTCCTTTTTGTTTTCAAGATTTTCACGTCGCTACACGGAAAATGGTCTAAAATGTCTGGACAAGTGGTTGAGTGAAAATACCGTAACGCAAAATGCCAAAAATCGCTCGACGTCGTAACAGGCCGGAAATAAAGTGATTACAGCGACGTGCTGAAAAGTACTACTTTCTGGCACTAGGGAGAGAAAAACCCGACGCCGAGTCCTACAATCACACGACCCAAATACCGACCGATACTTTCCCGTACGGCGACGGAAAACATCACTTTTCATCCCCCGGTGCGAAAAGTGCACTTTTCCGCCCGCAGCCCCGAAATTTTTCCGCAGCGTAAATACACGAAAATCGTCGCACAGACTCAAGACACTGAATCAACATTGTTTTCTTTGACGTGCAGGAAAGTCCAGTTTTCTTCACGTAGCCGGAAATGAAGTTTTTTTTCACCCGGAAACCAAACACCGTTGCTTAGTTGTTGTTCATTTGATGGTGACGCAGTTCCGTTGAGGTAGAATTGGAATGAAAATTGTTGATTTTCCAGCGCACGCGTTACCGTAATACTATTTCGTAGGAACGTAACCTCAAAGTGAGATGCCCGCGAGGAAGCGGCAATGATGATACGTATTGCGACCCATGAAATTGGTACTCCTCGTCGTCGCTGGTTCTCCCGGTATCCGCGGGACCAGTTTACGTCGAGATAACATTCCCGATGTTGCCGCGTGCATGGACACTGGAATATCCCATGGTTGTCCTCCCAGCAATACGGATGTTCCTCGTGGCGCTATGCTTTTACAACTATTGTATCGTTTACGTGACGGCCACTACCAATCCACCGTTGAAACACATTCGGCATTGGTACGTATCCGCGGGCTGGACCGTTTGTGCAACAGCTGCCATCACGTACGCGCTTTGTTGCATTTGCCCCGAAGATATTGGGTTATTGGCTCGAATCGGGGGAGCACGTTCGACGGGCCAATCCTCGGGCGAACGATGGACGGATACACGTTTCAGTTCGATCGACAGAAATTAACATATAGATTCGACGAAAAAACGAGCTCCATAAACATCGCTATTTATTTCATGCATCTTTGATGATTTTCTAACGGATGCAACGCAACCAGTGGCGCGGCCAATGTGTACTTTATTTTTCACAAATTAATTCGTGTTCACGTGGACCAACAAAAATCATCATCGGCGCTTTGATTTTTGCGCTCACGGCACGATTTCCAAAATCCGACCGTGAAAATTTGAGGATTTCCTCAAATCGTGATCAATGGAGAACCTGGAGAAAAATTTGTTCAACAGGGTTGAGAAAATAAAATTGGCTGAGACGAGAAATCAGTTGGTCTGGCCGAACAAAATTGATTGATTGGCAATTGTGTAATTTTGACGATGAAATTGGAGAACCTGGAGAACTTGGTCACCTGGAACGTTGAATTAGCTGGACAAGTTGGTTAGAACAACAAATTCTTTGTATATTTTGATTTGTAGAAGAGGAAAAAAATTGAGACCACGAAAAGATTGAAGGATTGGACCAATTATGAACAATATTTGAGAGATATTTTGTGACAGTACCGAAATTTGAATAATAATTGAAAACGTACAATGCCAGGGGCGATTTGGTTGAGAAAGCATAGCGTTCGTCCTTCGCTGTTACGAGTGTCATAACTCGTCCACGCACGTGCAACATGTGCTCACTTCACGTGACGAGATTTTAATGGTCGTGCGATTTGGCGTTGGTGCGTTTTCGATGTGAGCCCGTGACTGGTGCCCATATAAATGCTAATAGCCCCCGCCGCACGCTCCAGATTTTACGCCGTAATCCGATTTTGTCGCGAACCTTGAAGGTATGTAAGCACTGCATATACCGGCTACATGATGTACATTCTAACGTTGCCATAGAGGATATGAATGACGGTATTTGGAATGGAAAATTAATTGAGTAGTAAACTGAGCTCGGTGGTATTCCGTTTGTGGGAAAATATGGTGAACTTTATGGTCACTGGACAAACGAGCTTTTTGGAGTGATGTCAAATAATTCCATTCGTATTTCAAATGGTATTGGATAATTTTTGTTTGAATAACATTTCTCTTAATTTTCCCAAAAATGCATCAGCATTTTTAATTTATTGCATTTAGACGTTTTGTTGATGGAACAAAAATTGTTGATGTTTTTTTTTTCTAATTTGGAGTGTAGCTCAAGGAAAATGTGATTTCCATTTCCTGATATCAAAGTTCTTTATGAGGTAGTGAATATTTTTAATGAGTCGTTACTGGATATTTCAGAGGGCTGTGATTTTTTTAGTTTGAACTCGAACGAAATTTCCACAAAGTCATTTTTTATAGCCACGAGCAGGTTTTAATGGAGTTAACAAATAAATTTAATCTGGAATAAAAATGGTACGATTGGTTTTTCATTTATTAACGATCCATTCTGTAGTCGGAAAATGGGAAAATTCGCAGGCTCTCGGTGTGCGAAAAAAAAAGAAGAAGATTCCAATGTCCATTTATTACATATATAAGCTTATACTATCTGTACCTATTCTCCCGGTTTTATGTCGCTAGCAGCTCGTACGGCGTAATACAAGGTTTTATGGTTATCCTATATAGTGTTGCTGAAGCAGAAATGGTTCAACAAAAGTGAATAGGGTAGAAAGGGCCTCCTCCACGTCGTCGAACGTTTCATGATCTGGAACCTGATAGATTACAATTTTTTAGAGGCGAAACGTGGTCTGAAAAAAAAAAAAAAAAACAAAAAACGTACCTGAACTCGAGGCATAAACTTTGCGAAGATGAGAATCTTGTTTCGCAAGTTTAACTAAGTCATTGTCACAGATATTTATCGGGTTTTTGGTTTCTCGGTTCAGCTGCTATAATAGCGACGTCGTCGCTAAGAATTGAAAGCATTTTGTGGTTCCCCTTGTCCACAGACACCACAGATTCATTTATTTATAAAAGAAGAAATTTAGTTCGTCCATTTGTCTATTCGAAACGTTGCCAATTTTTGTCATGGCTTTTTTCGAATTATCGAAACCCTCGCCTTGTTTCGATATAATAACCGAAACGAGATATTGGGACCCGTGATATTTTTCGTACGCTTGTGTGCGACACTTTTTCAAGCGGTAATCCAGCAGCAACAGCACATCGGCGCCATTGTGTTTTTCAAGAAGTGATCGCAGTTCCATCCGGTTTCGTCGTTTATCGGGTTGTTTTTACCCCATCGCCGTTTCGGATACATTATGTGCAGACATTCTATTATGAAGACATCCCCTGCTTTTATCGACCGAGTCGCCACGAACTTCCGGTCATATTTCGTCTCATAAGCGTGCTTAATGGCACCACTGGCGCCTGGACCTTCTTCGGCTTCGTGATACGAAAGAACAAGTTGGATTTCGTTATTTTACTTCTGGTGATCCTGCACATATTTTTTTTTTCGTGGTAAATTATGGCATCGCGGTTAAGAGACAGTGATATGCTGCTGGGAATTTCTACATATAGCTCTCTGTCTCGCACCTACCATCACTTTTATGTTTTTCGGTTCTCACGGTTCATTTCTGCCATCCTCCCGCATGTTCTCCCAAAATTTGAGCTTTATCTGTCGAGTAGTTTGGGAGATAATGGATTTCAAAATTTTGAGGTGAAACGCCATCTTGTTTCATCGAAATCTGGGGCGCCATTTTGTCGAGCGGGTGCAGCGGCAAAGTTAAAAAGAAATACACTCGCGTTATAGTCTCCGGGAGTTTTACTAGACCTGAGAGTTTTGGTACGGTCTTGATTATAATTATAACCGTACCGAGAGAAACCTTGACGTGTCTTCTTCATTTCCAACGAAATGATAATAAAAACCGAGTGCTCCATAACCCAAATAATCGCTGCTTTCGTGATTTACTTGAATGTCGGTGTCTCAATTACTTTTCCAACTTGCCCGATGCCATTCTACGGGAACGTTGCTGGAATTCTTCTGTGCAATTTAAAGCTCAACGTATAGAGGACTTTCGTGGTAGTCCGAGTAAACGTGCCTGTGCACCTCGTAAAGCATCTTTGACCCAGAATCTCGCTCTATTCAGATGGTTACCCCTGGCATTACCCGTCTTCCTTCCCTACCACTCTCGAGCGCATCCGGAACGTGGAGCTCTATTATTCAAACCAGACGTAGGCCTCGGGATGGTCACGAGTCACTTTTTCGTCCCTACGAACTACTGGATGAACTTTAACTTCATTCTCGTCCGCTTTTCTTCCGTTGCGTACGCTATAATTTCCCATTGAAATAATAACTGCACTCTGCGTTGAGGTTAGTAAATTAAGCTTCTTTCTTATTGTTGATTTATTAAACAAAAGAAGTTATTAACAATTATTATCTTATTGGATATTATTGTCCGAGTCTCGAAAATGTTAATTTCATTGAATCCATTTTATTTACAAATTCATTTTTAATTCATATTTGGATCACACTTTGTCATACCGTGTATTTTCACTCATTTCAGCCCTTTCGTAAAAGCTGCATTACGCACTGGAGACAGTGAAATGAAGATGAAGAGATATTTCAGTTGTCTTGCGAGTTGTTAAAACGACCTTCGGGAGGGTTGCGAAATCCCTCCAGTGATTGTCTTTTTTTTTAACTCAACGATTCGTCTTAACTCTACGGCACTTAACTTAACTGGTCGTTCACTGTAGTTCTTCAAGTCCATTTAAAATGTAAATAAACTTTTTATGCCTGGATGCTGTTGGCTAAGTCCAGTGAACGGTACCGAAGTTTTGACATTTAAAGTATGTTTTCGATTTTTGTTGTGCTTTTCCTCTCATTCGCTTAACCCAAGTTATCGCGTTGGGTTACTTCGTCAGGGCACCGGATTGCATATACACGGTTGCACTATCGACCGGGAAAGTTTACGAAGTTAGCGTCATTCGCATACGGTTTATTTCACATGTATTTGTGTCTAGTATAAACTAACACACACTAATCCATTCCCATAAACGTAGTTAACCCTACGAACACCGCTGCACGACCCGAAAGAGGGTCCTGCTGTTGGTGTCCGAAAAAAAGGCTTAGTTAACCAATAACTTGGTTAACCCAACCCAATTATCACCTGACCAACCAAATTATCCGTTAGCCAACTAAGTTATCGCTTGACTAATCAAGTCATTGGTTAGATCAATGAGGTTACCGGTTGACAACCATGTTATCAGTTGACCAACCGAGTTATTGGCTAACCATTAACGAAAAGCTAACCAAGTCTGCGTATAAACGATTTAGAGGTACCTCGATAAGCTGTAGGTGTTCATCAATTATTTCTTATGGAAAATTCGCTCCGATATTTCATCCAAAATCTCATAAGGCATTAGCGATAACTTTGTTCGTTGTATGTGTGCTTTTTTTATTTTATTTTTTTTTATGAAGTTTCCGCAAATCAGCGTTGCATAAATGGTTCAGCTATCGGTAGTACGGGTAGCGCAGGATATTCGAACTAATTCCGTCGGTGTGAGAGGGGCGGGTGGGGGGGGTCGACCTAACGTAATTCCACTTAATCCTCAATCGGCTTAACCTACATACACGCCACTCTACAGCGGCCTTCTCGTCAGTGCTGATGCACTCACTCCCTCTCGTACCGATTTCGCTTCATACCCACTGGTACATAGATGTTACTTCGACATATTGTGCAGAATCAACAGTTACTCCGGGTCAGTCAAGTGTAATTAGATCGACAGGGTTTCGCCGTGGCGCAGTTCAATGCAGAACCCTTTGCCGATTGCCCATGCGCTTGCAGAATCCTGGGCTGATAACGCAATCATGTGAAATAATTATGTTCTAACGAGCTCCGCCCGGTTCTCCTGGACCATGTTCAGGACTTCGGGCCTCCGGAGAGGGCGAGTTCACAACCGGCATAAATTAACAATTCGCGACAGCATTTAGCTTTTCGTGATGGTTATTGAAATGTTTCGATTATTCGATAACATTGATTCGCTGAATTATTGGAATTTGGATTTTCCGAGTGCACTTTGTGCACTGGCTGGTGTTGATGGTTCTGGTGATTTTACATCCGGTGGGTGGGCAAAAAAAAAATAGTCCTGGAAAAGAATAGCCTCTGGAAAAAACGTTTTCTGGAGGAAAATTGCCCCTGGAATAAAATAAACTCTGGAAAAAATGACCCCTGGAAAAGTAGCCCCGAAAAAATTACCCTTCCAAATGAGATTTATTTTTTCGGAGGCCATTTTCTGCGGAATTTTTTGTTTTCCCACTTTTTTTCAAGAATGCGTTTTTTTTCCTCTCGGAATTCGATGTAGAAAAAATATCTACCCGTCCATCAACCAATCCATGGCAAATCCATCTACCTGCCCATCATCTATCCTTGGTAACTCGGAATACCAGGGTAACGATCGATGGCCGAAGCTTAATTAATCGCGATACTGCGTACGGAAAAGTTTTCACCTATAAAACTTTTTCATATACCCCATAGGGTAGACAAGCACAGCCGCTTAATTTGCGATAACAACCTTGGCTTGTCGTTAATGGCCATCCTATACAGCGCACCAGTGTCCGCAGGAGTGCCATTCTATGGCATCCACCTTCCGCGGTTTATGGCAAAGCCTTCGATGGCACAAACCCCCCTTTGATGTCGAGTTCCGTGCGCTCGTCGTCAATGGAAATTACGAACTTGACTTTGGCCCGGGTTCGCACGAATTCGTGGTTATCGATACATTCCACCAATTACCGATATCCCCCCAGAAATCAACACAAATTCCAGAAACGCACTCGCATCTTCCTCTCGGCGAGCTTGTGTCCAAATTAAATTTCCTTTGCCCGGACCCACACCCAATATCATCGATGGAATATTGATTTAATGTGAAACGACTGCAGAATCCGACCACGACCATTGGAATGGTACAAAGGCATGTTAATTCGAGATACTATAAAAAATAAAAACAAATATTTGTGCTAATCAGTCGAGCAATAATTACCTTTTTTTTTTTTTTCATTGACTTATCGGTTTTAGGAATTTTTTTTCAAAGTCCCCAATTTTCGTAATTTAAAATTAATCGTTTGCAATGAAAAGTCCGGAATATTCGAGTTTCTAATTGAATACAGTGCAGAGCTCGAAACCTGTAAACAGAAACATTAATACTGCGGTAAACTTGGAGGAGCTTCGACGCAGCAATAAATTTTCGCGTATCGCTTGCACTTGCTCGTTCATCGCAAAATGCTGTCTCGTTGGATTATCCGCATCGTCGCTCGCACCGATCACTCGCTTCATTACTCGTAGTAATCACACTCTCGCTAGTGAGTTTTTTTTTTTTTTTTTCGAAAATCGTGCCAAAGTTTGAATGGTAGTCCATTGACGTAAGTAGTCGGATCAAATTACGGACGGAAAATTGTTCGCTTCGTCGAAGGGATAATAAAAATAAAATCTAAGGGTTCGCCGGATTTTGGGAAAATTGACAATTCACACAGAAAACTTTTTCACTGATTTTTCTCACTGTCTTAACCAACGTCCATCGCTAAGATTTTTTTTTTTCTGATAATAAAAAATCCACTATAATGAAAAAAAATGTAATAATAGGCAATTTGTTCAATTGAATTATATAAAAACGTGACTTTGATAGCCAGGAAAAAAAGGAAGGTTTTAGGATACGAAAAAAGTACATTATGCGAGAATGCACTGTATGTTAAGTCATGCAAATTATTGCTGGTCTGCATCGTTCAAGTTTTACTCAAGCACCTAGACACACTCTAACAAGCTCTCGATTTAACCGCTCCGAGACGCTGGAGTACTTCTTGTGCTCCTGGAGAAGTAACTTGACTACCTTCAACCGGAGGAGCAACTTCATACGGGCGTAAGGATGCTGCACTGGCCCTTTGAGAGGGATCGCAACAACTGTGAAGCTGGAGAAGCACGGGAGCAACGGGAACGATGCACTATATAATACACGTTCAAAACTTTCTTGTATCGAGTCAACACCGTGAAGTTGACAAGCTTACCACAGATTTGTTACTGAGCCCTTTGCCGATGGCCTGGTCCGTACAACCTTCGAGAGAGTGAATCCGGGCAACTGATATTCTTGCAGGCTAATAATTGGATTACCCGACGAATGAAACAGCCAGCAATTTACCCTCACTAGTTGAATCTGGACGGGGCCTTGATTACTTCCTGAAGTGGGACACGGTGTGCACTGCAACAAAATGATTTGTCAGTCGAACAAAATTATCTGTCAGTCAAACAAAATGATACGTCAGTCGAACAAAAATATGTCAGTCGAACAAAATTATCTGTCAGCCAAACAAAATGATACGTCAGTCGAACAAAATGATTTGTCAGTCGAACAAAATGATTTGTCAGTCGAACAAAATGATCTGTCAGTCGAATAAAATGATCTTTCAGTCGAACAAAATGATCTGTCAGTCGAACAAAATGATCTGTCAGTCGAACAAAATGATCTTTCAGTCGAACAAAAATATGTCAGTCGAGAAAAATGATTTGTCAGCCGAACAAAATGATCAGTCAGTCGAACAAAATGATCTGTCAGCCGAACAAAATGATCAGTCAGTCGAACAAAATGATCTGTCAGCCGAAAAAAAACATGTCAGCCGAACAAAATGATTTGTCAGCCGAACAAAATGATCAGTCAGTCGAACAAAATGGTTTGTCAGTTAATTGGAAGATCTTTCGAACAAACGAAAGATTCTTCAGTTGTTCGGAAGTCCTAATTATCTCTCCATAACCAGACTGATATAATCCACAGCTCGCTTCGTCGAGCTCGGTTTGTTCCAGCATTTCCCAATATCGATGGATAATATCGGTTGTCTCGGAAATCTAATATTCTCATTGAAAGGGGGTCCACCTCGAATTTCGCAGGTGGACGCAGCACAAAGAAGGGTCTTATAAGCTTCGTCTGCATCTTCCACGGTAAGCTCCTTATCATCAAAAGATAAGCTCGTTACAGGCAGCGCAAGGTAATCCCTTGTTCCGTATTTCCCACTCTTGTTCCGATGCAACGCTTGAACAAGCGAATACCTCGTTTCAACCCAGTTTTACCCTGATTCGCAGGAATCTAATACCACCCGTATGTGTGTGTGTTGCCGTTGGTGAACGTTGCAGTGCAAATGGGTCAGAGTCACGCTGCAGAAGAACATAAATTATCATGTTAGAGTTTTGCGCCGGCCACTGACTATCCGCTATTTTATACGACGCGGTGGGTCACGTGCAAACCGTTGGCTCTGGATGCACTGGTTTTCCTGGTGGACAATGCTTCTTTCGGCGGTTCACCACACAGCTAGAGGGCCATTTGTGTCCAACGTCACCCCAGAGGTTTAACCGTGTGCACAAACCCGCTTTTTCTGACTCTCTTCCGTGTGCCGAGGTTCCCACTGACAACGTTGCTCCCCCAACGCATGGATAACCCGCGATACACATGCATCTACCATCCCGGAGGCTCCAGGAATCCAGATTCTTCGAGCTGACCCGATGTTTTATCTGCAGACGAGAGTGACCCTGCTGCAAAGTTCGCTCAGCTTCGTCTCGATGCGCTTCTAGGACTCGAAGTCGACTGGTTAACTCGGATTTCTCATGTGTACCTCATGTTTTTCTCATGGACAACGAGGACCAAGGTCTCATTGATTCCGGAGAAGGAAGTGGATTGAATTGATTTTTTTTTTTTTTTTTTCATTGATTTCATTGACAACGTTGCATTGTTTCGAAGTAATGATTTCCTTGATCCAATTTTTCATTGAGTCAACGAAATTTTTCTTGATTCAACGAAACGAAATGTTTTTCAAATCATCTTTCGTAGCTGCGGTTTCAATTCGACACTTGAGATTATAGGATTGCCGGTGATTCGGAATTTTAAGATATAACCTCTCTTGACTTTTGCCTTATTTGACCCTCTTAACTCCTCATACACTGCGACCCAGTGCACCACGAGGTTTTAGCAGACAAGAGACCCTAGGCAGTCGCACTCAAATAGCATCCCTTATGAACAATTCCACACAGACTCTAGAGAACGTTTCACAGCGTACGTGCATATCATCAGCGCCACCAGTTGCAACTTTTTGCACTTTTGGGGCTTACTCGGTTGCGTGTGTACTGCGCACACACTGAGGCAGGTGGGATTAGTGCGCGCTGGAATTTGCAATAACGGGCGTACCGTGGAATTCGGAAAGGCCAATAATACGGAAATCCTGAGGGCCAATGCATAACCGAAAAATTAGACGGTCGTGAGAGTGCAAAAATCATAAATATTGGATGACACTATTAATTGCAATACATTTTTGGCAGTGGACCCGACAAAAAATTGGAAATATTCCATAATAATAATAATAGAGAATTAGGACGAAAAAAAATCAAAATTTTTATGTTAAATAACAATGTATTTTTTTTTAATTGTTTCAGGTAAGTCAAAGAGGGATGCAATTAATTACATTCTTACATTTTTCTCTCTACAACTAATGGCTTAAGAGAACCGACGATATTCACCGTTCGTTTGCCGCAATGCATTATGGTAAGTCTGGGAACCATCGCTCGTGTTCAATATTTTCCGACGGATATTTCATCCCCCGCTCCAAGCCAACATGAAAATTCATGTATGGAAAATTTATGCGGGAAATATATGGATCATATGTATACTGATTTTTCGCAACAGTTATTGAATCCTGAAGATAACAAAGCTCGAAGAAAAAAAAACGACCTCAAAAAATTACCCCCTGGATAAAAAATTATGGGGAGAAAAAAAACACCCCCGTAAAAATTAATGTGTATCGCGCCTTTTTCCTATTCCCCGGAGAAAAAAAATGGCCAAAAATATACCCCCCTGACAATGACACCTTTGGAGGGCGTATTTATTTCGGGGGTGGTTTTCACCCTGGCCGAGTCAGTTGCTGAAAATCTTCCAGATTTAAGTTGCCTTACTTCGCGGTGTTATTTCCTGTTTATTCCGCGCGCTTGGGGAACACACTTCGGGCAATATTTTATGTATTCATAATTCCCAACGAGGCGCCCAAGGACCTGAGACTTTATAATGCGTAATTTCGTATTCCTTATTGTCTTACTTTCGCACAAAACAGTTTCGAAGAGTACTCAGCGAATGACTAAAGTTACGAGGAGTTCAGGTGTACTTGATGGATAGTATTCAGCATTATATATATATATATACATATGTAGTGCGATAATCCACCTAAACATACCTATATGTATGCAAACCCTATCATGATCGGGGCAACTGTGGGAGTACCGCGATTCCCTCGAGGTTACAGCCCAGTCAATCAAACGTTCTGCTCGAGCCATTAACTATGTTTCACACCTTGCACAACCTCAACCTCAATCTACTTCCGGTTGCGCTCCTGACGACTGGCTTTCCGCTTCTTGGCTCGTCCAATTTTACCTTGTTCGCTACTCCACTCGGGTAGTTTCTCACCCCCTCGAATATCGGACTCGAATCATCGATTTCGTTGCTGATTTGTTGCTCCTGTATAATAGTTATCCATTCTGAGACAATAAATATTTTTTTACAGCTTTAATTGTAAGCCAAGTTTCCCGAGAGTATAATCATTTAGAACGCTCGTGTCGAGCTGAATTATAATAAAAAAAATTGGACTTTTGTCACTATTTTTATTCCATCGGTGCGAGAAATGCGCTTTCACGCACGCATGTGATGCACACTCGCTGAAGAGACATTACGCGTCCGACCGGCAGGAGGTATGGACTCGGCCGTTCGCGGAGTGTATAGCAATGTCGTGTTAATTACTCGACATCGCTTCGTCGCCTCGAACACGACAGCGAAGGAACGGTGGGTGCACTCGCACCGAAGCCCGTTAATCTGTCGCCCATTGTTCTTACGGTCATTGCCAGTGTTCTCAAGCGGGCCAGTATCGCTAATCCCAAAAGTCTTACCCACGGCTTCGGGTATTTACTTTCTTGCCATTCCCCCGCTCTTTTTTATTTTCCCTCGATTAATCGAATGTTTTTACACGGACATTTTCCCGACCCAATTTAAGAGGGAAGGAAAAACACTTTAAAAAAAATTACTTACAATACTTACAGCTATTTTACAGCGTGATTTACATTGCAGATTAAGGAAAAATAATTTAAAAAATTTATCGCATTTTTCTACTTTATTTTTAATTTTCTGAAAATATGGAAAATTAATATCGCGATCAGTTTGTTGTAATAAATTATTGTGAAGGCAGATTATTGAAAATTTGTGGCTCAGTGGAAATGAAAAATCGTATTTTTATTTTGCATTTTTTAAAATCGTGTTCAATTCAGCTGACGGTTTTTTTTTTTTTTTTATTTATTTTTTACAGGCTGATGAACTTTTTCGCTCAAGTGCCTCAGGACTTCTTTCAGAAACTATTCGTATTAAATATTCCAGTTCCTTTTGGTAACGTTGGAGAAGAGGGAAAAAGTGTAACAGAAGAGAAAAACTCTTGACGTTAGGAGGTAAGAATAATTAACAGTTGACTGTACAATGGACGACCACTTGAGTTACGTTCTGAAAAGTTAGGTCAGCCGCTTCCGGACGTCTTTTTACGTGCTCGGTGAAGCGAAAAAAAAAAAAAACAATTCCACCATTTTACTCACGGTCAAGGCCTTCGCGTTTATTGTAACCATTTTTTTCTACGAAGTTAAAGAATCGAAGAAGCGACAAAATAATGAAAATTCTGCACTCCAAAATTTTTATCATTTTTTGGATTCGAAAATAAATCTCAATACTACAGCAAAATGCCAAAAAAAAAATTATTTTCAAAATTCGATTGTATGATGTTGCAAACCGATATAAAGGGTTTTACTTTATTATTATTATTATGGATTAACTCCCAAGCTGTTGATTTTACCAAGCATCCACCGCAATTTGTAAACGTTGTCTTACATAATTTTACTCTTGTCGAATTTTTGAAGAATTTAAAAAAACGGTGAAATTGTATTATTATTATTATTTTGTAAATTTCTGTAAAAATGTATGTGGAATTGTATGATGATTTTTTTCTTGTTGAATTTTTGAAAAATTAAAAAAAAATAGTGATATTGTATTATTATTATTATTATTTTTTTGTAAATTTTTGTAAAAATGTGGAATTGTATGATGATTTTATTCTTGTCGAATTTTTGTGAAATTTCGAAAAGGGCGAAATTGTCGAAAGGGTTGAGTTGTGTTATTATTTTCAAAGTCGACATTTTTTTTTTTTTTTTTGGGGGAAAATTGTAAACAGGATCGGTTGGCAGGAGTTGATAATCGTGGGAATCGTCCGCTGAAGGAGATACAACAACAGGGATTGTCAATAAAGCCGCGCTTCGTGTACTATCAATCATCTCGTATCGAGAGGGTACGACCATGGCACAGGTATTAAACGGTTATCCAACGTAAGGCCGCTTCGACAGTCCGAGTAATCCCTGTGGGCGCCCGATGGGGTTGTAGGCTTTTATCGATCCGTCCGATGCTGAAGACTGCCACTTGCAGCACCGTCGTCACAATGCTTCTACGTACGTTACGTCCAATCACGGTTCCACCCTCATTTATTCGGTGGCTCGAGGTTCTTCACCATAAAAAATGCCCTATTTCTCGAGGGGGATGATTGGGTGAAAAAAAAAAAACTTGTTTTTTTTCCAACAAGAACAACTTTTCCCCTCACCAAAGAAAATTTCCTGAAAAATGTCCACCCCTCCCAGTGACCCCGAAGAATTTTTTTGCGAATGGGTCGACCAATTGGGTCAACCGGTTTCTTCAAAACCAGCTTTTCACTCTACGCATCATTCGGAAAACAATGATTTTCTTCGCAGTCACACTTCACAGCGTACGAGTTACCATTTATTTTTTCAAGGTCCTTTGTGATCAGACTCATAGTAATAATTAAAATAATGATTTTTCTCAACCACATTTCTCGATATTTCGGACTATTTCGAGCAACCCTTCATGAAAATCTGAAAAAAAAAAATTTATGAAATCGAAGCTTTGTCCGAGGGTGTAAAAAATGGTAACTCCAAATTGTGACAATTGGCCCCGGTCTCCCCTATTTTTCCTGAGCAACGAGAATCGGGATCGGGAGAACGGGGATTTACAATCGCGTGGATCGAAATCTTCGCAGGGTAAAACGAGTACTCGATAGCGATTTAGTGAGGCTGCAATGCGACCTCATGATATCTCGAAAGCTTCATGATTTTCTGTAACTCCAAATTGTGACAATTGGCCCCGGTCTCCCCGATTTTTCCATAGCAACGAGAATTGGGATTTACAATCGCGTGGATCCAAATCTTCGCAGGGTAAAATGAGTACTCGATAGCGATTTAGTGAGGCTGCAATGCGTCTTCATGATTTTCGGTAACTCCAAATTGTGACAATTAGCCCCGGTCTCCCCAATTTTTCCTGAGTAACGAGAATTGGGATTTACAATCGCGTGGATCCAAATTTCCGCGGGGTAAAACGGGTACTCGATAGCGATTTAGTGAGGCTGCAATGCGACCTCATGATATCTCGAAAGCTTCTTGATTTTCGTGGCCGTATTTCCGGGATATTGCACACGACAGGTCGGCGAGAATTCATTTCCAAATTATGTCAATTTTTTTTTCTCTCTCTCTGTCTCTCCGTAGGGGAATATGTCGTGATGCTGCAGTGGTCCTATTTCAAAAACTCATTAATCAAGTAGATCCGTGAGAAATTAATGAGAGCAGAGTGCGATCCTCGCGGGTCATGGGATTTTCGCACAGATACGCAGTGCGGCTGGTAGGAAAAAAATAAAAAAAAAAAAAACGAAGGAGAAGAAAAAAAAAAGGTAAACAGGAGAGGGGCAAAGCGGAGGCAGGCAGAGTTATCCTATTCAGTCTCGTTCGTTGAATTGATTGCGCAGCTTGCACTTTTTATATTTCAATTTTCGTATACGGCGTTGGTAACACGGAAGTGGACGCCGACGGAGTTTATAACGAAACTCACTGGCTGCCAGAAGTACACACGGTTCATTCTGTGGAGCGCATCTATATAGTTATATAGATGTGAGTGTGTACGTATGTGAGTATTACTCGGCAATGTTTCTGCGCGTAAATTTGTGCAGATAGTGGCAATGGCAGTCGGGTGACGTGGCCCCTAATCGGATTTATCCGCAATCAGTTCTTTGTGTATTTTTCAAATCAACTTACACGTATATATAAGAATCATAACGAGGCGAACGGATGTATTCTCGTTTTTACAATTTTTATGTGCACTCTCTTCTCGAACACCTTTTTTTTTTAAATATCGTTGTGAAATCATCACTTCCTTGACATTTTGTACACTATTGATCCAACTGATGATATATAGACGCGGGAGTTGATAAGGATTTTAAATTGTTGATTTACAGGACGACAATTGTAAGTCGAAACTTGCTCTCACGTTGTTCTTACCTTGTTCTCACCTTGTTCTCATCTTGCTCTCACTTTATTCTCACCTTTTTCTCAACCTACGCTCTCACCTTGTTCTCATTTTGCTCTCACTTTATTCTCACCCTGTTTCTGATTTTGAAAGCGACTCAATTTCGAACGAAGTCGCGTTAGTTCGAGGATTTCGCGTTCGCTTAAAATTAAGACTGTACACGAATGGTCCTAAGAGTCAATACCAATGTTCGAGACTATTTCCGGAATAAAAAAAAAAAAAGAATACCAATCTCCAGTCGAATTTCACGAAGGCGCAATTTTCCCCCTTAATTTAATGTTGAAAGCGCTATAAATTCAATTAAACCGGCTGTCTCGACAACGTGTCATCCGGAGACGCAATAATTCACTGCGGCTGAAAAATTAAATGGAATGCCCTGCCGAGAGTTGCTCCTACTCAAGCACCCCGAGTCCTTAAAATATCATTTCCGGTGAAAAAAACGAGGCTGGAAACAAGGACGTGAGAGCTGACGAGGGCTCCGCTCGCTCAACCCCGAGCTTTTCGTGCCCCGCTATATCCGTTAGGAAAGTGCTGAAGTTGTGGATGATGTTATCGCGACGAAGTGAGAACGCGAGTCCTGCAAACCAGCAGATTTTCGTCCTGTGACGTTCCGACTTCCCTTGCACCCTTGCCCATGTACTTATAGCGACCCATTACGGTGAAACTGACCAGTTTACCCATGCTTCTTTTTGGCGACCAGCGAACTGACTTTGAATGACGTCGGTCAGCTTCACCGTGCGGCAGATGTAACAGATATCATTTGCTCCCTTCTTGTTACGACGAATACGACTGTACTTTACATATTACAGTACACACTCTTGACATTCTCAACTCGAGTCTGTATTCAGGGAGCCTTTAGACTGCTGACTTAATCCGCTGCTTTCCGACTAGCCCAGTTTGGCAAACTCTAACTTCATATACAACTCGGAGCTGCTTATTTCGACATTTGCCAAGCCTCGAGTGTCGGGCTTCTCTTGGCTCATTTCGTACGTAGGGCTTAATGTTAGTCAATGTTAGCAGGGAGAAAATGACTATCTGCAAATGCATGCCAAACTTAGCAGGCTTTTGATGTAATTCGAAAGTTGGAACGAGCGATTATTTCCGGTGGGTAGAAAATGGACCGCGAATTTTTTTTTTTTTTTAAAGAGCGAAAAATATGACTTTTCATCCCTTAGCTCGAATCTAGGAATTTTTTCAATGAGGGTAATGATTTTTTTTTACGTTTTTTTACTCCCCCTCGAACAAGTCTGTAAAGGAGAAGCCTGCAAATTGATTCCTCATTATTTTTCGCCTCCGAAAAAAGTTTTCTTCATGAGGAAGCCGAAATCGATCAACATACTTTCTCATAGAAGCTTTATAAATTTTTTTTTTTAATGAAATGTAGTTTGCAGACTTTTTTTCTATCGGGTGAAAAATCAAGCCATTAAAGGGTTGTCTTAAAAATTTATTGGACGCACTATTTGACAGTAATCTTTTTTTTTCTTTCAAGTCGGTTTCAAGTTCGTCGAAATATGAGGTGGAGAAATACTGTTACCGTGTACTCACGTTTCCTTTCTCGTTAGGTATGTTAATTAACGTTAATTAAAAATGTTTAATTGCACTCCAGTCATGTGGGATTACGAGGCTAAAAATGGCCGTTAGTTAATTATGCTCTTTGCATCTCGATTATGCCATGTACGTCCTCGATAATTCCAACGATACATAATATGCAATATGTATTATTTATGCATTGTTGTAACAAGCGACAGGATTATTATTATTCGTTTATTTATAGGCCGCGAGGAATAATTTGCATTGTTATCGTTATTATACTCCTCATTGAGTACAGGACATTCGATGCCAATTTGCGCTAGTAAAAAAGCTTTTTTATTGCTAATTAATTTTAATTGTCAAATATTGCGAAAAAAAAAATTCATATAACTATTTATTGATTTACATGGAAAAAAAAATTAAGGAAATTTAAAAAAAAATTTATTGGGTAGTAAATTTTTTGTCCAATGATGTCAATCAAATCGCAGTGTTTAATTTTGTGTTAATATTATTTAAAATTGATCAAAATGCGATTTCGTCGTTTCAATGAAAATCGAACACTCAATTTTCACGAAGAATTTCGCGTGGAAATCCGTGTAGGATGCGCTCACAATTTAAACTCGAAATCAATTACTTTGTCGTGGTATTGCGAATTATCAGTGTTAATTAATACAGTCCCATTATAAATGGTTGGTCGAAAAATATTATTGTATTGATTTTCGATGACATACATTCGAGTCAATTAAATTTGTGCACACTGCATTATAGTCACTAATTCTTTGCCGAAGCATTGATATGACTCAATTATGTATCTGCTGACCAATAAATTGGTTTGGCTAACCAATGTCTCACTAACTAACTTTTGCTAACCGGAAACTTCATTTCCTCATCATCTTCCGGTTCAATTTCTTTTCGGCAAAAATCAACTTGTTGTACGAGACTCGAGCTTTTTTTTTTTTTTATTTATAGTCCGAAACAAAATAACCCAATAACAATGCAGTGTTCGATCGCATTGGCAGACAACTTTGATTTTCACCCCTTGTTTATTGCTCGGGGATACGGATTGGCGTCTCCAGAGCACTACTCATTAACCACCGTGGAAATTGGCATCGACGTGTGACCACGACGTGGCAGAGGAACTGTTAATTTCCCCAGGGCAGAGCCAAGTAAAGTGGAGCTTCGTTCACCCCTAGTTGCTATTTACATTGCACTCTGGCAGTTCTGTGTCGGGCCAGTATAGCCGGTACCAAAGTCGATCATGGAAGACGGAAGAACCGAGGAGCGTTCGTCATGCTGACGTTGCCATTGGGTGTCATTGATATCAGGAGGGCGGAAGCGAGACCCGTTCGTCATTTCTGTTTCCACATTTTCTCCCTGACGGCAGAACAAAGGGAAATAGGGATCGTCACGTGGCACGTGCTTCAAAGGGACCAAAGCAACAACGAGTGGCACATCAGTGACAGTCAATAATCTCCAGAAAAAAAATTGTCCATACCCGGTGGGCGGAAAAATGGATTTGCCGTGAAAAATTAAATTACCATAAATCGATTTCCAATCAAAAGTCATCAATCATCACAAGAAAATCAGGAATATGGTGAAAACCAAAATTCTACCGGGCAACCATAATGTGCCACTCTTCAGGGTCTTGATTGGTCAGAAGTGTGCTCCACCGGAAACTGAGGTACTTGAATAGAATTTAATCACTCCGAAGTTTGTGATAACGGTAATTGTTGGTCAGCCATTTTTCGACCCTCCCTCCTAAGAAAATTGATTAACCATAGATTAGACGATAGTTACATCGCGTGAATAGCAACCTTAAGGGCTGAAAGTTTCTGGGCGCAGATTGGGTCGTTTTCAAACAGCGTATTCCTATAACGCGCTTCACCCTCCGACGGCTTTCTTCCTCCTGCTTTCTTTTTCTCTCATTCCCGCCGACTTCCGCCTTCACCTTACCCCCGTTCAATCGTCCACCGCCTCTTATGGCCCTCTTTACTCATGCAATCTACAGTTAACTTTTATAGAATTCGCCGAGGGAAAATCTCGAGCACAATGCGACTAAATGGGCTTCTCACTGAACCTACAGGGACAGAGGGACCGGGGGGCAAGTGCTTAAAGCACAAAACGGACAAATGCTACCCCCAAGTACATTTCCTTTATTACGCGTGTTATACACACACGAATTTCTGTGTGTGTGTGTGCGCAACTGCCGCCGATATTCTCTACCTATTTTCTCTTCTATTTTCTAGCGGTTCAAATGGCCGCGCGATATCAGGAATGGCCATTTTTCCCTACCCTCCAATTGGCCACTTAAATTTTAAGCTTGCTCTGATTTCTAGTCCACCGAAATTACAAATACTGTCGCTTAACGCTTTACACCTTTTTTTTTTAATGGTATATTTTTTAATTTTTTTTAAGGTATTTGTGGCAGGATAGAAAATGTGGACCGAAAGGGGGAGAAAAGTGGTTTAGAAAAAATATACATGAAAAATCGGAATTTTGTAAATATAAATAAATTTTTTGATTTTCATGACATTTTCATGACATTTAATTTTTTTATTTTTTTCAAAATCAAAATTGTTTAAATTACACCATACCGAGTTGAAATTTATTTTGCAGACCGTCGACCATTAAACGACGTCTGAGTAAAAATGTGACGGAAATCGGTCGAGCGGAAAAAGTTTTACGGGACTTTGAATTTTCCGAAAAAATTACTTTCTAGCCTACGCACAAAGAGGCCTGTAAAGTACAAGCTTACAAATAGCTTGCTCATTATTATTCGCTTTCAACTCAGCTTCCTCATTACTTTCCGCATTTTACAAAGCTCCCTAATTATTTTTCTCCTTTTTTTCAAATACTTCCTCATTATTTTTCGCTTTTTACAATTTTTTCTCATTATTGTTCATTATTTTTACACAGCATTCGCTACGAACCAGCGAAAAACCTTAAGATCTTGACCTTGACAGTGAATGCATCAATTATCTCGAAGCACGTGCTGCAATCGCTGCTTTTACGTGCATCCGGGTTAGAATCTCGATTGGATATTTCACTTCGAGTCAACTCGTCTTCATTTCTTCGTGTAGTTAGGTGCTAACGGAAGGTACTTAAGATCCGTTGAAAGCGTCTGGTACGTCGCCAAAGCTCCGGAGCTTTTATCCCGAGGCATCAGCTCATTCGGCAACAATTTCTTGGCACCCACGAAAGCTCGGCCATTTTTTTTCTCTCAGCGCTGACTGCGATTCATTGATTGTTTGAAATTATCAGAGTTGATCGTTCCCAATCTCTTCATCCCCAGCTGAGGATAATCGTTAGGAATTTTACAATTTTCAACACAAATTTTTCAGATGGCTCTTGGTTTAAGCCATTATTTCCGAAAATCAAATCAATTTGGTCGATTGGCGACTTGATTTTCCTTCCGAAGCTGCGTGAACAAATTATTTGGAGGATGGAACAAATTTTATGACGATCGATTGAACAAAAAGAAATCGTAGCTTCGATGAAGGTTGATTCCATGATGAATAAGAGTATAAAGTGGGTTAGAATGTTGCAGGGAGTTAAGCTGACAATCGCTCGCATAATTTCGGCATCTACGAAAGTCAAATGGCATTCGATCCATGATATAAACGAATGGGCGCTTTCATCAGGTTCTGCGATCGGAGGACGAAGAGGATTTGATCAGCCGGAAAGTCTTAGGACGATGCCGCTGGAATTTATCGATTGAAACGCGAATATTTTTAAGGCAACTTGGAAGGGAAAAGACCTGACCGAGGGACAATCAGTCGATGGATTGATTTTGATTTCCTGGCTCACAAAGAGATTCCAGCTCGATCTGGATCTGGTCTGGGCAGAGCTACGATATTATGGAAGGAATGTTCGCCCTGGAGGATGTCCAAAGATCAATCGCTGTGGTACTGGCGTCGCTTTGGTGGAGAGGAATGTGCAGGAATGGACCCAGCCCTGGACAAAATAGCAGCAGCCATTTTGGATTCATCGGATCCTCCAGAGTCACTGGATTTTTCGTCAGAATACGTCCATGTAGACACGCAATGAAACGTAATGCAAAAAAAACGCGATGCGAACACGCAAACGGCACTTTATGCCACTGCGTGCGAGAAGTGCGACTTCTCGCACTCATGGAATAAATGGAATTTCGCACGAAATTCGTACTGTAAACGTTTCCTTAATTCACCATCGGCTCCTACTGCAAACTCAAACTCGTCAGAAAAAATTTTATCGCACTAGTGTCGTAAAGTACTTTTTAGCGCAGTCGGTGAAAAAACCCACTTTTTCTCATTTCCCTTATATTATTTTTCTCTCTGCGACTGGATATTGTTCTAAAAATTCTTTATTGAAAAACCGAAAAATTATTGGCGCAGATATTCGTCCGAAACGGAAGGTGGATTGAGGTAATGACGTGTACTTTGTTCCCGGGCTGACATGGGTAACTTTCGTCCCGGCACATCTGGGTCTAGAATTACACGTTATCTCGCGACTAAACGGTGCAAATATTAGAGAGCTTGTGGAACATGATTCGTTGCATTCATCCTGATTTGTTAGAGTTTTCGCGACCATCTGGTTCACTGCGTTCCTCCAGCTTCCGTCTTGTTTATGGTTATCGTTCGCATTCGAGGAGAGTCGCGAACTTCGGAGCTCGAGCTCATGCACCATTCGTTCGCGACTTCCTCGCATCTATAGTCATCGGAATCCTGAGACGTTGTGCATAGCTATGCACCCACTTGTGCATACGTATCCCATGTACGTAACCATCGGTACGTGGGTATGTATTACATAGTGGTATTTCCAGGACAGTCGCGCCTCGAGAATTGCGAGCCCATGTATTTGCATGGACGAACGAAGATTCAAGAATGGAGTACAGGGTGCAAAGAAAAATACACGAGGGGGTGGAAAAATATTGCGCCCCCATGGACGGCGTTTGTTCGAAAATCGAGATCGATACTCCCATTTCTTTTTCATGGTTGAGTATTTTATTGAAACTATCTTCACGATTATAACGATAAAAAAATTCCCAAATATACCGGATTTGTTGTTCATTTAATTGGAAAAAATTGGTTTTGAATATTCATTTCAGTGACTACAGATTTAATTCGAATATATTCCGTCGAGAAATATAATTGGCCATTAACCAAACGACAAATGAATTTTTTTTTTTATGAATTGTCGAAATGGGATTATAATTTTTTTCTTCAGGGTTGGTAATGAAAATTGTTGGTACAATAATTTTCAGGGTCAACTCGTATTTTCATCTCTAGGGAATAACAGCTTTTAGCCATTATCAGGTGTAATCAAGGGTATTTTGATCACAGGTCAACGTAACTAGGGCTTTAATCACGTGGTATCGATAAATAATAATCGGTAATTGCAAATATCCTTTTGATGGCGATATCGATACTTCGTGCTATTTACCGACGAAGCCAATGCAAAGCTTGATTATTGATAAGTGCGGTTTGTGAAACTTTGTTTGCTAGCGTCGTATAATTACACGTTCGGGATTAGCGTATGAGTAATTTCATGTTTCATTGCGTGCGTTCGATTTTACACGCTGATTTGCGTACCTATAACGTCACGCTTTGCCAGTACAATATTCTACGTGAATTGAACAGTCGAGAGGCTGAAATTCAATGTTTCAAACGTACGGTTTCCAGCGACGGAGATGGGATTTGCGGAAGACGGTGGCAATTTAGCGAAGTTCACATGGGTTGAGGACCGTTGAATCGTAATCACGTCTCGAATGATGTGAGGAGTAAGATCAACGTGAGTTGGCACGTGAGTTAGCGACAGGAATTGATACAGTTGCCATTATTAGTCTCCCATTTGTTTCTTATCAATTGGAGATTTGTTGGGAAAATTGGGCTCACCATGGGTTGGGCATGGCAAGAGCTGAGAACGACTTGAGTTGACATTAGGAAGAAAAGGGAATGAGAGGGAAAGGGGAAGAGATTGCTGAGGGTTCGAGGGGGAGAGATTCCTGAGGGATGGATGGCGAGATTCCTGAGGGATCGATGGAGAGATTCCCGAGGGATCGATGGAGAGAGATTCCCGTGGGATCGATGAAGATATTCCTGAGGGATCGAAGTGGAGAGATTCCCGAGGGTTCGAGGGAGATATATTCCTGAGGAATCGAAGTGGAGAGATTCCCGAGGGTTCGAAGGGGAGAGATTCCCGAGGGATCGATGGAGATATATTCCTGAAGGATCGATGGAGAGATATTCCTGAGGGTTCGAGAGGGAGAGATTCCCGAGGGTTCGAGAGGGAAAAATTCCCGAGGGATAGGTCTAAAAATTTCCGAGGGATAGAATGAATGAGATTTCCGAGAACGATTACAACTACAAAACCGAATTAATATAGTCATAGACTGAATTGCAAGGTTGTACGGTTTCAGCCACACATAAATTCCTATCTTTTTCTACATACATAGAATTCGCGGGATAAGGGAATATAATATTGTACGCGGAGAAATGGGACCAAATAAGGGGTTCCGTATATACCACGAGCCTCGGGTCGTGCCATAGGAATATTACGAGACGCTTGAAGCTGTTCCTTCCTCGTTCATGTTACTCGCTAGTCACAGACTTTACGACGTTCACCGGCGGATACGATAAATTCTAAACAGTTTCAGTGAATCTCCCTTTGGGTCTCTCGATAATCTTTAACCCAGTTACTCCGTCTCTGGAAAGACAACTTTCTTCGACCGACGAGATTCCAACCACGGAAAATTGCCCCCTACCCCCACCCCCCCTTTTTTCCCCTCAAACGTGGATGCCGCAATATCGACGGTATCTGAAAAATTTTCATTTTCTCGGAGCTTGTCTCGCGTTCGAAGATGGATCGTTCGCTCGCGGTTGAAATATATCGATGACATGTCGCGCGCATCATAACGCACTCGATTTCAAATTACGAGTTATATATATATATATATATTTATTTTGTGTGGATATATGCACTTTAGCGTGAAATTTTTAGGTTAATTTTGTTTTTCTGACGTTAGCACATGCGGAAAAAAATGTTCTATTGAGGGAATTAATTTTTTAAATTTATTCGATTATTGTAATCGAATAAATATTTTTTTTTTTCCAAAAATTAATTAATTAATTAATAAGATGAATCACGTTAAATGATATAATCGTTATATGAGATTAATTGGAATACTAGACGATACATTGTTCACTGTAAAACGTCTACAGGCGTAAATTTCGCGTGTCGAGAGAGTGAACGCTCGCTAATTAGCATGCTCACGATCGGAAGTTACATATATATACAGGACGAGTAATTCAGGTCGTCGACGAGTCCATGAATATACAATAATGTTTGCAGCTACATGGTTTATCGCTTCACGTGGAGACATTGGCTGACGAATTGAAAAAATATATTCCACATTCTCGGTCCACTTTTACAACACAATTTTATTATATATATATATATACTTTTGATCGATAAAATTTACGGAGCTCATATTGTCTCGTTGCCAAATTTGACCGTAATGTACCATGTTGCTCAAAATTTGGCAGCTATTCAATTGCCGCGGGTCTAGACTTTTTTTTCTCTCATATTTTAATTTTTTTTCCTCTGCGAAAAAAGTATAGCTAATAACAAATTACCACTGAAGAAATTTTTTTTTTCGTATCGTTAATTAATTAATCGGCTAATTTATTTCGCAGAAACTTCATGGGCTTTGACGTGAAATGCCCTCTACATACATCATCATATATATGCAGTCATATTTCCGGGTGCGCTTACGCTTTACCGTTGTGCAATTGTCGATTTTCCAATAAAATAAGTGCCTCTTGAATAAAATAATAAAGTTTATGGAGATTAGCATAATGGGTTAAGTTCCTGAAGTGAAATTTCTAATAACGCCGAGTGGCCATGTTTTCAGTGAAAAAAAAAAAAATAATAAATAAATAACTAGGTCCGAAGTGATTATCGAACTCGTTTGCGGAATCGGCAAAGCTCCGTCGATGCATTTGCACCGCTTCATGCATCGCCATTTTTTTTTTTTTTTTTTGTTTATTCTCAGTTTAATATAATACCTGAATCAACTGCTTCTTCGAGGCGCGTAAAAGTTTTTCATTATTTGTGAAAGAAAGCAGGAAAGAAAGAAAAAAAAAAACTATCGCTCGCGCGATGGACAGGAGCGCAAAGTTTAACGAGCGTAAGAGTATTTTCTCGGTAACGAGAGGATCTTCTTTTCATCGAGAAATTGGCAGGGAACACCGTGTGCGACTAAAAGGACAAGCTCGCTCACACCATCTAGACGGCGCGCTGGTTTCCGCGCCCCGAACCCTCATTCCTCTGTTCTTCCGCTATACACTTCCACTCTGTGCCGACGGTTTTCGCAGCCCCACGGGACGTCCTCGAGTTTGTTTGAGTTTAATTGAGCTTGAAAGTTCCCGACTTGTTGTCCGGTACGTACGGGCTCACTTTTCTACTCTCCACTTTCTACATCGTTACTGTCCCCTTTCTGCCGATTCTATCTCCTCTTCTTGTTCTACCGCACCTCCCTCACCCGCTTAAGGCTTCAAAAATTGGGTGCAAACCCTAAGACCCAAAATCCTTAAACCGCTTTAACGCTTCAATTATTAAGGGGTATAACGTTTATTTACCCTATGTACGCGACAAGGTGAGAGAAAGGTGAGAACAAGATGAGAATACGATGAGAACAAGGTGAGAATAAGATGAGAACAAGGTGAGAATAAGATGAGAACAAGGTGAGAGTGAGGTGAGAACAAGGTGAGAATAAGGTGAGAACAAGGTAAGGGCGAGGTTAGAGCGAGACGAGAACAAGGTGAGAGCAAGGTTAGAGCGAGGTGAGAATAAGGTGAGAACAAGGTGAGAGCAGAGAACATTTATTTCACAACTACGATGAAACGAATCTGACAACTTCGAAAAAAAAAAAAAAAAAATGTAACGAGAGGTTTTCGCCATTCGAGAGATTTTCATCATAACCATTATCATGAAACTCGATTTACATATAATTACATACGTATTTTAAAAAAATTTGTATGCTTCAGCATTCTCTCGATACATTAAACTGTATTCGACCTAATTAACATAAATTAACTAAAATCTCCATAACATTCATATGTATAGATCGAAAGCACGACAAGCACGAAATATAAATATAAAATTGCTGAATAAATAATAACGAATTGGCGGAATGCAATGCAAATTTTCCTCACCCTCGACTAACCACATCGGAGTAATGAATGCAAGTAAAATAGAAGCGGCATGGGGTGGAGTAAGTTAGGTTAATTTTCAAGCATATTAGTAGTTCGCCGGTATACCCGAAGTTTACCTGTTTCGTCGAAGACCTAAGACAAACTGAAAGTGTTTACTAAGGTGGCCTCCAACTTTCCTCTTCCTCCTTTACTCAGGTTATGTTATGGTGCATTTCGCCCTTATGGACGGCCGAAAGGTGCTTGATTATTAATAACCCCCTCGTGTGCTTCGACGTTAGGACAAAATGGTTTTGTCTGAATGCTGTTCAATTTTCGTAGTATAAAATAAATATCACAAAAACAAACAACAACAAAAAATGATCAAATAATCTGAAAATAAAATTGGTCACGTTTATCTATTTAAAAAAACCTATCGTTTCAGATGCAATTGTGAAAAAAAAATTTTCCATCTTTTCGTATTTACATTTATTTTTTAAGCATTTTTGAAAGTACGAAATAATTTTTTTTTTAATTTTTCGAATGGAGCGCACGAAACCCAATATCGAAATGTACTCTAAATGCTCATTTGAAAAGCTCGTATTACATAAACATTTGTATATTAATCCGTTTGCCCTAGGACACCGCAGATTGTATTCAATCGAAATGACAAACGTTAATACGATTTTGTTATTTGCTAAAGCGACGAGCGGTAATGTAAAATTGGAATAACAAAATTGACGGTGCGGAATGAAAATCGATGCTCGTGAATTGAATAAAATGCATGGGCTCGAATGTGATGCCCACGAAAGTGCTGCGAATTTGAGAATTAATTAATCGATCAATCGAATGAGTTTGGTTTTGTGGTCCAGACGAATACCGATCGTACAAATTACGGTATAAATTGATTTAAAAAAAAAACATTGCATCCGCCATTTTCACCAATCGGCAAAAAAATAAATAAAATATTTCGAGTCATTATGTTAATGAAAAGGGGCACGAATTCGATTTGGTAATTAAATCAGAAATCATCCATTACGCATCGTCAACTATTGATACGATTTCACGGGAACGCGGTGTGCTCGATTATTCTTCATAAAATTTAATTATCCACTTTTGTTCCAGTGAAAAATTCACGCGTTACATGAGCGATCGAAAGTAGTCGGAAGCCCCAAATATAACCCAGTTACAAGAGCATTGATTCCCCGGCAGTCACTTTTAATTAATGCAATTTTCCAACGACCGTTAAATGCGCTACGTGACCGGATTATCTAAAAATCTTTAGCAGCCGTTGGTGGTGGTGGTTTTCCACCCGGCCACGTTTGTTCCTCGACATAGAACGGCTCTTCTACTGTTGGAGGGAAAATTTGGAATTTCGAGGCATTATCAGAATCGCTTGTCCATTAACGAATTTCGGTATTCGTGTACCCTTAAATAAGCGTACAGCGTCGGGGCAGTTTATTTTATATCATATGCCAATAATAATGGAAAATGATAAACCACTGTGTTAATTCTGTGCACGTACATTTTTCGCTGTTTCTTATTAAATATTGATTAACGGCGAAAAACGATATCAAATGCCGATCAGGTGCTTGTCAGGATATCATCGGACCCCGATCCGGGCCTATCGGGGACTTAATCAGGGCCTGGACAGGATCTGGTCAGGCCCCGACCAGGATCCTAAAACGAATGGTATTGGACCGTGAATTTGGTAGGAATCGAATTTGAGTCGAGATTTTTTTGTGAATGTCGCGAATGTCGTCCGACTCGAGGTGTCTTATGGCGATCCAACTCGAAACAGGTTTTTAAATCGGACCAATTACACGTTTATTTCTTTTTATAGTGAACCATAAGAATATAATGCATGTAAACACGTCCAGACGCATGCGGGTCTCCCGTATTGATTAGCCAACCCTCTGTGCTCTAAAAGTTTACAGGCGTAGAAACATATTTGTGACAATAACGTAAATACCAATGAATACGAGAGCGCAATAATTTTTATGAGCGCAATAAAGTGCGGTATTTTGTGACCGTGCGGAAATATTCGTTTGTTTGTTCGATGTCGAGTATCGAGACCAACGATAGCACGCCCGTCATACAAAGAAAAAAAAACGACAAAATTACAATTTTCTTCGCTCGTTGGTGGAAAAAGTCTGATGATAATCAGGGCCTAATCAGGATCTGGCCAGGCCCGGATCCGGTCCTGGTCAGGCCCCAATCAGGATGCTAAACGGACCGCTATTCGACCCTGTATACGATGAAAATCTATTTTTTTCCCCTTTACTCTTTACCTCACATCTTTCACTCCAATTGTTTTCGTACACATCGCGAATGTCGTTCCACTTGAGGTTTTTTTTTGTAATCTATCTCAGGACAGTTTTGTTGTTTTTAGAGCACCATAACAATATAAAGTAGGTAAACACGTCTAGACGCATGCGGGTCTCCCGTATTGATTAGCCAACCCTATGTGTTCTAAGAGTGTACACGGCAGCAGAAACATACTTGTGACAATAACGGAAATACGAAGGAACACGAGAGTGCAATAATCTTTATGCAGGCAATGAAATGCGGTATTTTGCGACCGGGCGGGAATATTCGCTCGTTGCTTTCGACGTCGAGGATCGAGATGAACGATTGTGTATGCCCGTCGGGCAATTGTTACCCTATTATAAAATGAATGTACAGAAAAACTTAAGCCATTCGCGATTCAATGAGCAGGTGTTGTATCGCAACATACGTTTTACGTCGCATTCACTGAGATACCATTCGAGCAACGTATTTTTTCTTTTTTTTTTCTTTCTCTCTCATATCAACTTTTCGATGGAAAAGCTTCGACACATATTGCACATTGTTGGCCGTTAATAATAAAGACACGTGAGCCCGTTCGTTGAACGTCAATAAGCCTTAATGTGCGCACGAGATGCTCGCGTAATATGCACGATATATACGTTATTATTTTATGGAGGGCCGAGTTTATAATACGTCGCGAACGAAAACGAGCACGACAAAGTCTTTGCCCACACGTTACTCGGTCATGAGTACATATTAAGTTATAAGTTAACTCACGAGGTACGAGGAAGGCAGCGTGTTCGTCAGTGAATTACGTATTCGGGAACTACGTACTGCTCGGGAAACTCGAAAATTTCCATGTAATAACCGTAATAGTAAACCCGGTAATTTCGTTAGATGCTTAATTGTCGAACCATTTGTCTGGCAACAAAATGATTATTTTTCCTGTAAAAAAAATAAATTATTTTTACTATCGCCGACGTGATTACGAAACGTAATTATTTTCGTATCTCCTCAAAATACTAATAAATATTTAATTAAACAGGGAATGCGAAAAATTCCGAGTCACTAGTCGAAATAAATAATTCGAGGACTCGAAATTATAGTTTCAAATTTGAGCTTTTTTTTAAATTGAGTTGGAAGTTAAATTTAATTTTTTTTTTCGGGTTCATGAAACATTTTTTTATTTATCTACTTCAGTTTTTATTATTTATAAAAGTACCGAGAATAAGCAATAAATAAAAGCAGAACCAGTTGCAGGAAATGGATGATACGGTTTTAAATATGGGTAAGAAGAATTAAATTCTGCAGGTGCATATCCGAGAACGAAATTCATTATGCAACTGTAAAGCTTATTACCATTTCTACCTGCATGTAGATGAAGAGAGATTCCACTGTACCGTATATGCTTTCGGGTGAGCTTCCGAGCAGACATCAAATTTTGGGGAAGCGCCGTGTGCTTCCGAACACTGGGTACTACTTCCGCGCTGACTAATTGCTAATATAACATGCGCTGTGAGATCTTAGTTGGAATGCTTTGGTAGTTCCCATTTGAGTAATTGGCCGAAAACTCAACGTCCAATTGCCGGGGATTATTATTGGCAGTAAGCATCTGACTCTTTCGATCAATTTCCTAATTACGTTTTCAGTCGTTTATTAAACAATAACAAAAATATTAATAAAAAAAAAAACAAAATGCGTGCATTTTCACCGGAATAAAATATATATATATATATATCAAACGTGTATTAGAATTATATAAAAATAAAATTGAAAAAAAAAATTTTTTAATGATTTTTTCGAATAAATATTTTGATATTGGACTTTAGTATTTTTTGAAATTGCGGGGCCGTGAAAATATCATCCAGGTACTATTTAAATAAATTTTCACGTTAATTGAACCAAGTAGAATGGAACACGTGGCCTCTAATCGGGCAATTAATTTTTTTGTCATTACAGTGGCTGGGCTTAGGGATAATGGCGGTCGGTGTATGGGCTTGGAAAGAAAAGGACACGTTCAGCAATCTCTCACGGCTCACGAACGTCGCCCTCGATCCGGCGTTCATTCTTATTCTAGTCGGTAAGTATTTTATAACCCTTTTTTATTTTTTCCTTCTTTTTTTTTTCGAAACAGTAAAACCTTATTTAAGTTGCGAAAGTGCCAATGGCGCGGTAATTCACTTCCGATAATCGATTGATTGTTACCAAAGAATGAATGACGCACTTTGGGCTAAAGTTTCGAAGTAAAATTTAAGTAAGCTCGGATTTAACGGCGTCTCAGTGATAAGGGTGAAATATCAGAAGGCAGCACAAAATCCGAACTAATTCGAGATAGTGGGTCGAGTTAGTGAAGCATGAAACATTCACCGGGACATAAATATGGTTATTATTTTCCAGAATCGCATCGTAAATGAAGAATAAAGTGTAAAATTGTGTTAACAACTAAGGATATTCGGAGTATTACGACATGCACGAAACACTGGCTCAGATATTTACGAGTTATCTTATTAATATCACATCCTGGGCTCACGAGTAGGCTCAAATTTCTGTTTGTTGCATATAAAACGTGTTGAGTACTACACGTTTTCTGTGATTACACTTTTTCTGTCCATACACGTTTTCTATGCATACACGTTTTTCGTAAGTGAATGTTTTTTATGTCTACACGTTTTCCGTAAATGAACGTTTTCCATGCCTACACGTTTTTCGTAAATAAACGTTCTCGACGCCTACACGTTTATCATGAATACACGTTTTCTATGCCTACACGTTTTCCGTAAACAAATGTTTTTTATGCCTACACGTTTTTTGTAAATACACGTTTTCTATGCCTACACGGTTTCCGTAAACAAATGTTTTCTGTGCCTACACGTTTTCCATGCATACACGTTTTCTGACACAAACGTGTATACGTTTCTTCGAGTCAATTGGCTCGTTCTTTTTTTTTTTTTTTCAATGTATAAATAATGACGTTGACATTTTTTTTTTTTTTCGATATCTTGTCGTCGATACTGAGCCATGCTACAGCCCAATGCAGTTGATGCACGACATCGATATTCCTTGACCGTCTTAAATTGCACTTGATATAGGTCAAGTTATAACTATATTCCGTTCGCGAGCCTCACAATTCAGCTTTTCTTCCTCAAGATGGCATCTCGAGTAGGAGATTACCTAGTCCTATTCACAGAGCAATATTGCGAGGTCAACTGCACAAGCGTAGATGTATGCCGCTCGGCTCCTCTGTCCGTTAATTCTACAATTCTACGCGTCCACCTATATATAGTCATCGCTGATGCTTTGCATTTACAAGATTCGATCGGAATATGCAGACAAGGAGGATAAACCCTTGAATGCCAGGTGCTCTGAATGCGGCTCCAATTTCTCTGTCGTCCTTGAATGGCTAAGTGTTCTGCTGGTTATGTCATACGTACGGAAACTCATCGCTATTGAGTTATCCAATAGATGACTATTCTCTACTTCCAATTCAATGTACCGATCCTTGGATTAATTGCAATCGAAAATTCATTATAATTGAGAAAAGTTGAAAAATTAAAAAAAGGACACATTTAATTGAATCGTTAGTTTTTGCATTTTCATTTTTTTTTTTTTTAATGGCATTATTTGAGTTAACGTTGCATAGAATTTGCGGAAACAGGTAATATTGATAAACTTGAACGCAGAGCTGAGAATGTTTGCTCTCATATGCAGCGTATTCGTTACGTGCGGTATGTTAAATCCAGAAACACGGTCCGTATTTACCCGCTAGATATGCAATATTACTATTTGTTCAGTCGTACTGTTCACATGTGTCACGTGCTCCTATGTGTCAATCCTACACTCTTTTCGCCCTCCCTTGGCCCTCATCGTCGATTATACGAGCAAATTAAGGATTTCGTGGTGTTTAACAATAAATATGTTAATCTTGAGGCTACCATACCGACGCATGGGGCATTCTATGCCAACGTTCCCACACATGGTTTTTTCATCAAATTTTTTGTTTACCATTTTTGTAATTATTAATATTTGAGGTAATTGAAAACGTGATTTCAAAAAATGAATAAAAAAATTTTTAATCGTAATTTTTTTTATAAACATAATTTTTTATTAAAGTTGATTTCGAAAAAACGTAATTTTTTTAATAAGCGTAATTTTGAAAAAAAAAAAAAAAAAAACTCATATACGTTTATACGACCCAGTGAAATTAATCTAATGACAACCAATATTTTCCTCGTTACAGGGACGGTGACATCCATTATAGGGTTCACAGGATGCGTGGGTGCGCTCAGGGAAAATACGTGCCTCCTCGCTGCAGTAAGTACACGAAGATCGAAAAGTGATCGACGTTAATCCTTTGATCTCACGCATTTTCGCAGTGCAAACTTTTTTTTTTTTTTTTCGTAATTGCCACACATTATCGTAATACATTTTTTTTGCAATTACAGTACGCAATATTTCTGGCCTCGTTGCTGTTGTTGGAAATGACAGTGGGAGTTTTGGGCTTCGTTTTCAAGGATTGGGTGAGTTTTTCAATTATTCACAATTAAATAATTATCTCGAATTCGAATTTTTTAAAAATTAATGCAAAATGATATTTATTGGCCCTAATATTTTTTAAATAATTATCTCACAATCCGAAGTATATATATATATTTTTTTTTATCAGTGTAAAATGACATTCATTGGCCCTAATATTTTTTGACGAGTGAAATGTTATCAGTAAATGCACTTTTAATCTGTCGCAGCTTTAAATTCGAACAAATGTGCAGACGGGTCATTAGTGTGTGCTCGTTGCCATCAAAATCGTTGACTATATTGTATAAGTAAACAAGTCAAACGCATTATGGTTTATTTGCTCGTGCATATTTAAAGTCCTCATCAACGTACCGCCGGGAATTCAATTTGCCTGTCTTCTGTTCGTCGAACGAGGGACGAATATTTTATGATATTTCACCGAGCTTTTATTTCGCTTTATATTTTCATCGAATGTTTTTCGTTCGATCCACGACGTATCAATAATGCAATTGCACTTGAATTTTTCATCTCAAACCCCGAGCATTTTCATTATTATGTGTAATCGGTTATTTCTGATTGATCTGTTTGCTGATATCCCAACAGATTAAGTCACAAGCGACCGGCGGTTTTCAAGCATTCATCATTCATTATCGCGATGATCCTGATCAACAGAATCTCATCGATTGGATCCAGGAAGATTGGGTAGGTTTTTTACTATATTTGCTTATTATTATGTTATTAAGTTACATGAATAATTTTATTCGAAATTTCAGTCATAAGATATTTTTGAAAAAATCGAATTTTCTATGGTGATCGATAAAAGGAAATGGGATTTTTTTTATCGCGGAGTGATTTTTGCTTAAATATCGTTTGAGATTATTTTGAAAATTTACTTAGGAGAAAATCATTAGGTGACGTAGATTTTGGAGCGAAAAATTATTTTTTAATAAAAACAGGTAAAAAGGAAAATTGAGTGAGTGATCGAGGGATCTTGGACAATGGATGGACACCATAAGGTATTATTTCGGGGATCATGACAATCGGCGATGGTCCATTGAATTTTGGCTCCTGGAATTTCAATGGGCGGCGGGGGGTCGTGTTAACCCACCGCAATTTCGATGTTCAATCCTATCAGAACAGAGCACCATGATGCACTATTCGATTGGCTGATGGCTAATCTTTGCATAATGCGTAATTGCGAATTTGCTAATGACATTCCTCCAGCATTTGTGCTCAACTATTCATACGCGTTTCTACAGAATTTCCCAACTGAAGTGGCCAAATAAAAAAAAAAAAATTTACCATATCATTTAATAATTTCAAAACTGTAAAAAAAAAAATTTTTTATTGAAAATAAATAAAAATCAGTGCGCTTCGAAGTCACGTGAATGATATTAAAAATGTAGGACCCAATTGGAAGGGCCAAGGCTCGACTCGTAATTTCGTATGGAATGCCCCATACACTCAATACACTTAAATCAATAATTAACGGTGAAAACGCACTTTATCGCAGAACATTTTCGAGGATAATAATTTTATGCAGAATTAAACTGTTCAGCGTGACGAAAAAAAAAAAAAAAGGGCTGCCTAAGAAGTACATAGATAACGTGAAAAATAGTCGCGCGGTTTCGTGGCGACGACAGATATTGAGGTTTAATGAAAGTCTGGAGGCTTTAATCCGGAAGCGACCTCCGTCTCTGCCAAATCCAGCGCTGGCCAACCGGAGCACGAGTTTGTTGCTTGCAGTTGTCGGTACCCAACCCCAACTAAGCAGCTTTTCACCTCCACTTCTTCTTCCTCTTCTTCGTTGCCCAGAAGCTATGCTACCTGAAGCACTCTCAGTTCGTAGGGCCACTTTTTACCCGAATCTCTACAATATTTCTCATAAGCAGCCAGATGTTGCGACTACTTAACCGAGCTTTTCTACATTTTTTCAATTTTTTTTTGTTTTTTTTTACTGGGTAGAGAAATGTTGAAAGCTCTTTTTTATTCTGAAACACAGAAGCGCTTGTAAAATGTGTGGAAAGCAATGATATTAATTGAATGGATGTATTGATTTTGCAGTTGCAGTGCTGCGGCATCGAGGGCCCAAAGGATTGGGACCGAAATAATTACTTCAACTGCTCGTCCAGCGAAATCGGCTCGAGTGAAGCTTGCGGCGTGCCTTTTAGCTGTTGCAAGCGGGAACCCAACGTGAGAAGTGTAAAATGAAATTTTTCTTTCCCTCAGTTCGTGCGTTATGTCGGAATTATTTCGCTGAAGAGAGCAAAAAAAAATAAAAAATGGAAATAATCGAAGCTTGTATCGATAAGTCAATGCTTTATTATTGAAACCTTCGAATAAACGACGTTTTTAATTGATTCGTTCTTTTTTTAGGAAATCATCAAAAATAAACAGTGCGGATACAACGTCAGGAAACCAGGCAACGTAAGTAATATTTAACATTGTTTATTACTAATTTGGGAAACCGTCTAATCATTAAAAATGTAGCCCCGATGTAAATATTTATTTAAAAAATTATTTATAAAAAAAAAGTAAATGTAATGCTGCCGTAGGAAAGACCGGAAGTATCAGGATCATTTAACTTAAGAACGTCATGAATACATACCGATGCTCAAGTCACTTTAGAAAACACTCCATTAACCATCAAAGCCAGTTAAAATGCTTTGAAAAATAATAATGCCGTGCCAAAGTGTGTTGAGCATCGTGAAAATTCGCATTTTCGTCATTGTTCATACGACACCTGCTTGTTATATTAATAAATGAGTCTCATCAGGATCTTTCGGTGAAAAATTTTCAGCGGAGCACGAAATTAACGCAATTAATTGACTTGTTTACTCGGTACCTCGGGGCTGCACAATTTATCGCTGTGAAATGCGCGTAGCAGATAAGGGAAGTTGAATTGGTGAAAAGTTTCGAGGAGTCTTGATTGTATTGTCGACGAACCGGGTCAAAGGGAACGAAATTGCTAGGCGCAGTGCTTTAATTAAAATTTCATCGAGTGGAATAAGTGAAAAATAAATTAAAAAATTCATTAGACAGAAATGAAAAAAAAAAAAAATTATAAGCGATTATAAATATAGAATCGAAGCTAAGAAATCGACACAAATGTTCATAATTTTTTTTTTTTTCATTGCAGTAAAAATCAAATTTGAATTTAAAAAAAAATGATACAATTAACATAATTATTTGGAAAAAAACTAAAAATAAGATTAATCTGATTTTTATGTTATAAGAAAAGGGTTTTATAATTTAACACTGTCACGTGACTATTGTCGTCCTGAATAAATGCACATACCTTCATCTTTCTTAATAAAATCCTTTCAATCAATTACAATAAAATTTTGGTGGATCGGGAAATTTATTATATCACGTATACTATATACTCGCCGTCCTGCAACGAGCTTTGGAACGCAAAAACTGATGATGCCAAGTATTTTATGCTCGCTTTTAAATCATCTGCTTATTTCCTGGGAAATGCAGCCCGGAGAAAGAAGTATATTTGAAAGGGGTTGCCTGAGGGCGGGTGAGGAGTGGCTAGAATTGAACCTGGTGCCCGTTGCTGGTGCCATCGTCAGCACAATGGTTCTTCAGGTATTATTATATTTACTTCCAATGAACTTATTCACGAATATCCGAACTTCACCGGTCAGCGGATGTTAATGTATTTGTCGTTTTGTAGAATTTTTTACTGGTTTTATTACGAGCATGAATATTTTCCATTTACGATTTATGCATTTTTTGCGATCTGCTGATTCGACGATAACGAAAAGTACTTTGTTAATTAAATATTCTGCCGCTTCTTCGAATAATTCGAATAATTTGAATAATTCGAATCGCTTACGTAATTCGAATCCACTGAATAATTCGAATGATTCGAATCCACTGAATAATTCGAATGATTCGAATCCTTCGTATCCTTTGATTCATTCGAACAATTCGAATCCTTCCAATTATTTAAATTCTTCGGATTATTTGAATCCTTCGAATTATTTGAATCCTTCAAATTATTTAAATCCTTCAAATTATTTGAATCCTTCGAATTATTTAAATCCTTCGAATTATTTTGAATCCTTCGAATGATTCGAATCCTTTTTTTTTTTTAATTGAATTTGTTCAATTAAAATACCAACATTATCAGGGCTACGAGTATCGCCAAACTTCAGGAAATTTTCTACGACATTTTCCATGTTGCTTTTTATTCTATGAAGATTTCACTTTTATGAGCTTGACACGCAATGCAATAATAAGTGTTTTACCTGTCTCATAATCAGTGTCATAAATTGCTAACCCCTTTTTCGCATGTTATAATCCCTCCCGAGCTGAAACGGATATCCCGCCTATTTATCACTCGGTAGAGTTTGTTTATCATTGCTTGTAGTCTAGTGAAGGGGGTGGCCCCTCTCTACTTTCTCTCCCTCTCTTCCTCTCTTTGAAAGAAATTACCTCGTAATTAATGTTCGCTTTTTCCTGTTTTTGGGCTTAAATACCTTATCCTCGTAATTATCGTGAATTTAACAGCACATTCGCCAAACCATTTGGGACTAACAGCATTCCACATACGCCAAAAACGGTAAGCAGTAGTCGTTCGTGTGTTTTCAGAACTCCGATGTTACCATTTACGAAAAAGGATGCATACAAGCCGGCGAAGAGTGGATGGAGAGAAATCTTCTTGTTATTGCCACGGGTGCAATAGGAATGGCCTTTGCTCAGGTATTAATGATTCCAGGTTTCGTCAGAATTTTTTTTTTTTTTTTTTAACAATATTTGGGAGCTTTCGAAACGAAAATATAAGAATTTTTTCAAATTATCCTGATTTTTACATCATTAACATTTTCAATCATCCAAAAATTTTGGTTAAAAAAATATTAATAATTTTTGGTCATCCAAAAAAATCATTTGCAAATAATCGAAAGAGTATTTTTTAATGACTCTGACATTTTTATTATCGATAATAAATAATTTTGTTGGTTTGTTCGTGATGTGGATAATTAGTTGGGATTTTTATTATTTCTTGTATTTTCTCAAATTTTTTTTAGTTTGGAAATATCTGGGGTATAAATTTTTAAATAAATGATACGAAGAAAATATTTTACGATGTGGTGATTTAATCATAGTGTTCGGAAAAATATGGCCGATGTAGAAGCTTCCTGTTGTACCTCATACTTTTTCTTCTGTCACGAGAATTTATAATGCACTATAAATCTGTCTACTATAAAAAAGAAAATCTGTAAAGTCACCGCGGAAAAGGTAGGCTCACGACGATATTCATTTGGTATCTTACGATCTTGAACTCTGCTGTTCCAATTTACGTCAATGTCGCAGGTAAAAGCTGCAAACCCGTCGGCCCATTTTTATTTTTCATATTTTTCATATTATTCAAACTAAAATGCATTTTCATACAAAATTTCACAATAGATTCACAAAAAATGGTCATTTTAGAATATATTCAAATTAAACAAAATAATCTCCAAAAAAAAGTATAATGTGAAAATGTGTAAATTCAACATTGAAAAATATTTTGAGCTTTTTTTTAAAAAAGCTCAAATGCCGATTTTAAAATAACGATTTCCTATTATATCGGCATTTTATCTGCGAGGAAGAAAAGCGATTTAAGACAATAAATTTCAACGGCAGAGTTAATTATCGGCTGCTTGTGATTTAATTAGTCTCGTGAGGTAATTATAATCGCTGTATTTTAATGTTGTGTCGTAAAATAGGCCAAGTCCTCGTTTTAATGTGTCAATCAAAGTACAAATGCGTGAGCATGTTAGCCTGTAATAAAATAGTCACGATAATAACTCGAGCCTCGGGCAATCGTACGGTTCAGAGCATAAAAACGATACCAATGGGAACGTTTATCGGAGCGAAGTATATACAAAGGGTGGATAAGGGCTCCGGACAACGAAGCCCGTCGATAAACCCCCGGGTCTCAAGTTTTATCGAGGACACAGTTCACCCGAAGCGAGGAAATCGATTGAACCTGTTGACTTCGATCGATTGGCCCAACTGAACCTAAATTTCAGTAATCTCGATACTGGCTGACATTGTCGATCAATATTACCGGTTTAATTGGCGCTGGACTTTGAAAAATGGGTTAACGCAAAATTTAGTCAAGCCGCCATTTTTTTTTTAAATTAAAAAATTTATATTTACAAGGCTTTCTTCTTTGGTATGACAATCTCACCCCAGAATCGAGGTTCCACTGTACTTTCCCTTTCGCTCAATAATAATTGTTAATTAAAAAAAAAAAAAATTTTTTAATACTTCCAGATTCTCGGGATTTGCTTTGCGCAAAATCTCCGTGCAGATATATTTGCGCAGAAGGCAAAATGGCATTGACAATCAAGGGCCCCCACGGCAGTCTAGCATCTCGTATTAGTGGGTGCTGATCGACCGCGTTGATTCAACGCCAGGTTAGATAAATCGACGATAAGCGTCTACGTGCGGAAAAAAAAAAAGATAAAAAAAGAAGGAAATCACCACTTTTGTTCTGATGAAGACACGCAACTTGCCAGCCGAACTTCGCTTCGGAGACGAAAGGATCCGCGATGAAAAAGCAACCGATTGACAAGAAATCGATCCGACGATTTTCGCAAAACAGCGAATCAACAATCGAGAATAAAACGCCCGAGAAGAGTTTGCGATTGTGGAGCAAATCCGCCCAAATTCCCATGTGATTTTCGAGGCGTTGAAAAGAGCTTTAAGCTCCGGATAAATATTTACGCTTCTCCTTTCGTAAATGGACAATTCGACAGTCGGCAAATATTTGCCGACGGTGACGACGGACTTGCACCACGAAACGATTAAACAGAGACCCATTATAAGCACTTGAATTCCGTCCAATGGATCGGATCATTCACGGAGAAAAATCTTTTTGTAAATCAGGGACAAAAGTCACGTCGATTGATTTCCAATTGATTACACGATGGTTCTGACATTTTATCGATATCCAATCGGACCTCATCAAGTTTTCATGGTGTCTTCTCACGGTGCAATTTACAAGCTTTTATTTTTTATGGATTTCATTATTGGCAGCAAGATTTTTCAATGTTGATAATTATTAGGTCTGAATTCGAGGTCAAACTTAATTATCCTTCGATTTGATATGACATCCGTCACAATTAAAAAATCAAGGTCAAATTAAGCTTGAATTTCGAACGGTCAACTGGACTTTGAGTGAAGTTCTGTATTTTTAACTGTCAATTGGACATCGAAGGGCTTATAAATGTTCGATTTATCGCAAGATTTTTCTGCATGTCTTTAAACTGATATTATATTCGAAAGGAGTTTGTCTTCCATTCGGTAACGAGCTCACCGGTTAAATCCGCATCCTCAAAAGAAAAAGCTACAACTAACGTATAAGTTATGACCATTTGTGACATGTTTGAAGTGGTGCGAGTCTGTCAGTTGATCCGAGGAAACGGTAAATGTTATTTGGATTTCGGTGAGAACAATTGTAAACGATTGCGAAGTTGTCTCGATGTTAGCGACAAAGTGTTGCGGCACTCAAAGAATTGTTGAGGAAAGGCAAGATAAACTGGGTGTCGAACCTGAAGTTAATAGACGCGGTGGAGTCGTGGGGGCGCAACGAAGTCTGGCTGACTTCGGTGCAAATACTAAACTCGTACCAGCCGAGCCAAGGCCATTACACACAAGTACAGGGGAAACAACTTTCCCTCACTCCAATTGGGCGTTAAATTGGTTGCTCAGACCACTCCGAGTGTATCGATCTCCGGCCAACGAGTTAGACCCGAATACGCGGCCGGTTCACGTCGGGTAAAGCGATGGCTGTGAGGACCGCCAGCTTACAACATCTTCTTCTTCTTCTTCTTGCCCAAGTAAAAAAAAAAAAATGATACATGAAATATATGAGAAAAACGGAAAAATAGTTTTAATGGAATTGGGCATATGTAAATTGACACTCTTTATACAATGTATATGTACTAAAAAGCACAACTTCATATTTGAGTTCATGTGTCATTATGCAGACTATATGCCTAATTTCATATGCCCGAGTAGATATCATTTTTTTTTACTTGGGTTTTCTTCTTCTCCTTCCTGTTCTTCTTATAATTCCGCCTAAAGTAATCGTCGAGCTCTTCGTCCTGCTGTTTTAAGAGAATACGATACTCACCGCTAGATCACTTGCGGGTACGCGTAACTGAACGGTAGCCACCTAGCGGACGCTTTCGCAACTACGCATTCTGCGTCGCTTTGGAAATGACCCGCTAGATGGCGGGGCCGAAAAATGACACGGAGATCGACAGGGAAGTGACCTCTTTAGACACTCGAAACGAAGCTCGATGCATTCGTATGGAGCACAATAATTTTTTGTTTGTTTGTTTATTTGTTTTTCTTTCCTTTTTCGTTTGACATATCTCGGCTTCTTCCTGGTAACTGAGGAGCGAAAAAGTTCAACTCGAGGTTATTATAAGCTGCGTTCATTAACATATTTTACCACGTACGTCGGAACTGATGATTCTCAGATACCACAAACGTTAGATATACATAATGCTATACATATTATATAAATATATATATATATATATATTAATTAAACAATGAGTCTACGGTCGACACTATTTTAGTGACAAACAATGACAAAGGTCGACTGTGGACACGGATTTCGAAGGGTCCATCGTACGCTACGAATTCCTTGCAGGTATTTCTGCGTGCCAGGTAGTGAGGATCGATCGTGCCCTGCGCCAACACGTGGCACTTTTCTCATTACCAATCCTATCCTTCCCCATTTTCCATAGGGCGGTTCATCAATTTTTTTTCCATACAATTTTTTGTTAATGAAAAAACTAAAAAAAAATTGAGTTTTCTTCGATCAAAAAAATTAACAATGCAACGCTGCGTAGAAAAATTGTATTTTCTGCATTACCCGTGGTAAAAGTTCGACTTTTTTGCCTCCGAACAAAGACAAAAAAGAAATGATCGCCAATTTATGAAAAAAAAATTGTAATTCGTTCCCCATTTCGGAAATAAGGTGTTTAAGCATAAAGCCCAAAAAAAAAAGATTAATGAATTTAAAGGGGCTCGTTTTGCGTAGGCTGTAAAAATAAGACACGTGATGTACGAGCAATATTCGTGAGTCTGTAATACTGATGATTAAAAGAACATTTTTCAATTTTCCTCTCAATTAAAGTGATTGAAATAATTTATTAATTATTTCAACCCCTGTGAAAAATTCCGAAAAGCAAAGGAAAACAAAATCATCAGTTACACAGACGTCACAAGATGTAATTGTTGATTGTACAGCAAAATGTCAGTGACGTGACTCGATAGTTTTAACTTATTTCTGAACTTCCATTTCTCAGAGCGAAAATAAAAGAGAGACGAAAACTGATTGTATTCAGAATAATTAAGCCATGGAATTAAAATATGCAACTTATTTGCTATTGACTCGTAAATTTTCCAATTGTCCAATAAAAGATTTTGCAATAGACGCAAATCTTGATGTGTTCGTTAATCGAAAAAAAATTCTTTTTTTTTTTTTAATTCATTGAATCGAATATTCATGGATCACCTCACTACTCCACTGAATAAAGCAGTCATTACACATAAGATTTATTTTTTCGATAATAATTTACCCGATTATTTACGGGCCAAAAAAAAAAATAATAAAATAAAATAAAAAATAGATGCTTTCTGCCGTAATTTTATAATGTTGACTCGTGATGTTATATAGTCATAAGTTGCCCAAATGATTAAGTTACTCATAATTATGTAAGTGTCGATTATGTGTAAATGGGTTTAGCAAAGGCTGTGTTTACATTACATATTACATACAAAATTCTTTGTATTAACTGATATCGTCTGTCGGTAATGGCAGGTTCCTAACAAAATGAAAAGTTTCTATGAACCGTAACAAATAGGGAAGTTGCCAAATTCGACTGACATTTATTTTTTATTTTTATGCACAATCCTCATTTGAATTTATTCTGTACTAACTAAAAATTTACGGTGGTTAACAAAATCAAAAAAAAAATTAATAATGACTCAATTTGAAGGCAAATTAAATCTTCGCCATTTAAAAAACCTTAAACGTTAATTTCCACAGAAAACAGAAAAATTGCAATTCCACTTTGCAATTAATTTAATTTATTTTTATTGGTATAAGAAATTTTAAAAAATTGCATTTCTCTATTTGTCCGAATTCACAATTGAATCTGCCCGCTAAACCCACTGAAATCTGACAGGATCAAATCATTCCATAGCCTGTTAGTATTATTTGTTTAAGCCGATCTTGTCAACCTGATCCGATATTCTAAAATGGGAATTTTTTTCTGAAAAAAAAAAAGAATATGCGGATCATGTCACGAGACGAATAAAATGAGTTTTCTTTAAAGCGGTTCAATGTTGTTTTTTTCACAATCAGCATTAATATTTCAAAGTTGACTCATTTTGTGCCTGCGTACGAAGGTTATTGTATTTTTTATTAATTAACGTTAGCGCTCTTATTATTTTTTAATTCGATGGCCGAATTACTGCCGATAAGTTGAAGCGTACATTTAATGACTTCTCGTCAAAATGTTGCCATGACTTTAATGCCCAATTCAAGGGCCATTTTATTCCGTCTCTCACCATTTTTATATATATGCAATTTTTTTTTTAGAAAAAAAATACAAAATAATGGTACTGCCGTCGATAAGCCGCAACCATTTTGTCATAATAATTAAGTCCAAAATGGCAAATAACAGACAAGTTAGAAACGGGTGCTAAAGTTACGAAAAATTGTATGAAAATATACCGTGAAAAATCCAATATTTAATTTTTTTTTATTTGAAATTCAGCTCAAAATATTTAAATTCTCAGAAAACAAGAAATCAATAAAATTTACTGTTTAATGAATTTGGTTATGAATCAGCATAAAAAAAAAAGATTCAACGGATTTTTAGCAGTTTACGACAGGAAATGCGTCTGAATTTTTCGTTTTTCTCGTGAAAAATTGGAAATTAATGTAATCGTGATTGTAAAGCGATAAAATGGAAGATTGGAAATATATTTGTTATTTATAATTGTTATGTATCGAATAATGTTCGAATTCGCAAACTCGTGTTCACCGAAGTTTTCAACGAAATTTGTCAGGTTGAAATGGGCGTTTTTTTGAAAAACTGCATTTTAACTAAAAATGTGAGATGCTTCGCATCATTTGGTAGGACCATTTATTTTTATTACGACGAATTACATTTATCGTTGATTTGTTTTTTGCATCACAATAAAAACGACATTTACATATTTTATTTTTGTTCCATTTTCTGTTTCCCATTTTATTCATTTTTCCTTATTTCATCGGTGGCGGCTTGAAAATGCGACGCGTCATTTTTTTTTTTTTTTTTTTTTTTTTTTTTTTTTTTTTTTTTTTTGAAGAGGAAATGACACTGATTTCCGGATGCAAATCCTCGAACTTAACCGAAAAATTATTTTTCTAAGAACGCACATAATTTCACAGTCTGAAGATGTAACAATTACTGCCATTATTCTCCTGTCGTTTTTTTTTCCTTCTTTTTTTTTTAAATAGCATCTCGATGTTCATAGTAATAAATAGTTCGGATGTTAATTCTTAAGAATACTTCAAACATACATTTTTTAATAAATAAATAATTTCATTAGACTCAAAAATATTTTTTCAATCAATAGAATTTTTCATCACCGATAAATCGGTTGCAAAAAATAATAATGCGAAAAAGTTTAAAGTTTTCAATTTATTTCTTATCGATAACGATTTGCATTCTACTGAAAATCTTTTGATTTTTTAAATATATTTGTGAGGTATTCTGAAGATAATTGTTTTGTTGCATATTCATAAACAATAAAAGGTTATTTATATTTCACATTACAAATTCTTAGATTGTCCCAATAATTATGTAAATATTGTAAATCTATTTTTAAAGACGAGGGATTTAGCGTTCAATCGATTGCTTGACCAATATTAAATAGAGGCAAATATAAGATTGTATAATACGGCTTTTACATAGTGAGGATATTGGCCACTTTCTTCGTGTGTAGATAAATTGTATCGAAGGCTGAAATGCCAGCGGAAATGGGCATTTATTAATTTTTTTTTTTTTAACAAAGAAAAAACGGAATAAAAAATTTAATTGACAGTAATAATTATTATATTTCCGGTTCGTTTGCGTTTGAATAAGAAAAAAAAAATTGTAAATATATTTTCAAAAAGTGGTAAATTTGTATTATAAATTGTTTAAAAGAAAGACTTTCATATCGACAGAGGTAAAAAAAATTCACCGGAAGTACGAATTACTTTACCACTGAATAGCAGTAATTAGTTGCTTGCGTTGTTAAATAAATATTGTATAAATTCAAGCCCTTTGTAACTTAGGAAAATTACAATGCTAGATATTTATAATAAATAAAACTAAAAACTTGATATTTAATTTACGATTGATCGTTGAATTAAATTGTGGTTTCGATTGAAATTAGATTTAAGTTTGTAAATATTCAATTTTTAGATAATAATTGTATTTAAAAATGATTTTCGTTGTCTCGAAGATATCAATTTTTCGAGATGAAGAATATTTTTCTTTATCGTTGAATAAAAGTCATTGGGTGATTTAGTTATTCAATAAAATTGTGTAAATTAAAATTCAGCCCTCGGTATAAATTTGAAAAATTGCAATTCGAGCGATAATTGTGCCAAAGCGAATATATTTAAACTTACGTATCATTGTTTATTAAAATATGTTTATTTTTTATTTTTCAAATTGCACAAAAATTCATATTTCAACATTACAATTTTTTTTTAAATCACTTGTATTTGAATAAATTTATCTGTGCAAGCAAATATGAAAATAAAATATTTCATAACTTAATATTTTTTTTTTTAAAATGAAATAAAAATTCTGTCGATCAAATTTGCCGACAAGTTAACTGATGTACTCGAGGGTTGACATTTTAAAAAAATTGTATTTCTCGAAAATCATTTTTATTAAGTTTTTATTTATAATTGTGAAATACCCTAATATTAATATTAGCAGCATAATTCTGATTGTTAAATAGATATTTCCGTGTTACCGCGATTGCGGAATTCTGTAACTTCGAATTGAGCTGTTGAATAATGAAACGAAGAATTTAAAGACGACGCCGCCTAAATTAAAACGCAATTATCCGATTGAAGCTAAAAATATTATTTGTAACTTGTCATCGCCAAATTATGAATGTCTGTCGAAATATATAAATATGTAATATACCTACACTGATTAGGAATTCATATGCAAACGTTGTAATTGATAATTGTAAATATTGCTATGTACTTTTCATATGACTAATAAGGAATAACTGTAATGTTTTTATGGAAAAATAAATATTTATACGTATTTAGCGACTAACAAATTATTACAACTGATCGTGAGAAATATTGCAAAAATAAGAGTCATTCGCTGAATTTTTATTTATTCTATTCCTTTTCATGAGCATCGTTTAATTCGAGCATTAGAATTATATTATTTATTTATTACTGTTTATTATTTAAACAGAATTACCATCAGTCGATAAGCCAGGTCACCACAAAATCCTCGAAAAAATTACCGTAGGTCAATAAAATAAGATTCTTCGATCCATTGTTGGAATTTCATGATAATTACGGATTGCAAATTAAATTTGTGATATCTTAGTGTGATGTCCTATTACGTCATATCTTAGAGTTTAATCGAAATTTTAGTACTATCGATGCGGTATTTCATTGTAAAATAGTGTCGTCGACAATTTCGCACGATAAAGTAAAAAAAAAAAAAATTAAACGATGAATTTATAAGAAATGATAAGAATTTATTTATAAAAAATGTATAAGAAATTATCGTTAATGTCGATTGTGCTGAATACTATAGATCGCCCAATTTTCGGCATGAATTATGTCTTCGTAACCGATGATAACGCCGAGCCAATTAACCGATAAAAAAACTTGCCAAGATAATCCCGTAATTGACAGTAGCCGTCGATTATACCAAACCAATTTACCGATAAAATTACCTTCGTAAATTCCTCCGCCTGTTCCATCGTTGCGTATTTTTTTTTTCTGCTTAAGAAAGAAAGGTCTGAAATCAAAATTCTCAATGCATCAAAGGTCTCGACTTAAATATCGTTGTTCTTTTTTATTTTTACATCGTCAAATTTGTAATGTTACCTAACATTTTTAATTAATGTAATCAAATGATATTCAAATCAATATTATTTAATAAAAGCTCGTCCCAGGAAGTGAAAAATCATCAGGCAAAGTCATCGGCCACGTAAAGTACCTCGAATTTGAATATGAGACTCGAGAAGACAATTTCGTCATTGTCCCATTTTGCGGTATATTCAATTTGGTAATGACCTGGGTCAATGTCGAGAGGCGTCCGTAATGAAGCCACGAGCCGATTTATTTTGTATTTTTTCTGTATACAAGAAAACATTTTTTTTTATAATTTTTTTTTTAAATTGGTGCATAAATATGAATCGTTGTGGGTATTATTGATAGGTAAAATGGATTTTCGCTAATTATCGATACGTTACCGGGGAAAGTGGACACTTTCGTGAACTCTGGCCTCCGATAATGGCTCTATTGAACAATCTCACTACGTAGAATTTAAAAGATGGCTTTTTGTACTGTGCACACATACTCAAACCCTCGTCACTGTACAACACCTCACCGGTCTCGTTATTAGTTATTTTTGCAGTGAGCTGCAATGCAAATTATAACATTACATGGTAATTTTACTGGTATATGTAAAAAAAAATATATATATCCTTACCAATAAGGGGTGATAACTATCGATTCGCCTTTTAATTCGAATGGGTTGCCCATCTTTAGTTGCATTTGAAGTATAGAGAACGCTGTTGGATGGACTGACCGTCACAATTCTTTCTATCTCCTCTAATTTAACAGCCTTTACCTGATAACAAGAAAAAAAAACGCGTGTTTTGCGACATACCGATTTTTTCAATAATTTTCATATGAGATCGATGAAGTTTTCTTTACTTTTAATCCTACGCTAACAAGTGCGAGAAGTGCGATGAGGTACTTCATGACGTTTCTCAAAATGAACTAACGAAAGTGGTTGCAAGCGCGATGAATTTATCCTTTCGAGCTAACAACATTGTTGCAAAAAAGTGGAAATCGCCTAACGTTCGTACATGGTTTTGTACTTCATCGCAACCGGTGATCATGGCGAACCAATTTACTGATAACATGATCGAGTGGGTGGAAATGTTGTTGCGGCCTCGTGTAATTTTCGAAAATTAACTAGCCATTTATCGAAGGCTAGTGAACGTACGCAGTTTGGTTTAACTTAAGTACACCGAACCTAACTCAAACAGACGCAAGGGAAGTAATGCAATTGGACTAAGAATTTTATCTAATGTTCGAAAGGTATGGTCTTTAATTTTTTTTTACTCAAACATTCAAAAAAGAGCTTGTATCTGTATTTGTGCGAAAATATTGTTAACTAATAAAAGGAGTGTTGAATTATTAGTCAAAAAAATTGGGTAACCCTTTGCCCATCGAGAAGCCCACCTTTTTGATCGTTGATACGAGATCGACCTTATTATTATCACATGGTAACGAAAAAACTCCACCCATCTCAAATTCAACAGCATCGCCGTCCAGATCCGCTCAAACTGCAGCAAAAACATACCTTCCCTAGTTTACCGTCAGCATCGATTGTCAGATTTGAAAGGGTAACAAATTATCTGCAAAAATTCTCAACGGAAGTATCATACACTAAACCACTTCAGTGACAAAAATTCGACAACGTTTGTTCACACCCGGCAAGCCCACATTTTTCTACCATCGATACCATCGTTGGTTCTATCACAGGGTAACAAACCAAATCCAACACCACCGCCGATCAAAAGCGTTCAAACCCATGAAAAGGGTGGCGCGAATGTTGCCCAGTTTACCCTGCGCAGTGAGCATATCAAGCTTCAGCGGCCGGCCGCCAGGGGCGCTGCCGATGCCGCACGCGCCTTCATCCCTTAGCTCCGGGTTCGTCTTGTAGCCCTCGTAAACAGTCCCGTTGGGGCGCAGTTTCATCGGAACCCAACCCGTCGTAGCCCCGCATATCCTACGTGGGTGTATTATCAAATTTTGTTTCGTCTCATCCCCTGAGGGGGGGCGAGTGTCCCGAACGATCTCACGTCGGGTGGACGAAATTCGTAGAAGGGCTTGGATTTCGGGGTACCGAGGCGAACACCATCTAAGAAGGGCTCGTTGAATGAAGGCTAGTGGGGGCGAAAAGTGGTGGAAAAGGCAAACGGCGAACAAGAGCGCCATATAACCAAGTATATATATAGGTCCAACGTAGGACGGCGCCACGCCCGCCCCACCACCACACGCAGCCTTTCCCAGGGGGTGCGGAGGAGTCGGAGGAGAGGGTGTCTGCTCGGCGCAGCCGCTCGGGCTCGTTTTATGCAACCAGTCTTGCTTTGGAGCGGGCGACTCTCGTCCCCAGCCCTTGATAGGGAGGCGTGCTGCTGGTGTTTCTCACCGCGGTGACAAATCCCCACGCAAACGTCGAAAATACGACATTCCGACAACAATAAAGACCTCCCGATTGTCGAGAGAACATCGGGCATTGTCGAAGTCAAGTTGATCTCGTGTCGCGTTGGCTCAAAGCCCGGCTAACGTCAGCGTGTCAGTGACAAGCATCGGTTAGACTTGAATTGTAGAGCTACCCGAGGTTATAAAGTCAGCGTGTGGTTATCTGGCTCTGTGGTCCGTCAACCTGTGTTCCCCGTCTGACATCACCACGGATAACTCGGGTCTCCTTTACCAAGTGGACGTGTTTATCGAGCTCCTGGTCGGTACGGTGACAAATAAGACTGTCCATCGTCACAAGTGGGTCCAAACTTAGACAAACCGCTATCTTTCGTACGAAAAGTCGGACCCTTCGCCGAGCCGTACCAGTCGTTCCGAGTGAGTGAGACCGCCACGAAAAGAGCGAGACCGTGAGGCTTAAGGTGTGCTGTGTGTTGTAGCTGTAGTATAGTCACAGCCGGCGCGTGCCGTAAGCCCGTGAAAGAGCTCCTCCCACGACAGCTACGTCGACTAAGCTCCTCGACAGTGAAGAAGTTGTATCCCCCCCTCCCACTTTAACGTCACGATGACGGACCATCGTGTACGTGTCTCGTCCATGTGTTGAGCATACGTGATGCCCGAATAATAACATACATAAATGAGGAAGGTAATACACAGAGCCAAGGGTTCGGGTTAAGTGGCGAGAGACTCTCGTGACCGAGGCCTCACGGGCTACTGTGACGACAATTCAGTGGGTGTCCCAGTGTGTGACCATTTTAATCTATGGCCACTAGTGCAGTGTTGGGTGTCCGGTGGGTTCGGTGCTGTTTATGATTCTAGCGCTTTGGGCCTCTGTAACAACTTGTGACTTACACATCAACATCCACACAGACACTTACACGCAGGGATCTTAAACACACATATACACGTACACTACACACGTATGCGCGCAACGGCAACGGTGGTGTTTAACAGTGACGAGTATAATACCGAGTGAGCCGTAGTCAGACAAGCTAACGTCGTGCTGTAGGAAGTAACTTGTCTCTCTGTAGTCTTTGCTCGTGGTGAGTTTAACTCGGCAAACGCACGGCGCTGCAGTCGCGCGGCCGCTACGACTACTACGTACTACGTTACCATCGCTACCAGCGCTCCGCGCGTACGCCACCGCAACTACTTCACACTACTGCTATCCTACCTATAAGTCCGCTCTGTGACTATACATAACTACTATCGCTGCCAGCGGAGTTTTGACCAACGGATCTACTTAAACCTTCCGCCACTGCTTGACGTTCCTTCGACTGTTTTATTTCTGGTTGTATTCTCGTGGACGGCTCACCATCGACTCCAACTCGACACGATGGCCGACGACGAGGTCCTCTTCGATGATGTTTACGAGCTGTGCGATATTATCGGCAAGTAAGTACCAACGAACGCGCAGCACACGCAGCGCGGATTTACGATGACAGTGGCGGTGGCCTCGTGGCTGTAGTGGTGGAAACGAGAGTCAAGGAGAAAGGGAAAGAGTAGCTCTGACTCTGGCGAGTTGTGCATGGTATAAATGGAAATTACGGGAGAGGGGAGAGGCTCGAGTGGGGGAACCGAGCGGTGGGAATTACGTGCCTGTGCGTGCTTCAGGCTTGAAACGGTCGAGAGAGAGAGAGAGAGAAGAGGATAAAGATGGAGATATTGTGACTCGGGCGTTGAAACTAGAAACTGAGTTATTACAATGGAACTGTTCAGGGGCGGATGACTCAAAGTAAATATTTATAACGAACGTTGATTCCAAGATCGTTTAAACAGTTTTCTATTTTTCATAACATTTTTAATTCCCAAAATATCCCAAGATATTTTTCGAAATGTTGGTTTTTTCTTCGGATATTGTTTGAAATTTTGGAAAAATTTGTTACGTCATTGCTCATAAAGTTAACTAAAGAGCCATTTCTTAATTTCGAAAAAAAAAAATCGTCCAAAATCCGTTAGAAATATTTTGTAATTGTTGAAGAGTCGCGAGCCTGTAAATCGATTGTTGAAAATGATGTGCTGATTTTGACTTTTGAAAAAAAAAAGTCCAAAATATATCGATATGATGGAAATTGTATTTTTGATAACATTATCATTTGCAAAATTTAGTTGCAGAAATTATTCGTGCCACAACAACAATAATATGGATAATAATAAGAAGAAATGTCGTAGAAACGTGGGACAATGGTTAAAAAAAAATTGTTCTTTTCTCGGTAGACGTCACCCCTCATATTATCTAGGCAACCATTCCATGATATCTATCCATCTATACACCATGCTCCATTGTGAGCGTCTCCGTCCGGGAGAAGAAGGGAAGCTTCTCTCGTCTCTTGTTTTCGTTTCCACCACTGCGACCCATTCACGTGACACAATATTGCATGTGTGGTCCTCACGGATGCTGGTGGGTTGATGGTCGTGGGTTCCGGTCACGCGTTGGGCACCCGGCCAAATACTTGAAATCCATCGCTCGAGTTTTGTCAATTGTACCGGGATTTGTATGTATTTGTCAAGTGCTTCGCGTGCCGGGCCCACGTGACTCCGCGCCGTCTTCGATTTTACCCACTGATTCGTGGGATGTGTGCGATAAAACCCATTTCTCAGTTGACCCAATAAAGTATCGTGCTTGGGACTCGATCGATTTGTCGAGGAGGCTCGTTTGCTTCTTGGCTCACGAATGAATACATGACGGCTTGGGCAGCTTAACGTTTCAACCCTTTCACCTGTTCCTTAAGGAGATACGTACCGTACAGTTCAGGCAAACGTGAATTTTACAGACTCGATGGGACAAATTAATTTTCCAGAATAATAATTGAAAATGGTAATTAAAAAAATGATGAAAATATTTTTTTTTTCGACAAATCACCGGGTAAAATTAATTATTTTTTTCAGTTGCATTGATTTAATTGATTATAGGTTGTTTGAAAAGTTTGGGGCAGTGAAAAATGCGGAGAAAAATATTATTTTCAATTCTCGCGAGGCCCTTTTTGTCGTTTCTCGTCTTCACTTGTGTACGTCTGCGTTCGAGACGCTTAATCAAGCCATTTAAGTATCCATTTGTGCATCGCTTCTTTACACTCGAGTTCGCTCAAGTGATGTTGAATAGTCGGCTTCATTTGTCAGCCCAATCACAGTCGAGAGCCGCTAAGTCACGTCCATTTTCGAATCACTCGCTTTTATATCTCGACGTCGTAACATCTTTTCATTATCGCGTGCAGATGATAAATGGTCCAAGACGTTTATCATTTTAGATCGAGTGATTTATGCGTTGTTATTCGCTACGATAATTTTCGTGATATCTGATCATCAGATGAGATCAATAATAATTTTTAAAAAAAATTAATTTCTCCAAAAAATATTTTCATAACAATTAACCAGGTTTTTAAAGATTTTCTCATATCCACCCTAACTTAAGTGACTTCATGGCCAATTTAAGAGGCCGCAACCCAGACACGCACATCATGTCATCTTTTCGTTATCTCATCAAATTTCCGGCCTGAAATTCCATCCCTCCCATGGCAAAGTACAGTCTCGTCGACTCTCAGAAAATGTCCGGGACTTCAATGAAGAGAAGGCCAAAGTTTGTCGAGCTCATCTAAAATAGTTTGTTTACTTGAACTCGCTTTGGCAGGTGGAATTTGATGCAAGTAAAACGAAGCAACGGTATACGGGACATTCCACGTGAATTCACTCACATGATTTTTCAGAGTCCGCCCCCAAAAAAAATGGTAAATTTAATGTAAATTAAATTGTTTAAGTGTCTTCATGGCCAATTTAAGGGGCCGCAACCCAGTCACGCACATCATGTCATCTTTTCGTTATCTCATCAAATTTCCGGCCTGAAATTCCATCCCTCCCATGGCAAAGTACAGTCTCGTCGACTCTCAGAAAATTTCCGGGACTTCAATGAAGAGAAGGCCAAAGTTTGCTGCGCTCATCTAAAATAGTTTGTTTACTTGAACTCGCTTTGGAAGGTGGAATTTGATGCAAGTAAAACGAAGCAACGGTATACGGGACATTCCACGTGAATTCACTCACATGATTTTTCAGAGTCCGCCCCCCAAAAAAAAAAAAATGGTAACTTTAATGGAAATTAAATTGTTTAAATAATTTTGTTGTCCTAAAAAAAAAAATCACGTGAACCGTCTCATAAAACTCGCCAAAGGCAACGAAAACGTGGAGTCTGTCGGTGACACGACGAGTACGACTAAACTTCATTTTATTTAGCGCAGTGAGAGTTCGAGGGAGCTTTTAATTTCTCGGATGGTGGCAGTGGCACTTGAAAGGCTCATTATTTCCGAGGCGAATATTCATAACGGGACCTTTAGCCCAGCTTTTATTTCACTTTTTCACGTCTCCCTCGACATACGCTCCGAGATAAAACGTTAAAAACGGATAAACTCATTTGGAACGGTGGAGGAGCTTCAAACCACCGGATGCAAATTAGTGCCCGAGTCTCTTGGCGAAATTACTGCATCTTCTTCACATTCGTTTCAGCGCTTGCGAAGTTGTCTCATTTATTTCGATTAAGAGAAAGAAAAAAAAAAAAACACAATAATCAAATGGTAAAGAAAAATCGTAGCGATTCGTATTTTTTTTTTTTTTTCTATTTCACCAGACATTACGAATAAACCGGCTGAACTGAATCGCTGAGGAATGTCGCGTCAACGTTGGCTAAGATTACGTTTCCGAGAGGCACCTTAGGAATTCTCACTGTCATGTAGTTGCATTCCATCGAGCAGACGACTCTGGATGCTGAAGCTGCTGATGTTCATGATGTTCCCAAGGAATGAATCTGCCTCGAGGAAATTGCTCGTCTCTCGTCTGACGGATGTAACCCGTAACTCCATTTTATCTTACATTCGCCATTTTTATTTGGATTATTATTTATTTAATTTTCAATTTTTTTATTATCAAACGTTACACGTTGTGCTTGGGATGAAAATGCATCTAGTAAGAAAAAAAAAAAAAAAAAAAATCTGAAGAATCCACAAAATAAAGCCAAACGTTCGTCCTCATAAATAATAATAAATTTCCTGCGAGGAATGTCCTGCAATCACGCATACAATACATATTCGTTTGTGAAAACGAGGTCACGAACGTCGAAAGCATCTGTCGACGTTCAACTAAACAGAATATAGATGAACTAGTTCGGGGAGAACACAGTGCAAATATTTACGAAACGATCGGTAGCGAAGGAGGGTCCAAGAGCGGATATCCAGGCGGAGAGGGGGAGGGGGGTGGGGGGGGGGGGTCTATAAACGTTCGTGAATTGAAATGCAATTCGAATGAGCGCTTAAAAGAAATATTTAAATTCGCAGCATCTGGAAATGTTCACGTACCCGCAAAGTTTAACACTAATGTGGATATATTAATATCGTATGTAATGTTAAACCACACCCTCCGTTCGTGTATTTTAGCGCTATTAAAACTAGCTGTAATTCATAGTACACAGATTAGACGACGCTGTGATAGGTTCTTTAGGTTCTTTGGGTTCTTTAGGTTCTTTAGGTTCTTAGGTTCAAAATAATGTTACATCTTATGTAACACATTACATTCGACGCCTTAAAGTTGCGAGTTAATTCGTTTTTTTTTTTTTTTCTTTTGCTTAAGCCATATTATTAATGTAGTCAATAAATCAATTATCACATTAATAAACTCATCAGTTTTATGAACTCAACATTTCTTTTAATCGTTATTATACATTTTTTCAGCGACCCCAATCACTAATTCACTCGATTCAACCGACTTTGTTCCTAATTTACTTCTTCGTCGATAAAAAACAGTCGCGAATGGGATTCCCCTGGGAATAACGCCGTTGTCGACTCGAGTCTGCCGATAAATCGGGCCATTACACACGGACACACACTTTTGTGTGACTCTAGGTGGTTTTATAGGCGACGAAAGATAAGATACGACGTCACTGAAAAACCGACCCACGGGATTTTCGCTCCGTGCCCCCGATATCCCGACGATACTTGAGGTTAAGGTAGTTCTGTTGATACAGTCCATTTAAACGTGGGATTCAGAGACAATTTTCAACACTCCTCGATGGGACAAAAATCTGAAAAAAAATCAGGCATGCTGAGGAGGCTCAAAAGATCAATTTTGCAAAATAACAATTCCAAAATGTTGTTAAAAAATGGATTTAAAAAATTCTTCAATAAATCTACATTTTTTCTTGCAGATGTAAATGATCCACAAATTTTTTCTGAATTCTATAAAATTCTTAAAAATCGTATTTTGCAAAATTCTAGTACCTGATTATTTACTGAATTACCGATTAATTGCAAAAAAAAATGTTAAACATGTTTACGCAACTTTTCTCGCGACTTTCTTCGGGTGGACTTTAAGGAGGTTAAACGGTTACATAATAACTGCTTAATTACATCATAATTACATTTTTCCCTGACCACGATGGTCGGTTGAAAAAAAAAAAAAATGGCTCTACGACATTAGGCCGAATTGTTATTATTTCTTCACTGTCTCCGTTCTGTAAAAATGAATTTTTCGCATTTCCCATTTCGAATGGCAATGGGATGAAAAGTGAACTTTTCACCACCTCAAGTATTTCCCGAGGGTCGCTGAAGAAATGGCGAGAAAATGAATGAATGCCGAGACGCAAATGGAAAATGAGTGAGAAGCACGAAATGAGGAGGAAAGCTGCGCGGAAAATGTATCGCGCTCTTGCTTTGATGGCCGGGTCGAGGCTCCCAGACAGAAAAGTCTATGGCACGCGCCGAGACCAACATCAAAAGCAGAAGCAACCTCCTCACAACCGCAACCGAGGAGTGAGATGATTATAAAAAAAAAAAAAAAAACGAGGAGGAAATCCACGAGGACTATTCGCATTTCTGTACAAAGCGAGCAACCGGGAGCGTCTGGAAAATACTTGGAAGGTGGTTTTGTGGGTGCATTGTAAAGCGTCCATTGCTTGTGCACATTCCCACCCTAGACATTTGTATAATAGCTGACAGAGGTCCAAAAAAAAACAGTGACTACTGTGAATACAGGAAAGCTGGATGTTTAATTAAGGAGAAAAAAAAAATTCGTGTCGATGGGACATAAAAGTAAAATGCACCTGAACATGTCAAATGATGTCGTACACACAAATTGGATCGTGCGAATTGCTATGCAACAATAGAACCCAGACAAAAAATGTCATTATCACGAATTTCAATTATTTTCAATTTTTTTTTTTTTTTTTTTTTTTTCGTCGAATTAGGAGCACATTTTCAAATTCGGAAAGATATGATTTTTCAAAAATTAGTTAATTAGTTAATTACATTTTAATTACAATTGTCAAAAATCGCATTTCTCGTAAATTTTAATTTTTTATTATTTTTTCATTCGACGCTTTTGTCGCTTCGAGGAATAAAAATCGAAACGCTTGAGAAAAATGACAAATGGATTTTTTTTTGGAGTGTATATATGATTTTTTTTTCGTCGAATGATACGTAATCAAGAGAACGTACGGCAAAGAGGATAATGGAGAATTTGAAAGATGTACGTGGATAGGATATAAACGATATTTCACTCGGTGCGGGGAAACGTAACGCGGCGAACGTTATTTATTTCTGGCTAACAATCCCATTTACCGAGTTCAATTCCCCATTCCACAGTGTTCACGTTTCTCTTGCTCCTTTTCCACCCGGGGCTCAGTGTCGGTTGTGCCCTTCGTCGGTTCGTCCATGTCTACGAATGTCCAATAGCCGAAGAACAACGAGGATCCGCAGACACCGAGCGTTAATACCCGGATTTCTGGTATTCCATGGCCGTTCGCGTCTCTCGAATATTACGCCGGTTCTCCGCGAGCACATGGACAAGCGTTCTGGCGCGCCCGACCATGTATTTCCGTGTCCGTGTCCGCGTGAGCGAACCGCCAATCGCGAAACTACCAATTTCGGTGGATTTGAGGTTTCGAGTATGATTGAAGATGGAGGACCGATCGATGCTACCATCAGTGGGGTACCGACGATGGTGACCCCATTCACAATCATGCTTGTCAAGTTTCCTCCGGCTCGAGGGCTTAATTCTCCCTGAAAGAAGGGATCACCACCGGATTTTCCGATTCGGGGATAAAAGACGAAAAAAAAAAAATGAATGGCGGGGGGGGGGGGGGGGGCTGACGTTTTGTGAACCTTCTTCATGGATTAATTGCATTGTACGAAAATAATGGAAGGGCGGCTTTGAGGGGGGCAGGGGGGGGGGGGTTCACTGATAGGTTAAAATGGATGTTAATTGTAGTTTGGAAAGTTGTTGGTGGGAATTTTTGTCAGTCGAATTGTTTGAAATCACCAATGGGGGGGAGGGGGGCGATGGGGGGGGGGGGCAGCTATGGGGCCCCTTGTTCTAGATTTGCCTCAGCCCTCCTATCACCGACTTAGACCCGGATTATTCCAATTCCCTCTATGCCCCCCCCCCTATTTTTCATAGGGGGTCACAGAAACCCCGGGCCCCATCAGCTGTTCTTAGGGGTAGGTGCCCCTAGCTCTAAATAACACACAATTCGTTTACTTTTTCATTACTTATTTTCTCGTAAATTCAATAATCCGCGAAAAAAGGGGTACCCCCCTTCGGACCCCCCTTTTCAATCAACGCTAATCCATAAAATTACCTCGGGTCGGGAAAAGTCACTGAAAGTGCAATGAAAACGATCAATTGCCGAAGTCTTTTCGTACCACAGCTTTCAAATGATTTTCGACCCCCCGCCCCCCTCTGCTATCTTTTGTTAAACGCGTCGCGGGGGGGTAATAAAAAACGAAAAATTGCTGTCGTCGGGGTTATAAGAATATCGCGACACTCCGAACGGGGTGGAGTTTCTATTTCAGGGATACGTATGCTTTTAATATATCCAGGGCGAAAACGTCGAGAAGAAACGAGCGAGTAGGTGCCCCCCGCACCCTTGTGACCGCAGAACGAAACGAGACAAGGTATGTACGTACGTTGAGGAGGATATCGTGGTGGTGGTTTACTGGTAGGGTGGAAGTGTACCACAGTACTCGCGGATTACGGATACTCTTCGACGTGTGCTCGAGCTCGCGCAATTCCCTTTGGAACCCCCCACGGAACCTGATGGAATATTTATGACGCACTCAAGAGAGCGCACTATTTGCCAACGGGGCCTGAACTTAAATTACACCTCGTCGTCACGACCCCCCCGACCCCCTGATCCTTAGAATATGCTACATCGTGCTGTAAGTCGTATCTTTGTGGGTGTGTTGAGAATCGCGTTGCCCCCCTCGCCCCCTCGCCCCCTCGGAATTGCATATAAGTGTCCAATGGTCATGGGCGGAGGAGGGGAGGGGTAGGGATTTAATTAGGGGGGCTAAGTTACCTAAGAAAAATTATGATTCATTTTTTTTCGTTTGGACCCCCTTTTTTCAACAGAATTTTTTATTTAAATCACATTAAATCCATTTGAAAGTGGTAATAACATCGACGTACTGTGAAACGATGGAAAATAAGGTGACTATGTTTGAGAGGTGAACCAAATGTTGATCAAAAGAGCGCCTTGCCGTTGGCCAGACTGAATCCGGGCTTGTCGAGGTATCGCTTTGGTGTACTTGGAGATCAATGAGTTTCCAAAATGAGAGAAGTTACAGAGAGAAATACATTTTGTTTGATGAAATGGTTGACGGCAGAAATACCTCAGTTTGCACCAATTAGACGCACCGTTGCACCCCAAAGACCGCAAATTACCTGCGTGCGGTCACACATGTCTCATATCAACCAAATGGCATAAATCGAGTTTACGAAATTTTTTTTTTTTTTGCAAATAATATGAAATTTGGATTTCGATCCTATAAAAAAAATGTTCGATGTTCTCTTTGAGTCTCACGTTGACACGTCAAACTCTTGACACCGAGCGATTCGAGACTCGGGGATAAATGACTTGCGCAGAAATGACGAGGGACCGGAGAGCGTATCACGTCCTTTCAATCGGAATACATACTTCGCCTGTAGCGGCGACACTTCACTTGTTGCACTTTCTTGAAAATCTCGAGATGAGATCATGCGAGGAAAACGAGGCAGTGATGCTGTGATTTTGCACTTCTCTGTACCTTTCATAACTCATCATTTATTTTCAGGCGAACCATAATATTTCCATGGTGATAATAATTTTGAGAAAAAAAAAGGAGAAATCCGATCTTTCTTGTGATTCGTCGGTTTTCCACGGTTCATATCACAAGTAATAATTAATGCACGCTCTTAATAATTGAAAAAAAAAAGGAACGTTGTCTGAATAGCCGTGGTTTCTCATTGTGTTTCAGGGGACCATTCAGCGTGGTACGACAATGCATTCACCGACAAACCGGCCAGACGTTTGCCGTAAAAATTGTCGACGTTGCGAAGTTCACATCGAGTCCGGGGCTCAGCACAGCCGGTGAGTATTTTCATGCTGTGGCCCACCCCACGGTTAATTTTCGTCCGGGGTGAGAAAACCTTTTTGAATAAATCTTTTGGACCACCATTGTCCTTCCATCGTGATACCTTCCGTCTGCTTTCCGTGTACATTTCGCGTCGAGTCTGACGAACATTACCAGACCACGTCTGCTGGTCCACCTTCTTTGAACAGTGACCATTGAATGGGCACCCGGACGTTTTCATTGTCGAGGGGGGCATTTTTTTCGGTGGCTTTGTAAATCCGCTTGAAAATGGACCGTGCGAGGTCGAGTCACGCCTGGTTGCCCGGATAATTTGCTCCACTGGAGACAATAACCTCGCCCCGTTCCCTCCAAATTTCGGCAATTTATCGTCGGTGCTATTGATCCGCTATTCGGGATCGTGAATTTCACCGCTTCCCCCTAATGAGCCTAATTTGTGGGTAAATATCTCGCGAAGCTGTGAAATACCTAATAAAGTTGTAAAATGTCTCATCAAATTGGAGAAATTCCATATATAGGATTTAAAAATATTAGAAAAAAAAAGGACTGCCAAAAAAAAAAAATGCGGAGCTGCTTATAAAGGACACGACGATGACGAAGAAAAGCAACATTTTTGGAAATAACTACCCTGATGAAAAGCACACTTCAGCAAAGCCATAAGATCAGCGTCACTTTCACAAAATTCAGAGACACTTCAATTTTAAATATATTCAAAATAACTGCCCACTTCTATATGTCATTTAATTCACATGACATCCAAAATTCCTCACATATGAAGCTGAGTGAGGATGCATTTCATGGGGAGTTTGGCTCGTCAGTGACTCGGGCGACAGGAAAGAAAACTAGCCTCGAGAAGCGCACTGGAAAAATCTCCAGTCTTGGGCGAGTTGCAGTGGCACCTTGGGGCAAAATTTCAAAGTGCAGTACGTCAGGTGTCGGATGGGTAACGAGGTCAACGACGTTACTCCTCGTAGTTCTCGTCCCCGTCGTTGTTGGCTGGTGCCTGAAATTCAAGGAGCTGAACTAGTCTCCGTATACACAGTGGCTCCATTTCCCTCTCGTAATCTTACGCCGAGGGACAATATGTTCTATATGCCAGAGACATTGTGGAATATATTGCCTCCTGGCTGCAGTTTCCCGGTTTTCCAGTTGCCGGAATATTCCCTGTTCCGAAAACCACCCCATGAAAGCACCCTGACAAAAAACTTTACTTTTCAATTGCTGTACATGTGCTGACATTTTTCAAATTTATTTTTATATTCATTTTTACGATTTACTCAAATTTTACTGTAAAAGAGCTTCAATTTTGTATTAAATTTAATTAACCAGTTGATGAATGAAAAAAAAATTCACTTGAAATTTTAGTGCATAAATTGACTCACTAATAATTTACGTCAAATTTACTGAATTTTTTAAAATCACTTTAATGCAATTGCAAAGTTATCTTTATTTTATATGACAATCGATATTGAATAACAAATCAATGGATCCAAATTTCGGGTTATTTATGAGACTGTACAGAAAAAAAAATATTATTTCACCGATTCTGGAAATATATTGGAGATTTAATTTCCATCTCCAATGTCTTTAATTTACATTACCCAAAATCATTGAAGAAATTTTTTAATTGGGAAAAAAATTAATAAATAAATACAAGGGCATTGTAGGAATTTGGTAACTTCGCATGGAATACCCTATATGCACATCGAAAAATAGATGTGTTCATAAACATATCTACGTTTCTATCGACAATATCGCCACGGTTTTTATCGCTGTCGTTACTCTTTTTATCGGGATGCTGGTAGGCGTAAACGATTCGTCGTCACACGAGAGGACGAGGCGTTTGTGTCACGGTAAAGCGGGCGATCAATTTTATCGCGTGTATAACGCTGTGTTTCACTGACGCTCGTGATAGCCTCTCCTCTATATCATTCACGAAAACGAGTCGCCGGTGTTGCGCCATGCAACACCGGCCTTCTCCGCTCTATGTTGCAGATTTGAAACGCGAGGCAACGATATGTCACATGCTGAAGCATCCGCACATTGTCGAGCTCCTCGAGACCTACAGTTCCGAGGGAATGCTCTACATGGTCTTCGAGTAGTGAGTATATATATATATATACCCGTCGATATCCTGTCATGTTGTCTCGACCATGCCAAACTTTCTCAACGATAAATTGATGGAATAACATTTTTTTTTCTTTTTTTACAGCATGAACGGATCAGATTTATGCTTCGAAGTAGTAAGACGTGCGACATCAGGTTTTGTCTACAGCGAAGCAGTCGCCAGGTGAGCATCGAGGGTCCAATCAAGATTGGTGGAGTTACCATTTTTTTTTTTTTAATAAAAAAAAAAATTTGCTCACACTCACACCCACACTTTACATTCACTCTTTACATTCACACTCACACTTTACATTCACACTTACACTTGCACTCACTCGTTACATTCACACTTACACTTGCACTCACACTCACACTTTACATTCACACTTACACTTGCACTCACTCGTTACATTCACACTTACACTTGCACTCACACTCACACTTTACATTCACACTTACACTTGCACTCACTCGTTACATTCACACTTACACTTGCACTCACACTCACACTTTACATTCACACTTACACTTGCACTCACATTGACACTCACACTCACTCGTTTTCTAGACCTCTTTTCGCAACGTTTTACCCCATTTTGTGTGTTCCGACATGGAAATCTTCAAGACAAATTGCACGAACACAAAAGTCTCTCTATGAGAAAGGTAAATTTAAATCTCTCTCGGAAACTTGGCAACAATGCGAAGCCCATGACGACTAACATTCACGTGATTCCCGTGTACTTTGGGGAAAAGTGCTTTCCCAGCTCGAACGTCTTGCACAGTGATAGAGTACACGGCGGAAGGTAATCGAAGTTTGTACACGTACCGCACGCGTGCTTGCATTAGGAATTGCAACCTCGACTGGGGGATACCTATCTCAACGAAATTCCTTAGCGGTGCAGGTGAATAAAAAGTTTGAAAAAAAAAAAGTCGTGGCCGAAGGACGTCGGGCGTTCTCAGCGGACGAAAGTAACGACGTTTACGGAGGTTTGTTACCGCACCACCGACGAGGGGGCGGCTTTAAACCCTAAGGGGTGGCCCCAACGAGGACCACGATATCCTGGGAAAGACAGATGCCCGGCATATGAGCACTCGCCCCTCAGGCTACAGGAACTAAGCTCGAATGGGGTCGCCACGACCCCCAAGGATTACCCGATGATTTATCGAGTTATTTAAACGTGCTCGACCATATAATATACTGGACTGCACTTTCGCATATTCCTCTTTGATACTCCGAGCCCAGCGTTGAATTTCAACGGGAACTTCACTTTGGACATTTTTCATTCTTTCACTATGCTAATCCGTTTATTATCTTTCCGTGACTATCGAGACAATTAATGTTTTTATTTTTTATTTTTTTTTATGTCACATACGAAAAGCATGCTGAGCTTTTGAGTTGATTGGAATTGTTTGTATACAGCATTCCGTGTCAGGCCGATAATTATTTTGCCGACCCAGTGAAAGCTCCGCTTTCATAAATTTTTTTATTTTTTTTTCTATTTTTCGATAGTTTCTCGGTGAATGGTTTTGGTCGGATTTGCAAGGATTATCCGCTGATTTATGGGGTTATTCAAACGCACTCGATCGTTTTGTACAGTGAACTGGAATTTCGAATTTTCCTTTTTGATAATCTGAGCGCGGTGTTGAAATTCAATGGAAAGTTCACCTTGGAAATTGAAAAAAAAAAGTCAGCAATATTTTTTTTTGAAACGATTATTAATGTAAAATAAATAATTATTTTTATTTTTTAGGCCATTTATTTCTCCGCAGTTTTATGAATAATTTATTGCTATTAATTGTAAGAACAGATCATAAATGCAATGAGATACTTTGGATTTTGAGCTTTTTTGGACTGGGATGCTAATAATTCTGGACATTTCTATTCGCAGCCACTACATGAGACAGATTTTGGAAGCTCTTCGCTACTGTCACGAGAACGACATAATACATCGGGATCTGAAGCCGCAGTGCGCACTACTCGCCGGAAAGGAGAATTCCGCACCGGTGAAGCTTCGCGGCTTCGGTGTTGCCGTGCAACTTCCTTCCTCTCAGGCAAATGGAGTTGGTACGTTACTCATTTTCTCCGCACACATATATACACACACAACATGTATATTATGTAGATTACGTCTCCGTGCATTAACAGTTTTCTAGATTTTCAATTTAAAGTCACAATAAACCGTCACAATTACATTAAAAACCAGGTCATTGTTCTATTTTTTCAGCCATTAAATTTTTTCAAATCAAATTATGTTACACAAATTATTAAATAAAAATCAATCGATTAATTTCGATTTTTATCTATTTCTCCAATAATTTCATAAATAATTGGCACACAATGCGTTTTTTTTATTGTCTATTACGCAAAAAATAGAATAAATTCGAAAATAATGAAATTTAAAAATTTTTATTGGTAACAATTACATAAAAAAATATTTTAGTTCAGAACTGATTAAAAGATATTAGAAAATAATAATTTTTGTTAATCTACTGAATCTGAAAAGTCGGAAAAGCGGTAAAAATGAAAAATTTCTCAAATTGAACCATAAGATAAAAAAAAATTAATAGGGCGGAAAACCATCGCTGAATTTCTACGGTGAAATAAGGATCGTGAAATAAGAACTAGAATTGGATGAAAGTGGTGAAATATTGGATAGGGAAGCTGTACTTCGATGCACTTCGCGCACTCCCATTTATTGTGCAACGGTCGCCGTTCGGATTTCAGCGGCTTTTTCACGTCTGTGACTTCGAGTCAAGCAGTCGCGGAAATCGGGTATTTCCGATCTCTCGAATCTCCGCGAAAAATTCCTTTTATTTTCCATTCCGTCTGCGTAGCAGCTTTCGGATTTTCCGCTGGTTACATTTTCGCTGACAAGCTTTCTCAAATATTTATGCACATCTGCATTTGGCGATGAAATTTCAGCACCGGTGCGTTTTCATTTCGAGAGTATAAGAAAAATGGGGGAAATAAAAATAATTCGAATCGGTAATAATTCCATATTATTTTTTTACTTTCCGTAAGGCAAATCAAAATTACCAATTAAAATGAAAAGAAAATATCATCCTTTTTTTTTGGGTCACACGAAATTTTTTTTTTTACGAGTCCTTTCCATAGACGCCAATTCGACACGTGACTGTTTTGTCGAACGGAAAATCTAGGGCGTTGCTGTTTTAAATGTCCGAGTGTTCGTTGAACTCTCGAGTCACGATTTGCTTGCTAATAAACGTGCGATGACAGTAGATTTATGAGCAATATGGATACGAAACATGCCCAAGATAATAATCAATAATATCAGCTGTCTATTAACAAAATTAATAAAAATATTAATATAATTATTGATGAAATAAATTGCACCAGGCGAAAAAAATGGATTTTTCAGAGGAGCCAAAAATAATTTTTAATCGTCTCGTATTCGGTACAAGAGGATAATCCTACAAAAGAATTTTTTTAATTCAAATTCAGCCTCGGCCAGTGAATTACAATTGCAATTGTTTCCCCTGAAAGCTTTTTTCGCTTAACTCTTTTTTATTCTATCGAAAGCTCGAGTGGCAGCTTTATATGTTATATTGGAACGTGAAAAAAAAAAAAAAAAAAATTCTATGGTCAGGAGAGATTGAGGCATGGCCAGGAATTAATAATTCAACGAGACAACGTTAACGACCGTTGTTGAACACGCCGAGAGAATCTTTTGTCCATTGGCAGGTCGGTGGATGATGCATAGAGAGAGAGAGAGAGAGGAATAAAAGCTCGGAGGAAAAGCTCGCTCGAAACTCGGGGCGCCTTAAATGATTCAGTGAACGTCGGCTAGAAGAAGAAGTTTCTTCTTGAGGGCAGACGAGGAATATTACCGCCGTAGGCTCGTCGAGAAACAGGGTTTACAAAGCTCATTACCGCGAGGTTTACCGGGTACATAGCTTTCCGCTCGTACTCGTGGCACACGACTGGAAAAGTGAGTCTTGTCGCCCGCCCGACGATATATACGCTGACCTCACGCGTAATAAGAAAGCACGGAAAGAGGGTCGTAATTGATTCATGTTCAGAGCCACGAGATAGAGATAACTCAATTTTTTTTTTTTTTTTTTTTCGTTGGCTTTGTAAACAGCATTTATGAGATTTTATGGTCTGAAGATCTTTTTTTTTAATTTACTTATTTATTTATGAAATGATGGAATAGGTAAATGATAGGAATAGGGTTCGACTGACTGACTCGTTCCGGATTCAACTGACTCATTCCAAATTCCACTGACGCGTTCCGAAATTCGACTGACATATTCTAAAATTCGACTGACTCGGTCCAAATTCTACTGACTCATTCCAAATTCGACTGACACGTTCCAAATTCGACTGACGCATTCCAAATTCAACCGACGCGTTCCAAAATTCGACTGACTCATTCGAAATTTGACTGACTTATTCCAAATTCGACTGACTCGTTCCAAAATTCGACTGACTCATTCCAAATTCGACTGACTCATTCCAAATTCGACTGACGCGTTCCAAAATTCGACTGACACATTCCAAATTCGACTGACTCTTTCCCAGATTCGACTGAATTTTTCCCTAATTCGACTGATGCCTCGGAGATTCGACGGACTCTTTCCCATGTTTGACACTCTTTCCACGACTCAACAGACTCTTTCCAAGCTTTAACAGACACTTATTCCAAGACTAGGATTTTCTACGAAAGTACCGACAATAAAACATGGTTAATGCACAGCCGAGAGTCACGGCGGTGCTGTATCTGCACTAGGGTGACACGTGGCCCATTACTCAGGATAGACGTCAGCTCAAGTACTAAGAACACATTGGCCCAATCTTCATAGGTCATCCTGACAGTAATAGTATATTATGCTACAAGGAAAGTGCGTGATTCTCTCCCAGGGCGAATTTTCTTGCCCTCTCTCCACTCAGCCAGAAATAACTCGAGGTGAAAATCGCGCTTTTTTCCCCGTAACATTGTCACCACAACAAATTTGAGGTTATTAACATAATAGGTAACCACAAAACGTGAAAAAAATTCGTAATCTCGATTAACTCGAGGAAAATACGAATCTAAAAAATTATTTGTCTCTCTTATAATTATTAATATCTATATACACGAATGAAAAATCTCAATTATTTATTTATAATTAAATTAACGTGTATAATCATTCGCATTCCGTGTCAAAGTTTAAGATGGTCGAAATTTCGGTTAAAAATCTTACGAAGACTTCGGAAGATTTAACAAAAAGAATTCAATTACACGGAAAGTCCAATTATCAAAGCCGCAAAATTCGAATCAAATGAAATTGCGATATCGACAGATCGGAGATTGCCGAAATGGAAACTGTCAGGTTGAGTTTTACGGGACAAAGCCTTGAACAAGGAATGCCGAAAACTATCGACCTTTTCACTTTGAAAGCGATCGTCTCGCTTAAGGATGTCGGAACTTTCATGTTACGTCGGAATTTTTCGCTATTGGCTTTCAACTTTGTCGTGTTTTTTTTTTATCGTGAAATGTATTTGGGCTTCGTAAAAATTGATTGACAAAAATGTTATTATTCCTGTTTTCATAAATATTATTATTATAAATTCTCGGTGTCGTACGTTTTCGTGAGAATGCAAAAGCTTTCCTCGTTTCAATCCATAAAATAACACGTAATTTTTTCGCCTTTTCTGCAAGCCTACAAAATTAATTTACATTTTGATAAAATTTCATTTTTAAACAATTTTACATAATTTCAACACCCACAAATTAACGTGTAATAATTAAAATAATTCACCGGGACGTTTTTTTTTTTGGAAATTGTAATTAAATGACAATATTTCAATTAATCGAAAATATAACTTGTCAATTATCTGATCGATTGAACGTGAATCAATGGATAAAATTTTGAGCACAATTTTTTTATTGTTATTTTTATTTGTTATAAAAATAACTGAATAATTTTTTTTAAAGTACGTAGGCAAATCGCTAGTTATAAATCAATTGAAAGTTTAATATTTTGATTTTGGAATTGATAAAAAATGTTTCAATATCATTTGCAGATTTATGTATTATTTATGAGTGTTGAATATATTTAAAAATGTGGCGAATATTTTTGCATTTTATGACATTACCCCGGAAAAAGCATCTCGCAACTCGTTTTGTATCGATCTGCTCTTTGGCACGACGGCTGCTGAAGTATTAAGCCAAAAAAAAGCCTGATGACAAAATCAATTATAACGAGGACGCGCGGCTCATTTCTAATATCTGTTTTCAATATCGATACCTACAGGATTCAATCGGAATCGCATTGCACATATCAGAGAGGAAATAATTTGTTGGCAAATGAATTTAGTGCTTTTTTTTTCGAAGCATTGGCAGCGAGCCTGGTTGTTATTGGCTCTGCACCGTCTGCTCATAAAATTTGCTCTACTGAACGCGGACGAGATTTAATTTTTACTCCAAAATATTGATTGAATTTTAAAAAAATTGATAACCCCAAAAATCAAAGTGGAAACTTTATCTTCAAAAAAAAAAAATTTTTTTTGTTATCGCATACTTCTTATTATTAAATTTATGCAAATTCCACATTTCGATTTTGTAAAAATTAAAAATAATGAGGTCGAATTATTCAAATTTCTTCTCGCATTATTATTTTATGAAAACATTTGTGAAAAATGGAAATTTACTTTTTTGAGATCACCGTAATTATCACGATTCTTCTGATTACGAGTAACGCGTCATAAAATAATTTTCAAAGTTTCGGATTTATCGAAATCCGAACGAAAATTCGTATCGTTAAAAAAAAAATAAAAATGATGAAATATATCGCAGAATAATGACCTGCAATTTGGTTTCAATGAATGCAGAGTGTTACGCGACCGAGTATCGGCAGTGTCTGAGCCCAAAGGGGCAACTCTACTTGAAGGCCGACAGCGAGGGTAAGCCTGACCTCAAAAGTATATTCACCAATTCTGCAGGACCCATGTGTATCACCAAATCAACACATACCACATATATTAATTGTTTCGAAAAAAATAAATTAAAAAAATTTCGAATAATTCTCTCGAGAATTTTTTTTTCTTTCGATAAATTGATTTTAATTTTTTTCATATTTTAATCTTATACATTTCGTTTAAAAAATAAAAGAAATATATTTTTGAGTGAGTTTGACAAAGAAAATATATATATATTTTTTTCGATTAGTCGAAATTTTATTATTTTTAGGGTACCCAGTAAAAAAAAAATTCTCGAGTGATTCCCTTAAAAAAAAAAAAAATGAAATTCGAAATAAATTTTAATTTTTTTTTTTTTCGATACAATTGCACCTCACTTATCACAGTCACATTTAAGCTCGATCCATGTGTCCTACTACATCACACTGTTATTTCTATTGTTCTAAAATAATTATTAATTTAGGAGCTGCCACCGCTTGCTTGCTTGCTTTACGCGTTTATCGCAACTTTTTATTACATCACAGTCACTATAGATGGATATTTAATATATTTAATATAGTCACAATTGAATAAACATCGTCTGATATATATATACACACATATTTATTGATACACCGATTTACACATGGGTACTCCCATTTAAATCCCATTTAAAAACCCGTTAACTCGTATTTAAAGGGAATAATTAAATATAAAAGTTAAAACGCATATAAAAATTTTCAGAATCAGATCGAAATGATAATAAATAAAAAAAGTGAGATATGAAAATACTTAAGTGCCCAAAATAATTTATTATTACGATTATTTATTTTTATACTTTCGATAAAATAACCAGAATAAAAATTGTGCGAAAAAAAATTATTACTATTATTACAAATTATTATTGATTATATTGGGAATTCTAAATCTGTTGATCTCATTTTTCGCGTCATTAATAATTTAATGAATAATTTGAAAAAATAAAATTGTATAAATTACGATTTCCATTTTTTATAAAAGATAATCATATCAATATTTTCTTACAATTCTTATGCAAATATTAATATTAAAAATTACTTATAAAAAATCTTTTGAATACCCTTATCACAATATTTATAGCCCTTCTCGATATTTTTTCACCCCCTTGAATTATCACTCACGATTATAAATGTTTCGGTGTTATCCATCATTATTATTCCGCCCCCTTAATGTTTGTTCATTACTTCCTAGTAAATATTTGAGTATCTTTGGCAAATTCCATCATGTGTCTCAGCAATTCGATATTTTTCGATTACACTGCAATTTTTATTTGATTTTTCGTTTATTTTCGGGTGGCCCGCTCGTAGGTCGAAGCCATTTGGCTCTCATTTATTATTCAAGATCCACAACATTTCGTATAGGAGGTCAAACTCGTAGGTGGAACGACGAACTAGCGAGTGTAGCTCAAAGTACCTTGTCTCGAGGCACCGGAGAAACTTTATGGCCTTACACGGGGGATCTCTAAATCCCTGCATCATTTATGTATAGATCGAAGGCGTAAATAGGATGTAGGAAGATAGGAAGCTTTTCGTCTGGGATGGAGGACCATTCTAGGCCATGTACGCCCATGTGAAAATTCCGAAAAAAAATGTATTTACTCCGAAAATGTTAACGAAATTTTTCGCGACAATAATTTACAGGAATGATAGACGTCATTGCCGCGTTCATTCAAATTGGCAAAAAATAAATTAGGAACTAGGAGAAAAAATAAAAAATTCCATCGTTTCGCTTTTTTATTCGATAGGACCGTCGTCCATGAGCTGCAATTTCCCTTTTAAGAAACTCTGCGATGCTGGCTCATTCAAATTAACAAAAAATAAATTAAGGAGTAGAAAAAAAAATTCATCCTTTCGCTTTTTTTTAGTCGATAGGACCGTCGTCCCCGAGCTACAATTTCCCCTTCGAGGATCTCTTCGATGCTGACTCATTCAAATTAACAAAAAATTAATTAGGAACTAGGAAAAAAAAATTCCATCCTTTCGTTTTTTTTATTCGATAGGATCGTCGTCTCCGAGCTGTAATTTCCCTTTCGAGGATGTCATCGATACCAGCTCATTTAAATTACCAAAAAATAAATTAGGGACTACGAAAAAAAAATTCATCCTTTCCCTTTTTTTATTCGATAGGACCGTCGTCTCCGAGCTGCAATTTCCTTTCTAAGGATCTCATCGATACCAGCTCATTTAAATTACCAAAAAATAAATTAGGAACTAGGAAAAAAAAAAAAACAATTCCATCGTTTCGCTTTTTTGATTCGATAGGACCGTCGTCCCCGAGCTGCAATTTCCCTTTCGAGGATCTCACCGACGCTGAGGATTCTCTAGCGAGCGACATGGAGGACAACGTGCTCGGTATATCCATATGTCTGTTCATCTTGTCCGTATACGTATTATAATACGATTGCGAAACAAAGAGCAAAGTTTCTGGTGGGGTAGAACGGGCTCTGTATCATTTTGCCTAAAAGGAAACGTCGGATTAAATAAAGCGCGATAGAAATTCGAGCGGAGAGGGTAACGCGTTTTTAAAGAGGTCATTTGGATGCTTTCAGCATCAGCCATCTGCTCGTAAGATGCTATATATATATATATACACACATTTTCAATTTAGTGATAGCAGCGGTTGTAAAATGTTTTACGGTTGCGTCATTCGAGAAGTAATCGTTTATTTATGGACACACCGTATATTTGGAAAAATGTGTTTTTCTCAGCGGAATCTATACTTAAACCCTTCAGGAAACTTCGTTTCCTATGAAAGTGGGTTATATAAGAGTTTAAAAAAATCGGAGTCCATAATTTTTTTAATTTTTACTATTAAATAAATAAACGTAAAATTTCGGGAGATTTGTAGGGTTTTCGCTGATGATTTGTAAAGCTGCTTTTATCATTTTTTCAAAATATTTTAGAGATAGAATTGAAAAAAAAAAATATCTATGAAAATATTTATTTTTTGTTTTGATTGTTTAAAAGTGGATTTAATAAAATGTTGTCGATTGTTTTGACGACATTCGGGTGTTTTTAATGAGAAAGGTGAAATTTTTAAGGGTTTGTAATTTTTTTTTTTTTTTTCAAGTTCAATTTAGGAGCCCTTCTGCCCCCCACAGTAGAGTCACTTATTGACAGGCCCATTAAAGGGTTTCGTGAGCATCGCTACATGGTATATTTAGTAGTGTTGTCCGTCCCAATTCGGCGTGCAGTCATTAGTTGATGATTTGCATATATAGAAATTGAAACACTTTACGTGCTGTTGCAGCGACTATAAAGGCTTACCACCGAACGCTTCCGAAACGACTTTCGATTTATTGCATTCACTAGAAAAACTCAAATATACAAAAACTATTTCACACAATAAAATTTTTCCTAAATTTGTTAACCAATTTTTGACGTTATTACTATTTATAATCAACGTTCGTCATTGACGTTTATTTATTTATTTTTTCTTCAAATTTTTTTCTTGTCACCGAGTACTTCAATTCTCATTTAATTACATTTTCGGACCAGTATTTATGTATTGCGTCTGGTACTAGGAAAAAAACGTGTTGTGCACATGTAAAGTAGCATTGGATTTTTTGCAATAAAAAATGTATAAAAAAATTGAAATCATATTATTGGAAAAGCTATGCAGCGGTGCAATTCATTTATATGTAAATATTTGAACGTCTGCAGAACATAAATTGTTTTCCGGTTCGTGTTAAACGCATTTTTTGTCCGTGGAATACGACTCCATATCTATGCAAATGTGCATCTTCACTAAAATGAAAAAAAAAAAACTTAAGTCTGTCTCGACTCCTCCCTTTCCATTCCAACCAGTAATGGGCATTTATTCAGTGAAAATGTATTTTAAATACTTTTATGTCTGAATAATTAAATTAATTATTTATAATAACTAAATAAATGTAGAAATTGTAATTTTTGCGTGATAATTTTCCATAGTAATTAAATTTAATTAATAGTTTCATGACTAAATGATTGAGGATTTTTAAGCCTATTAAATATTACATTTAATTGTAACCAAATAATTTAAATAATGTTTTCTGATGTTTTTTTTTTATTAAAAAAATTTTTTTTTTTTTCATAATAATTCAACATTTCCATCGAATTAATGCTCATCTCCGATCCTCGTCTTCACATTTCATTTGATCCCGTAATCGAGTATCTAATTAATGGAGTCGTCGTCGTTCGATGGCAGGAAAACTCGTTGCGATCCATTTCTTGATTCCGAGACGCTGATTATTCGGGCGAGCGATATTCTCGTCCGTTTTCCGCGCTCGATTTGATCTACCATCATTTAATACACTAGTATGAATATCTAAGCCTGTGGTCAAACTTTGTCACGTCAGTGTTCGTAGTTAGTAGACTAGTCGTCTGTTTTTGTGCGTCTATCTGATGCTGCTCTTCTATTTCAGTGTTTAATTGCACATCAATGTCGATAAAAGTATAAAAATAAAAAAAATAGGAAATAAACTTTTCAACTAACTTAATCCATTAAATGCCCAGACGTCCGGTCAAGCCCAATTTTATTTAGTCTTTATATTTTGGGACATACTTGGCCGTTAATGGATTAATAAGTGATCGATAAGAATGATATGGAAATGATTGGTCACAATCACAAATGTTTTGTAGGACACAATCATTTGATCCTACTGGCAGAATTTGTTCAATGCATCAATACAGTGATGAGCCTGCTCAATACCTATTTGTTCATATACATATATATATACATATGTATGTGGGTGTGTATATATATCTACATCATGATTACCATGCGTATGTATTATCGTATATAGAAACGTACGAGGCCGATTGATTGATTTTAACGCTTAGAGCGTACGTTTTGCTTGATTATTATGCCTCTGATGCTGTTATTGCCACCGCTATCCGCATTGCCATTGCTCTTCATTAAAATCCGGCGCGAGCACTGGCGCCCTCTGAATGCACTCACAATTACACCGCGGCGAAAACCATGCTACCATTGCCACATTATGGGTATCACTGTGTTCTGGCTTGTAACGTGCGTGTTCAAGAGCTACGGCAAACAGGCCCATGAGAATCACGCATGTGTACGAGAGATCGAGTACCATTGTCGAAAATCGAATGTTCACCGATTAAAACATTGACGTAGTTCATATAAACCACGTCGAGATTACACTCTAATAAGATTTTACTTATTCGTGTTTCAATTTTCCTTCACGATAGACGATAAATATTAAAAAATCCCCCGTCTGTCAACGAAGCACCACAGTCCAAATCGAATTTGTCAAATGGCCCTAATAAAATGGCGTCCAAATCAAATTTTCCATACTGCAATCCTATTTTTACACCTGCCACTACAGATATTTTCAACATTCATCAAAATTTGTCGCATAGTTAATTAGTTCTCGTGATTGTTGAATAATCACGAAATGCCGCATTGTTGTCGATAAATCAACATTTATTAATTTGCAAAATCAAAGAAAAATCAAAGTTTGATGGTAAGAAACAAAAAGCTATGATCACGCGAGCACGCAGTGCCGCTTGGTCTGGCTCTATCTCTCTGTCGTTATTGCATTTGTGTGTAGATCCGCCAGCATAAGCCAATTAGCACATTGATTGTCCGCCGTGATTCCATCCAGTGGGAGGTATACTATTTTGTATGGCGGGTAAGTCGTCTCGGTATTCCGCCCCAAAGCCGACGATACACACACGGCCGGCTAATATACTGGCATTCAGCACGCCGCTAATAATCTGTGGAATATCGGGACGAAACTGTCAACATGTATACCTTACGCTTATCATACTATAGCACGAACACTATCATTCACCGCATATGAATCCCACCATTTGGTCGTTCCAATCGATGTGGACTTTGATTTCTTCGGAAAATTACCGGCAATTTCTAAAGCCCCTGATGTCATATGACTCGCACTAATCCATGAAGTCACCGGACTAACCGTCGATTTTTGGATGTCCGGATATTTTTGAATAGTACTATTGAATAAAAATTTTTTAAATCGAATCGTAAAGAATAAAACAATCAAACCGAATATTTTGCATTTAAAAAATATTCAACTTAACTCACGAAAAAAACCTGAGTTACCAAAGTCGAGTGGACGACGACCAAATTGGCATTGGACATGTTTATGAGAGCCCCCATTTGCAAAAAGTGTCTAACGATTTAATGAATTTTTGTCTCGGTTCAACATCGCGCAAGCAGGAAGGGTCGGCTGTCCACACTTTATGGCACCGGAAGTGATCCAGCGTCGACAATATGGGAAACCAGGTGACGTTTGGTCAGCGGGGGTTCTACTTCACGCTCTGCTAACCGGAACACTACCCTTCGTTGGATCCGGTGAACGCCTTCGCGAAGCGATATGCAGAGGCCGAGTTCAGGTAACGTAATGAGAACCTCTGGTAACCTCCTCACCCGGGAGCACGACGTAGAGGGTTATCATCCCTCCGCGACGAGCTTTTCTACCGGGCGGAGTTAAAAGAAGCGTTCTGCCTTCCCTTGACTTCTTCAATGAATGAAACTTCGTTACACGTATTCTGTACCGCTTCTCGCTTCTGCAGATGGAGTCATCCCACTGGGAGAACATAAGCGAACCAGCGAAAGATCTCATTCAGAGGATGCTCACTACGGAGCCCAATCATAGAATCACTATCCAGGAGGTTCTCAACCATAAATGGCTCAGAGTAAGTCAAATACCATTATGGGCAAAGTGGACCATTAACCCAAATCCAAAATGCATCATTTTTTCAACCTTCTTCAATTCCGGCGGGTCGAAAAAGTGATCCAACCTTCAGACAAACTTTGGTTTAAGCGTATGCTTAGTTTGGTCAAATTGGATTTTAAGTTTCCGTAGTTTCTGTAAATTTAGGTTAGGTCCGATAAAAAAAAAATCAATCAATGGGGTTAAAGATATTAGCTATTGGTTCAGAAAATAATGTATAACAATGGCACATTAGCAGTTTCTTGTTGGGTTGGAAGTATAGTTATTTATGTGGCTCTTTCCTGTTTCGAAAAATGTTGAGAACATTTATGGAAAATGAGATTATTACTATGAAGTAAGGCAACCGTAAAACTTCGGTCGAAAACTTGTTTTTTTTTCTTCTTCTTCACTTCCCGTGCCCTCCACGCTCTTCGGTTATAAAAGGTGAATTGCACATGCTTCCTACTTTGAAGTTAGCTATTTGCCCGTGAAGTCTTATGATTCCGGGAGAGTTACTTCAGGAATAGGTTTTTTATTTTCAGCGATAACTTCCTTCCATTGACCGCGGTTGAAGTTGAGAAGAAGCATCAAGTTTAACCCCGACTTGTGGTGCTTTCAATGAAAATTGTATGGATCATTGATTGGCGCAGGGTTATTTGAATAAAAACGTCGTTTCATTCATCCGGTGTAAGATGTTGCCAAAACGACGCAGCTCGCATAATTCGGTTTTGCTTAAGTGGCCGTTATTTATTAAAAACCACAATTTTTTTTTCTCGAAAGTTTACTTCATCTCCATAAAATTCTCGTCCAAAGTCAAAATTCCGTACCATTCCCACAAGATGCCGTACACATAACGCCATATTGGCATACCCAAACTTTGTAGTGACCTTCCAAACCGTCCAACCAATAGCCCCTAAAATTTTTAAGGGTCCAACTTGAAATCCTTGCTACCACCTAAACCCCCTTAAAATGAGAACCACTCGACGGAATTCAACCAGATTCGTTTCTAACTTGAAAAAAGAGCAAACTGAACCGAACCTCGTTACTCTCCGTTCGACTTGACCTCCCGAACAAACCGAAAACACGTTACCATAAATAACGATGACTCAAACTGTGTCGAAGGTGGCTTAGCTGGTAATAAGCGGTGTAGTGTATGCGCGTGATTATTAGATCGTGCCCGCTAGAGAAAGAAGGAAAGTGATATGGATCGAGTGAGGGGATTGAGGGCGGTAGTGACGATGAGAAGCAGTAAGCGTGTATCAAACGATCATACGAGAGAAAAGGCAGCTGCCCGTGTAGGAGCAACAAACGCGTGGATGTGCGTTTGCGCGTTAACGTTGTTGCATCGCGATCGCGATGTCGGTATCAGGGTTGTGTTTGTGGGGGTGGCGTGGGTTAGTGAGAGAGGGAAAATGATCGGAGGGGTCTCATTGGCTAGTTAGCTGCCGGTGGAGACTAAGGAACGAGAGGAGAGACGAAGTGCCGTTAGCATTCTCGTACGCTCGTCGATGATGTGTCGATGTGATGTACACGTGCAAGTGGGTTATCGATTCCCCCGAGGGGGTAAAACTTCTCCTCGCTTAATGAAAATAAGGGTAGAAGAGTTCGGACCTTGCTGCGCCGTTATCGCGCTCGAGACTCGCCCCCGTTATAATCTCGACGACCTTTCGCAGCTCGATGCGATCGGGAAAGGCCAACTTTGATCGGCCTCGCGCATAGCGCCGCCGATCACCGACTTTTACCTCGGGAAACACCGAAAACCCCTCGAATCCCGCTTGCGGAATCGCTCGTGACATTTATGAATGAATTAAGGGTCTCCGCCACTCTCGACGTCTCGTTCTTTCGCCTTTGCTTTTGTACGTTGGGGTAGGCAGACAAAGGACGAACCGCAGAAGTAAAGCGTTTATTGGTACGGAGATAAGCGCGTGAGATGAGATGATTTTATGTTTTTCGAATTTTTGTTTTTGCCGGATTTTGAGGAATATTTGGAGAGGGCTTAATTTTTTTAACGAGGAATGACTTTCGGATAGAGTGTCACAATAATAAAATATCTTTGGGGAAAGTGGATAATTAATTAATAAACTTTTTTTTTTTTTCATACACGTGGCTAAGTGCTAAGATTTTAAAATGAGGATGCAATGCGAACGGCTCACCTTTTGTTTCGTTACGTTGACATTAATCTATGGTAAAGGTTATGAATATATATATATATGACGATGAAATTGGAATCGTGATGGACGTTTTAATCAGTCTAGGATTATTATGCGAGGCAGACACACTAATCATTCAAGCTAGCTTTGGATCGTATGCTACAAAACAACAAAACTGTCAAAACAAAAAAATATGAACCCTTAATTTCCTTTGCATTTTAAAATATAATTTTTATGGAAAAAAAGAAAAATAGATTTTTCTAAAAAAATGTTTAAATTACCTTAAACACAATGAATTATTCATTTCTTATTTTTCAATTCTGTTTGCTTTGCGAATCTTTGTTGAAAGTGACGTTAGAAATTGCTGAAATCGAGTTTACGTAAGTTCGGGCGACGACCGCTAGATGGCGCGCCGATCTTTAGCGTCCCCAATGACTTCCCATTGGTCGCAGGCTTTTATCGTGCAACCCTTTGCTCTAATAACCTTATTTTTCACTCGTTTTCAGGATCGCGACAAGGGCGCCGCTCGACTTCATCTAGGCGAAACTATAGAAGAACTTAAGAAATTTAACGCCCGAAGGAAATTGAAGGAAGCGGTTAAGGCAGCGGTCTCCTCGTCCAAGTGGCACGTACCTTATTCGGAGGCTAATGGCGACAGTTTTTCCGATGTCGGTGACGACGAGGTCACGACCACAGGTGTGTGAGCTCCCTCAACGGGAAGAACCCCGCCCGACAATGTTTATTATTCCATAAAGATCCGTCTCAATAGACTTAAGACAGGAGGGGGTGCGATTGTGTAATTTTTTTTTTTTTTTTTTTTTTTCATAAGGGTCGTTTGTTACTCTTCAGCGTTCAGTGTGACGCGGATCTCACTCGGAACACGATATTTATCGTCCGCATTCTTATTCCTCACGCTGTTTTATTGTCTACGTGTGTGACCTACTTTTTCGCATAAAAGGTTCATCTTATTTTAGAACAGTGGGAAACTATAAGGATAAGGAAAGAAAAGAATGTACAGAGGTATTTGTGCTTTCGCAAATAGTTTCTTGGAAAAAAAAAAAAAATTGGGGTGGTTGGTTTTGTTTATGGAATATAAATGAAGGTTTACATCTTTTTAAAAAGGGTCTTGGGTTTTTTAAGTCAGTATACATCAAATGAAAAAAATGTTCGGTATTGTTAGACAAAGTATTAAAATTGTAGAGGGTGGAAGATAATTGTCGCAACAAGTTTTAAGCGATAAGACTATTTTTATCGGAAGGTCGTTGTTCTTTAATAAGATTGTCTGCGACAGATAAAAATACACGAGTTTTATTATTGTAATCGATAAAACGTCCGATTTCAGTGAATAGATAGTGTAATTTTTTATTGCTGAGAGATGTTCTCACTAATTCAGCTGATAATTATCGGCTTAGCATTTTTTATTATCATACTTGTCTCTTCGAAATTCAAGATTTCTGAAAAACTCGTTACTTATGATATTGCCGAAGAAAATTAAATTTGTGACCTTATCGCCAATTAAAAAAAAAAGTTGAGGTATTAACAGCGAAATTGTTGCACTATCAAAGCGTGATAAATAACTGGGTAATATTTTTAGGTGCCGTTGCCGAAATATTGGACTCTCTCGATGACATCGAGATACTTCAGGAAAGCGGCAGACTCACTCGTGGTGAAATACTCTCGGCTGTGGACGATTACCGACTACGAGCAGTTTTGGAGGTGAGAATCGTGAACTGAACACTTTGTATCAAATTGAGCCCTAAACTTCACCTTAATTACCATTTTTTACTGATTTAAAATGTGAACAAAATATTTTTGAATATTTTTGTGCTTGTCAAAATTCACCAAAATCGAACCTTAAATAATGGCGTTGAAATGGGGCAAATGTTTGATGAATTCGTTGAATAAACCCAAAAGGGAAAAACGGTTTGCAGGGCTGTCAGCATCGGTTGTTAATTTTCACGAGTTTCACGTTAAATTAGGTCGAGTTACGATCCTGAAGATGGGCATTTCCATTAGGCATCTCACATTGCTCGAAGAGCAAGATGGGCGCGAGCTTTTCGAAACTTAGGTAGACTAGTTTCGGCTCGAAGTTTCAACAGACAAGTAGTATCAGTTAACTTGTGACGGGTATGAAGAAGGACGGATAAATTTTCGCGAGAATAATCAGAGCGATGAGAATTTCAATCCTATATAATCGTTAGTGCAGCAAATTTTCTCCCATCGAGCGGAAACTTCCAAATATCAAATTTACAACTTCGAATTGAGGGTAACTATACTCAAGAATATTTCGGAGATTAATGTCTCGTACGGGAAATTTTTCTTTCCGTAGATACCGCATATTAAATTTATAAAAATGATATGATGGACTTTATAAAATTGATAAGCTTCTTTGTTAAAAATTACAAAACTGTACTGTTTTAGAAATACTTTAGAATACTATTTTTTAAATATTTCAAGTATAAAGATTTCCTAGCTCCGAATTTTTCTGGTTATGCAATTGCAAATATGATTTTTTCTTACGTTACAAAAAATATCGGTGATTCACCCAGTCAGTCAAAAAAATTCTTGGCGAAATCAGAAATTATTTTCTGTCTCATGAAATTTAGCAACATCTGATAATGTAGGATTCCTCAAAATCGGAGCTTATCGTACAAAAAACTGCAACGGATGAGGTAGAAATCACATTTTGGGTGCGCGAGCGAGGATAAAGAGACAATCTACCATTTTCTGTGGTCGGTAAGAAGACAATCCTTCGTTACCTTCGTACCGATCAAAATCGACCTTTTAGTCCTGCACGAAACTTTTCAATTTGCCGCGCTCGGGTTATCCACGAGGTTGTGCAGTTAAGAAGGGGGTTCCCCGGCTTCGCCGTGCACAGCGCCACGGCTGTGTCCGCTGGGGCGATCGATAAGCGAGCAATCCTCCTTACCGATCGCAATCAATGAGCTGACGAGCTTGCGCACCGAATCGGGACGCTACGGGGAAGCTAAACTCGACAAAAAGCGAGGATATCGAAGTCAGTCGCGGATAAGTTGCGTCCGCACGTCTCAGGACATTACGGTCCGTCCTATTTTTTCTCCTACATCCAAGAGTAGCGCTCGGGTCGTCAACCTACTTGCGCGGCTGAGAAGGGGTGCATTGCGAGGATTCGCCGGGGATAGCGCCACGTGCTTTGCCTCTGCTGGGGCGAGGGGCAGGGGCAACTTGCGGGGTTTAGGGGTGAGGCGCTGCCCCACGCAGGCGTTCTCCCGCCGTTTCCCCAAGATGGCGTCGCCTAGGCGAATGTGCGGCTTCCGATAAACAACAATGCCGCGTAAAATACTGTAAACACCGAGAGAAAAAGTTGCATAGGACGTTTCATGTAAATCCGAAGGGACGCGTCATTGCCGGTGCGTGTAGAAATGTCATTCGAAGGTCAAATATTTTATAACCGAAGAGTTATGTTTTAATTTACAAAAGTAACAACCCCCCTCATTCGTTGACCTCGAGCAACCCTTTTCTCACGCTCTGCCGGCCTCTCGAGTGCCCTGTACCTCGGGGAACCCCCGAAAAAATGCAGATTTCTCAGCTAATGTTCTACGGCGAATGCGAGCTTGCGTGTGATCTTCTCGAGATCGCGGGGCTTTTGGTGAGTGGAATCGCCTTAAATTTCAGCCTTAAAATCCAGATTAACGTGAATACAAACGATCTTAACGATATTTGCGAAATTACCGGGCTATTTAATTCAACGGCGGACGCAATAAACTTAATGCACTAGTGTTATAAAATTACGAATGTTGTATTAAATCTCCGGGTTTTAATAGGAGTTAGCAGAAAGTACTGTAATCTCACATCTCGCTTGTATTTTAAATGTAAAATACCGGTTTATGCAAATGAGATTCCTTCGCCTCCGATGGAAGGTTATGCGAAATATTTTTTAACAGCGTAGATAATTTCGCTTTTTCGTGGAGGTAATCTTGAGAACCCTTTTTTTTGCAAGATTTTAATGGTAAAACGCAGACGAAAATTAATATTAACGATCTCGAAGATTTTCGTGAATTCTTATTCCCGGAAATGTTATTCAAAAATGGATATATTTAATTTAATGCACTTATTTTGTAAAAAAAATTCCTTTTTCAATTAACTACATTTAGTTAATTTACCTTTTTCATAGAGAAAACTTGAGAAATTTTGAGAAAAATAAAAAAAACCTTAAGAGTCATTTTCATGGGAAATTTTTCTATATGTGCTGCTAATAGTTGCAATGGAAATTGAAAAGCCTAGGGTTGATCTTTAATGGGAAAGCGTTGAACACGTTGCGTGAATCGAAGGGTGCGAAAAGCGATTGATAATTCATGCCAAATACTAATAATCGTTATTATTATGGAATTGCGGCAAAAGTCATTAGTCGATGGTTATTAGCATAATTTCAATACAAATGTTCACAGCCTCCCGTCGTTATCCTCGCGTTACGTGTTTAATTATATTATGCAATTTATATTTACAGCTTTACGACCGAATTTCCAGTCGAGTGCCAACACCGACACGTGCTCCCCAGACAGACGCGGTTCAACGAGCGCGAGAAGTCGAGGATCTTCTACGGGAAGCCGAGGCTTCGACTTATAGAAATGTCAACCGGGCGGATCTTCGGGAACTTCAAGAACTCCTCAGTCAACCTCATTTCAAGGTCAGTTTACTTATAATCCCAATATTCGCCGGCCTATTTTGAAACAAGGGGAGAAAAGTGTCACTTTCACTGTTCTCCACCCAAAAAATCAATTTCAACAATTGATTTTGAAAGTCAAAAAAAAAAGTGGGTTAAAAACGTTGTTTTTTGATGATTCGTTCGAATAGCATTGCAATAATCCGTGTAAAAAATTTTTTGAAGTGGCCCAATTTGCCCCAAGCCCTGAAAAAATAAAAAAATAAATTTTTCGTCCAATCAGCGGTTTACACCCTTAAGCTGTAATGTTGAAATGCGACCTCAAGGTTAACCTGAAGAGGTTAAACATTGTTCCGGTCATGTTACAGATGTAATAATGAATTGCCCGTTGTCCTGAAGGTATGCAAACGAAATTAGTATTGTTTGTTCGTGACATTGCCTCCGGTTGTCTTAATTTGTTGGCACCTTCCGGGCTTTCGGTAACTCGTTGTCGAGGATGTATAATTGCTTTGTCCGTCTAGAGAATATGCGATGTTACGAGGTCCTTCCAGAGTACGTACCTACAACAGCGCTCCCTGTGACCCACTTTCCCCTAATAACGAAACATTGCACCAAAACGTCTCCGGAGTATAATCGCTCAAACTTTAAAGAGCAATTGCTGGAATCACACAGCCGGTCATCCGTTCCATCCCGAAGGAACTAATTAATCAACGACTGCTAATTCATTATGATCGCGTTGCGCAACGATCCATAATTATCTTCACAGATGAAATTGCCCTCTCGCCAGAGCATTTCCTACATAAGAGTCAAAGTACTTTTGTGCATCAATATAATCGCAATGTGAAAGCACACGCTCAGTCATTTGGCAAATTTGCTTTGATTTATCAATTTAGACTCTATTGCTGTGCAGAAAAAAAAAAACCCTGAAAAAATCGCTTATGCAATTGAAATTCGTTGTATTGCGTTGTGCAATGTTGGTGAACTTGAAGAGGAACCATTTTTTAAATAAATCTCGATCAATAATGTGAGATCATTTGAGTATTATGTCAAAAAACTAATGACAAATATCAGCGTAAAAAATCGCAACATTGTTCGTTTAGGTTTGGGTTAATGATAACCAACCCTAGTCTCGATTTATCGGTGAAATGGAACAGTGTTCATTTATCGGTGTACCGGTAATAATGGTTTATTCAACGACGCCAAAAAAACACGCCAATTTATACCAACTAATTGAACATTCCGCTGCAAACCCTGAATACGGTTCGGGGTTAGCATCGAATCTGATAAAAATAAAGCGAGACGTCAACAACTTGACGTAAATCGATTTATTCACGTCGAATTCATTCGCAAAGAGTGTACAACGAAATTCTAGGGTTCGCACTTGTTGCACCTTGTGTATGCGCGCTTCACCGGATCTCAAGAAGTTTTTGTTCTACAGTTGATACTGGAAAGCGTCGCGGCGATATCCACCGTGGTGGTTAACGCCCGACGAGCGAGTCCCATGTGACATCGCTTGAGAGAACACTCTCGAGGCCAACTGTTTTCCGGCCTGTTGATGAAATGCTGTGAAAGCCACTTTGTGAAACCTGGCCAAAGAGAGACACTTTCACAAAGGATAATACAATCAGGCTGATGGAGTTTAGATCGTTTGAGACACGGCAAATACTATTTGCATGCGAAAGAGTTCGGGGTAACCGTTCACTCAGCAGGACACCCAAAATGTGGTCACATCATCAAAAACCGCAATGCTTTACGCAAAACAGAACAAAAAACAAAATTGTAACTTTGGATATCTTCAAATGGCACAAAATCGAGGCCAATAATACGAAGTTGTCATTCACAACCCCAAAAAAGTACCGATTGTCTTTGCACTATCTGTTCGTTGCTCGGAAAGTTTCATCACAGGATTACGACCAATTGTGTCGAAGATAAAGTGCTCGACATAACAATGGTTTCAAGCAAATGAAACGTACCTTCACCCAATATGCCGGTATTCATCGCCAGGTTCTGTTTGACGTTATGTTGACAGTGGACATCGGCAAACAAACAAATACCGAGCGATCGCGTCCTGGTGATCGTCTATTACGGATATGAGGGTCCCAATTCTGTTAAGTTGGGTCATCCCCTATATGCTATGAAGTATTTGCACGCGTTGCGCTCATTTCCGTGGCCTAGGGGCTACTTTTTGTCGTGTCGCATTTTTGTTGGATGCTCTGGGGTTTTGCGCACTCGATCGGTTGGCACGGATATTAAGGATCTGGAAATACGTGGTTTACGTGGGTTCGCCTAACAGTGAGATCGGTATCGTTGTGATTGCACGAGGGATCGTTTATACTTGTTGTAGCGAATCTGTAACCAGAGCCGCGCGAGCATTCGGGACACATCAAGAGCTATTTCGCGGATAAGGCTTCGATCGATGCTCGCATTAGTGTACTTCCGTGATCCCGCGCTGCCGGATTCACGAAACGTACATCATCAGCAACCGGCAGGCAGCGACTGGTGGTGTGCTATAGTGCTCGGCGCTCACTGAACCTCAATGCCTCACTGGGCTCGGCTTGCTGGCTTGGTTACGCGTACGTGTCTCGTTAATTACGTCTTCCAGCAGTCAGCACGTACAGGAGCGTTTTGATCATAGCAATTCGGTGATGAGTGCTGTTGCTGATGGGTCATGTATGACCGGCGAGTCGAGAATTCGACTCATTGTATCGGGATTGTCATAATCAGTTGGGCCTCGTGCAAACGTTATCCGATCATTTGTTTCCAAATGCTATTCTGGCGAAGCAACCTTGCATTATGCGAGAGGCCTGGATTTTTTATCCGAAATTTCAGTCAGAGCATAAAGATAATGTGGACATTTCATCAGGGGTTGATCGATAAGACTCTTGATCGGTTTCAGTTGATGGCAGCAGAAAATCAATGCCAATGATTTGCGATTGCAATGTTGGCGCGGAAAATTTGTTTGATGCGAGAGAGACGTCCATGTTGAATCTCGGTCAGGCTGGTATTGCAGTCGGAATGGAAAAGAACCCATGGAACTGGCGAACAGAATGGTGCATGGCAGTTCACTGTTGTCTGATTCGAACGGGTTGGATGTACCAGACAGGGATGTATAGAGTGCAGAGAGAACGGGATCCCGCAAATGCACACCTGTAGGGGCTGTCCTGCGGTTTGGAAGGTTCGTTTGAGCATGAAGTGGAAGGTAGACAAGGGCACAGCCACGAAAATAGGCCAACACAGAGAGACAGGACCTGCGAAGGCAACAGCGATATCTTCGGGTTCGCGGCTGAGCGATTTCCGTACAAACTGCGATACGTTTGTTTCGTAATTGTTGCGGGAACATCCGAGGAGAGACCTGGACTATTACCGCGACATCAACGCTGTTCCTGCGGGAGCGTTCCCCGTTGGAATCGATTTTTTCCCCTCCGAGCTCGGGTAAGTGAATTAACAGTTTTTTTTTTTATTTTCTAGGCCGTGGTACCAAGCTTTCTGATTTCCATTCATGTCATCCTCCCAACCCGTGGTCATCAATAACTTACCCGTGTGTAAAGAATTTGTTCGTAATGCTCCGTCAGATTCATCAGGGGCTCATGAACAGGTGGACTTTCAACACGACCGAATTCTCCCTCTACCGATTCTCGATACTGAACTCGCGATTTTTTTTCTATGGAGAAAAGTGGAGTGAATATTTGAGATTCATTGACATTGATTCTCGCGAGAATCTCGGTAAGATGCTGGGTTGGATTCCCTGGAATCTTGGACAGACTACCGGCTGGATTTTGTGCATCGACATTGATTCTTGAGAGAATATCGGTAAGATTGTCTTGAATTTCGGAGAGAATACCGGATGGTTTTAATGTATTTACTGCAATCCCTCGGAGAACCTCGAGATGGATTTCGAAAAGATTCCGAAGAATTCGAAATATTTGATCCTACAGATTCCAAAGAAATTTGTCAGGTTTTTGAAAATCGGCTTTTTCAAAATCACCCCTTCGAGAATCTCACTCGAAGCCATTAAAGAACGAAGGAATCGCACCGTTATAACAGTCCCGTGTCTAAGGCGAGATTTCCCGCGGGAGGCGAGTCACTCACGCCTGAAACGAATCATCCACCCTCCACTGCAAATCGTTAAAGAATGGACAAATTCTACCTGTGCACCAGTCACGAGTCTAAGAACAGGTTTTCCCGCGGAATGCGAGTCACTCCCATCTCGATTAATCGGGTCTGGCTGGGTTGGGTCGGGTCATGGGGCTGCCGGGGGTTGGTTTCGTAGTGACTTTCATACTCACACTCACACACACACGCAATCTACCCGCGCTTACCGACCGTGCGAGTCGTCGGTGCGCTTCCGTGGGTGGTTGTCGCGGGGGTGGCAGGAAGGAAGTGACAGTAGGGGTAGGAGGGTGGCCAGCGGGGGCGGCACAGGGGGCGCGGGGGTGGACGGACCGACCAGAAGAGCGGTGTGCGGCGGGGTTCGAGCACGGACGATGGAAGGAGATGCCGCGGGCGCCAGGGCACACTAGCTAGTATGCCGCAGAACGTAGATCGCGAGCGACGCAGCCCGCGAGAGCCGGGTCATGTCGTCGACGTCGTAAAATTTCGTCGTTTTCCTTTTCCCTTGCGCTGACGTGTGTCCTCGTCTCGTTCTCTCTCCTCGCGCACATCCCTCGTCTCCTTCTCGCGGTTCCTCAGAGTCCTTGTACAGTGGCGGGAAGAACGTACACCGGCTGAGGTAAACTCACCCCCCACGACACGTGTCGCCATTGCCATTGCCGGTGTCCCGGCCGCGTGCAATTCCCGATAGAAAATACAAATACAACGTAGACCAACATTTGACCCGGTGTTTTGTAAGGTGATTGAAGGTATCAACGCACAATGCCATCAAGTTCAACAAATGTCCGAATTCAAACGCCTTCTCGACAGGCCAACGATCAGGGTTCGTCGCCCTTAACCTAACGCGATCGTCGTGTAAACATCAGTGAGCTTTTTTGTTTTGTCGCCGGGTCAACGATGTTCCGTTGGTGCATTTGTTCCGGTGGATGTTATGATTCGTGCGCTATCAGGCCTGGTGAGATTTTGTAGACGAACATTGTGATACAACGTGTACGTGGTGAAGGACACTGTTGTTTATGGAGGATCTTTTTCCCGGCGATCCTTCCTTCATCTTTTATTGATGGCCTGCTATTTTGGGAAACCCAAATGACATTGATCTTGACGACTGTGGAAGTGGAAACGATAACTGACTCTACCTACTGACATACTTAGATGTCTGATCAGTCTTTTTCACATTTTGCTCGCTCCGAGTGATTGTTCCGCATGGAGACCATCATTTTGACTTCATGGTTTGCATTGACCATCACGTCAAGTGGCTAAGTTCACTTTCAACGGTTCAAGCACATTTAACCCTTGGATTTTGACGTATCATGGCACGGTTGGCTCGGCGGTTGAAGTGTGTAACCCTGTAACGGAAAATCCGATGTTCCTAACCTTGAAGAACTAGGCGGCGATGATGTCATTCTAGGTCAAGTAGATTCCGACGTGTGACCGATGATGATTTTTGTTCACTTGGTCGGTAAATTGGTGAATTACGGAGTTTGAGGGGTAGGAGAAGATTTTCTCTCTCTCGTCTTTTGCACAGTGCGGTTCCGTGAAATCGTGCAGTTGACGCTGCTGTCGACGCATCGATTCGACGTGACGACCCGGCGCGTGGACCGTGATAGCTCGCGCGGGCTCCGCTCTCGGCAGCTCCGCTTTTCCTCGGAAAAGCGCGTCTCGTCGAATCTCTGCTGGTTGACACATCAAGCTGCTACTAGCATTTACTTCATGGCTGTCCATTGCGCCTGTGCGTTTGGTTCTCTCGTGTTTCTGATGTTGCTGGTGGATTCTCGGTCGTTGGCCTCGTCACAACCAGAGGACGTTCCGGAACTGGATCGGGCTCCGGTTCTACTTCTGTATTGCAACGCTGGTGCACGTTATTCTTGATGCTTTTCCATCCGAGGGTTTTGGATCTTAACCTAGTTTTCTTATGTTTTGTGTTTTGCTTTAATTGCTGTAAGGTTGGCAATCTGAAATAAGTTTCAATCTGATTTCCTTGTTTTTTTTTGTGAGCTGTTTCAATTACTATAAGATCTTTGATATGAGATTAATGAACATTGGCAAAATTGAAGCAATGTTAAGCTCCGCATTCGCGAAAAATTTTAGGCTATTGGCATGTTTCACACAAAATAAGGAAATTGCCGTTGATGAACGTAAATACAGCTCTGAGGGAAATGAAAAATCGAAGATTGTATTTATCCGCGCTTAGACAGACGAACGGAAATAGATGTACTGATTAATTGAAGGGCTCGGGTTCAGTTCTGGATTGTGAATATTTTATTAGTCCTCTCCACAAGCACCGAGGCGACGATTCCATAATAGCCGGCCAGACTCATCAATCCTTTCAATATTATCGGCCGTTCATCACGCTGTCTGTAAAGTTGAAATTGCTAGACCCACGTGTAATTTCAGTTTTAATTTACCTCCCGCTCTGAAAATAGTTCATTCATTTGCGGTAATTACTTTTTCCATTAATGGATTTTCATTGTTATTGTTTCATTTTTGGTTTAAAGTCCTTCCATAGGATCCATCCTGGTTCTGTTTATTCAAAGATTTCGCAAACCACAAGCTTGTAACTTCCGCTAAAAGCGCATGAGGCACATTATCCTGCTATCGTAACGTATTTCGGCTCTCGTGAACTATTGTTATCCGGTGTTCGCATCGCGAACAAAACTTACTTAGTGCAATGTTCGTTTCACTTGCTGCGATTAGAATATCGACGAGTGAAAATTTATTTGGATTTTTTTTGCGCGTAATAAATGCTGTAATTGTTGCTAATGATTGTCAAAATATTAATCTTACAGATAAACGCAAAGAATTCCATTATCGCGAAAGTTGACCGAGTTGAAATGGGCCACGACAGAGACAGCGAGCGTTCCGATAAGAGCTCTTCGGAACTTTTTCCATTTTTCCACAGTTACCGCTTCCACTGCTCCAGAAATCGTATTAAAAGTGTATATACACGTTCGGCAGTTAACAGCTAGTTTATTCCGCCCCTCGTTTATACTATCGGAGGACGATTTTTCTGCACACTGGCTGTGACTGCAGTGGAGTTTCGATCAAGCGCTTTCCTCGCTTTTCAGCCCCCGCCCCCGCCCCTTTGCCGGCTCCTCCTCCTTCTCCCCCTCCTCAAATTGTCCCATTTTTGCCCGAGCCTCGTCCAATTGAGTATTAATGTCGCGTTGCTCTTGTTGATTACGACCGAAATAGCGACGAATCTTCCACCGTGAGAACTTGCATGCTGATAAGTTCCGACCCAATACCCAGTCACTTTGCTTCCCCGGTTCTCAGGTACCTTCGGTAAATGAAGACGTGGACTGGTTTTCCATTCCCCCGATGACCTACAACCAATAATTTCACAGTTTCCGACTATCGACGGTCTGGTAATGTTGCTGATGTTGGCCGAATCCAAGTCATTTTAACCTAACTGAAGTGTGCGTAAGCACTGAGTAACAACGTAGTCTGGAAAGGTGTCTCTGAGCATAGTTGACTTACCGGTCAGAATTTTTGAACGTTGCGTTGATTCGCGTTTCCTCTGTTCGTTCAACAACAATGAAGAGGATCTAAAAAACCCCTGAATTCGATAATATGGTTTTGCCGAATTCTATCGTGGGAAGTTGCATGCCGATAAGCTCCAACCCAGTCACTTTGGATTCACAGTTATCGGGTATCTTCGGTAAATGAAGATCTCGACTGCTCTTCCATTCGCGTGGTGACCGAAAACCAATAATTTCACGGTTTCCTATTAGTAACGATGGTGCTATAACTTGGCCACTGTCCGCTGGTGTTATCCGAATCGGCATTGGTCGCTGTTACGTACCGAATAGAGGACAGTACACGATCGCGTCGATAACCCCGATTCCTGCTGTTATTTCGCATATATACTCGCTCTTGGTGTATAATCGATGCGCTAACGAGACTCGATTAGCGGCGTACGTACCTATAACCAACTTCTCTTCTCTGGTGCTTCCCTCCCTAATCGATATTCTCGACTCGTTCGACACGTATCGATAATTGTATATTTCCTGCGATTTCCACCAAGCCTGCTAATTGTAAATTGATAGTTGGGCGAAAATTTCCAGCCAATATATTATTCTCCGGATTTGCTACGCCGGATAGATAATACAGAAGGTCCTGAAATTTAATTTCGGTAGTAATTGATTTCCGGAAATTTTGTTAATTCGATTGTCTCCGCTCGTTATTGTAATCCGAGGTCCTGCAGAATCCTGCATAGTGTTAACTGTGAACTTTTCAATGTATCTCGAAAATCCTGTACTTACTAGACGAACTCCAGCCGACAGAAAATGTCTAAAGCCAAAAGTCAATACGAATTTATTGTCTGCCGTTCTATTGTTCCAAACAAACAAGTGTAATTTTTTTATTTTCTCAAAGTTTCAAATTTTCACGTGTGTAATTGCATCTCCATTCTATTCTCTTCCTTTTCCACGAAGCAGAATATTTAAATGAATTATTTTTTAATTCGGTAACGTCTCGGTGGAGTGTCGGTAAAGTAGGTAACTTTACATTTTTCATGACGTTACCGGCTTTAATGTCATTTTAATCATATAATAAACCGAAATCTTCCACACATTCGATTTTACGTAACCCTTCGCGGCTATTTACGTTCGTGGGATTGGAATCAAAGCCTTAAACGATCTACCAAAGTGCGTTATAAGCACGCTATTCCCTCGATCAAATCGACTAAAACTTAAACTTCAGTGACCTCATTTTGGGCCGATGGCGTCGGAATGATGTTTTTCATGGCCGTGGAAATTTACCGATCTATAGAAAATACACTCAACAGCGCCGTATTCTCAGTCGTTCCATCGCACCCTATTTTACTTAAGTGTTACGTTGGTTGGAGCATCACATCGTCATATATTCCAACATAATCTTCGTCTGAAATCATAATGAATGGCGTTAGTTAAACTGTCCCTGCAGAGAGAAGTTTTCGCAGGTCCATTTTCGTCACTTTAACCCCCATTTTCATGCTTCAACCTTTACATAAAGGTTAAGTATGTATGTGGGTATACGTGGGCTTAAGTCAGCGCAGCTGCTGCTAATTTTATGATTATACTTAACCTGCCACATAATGGCCCTAGAATTAAAATCGGTAATCTTCAGAGACGCATGCATGGCCCTCTTAATTCATGGGAAAGCTCGTACGCGTGAGCGTTTTAGTGCAGTATTAACAATGCTTAAACAATTATTAGACCCTTGAGATAACGGTTATGCTTGTCAGCCTCGAAGAACGTGAAATAATACGTCGACGTTTATTCCGTACCTCGGAAACGGCACCGGAAGTTGAGTCACTGCAGCTGATGCTAACCGCCGGACGTGCGATATACAATGTTACGTACAATACAATGTTACGTCTCGGATTCACGGTGTGGCACTCGCACGCTGCTCGTTGAGCTATAGCTGCAAAGCCGCAAAACCAAAACAGAGCACCTCGCGTTTTTACTACCTAGTAACTCAAGTTTCGCCGAGATAGAGGAAAATTTATTTCCAATTTCCATATCACTTTACCAAAAATAATTCTATTGAAGAATCGTTGACATTCAATTTAACCTCGGATATTTTTAAAGAGTTAATAAATTATTTTATAAAATTTGGGGAAATTGTGGGTTCAATAGATAAACAAATTGGGTAATGAAAAAAAAAAAAAAGTGAAATAATAATAATCGTTCGTATATTAAATCTTCTCGCTACAATATCCGGATGATTGTTAGTTCACTTTTTTTTTTTTTTTCTTTCAAGTATTCCTGAACAACGTTATCTATGTGTATGTATGTATATATATATATGGTGATGTTATATATGCACATAATACAAGATATACTTAATGTATTCGCAGCACGTGTACATTGCATATAGTAAAAGCTCACGGTTGGGCACAAGATTTCAACCGAACGGACAAGAACTTCAACTATTCCCTTTCCTCTCCCTCTCCGGCCGAGGGAAAGTTTGCCGGCTTTCTTCGAGCTTTCCAAGTGCTCCTCTCAGAGAGAATGGGTACACCTGGCGTGCGAGTGGATCTATGAAGTAACGTGACTGAGGGCCTTGACATGCTGCGAAAGAACCTTTCCGAGCTTTCCGCTTCTCCACCCTCCGACTCTCTTCTCTGCTTCGTAAAGTCACACTCGCCAACTACTTAGGATAACAAATGTATGATTTCGAAGTTTCCCTGAGCGTTTCGCGAAAACGTGCGGCGGCTTCCTCGTCTCGTGTATCTGCTAGTAATTCGAGAAAAAAAATATATATTCCTGAAAAATAATTATTCCTGGATAAAAATATTCCTGGAAAAAAATGTTGAAAAAATACGCCAAAGAAAATGTTCTTTCAAAATTAAACCGTGCGTAACAATTTTTTCTTAGTCGAGGTTGTTCCCAACAATAGGGTGAAAAATATGTGATTTAAAATTCAGGGTTAGACAAAGAGATCGCCGAACAAAGAATTAATTTATCCTTACGAGTATTTACACTGACGGTGTTACGTATAAACTTTAGAGAAGAATAAGTGGACGAGCGAATAAATTTCCATTCGTACCATATTCACCGCATGGTTCGTGAGCAACGCAAATGTATACGGGGCATACCTTTAACAAAAATCACGCTCCAGCGAGTATAATATGAAGCAATAAAATATAGGACACCTAGATTAAATTACCAGTATGTAAAACTTGCTTGCTATTTCTTTTATAAAGTAAAGTCTCAGAAGGAGATTCGTGCATTGAAATTCGCTCTAAGGGCCCAAGAATAATATGACCCACTTTTTTTTTTTTTTTTTTACTTCGTACGGTCACCGAAGCTTTATAATTAAATCAAGAATAATCAACATAATTCATTTCCATGAAAGCGATGAAAACTAAAAAAAAAACTACGAGCGAACATTTGTTTTAAGGTTTAATAAATTGTATTAAAATGGTGAAATTAATGCAATTAGACAATTTGAGGTAAAATTGTACAATGAGCAATTATTCTGAAGTAGAGCTTCCTGAAAACCGAATTTTCCATGTGATGAAGCAAAACAAACTTATTTGGAGCATCCATCGTTTCCGGTATTGATAATTCATTTCCATGAAAGCGATGAAAGCTACAAAAGAAATACGAGCGAACATTTTTTTTAAGGATTAATGAATGTTATTAAAATGGTGAAATTAATGCAATTAAACAATTTGAGGTAATTGCACAATGAGCAATTATTCCGAAAAAAAGCTCCCTGAAAACCGAACTTTCCATGTGATGGAGCAAAACAAGCTTATTTGGAGCATTCATCGTTTCCGGTATTGATAATTCATTTCCATGAAAGCGATGAAAGCTAAAAAAAATACGAGCGAACATTTTTTAAGGATTAATGAATGTTATTAAAACGGTGAAATTAATGCAATTAAACAATTTGAGGTAATTGCACAATGAGCAATTATTCCGAAAAAAAGCTCCCTGAAAACCGAACTTTCCATGTGATGGAGCAAAACAAACTTATTTGGAGCATCCATCGTTTCCGGTATTGATAATTCATTTCCATGAAAGCGATGAAAGCTAAAAAAAAAAAAATACGAGAGAACATTTTTTTAAAGGATCAATGAATGTTATTAAAATGGTGAAATTAATGCAATTAGACAATTTGAGGTTATTGTACAATGAGCAATTAATTATTCTGAGGGAAAGCTTCGTGAAAACAGAACTTTCCATATGATGAGGCAAAACAAGCTTATTTGGAGCATCCATCGTTTCGGTTATTGATATTCCTGGCAGCGATGAGTAATCCTTTCGATATGTATACTTTGCGTCGAGCAACATTCATATCTGTTCAGCTCATTCGTACGTAACGTGCTTTGTTTGCGATCGAAGTGCCGCAATGAGTGGGTTTTCCTCGTTCCAACGCCCAAAACGATACTGGTATCAAAAAACCCGTTCTCCAATCTCTCCCATGACCCAATTGCGTCCACGTTTCCAATGACTACACTTTTGCTTGGTTTTTTCTTCTTTCGCTGAAGATGAAAATTATTCTGTTCCATCGTTCGCCGAGCTTGTCGCGCTTTTTATCCTTTCCCATTTCCATTGTGCCATTTTGTTTTGTTCCGTCGCTTGTGTTCTTCTCGAAATTTTCTACCATCGAAAGTTCCTTCCTTTCGTTGTCCGCAATTTTCCGGTTCGTGGAAAAACAGTCATTATTCCTTGTTTTATTTCCAAGACGGAATTTCCCAAATAATGTGAAATCACGAGTATTCACTTTTTCTTAAATGTTGCAATACGGGATAAATTTTTTTTTGGTAATACACAATTTTTATTTTCCATCAACATTCTTCGGCTACATAAAAAAATCAACCAGAGATACAATTATTATTTTTTTTTTCATATCTTAATAGCCATAAAAAAAGTTTTACGTGATTTTTTAGTCATGTTAGCCACATTTCTTTTTTTTTATTTTCATTTTACATGATTTAAAAAAATTATAAACCTCAGAAAACAAGCCACCTCAAGGCCATTGCCGAAAGCGAGCATTGATTGAATTCTGTCCAGTCCCCAGCTTCGCTAGTCGCAACCAAACGATTCAACCGTAAGCACCGGGATTTCGAGTTCTGGGCCACGAATTTAGGATGATGCTGGTTCGCTGCTGCTGCTGCTGCTGCTGTGCGGGTGGAGTTTGAGGGCTCGGGACGCCGAGAAATATGGTACAGCGATGTGCTAACACCAGAACATCCTTCACCCAGAGAAGCACACAGACACAACGAAAGCCTGGCGACCCAGCGATATAACAGTCCAGCGAAAGCACCACCAGCAGCACCAGCAGTTGGAATCTTTTGCCACTTCGGTACACGCCCTTTTCCAGCGGCAGTGTCATCTTACCCAGAGCTTCCCTTTCCCTCAATTTCCTCCTCCACTTTCTTCTCTTCGTTGTTGGAGCCCCTCCGACTCAAGATTCTCTTGGGCCTGTGTGTCTCTCTTTTTATCCTTCATCCGAAAGCACCGCTATCTCGTGCCATCCTCGAAATTCGTTGGGAATTTAAGCTCTGACCTCGTAATCTCCGACAAGAGTCCCGCTCCCAAGGAGAAAGGGGCCGAGAGAGAGAGAGAGGGAGGGAGAGAGGGAGAAATCTTCTCTCTAAAATGCAACGTGAGCACAGCCAGACTAAGTGTACCACTCTGTGCTATTATCGGATGAGTGAATATTCCCGTGGGCTTCGACGAATCCAACGTTTTCCTATCGGGTTCACTTTCTTCGGTGAATATGCGCGCGGGGATAATGAGCTCGATTTTGAATAACATTGGGATGAGGGCGTCGACGAAGGGGATGATGAAGAGGAGTCGATCAGTGTAACCGATGGCCACCGGATATTAATTACAAATTGAAAGGGACCAGGACATATTAGGACCAAAGGGAATGCAATGTGTCCCTGTAAAAACAAGAAATTCTCTACTCTTCAGGATATCGCGCGGGGATTGATTTTTAAAAATCTAAAAAAAATTTCTCTCAAATCTCCATTGAAAACCACAACTTTTAGGTAGGACACTTTTTTTTGAGAATCCCATATTTTTTCAGATACAGCCATTTGAAAAAACGTAATGGAGCTTTTTTTGATTCCGTCGTATCTCAAATGCGGTTGTAGATAAAAATTTGAAAAAAATTGCACGTTCACTTCTCATCCAAGCTTAAATGATAGCGAAGTTTGAAAAATATTGGCCGTGCCAATTCGTGGTGAACGCCTTGTACAGAGGACTTGTGCTTTGGGCTCAATTACCCTTCGCCTATCATCCCTTGAGCTTTTATTTCGTGGCGGGGATTTCCACCCTCAAGTCGTCCGACTCTCTCCCTCATTTCGACCAACTTTGTTGTGCCATAATACAGCCCCGTGTATATATCGTATTTATGCGCCGACATAATCGTGAATCGGACCATTAGGTTGCACTGCTCTTCGGCAACGTCATTTTACAGACTTTGGGCGCATTGAGAACTTGAACAGGATCAAAGTTTACGAGGTTCGGCGGGACCTGATGCAGCAGAAGCCAGAGAAATGGCGCGTTGGCAGTCGCACCGGAGAAATCGCGCCCGATTATTCAAAGCTCGGGTTTTGAGCATCGTCGGCCATAGTAAAACGAGCAGTTTAGGTCCAAAGAACTTTTGTAATTATTTATACGCAGCCTCTCCTCGTGCCGTCTCACTTTTCCACTAGCCAAGGCAGTAGAAATAAATCTTGTGATGGGATCGCGATCGGGAATGTCGTGTATAAGCGAAGTTTCATCAACTCGCATTAATCTGATCCTACCAGTGAATTCGAAAACCGTGTTTCCATCTACACAACTTTTAATGGCTTTATCTTGACAGTCCAAAGGACGTGCCCAACTTTTTATTGCGTTTTTTTTATCGTCAAGATAGTGCAATAAATAAAATAAAATAAAAACGTATGGAATTTCGTCAACTGTTCTCCTAATATTTCGCATAAAGCATTCAAAGATTTTGTCAATATTAAAACGGCCGTCAATGACTTTTCGTAATCTGCAGATGAACTGGTCCAAATTGTGTGATGATCTGTGAATAATGAAAGAACATTTTTTCAGACGACTTGAGGCGAAAAATGTGCCAAAAGTTCGAAGAAAATTTGGAGATCAACAAATTTAATGACGTCTCCGAAAAATGGCACTTTTCGCCCGGGGCTTTTGATTTTAATTCGACGACGCGCAAAGACACACATTGAAAACCCATTGGCATTCGTCGCGATCGGCCAAAACGTTTTTTCGTTCCTCAAGGTCGCATTCCTGGCAAAACTATAATTACCAGCGAATGACAGATCGACGTTCCTTTCCAAACTTATCGCAATATGTCTTGGCCGGTGTCAGCTCGGAATCCCGTCTGGGAAAATATATATGTGTACATAGATACATAAATTTCTCCTTGTCGTATGACCCTCTTCCTTGATGTTCCGCATTGCCGGCTACACAAGCGCCAACACACAAAGTGCCATAAATATTCCGTCCGAGTGACGCCCGAGAGCCAATTTTACATTTGCCCCGCTAAGACCTGTCCCGGGATTAAGAACGCTCGCCCATTTCGAACATGCCCATTTTTTTCCCACTCCTCGGCTCGCCACTTCCCTCTATAACTATAGTCAGGTATAACCTGAGGAAGGGTGGATGGTCCACGAACCAATTAGCGGCACGACTAGCGTGGTAAGTAAGAAGAATGAGCCTGGTTGGGTAAGAAATTACCAAGCGTGAATACGTAATGGGCCGTCCGATATTTCCCGCCAGTTTTGTTGGTGTGTTCTCCAGCGTTGCTTGTGCCGAAGGCTTTAACCCAGAGGCTAACCATTCGACCGCGCCATTTGCCCGACCGACAGAGGCCGGAGAATGTTCAACGTGTTTCTCTCACTGGAATTTTCACAACTCCGTTTACCTCCTTATTCCCTTTTCTCCTGGTTCCCTTTTTTGTTTTTTTGTTTTGCCCTATCACGAAAATCCGTATGAACTAAGTTGAGCGGGCCTCGCGGTCCTAATAAACCATGAAGTAGCCGGAATTCCGGCAATGTGTTAACTTTTGTAATGGAAAAGGTATACAATTGGTACAAAAGGGTCGCTTACCCTTTAATTGCCTACTTTTGTGTACCCGGAATGTCGGAATTGCGGGTCACGTTAGACCCTGAAGAGAAATGCACGTTTTCGTATCGTAGCGAGTTATTGTCGGGAACAATCGTCCGGATTATTAATGGAATTCAAAGATTTTAATGCGCCCTTAAGGTCATCGTTTGCTTTCACTGGGCTCGAGGGATCGAATTGGGTCAGCCAGTCTGCAGTGTGTTTGTCCAATATTAACTGGTTCGGATGTTGTGATATCGACCGGTTAGCTTTCGAGGTGAGATCTCACAAATAGATGGACGTTTGGATTGGATTTAAACCCGAGAGCGATGGTTGCGGTAATGCCGTTGGAAATGCTTTGGATTGTGGTCATCGGACCAATGTTATTAGAGTCAACGTTGGTCTCGTCTTCTTTTGGAACAGGAATGGATTTTTGATACTCACGTTATCAGTGACAGATCAATCGTAATGGTACCACAAATCAACCCTCGCACTTCTCCAACCCTTGATCACATTTGACTAATTTGACCATTGGTCAAATATATGGAATACACCGGATAAAACTCGACTATTTTGTCCACGACCGTAAACAAGTTCTTCCCAACGACAAAAGCCTGATAACGAATGACTGGTCTGATTGTCGTGAACACGTTCACGTGTCCTCGCATACCGCACAAGCAGAGGGTGGTAAATTTATATGTGACGTCACCTCTTCCCCCCAGCAAACGTAGTCACATGGCACGAACGTGGCCCCGGTTCACGAGAAAGCTTCCGCAGCTTCCGGTACCCGGTGCGATATTACTGCTTGTATATCCTGGGCTACCTATCTACGGCATCCATTGAAACCATGCGCGTTTTGTCATCGAGCCTCTTTGTTCACTTCCAAGCATGAAAACCTCTTGCCACGTCTGCTGCAGCAGCACCACCACCAACGACGAAGCAACAGCAGCTTCAACGAGTGCAACTCCGACGCCAGTTCCCTCCGGCGTCGTTCATTCGCCCCCGTTTCTGATTTTGCATCGCGATACTCTTTTCGTTGCCTTCTACCCTTTTACTACTCCACTGTTTGTCTATTCATCCTCTTTCGCTGTTTTTTTTTTTCCTTTCTTTTTTTTTTTTTTTCATTCTTCCTCACCTCTTCTTTCCTTCGCTGCTCAACTAGTCTTCACCTTTTCCTTATTTTTTCTCCCCGCCCGCCATTTTTTTTTTTTTTTCACCCATCTTTTATTTTCCTACAAATGCCAACGGCGACAGTTTCGACCCGACAATAGGCACGGATTTTCTCGCGCTGCAACATCTTTCTCAGGCCTATTGCACACTCTCCACTCACACGATCATCAGTCGCCATGGAGTATCACTCGCGGACGGTTTACTCTCCGCTCGGATGACTCTCCGCTTTGTTGGCAACTTGTCAGTGAAGTCCGAATGAAGTCTCCGGTTGATTGGCAGGGATAGAGGGGCAGGGGATTGATTGGGAATCATCGAAACCTGAGATGTTCGCTTAGCGCCAAACGTGGCCAACTTTGCAGTTCGACGAATTCGGTTAAAAAAGCCGAGGATCGTTTTTTTGAGGTTCATTTTCGCGAAATTGATGTTCACGTCATTCGGGCGGTTGTCAAAAACGTAAAGCAATGGTGAATGTGTCTTGATTCGCGACCCAAGTGACGACAATCCACTTTCACCCCCTGCCAATCACTGTGCCATCGTGCCAAAAAACGAATTTTGTGTACCACACGGCTGTGCAACAGTGGCAAAGTGTTGAACAAGGTGAAATTAGATAAAGCTCGAAGAGCCCAACCACGACAAAGCATTTTTAATTATTTCTGCCATTTTAACTCTGTGATTTTGCGATTTGTTCAATATTCGATTGCTTCGATCAAATTGATTGTCACGTGATACGATATTTTCGAAAGCCCGAATCTTCAATCTCTTCAAATGTCCCCGTTTCAATGCTGAAGAGGAAAGAACCCGCGATCGATTAAAGCCTCATGACGTCAAATCGGAAAAATAAAAAAAGGCGAAGTAAAGAAAAAGACCATCACGAAACCGAGAGCGGTTATGTGTCGGTGTGTATCTTTGGGTAATTGAAACGACTCCGATCTACAGTTTCATGGAGAAGCAGGAGGTGCAATATACGTCATCGCTATTGTTTAACATTTAAAAAAAATAAAAAAAATGAAAACCATCGTTCTTGTCTTAGTCGATGCTTCTGCTTCACTTACGCAAGAACAAGCAACGTGCACGAATAACGAAAAAAGTGAAATAAGAAGAGGAAGAGTATACGACGGGGAGGAAAAAGGTGGAGATCTTCTTCGTCGTCGTCTTCGCCTTTGTCTGGCAATATAGAAGTCTTTTGAGACACTGCCAATCCTTTAAAGAGCTGGCAGGCCTCGCTTGGTGGTTCCTTGTCATGAGAACAAGGAACAAATCCATGGGAGTACCGGCGACCAGGGCCAGATAGGGTTGAGACAATGTAACTTGGCGAAGGAATTTGTAGGGTGTCCAGGAGGAAGGAAATAGCCAGGCTGAAAAACAGTAGACGTCGAAAAAAAAAAAAAAAAAAAAAAAACTTTGTATAAACTCTATATACCATTTATGTATAGACTATACATAAACCCAACTTCATTTTCAGTTTCGTATATAAATTCTGAGCACAATTTAAATATGAACCCAAAAATAAATTTAGGTGTACATGCAATTTATATCAATTTTTTTATATACTCCACATACACTTTTTGTCATATACAATTTATTGTATAATTTATTTATTCGAGAATTCGAGACAAAAAAATTTCGCACTTCGCTTGCACATTAATTACATTTTTTTTTTTTCATATTTTGAACATAAGATCCAAAATTTTGAAAACTGATATTGTCAAAATTGATGTGTATATTTTTAATCAATTATAAATTTTCCAAAAATTACGTATATATCTGGTCTTTCACTGCATTTCATTGTTGTTTATGGGTACAGGTCACGAATTGGGTTAGGCGGAGAAAGTAAGACGTTAAAAGGAAGGTTAAACAAATAGGAAGTCCGAGAGGCAGGGAATTAGAGGCATGATAAGGAATGAGAGAGGCATTCGCGGGTGAAAGGGGTAAAGGAGAAAGAGGAAAAGCGGATACGAGTGAAGTGCAACTCGGGGGCGAATTCCGGCATACAATGAGTGGGAAGGCACTAGCCGAGGAACGTTTAGGTACTTTATGACGTTTCGGCCAAACTTATGGACCTTTGGCTTTAGCCTCCAGTCGAGAGCTAAGGTAAAGAAGAAAAAAATTTCACTTTACGATAGAGGCAGACGAAAAAGACACAGAGGCTGGTATAATGGGGCGGCTGTTGGTTAGGGGATGTTCCGTGCCTTCTTCATTCACGTGTGCCCATAACGTTTACGCATTTTTACAAGCTCAACAAGACGCGCACATCGTAAATGTACGCGCACGTGTCCTCAATATCACACTGGTAGCAGGTGGAATCCGCGTTGCGATCTCACGAAATATGCAAAACCCCATGGGGTTTTACAGATGAAACAACGGTGTTTAGGAGGAGCCACAAGAGCTCATCAATCGCGTCAACAGAGTAAGCTCGTCGGAATTCCGGGATAAGTAGCTTCGGAAAAATGACATCTCAAAAAACCTTTAGGCAAAAAATCCCATAAAATTTAAAAAAAAAAAAATTTTAATTCAAAATTTACAATTAGATTTACCCAAATCCGCATTCCTCAACTTTTCCATATATTCGCTACTAAACAAGTACATTACATGAAACAACAAAAAAAAAAAATTATTTCCGGCGATTTTCGATGCATAAATTCCAGTCCCGTCAACAAAATTTTTTCTTCATCTTTTTTTTAATTTTTTCCGGAGTCTTGCCTGTCGCCCTTTTTCCCTTCGTCCGGGTTAAAACTCTCTCGTTCGGTTCCGTACCTGTTTCGTATTCAAAGCCACGGATCATCACTCCACATTCGACGGCGAGTGGCACTGCGGAACGGTTCGCCCGACGTCGCCGCCCCATCTCCTTCCGTTCTTCCGTCACTTTATTCTCTTTTTACGCTGCACAATATTCTCGTAGCGAGGCTCACTTCATCGACGGTAACCAACGCGGCGCCTCGGACTTCCGGGGCTTGGTTCCGGGGGCGGGGGGGTTGTCGGCTCCCTTCACGGCCCGTTCGACACGTCCGCACGAAATTCCAGTCAGGAAACACGGGGTGCTTACACCTGGCGGCAGCTTCTCATCGTCAGTGTGGTCCCAGACGGTTTCTCTTCTTCGTACCTCGTATCGACTACATCCAGACGTCCCTGTACAATCACGCGTCGTTTCACCCTGAGCTTCCGGAGCTTTCTTCTTCCGCCTCGAGGGACTTTAGTGTAGCCGGTGCTTCCGTTTAAAATCTTCAAAGCCGCTTAGTTCATACCTCCATTATACTCCAGCGTTCTCTCGTTCCAGGCATGCGAAAAGAATTTTGTGCCATTCGCACCTGTTGGTACCATCCGAAATCCATCATTTTCGTTCGAATGATGAATTCAAACTTAAGTTGTAGCTGAAGTTGGAATTGTGAGCTCATGTTTTTGTTTGTGTTAACGTTTTGCCACTCGGAACTCAAGTTTGACCTTGGCTTCGAGCTTGGAACCGTAAACTTCAACCTTTAGCAACCGCGTTCTCCATAAAATCCACAAATTCACCCTAAACTTGCACAGATCATCGATGACGGACCCACCAGTGTTCCCAGTTCACGAGAGCCCGAACAAAAGACTGAACATACGACAAAACCAGTGAAAACCATCGAGATTGACTCGGGGACGTGTTGAAACCATCGGAAACCTTGCAGTGCTACAGAATCCCATGGGTTCGGTGGGTTACCACGGTCGGTAGTCCAGATTCACGACAAAGTGTCCCGAAAGATGAATCGTAAATTGAATTCCGGTGGTGAATCGTAACGAACGATAAACGCGAAGACGAGGAACAAAGAGAAAGTAGAAGGTCATCGTAACGGGATGAAAGCGAGAGGCAGAATTTGAAGCGATGTGAGTTTCGTCATGAACCACCCTGCGACCAGGGATCCGCTTGGCTCCAGGTCGCCGGGATGCTGCTACCACACGTGGAATCCACAAGTCTATCCGCCCTGCAGAATTTGCCTGAGACCAGTGTTGACCTTGCAGCAACAATGCCCCCTGCGCTTCGGTCCCATTGGTCCCACATTCCTAAATTATCCTGGCCATCAACATTCCCACTTCGGTCCACGGACGCAAGCCCCGGAAGTGGGTGGGTCAGGAGGAACGGTCGTCGCCGGCTCCTCGTGTCACGAGCATCATCATCATCATCGTCAGCAACAATCCCGATCGGCGGAGACGACCCCGACGCCCTTCAACCGTTTCGACTGGCGCTCATCTTCGGCAACCACCAGCACTAATACCCGCTATCACACTCATCCACCGCCCCGCTCGGCGGCAAGTCGATCGCCTCCCATTGGTCGACACCATCATCATCACCAACATCACCATCATCGACACGAGTCCCAAGATGATATATCCGTTGGCTCGGTGCAACGCGCCTCTTCGTCGTCCATCATCGCCACTTCTCGACCACTGGTACCACCCGCCCTGGAACCGACCCATCGATGGATCGGCGAGGAAACAAAACGATCTCTACCGATTCACGTTTACAAGTATTACCTCGCACACACCAAGGAATATCGCCGTCAGAATCGCAAGGTAATTAGTTGTTAGCTCGTTGATGAGGTACCCGAAGAAACGGGTTTGAAATTATGGAAAATTGGCGTGGAATTTTTTTTTTTTTTTCAATCTGAAATCGGCAGATTTTTGGATTAATTTGAAGTGAAAAATCGAAAGGTACTTTTTTTTGGTTTCTTTCAACTGGAATGCCGAAAAGTGGTTTTCCGGTGATGTGCCAGATGTGGAAGATATTCGTTACGTTTGTTGCATTGTCTTGTTTCACTTTGAGGAGCTTACATTCGGCCCGCCCACAACAACAACAACAACAACAATGAGCGAGCGTCGTCAACGCCCGGGAGAAAACAAATGAGAGTGGCAAACGACTAAACGAGAGAAAATAATTAGCAATTAAGTTGCGCCCGCCCGTTGACGATGCGCACTCACAACAGTATATTACTGTACATCCCACCGTGCCCTATACACTACAGTCTTCATTGTTCCTACAATAATAAGGGGAAACAGGCAGAGATAGATAACAACGTTTCTCCCGGGTTCTCGGAGATTGAACGGTTTTGTGTGATATATTATTCTGTGCTTCTGTGCGCATTTCGCAGAGTCCATTTTGTCCTCACGAACAACATGGTTGCAGAGATTTTTTTTTTAAGCACAAAGTAGTTTAAATTTGTGGCAGTGTCTCATCTGCAAAATCCGTCCGTAAATTTATTGTTTTTGGTCAGGTGTGATATTTTTTTACTCCTGTAGTTTCACTAATTTAGGAGTCCTTCGGAAAAAAGGTCCTTCGAAAAAAAAAAAAAATCTTTCGGAAAAAAGGTCCTGGAGATAGGATCCAAAAAAAAATGTTCCAGAACCGACTACAACTTTGAAATTGTTGCGAAACTTTGAAAATTTCCATGAAACCGAAGAGGCTATACATTTTCGCAGGATATTAATATTCATACACGTTGTTATTGTTAGTAATAATCAACTAATTAGTACATCGTGATCGAAGAGTGTTAATTTTCATTGAAATCGATATTGGAGCCCATTATGCATCGTCTACAATATTGACGATAAAACTTTTCCTTTCCCTTCGCCACGCCAACATTTTTCCCACGCCACCAAACGGCCGACGAAATATACACAATATTATTATAATACCGAGAGCCCGAGTACGTTAACCGGTGCTATAAAAATCGTGAAGATGGGAAAAGGAGTTCGCGTGGGCGAGCAATATGAAAACGCGCTGGAAAATATGAACGTAAAAGTTGTTGTGACGCAGGACGAGGACACTACTGCAATATCCTGGAGCGTTCGCTGGATGCACGGTAAATCGTCCAGAGGGTAAACACCCCCCCCAAAGAATGAACCCGAGTACACTCGACGAAAAATTTTCACTCACGCGATTTATTTACAAAATATTGATACGAGGAAAAATGTTGATATTTGTTGATGAAAAATCGTTGCTTTGCTCACCCTGACCACAAGGAAATATAATAAAATGTGAGTGGCACCAATTTTCAAGCACAAAGCTGAAAGCTCTCATTGTTCGTCGTTCTCGAAGCATTTTCATCGAAAATCGATTTCTACTAATGGAACATTTCAAACAATACGACAATAATCATATGTTTTTCACCGGCTCACAAATTTTTTTGCTGAAAATCTTCAATTAAAAAAAAAAAAAACTAAAAAGTGTTTTTTTAAAAATCTAATAAAAATTGAGACGCAGGTCGAGTTTGCATAGAATGCCCTGTACGTAAATTTATTAACTTGTATTAAATTTCATTGTTTGCTCAAAATGTTGGGTGGAAAATTCGTTATCGAGAAAAGCCTAAAGGCGAAAAAGGTTGAGACATTATTTGTTCGCTGATAAGGAAGTAAACTAGTGAGGGGTTAAGTAGAAAAAGTCGGCTGCGGGCAGACGGCGACGGGAAACAGCTAACTCCATAATAAAGTTTGTGGAAAACCAATGTCCATTGCGTTGGGCCGCGACGGGAAAGAAAATTCAATTCCGTAGTTCTTACCCGGGCGACACTTGCGGGTGGCTCATCCGGTTCGCGGATGATAGGATTTACGGTAGTTTTCATCCTGGCGACCTTTCCGCTTCCAAACACTTTTTCGTGAAATTGAAACAAGAGCCGATAATAATTTATATCCGATCGCGACTCACCAGCGACTTGAATATCGGTGAACGTTAACTTCGTTGAAATGAAAAATCAAAATATGATAAAAGAAAATTCGATGAATTTCCAATTAATATAATAATCGATCAATAAAATTCTCGGTGATGTTGACTGAGGGAAAATGCAAAATTTATTTTAATTCGGAGACTAGCTAATTAAAAATCAATCGATGAAATGAATGTTTGAAAAATACGATTTTATTTTTTTTATTAGATAAATAATATACATTTTTTAAAAATATATATATATATATTTTTTTTTGGAAATTCAAATTTGTCTCTTGAAGCTAAATGGTTGCTACATATACATATTGAATTATTGCTCTGTCACGTGACGTTTATTTTTACGATAAAACATAGTCACGCGAGTCACGATTAACGACATCAGGAAATGGATGAGTTTGGCCCACAAATAAAAGGATCACATGGTCATACATTTCCTAGTTCGTTTCATTGGATCAGCGCTCAAAAAACTTATTGTTACTGGCTGTCAATTCTTCTGTCAAAACAAGATTTGTCGACCGCTTATAAAATATTGGCATTCAAACTTTTTCGAATATTTTCAAATCAAACATTTATTTTCACATTTCCTAATAAATAAATAATTCAAATATTTTCAAGTAAATATAATAATTCAAATATTTGTCAAATAAATAAATAATTCAAATATTTGTCAAATAAATGATTTATTTGAAAATTCAGTGCATCGAATCATATATTTCTGGGAGTTTAGAATTTAGTTGACATAACTTGGGACGTTGATTGAGATCGCGAGTAAAATCACGTATGAGATCCGAAATGTGGATCGAAGTGAACTCGTGCAAATCGAACCTAGTTATCGGCTGACATGGTCTAAGGACGAAAACCGGTGGGTCGCCGTGTGCCCGTGACATTTTAATGGTCACAAACCGGCAATCAATTGCACATTGCCGTTCGAAGCTCTGCGTCCGTTCGCTGACGGCATACGCGCAATATTCAGATGGCAGGACGACGAGCGAAGCTTATATTGCCCTCACGACGTACGTAACATCGCGTCACTATTGCAATACTCAAATAGGGCTCTTTTCGAGCGACCGATGCCGAGAATTGAGATTATGCACTTGGATGGAATTTCAAGTAGCAAAGCTTTCGACTTTTCGTCTCTATCCACAAATGTAAATTTTTTTTTACACTCGAATTATAAGATAAGCCACAGGGCCGATATTTCATATTACACATATTGACGCAAATAAAAATCGACAATGGGAAAAAAAATTTTTTTGCATCTAAAAAAAATATTTTGTTTGTGACAAATAAATTTATTCAATTTGAATTATTAATTTATATGTTAATCGTTAATTGTTAGCTAAATATATAAATTGAAAATAAATTACAAGTCATAAGCTAGAAATATGAATTAATATTATCGTGGGTAAATAATATAAATTCGTGCTAATTGATTAAAAGCTCACCTTTTGATTTTTAACTCACCGATACACAAAAGATGACGGTAGAAAGTGGGTGGTAAAAAGGGTCATTTTTAGTGGGCTATTTTTTTTTAGGTCATATGAGGGTCATTGGTAAATATTGACATATTGACAGCTGGGAACCATAAAGTATCCTGTAACATTGAATATACGAGGTTTGCACTACTGATTGGGTTACGTGTGTATTACTGCGTACTGTGAAATTGATCATTAACCCAAAACACTCAAAAACTTGGATTGGTCGTTAATTACACAGAATTTGAGCGCGCGATGTTTGCACGCGTGTATACACACGCCCGATGAGAAAAATCGATACCGTTTGGCGCAATCCTCTTCCGCAGCGCGACCTTTCCCTTGGTGTAATCTCGAAAATAGTTTTCCCGGCCTTCGTGACTGCCCCAGCGGCGTCAGCAGGGACCTAGTTTTCTCCGAGGTTCTCTGAACGTAATTAAAATCGAAAATTCCAGGAAATCGGATTCTGAACACCTTTGATCCGAACTCTCGAATCTCGAAGTTCTGACAGCACCAGAATTTCAAGCGTGTTCCTCGAAGGGACAGGTCCTTTTTTTATCGAATTTCTATTAATCCATTTTCAATTCGTGTTAGCAGCTTGCGAGGACGCAATTTTTTTTAAGTTCCTGAAGCAAGGCTGGAATTATTAATAATTTAATTACCTGGAGTCCATGATTCCAATCTGTACCAATATATGGTCGGTGAATTCCAATTTTGATTTTTTTTTCCGAATAATTTTTTTTTTGGAAGTCATTAGGGAATTTTAATGGAGGAAAGTATTTTTTTTTACCAATAATTATTTGTTTGTTTTTTTTCTCGGATAATTTTTTATTTAAATATATAATAATTTTGTTATTCAATTACTAGAAAAAAAATATGTAGAAAATATTTTTGGACTCGTGTTTCACGTAAATTTGTTGTCAAGGTGAAAAAAGGGCGGCTTTAATCATGACTCAAAAGTTTTTATGACGAATCCTGTTTTCGTTATTATCAGGAGATTTGTCACACCATTGAAAATCCATTCCCCGACTGGACGAGTCGCACAAAACCATTTCGACTTTCTTCATCTCTCCGACTCACGGCTAATGAGAGAAAAAGCGCGGCGTCACGTGACATCCGTGCGCTTGCTGATCGCGTCCTTTTTTCTTCGCTAAACTTCTTCATCAGCACGATACTGTGCTTCCTATCTTCCAAAGAGCGATAAAACGACCTTTTCAACCTTAAAAATCGATAAAAGCTCATTTTACCGAACGATCCGAAGCCTGTGCAAAAAAGAAGAACTTTCCGCCCACTTTGAGTGATCAAAAATACAGTCAAAGATTTTAAAGCTTTTTCAAAAGCTTCCTAAAAAAAATATATATTATCCGCAAAATTATTACAGTTTCCAAAATAAGAAAACCAGAGCTTTAATCTGATAAACATTCAATTGTCAATAATAATGGAATTTTACATTACATTTTCGACTATTTTTGATTTTTCGAATGTGAAAATCGTAAAAATGAATTATTGGGTCAGAACGAAGCTTTTTTTTTTTCTCAGGATGAAAATAGATCAATTATCAGTGGATAAATTTTGAATAATCGTATGTATCATTATTAAAATAATATATGGCGTTATTATGGCTCTGTGTTGTCCATATGTCAATACCAGAAGCGGAGGAGCCGAATTATCGACTCTGCCGCTGATAAATTCCAGGCCCGATGTGCGATTGTGCTTGCGCAAGTGTGCACACAGCTCCTCCGAAGCATCTCGGGCTCGTGTCTCCTTTGGCAGGGATGTACAGCAGTGGCTCCGTATAACCGAACGAGAGATCGTCCTTTAGCCCGTGCGCCACCGGCACGGTTCGCATAAATTTCGCTCGAGGTCGCAATTTGCGTACCTACTGCGCGTTCTGCCAGTTTGCATACCTCGAGACCTGCTTGCCACCTCGCTAATAGTTCGGCTCTACCGGAGCTTTCAACCCTAATCCTACGTGTTCTCTGCAGAAATACCGACAAACACGCCGCCGTTGTCATATTATTATTTTCGTAAGTCCGTCTGACCAAATCGAGCACTTACTACTCGCTCATATGATCAGACGTACTATATCATGTTTTCATATTTTATTAAAAACGCCGATAATTTTTTATATTTTTCAGTTGAAATTATCATATCATGAGACGTCTGGATCATATTGATTTGAAATGAATTTTATTTTTGAGAAAATTTCAAAAATTTCGATAAACACCAATAAATAGCAGTGTATCTTACTCGTTTGGCTATTCGGTCTCTTAATAGTCAAGCGACTAATCCCCGGGGTCTATTAGACCCGTATATGACCGCAATCACCGAGGCAACAATAAAACGACCATAAAACGACATTCGAGTTGAATCCCCATGAGAAATGACCCCCTCCAATGCGATACTCTGATCCTACGTAAATTTCGTATTCAGTGATAAAATTAACTGCAAAAAGGCAAATTGAAATGCAACTAATATCCGCTTATAATCCAGCGGAGTTCCAAATCAATAAAACAGACATATAATTTAGTGAGATTATCCCGAATTCAGAGGATAACAATAAAATTGAGCGAAACACTGGAAAGCTCTGACAAAAATTGAATGTCGTCGTTACATCGCTCGGAGTGTATCCGAACCTTTATCACGTGACTGCAAGCTCCAAGACTTTTTTCTGGGGACGAAACAGACTCTAAAAATATCACCAGCCGTTAGCAACTGACGTATACAGATCGTTTATCGGTTTGGGCCTGTCTGACTACAGCGGGCACTTTCCACTTGCTGCTCTCGTCGCTCTCCTATTATTAGGGTATGCAAAAAGCGACAAATTTGGAACAGATTTCAATTAAAACGCGTTAATTTATCCACAGAGGTTACAGTTCAAGTATAGACCGGCGGAGTATTAAATTTAGAGCGCTATTAAAAATTAAACAGGGCGAATATAATATGAAATAGGGTTGAAATTGTGTGTGCAGGGTTTCGAAATTTCAATTGCTCGTTGCGAACGTTGCTTTTCGATTCCTCGATTATTTTCAATTTTTTATAAATCAATTCGCAAAATTCGCGAAATTCTACTTGACATCCTCGTTTTTAGCAAGTCTGGTAGTCATATAGCTATTGGATTGTGAAATATACGTTAGAAAGTTAGTTAACTTTTTACTGCTGTGTTTAATACGTCGATAATTTCCATAATCTCATATCCGTGAACGGACTTCGTCGATATCGCTGTCACGATATTCGGTTTTGGTTATTTTGATACAAGCCACGTGACAACTTAGTGGTAACGGAAAATGTTGGTGCACCGTGTACGTGCATATAATAGCACTCTATTCCATTGTGCGCGCATGGCTGCCGTTAAATCGGAACTTTATTTGTCCCGTGAGAGTGGCGAGGTCAAAATTGCAACTCAAAATCGACAAGCTCCCAGAGCCACGATAATTCTCGTTTCGTGTACACGACGTTCAGATTATCCCACCGAGTATCTCCAATGTTGAGCATCACGAGTACAGTTACTCGTATAATAGTCATACTTAAGCTCTTAATAATATGCTCCAACAATGACTGAAATTGTCAGGAAATTGAAGAAAAAAAATCGTCAGCCGGAAAAAAAAATTATTTCCAGCTCATTAAAAATTTTTCTGAATTCGTAATTCAAAAGAGACCCTCACATGATTTAAAAATTTATTTATATGTGCTTTAAAAAATGTATTACTCTGTAATAATATTTATCGCTTATAAAAATCAGCGCCATTTTTTTTTAATAAATAAAAAACCAAATTTATTTTTTGTTATTTAGATTTTCTCTTAATTGTCCAGTAATAAAATAATAAAGAGTTAGTTATTAATGATTGAAATAATTTTTGAAAAATACATTTTTTCACTTAGGCTTCGTGCCCCTTAAGGGTTCGTCGGAACTCGCGTGGATTGAGGTGAACGCATCATAACTCGCGCGAACGAATGGCCTTCCGCTGTCAGTTCCAAAGCGTCTCTCGACCCCCTGCGACATCCCTTATATTCACCCCTTCTCACCCGACTTCCGACTCGACTGGTGCATCCCCCTCCCCTTCACTATCCTCAACCAGGATGGGAACTGCATCGTCTCTGCACCGCTGCACTGCTGCACCGCTGGAGATGCACTCGGATCTTGTTCAAGATAAGTCTCTCGCGGATTACTGAAACCCGGGATACACCAGATGCCACATATATACATGCGTTTGCGTTGAGCTCTCGACACCCACAGAGAAACACATGAGGACGTACACGCCCACGAATGGCATCTAATGCTCCATTAGTCGTGGGTCGATGCACATACATATATCAAGTGTTCTCTGTCAATTAAGCAATTATTTTTCGGGTACGTCACCCATGCCCAACGATTGATCACATCAAAGTATCACTAATGGGACTCCATGTGAATTTCTTCAGATTTTTTTAAACTTAAAAAATGTTTTTTTTTTTATTTTTTCAAGAATTTAAAGTTTTTCGATATTTTCACTTGAAAAAAAAATCACTTTTTTTTTAAAATATTGGTTGAAAAAATCTGAAAAAATTGACCGAGTGCTTTTTTTATTGGTACTTTGATATAAAAAATTGTGAGGCAGACTTGGAATGGTCGAAAAAAAAGGGGTTGCATTGACAGCGAATGCATTATATATATATATATCTACACTGTTACTTTCACCAGAAGTTCAGGGGGATGGTTTATCTCGGGTTGAATATAAGCTGAGACTGAAAGTAGCCTGAAGCCTCGGCAACATGTTGCAACTCATCGATTACCCAGGTGTCCTCGAATTTTTATTATTCCATCGTACAGTCACTCGGCTCTTACGTCATCCCCACTCGGGCCCTCGAGCTGCAGGATAGCTTATTCCTTATCAGTAATCTGATCTTGGAGAAGATCGATTATCGATGGCAACAAGTGCCGAGTGAAAGAGTCTGGAGTATATAAGTATAGGTGTGCGGGGTGAAGAAGGAAGAGGAAGATACTCGAGAGGGACAAAAGCTCGCGTGACGTCGCGTCGTTGCGAGATTATTATTTTTAGAATAATCGTTCTCGACACTGAGCGAGACGACGGAAGAAAGAAGGAAAAAAAAAGAGAGAAAAGTATGACGTAAAAAAAAAAAAACGGCGACTGAGAACCACCGAGAGCCATCCGCAGAGCTTAAAAGCTCGCTCGGTGTAGCGGGTGAAAAAATTAATCCATATTCAAGAATTTTTTTCTCACGTAATCTTGAAAATTAAATTTTGTTTTTTCAACTTTTCAATATTCCATAACACACGACCGTCAAAATTACATATTCAATAAATAGAAATACGATCGATATCTTAATTAGTGCATATGTACAAAAAAATCGACAGTGTCAATTTTCTCAAAATGATAAAAAAAAAATTTTCAAGTCAAATAAATCACCTCATAAGGTTAAAAAAAAACCAAAAATTGTACACGATGCCAATATTTCAATTTCACCGAAATTAATAATGAAATAATTGAAAATTAAAGGTAGAAAAAAAGTGTGAATAAATTATTTTTATTTTTTATTTTTACTCGCCAGGGTAAAAACAGCCCTTAAAGCTCAAAGCCCAAAGCCCCTGAAGAAGTGTGTGTGTAAGAGTGAGACGGAAGTCAACAAAGTAAGGGAGAAAGCTTTAGGCGCATCCCCGCCAATTCCTCCACGAAAAAGGCCACGAGTCAGCGAATCTGGGGATTGGGGTTACTACGCGGGGGGTGGGGGGAGGGGGGCTGGTCGGCGCGAGTTGCCGGCCGGGGTGGCCGTCGGTGCGCAGCGACATGCTGTTCCCTCTTCCACCTTCTTCAGCTATTATAAATCGATCGCTTGCTTTTTTTCATTCACGAGATGCGCTTACGTGACGCGAATTACGTCAGATACACCATCACGTGTATGTGTATATATATATATATATATATATATATATTGTGTACGTGTAGGGGTTGATTTTGCTTGGTGTCTCGTGTCCCACGTGGAGCTTGCCGATAGTGATGCTTTCTATGCTGTCTCACTATCGACCCCTCGTTCGTTACCATCCCTCTCGCCGAACCCTTCATCCGAGGGTTAATTCAATTAATAACAGGGCTGGCCGAATTTTCGACTCGTGTCTCTCAAGACTTTGAAAATTATAATTTACACACAGTAACGCATCGAAATTTATTTACCAAAATATCACGTGACGGTATCATGCAATTATTGGATTTATCTTGGGGTCGAATTTATAGACTCAAGTTTTCATTTATTGATTGGTAGTAGACTATTGGTGTTTTTTTTTTTATGGAATTGTCAACGCATCAGATTAGATTTCTGAGTGTTCCCGGGTCGTGGCAGAATTTTTTCACAATTTTCGAATCATAACTCAAGTTCAAAGTTGAGTAGAGTTTTTCGTCAATTAAGTTAGTTCGCTGTAGAAATCAAGTTTAAATTCGAATCAGACCAAACTCAAAATGAGTCTGAAATTGAGTCGGCGTTCAAACTCAGGGCCGTAAATTTGATCCTCGGTGAATCGCAGGCAACAAATTCGGAGATCGGATATTGTTTACCATCTTTTGCCGATCAGTTGAATCATCCCAATTGAGTCATTGGAAGCGCACGTGCGACTACAGTGCATCGAGAGCCTTTCAATTTCCTATCTTCCTTGGACCGGTTAAGCTCTCGGAGAGTTTGAGAACGTCTTGAACGTCTAGCCAAAACGATTACTTACAGACGAGCGTATTCTAGGTGCGACGTGAAATGATTGTTGGATCACCGGATAAGACGGTATTGTTCTGGTAAACGAGAGTGGATACGGTAGGGATGAAAGAATAAGAGAGAAAGAGAGAGAGAGAGAGAGAGAGAGATAGGGTCACGGGAGAAGTACCGTCGCCATGAGTTCTTTTATGTGTCCTGCAAAGAACAGCCCTGATATCTCGGCGCAATATCTATAGATAAGGTCCAAGGGTGAGTAAAGAGACGAAGGACGACAGCCACCGAAAGACTCGACTGGCGATCGAACTTTTTCCTTTTTCCTTTTTTTTTTTCCTCCCCTCTATCCTGACCAGTGATGCACATTGTTGATCGTGACATGTCATTTGATTATCATAAAAGCTCCGGAATATTTTCACGGAGGGTTAGCGAGCATCGACCTTGACGTCGAAGACGAGGATAAAATTTTTTTTAAACTGATAAAGCTACTTCAAGGTTTTGATGGTGCAGGATAAAAAAATAAAAAAATGGAGAGGAGAGGGTTGTAAATATTTTGTAGGATTTTTTGGAAATAACTGCTTCGAACTCAATATCGTAGGGAGTAAAGAATTTTTCCGAAACGAAATTGGTATCGAAGCGCAGGTGAATTATCCCCTGGCCTCTCTGAGTCATAATTTCGCTCAGGTCTTCATGGGATTAAGAGCATTGTGGAAATAAATTTTTACGGTCTGCCGTCATAAAATGTCGGATGGTTACCACCTCGTATTACGGTTATATTTACGACGAAATTAATCCACCGATATTCGCAAGGCGGTTAAACTAACGGAAGTTCGAATTAAGGGTAGTTTCGATTAATCTTGACATCCGGTGGGGATGAATTTACCTGTGTACAGTGACAAATGGACTATTTTTATTTTATTCACATCCGGACTGCCGATGAGTATTTTTGGACGTAACGTGTCATCTGATTAGCTCGGAAAAGCGTCGGATAAAATTGAACCAAAACTGAGAAAGCTTCTTCAGGGTTTCGACGTTGCAAAAAAAGGGGTGGAAGGTATATTTTGTAACTCAGTAAGCCATAGAACCCCCTTAACCCAGTACCTCAGTGAAAAAAAAAAAAACAATTTTTCTAACCTCAAATTAGTGAAGAAAACCCCAATTATCCTGCGACCTCCTGAAGTAATAATATCGTTGGGTAGGATTAAAAGCACCGTGGAGATTAACTTTCACGAGCTTTCGTGAGGAGCTTACCGCCTCGTATTACGTGTTTATACTTATGGGGAAAATTGATACAGCGACCTATCGCAGCGCGGTCGAGCGACCGGAAGTTTGTAATTACGGTAATTTCAGATCAGTGTTCTTGACACACGACGTGGATGAATTGAAGCCGTGATAGTGACAACGCCGCTTGCGGCAGTGCGCTGTCAGAACTGATCGGGTAGGCTTTCGAAGGAATAACGGCTGAGGGAGTACGTGAGCGAAGAGAAGGTGGACGAAGCAGCTGTAGCGACGAGGAAGATGGGGGGGTGGATAGAGTGGGCGAAACGTTGCGGTCCGCGGGATGAAGGAGTGTTACCCCGTCGGGGAGACGCGAGGAGGGTGAGAACAAGGTGAGAGCAGGGTGAGCGCAAGTTGAGCGCAGGGTGAGAGCAGGTTGAGCGCAGGCTGAGAGCAGGTTGAGCGCAGGTGAGAGAAAGGTGAGAGCAGGGTGAGAGGGGAGTGAGAGGAAAGGAGGCAAAGGGAAAAGAGGAGTGAAGCGAAGCTTCGGCTGGGTAAAATGGGGGAAGTCGGGGGTTGGCAGGGCCGCGGGGGTGCAGACACTGCGGGGGTTGCCGCCGGCGGAGAGACGAGGACGGGGCTGGTTTGCGTGGAGTGACTGCGCGGCAGTCGAGGCCGCGGGAGGGCTACAAGCTCAGTGCTGGGGAGCGCGGCATCGCGATGCGTCGGTGTTCCGTTGCTGCCGCACTCGTCGCTCGGCGTTTCCTCCTTCTCATTCGATCTAACACTACTACCAACTACTTGTCTATCCTCGGGAAATTTGCTACGTTGACAAACGACAACGAGCACTCTATTCCTCCTATCGTATGATAACAAAGATAACTAAAGAATAGAAAACAAAGAAGTAAATAGTAGTAATAATAATAATAATATCACTTGGTAGGGGATAACCGGAAGTAAGAGAAAAGTTTTGTCGCACCTATCGCCTCTCTTTCGCGTCTCGCGGTATTCCGTATTGGCTTAAATAGTTCATCACCGAAAAATTCAGGCATCAGGAACAAAAAAAAAAAAAATTAACGAAGCAAGTACACGGGAACGAAATTTGTTTAGCTCAATCAAGCTTGTACAGATAGTTTTAAACGTAGCCGGATTATTATTAATCGCGAGAGATCGGTGAAGTTAAACTTCAGCTCGAAGTCGGTTGAATTAAGGAAGAAGACACGTGACGAGAGGCCAAGTCGCAAAAGCTTTATAGTACAAAGTAAATCGTTACGGTTCGTTATAATTTGTGATACCGGAAGTTCGCAGTTATTTTGTGTACAATACGAGTTCGCGACCCAGTGAGTTTTTATTCCGTGTGTAAGATAAGTGTAGTTGTGGAAAAGAAAAAGTGCGCGGCGAATGAAAAAAGGGTAAACGAGTAAAGTTGTTTGAAGAAGTTGGAGAAGCTGTTCGACAGGGTCGAAGTCGAAAAGTGGATGGAATCATCATGGCTCCGGACAGGGCCATGTGGGATCGACGATAAAAGATCGCTGGAATAGTGAGAGGGTGAGGGATCCATACTTGGTTATAAATGGATCCTTACGGTGGTGGTTGGGTCTTGCCTCAAGGTCATCAAAACGTGAGCGGTGGACCAAGTGGCGGAGGTCCGAGATGCTGGGAAAGGCCGTGCAGCCGATCGGGCGATCCATCGCCGATGCGCCCGATAGATCACGGGATGAGATCAACCGAGACCATGAGATCGATGGAGTCCATGAGGTCGATGGAATCGGGACGTCATCAGACACTTGCCGAACAGTTGCACGGCATGGATTCCATGAGGTCGTCGCTTGATCATCATCAGATGCAACAACACCAACAGCAACACCAACAACAACAACAGCAACAGCAACAACAACAGCAACAACAGCAACAGCAACAGACCCGAGGCTTGGAGACCATGAGGGCAAGCATGGATCAAGTCAGGACTGAACAACCCAGGCCTATGGAACACACTTCGATGTTCAGAGGGTTGGATTACCATCCCCGAGCCATGGAACATCCCTGCCGCCTGATGGATCACGCTGGTCACATGCACGATCATTATCTTGGTCACGATCACGGCTGTCGCTCGGTCGAACACGTACCGAGGCTCTTCGACCATCGTCAACACGAACCCGGCGCTGGTCTGCCAGGACATTCCGGAAGAGCCATGCCCGAAACTTCGTGCAGATCCCTCGAGCATCAACAACCATTGCGACCGATAAACTGGTCCTGCAGATCACTCGAGCACCAACCCGGCCGACCATTGCCCATGGATTCGGTGATATTCGGGCCTCACACTCATCCACTTCCACCAAGATTGCCTGGCTCGGCAGTTGCGGCTGCTGCCGAGAACACTTTCAGGGTCAATTGCCCCGTGCATAGTCCATTTCGCTTCAGGTTTCCCAACGGCGCAACCGACTGTCCACACGGACATCAGGTAAACAGACTGGGGGATCATAAAAATGACCATAAATCAAAACACCTGCGCGGAGAGCAATTATGTTTGGGCGGTTAGCGAATGTTCGGTGGGCAGATTTCGCTGTCCCATTTGTTCTCATCATGTGGCGAACAAATTGCGGCATTTGATGGGAAAACTAACCATACCGATCTCGTTTGATCTGCCGGTACGATAAATTTTCACTCACTACCACGACAAATTCACTTAGCTCCCAAAGCGAATGAATTGCTCTGTCAGAAATTCAACGTTGCGGATGAAATTTGTTTCCACAGTTGGAACAATTCGATATCTGCTTATTTGATAATCGATTTTGATGTGGCAACGAGATACACATGCACGTTTATGACGATCAATGACTTTTGTGTACCTGGTTATTATGTGAATATTGAACATTTTCGGTTATCGAATTTCACTAGTGGATTAGGTCACGTGATCACTCGAGTACTTTGAGATTGTGCAATTGGAAGTGAGATCAAAGGTCGATTTTATTCAGTGGCAACTATTAGTCTTTGGTCCATCCAACTGTTTTCATGGTCATGGTAACTATAAAAAAAGTTGTGGCAACCATAAAAAATATTCTGTACGAAGAAAAAATGAATAGTTGTCACACATTTTGTCTCAATGTATGTGCACCACTCAAAGGGCATGTATGTGTCTAGTCGTGCAGTGGAGTTTATATAGATGGAGGTAAAGAATGGTTTACTTGGGTGTCGGGGATGTGAAAGGACACAGCGAAGGCATTAGGCTTGCAGAAGTTTACGAGAATACCTCCGGGGTTCCTAGAAAAAGCAGCGGCCCACGAGTATGCCATACTCCAGCTCACGTTTTACTTCTCCAAATCTTCCTCCAGCTTATCTTCGTCTTAGTTTTTTTTGGCCCTCTCTCTCTCGCTCTTTTGCACTCTGTTGAGGCATAAAAAATTTCAATAAAAGATGTAGTCACGAACTCCCATAGCGCAAGGCTGAAAGCTCAAGAGGAGGACATCGACGGTCTTTGATCAGCACTCCTCTGCCCTCTGGAAAAATTATTCGGCGCTTTTATTCCCTTTTTGCGCTCTATTCCTTTTCATACAAACGAGAAGTGGAGGTTAACACCGGCGAAGGTAATGTGGGTCAAGATCTTTTTCTGTTTCCCGGACATACACACGGCCTCTGGGCTGCGTTGAGCTTTTTCGGTAACCTAAAATCAAATTTTTTCAGGCGTGGACCGGAAGAAGTTTATCCTGCGCTATGAGAACGTCAATTAAGTTTGCATAATAGAAATTCTTCAGGGTTTCCGTATAATGTTACCATCGCCGGTGGGTAATCAATTATGGTAATTAGACGCCAATCGTGAGGTCGATACTTATGGCCTTTTTTTTAGGACATTCTGCCGAAATTCCATTTATTTGTCCCAATGGCCGCAACGATTTTTGAGAATATTTTGGTCCAAATTGAGTTTATTTTTTCAAATGGTCATAAGGATTTTTGGGGACATTTTGCCCAAATTCTATTTATTCGTTTAAATGGTCATAGCGCTTTCCGATGACATTTTAACCAAGTTCCCTTTTTTTCGGATTGTCTCTAACCCTTTTCGATGCCATTCCGTTCAAATTCACTTTTGTTCTTTCCGAATGTGCCGTAAAGCCCTTTCGGGTAATTTTGTCCGAATTCACTATTTTTTCCGAAATGGCCGTAACCCGGAAAACCATTTCATTCGTAAAACCCTTTCTAAAGACCTTTTCACATAAAAAGAACCCTATTTTCAAGGCGTGCACCGCACTGCAGTTGCCAATAAACCGCAGACCAGTGGCAAGTTCAGTTAGCAATCAAGTCGCGTCCTCCTATCGAGGAATAAATCAAGCGTGCATCGTTATCCGCACAGCGGACTAGCCAGTAGTCCCGATAAAAATAGTAAATAATCGATTTAGGACCGAATCTCCTTTCGAGTATCGTCGTAACGCAATGGAAACCCGACTTCCGGAATACAAATGCACAATTGGGCATGGCTCACCCAAAACCGTCAACCCAATGCCGGCATTAGACTCGAATATTAGCACTTTCGGTTTTTACGAGGTCACGTAGAAATTTTAGTGCTCGCACGGGGCCCAAATCCATTTCGGCCGTGTCAGGGCGTTGATTTTTATTGGAATCCGTCCGTTCCGGACGAAAACCTGAAATAACCCAACAGGAGGTTTTACCTATTCTCTTGATGGGCGCCGATGGAAACTAGAAATCACTGCGTCGTTTCTTGATGGCGTTGATGGTGATGGTCGTGACGGTGAAACTCGTTCCATTATGCAGGGGTGGAAAACACCCCTAAACCATCATTCGGTGGTGGCGGGTTAGTGTCGTTACGGCTCGCTCGACTTTTTGATTCCGTTGCCGACGAGAGGCAGGAGCTTCTTTCCCCTCCATATTTAATGTCCCCAACCACACGCCACTTTGTCTCCTGGATTTTCAGCCCTACAGTGAGTTCAACGTCACTCGTGTTCACCTCTTCTCGATATTGTCTCTCACCGACGCATTTCACTTATGAGTTATACTTATCAATCTGGCGAAGTAGTTGGCCCCCCATTTTTCGGAACTTAACACCGTAAAAATCATTTTTTGAGGCGATGTTAACCTGACATATGTCGAAGAGTGCCATTTTTGTGATGCGTCGAAATGACGAACCTTGGAAAATATTGGGCACCAACATTTTTTACTGATTTAACCTCAATTTGTGACACAGTTACAGAATTGTACAATGAGAACCAAATGGGATCATTGATATGGGACCAAAATCAGGTCCCCTTGTTATAGAATTCACTATATATTTTTATTTTGAACACAGCAACGCTGGTGACCTTGAAACCATTGCATAATATGCAGACATAGTCACTTAATATCGTGTCCAATCATTTGTTCACGTGATAATTTATGTTTTCCTATTTTTTTCTGTTGCAGGTGAGTGCCAAAATTTTGCTGCCTGGAATAATGCCCAGGTGAAAAAAAAAGTCGGTCGTAAGTGAAATTTTTTTCCATTTTTACCCAGAGGATGGTTTGAAGAAAAACTACATTTCAAATTTACAAGTCAGTGTTTTTCCCGTATGCAAAAAAAAATCGGCGAGATAAATTCGACGAAATCTCTTCAGCATCCCAAATACCACTGGCAATTGATAAAGTCAACTTCAGCCGTCCTAAAGGCCAATCCGAACTTACCAATCATCACGTGAGTTCCGAGTTTCACCTCACACGCTTCTCAATCAAATGGTAATCGAATTATTCGGGTGTTTACCGCGATTAACCGATCGCCAGGTTGGAATGAACGTTTGGTATCGAATTTCCAGTAATTCCAGGCCAATGTCTCGGACTTGCGGTGACGTTCGTCGCCGTCCAATCGTGTCTTCGAGTTGGCGGGTTTAGCGAGCCAGAAATTGTCAAATGGTATCGCCTATCGCGTGATCGATCCCTGACAATAATAGTAGTGGCCGGTTACACAGCATCACAGCTACTATACTGTGTACAATGGCCGCATGATTGACTGCAATGTGGCAAACTGTATTTGCATTACCGTTCTGATATTCCGCTTTTCAAATTCAGGCTTCGGAATGATGTAGAAATCTGTACCCATCGTATTTACCATTATCGGCACGGATCGTGTATTTTTAAAGGGGATAAATCGGTAAGAAAAATATTTTTTTTTATCGTGGGGTTTACTTTTCCCATGTCCAAGAAAATTTGAAACAATTCCCTCTCTTCAGGATGACCCCGAAGGATTTTGTTCGTTGGGTCAACCGGTTGAGTGGAAAACCGATTTATGGATTTTTCACTCAGACCATTCGAGGAATTGGTCTTTCGAGTCATGGGAATTTTTATAAATATCGAATGAAACTCAAAGAAGCTTTGATACGGCGTTTTATATTTTACCTGCTACAATGAACAAAAATTATAGTTTATTCACTGCCGCGAGTTATAGTGAAAAAAGAAAAACAGTGAAAAAAATATATAAGGCATAAGCTTCCACTTTGAAAGCGATTGGAAATTCCATGGAATTCCTAATATAATCCCTCGAGTGGATTTCCAGCTCGGCTAATGGAAAAAATATTTATGGTGGGCTGGAGGAATGTTACGTGACTCCTGGACTAGCATTTTTGTCACAAAACCTCGGGTTACAAAGTATTATTCTCGTGAATTCCTTTATCAAAGTTTTTTTTTTCCAGGATTTGCCAGATTCTTTCGTTCGGTTATTAACTTTCGGCTTCATTAGAAATTATTAAGAGACGTTGCATATTTTTTAATCTTAATGGCTCTTGAAAAAAATTAGAAAAAAAATGTCATAGACGCACAGAATTGTCCGTGTCACGTTTTCCAAAAAAGTATCAGAAATTGAGGATCAACACTATCAGTTCAATTGATCGTGTTTCGAGATTGGACGAAATGAAAATCAATACATTTTCGAACTGGCGCGTAACTGCTCGATAAATCACGTGTACACTCGGTTCCGCTGATGACTGGTCCAGTTAGTACAGAATTGTTGAGATTCCCAGATATATCGATACCGAAAGTTAAACTCAGTGACTCCGGGCTTCAATTCCGAGTAGCAAAGGGCATGGCTATCATAGTAATAGTAGTAGTACCGGTCCCAGTCTCGTGGGTACTCGGTGGATCCATTAAACCCCTCAACCGTAGATAGATGGAGGCCGTCACGTACGGCAGACCATAGACCCTAGTTCCTGATCCAGCTGGCGGACCATGGCGGAGGCAATTTCGTTTGCTAAACGAGTACGTTGTGCGCGATCGCGGCCACTGCAACGAGAAATGCGATAACGTTTTCTCGTGCCAAGGTATCAAAAACGCTGTGCGTACGTTTAGGCGGAAGAGATAAAACCGGGAGCTCTGGGAGATGTCGGTAATTTACCGACCACACTATTTTCTGGTCACTTCACACTTCACACTTCCCATTTCACACTTTACATTTCACATTTAACACTTCACATCTCAGTCTCATCTAACTTATCACGCTTACCGTGATCACGATTCGCACTTCACACTTATCACACTTCACACTTCCATCTGCATCAAATGTCGGTAACGTAATTTCCGTTTACCGGTGACGGCGAAGCGGCAAAAATAGCATTTGAGTTATCGAGGAGTTTCGCTGGAAGGGAAATCGGAAGATGATTCCGGGTGTGGGAAGGGTGATCGATTTTTTTTTCGAACGGAAGTCTGACGACGGTTCGCCCAAACAAAAACGATGTGTGCGTGTACCATGTAATATTAAGCCGTGTAGGGTGAATACTAGTGAAGAAGGAGAGGTTATATGACGAGGAATACTAACATGGTGAACGCCGGAAAAAAAAATCCCGCTCGGGAATTGCGGAGAGACCCAAACGTCTAACGTTTTTTTTTTTGGGAAGCCAAACTGATTTATGATTCGAGACCGTACGGTCCTACCTATAATGTATCTATTTGAGTGGTCGTCGCGCTCTTCACACATGCTTCTCTGTATCTGAAGAGATATCCACTGCGTATCACTCTCTTGGACTGAATATCCTTAATACTGAGCGGCCAGGAGGGACCCGCGCATCTGTCTTCCATGATAGTGTACATTGGTATGACGTGGTTCTTCTCCTCTCATCGCCCTTCACCCGCTAATCTGATGGGGGGACAGCCATTACATAATTCAAGGTATAACATATATCGATCATCAATCTGAACACTGAAATAGAAATGTTTGTACCCCTCAAAAACAGAACTTAAGGTCAAGCTGTTTTGGTTTTCGGTATTCAGAGAAGTCGAAAAATAGTGTATTATATAACACGTGCGTAAAGTGTAACTTTACGCACTCCAATCACTTTAATTTTTGTTTGATGTGAAAAATGATCGAACAATGATCCATATTTTTTATCATTGGACATTTTCAATTCAGAGGGTAAAAAATAATGTTTAATGACCACCTTTCAATACTTTTTGGTGTTACGATAAATCGTTACTTTATGTTGTATTTTTTTTTTTTTTTCATTTTTTGTACCAAGAGAATGTAATTTCAGTATATAATCGATAAACGTCTTGTTCAGTCGATTCTGTGTTCTATATTTATTTGCTCTTTGCCTGGAATATATAGCCGAATATATTCTCTGTCTCCAATGTAATACATGTGTCTAGATGCACAGACTATCGTTCCTGGAACGAGGAAGTCTTTTTGTTCCCTTTGTAGCAATTGCTTGTCGCATGTACGAGCAACTCTTGCCTCGTATTACGCTCTGAATCTTCTCGGAAACAATTTGAGGATGCATCGGCGACGAGTGAGGCTTATATTCAGCTCCCTACTTCACGTAGAAACTTACGAACTACCCCAGGACTCTTAGTGGATGGAGGTGGGGAGATCTCGAGTGTCTCTTGGTCCTTGCTGCTGGTATAGTGGCAAAATGGTCGTGCCCATCGACCTGTCTTAGATATACCAAGAGGAACAGGGCTGAGCATAATTTATTTAGAAAAAAAAAAAAAATACCGAGTGCTTTTCCACTCGTTATTTATTTTTAGCTTCAATGAAGAATGCTTTTTCACTCGTTATTTTCAGAAAACGAACTAACGAGGGTATTTTCATTTATTAATTTAGGAAAATAAAATGAGAGTGGTATTTCATTCATTATTATGGAAAGATGAAAAAATGAGTGGTCTTTCCTTTATTATTTTCGATTCAATTAAAATTTTTTAATTAAATTAAAAAAAGAAATTTCACCGCTACACTAATTTCGGGGTTTTTGTATGAGAAATGAGATTTTTAAATGGAAATTTGATAATTTTATAAACGAATAATTTTTTTATTTGTAAACGTTCACGTTTTTCACGTATTTTAGATGTGATGAGACCGTAAAAAATCGCGCCCTTTGTGAGAATGAATAAACTTCAGCAACCCTATCGACTCTTTCCGTTTAGTACCATTATGTAGACCACGTTACTGAAAAGGTGATGGGGTCTGACCGATAACGGCCGTATCTACTAGTATCACCTACCATAGCGTCGTGTGAAGTCAATGATGCATACAAAATGTGATGCAGCACCGCCAGCAGTTTTCCACCCAGTATAATAACCACCGCGAAAATCCAAGCTAAAATGTCTTTCAAAGGTTTGAAGAACTCAAAGCACTTTAGGCTCATTTTTTTTTTTTTACGACTACCAAAGCCTTTCGACTTTGTATAGCTGAAGAGTTTTCGGCCATCGTGTTTTTTTCAACGTCATCATCACAAACGGCTAAGATCTCTTTCTATCTTACAACGTGAAAAAAGTCCAATCGTTTTCCAAGTGGCTAAAAGTGCTTCTTTTGTGCCTACCTTACAATCCAAAAAAAAATTCGAATGTATATAGTTGACGTAAGTAGCTTGAAATTTCTTAATAAAAATTAATCGGTCACATGAAAAAAAGGATAATTGTAATTTTGCATTTGTTCGGTGTGAGTAGACCTTAAATAGGTGAACAAAAAAATTATTTTCAATTGCCTGTATTTTTTTTCCCAGCTCTGTATGTATTTGTTGTATTCAATTAAATATTGCCAGTCGACTAAGGAAAATTAAGCTAACTAATTTTTTTTTTTTTCGCTCGACCCTCTTGACGGAATAAATTAATTGAACTATTAAGGTTATACGCAATTGGGCAAACTGTTTGTCCCAGTGGTTCTTAAAGCCGGAAAACTCTTATGGCCTCATATTGTATGCAAATGTTATTAGCTTCCTTCAGTGCGGAAAACTAAATAGGTCCTCGTTTTATCCAGCATAGCAATATCCTATTCCAAAGTTTCTAGGTCTTACGGTTGAGGGTTCGGATCTATATCAGATGCCCGAGGCCTTTTACGTTCGCTTTGCCGGCTCCGGGTACTTTGGATGCACCGACCAGCATGGAAAACCACTTTTTCTGTAGCTGATACTCTTCGGCATGTGGATTCTCTGGGCGTGTCCATATGGGCCATTCCTTACCAATTCAATCATTTTCCGAAGCTGAACTATTATGGATCAGATTTATCATCCGCTCCAAACCTTTCAATGAATAGTAAAAAAGCATTATTACACGAAAAAAATTACGTAATATCAAAACATAGCGTTTAAAAACTTTTAACAATTTATTATAAAATAATGAAAAGTCATAGCACTCTCTAATTACGTGCAAAGTATTCGTATGAGCGTGCAGTATTTATGAGAATTTTTTTTCTTTCAATTCTGATAATTTGGTGCAAGTGTGTGTAAAAGCTGCTTTCTCGCACACTTTTACAACACTGAAGACATGAAGGAGGGAATTTTTACGCACTTGATGCAAAAAATAGTATGCGACACTTGTTAAAAATAGTGCACAGCCCACGTGCGACAGATTTCCTGTCCCTCGTCGAGGAGTCCCCTTTTTCGCACTAGTGTCATAAAGTGCTATTTTGTTTTCACTTTATCAGCCATAAGTCGGTAAATATATTGAGAAAAAATCTGAAAAAAATTGTGAGGACTCCGGGGACTCTGATGAATGCTGAGAAAACAAAATGAATGCGATCCATGATGGTCATGGTCGGAGGCTGGACGAATGGGTGCGAAATGTCCTGTATGTCCTGTGTACAAACGGAGAAGGAGTCGAGTGTTTTTAAAACGGTCATTATTCTGTACACAGCAGCATCTAAGGGAGGGTCTGACAGGCTGGCCTTCAGGCGTTTCAATACCCCGACATGATGGTGTATGCCTTCCACCATCAACCTCCGAGGAAAGTGGGCTCCAAGGCTTTTCCCTCTAATTTTTTTTTCTTCTCGTAGAGCCACCGCAGCGAACATGTTCGAGTTCTCGTTTATCGTTTACAGTCGTTCTTTTCTCTTTGCTTTCTTTTACATGTAATGCGCTGTTGCTTGTGCATGATGCTCTTTGTCGGTAACCACCTATATTCTCATTCAGCTCGAAGCGTGCAACCGAGTAATTGCTCACATTGTAGGCTATTGTGGTATTGTAGAAACAGCGGATAGGATAATGCACCGTGTATTTTCTATTATGCTGTGTGGTGAGATGAGGTACCGCGTGGTACTAAATATGTGCCATTAAACACAGCCATGATCAACTTGTAAAAAAAAAAAAACTAAACGCTACTAAGACAAACAATACAGAAACTGACATTTTTCTGGATTTTTGAATTCTGCGAATTCATATCTCGAAAAAAATACTCCGAAAAAAAAAATAATTAAACAGTGCAAATTGTACGTCGGAAAGCAAGTTGAGAGCAAGGTGAGAACAAGGTGAAAGCTAAGTGAGAACGAGGTGAGAACAAAATGAAAACAAGGTGAGAGCAAGGTGAGTGAAAATTAAAAAAAAAAAAAAAGTGCAAATCTGTTGGATGCGGAAACTGATTCCGCAGTTTCCCGAGGAAATTTCGCTGAAGAAATTTTCGAGGTAGCAGTATTTTGCTCATCGTTGCTACTTCACACGAACATAAAAGACGTTCGCTAATTAACCGCGTCTACATGCCCGTAATATGCATCGCCCGTGCTACTGCGGTATGCAGATGCAGTGCTGAACTCGCGAATATAGTACGTTCATTACGTCCAACTGCCCACCCAACGTCTACCGGAAGAACATCCATACAATGCGAGCTTTTAGTCAAATAATTTTCATCGCCAGCAGCGAAAGCCACTTTTCATGTTCCGACATATAATTACCCTCGAGCAATTTGCGTTAATACTTTTCGCGGAATGCATCGAACCTGAAGTGCAGTGAGTGCGGAATTTTTTCATTTTTTTTTTTTTTCTTTTTCATCTCCATTTGATCGATGAACCCTCATCACACATTCTGCTCAGAGAAATCCACCGGATATCGAAAATCTAGAAATGTTTAGCAATTTAGTTATGCCAAATTGTATTCAATTGTTTATTCCGATGTTTCAAAAAAGCAATTCTCGAAAAATCATTTTTTTTAAATTCATTGTACGTTTTTTAATATTGATTTAAAAAAAATGACACACTCGATCCTTAATTTGCACTTCGTATAATATTCAAAGTTTAAAAAAAAATGTTTAATCGTCGTATGAAGTTTCACGGTGAGATATAAAATAGTGCCAAGGCGATACGAGAAAATGCTTCTGTCGCTAGGTACATAATAATATAATCCAGAAAAGTATAAAGCTAAGTTTGGGATCACTCAACTGTACAGCGGATATGACAGTAAAAACTTTTGAAAAGGAAGGGCGCGAAGGGCTCCTGATAGTAAATTATTTAAGGGGAGTTGAGGCAGAAACCGTGGTCGCTTAACGCAAACTTCATCAAGTAACTCATCCAGAGGGCAACTTCTCACCGTCCGCTAAACGAGTTTTCAGTTTAAATCAGATCTACTGTATGAGGTTTCTTATACATGAACCGCTCTAGTTTTTACTTGGATATATTAATCCGCATCGCTGCTGTAATTTGCTATGCAATTATACTCCGAAAAAATTTGTAGCAGTATAAAATGGCAGCTATTAATTTTTAGTCCATAAAAATAATAATTGTGTCATAAATGCAGCTAATGGTAATTGATTTTTGAATTGGCCAAAATCGAAAAACCAGGAAAAAGGCATAAGAACAAATTTCTCGCACACTTAAAATTTTTTTTTTCGTGTAAAACACACAGAAAAATAAATTTTGCGATATTGCAATGAAAAAAAAAAAGGATCCGGAAAAGATTGTATTCTATGTTTTTCCATCGTGACGGATGACATAATTTTCTTGTTATCCCGGCTTAGCGAAAAGAAATTCATTCTGTTTTTCTCATTAATTTAAAAAGATTTTCCTTTCCTCGTATCACATCCTTTTTGGTTTTATCGTACGTTTGAACACACAGTACGATGCCATTATCAATGGAACTCATAATTAAATTCCTGAAAGGTTCTAGATTCCAGGAATCTGACAAAAATTTTCTGCAAAGCGTACTTTTAATTCGTTACGCAATGAATTGAATAATAAAAAGGGTGTTCAAGGGGCTAATAAGAAAAAGCACTTTGTCAATGTTCAATATTTGAAACACATAGAAACCAATCAATTTTTTTTTTTTTTTTTCACTTTACTTCGGTTTATTTTCCAAGCAGAGTTATTTTCGGCACTTCACCTATATTTAAATCATCTATGGGCTCGGCTATCAATCTCCACGTCTCGTGAGGGCGGATGAGCAATATCATTCCTGTTTCACGGTGGAATGGTTCGTAGGAAAGAAATCGATGAACCTTTGCCTCCTAACCGATTACGGTGATCTCACGAATCCCCATGAGGCCTGTGTGTAACTTTACCCCAACCCAAAAAAATAAAAAATAACACCATCTGTAAGAAAAAACTTGAGATAAGTAAATTTACGTCAACGCAAAAAAAACACACGCACACATTGCATATAAAACTTGGGGTGTATTTTGTATTTGCATTTATTATTCTTAAAAATGAATTCTTGCGCCAAATTTGAGCTCGATAGTAAAAATGATTGCCCAGTTATCGGCATTTGAATTTTCAAATTTCCTGCAGACACAGCAAAAAATGAAAACCATTAAAAAAAAATTCTGATAAACTGAAAATTCGATGCCATGATTGGATGAACCTGTTAAAATGTGGTGAAAATAAATGGGTTGTACTGAGAGAGTCTTCAAGGGTCTCGGCATTTTGCCTGGACGTAAATAATGTGCACCTGTCTCGAAACGGTGCCGCGTCTCTTGATAAGTGTAATGCGAATCAACCCTCACGATTACTGCATACATCTCAATTTGATGATCGGATAAAACGAGGTCGGAACGAATCACCGCGGGCGGTATATATTTTTGCAATTTTCCTAATGCCTCGTCCGGGTGACCCTGACTCATCGACCCGCATGCGGTCCGCCCAACGTAATAAACTATAGTGCACCCATGGTCAAGCCATTGATCTATTGCTCCCGCCCTCAATGAAAACTGCTGACACGATTGAGATTTTTCTCTTCACAAGGACAAAAGTTGATCAGAGATGGTATTACGTGAATCACAATTTTCGATAATTAAATTTCCATGACCGATTTTTTTTTTTTTATTGCTAGTAACTTGAAGTTGTTGATCAATCAGCTGGTTAATTATCCCAGTCAGTTGGTTGATTTTCCCAATCAGTTGGTCAACCTGCCAATCATAGAATTATTTAATTGTCCATCTGATCAAAATGATGAAAGTATCCAATTATCTCGGCAACACATCCACTTCCGGTCAACCAATCACTCGCATTCAAACAACCAATGCGCAGTATGCCCAACTGTTGTTGTTGTTGTTGTTTATTTTCGAAGAATTCTCAACGTCACATAAAAAAATTGTGTACCACTTTATTACCAGTAACGTCTGTACCAGACTTCCATTTATCAATAATATAAATCGTACGGTTGAAAGAAACGAAAGTTCTTGCCGATATCTGCATCATTGATGGGATCCCGAAGAGAGGGAGAGAAAGAGAGAGAGAGAGAGAGAGAAAGAAAGAACCATGTGGAGGTACTTGAGTTAGAATTTTAAAGAGAACACCTGCCCACGGGAGTTGCTACCACTTCGTGTTCCCATCGAATCGCTCGGTGCAGTTTCCTCTCCGCTTTTCCTTGCCTCTCTCACTTTTTTATTTCCCCACGATTTTCTTTTTTCCCCCTTTGCGTTTTCTTCTTCTACCTTGGCTACGACGCTTTCAAGACGTTTAAAATGCTTTTCCGTCGGTGTGCGCCAGCAATTTGGCTAGGGGCCTTTCGCTATCACGGAGATTCCATGACTTCGGACGACGAGCTGAGCACTGGCTCTGCCCACCGCCTTCATTATTCATAGCAACACGCTCGGAAGACAGGACAAGAGTGATAAAGAGGAACGAGACCGGGTTGTTGTTGGCTCAACTGGCGGAAACGAAGGGGTTGGAGGTGGAAGGGGGGTGGGGGGGCCCATGCCATGCTCAATAGAATACATTAACAGGGTACAAAGCTGAAAGAGAAGCCAGTGGCCGGAGCGGCAGGGAAACCCGTCAGAATATGTCCGAGGCGTCGGACCTTGTTCCCATGTCCATGTTCACCATTTCCGTTCACCATCACCCCTCTCTCTCTCTCTCCCTCTCTACAATGTTGAAGAGAGGTGGTCCACTCTCTCACGTTCGCCAACCGTCGCTTCCTCATGTACCGAGTCACATTTCAACCGCAACCATCAAGAACCAGTTTCATTTGCATTCGAAGATCGGCTTGCAGACATCACGTATTCGCACGTCTGGCTTCGTGATCACGTGACGACGCCAGTGCTCATCGAACGTGCCAATGTTCGTTTAATCAAAACACGGCAACTCTTCCGCAACATGTGCCGGATAACTAATAACCTCCGAAAACTCATCCTGACACGTTTCTCATCCATTTAGCGAAAACGCACAGCGAAATGCGATCATTGGGAATGAGCCTCACGGGCACCGCGCTGAAACAGTCATCGGGACTCAAGCATGACGTACCCCGACATGAGCGTACAACAAGTTATCGAATCACGAAGTTCAGTGAAACTTCCGGTTGCATTCCAATTTCGCGGTGCACTAGGCGTACAGCTGCTCCGACCAAAGACAATCACACCGCAATGATTACCATGTACAACCGGTTTCTCCATTGTATGTAATACTGGATTCCAGTTGTTCCATTTGCCGGGGGGTTTTCGATGTGTCTCCTACCTCAAATCTCGCCCGCTAACCAAACTCGCTTAGGGGCATATCGATGCTGCGCCGAGTTGACTACGGGAAGCTCTCTACCGGGCGACAATAGTAGCGGTACCAGCGGATGGTAACGTATAGAAGCCGATGGCACTCATACCCACGGCTCTTATGACAATGCCAACCCGAAGAATGTATAACGCGAACGCCCCTGCCGCTCACCTAGTCCGTCCACAGTCATTATTGCTGTTCCGAATCCCAGAGCGGATATACGAAATGAGGCATGACGCGGATACCGCGGGAGAAGGAGAATCAGTTGGTCGGTGTGTGGGTGTGCGAAGGAGAGAAGAGAATTGATACTGCCCGCCTGAAATGGCCTTATACGTCGTATCCCATATGCGCAGTGAAATTCATTAGCCACTAACTGGAAATTTACTGTTTGAAATTTTGATTTGGAGCTTTTGTTTCGTTCTGTTTGGGCACTTGGACCATTTTGGAAGGTCGGTACCTTCAGCAGTATTTTCCAATTCAATATTAGTACCAGTTCGGGTTGACAATGTTCCGCAATGGATAACAGCCAGCGTCGGCAACAGTCATTATTTCTGTTGCTGAAACTCTGATAAGTCACTGACTGGAAATTTTGATTTTTGTTCAATTTCGTTGGGCGCTTGTACCGTTTTAGAAGGCCGGTAATAGCGTCCATATTCCAATTCAATATTAGTACAGTTCTGGTCGTCAATGTTCTCCAATGGCTGAGAGCCAGCGTGGGCTATACAGTCGCTGCGGAAACTCATGGTAGTCCAATAACGGCAGTCGAGGCTTGACGCTGCGTTGGGCTGAAGTTTGGCATGAGGTTTGGTGCGGTGTTGGGCCCCACCGACCGGGATCACTGATTGTAGGCCAATATTGTGCCAACTGTCTCGACCTTGTTTTCCCGTCGTGAATTGAAAAAGTTTTTCGTGAACTTGGCATGCGGTGGTAGTTTGGTAGATATCGAGAACTACTGGTGAATTAGTTTTTCGAGAGTCTCTCGCCCCGCGAAGAAAGCTTTTCGCTTTGTGGAAATCTTGTTTTTCAAGGTTCTCGTGTCAATGCAACCCAAAATGGTCCAAAACATGAGAAACCTCATTCGGAATGAGAGCCCAGTTGTAAAATGATTTTATCAGGGTGATAGTGATGATACAAATGCTGCAATGACGTTTTGCTGTTTTGTTCGAGCTTTAAAGATAATGAAGTTTATGTGCAATGGACATTTTATCCAATTCACAGCATAGCTGCATTTTTGCAGGGTTCAGTATTGATGTTATCAGCTTTATACGACCCATGCTGGATGATAACGCTTGGGCACCGAGTGAGTTGCCTGATGCGAACCCAGAAGAATCGTTAACCCGGCGTTTACGAGTGTCCTCAAGTTCGCGACACTTTCATGCTCCAGCTTTATCTGATTCAGAGGACTTTCCAGCGAACCTTAGTTTCTCCAGACAGAGAGTGGCGAGCACTTGGTGAGCCACCGAATGTAAACGATAAATTGTCGGAAATGGATCATGCTGGGCGTTAAAGTTTCAATGCTCCAGTGGTTACGTTTTATTGTTACACGTCGAAAAAGCGTGACGCTGCTTTGAGCAAGTATCTCGTAGCTTCGAGTGCAGTGATATATTGAGGATTCCGGCCAAATCTACTCGACAGTGATCCTTAAACATATATTCCAAGGTGTCCTTTAGCCTGACCCTCGCAGTCGAGGGTCGAGATTGAAAAGTCCAAGATGGAGTCTGGAAAGCCTCAAATTGAGTCTGGATGATCCCAAATAAAATCTGGTCACTTCATGGGATGGAGTCTGAATATTTTAGCATGGAATCTGGGCAGTCCAAGGTGGAATCTTCGTGATAGAGTCCGGGGAAACCATGAAATTGAATCTGCGGAGTTCAGGATGGAGTCTGGGGAACGGTGAATGGAGTCTGAATGGTTCTGGTTGGAATATTGATCGTCCAGAATGGAGTCTTGATAACCTAAGATGGAGTCTTGCTTCCGTATTGCTTTAAGACAGTGTCGAGGATGGAACATTGTGGAGCAGAATGTCCTCACACCATTCTAACCTCAGTTTCCCATTGGACGATGATAGTTAATCGATATCTCGGCCAGGATTATACGAGCGACTTGTAAGCTGTACCCGGTTCGATATCGCTTCATTCGCGCATAGCTGACACATGATTACCCTATAAATTTCAATGCCCGATTCCAGACACTCCGCTCAAAACTTTATAGGCATACTCTTACCCAGTCCAAAATGCTGCCGCGTTCTTCGCGAGGTATTTATTTCGGAATTCGATTAAATGCTCTCGTGCCTTCGAGAATTTGGTATTCGGTCTCAGCGAACCCATGGGAAGCTGGGTTATACCGAAAGTGAACCATTGTAACCATGAAATGTCCTTGAAAATGATTTCCGTCGCCTCAATCATTTTATATCGATATAAATATGATTTTTTAATGCCTAACTTCAGCCTCGTTTTTCTTTCTTCAGCAACATGGAATTTTATAGGTTACATTTTTTTCCTTTAATGTCTTGAAGACGATTTTCCTAAAACCCACGACTGTCCATTGGTTCAAAAAAATAGGGATCAGCTTAAGGGCACCAAATTTTGTTGAAGGTAATTTTTTGCATTTCAAAGATTGTTTGAAGGAATTAATTCTTCAGGGTTTGAGAGAATTGAAAATGTTCCATTTTCAGGGTTAATGAGTATGCCGGTTTCCTTAAGCCTTAAAGCACACGATATTGAACTTTTACTGCACGTGATACTTGCATACGCGCGGACCGGATTAATCGACAGCCCCTGCGGATATGAAGACCAGGTGATTGTTAATTAGTCATGGTCCCAGGAGATCGTTGGCTATACGTATTTTAGTTGGGTAGACTGGGCTCCTATCTTAAGGGACAGCCGGTTATAATTAGAGGGAACCACCGGATACTCATTGTCATTGGTGTCAGGCCCCTCGGGTGTCCGAAATATTAATGATAGTCCGTGAGCACGTCCAACTTCCTCGTTACTTAAAAACGCCACCGGAGACACGAAGACATTAGACTTGCATACATTTTCGCTTCAATTGAGTTAACCACTTCGGCGTCGTTTTGTTTCAAGCCACTCGTGTAAGAATAAATCTCTGGCTTTGATGAAGAGTTTATCACTGTATTGGAAAACTTGGTGGAAGATTAATTGGTTAGATCGATGAGGTACTTGACTGTGATAGCCAATAAATGTTGAGTTCGGTTTACCTAGTATTTGATTTTGATAACCAATAAATTGACACGAGTGTGTCAAGTATTAGATTGCCTTGGTTGGATTAGCCAAGTATTGGGTTGCCTATAAAAGGACTTGGTTGGACTAATTATTTAATCATTATATATAATATATATTATTATAAATTTATTAAGTTGCCTAGGAAATGACTTGGTTGGACTTCCAACTATTAGGTTGCCCAGAAAATGCCTTGCTTGGACTAACCAAGTAACAGATTGTCTACAAAATCACTCGTTTGCTCTACTAAAAAATTGACAAGGACATCCTGTAACAAGATAACCCCCCTAATGTCATTAATCACTAATCACTACCACCATTAATTCGCTGCAGCGAAACTGTTCTCTATTCATGAGATTTAACTTTAAAATTAAATTTCCGATTCGCATCGGTGCACCGAAACTAAAATAAACCATCAAAACCGGCGCAATTGCACAATCGTATAATGGTATTTATTTTTCGTGTGCATTTCACGAAAATATCGCTTGTTGGTGGTTATAAATCCGTGTGTTATTATTACGAATTATAATTTTGGCTCATTAGTATGCATTTTTGTTCACATCCGAAATTAACTACGTGCCCCTGTTTTAGGCTTCATTCAATTGTTTATTTTTATATAAATCCACCCCCCCTTCCCCATTATTTTTTTTACGTATTTACGAATGGAACGTAAAGCAAACACACGGAAATAAAACGTCGGTGCGAAATGCAAGTGAATGCGAGGATAGCTCACGTACCTATTCATACTTGCACTGAACTGAGCTTCGGTGTTGTACTGCAGTCACTGGTTAGCGGGCGTTATTTATGTTTCACTCCCGACACCATAACAACCGCGTATATATTCATGGTTATGCAGGGATGAGTTTACAGCTACCTGGTCAACGGGTATCCCAACACATCCGGTTATGCCCCGCAGACACTGGAAGGTGTTCGAGGGCACAGTAAACGAGGTAGATGACAATGTAGATGGTTGCATGCGTGAGTTCATTGCCATAATTGTAGTTACTGCGACGATGGTCATATGGTACCCGTAAAACTAAAGCGACTATTTCCACCGCTTTCAAATCCACCATGAAAAAAAAAAAAACAAAAAAATTATAACCATGTGCGAATATCCTATGTTAAAACTGGCGATCAAAAAGATTGCCGCTGCAGAATTTGCGACGACATTTGCAATGGTATTTGCATTTTTACAGTCAGAAACATTGCAGAAGTACAATCGACTATAAAAGTATTTTTTATTTTAGTTATGGTGAATATGAAAATAGTAACTGTTCGGTAGATAAAACATTTAATTTTTTTTTGTGACTGTGAATTTTAAATTATTGACTCTTATCGTGCCTTGCGTTTTTTGGATTTTTTTTTTCTCTTTTGAGAGAATCAGAAAAAAATGTTGAGGACAAAAAGTGTGAGATGAATTTCGAGGACATAATTTCGTATCCGTATATCGAAAAATGTTAATTCTTTCGTCAGTTTTGAGTTCTCCCGAGACTCCAATTAACCTTGTGAAATGCCCTTAATTTTTTAGCCCCTGTGACAAGCAATATTCTCGGTCGCTTTTACGTAGTCTAGTCCCAATAGGATGTAAAGTTTCTCAAAAGGCGTTAGGGATGCTGGAACGAGGTCAGCCGACCTCAGGATTACACTTGGATTCCCTCGTTCTCCCTAGTTGTCTCCGACACTTACTCCTGATCTCCGTACTCTTCAAGTGCTGTACCGAGAAAGTGAAGTAGCACAGGAGAGACGGAAAGTTTTCTTTTCCCGAAGTCCTTGTCACGTTTTCGTAATTTCGAAGATGAAACGCGAGATTCTTGATGCGGACAAAAGATAAGCAAAAAGAAAAGAGCTGGAATGCAAAGTGAACTAGGGGTTGAGGAATGCTGAGGACCGATGATCAAGGATACATGGAACATTCTCTGTCAAATCCGCCATTTTTGGTTTCTGCCATCTCTGATCTGCCCCATAATTGGTGATATCAAAGTACCACCAAAAGACACTTTATGTAATTTTTTTCCAATTTTTTCATCGTTTTTTTCAATAATAAAACCATTTTTATTGCTGCTAGTGGAGTAACCCGTTATTGGTCAGACACGATAAATTGCTGCTTTTCGGGAGATATAATAAATTATGTTGACTCTCGGTGACATACCTCGTTAAATGCGTAGCAATTAAAATTGTGAATAATTAACCGAATCAATAGCAACAATATTGAAAATCACCGACCAGATGCGAGAGATTTTCGTTTTTAATATCTCGGAAATATTTTTTTTGTTGCATGGGTAAAAAAATGAGTAGCCATAATTTTTTTTATTGATACACTGATAGCCTAATTTCAATATCGCTACTTTCATTTTATTCGCCTCCGTTGCAGGAATAAAAGTTATTGCCATTTCGTCTGACCTCTTCAGGATATAGGAACTAACTACTCTCTGTGGGCTCTTGAAATGCTCCATGTTCTTCATCGGTTACTTTCCTGAATTCCCCGTAGCTTTTACCGCATCCGTATCTCTCCGTTCCTCCATTTCTTAGTGTTCAGCCTTTTCTTCCACTCGACATTTTCCTTCGACCTCTCTTCCATTCTCTCATCTATTTTTTCCACTCGTTTTACTTTCTCTCTGGGCTCTTTATTCTTCGATAACGAGGCCGTAACCAGGCATGCCCGCCGAGCAACAATTGTGCGCGAGGGTGTCAAGTATATCCTGTATCACGACTTTTTAGATCACGTTCTACATTCATATGGGTCATTCCACGTGAAATTCACAAATTACGACCCTCACCCTCTCCAATTTCGATAATCCGTTACAATTACATTGTCCCCGATCCCAAAAGGTCTGGTGATTTTTTTCCGATTTTTTCACCGCCATTTTGTATTTTTTCCCGAGGCCCAAAAATTCGATTTCGAAAAGGCCATTTTTTTAAACTCAAAAAATTCACAATAAAAATTCTTCCAAAATTTTTTTTCGTAAATCAGTAAACATAAAATGAGCTACGACATCGAGAAAAGTGGTTTAGCAAAAAAATCCATGGAATCCATGGAAAATCGGGCAGAAATTTCGCAGAGGTGTGAAACAGAAAGGCATTTTAATTTGTGGTCAACAAAAAAAAAATTAATTAAAAAATTAATTAAAAAAACGGAAAAATAAGACGATTTTAAAAACACTATTTCTCGAAAGTTTAGCCATAACGTGGCATTTGAAAGTTCGCAAAGCCCTTCGATGATCCAGGGAAACAGAAGTACACTTACGCCCACAGCATTTTCCCTGTTGCTTAGTTGCCTGACTGAAGGGCCCATCCGGTTTTACAGCGTATTCTCTTGACACAGTATGTACGTCAATCGTTAAAGAAGGATTAAAGGTTTAGTGTAGTCGTTATTGCGAGATAGTGCCGAACCCACGACCCCAACGCCACTGATATCTCTCCAGTTTCCAGTGGGATGATTGGCCAGCTCTCCAACTGCGATTTGTCTCTCGCATTTATACCTATACACGTTACCCCAATGCGTTCTTTGTTGTTGTTATATTTTTTTTTTGTTATTTCTACCTCCTGCATTCGACATTGCTGCAGTTAAATTCTGTTTTTGTGACCTATCACTTTTTTCTGTTTTTAAAAAAAGCTTCACGTTTCGATAGGCTTCTGGCGAAGACCAACCCTCCCGTTTTATGGTTTGATTTTTTTTTTCTTTTTTTTTACGAACTCGGAGCTTTCGAACGCTTGGTACAGGATCGAATCTGGCAGCTGCGATGGAACAGACGACGCGGCTTTAATGTCCATGATTCATATTTTTCAGACTCTCGCATTAAACCGCTCTTATGAATAATAACAATACTGGGCCCCGTGGATTTATTTATCGTATGCATTTTTATACATGAGGCTTTTTTTAGTTTTTTTTTTATTGTATTCGTATTCATGGATTAGTTCCGCAGGACCTTTGGTCGATGTCCTGCGGAGAAATTATATGTGTAGAATGAAGTTTAGTTAGTCCAGTTTAGTTAACCCAGTTTGATTAGTCGAGACTAGTCAATCCAGTCTGGTTAGTCCATGATTCCTGTGAATTAAGCTGTGAGCCCATGGTCACTGACATGGTCACCACTTCGTGACGTCATAACCACTTAGTGGACAATTAGTCGAGGAATTAAAAATGCTAATCCAGATCCATGTAAAATAGTGTCCACGCCCTGCAAAAAAAAATATCTGCACAGATATATTTCAAGACCAACTCGTAACGGGGTTCATCCCTATGCATAAAGCAGGGAAACAGGACGGCTCGCAATATCGTTAATTAAAATTATTATCCCTGGTAGGTTTGGTTGCGGTGGTGGTGGTGGTGCAACGGAGACCCGAGTAACACGTGGTCGGGATGCTTAACTGGCCGAGCGTGACTTGCGTCCCACGGTAAGCCCAGGAATGGTACGCCGGTCTCCACATAGCGAATTCTGGTTAAATCCCACCTCTTCAGACGCTACCGGACTGACCAGTGACCACCTACTGGTCAGCCAGTAGGTGGTCACTTGCCGCTTCGATGCACCCGATAGGAAATCCAATATAAAATGGAATATCTCGGCAGAGCTTTGCGAAAAGCTCGAGATTGCAGCACACTCAATATCATCCACAATAACAATAATCATATAAAAGAAAAAAAAGGGCACATCATAAAAAGGGCCAACATTGCGTTCATTGAATTTCACATCAGTACGCGAATAAATTCTCCGTAGAGGGAAAGCTCATGAATGATTAAACTCGAAAATAATTAATCTGGTTCTGGAGGCTACCACTGTGCGTGTTTACCCAGAATGGGAAATTTTGGTCGAGCGCTCGAACCCTGGTCACGTGATTTCGCGTGAAAATTTATTTATATGTATTCCGGCAGGGTCAGCTGAAAAAATTAATTTTTTTTTTTTTGACACGATAAACATGCAAATTCAATGTTTATGTGTCACCGAAATGCGAGCAGTTTCGTAATTTTCCAGCTAAATTGAAACCGACCGTATCAATACAGGGTTTACGCTCTCGGTCTATGTTATCGATTGTTAAAACCGCATTAAACAGGATTTAATACGCTTTAATTTGCGATCAATTTTTGGAATATCTTGATAGGGTTAATATTGCGTTATACGACACGAATAAACTCACCCGAATTCAAGCCGATAAACCATTTTTCGGTGGTTTGGGTCGAGTCACTCCCCCGGTAAATCGATATGATGGTAGGTAGAAAAAAAAGCATAATTAGTTATTTTCTGTTCAATATTTTGTGTTCGATATCAGTTCGCTCACACATTTTTTATCATTTTGAATACTAATTAAATAGAATCCACTTTAACCTCAGGAAAATTGTCGATTTATTCTATATTGATACCTGGGAAAAAAAAATTTATTTTGGTCTTGCCATTCTTGGTGTTGCCGAAAGAAAGTAGCACTTTTTCTGATACGAATATCTCAGCGTGGAGCACGACTAAAAATGATGAAAAAATTCTCCAAATTGAAAGTAGCTTTGAAGACGCATCCTCGGTCCTCGGAGCTAATTAAACGAAATCCACATTTACACCCTGAGTGTATTCGTTGGGTTAGTGAAAAATAGGAAGCACCTTAAGCTTTCGCGATAAAGATACAGGGGAGGGAAAAAAAAAAAGATATATGAAGGAATGCGATACGGCAGGACGGCAGAAAAGTCGGATGCAGGTTAGCGTGAGCGAATTCTGTAGACCGAGAGAAAAAAAATCACGAAGTGGAGAGTAAAAGAGAACCAGGAGACCAGGCACCGGGGTTTCGAGCTCCCGGTGCGATTAGCATGGAAAGCGGGTCGAGGCTGGAGTGGAAGAGAGATAGCGGGGGTGTTACCGTGGTGATGCAGGAGAAAGTTCCCGAGGATACTGATGGCCGGGTGCGGGGGTGACGGGGAGGGGGGTGGTAATAAATTATTTTTCCGCTGCCGTTGGTTTTACTCGTTCTGAATGGTATATATGGTTTTTCCCGTCGTTGCAAAGGTGTTGGAACGTGGCAGCACCGAGATCTAAGGTAAAACGCGTTATCCGCAAAAAAAAAAAGACATTAAGTAACATATAGAAGCACACGAGACAAAGTGAAACAGTAATTTGGGCATTTTTTTTTACTCAGAATGTGCACTATTACATACAAGCACTAAGAACTACCGAAAAAAGTTAAATACACACTCCACATATACTCAGTCACTCCGTGACTTTAGTCACTCTGGTGTTTCCATAATATGGCGATTTTAATTACACCGTGAATTTAGTAACCCTGTTATTGTAATTACAACGTAAATTTAGCCACTCAGTGACTCTAGCCAATCCGTGACTTTATCCGATTGACTAAAGTGCCGTCTTGTGGATGGCGGGCGCTGAATCTTTTCGTAATATAGGAGGTTATGTCGCGGTATATATTCACGTTCTTATTTCAAGTTTTTGCACGTCATTGCCAATCCTCCAACGTCGCCAAGCGCGGCACGTGCTGCTGTACTTTTTATTTTATTTTTCTTCCCTGTCGCGCCACAACATCCCGCTTGTTACCCCGAACTAAGCTAGCGCAGTAGATACAGCTGTAAGGGATAAGACAGTAATTGGGTTTTAACCAGTTCTCTACACAATGTTTCCGGATTCTCGTTGAATCCAGTTCTGCACTTCCGCTTACTGTACCTCCAACCAAACCACCCTTTGGTGTATAGTGCGGTTACCTCAGACGCGGTTTCCACTTCGTCTGCCCAAATAGATTAATGGTATACGGGTAGCGAAGCATGGGCCGAGCGGGTGAACACTTACGCTTGAATATGCAGTGCACCGAAATCTCTATCTGAAGTATCCCTTTGTCCGCGAGCCAGGAATTTATCATTCTTTTAACTTCATTTAACGTCGCATTAAGTTACCGGCTAACCGCAATGACCATTGCGGCTTTTCAGTCATAAATTCTTTATACGAAAACATATTTACCGAGCTTTCCAACGTTAAAAACGGACTTGCCACATGGAAAGTCGAAATATCGAAACGCGAAGCCAACTTCCAAGCGTTCTGATTGGTCGCCCGTGAGCTTGACGCGAAGCCAACTTCAGACTGTCAACGCCGCGCGCGCAGTCACCAATGGCGCGAGATTTGAATCGTGTTTTACGCGGTTATGGATTAGAATACATTTTTCTTAACGTAAAAAAGAAATTTTGAAGGGGGCATGCTTAAGTACAGTTAAGTTACGTTTTTTTAACGTCGGAAATTGATTTTAATTCTTATGGACCGAAAATATTGTACGTAATAAATAAAAATGTATTCACATCCTGAGCGTTAGAATTAAGGTTGACGGGGATGTTTTTATCGAAAATAAAATCCCCATCAAGCGAAGCTTCTTACTCAAGCCTGATTGCTTGGTGTGGTTAGATCCAATCTCAGGACTTATTGCCTCAGTACAAGTACGGTGCGATAATAGACTCCATAGTCCACGAAGAAACCGCGTTTGTTGCCAGCGAACTTTCCGGACTTTGACACTTTCCAAGTTAACAAGGGTGCTGTCCACAAACTTCGCTTGGATTCGTCGATATATTGATTTTGGATAGTCCACCACCTGAGTTCTTACTTTTAAAAAGTTTCGAGCTTTATCGCGAGCCCTTGTTTCCGTGTCAAATTGTTGTCCTCGTTTCTTAAGGGACTTACAACAAACGTCCCTTTGGTGCACCTCTCCCGTGGTCGGGAGAGCAAACTTTTTTCAACAACCCTGAAGCCATCCGTACTTTCGGTTCGCCGTCATATTTCCCCCAAGTGTCGTATTTTTCAAACAACGTATCCACAAAATGGCGTCCGAAGAAACTCAACTCACAATCCATCGGCGAAGAAAATATTTTTCAAAGACAATTGTATTTTGAAAAACTGATCTAGGCCAAATTCAATAAAAAAAAAAAAATGTTTTTTCCATTTATAGGACTAATCGGATAGGTTAAAAAAATGTCACAGCGTTGCTGAAGAATGCCTCGAATCAGGAAAAATAAAATTAATTTAAAAATCAAATAAAGATACTTTTTTTCGTACTTGAAGGATAAAAAAAAATTCCATTTTTTCCTAGCATCTGAAAATCAATATTCCAGATTCCAATTCCAGATCCGATTTCCAGGATATTTTGGAAATATTATATTATTTCGTTCTTCGTAATCCAGGAAAAATATCGTCGGTTCTCTTCAAGTATTCCCTGAATGTCCGGCTAATATCGCAACTCGGTAAAAGCCCATGAAGAATGAATCTCAAGATGAATGAGAGGGATAAGACGTCGGTGACGAAGTGAGAGCACGCGGTCATGGGTCATGTACTGTTAAGTATCGCTGGCGAGTCTTTTCCAACCGACCAACCAAAGAAGAGTCTCTGGGGTACTATCGGGGTCGTGGTACAACCATTACTTACAATTAACCCTGTGGCCCGAGTTCTTCCGAACTAGGCTAGTGCTCTTTATTCACTAGGTGTAAGTGACTTTCGAAATCAATACGGACATAAACTTGGAGCAAAACCGGAAGCTCGTGCTTTAGCCCTTTAGCTACTGAAAAATGGTTTTAGTCGTAGTCACTAGCAAGAAAAGCCAAAGTAATGGCGAACAGTGGGTTAAGCTCAACCTTCCAATACCTAAATATTGAATAATGATGGTCTCAAATTGTGATTTACAAAAGCGTTATTTATTAAAGCGACGGATGAATAACTTATCATTTTCCTATTATTATTATTATTTTTATTTTTTTATTTTTTATTATTAATATTATTCGAACTCGAAATCTTTATTAGCATTCATCGAATCGATTCTATAGCCAGGCGAATATTGTTTCAATTCTGCCTGCCTGCTTCTTTTATTATGGAAATTGTTATTGTTATTATATCGGATATTGTTAAATTTCAACTGTGGGTTTCCGGTGTTGGGTAGAAAATAATCAGTGACTATTTATGCCGCTTGGTTCAGCGAGCTGTGGGAATCTGTATCTGATTGATCGTTCTGTTCATCCGCAAATGCCGAATTTCTTCATTAACGCTAATATTAAACAAAGCCAATATTATTAGCAAATTTGGATATCGTATGTACAGTCGACATTCGATATGCGGTGTAACTCAACAAATTGACAATTTATTTTTAAATAAACAAGTCATCGAATAAATTGATTAATTAAATAAATAAAATATCATGAAGCGAAAATTTTCCATCGCATTTTCACACGTTGTGAAATGAAAAAAAAAAAAAAAAATTAACTCGTGCGATTTCAACACTTGGCTCGCGTAGAAAAGTGCGGAGAGCGAACTTTTTTACAAACTCGGTTTCCACAATTTTTTAATACCATAGCCCAAAGCGTTTACGCCCACAAAGAAAAATATTGTAGCTGACTTTTCTGGGGCAATGTTCCGATTTTCATATTACCTTTTGCCTTTCCGGTCACGGAGTTCCCTTTAAACATATAAGCAGGTTTATGAATAATAATAATAATAAGAATAATAACGAACAATATATATTTTCTAAAAATTAGATTGATTTTTTTTTGTCAGTGGTGCTTGATTTTTTTTTTTTTTTTTTTTTTTTTCAGGCTTCTATGTACCGACAAAACTTACCTACCTTAAAGTGACCACAAATGGTCCGTCTGTCCTGGGTCATCCTTTTGTATGGACATTTTTTTATTTTTTATACTGTTTCAACAGTGTTCTTTGTATGGACCACACTATCTACTTACCAAGCTCCTCTAAAAGCTTGTTTACACGTTTCAGCAGTTACGTCCCACCGTCGAAAAGCTTTCTATGAGCTTTCGGTTCCTCCCTCACTCTCGGGATTTCCCAAACTTCCAGACACTCAGACAGGAGAGACTCGAGAATTTGAGGAAGTATACAATACCATAAAACCCACGGACCACGAACCGTCAACTGCAACGATTTTCACGGTGCTTGCATCTCTCATATTTCATAACTCTTAACCCAGTTCTGAAATCTCGTCTGCAGAACATATTCCTTTTTCGTGAAATAGAGACACGTTGGGAAACGGGTTGACTTCGCAAATGCATATTTCTATTTTTATTGTGGAAACATGGTTGTGTACCATCGTCGTTCATGGTTCTTCAGAAGTAGTTTCACTTTGTTTCAATGAGTCACTGAAATCAAACAATTTCTATTCCAGCTGACAACTCTCTGCACTCAATTTGCTATAAACAAACAGAGCTGAAGTTGGAAATTGAAATGAAGTGTCCTATCCATGAAATGGACGATAAACTTTGCGGTAAATTAAAAATGGACATCAGGATGTCGATTGGATTGGGACATCCAATCCAATCGAATACAATCCAGAAGAATCCAAAAAGGACATCCACCTCGACATCCCCATAAATGCTCTCCAAAATCCATCCACAACAACACATATTTTTCACATAACCCAACGTTATTTTCACAAATCACAATCCGCTGCTTGTTCGAATCCGACCAGATTTACTTCACCGGCGGAAAATTCGAAGGTCACGTGATGCAATATCACTCGAAGGAATTTAAAAAAAAATCAGGACATGTTCCGTATGATAAGATGTGGCGAGCATCGGGATGTAGTAACGCGAGATGGAAGGTACACCGTTAGTATAATGCATGCGGTATAGGAAAAGGGAATAGGCAATGGGGCACCCGGTATATGAGCCCGGTGTGCTAAAGCTCTCTCCCGATAGTCCGCAATGCGGATCTTCCATCCTCCAATTCGAACGTGCACACGCGGGTGTTCGCGAAGGACTCGAGGAAAAAAAAACACACACACACACACAGAAAAAAAAAAAAAAAGTTGGGAACTCTCTCCTCTCTCTCTCTCTTCTGGGTTGAAAATGGGTCTCGAGGACGTTGCCTCATTGTGGCCATCACTCTGGCTTTTCGGGTTGGCTTCTATTTCCCGCTACCCTTACCGCCCTCTACGATAGTTATATTTTCCTCGCTTCCACCCTGTCTCTCGTCTTCACTTGGCCTCTTCCACTCCGCCCATCCAACTCACCACCCACAACTGCTTCTGTGTGTACCCGATGCTTGCCAAAGCGTGAGGCTATATTTTGAGAGCAAAGAGGACGAGAACGCGATTACAAGCTTCGACCTGTGACCCAATAACCCCCTTACTAGACCAATATGCCCTGTCCAAAAGCCACAGAGCACTGGAAACTCCTCAGGATCCACCGGCGGTCCGTTTAATCAATGGATTCATGATTCGTTTGCTTCCTCGATTGTCACGCGGACCATATTTCATGAAAAAAAAAACACAATCATATTCTGCGCTGGGCAATATATATTTTTTCATCAATATTCATGAATTCATTGGTTTTCTGTTGCAGGTGAGTCCGGATGAAAAAATACTGGGTTACGAATGGGGAAATGTTACCGGAGGTCGGTAAGATATGGAATACAATTTTTTTTTGCGAGGGCAAAAAAATAGGATTTTTTGTTACAGGATTCTCGTGAATTGCCATGAATTTCCCATGTGCAATTTTTAGGCTATCCGCGAGAAGTTCGTTGACAAAAGTGTGTAAAGTATTTTTCAATCGACAAATTGAAAGTACACAAAGGGATGATTTATTTTTGTGCTCTCTTTGTTTGCCAGGTAAATGTTTATTGGAGATTTTATTATTTATATTCCATGAGGAATTCGTGGTTATTAGTGTTTGACGACGGGCTTTATTTTGAGGTTATTAAACGTGACTCAATTTGCGGGCGGTCGGACACGTGCATCTTGATTTCTGCGCGAGGGAATATCAAAACACGATCTGTATATTCGTCGCGGGTTGTGATGCACGCCACGTGTTCAAACCACCGTTCGCATCTCTGCAACAAAGCGCCAGGAACAGTTTTGTCCTGTTTTTTTTTTTTTTTTTTTTCTTGTTATCTTCCGGGGAGCATTCGCATCATCTAGACAATTGTTTTCCGCGTAAACCGAAACAATACGCGCCCCAATTATTTTCCGCGAAACATCGCCGAGCACGCTCGGATTGCACCATTAAACGGATAGCTTTTTCAAAAGTGTATATTTTCCTAACACAAATACATTTGGATTCGCAAAAAATACGAATGATAAAAATAATTGCTACGAACGCGCGTCGCGTGATTAAAAATTATTTCGTGTCATGAGAGGCTCTTGAGACATTTATTTAAATCTCGGTCCATGGGGGGTCCATGAAGAATTTAACTGCCTTTTTCTGATACGTACGTAAAATAGGGAAGAAAAAAAAATTCCGTACAATTATTTGTACTTATCTTTTTATTGCACACGTTTGCAGTGTTTTTTCCTCGTACAATCGCCAGTTACACTGGCTGCCACTTTTTTGCCATTTCTTATTTTATCGCATTTGCATATAGTCGAGAGAAAACGACGAAAAAAAAAAGTACCCGGCAGAGTATTTATTTTTCTTAGCTACATAAACGCCGGAAACTCGGAAAAACTGACCTCGATATGCTAATGGCGGATACCGAGACCATTTAAAGCCATTCCAGGCCTTGGAATGCATGTGCCCCCATAGAAATTGAATTTTCTTGAGCCTCATCATATTCAGTGGATTCTGACTCTTTATTGGCAAACGAGTCCAATAATTGAAATGTATATTAAGCCGATTGAATGTTCGATAGAATATTCCCAATCGATGAAACAATTATATCACGACAATAAAATCAACCAATGCCAACAGTTTCCTTGTTGTTAGTCCTGGGAATTAAAATTCGCCATAAGCCACAGAATGGGATACTTCGGTGATGGTATCGTATTGTGATTGCACTTTTATTCCTCTTCCGTTGATGCCGAAGTAATATGATGGATTTCCGACCTCCCGAAGACGTCCAAGATAACGTATAGAAGGGAAGGGTGCGAGACGAGAGACTGAAAACGGAGATCGATCGGTAAACGTGGGCTGTCACGATGCCGATATGAGTTTAATGGCTGCACCTATATCGTAGAAGCTGATCGCCTTGTTACAGCGGATATTACTTAATCCTTAGCTTCAACTACTGTTAACTCTGTCACCTTAATCACGATAATGGCTCATGAGTCCCTTAAAATTATTGGCTAAATAGATTACCCCATTTCTCAATTGATCGGCACAACCGTTTACGTTGCCAAAATCATTCCGATCATTCTTAAAATTCTAAGGCTGCTTAGAATTCTAATCAAGCAGTAAAGTTCCAAGCAACCACTTGAATCCCAGATTTGTTTCTCAGTGGAAATCCTCAGGATTCACATTTGTACCTCGTATTTGAATCGAGATTTTTTTTTTTTCGTCCCTATCCCTCGTCCTTATTTAGTCCCAATGTTATCTCGATAAACACCGGGAGAAAAGAGGCCCCTATCGCAACCTGTGGCTGGGAGAGGCTCACGACACTCGGAAGTTTCATTAGCCGGGTATTTCAGGCCACGATTGTAGAGGTTGCTGAAGAGCGTCCTCGCCACACGAGAGACACACTGCGAAATGGAAGGGCGAGAACTTACGGTTCATCCTTCTCTTCTTCATTTTCTTACTCCCCCTTCCCCCCTCCTCTCTCTCTCTCTCTCACAGCGAGAGGATAAACGCGATCTTTTCATCAGCTACTTCATTAGGTGGAACGATCCTCTCGCGAATAGTGACAATCCCATTATCCGACGAGTCGCTGGTGAACACGCAAGCCTAGGCCCGTCCTTAACGTTCAATCTTCATGGAATGCGGAGCTTCGGTACTAACGGAAGACCAAGATGTCGACGGAGACGAGCAGCTCGTCACCCAGAGAACGAAACGTGCATGTAACAATTCCGAGTGCCGCTCTCTTATCATCCCCGTCATCAACGTCCTCCGCCAAACTGCCCTTCGCTTCCGCATTCCGACCTTTTTCTACCCTCGGTAAGCCCTTCCTTTCTGACCTCCTCGCCCCCTTATCCTGTTCCCTATTTGATAGCAGACTTAAGACCAGCCCAAACACGATGCTCCTCACCCGTTTCGCTTTCCGAACCCTATTTCACTGTATCAAGGACTCGGGACCATTTCTCCCGCCAAAAAGAATGGTAACAAAAGTGTCCCCGTTCACGTATTCCCAATTCTCTTTTACAACCTCTCGTCACTGAGGATACGAGATTTTTTTTTGTGGACCAAATTACCGCGCGGTTAAATAATCGATCGTCGTCCTCGCATTTTGCTGATCAATTTATTGTTCGAGGCAAATTTGTTACCAATTGTAGCCAATTGGATTCATTGAGACTGCCCAATTGGAAGTTAGTTTTGTGGGGGAAAAAAAATCGAGACACTTGGGAAATGATGTTTTCGTTTGAATTCAGTTGAAAGATAATAGAATTTTGTTCGGTTCATCGAAGTTTATGATCCTCGATTGGTTCTCCATGCGAGCAATTAAATTCGATGGGACGTATGGGTGACGAAAATCGGCGAGGATGTGTGTCGGCAAATGAATGAATATAAATTGCCGAAACAAATCACCACGTCGAAGGGACGTTCGTGTAAAACAATAAAATTTTACCGATTCGAGCCACGGGCGATTTTGTCGCCGTTCCGTGTTCCGATTATTTAATCCACGCGTAACATGATTTCCCGTCGTGAAATAAAACGAGTGCCGCAAGCTGAGAGACTCGTGTTTATTATAGACAATAATAAATGGGATTTTGGTGAAGTTTTCAATGATGGAATGAAATGCCGTGAGTGATGAGATAGATATAAAGTTGGACCATGGGTCGGCGGTGCTTTAAGGTTCGGTTTCACGTAACATCGATCATGTCGCACTTAATAAAACTTGGAGCGTCGTATCCAATTTTAAAAATGACTCGTGACGGCGCTTCTTCTTGTGATAAAGGATAACGAGACCAGGATGCAACGAAGAAGTTGATGAAGAGCCTCGCAAACCTCGGTTTGCTTCTTCATCTTCATCGATTTTAACATTGCGAATGAATTACATCGCTCCATGTCACAGGATTAACGTCCTATTTTAACTGGATTTATTGATTGAAACGCTTTTTTCTTGTTTTTATTCAAGAACAAGGTCGTTAATGTCTATGCAGCTTTGATCTACTATTTTTCCGCATCAATTTGACCTCGCAAATGATCGACCATCCGCGTAATTCGACCCAAGCTCCCTCCAATTATTAAACGGTACCTCCTCGTAAGAGGCTCTCGTACATTTCTCTGAATTTTTCGAAGCACTCGGATAGCGAGTGTCAATTATCACGTGTTTTTACTTGAAATTGGAAATCCTTGATGTACAAATTACGCGATAATTTTAGAGTTACGAAGACGTCCTTATTTTTTTTTTGAATATCCAACATAAAAATGTGGTTTTTAAAATACAACTTGCCTTGTTCTCACTTTACTCTTACCTTGTTCTCACCTTACTCTCACTTTGTTCTCACCTCGCTCTCACCTTGACGTCAACCCGATTTTCGAACTGTTCGTGTTCTCGTCACTCCGTGCATAAAGACTCAATTCTCCAGCCCACAATTAAGCCCAGAATCGCGAAAGCAAGACACCCAGTGAGGACAGTGAGCAGTGTGATCCATATCGCAATCAAGCTAAGCGAATTGCGAGACCGAACGAAAGAAGTCTTTCGGATTCATAAACACGCGCTATGGAAAATTGGTTGAAAGCTTTATTCGTTGGTCGGTGACGGAGGCGGTGGTTAAAATTCACTTTTACGGTACGACCCGCCGAGTGGCACTGGATTTCAATTGGAAATGAGGACACGGAGAGAGATAACAAACGAAGTAGACGGAAGATACTAGTAACCTCAAATCACGACATAGTCGAGTTTTCGAGATAACACGGTTCACGTCACGTGACGTGTATAGATAGCACATAAAATCATCCGCCAGTATCCGCCAATAGAGAGGGTATCACATCCGAACAGAAGAAAACGTTTGGCTGATTCGTTGAACGATCGTTGGCACGTCGCTCGCAATTCCTATACACAGACATTCGTACATGCTTTGGTATCCACGAAAAAAAAAAAAAAAAAAAAAAAAAATGGGGTTACAAAAACCAACCACGATTTTCCACAGGAAAAGTATATTTCCCAATCGGAATCTCGTGGCCACGGCCAATAACGATCCATGCCCCAATTCACATCCCGAATGCCGAAGTCATCCGGAGGGGCGAAAGGGAGAGTCGGATTATATCATGGGACACCTTTGACATCGTGACCATGTACAGGCGGAAGGACCGTACCAAACGGGAGAGGGCAGTCGGGACCGGAAGTACATACAGGTGGACCACCTTCGCATTCATTCCTATACTCCACCAAGGCAATTAATCGTGGCCGCAAATCGATACGTTCGAGGAAGCCCAAGTATCGGTGGCTTTCATGCCCACGTACATTGGCTACGTGGTATTAACTGGTATCTTTGAGGCAATAGCGGAATAGCCGGATCGTGTGTATCATTGGAGGGAGCGGGCTTCGCCGAAACATTCCATAAAGAGGCGTGAGAGACGATCCAAACATTACTGGCTGCTGCAATGGGGCCGTCCGGTAATGGCGGGCGTAGCCAATCGTTCGTAGTTGGTTGGACAGCCGCCAGCTCGTATCCATCCTTCGACCCTGTCTCTCTCGCTGCTGTTGCTGGCACTCACCCCTTGCTTCTTTTCAGCATGCCGTCATGGTTCGTTCAGTGAACGGGTCGCTGGCTCTGAAGTTGGACGTTGAATGTGTGCGAGTTTGTCTGGGGAGAAAGAAACGAACGATAGGCGTAAGGATAGTGGTAACAGAGAGAACGGATGAAAAGGTACGACGACGAGAAACGATAGAGTTGAGCGGTCGGAAGGCAAAGCAGGGAACCCTCATGAACGAAGAGGAGAGAGAGATGCATTTACGGGAATATGGAGATGCTGAAGCCGTGGGTACCCAACGAGAAGCGTCTGGGCGCAGTGCATTGAAACCTCGTGGGTCATCTAACTTTGCTCATTAATTCGTCATCTCGAAATTTCCCAAGCGAGCCAAGCGCGAGGTTGTAGGTGTCATCGTGATCCGACACAGGAAGTTGGAAATACGTGGTACCAAAGTAACGGTCCATGTACGAAGCGTTCTTCGACAATTCCAGCCACTTGTTATTCGACCTTTTTATCCATTAACCCTTGAGGAAATGAACCCGAGGGTTGGAGGACCAGAGTCGTGGTAACCACGAGCAATGGTTCGTTCCTCTGGATGGTTGCACACTTTCCACATGGGTTATTAACGTCAAATGGCTGAGTGTCGAGATTCCGGATGATCACAAATCAAGTTCCGATGATTGATAGTGTTTCGTTGATGGTAGCAGTGGTGGACTGAATGTATTGGAAAAATTGTACCGGAATCAATGGGCATGTGGACCAACCGAGGTTCCAAATGGTAACATCTGCCGAGGCACGGCCAATCTGCGCGCGTTTTCCACCAGACGTTTTTCTCCGCATTCCTCCGGCTTCTTCTTGTTTTCCCCCGGATTTTTTTGTCTTTGCCCATCCGTGGGCGCTGTTACAATCCATTCCGGTCGCTGCCTCTTTCTTTCCTCGTCCCCCATTATTCCATCTATGTCTACATCCTCCTCGACAACTCACTCGCTTTTTCCTGCCGCAGTAACGCTATTTTCCTGTCCGTCTTCCCTTCAGCCCTTTATTCCCCCCTCCCCCCGGCCCCCCGTCACCCCTTCTTCTCCTCTAAGCTGAGATGAGATTGGATTTTTATGCTGGAACGCTCGCTGTACCCGCGAGGCAAAGGACCCACATTCACCATTCCGCTATCCCGATCCTACCCCGTCCCTACTAATTCTGCTATAGTACACCTACACAGGGGCGTATTCTTTCATAGAGTAGGTACGGAACATAAGGGCGAGCAGTTCCGTGGTCGAGTGCAGACATTACATGTCTCGGGCCACCTACTCGTGTCGCACCATTCGTGGACCCGGAGGGCGCCCACCAAACATATAGAAACCCCCGCGGGTCTTCAGCGACATCCATCCCCCGTGTGGATAGCTATTTCGACGGGGTTTCCCATTGCCATGGGTAAGCGAGGCTGTGGGACCAAGCAACCGTTTACCATTTCCATTTCTATCTCTGCAGTCGACCCTCCTGGCAGCAGTGCTCGTGTCACTGAACATCGAAGCTCAAATTATGTTTCGACAGCGAACATCTTAACGACGGTGAAGAACACTGCATGGAAAATAGCCGGGGAAGTACTTATTCGCGGGTATTTCGATGAAGATAATGAACTTCGATGTTGCCGGTTCACAACTGGTACTCACCTTACTCTCACCTTCATCTCATTTTACCACTCGGCATTTTCTTAACTTGCTCTCACATTGACTGACCCGAAGTGCAGTGTCTCTCTCCTTTCCAAATGCATAACAAACTATAAGGGCTTTCCCTTCACTGTGGACAAGTGAGGAAGTGACAGCCACCAATGAGTCCGCGTACTTCATTTCCATTCTCATCCCTACTCCCGATGTCACTCGGTACTGATGTTGGTTGCAATGCGCTCATGTCACTGAACAACTCGGGAGCTCCACACCGACACCACCATCGACCGACCCTCGTATCAATTCTGGTGGTTGATACTACTGCGGTAGTGATGGTGGAGCAGAGCCCCATACTATGCACTGTAGTACATAGTACAGCGTGGCAAAGTATCGTCGGAATACCTCCCGGACAATAGCCGTCGTTCCTCTCTTATATGAAACAGCTCCCGGCGATATCTCGTTTCAGGGACACAAGAACGTTTTATACCACCTTCGGGTACGCGGGGGAGCACGGGATACGCCGGATAGCGGAGAAAAGGGAAGAGCTCCGTGCGGGTGGGGCTCGTATAAAAACGGAAAATACAGTGGAAGACGAAGTAGTTGGATATATTGGTAACCGGTGTGTATGTAGTGATGTATCCCCCGTATATACCTCTCTATCGACGTAATATGGCCTGATTCTGGAAGAACAGAGCTTTTTCGTTACCCCCTACCCCACAATGTACGTACAATGAACCACGTTGAGATCTTACTTTGATGCTTACACGGCGATGAGAACTTCCCTCGAACGTGAACAAGTGGAAACGGATCTTCGCAATACGGCAATGGGCTTGGTTACGGTTACTGTTTTGTTATTTTACGGCATTCGATTTTGTTCGTCTAAGTGAACCAGGTTTCATGACACAATATGCATTGGTCTTGCGATACTTGCGACAAAATGGACCTTGATCAAAGTATCCCAGAGCAAAATCAAATACCAGTTTTGGATTCTGGCTTAGAGATCCAAATTGCGTAGCTTAGGAGATACGAGAAGCAGAAGAGGTTATGAATTTATACCAAGTATACCGGAAGCCTGGTGAGAAGTCCTCTTCAGGGGTGTACGAAGATTTGTTAAGATTTGCCTGGAATCATGTCGGGGTCCACCCACAGGCCCCACGTCCCTTCATCCACTTGCTCCTCGAAGTCTTCTTGGATGTTGCGGCTCAAACTACAGCGACCTCATAAACGGATAATCAAGTTCCACCACCATAACCGAGACCAATATAACTGCACGCTGTACAGACACTACGAATTCCCGGCACTTCGTATACATAGTATCGAATAATGTACATATTTTATGCACGGAGTTTGAAGTAGCCTCTGCATCAATGTACATGTATGTACTCTCATTGTATGTACTCGTACGTGTAACATGGACGTTAAAGTTAGTTCAGTACCTGGAGTACTTGCTTATCGCACTGTCACGTTTGCCTTATTGATCCCCTTTAGCTCATGTGCTCGATGCTCCGAATGGACTTGTGGTTGAAGTCCGAAATGATCAGGGAAAAGTTGTTATGCCGGATAGCGAAGATTGTGCAAGGAGAAAATGATAAAGAGATCCCGGATAACCCGTATAACCGGCATCCGACAATTCCAGGTTGGCAAACAAAAAGTTCAATGGTAATTGACGTTGGAAATCCAGCGAAACGTGCATCTTTCATTCAGTGCCATTCTGCACTGTCAATCAAGAAACAAACAATGGGTCCATCTTTTTAGGCATGCATAGTGATTTATGAAATAGCGTTATTGCTGCTCGGTGCTCCATAACAGGAAGGTTATTAACGAGAGAGGAGCAACGAAGCGATAACACGTTTAGGATGATTCACGCTTCGACCTGGACCGAACTGTGTCTGGGAATTCTGAATATGCAAGTCTACAAGGACCACAAGTCACGTGAGTTATTGCTTCCGATAGTATTGGATTCACAGCGGCTCACGTCGCCGCAATATTACAGAGAAATATTTCAGGAGCAACCCCATAAACCCAACTTCAAAATAACTCCCCAACGTAAACTTCAATTACGAAAATTCCACATTGTACTTTTCCAACAACGACAAAACTGGGGATACCTTAACAAACTGAGATGACCTTAATACTTTTAATCCTCATCATTGATGATATCAACGACTTTTGTTGCATTCCGATAAAAATGGACGTCAAAATGGACACCACGAAATATTTTAACCTGCGAAGGGTAACGAAATCAAGTTCTCTTTCGAATTCTCAATGTCTTCGTGATCAAGTTCTCCGGTTTTCCGAGGCCTGTTAATCACCGCACAAATTATTGAACTCTCCAGTGACTTCGGCTATGCGCCGGAAATGAATATCGGAGAAACAAGTTTCCAAGTTTCCATGATCGGTTGCCTCGGACCAATTTCCAGCTCGCTCCGGCTAAACGAGGCAGCACAGTCGCTAAAATATTCGTTGGGGTAACGAGGGAACCAACGGGAGATGGATCTGTACCCATGAGAATCAGGGAGATGCGCGACCGTTTGCTTGTGTCGCTAGTTGCGAGTCGTCGAGCGAACAGATTCGTAGCAGATTCCAACTTTGTTATCGGTATTGCTGATCGGTTGGCTTAGTTTGGTCCGTCGCTCTCGATTTGCACAGCAAAGTCCAGCGGATCGCTCTCTAAGTTTCTCAGTTTGTACCGAGACCGGAGAACCCAAATCCGAAATGTCACTTTCCCAGGGCGAAAACGGGCGTGAAGCCTGGGTACACACTTCGCTGGACTGGACTAATGTGAACTCAACGTCTTCCGTCCTACTGTACCGTTATATACCGGGTCGAAGGTACATAAGCGGTGTATACAGGCGGTTTCGTGTACCCGCATCAGCGAAGCCAAACAAGATCAAACTTACACCGACGAAAGCCCAATCCACTCGAGTTCACATGCCCACACGTCCATGGGCCGAGTCCATGGACAAGGAAGTAGCTGATTTCACTTCTAGGAAGCCAAAAACCACGTGGTTTCATTTTTTTTTTTTTTTCAGGGTCTGGGAGGGATTTAAAAAATCAAAATTTTTTTAGTATTAAATATAAATTATTTTGCACCCTTAATGGTTAAACAAAAAAATTTAATTCGCAGAAATATATATGTATATATATATATATATTTTTTTTTTTTTATCACTCGAGTTCACATGCCCACACGTCCATGGGCCGAGTCCATGGACAAGGAAGTTGCTGATTTCACTTCTAGAAAGCCAAAAACCACGTGGTTTCATTTTTTTTTTCAGGGTCTGGGAGGGATTTAAAAATTGAAAATTTTTTTAGAATTAAATATAAATTATTTTGCACCCTTAATGGTTGAACAAAAAAATTTAATTCGCAGAAATATATATGTATATATATATTTTTTTTTGTTATATCGCGTGATCGAATGACTATAAGTTACTCTTCAAGGCACGCAATGAGTTGTTTGAGTGCACGCGACGAACAGAAATAGCACAACGTGTGGCGAAAGCGTCAACCCCCTTTACTAGCATCGTATACGCGAGCAGGATAGTAAAGCCTCTGCAATCCATTGTACCAGCGATATTTCTGACGTGTTACGACGTCCCTTCGACGCATCACTTCCACAGTTACGACGCTGACCTCTTAATATATATTTACCCGCCTCCCATGCTTCCTAGGAGCAAAAAAAAGGAAATTCACCGGCAGCGTATCGATGACGCCGTTTTATTTATGGAGAGCGAGACCAGACGCCTACGTATGTAATGCGCAGGCTAAGTTCATACATTGTTTCGTACGCCTATACGAAAGCCCCTTTCGTCACTTTTATGACTGAAAAAGGGTAACTATAAATTATTGGTGACCTTTTGCATGGAAATTTTTCATTCCACAGTGAAGAAGTTGAAGAAAAATGTTATGTCTCGTGACACTGAATTGAGTGTACATAAATAAATTTTATAGGTGAATCTAAAAATGATGTGGACTTTCAGTTGTTTTATTGCCATTCTGCTCTTTTTTTTTTTTTTTTTTTTTTTTATATCGAAAATCATGGGAGAGTGAAAAATTTTTTAGTAAAAATAGGCATATCCAATTTTTAATTTAAAAAATTTGTTTCGTCGTTTTTTAAGCAACAAATCGGTGTAAAATTATGGGAAATATCTCATTCGAAAGATAAAACGAAACTACAACTTTTTTGTGGAAACATTTTTTTTCAGTGCCTTCAGGTTTTCGAGATATGGAGATTTGCAAAAATTTTGAAAAAATCTCCATTTTGGAAATAGTGGATTTAAAAATCTGAGAAAATTCACATGGACGAATTTTGAATGGGATTTTTGTAGAATCAGTTAGAGGGCAGATCTGGGATTCCGGAAAAAAATCGCTGAGTCGACAGGGCTTGAAATATTAATTTGAAAAAATATTTCGTGCTTCATCAGCAATTCGCCATCTTGACTTTGGATATTTGTATTCCTATGTTGCCCGTGCTTCTCTTCGTAAATTCCAACCTTATATTGTCCGGCATAGCGACCGGCACGTATACCCTTTATTTTATGCTATATTTATACTCGAGTTATTCGTCTTTTATATTTTATGACGTATGGGAGCTGGCAGGAGTTCTACACCAAGTGCGGCCTCAGGTTGGCGTTGAGAAGAGAGAGGATTTTATACAGAACAAAGGAACATAAAAATAAAATGGCATCCAGAATAGGCACCGGCAGTAAATCAAATTTTTTTTTTCCCGTACACTTTTACAACATCCTTTGAATTACCGAGTAAATCTTCCTTCCTCTGCTGCACTTTGTCTTTCGCAATCTCCACATAAGCTGGTTGGGTCTGTTCGTTGTGAACTGATAGATAGCCATTCGAGAAACTTACGTTTAAGACATTAATTTTCTTATCTCTCAGCAAATAAAATAGTAGTATTCAACTACAGGCTGAATTTGAATATGAAAATAACGCTTGGGGACTAAATTTGCATTAATTAATGTTATTAATTTTAGTGTTATTTTTTTTAGCCTCGAACATCAACCGCTGTGACTTCAAATTTTTCTTCCGATATCGACAACCATGCAGAAATATTTTTGATCAGTAACTTCAAGTTTCCAAAATATATTCACTTTTTGAAGGGAAAAAAACGGCTTTATTTTGATACTGGATTAAAAAATGTGAAAAAATTCACACGTAGCGCCATTTAGAGGCACTTTGATCCGACCAATGATGAGGCAGATCTGAGATGGTCGGACAACAAAATGGCGGATTTGGCGGGGAGTGCTCGATGTTTTAATGGCGTCTGGACCACGTGGTGAGGTTAGTTGCTCGTTCGAGGCTCGGATTGACGTTTTTCGTGCGGGTTCCATGACTTTCTCCCCTTCTAAATGGTCAATGTCGTGGTATCGACATTGACCATTATATATATTCCTGTTTCCCTCGGCCTAAGTGAAATATATATATCGAATGGTGAGTTATCGTGCACATAACCTATATGTCGGTATCGATTTGGAGAAACTACCACTGGCGGCGTGCATCGTTAACGCGTGTGCCCTATGTTCTCACGGCTTCGAAGGGTCGTGAGTCCAAGTCGTTAAACACACCTTCGCCTTTACTTCCGCGATCCTGCATGCGACGCAGTCCGCCTGCCAGAAAAGCGGGAGCCTGTAACACGTTTAGCCGCGATAGATTCGATCCCACTCGCCTTTTCCTTGCCACATTAGAATTTTACGCCACCGGCGAGAGGCATAAACGTTAATATCCTAAATGGAAGGCTGTAGTGACTTTTGAGATGTTTAACCTTGCGAAGAAATTTTCATCAAACTTTTACATTGTTTTTTACAAATTCTTCCACCTTTGGAAAATCCATGATATTTTCAGCTTCAGGAAAATCCATGATATTTTCAGCTTCAGGAATTTTCTGATATTTTCAGGTTCAAAAATTTCCCGATATTTTCAACTTAAACAATTTCCTGATATTTTCAGCTTCAACAATTTCCCGATATTTTCAACTTCAACAATTTCCTGATATTTTGAGCTTCAGAAATTTTCAGATATTTTCCGAGACTGAAAAAAATTCTGATATCCGATCCCTCGCGTATTTCTCACTGCCCTTACCGCCTCAAAACCTTGAAAGTGTAAGATGTCGTTAAAGCCTGTTTACAACCTTGGGAGGAATCACTATATAGATGGCGGAACCGGGCGTGTTCACAAAGCGCGACCGCAATGTCCGCGCCTCTGACACCTTACCGCCATTTTACAGCAACACCTTAATTAGGTCAACCCACGCTCTATCTCACTCCATCGTTGTAGTTTATCGTGCGTTTCCCTAATTGCGCGCCGTCAAAGTTGACTCCAATTACCTTGGAATGTTCCTCTTCGCCGAATTCATCTCCGCCGTACACATTCGTCCTCAGCCTCCCTGTTAATATTGCTTGGTAAATAGATGGTAGATTATCTACAAATTGCTCCGCCGTATCGACGAATTCGTCGTCCAATTATATACATTTTTTTCAATTTTTATTTTTTAGTAATTTACAGTTACAAAATTTAGTTCAAAATATTGAATTTATTAATAGCCAACATTTTTTTTTAATATCGATTTATTTATCAATTTATCATAGGCTCATCATATTAGCCATACAAAAATAATAATTGCTCGGGTGGTCGAAAATATATTAAAATTATATTTATAGATATATATATACATATTTAGATTTTTTTTAAATCAATTTCATACGATTTACTTAAAATCTTGTATTTCAGGGGAAATTTTATATGGAAGAATAATAAAGTCCAGCCTCTTAAAAAATATATACGATACTGCTTTCATAATCCGAAGCGGTCTTAGCGCTGCAGGTGCGAATAATTGCGCCCGTCCGTAAAGCTCTCTCCATCATCTCGAGAAAGTACGAGTCTCGGAAAATCGATTGAAATGTTTGCCTCCGACGGGAAAGCTTTTTCCCGAGCTTTCGAGTGACGCCAGCTTGACACTAAATAATTAATAGTTAATTCCAATTTTCCGATGCCAAGAAAATTCTTCACAATTGCTCAACACAATACAGGCCATTTTTTGTATCACCGCAAATTTTGGAAAATTTAATGGGACATAATACAATTTTTTTTTCGAAAGTATATAATTTGGGGCTTCTCATTTTGAGTTTACAGCGATTTTTTAATTTATTAAGCATGTAATATTAACTTCGTGGATTCGCTGTGTGTGAATTGCAGAAAGTACTCGAGCGGTGCTTGAAACTTAGCTCATATCATTCCAAGCTTTAGGCTACTGTGTAACTTCGTAAAACTTGTTATGTGGGAGATCATAGGCCAGAGAAATTGTCGGGGTTGGTATACTTTGCAAGCCTAGAGAAATGTTGAACTATGCATGACGATAATCGTCAACCTATCGAAGTTACGTCGTTTGGGTTAGTTTTTTACAATTTTTTAAAATGAAAAACAAAATTTACTTGTATTTTTTTGGCAGGACGTAAATTTTAAAGGTTGTGAAGGTTGTTCTCACACGCGAACCGAATCGAAGCGTGTGAGAAGTGCCCACTTCTCGCACCGAGCGAAATAAACACTTTTTCTCCCCAAACGTAACTCGCGATGCGACGTGCCATCGATTTATCGTCACTCAACGCCTCCGGATTAGCACGCTTCAATTTGAGCCATTGGAACGTATCAGCTGAAATTTAATTTCGCTGGTCTCGCGTCTATGAATATTCCGCTTCGAACCGTTCATCAGTTAAGACTTGGCCCACGCCCCGGTGCTCCGAATGTCTCTTCCTTCTGTTTCTCGGGGTTTCCAGCCATCAATTAGGTATTCAACTGGGCGATCTTCACGAATATTCGAAAACGGAGAGCCATGGTAATTGGGAACATCTGACGAACCCCGTTAGCACACATCAACAAGTTCGTTATCCTCCCCATTTCCAGGAGTTACAATCGGAACTGTCCAGTTCAACATGTGCCCGATTGCTTTACGGGCGACGTGTCAGTCGAAAAAACGTGCCCATTCCTAAATGGAAGACTCGAGTTAATCCCGACCAGGATCAATTCTCAAACTGCATCTTCCCCGCCGATTTCTCCGTGGGTCCGGAAAATTCGGCAGGGTCCAACGGCATCCATCTTGGTATTCCCATCTTACGGCCAGAACCCGGTCAGCCGTCGAATGAAATCCCATTTCCAGGTTCCTATCCGAATCAAATTTTCCAGCGCAACGTCTCATGTCCGAAATCGAAATCCCGGTCTGCGAACTGGAATCCGAGCGTAAAATAGGATCATCATGCTCCAGCTGGAAACCTGTCGAAATCTCGACATGGGTCTAAGCTCAAGGACCCGACACCACGTCTCGATTCGCCATCTTCCTGGTTGCAGATCACGCGGATTTTCACACTAATTGCCTTGTGCAAACCCTACAACCGTCCAGTTATCGAACTTCGTAAGTTGAACTACCTGCAACGTTACAAATCTCCGATAACGGCATGTAACCTTCTAAGAATGTTGCAACATTGATGTTCATGCTACAAGATTTTCCGCCCGGAGGTGACGAGCCAATCTCATCATCTTCCGAATGCAGATCACGGGGATGTTCACCCTAATTGCCTTGTAACGGTCCAGCTATCGAACCTCGTGACTTGAACTATCTTCAAGGTTACGAATCTCCGATAACGGCATGTAACTTTCTAAGAAAGCGGCAACATTGATGTTCATGCTACAAGATTTTCGACCCGCAGGTGGCGAGTCAATCTCACCAGTCCGAATCCAGTTTCACAGAAGTAGAGACTCACGGAGTTTGGAAGACGATAGAAACCATTAGAGTCGATTCCAATGAGAAGAAGTCCGCACGTTGGGGATAATGTCGAGTGGGCACTTGGTCGCTCACTGATTCTTCGACAGACAAAGTAGTTCGCCGTACTGGCGAACACGGCCAGACTTCCATGTACGAGCTTTGTCGTAGCTACTTTCACTGTCCTTCTTAACACTCGTCGGAACTTTGGGAAAGCTTCTTCGCTGCTTCTCCCTCGACGTTCTTGTACTTAGCCTCCGATCTCGAAGAACTTTCGAGCCTTCGACGAGGTTCAACCGGAAACTGGAGATCGAAACGACCGACGACGCCAGAATGGAGCCGGAACATGTCCCCATTGAACAAGTTTAGGTCATTAGGGTTTACGAAAACGACGAAAATCGATTTGTGCCTGTTAGACAGTGTTCGGTTTCCTGTATTTCCCATTCACCAGACTTTCCACACACTCGTGTCACACCAAATGACCCGATCACCGACATTTTGTAACACTCTTTGATCTGCAATGTGACCCAAGCCGTCAAAATGGCAAGACACTCTCTTCATCATGTTAGCTCAAGGTTATCACCAAAGAACGTCAAAACAGAAGTCAAATCAATAGGACATTGCGTCTCTGGATCCAAATAAAAGTGCACTCGAGTGCATTTTTATGGTGAGTCAACTTACAAGCGTCTATAATGTCGTCCACGTGGAATTGCCCCCAGCAAAAACGATGTACCGTTCCCAAGAGTGCTTTACATTACCATCAAGAACCCAAGATTCCACATTTCAAATTTTACGACCACTCTACCGGGTCGAAAAACACCAAGACCATTGCGGACAATAAAAATCTACGAGAGCTAGCGATAATTTACCGAGCATTTTGAGGTTACTAAGTTGTGATATCGGTGACCCATATCGCATTTGTATATCGCTGAGGATGATGTCGAAGCATAAACCACTTGGAAAAGTTTTCCAGGGCTGAAAGGGGTTTTTAACGAAAGATTTCGGGGCAGTGGAGCGAGACCCAGTTTCCAGATACATCGAATAGATACAAACCCACTTGTACATCGGTCCGTCTGCGCTATTACGGGAAAGGATTCCGAAGCGAGATTTCGGAAGCCAAGCGACCGGACCGGGAGACCGAGTAAGTTGCCAGTGCTGAATGCGAATATACCGGAGAAACTGGTGGAGTTTCACTCTCCTGCTTTCCAAAAGCTCAAGCTACGAGGCGTCTCCTTCTGGCAGCTTGCCGCCACGATGCCTTACTACTGCCACTCCGCAAGCCGAGCTTGCGACAGACTGTGGACACTCCTCTGCTTATGTACTGTGTCTTCAGTCGTGGATTAATCTCGAGAATGAATTTTCCATGTCTCCGGGTTCATACACTACGTTGCGCGCACAAAATGTGCATTTGTGCTGGGGAAACTTTGCTGTTAAACTTGCACCTCAATTACTCTTTCGTGCTCCAGATTCATCCGCCATTCTCGGGATGCGTACCCGTAGTCTGTGCTGAATGAATCATCTATTATCACGTGGATGAGAAGGTGTTTATTTGATCGACACCCTCGTCCATGAATTAGGATTGTTGCCATTGGATTTTGTGCCTTCATCAATAACCATCAAGGCCGTTGGGAGGCTAAGTCAATGGGTCAACGCTGATTATAAAGTGACTGACGGCATGTTTGTATTCTCAAGCTGAGATTTATAGTGACACAGAATTACCGATGGCAATTGATGGGCACGTGGAAGTCGTAATCGTAATGCATGGAAAATATGGAACCCAGGGCAGACATCAGGATAGAGTCTGGATTGTCCTGGATGAATTCAGGACAGTCCAAAATGGAGTCTGACGTTACCCTCGTAGGCTTCATCATAACTTCACGAAGGACATCGAACACCTGCCCACCAACTGTCTACAAGGTGCCTTACAAAAACCTTGCCAACCTTGAAGACCTCATCGAGAACATCCCACTGGAGAACGGGCCTTTCCTGAAGAGGACTTTCACATCTTTCCTGCACATGTTGCAGCAACGTATCCAGATACCATCAATTACCATCAAGGCCGTTGGGAGGCTAAGTCAATGGGTCAATGCCGTTTATAAAGTGACTGACGGCATGTTTGTATTCTCAAGCTGAGATTTATAGTGACACAGAATTACCGATGGCAATTGATGGGCACGTGGAAGTCGTAATCGTAATGCATGGAAAATATGGAACCCAGGGCAGACATCAGGATAGAGTCTGGATTGTCCTGGATGAATTCAGGACAGTCCAAAATGGAGTCTGACGTTACCCTCGTAGGCTTCATCATAACTTCACGAAGGACATCAAAAACCTGTCTACAAGGTGCCTTACAAAAACCTTGCCAACCTTGAAGACCTTATCCAGAACATCCCACTGGAGAACAGGCCTTTCCTGAAGAGGACTTTCACATCTTTCCTGCACACGTTGCAGCAACGTATCCAGATACCAATGACAACGGTGTAATTAAGGGAAACCATTTGAAAATGTGCAAATTACATACCATGGTAATGGGACCAAATCTTGTATGAACCTCAAACAAGATTTCCCTCGCCAGACGAGCCGAGTATCCAATTAAACAATCCGACAGATTTCAACGTGTGTTGCATTTTCCTCACACAACTCCTACAATTAGAATATTCATCGCTGGAGAATCCAGCCCACCATCGTAGCTGTTGCTGATTAAACGCTTCGCGTTAATCCAACTACGTTCACATCGTTAGCCCAGTGAATAAGTAGTGCGAATGGACAAGAACAAAAAAGAAATGAAGGCTCTCGCGTTGTCGGAGTCTGTTGAAGACGGATCGGGTTAACTTGTGGCGTTTTTGTTGTCCATGTACCGGAGTTCGGTCTGCCATGCTACACAATTGCTCTTGCATAACTCACTCCGCTATCTAATTAAACAGAGGCTACAAATCCCAACACTCTCAACGTATAACTACAAATTACAACGCACCATCGAGTTATTCGGGAATTTACTGGAGGGGCTTTTCCTCAGGGTAACCGAGACCACGGAAAATCATAGCAATGAAATTGTAGTCGGGGGTTCCAGGGATTTACCTTAAGGAGGCGTTTCCTTAAGGGAGCTGAGCAAAACCATTTCATATTGAGTTACAGTGCAAAATCAAAATTGTGGGAATTATTGGGCAAATGGTGAAAATTGATGGTTTGATGGTTCGATTACCAATCAAAAGTCTAACCAGAATTGACACTGAAGATTATACTCGGTTCCAAGTGGAATTTTTTCGGGATTCAACCACAGATCGGGCGAAAAATCGGGGGGAGTAAGAGGGGCACAGGGTTTTCAAAGAAATTCCGTGAAAAATGTGTGGCGCGTAAGAGAAAAATTGCTACAAAAGTGAGCGTCTCTCTTTTGGGAGAGCTGCAAAGAGAAATTCCTATTGTGCGAGGCAAGTGGAAGCATTTGGATCCACCGTAAGCCAGAAGACAGCGCCAATAAAGATTTATAGGTGGAAAGTTGGCAGGAAACGTCAGCAATGCAGGGCGAGATGCAGGCGAAGAGAAGGAAAAGGGAGGGAATAAGAAAAACGATCTGGCCATTGAACCGTGGCTCCTGCTTGTTTTTCTCGAGAATTCAAGAATCCTCTTTTATGCAAATGACTTATCATCCGGGCTTGCAAGTTTATTTTTTTTATACCAGACTTTCGAACCGACGTACATTTTTATTCTATCTGGAAATTTTTACTCTCGAATTGAACAAAATGTCATTTTTTCTTTTGTGATACACCAATTTTTTTATCGAGCCTCAATTTTAGTTGATTGAAAAAAAAAAAATCTGTTCCCAATCAAAAATAAATTCTGCGATAGGTATTTTCACTTCCGATCGTCGTCGTCCCATTTTTCCATTTCCGGAAAATTTCGGCCTCAGTTTACTTTCCATTCAAATAAAATCAAACCAAAATTCGGTCAATCGAATTTCGAAATTCCGCGAGAGAACCCAAACAATTGATTTCCAATCATAAATTGAGCGGCAGTAATTTCCACTTCCGATTCTTCGTTCCATTTTCCCACTTCCGGAAATTGCCCCGCAGTTGAGCCTCAGTTTATTTGCCATTTAAAGGGAATAAAACGAGATCCGGTTTACCGATTTTTTGATCCCGAAAGAGGATCGACATTTTTGTTCCGGTTTAAAGTCCAGGCGATCGATTTCAACCCAATTACACGATGGGAAAATTGGAGCTCTCATTGTGCCTCGTGTACGCGTTACAATTTTCACAATTGTGCTGTTCTACGTCGATTCTATGCGGAACTCGACATTATTTCAGCCGATGTTGTACCGACTGAGCCAATTAAATGGTCCGACGTGTAAACCGCATCTCGACGTCTGCTGTTGTACATGGTCGTCCATGTTAGCCGAGGAAACATGGAGAACGATGTGCCCAAAAACTTTGCAGCCAAGTATGGAGGCTGTGTGACGTGGAGTGAGTGAAATCCATGGCAACAACCCTGAAGACAAGACACATGCACTGCTTTCTCGTACTCACTTGCATATTCACTTTACTCTGATTTCCACTTCAGGCTCTTACCAACAGCCACCACAACAACCGCAACCACCGCTACTGTGCCTTTCATCCGGCTTCCATGCAGTAACTTCTTGGTAGCTCAGTTAAGCCTGAACAAATATAATGCCGGGAGGAATAGTGCTATTAGTACTTGGGAAATTGCGCGTTGTGCAATCGGGGAAAAGTTGAAGATCAATTATATTTCAAGTTCTCAAATGAAAAGTGGGACAAGGCTGCAAAATGAAACATTGCACATTGATTTGCATTATTTTTTTTTTTTTTTTCAATATTCTGTACCAATTTTTATGGAACTGGAAAAATTTTTAGGGCAAAAGGAAATTGCGTATGGTCTCTCTTGGTGAGAGGTAAATTTTCGTATTTACAATTCAAATGTACAGGGGGTGGGGTGGGGGGCTAAATGGATCGGGCAATTTAGGGGAAACCGGGGGTATGATGAGTCATCGAAAATGGGGTGTCCTAACAGTGGTTGCTGCATATACAGCTGGAGATAACCCCTCGCCTCTACAAACTGATTGATTGTTATCCAACCATTATGCGCGTCAGGCGACATTTGCCAGGATCCTCCGGCATCCAACAGGCGCACCGATTTGCGGACATCGCCGATCGTTCGATCGATCGTAACTAGTAATGCGAAATGCACATCGCTCGTAAAACGCTTGACGTTTCAAAATACAGCTTTGTATATATATATATATATGCGTTTAGGTGAATATGATTAATGCCGGAGGTCGGAAAAACAGTCAGGCATTGAAAGTGTGTTTTTTTTATTATGTATATATATATATTTTTTTTTTCAAAAGATATAATATCGTTATTTTTAATGTGAATTTTAATGAAATATTCGACAGTGTGTGAAAGGGTTAAAATAAAATGGAAATGAGGGCTTAGAAATTTTCGCTGAAAAATTTGTGATAAATTTTATAATTTGTAAAAAAAAAGTGTGAAGATGAAAACGCTTGACGTTTTGTAATATAGTTTCGTATATGGATTTATGGATATGGGTTCATGGTTGAGGTTGGATAAAAAAAATCTGGGATTGAAAGTGGATTTTTTTTTTTTTTTTTTTTTTCGTTCGATGCAACATCGTTATTCTCGCCGTAAATTTTATGGAATATTCGATAGTATCCGAAAGGATTAAAATAAAATGGAAATGTGTTTTTCGAAATTCGTGCGAAGAAAAAAATAAAACAAATAAAAAATAAATTGAAATAATTAAAAATGTATGTTTTTTTCACGAAAAATATGAAAATTCATGTTAATTTTTTGAGCAACTATTTTTCCGGTGATTATTAGTAAATCTCAACATCAATCACTGTGCGTGTGACGTTTTACACAGAGTTTATTCGATTATTTGTAACTCGATTGTCTCGCTGGGCAATAAATTATCAGGGAAAATTTACGAGTCTGTTTTTGCAGAGGAGGTTCCTTCCTAAATGTGATACCCTCATTTTATTCGCTGGTTAATCAATAATTTTGGTCACATAAAATGTCCCTGTAACTGCAATTTATACGCAAAGTTACCCAGCCAATGAAAAAAGCAGCTGCATAAGCATTTTTCTTTATCGTCTATTAAAAGATAAATGGAATAAAAAAATGTTTATGCCTAAAAATATGGATAATTATGATTTACGTTATGCCATTTTTATTTTATTTTTTTTTTACATTCACAAAACTGATATTCAAATTAATTAATTTATTAATTAATACTATTCAATTAAAATCTTGATAATTACAATTACTTAGACCAATTTTTCACATTTTGGCATTTATGATACTGACATTCAGATAAATAAAAGAGTATAATAAACAATAGTAAAAAAATCATTTTTAAATATTAAAAAAAATTATCTTGAGTTCGCGCCTTAAATATTTTAACTTTCTCGCTTTCAAGGAATTCTACGAGACATTTTTTTTTTTTTTCTTTTCTTTTTCCACTATTTTTCAACCAACTTTCATTTCAATTATTAACCGTGAACTGAAATAAGTAAAATCCAAGTCGGGTCCGGGCAACGCCGCAGTGTTTCCTTATCAAATGTACCGGCCGAGAGAACAAATAAAAATGAAGCAGAAGTAGAAAGAACAAAAAAAAGTGAGAGCACGTTCAAGATACACAAACGAAACGGGAAAAATAGCGAAATAGCAAGAGGGCAAATATTTTATTATTCACCACGATGCGTCTTTGAGTGTGGTTCTACTTGAGCCAACCCTTTCCTTAATTTATACTCCCCGGACGATTGAGTACGCGACGCGTGTATAAAACATCCCTGTGTACTCTCTTGCTTTTTTTACCCCTTTCTGCCCTGTTTTCCAATCTCAAGAAAAAAAAAGAAATATGTGGAAAGGTGACGATTTCATAAATCTCACCGAAATTATGAGACGATTTCATTGATTCCAATAAAAGGGGTGGTTTGGATTTTTTTTTTATGTCAATGATTTTTTTTTTATTTTTTGCGTCAAACAGAATATTGCATTTATTTCATGAAACGATTTCATTGTTTCAATTAAACGACTCAAGTCAAAAATGAAAAAACGAAAAGCGTGGAAAATTGTTAATCTACACCAAAAAAAATTACATGATTTTATCAACGACGAAAAAAAAAAAAAAAAAATGGTGCTACTGTTATTACATGGCGTAAAAGAAAGAAAAAAAATCACCGGGCGTTTTCCCGACCACAGCAAGGTCTTTTGACCGCTCAGCCGTATGCTAATTTGCGGCCGGACTGCGGAACGGAAAACAATTTTTTTTCTGCGGTTTTCGTAAAATTTCGTGCAAAAGAAACACCCTGAGAATAAAGCAACCCAAGTTTTTTCACAGCTTTTCTGCGTTTTTCCTCGAACGCGACACACTAGTGCATTACAAACAGAAAAAAGTGAAAAAAAAAAAAAATTTTTTTTACTCCCGGCTGAAAAAATGATGAATTATAGAATTTCATCAAAATCGAACGAGCTTTTCGAATTTCATTAAATATCAATTTTTTATAAATAAAAATAAGTCATCGTTACAGTTCAAAAAATAAATCAATTTTACGCTTTACAAAAATTAATCAACTAGAATTTTTTAAAAATTAGAGTTTGCCAAAAAAAAAAATTTTTTTAATTAAAAAAAATGTTTGAACAATTAGAACCAAGATTCATTTTAATTCACTCTCCTTATAATAACCCACTACCCGTGTCTTTATTTGCAGTCGCTCTTCCTCTCTCTCTCGAGATACGATAAATGGCCCCCCTCCCCCCTCCAACCCTGCACACCCCCGCACCCGCCTTCCCATTTTCTCTGCCGCTGTGATTACGGTTCGCCAGAAAAGCGAATTAGGTCATTCCTGGGCAAGCTGTACATACTGCTAACCTAGAAATACCAACGACCCACCCCCAACCCCCAACCCCCTCCCCCCTTCTCTAGGTAAATTCGAACAAGAAAGCCAGTTCTCTCTCGAGAAACCAAAATTTACTGTCGCCTCGTGGAATGTGTGTACGATAGAGTAAACATGATTTTGTGACGAGATGAAGGGACGCTCAAAGTTTTTTGAGACGCGGAGTTTCCTCGAGGCCTCCCGAGGGAAAACTTTTCCTCGCTTACGTTGTATCTCAACTAATCTAAACACCCAAGCCTTTGAAACTTCAGTACTTATATTAAGCACCATTTTTTTCCGCCGATAAGATGCAGCAAAAGTTTGTTGAAGTGGAAGGTGGGAAAAAAAAAAAAAAAAAAAAGGTTACTATGGAAACGAAAATTTATTTTGTATTTTTAAAAAATAGCTTAAATGTTACAAGATATTTTAATATTCGAACATTAAATGGATTAATTAATTAATTATTGTAAAAATATTATTGCTGACGGTATTTCGTCGGAATGTCGAGAGAATTTATTGAACATACTAATTAATATGATTTAAGTGATTGAACCGATAATTTTGGTGAATCAATTAAAATATTTAATAAATTCAATGTAAAAAAAAGAAATTCAGCGGTTTAGCATTTCGTACGAATTGGGGATGATTTTAAGCTGCGGAAAATTTGCGCTTCGAGCTTTTCACCACATTTTCCATTAATGGAAAATTACAAAAATATTATTTGCAAGTGACTGGAGCACATTGCTCGGATTCAACGATGACAAGTCACGTGCACTCGTGAGTACAGCTATTTCAAGTGCATTGCACAGTCGTAAGCGTTAATGCATTTATCGAATGTTACCAAATAACTAGAATTAATACGATGGCCACGCTGTCCAATATTCGGCCATTAAGGCCAAACGATTATTTTGAATTTCCAATGTAACCATGTTAATTACATTTAATCCACGCAATTCCGATGTTCACACGAGGCGATTCTAGGCTTTATTCGGTAATATGACCATTAACGTTAGTCGTCAATATTAGAGTGACTATTCTCTGTTGGAATTTTGATAATCCTGTTGAACTGAACTGACCATTTTTTTTAATCACAAAATCACGAAATCGTATTATCTCACATGCATACAACTTTTGGACTGTGACCAAAACGTGTTGCACGTTTCCTGATAACGACATTGTATCGTTTCACTGGACAAACAGTAACATTTTTAAAAAACCATAATCTTCGTGGTTAACATTTTCGTTATGCTTAAGAACATTTTTTACTCACAGAGATAAAAATGTCAGGCGTCGATAATGATCGTGATCGGTAATTTGAAAAATCGGTAAACATAACGATTTTTTGAAAATCGGTAAAAAAAATTTTTTTAGGAAATCGGTCGCAATAACGATTTTTATCAAATCCGTCAAAACGATTATTTTCGCAAAATCGGTGAAACTAACGATTTTTAGAAAATCGGTACAAAATACGACTTGTGAAGTTTTTATGTGCGCTAGATTGTCGTTCAAAGCTCAACGAAAATATAAATAGTGAGACGTTACGTAAGCATGTTAATGACACTAGAGCGGATAACGAGATTGTACCGAGGGTCCTACAAAGGATTCATTTCGGTTCTGCATGCAGCAGCTAGACGCGAGAGAAGAAGAGAAAGTGCAAAAAAATAGAGAGGCGTACAGTGCAAGTCTCGTGCAACTGTATATAGTCGATTTCATCCCCCCAACCCTTTCAGCCCCGAAAGCAGTGAGAGGGAATGCGACAAAAGAGAAGTGGAGTCACGCTCGCCTCAGCTTTGTTGCATCAACAAACAAATTACGGGCTTGTAATTCTTGCTCTCGTGGACACGCTCGCTCGCAAACACGTCGTTCGGCTTTGGCTTTAGTGAATGCCATCCTTTTGTGTATCTTTGCCCGAAACAAGATTGAATAGACGCACAGTGAGGGTCTAGAAAATGCACACTCTCAAAAGCCCTCTTTGCATACCTACCAATTAGACGAACACCATGTACGTTCATTACTATTTCCGTTTACGTCGGATTGTATCGAATGAACGACAATCGCAATCTGAACTTCACTAGTTTTGCTTCCTCGGAGTCAGAGTTTTTTTTCGATGATTTTTTTTAGTCAACTTTCTTTAGTAATTCTTTCAATATATTTTGTCGAAATATAATTCGCTGATAAAAATTCGTAATTATATTTGCCGTTCTCAAATAAACGCCATTTATTGACGAGGTACAGCGAATTTACAGAATTTCTTCAATTTTTCTCATTATTGGGAAGTAAGATGATAAAAGTGGTTCTGTGAATTTGTAGAACGTCTTTTAGCGAACAAAATGAGCTATTGCTTGTCACGATCGAATCATAATTGCAAATTTGGCTTCCAAAAAACGGCGGAGGATGACACGACCAAAACAGAAGAACAAAGGAGGCGCCTTTTTCGCGTGGCGCCACCTCACGGTAGCGTCCTGTAGCATCGCGCGCGCATTACAAATCGGATTTGGAACCCGATCTCAAAAAGTTACAGCGAAAAACGTAAATTGCACTGATTAAAAAAATTTTCAAATTCCTATTCCTATAATAATTCGTCACTTCATCCCATTAATACATAAAAAAAGAGAAAAATACGATAGGCAACACCACAATAACTTCAGGTACAGAAAATGTGTCGGGAAAGTCACGTCTTGCGAATACGTAGGTAGCATTTTTTTTTTTTTTTCATCACAACGACAGCTATTTTGTTGTTGAAGAAAATGAGGGTAAATGGCTAACTGACCATATTTCGCGCTAAGCCCAATATGGGTCGAAACTACCCAGCCGGCCGCGAGCTGTCGGGAGTCACGGTTATCTTACGGGGCATTGCACCATCAGCCGGTAAGTAGAACAAACTGTCGGGTGTGGTGGTCGGTGAACGCCTCGGGTAAGGTAATATTTAGGTTGAAGTCACTCGTTACTGAGCTCCCATATACCCACACGACTAAAAGCAACGAGGGTCACCTACGAAAGTAGGATTTAGGTATTTCAATGAGTTTCCGGAAGAAATAAAAAATCCGAGATTTCCGAGAATATTGAAGCTGAAATTGAAAAAGCATATAAGGCATTCTGTGTCAAAAATTTTTGTTTTTCCCCATATCTCGGAAACTTGAAGTCATTGAAAAAAAATGTCTAAACACAAAAGTTGTGGTTTTGTGTTGACTTTCGAATGGAAGAATCGATATAATTTTCCTGTTTTGGTAACACCGATTTATTACCGAAAAACTTTCTTTTCGGTGGGGTTTTTTTTTTTTTTTCAAGTTAAAATTATCGAAAAATATTTAAAATTAATATTGAGAGTAAGTAATTGAATCTATTTTATGACTGTTACGTTCTCACGTCTATAAGAGCGCTCATGAATGTCCCGAAGCGTCAATCAGTCATGACGTAGAGAAATGGAGAGATAGTGACTCTTTGGTCTGGCATCTAATCGATAAATCAAGGTCACGAGCTTTCATCTCGGTGTCAGGGTCAATTAAACTCATTTGCATAAATCTTGCAACATATACATGTAATAAGAAGAGCATATAACGACGTTGAAAAAAAATTGGGTTTTCTCATATCAATTTGATAACAGTAATTTTTTTTTAAGTGTTGATTTTTTTTCATCTCAATTTCTTTGACGTAAAAGTTGATTTTTTAGACTATCGCATATATGCGCAAAAACAATTTTATGTCAAATATATTGGGCATATACTAACAAAATTATTATTATCATGTTAATAATGTGGTATCCCATTTCACGTAAACTCATCAATATTATATTATTATTATAGTGTACAACGAGATATTTGCACTAAAAGTGTCGCGAGAAACCAATCGCCGGTTCCGGCGAATCACAATCTCGTTATCAACTATCCGCTCTGTTAGAGTTAATCATGTGTAAATTGCGTTGACGCTGAATCATATGAGATGCAAACTGGACCACTATGCCAGCACCGAAACTTGGCAACGTCCTGACTGATGTCGGTAATCATTTTCAAATAACCTGATAAAGCTAATCCACGAATTATCAAGAAACCCTTCGACCTAATTTGCAACCAGTGTGTGTAGATACTAATTGCAATTTAGCGATACCGCAACTAATATTCGTCAATTTGATTAATCTGTGCAATTGATTTATTAAATTAAAAGACTATTGCACTAAAATTGAATTAAATTAGAAAAATTACTCTGCCATTGACTAATTAAATATTGCACTTGAATATTAAATTTCAATAACATTTTTCTTTCCGTGTCGCTTTTTTTATTTTTTGACGCAGAATTTTTTTATTTTTTTTTATACAAACGTCATTTAATTTTATTGGAGACGAAAAATACAGTAAAAGTGAAAAAAAATATTTGTTCAGTACTATCGCACGCTTCGATAATTTGATCTTTTATTCCACCCCCCTCTTTACATGGATTCAGTAGATCCGTCCGTTAAAGAACAATGCATACTTCACTTTCCGCTGAACTAACGAAAAATATTCGTCCGGAATACGAAAGTCCCATTTTTTGTTCTTCCTGTCGGAAAAGTTCTACATGTAGGCAATACGCTATGCTGTTATACGCAATATGATTTACAGTACCATGTACTGCACTGCAAAAAAAGTGCACGGGGCATTCCGTTTCGATTCGACTGGCTCTGATCCTCGACCTCTCGAATTTCGTCCACGATTTTTTTTTTCTGTCCCAAGTCTAAACGACAGATTTTTTTTTCCAAATTTGAATTTCTCGGTTTTTCGAAAAATTAATATTGTTCGTCCAGTTTGAAAAATACGAAAAAATTCTCAAAAATCCTATATCAGATATAAAATTTCTTAATCCTAAGCCCGGAGTGAAATTTGCTTATATCTTTTTTCTCTTAATTTCATTTCCATTTTGAAAAATCGTAACTCACTCAAATTTTGAAAAAAAAAATTGCGAAAAGGCTTTTTTTTTTTCAGAATTCAGACAATGACACAAGAAAAAACATGTGAAAAATCCGAAGTAAAAACAATCAATGTAAAAATATTTTTATTTCGAAAAATCTTAAAATTCGAAAAAAAGAGGAAATGTCAAAATCTTTTGCAAAATGCACGAAAAATCGTGGTAAAAATCGGAGAGGCGACCGTGGACCTGAACCCGGGAAGAGTCCGCGTGGAATGGCCCGTAGGTACCATTCTATAGCGCGGGAGACGTAGTGGGTTATCCAGTGCAGCGAATTTTGGCGCGAGTAACCCTCGCAGCTGCATCTACGTGCGTCCGCGAGCGTAACTCACCGCTGGTGCAGTTTGCCAATGGTTGGAGAGCGAACGGCGACGAGCGCCCATCCGCGCCAGCGTTATTAGTTGCTGGGCTAACGAATTTCACGGATGCGCCACGCTCGGCGTGCTTTTGTTTGAGCCGCAATTTGCATGCACAATGCATAACGAAACAAGTGCTAGATCAAAGTTTGTGGAGACTCCGTGCGGGCCTTTATAAATAATCAGAAACACCGAAAAATAATCCACTGAACAACGAAAAAGAATTTTTTTGAAAAATAAAAACGCCAAATATTGCCGATCTCAATTAAAGTTAGTTCTGTCCAATTAAACTTTTCGATGGGATAAAAAAATAAAAAAATGTTAAATGCGCTGAAAATATTGATTTTGCATATTAATTATTCTCAAATATTACAAAAAATTTAATGACTCAAAAATGTGCTAGATCAAAGTTTATAATGATAATTCTAAGTTTTTATTAACAAGTTGAAAATGGTCACTGGAATTTTTTATTTGCTGTATTTTTTAACTGCAATTTTCAAAAATTCATTCAATTTCGAAAATGGTGTCAAATATGTATTGTTATGGCGTAATCTCACGGCGCGCAGTTGCGTGAGGTGCAGAGATTAGAGAAGAACATGCAACGATCCGCCCGAGGCTTGACCTCGATCGAAAGTCGTTGAGTACTCGAGTTAAGAGGCCCAAATCTGCTTTCGATTCTCATCGCCTTCGATAGCTCAGTTGGTAGAGCGGTGGACTGTAGTTGGTACGATTGCAAAGAGACATCCATAGGTCGCTGGTTCAAATCCGGCTCGAAGGATTTTTTTTTTTTTTTTTCATAAAAATTTTAAATATGGTTAATTAAATTCGGATTATTGTTTGAAATAAATTTTTTGTTTTCAAGGTTACAAAATTATTCAATTAAATTTGTATAAACAAATGCATTGACATTGAACAACGATTGTTAGAATTAAGCAATAATCAATCGCTAATAATGTTCAATGAAAATATTAATATATCTCTAATGTAAAAAACGATTTTAATTAATTATTTTCTAATTAAAATTGCGAACTCATAACCTAGTCTATGCGGTATTCAAACAAACCTGTAAAGCGGAACCTTGCACACTGCGCCATTATTATTTTCCAGGTTATAAAGAGCTTCCTCTTTGAGGAAGCAAAAATAGGTCACTATACATCCTCTGGAAGGTCGCTTAGTAAAAAGCGTTGGAAAATTACGATGGTACGTCCAATTTCCTACTTCGCAGGTCTTTTTGTTGACATTCCGTAAATATATGACTAACCGAATCCACCGTTACATACGCCACTTTAATCACCCAATTATGTAGGTCGGCATGACTTTTTTTTCAGCCCAATCGTTACATACAAAAATGTTGTGGGTAATTAAAGAAAAATTGCCATTGCCAAAAATCGTACAGTTTATTGGGAAATCACAAGTAACGCCATCTGGTAGAAAAAATCATAACTATTGTATAGATACGAAAAAGTACATTACGATACTAGTGCGTAAAAAAAAGTCAACTTCATTGGACTCTAGTTAGTCTCCAGCCTAAAATCTAATCCCTTTTATCCCTGAAAATTATTTTTAAAAAAATGTCTGACCCAATTTTCCCGCAAATCTCAGCTAATGAGATTCAATCTCGAATTACCGATCACAATTGCCTCTTCAGAGAATTTCCACGTCAATTTGACAATCAGGCTGATCTTAATCTCGTGGGAAATCCGTCACGGCGATGTTTCAATAGCTTAAGGGTCTGAGAACCGCGAGGGTTTCAAGGGGGTGGGGGATGCGAAGGGGTGAGAGAGACGAAAGTTTGAAGCTTCGAGGGTATCGAGAGCAGTGGATGATGCACATTCTCACACAGCCTCCGGCCAACACCGGGAGCCCCAAGCGCCAGAGGTTATCCCACTTAATTGAACGATGAGGCTAAAGAGGTTGAGGGTACAAGCGTTTAAAGGTGTGTATGTCGGTAGCAGAGGGCGCTGGGGTCTTCAAGATGAAGGAGATCGGTAGAGAGACCGGGAACTCAATGAAATTTCGGCCGACGAAGATGGAAGAAAGAGGCCGCTCATCAGGCCTGATATAATCGAGTGAGTGCGCTCCTAACGGAACGAAAAGTGGGGGTTTCGTGGCGGGAAGTTTCTGTCGTCAATGCCCGGCGCGCTGAGAGATGAGTACAGAGACCGGCGCGTAGTGCACTGCACCGGTGCAGTGCTCGGCCAACCGTCCACACGTACGGTGCGGTACGTACGAGTTCCTAGTGGTCATAGGTGCTCCCGGACACTCATACGCGCGGTACGGAAAGTCAGGAATAACAAAGCCACGAGGTTGAGCCTTAGACCGATAATTGCGACTATTGTAGAAGCTGGGTCGACAATCGGGGAGGGTGAAGAGTGGTTTACACTGGTCAGTGAGACATTTTTGAGAGGGTTTATCTTTGTTTTACGCCTTCCGGTGGTTAAGACAATGGGAAAAAAGGTTTCATTGATTTAACTTGGCTTTTAGTTCAAAGGAGCTATTTTGCAATGAAAGGGCTTTATTGATTTGAAAAAACACCCTTTTGATCTTGATTCACGGGCACTGCTTCGAACCGGTTCAAGATTGACTGATGTATGTCATTGTCCGATATCTGTTTTGTTTTCAGTTTTATCAAAGCAATAACCGCAATAATAGGCCAATCGGGACCGGCCATGGCTTGTTTTAATCGTCGGAGGATCCCCAATCGATTCACCGATCAGATTTCTTTGTAACTTCAGTTTTTTATGAGTAACAGCCATTTTTGTGCCTGGTGTTAGGTTAGGACAAAATAATCGAACGGCTGTATCTTTTGTTCTACCGATTCTACAGAAAATGTAGATAGGTAATCGATAAAATTTATTGGGATAAACAAAATGAACTCTTACTCGTTATGATCGGACTGAAATTACGGTTTTTGCTTTGAAAAAACCGGCTGAAAAATCATAAAATCCGATATTTGCTCGTATCGATTGATTTATTTTTTATATCAGAGTTAAAATTTATTTGTATATTTAGAATGAATGCTGATATTCGATATAATTTATTGAGCCACTGGAAATTAGAGAAAAATTTTTTTTTTCTTCAATTTAGCACTGATTTGACTAATGTGAAGCTCTTCAACCTCCTTAAGCATTGGTTGTCACTGATACCCGGCAGAAATTTCGTCGGTGTACAGGATGCAATAATATCGCTCCAATGTTTAAGCCTCTTTGCCTTTATGTACATCACAAAGTTGAATAAAGCACCGGGCATGCACAGTGACTTCCGGTTTCCATTAGCATCAGCTCGGTACATTGAAATCCGGACCACATGGAAATTCGAGATTCATTGAAACGCTCGTCTTCGATAAAACGAATACTGAGGTCGCTTGAACTTCGACAAGATGCTCTGCTACGTGAGTATTCAGACTTGCATCTGATTGTGAGTACATTTTACAAATCGAAATGTAGATTCTCAGTTTGCATTCCCTGTAGAAACAAATTATCCAATTCAAATTTAAATTTTCTAAATATTTTTGACAGTGTTGATTTTTTTTTTAATTCGTCAGCGCCCCCCAGAATTTTTATTATCACCCCCCTCCCCCTTCTTCTTTAAGGTCTGAAGAAGCAAAGCTTTTGTCTGTAAATATGATATTAATTACATAGTGAATATCAAGGAGAGCTTTTGATGAATGTTATACAACCTGAAGTAATCATTGCTTCGTATGGTTTTGAATTTCCTCTACATACAAACTTGATTTGAAATATAATATACACTAACCATAATTGACGTTTCCAACCAGCAAATGGGCAAGATATGCCACGAGGTATTAAATTTTCCATTCGACGAAAATGCAGTAATATAATTTGCAAATATTCAGTAACGATATTCCTTATCACGTGTGATATTAATTTTTTTTTCAATCAATAAATCGAAGATTAAGGTACATATAAATTTGTTTTCGATGCCCTTTTTTGTGGTTGATAAAAATTAATGGTTGTTTACAAAAAGTTACCGATTTCTCACTGCACTCGAAATCCGAGCTTTTCACGTGTGCTTTTTCGAGGGATCGGGTCACCTCACAGTGCAAATGTGTATCAAGTGACAAAGCTTCGGGCTGGTCACAATCGAACAATTCGCTCAGCTTTACCATGGCTCTCGGTCTGTTGATCGACTATCGATTTAAGCAGAATTGTGTGCAGGTTACCCGGTAAACTGACTGGTATCGAATCTTGAAACTCAAATTCCGAGATAATTTGATCGCTGTGCGTTAATCACGTGACGACACGTCAAGCGAATTCGCAAACTTCCGAAGGTATTTCACGGTATCGATCTCGATACCGATTCTCTTCGATTTATACGAATTCTTAAGATTATTTTTTTATTTTATTTTTATTTCCATCGTTTTATTTAATTTTTTAAAATTTCGAGTCAGGCAGAAATGTTTTTTTTCTTAGACTACTTTATTTTTTGCACACAAAGTTTGTCCATACTTAATTGCTTAAACTTAGAACTTAAGAAAACGAAGAGCACTAAGAATTTGTTATGCTAACGTTATAATTATACGGGATTATTTGTTGTATTGTAAAAAAAGCACTGAAAGCTGTTGAAAAGTTGAAACTCGAGTTTAAACTCGCGAATATAAATCCAACGCTCGCGGTTTACTTTCGCTATATAGGAGCGTAAAAGAAAGGCAACTTGAAGAAGTTTGCGGTTGCGGAGTCGCTTTAAGGGCTGCGGTTCCAATGGAATCCGTGTGGAATTAGATCGGCCAAGTGTAAAGATACGTGCATCGTAATAAAGTTTTTTTATTAGCCGCGAGAAGGGCTAAAGGTACTCAGCACGTTCGACGAAGTAGTATTGCCAATAGCCAATAAAATTACAACGTGGGTAATAACATTGCATCTCGAACTAGGGAGAAATTTATTTTTTTTATCGAGCACCTCAATCGCATGACCTGAAGAGTAGTTTATGGCTCGACTGCTGAGTGTGACTTTTCAGCATGACGTCAGAAAAGTATTTCGCATCCGACTGCCTCTGAAAAACGCACTTTTCTGCCCGGAAGACTGAAATGACCGTAGGCGAAAGAGAGAATCACTGTAAATGTGATTGGAGAATGGCCATAACGCTTTTCCAGGACATTTTGCCAGAATTACCATTTTTTTCCAAATGGCCATAAAGTTATTTTTTTTCACATTTGGTCAAAGGTACCATTTTTTCCCGAATGGCCAAAATGCATTTTCATCGCATTTGGTCAAAGGTACCATTTTTCAAAAAGTGGCCATTATTGGGGACATTTTTTTTTTTTCGAAAAATCTTCACTCAACTTATTTTCCCACGAAAGTCCCGTCGAAATGGGCCATTCTGACAAGGTGCCCATTTCACATGGACTAGACTATACATGACGTAGGCCGCGATAACCGCGTTTATACGAAAGCGTGAGAGAGAGTAACACTTCCCATTGCTCAGGCAGCTCGTCAATAATGCTCTTCGTCACCTAACGATATACAAAGTACGTGCAAACCACGTCGACCACATTGACGAGGAGGCGAGCTTTAATAATCGGGTCAGGGTCGTGAGATCAATGCGCCGAGGAGACGTTCCATCCGCCGAACAATATTGACGACGTTGTACGACGTACCTGCTTTTCCATCCGAACTATTTTCGATACAAGACCCTGGACCATGGCAAAGGCGAATCTCGGACCATTTCTGGGCTTCACCAAGGAAATCTCATTTAAGAGATAAGCAAGGACCCACTGACATCTGACAACAAAGCGCGTTTCATCTTGGACCACGAGAACTCCTTGGTATCAATATCTCTTTATCAGAAACTCCGGAATTCTTTGAACCGTGAAATCGATGGGATAACAAAAACTTGGTCCAAATCCATCGAGTCGATCTACAGTCAAACGGTCGCGACCTGTATACAAAATTATTCCTGAAGAGTGGTAATAAAATCGTGGAAATACCGATGACCATGAAGATGATGAACTTCTCAAGGTTTATCAATTTTTACTATCAGTAAAAATCGAAGAAAAATAATAATTTGTAACTAAATAACTGCAAACGAAGGTAAATGTGACTTTGAAAATTTTTGTAGCATCTCTTCAGGGACACACACAAAATCACGTGTTTCCTTAATGATCAAATGAAAATATATGAAAATTCTACCTGGAATTTATAAATTTTAAGGACCATATTAAAATAAAAAACATATTCACGTGGTCTTTTGATGATTAAATGAAGACATACGCACCCACTTAAGCTATACATATTAAGGCAAGTATTACTTGCCGGTGAGGGTCGGTAAAATTTCATGGGCTGGAATTTGAAAATTTCCATGAGTACATGGAAAAAGTATGTAAGAGGTTGATACTGAAAATTCATGAATAATTTCTCAAAGGCACCGGTACTCCTCGGGCTACGTCGCACAGCCGAAAAGCACGAGAGTTTCTTCATCTTCTTTCTCGTCGTCGTCCTCTTCAGCAACTGCTGCTAACTCGACTGGCTTGGTGAAGATGCGTACGCGAAAATGGCTCTGTCTTGAGCATTCGCTGCTCCCCTTATGCCGCTTCTCCATCCTCTCTATCTCTCGTACAAATTAAGGACCTCGAGAACCCTCTCGTTTTAGTCTTCGTGCCCCAGGGAACACGTGTCCTCCCTAGTGAATATTCGCAACGTCGAGAGTGCTTTTCATCCTACATGATGCTACTCGTTCGCGTAGTCTTTATTCCTTCAGTAGGCTTTTCACAATTTTTTTTCAGTTTTTTTTTTTTTTTCATACGAAAAAGTCTTGAATTTTGTTATATATTCACCCCTGAAGAGGTCTTGAATTATGTTTATTATTAATAGAAGTAATTACAAAAAATTCATTTTTTTTTTCTGAAGCAGTTTTAGTGGGTAATAATTTTTAATAATACGTTGCCACTTTTGTTTGTTTATTATACAATATTTCATGTAATAATTTTGCTTGTTAGTGGATTATTTTTTATTTCGTAATTTTTTGTCAATAAAAAATATTTTCATATGAAGATATTGTTTTTGGAATAAGCCACAATTTGAATTCCAGTTGAAGACAGTTCGTCTTCATTGCTTCGTCATGAGCATTTTCATCTCTTCTGCGTAGGCAATCCGACAGGGTATCTCACTTTTGCTAATGTCCCTCGCCCTGCTCATTTGTGAACCGACGTTCGCCGTTATCACAATTGACAATCCGCTCGTTATGAAGTAGCTTACTGACACTAACGAGAGATTAGCCAAAACTACGGTGACGAGAAATGCGTTTCCAAAAGTGATGGAAATATCATGAATTTAAGTAATCAAGCTGGACTTTGTTTCGGCGTCGATTGGATTTCAGTGTTCCCGAGGTTCGGAACCCTTTGACACTCAATTTGGATCTAAGGCGATAACAAGTTGAGAGCAAACTTCATTTTCATGAATCTTCCGTCGGCACCGTCCGCGCCAATATTTTCCGAGCCCCTCGTGTCGTCCATCCATGGACGGGCATTTTCCAGCGTGATTAAAACTTCAAAAAAATCTTCAAAGTCATCCGCACAAACGCCGGGGATATAAGTTTCGCCGTGTGCAGCACGAGCCGGGGAAAAATAAAAGGCTCGTTCGTGGGTACAATGCAGTGCGAAAGAGAGAAATGCCACGCGCACCCTTTTCAAGTTTCCGACGCCCGTACCCTCCGCAGTGTACCATCACCCAAATGTACCTTTGCAGATTTTCTCTCCCGCTTCTACCGCGGCCCCTGTTCTCCATCCTCCGTCCCTTTCTCTCAACAATCCACAATCCCAGTCGCATTTCTCGGCGCATCTACTTCCAAGGGCCTCGCCTCTTTCTCTTCCTTCCTCGTTTCTCATCTCCCTCCCCGACTTATCCTCAGCTGGCCTTTCATAATTGCTCGCCATTAAGTGAGCCAGCCAGAAGTGCCCGTTACGACGCATAACTTTCATATCTCTCAGCACCGTGGATCTGGCGCTTCGAGATGCAAGAGGGCGCTGCACTTCCGGAAGATGCTTCGCGGAACAACGGTGCCACCTTATCCCTCGGCCCTAAACCTCCGCCCCGCATAATTTCGAAGCTGGTGTGTCATCTCCCAACGTTACGATTATATCTCGGATCGCGTCGTTAACCCATCCACCCCCGCGCCCCTGAAGAGACCCTGAAGAGACGCTGCAACCGACCAATCAGCTCCTAACGAACCCTGAATATTAACATCTTTGCCGGATGCTGTGATGCATCGATTGATAAGCCGAAAGGGTGAAATGTATCCCGATGACGTGTCACGTGGGTTACTTGAAAATTGGTATATTGTTACTTTGGAAAAACTAAGGGTTGGCGGGGATATTAAAAACAATAAATAAAAATAAACCCGATGCTTGTAGCAATTATTGATTTGATTTCCTGTCCGACAAAAAAGTCAATGTATGTCACGAGTGAAGCTGAAGTGTGATGAAAAAAAAAAAAAAAACATGTCCGGAGGACAAACGTCCGAAGCCATTTAGTCCGCAACCGAACGTTTCGGTTGTTTGTAAAATATTCATAAAAATTGGTCGCGAACACGATTTTCGCTTCTGGTATTCCATGCATAGATGCATGGAAGGGAGATCGTAATCCGCAAATACAAGAGAGATCGTCTGGAAATGGAAATTGCAAGCGTTTTCATTTCCGCGAACGTGTTATTTCCGTTTTTCCGCCGGAAGAATTGCATTTTTTTTTTTTTCTTCGTTCGGGTTTCTCTTTTTTTTTCCAAATTCGCAAACTATAAGAATAATAAGTACTCAAAGAAATATCAAGCACAATTTTTCATCAATTTAATTAACACCGGAAAAATCTGCCTGGTAATCCGATCGATGGACATGTCCGAAATGGTTCAAGTTCGATTTGGACTGGTATGAATAGTAGTCGGACGTTCGACCGCTACCAATTACCATGATACATTTGCCGTTGAGTGGGTGAATTCGACCGGAATACATGGAGGCCCGGCAAAATTTCGCGGTGAGTGGGACCGGGCGATCGTTATTTTATTTCATCGCCACCGCACCGACTAATGGCCGAGAGCCCGGCACCTAATTAACAAATCGGCGGGTTTTCGATCGGTTCGCTTCACGTGCCGGCTTTCGGCAATAACGACGCTTGTAGTGCGAATATAAATTATTTGTTCATCACTGGAGTGGGTCGCCAGGACGTGGCGATTTAATTGAATTTTCCGCGAGCAATGGACGACAGTATCAGCGATATTTCCGTCCCTCGTTGAGATATTATTCAATCGATTTACTTCGCCATTCGAACCATTCCATTAAACGATGAGCATCAGAAAAAGTTCGGTCATCATACAACTGATATCAATGAATTTCATTAATTTTCTCATTAAAATGTGGAAATTGTATTTTACGACACGAGTGCGATAAAAGTGAAAAAAAAATAAAATGTTTTATCGCACTAGTGTCGTAATATATCATTCATTTTACACTCAAGTGCGATAATAAGATATAAAACTGCTGTTTGAATTCAGGCACGTGACGAACTGATTCAGATTAGCAGTACTGATTGGGCAGGACGTCAAAAATACTAAATCTTCTCCTCGGAATATCAAAGCCAGAAAAAAAATGTCTTGAATGTCGCATAAGCCGCCGATTGCCGACGTGACAGGAATAGAAATGTCAGGAGGACTGCAGTCCTCACTCCCCACTCGTATATTCTGTCCTCTCCATTTCCTCCAGTCCGTGGAAATCCCTCCACCATCCGCTTTTTCCTTCACATACTTCCTCCCCAAAGGCACATGCATATGAATGTGTTCCTCCGCCATACTGTCTGCGTTGTGACTGTAGTAAATCCGGAACATGGTTTCGAAGGACCTGGTGAAGTGTCTACAGGACTACTCACTCGTCTCTCCACTTCTGCACAGTTTTCTCACGGGGAAGAAAAAAAAAAAAAATTAAAATAAAAAGTTGACTCGACACACGCGAGCAATTCTCGAGAATTTTTCCTGTCGACTTTGCAGGATTCTACTTTCCGCACGAGGAGCTCCGCCGTTTATCGGCTTACACTCCATAAAGTTTCTTGTCGATGTCGCGACGTTAAATTCGAATTTTTTTTTTTTTAAGGTCGTATATTCCGTCAATTGCGGCTTGAGTATTGGAAAATCTCTTCGCACTGGAATATCGAGAGACGCGGTTACGTCTCGACACAAGGACAATTATCCTACCTGTAATTCCCAACGGAAAGTCTTCTAAGACTTCGACGATAGGTATTTTACAGTGAATCGTGAAAAAATACACCCGGTGAAAATCGCAAGGGAAAATCACCTTTATGGGGATATTTTTTTCCGAAGGATATTTTTTCCCGGGGAATATTTTTGCTGGAGGATATTTTCTGACGGAGAATATTTTTTTCGAACGGGACATTTTTTTACAGGGAATATTTTTTGGCGGGGAATATTTTTTTGCGCGGGACATTTTTATACAAGGAATATTTTTATTCTGGAGGATATTTTTTTCGAGCGCGACATTTTTTACGGGGAATATTTAGTCCGGAGGACATTTTTTTACGGGGAATATTTTTTTCGAGGGATTTTTTTTCCCATTTGATATAACGAAGTACCCATTTTCTGATTGTATTGCGTTCTGCGAGGAAATTACGTTGGTCACTCAAATAATCAGTTAGCTGAAACGATACCAGACATTATTCAATCTTCTTCAAGCGAATTTTTCTTACACAAAAGTTTACGATAGCAAAGACGTTTTTTCCTACCTTTTTTCCCTCCGAAGTTCCTCGAAGTTTCTTATTGGACCGAATCTCTAATGGTAACATCTGGCGTGCGACGAATTTCCATCCAAGGAGTGGGCGGTGAGCAAACCTGGCGACGAAGCTTCAATGGCTCCTTGAAGTAAATGTACAGAAAAAATGTTAACTAACAGCTGAGGTCGAGCTGCGGCTGACTATAACACCTTAATAGCTATATTTGTACATTTCGCTAGACATAAAGTTACCAAATGGCGAACCCCCTTCAAATTTACCTTCGCATTTCCCATTTTTACGTTGACGCCCTTACAATCGAGGCATTTTTACAGCCATACCAAAATTACCACTTTTCCGCTCGCTTTATTCGCTCCTTATCCTAAACTAAATTTGCAATGTGCAATAAATTCGGAATAAAAGGAAATGGCGCGGAAATTAAACACTTCCGAAAAAAAAAAACAAAGAAAAATAAACACAATCTCACAGCGAAATTACTTTCTTTGGACAGCGGGACGAAAATACACAATTTTTAATTACAATTATCACTCGGTTTATAAAACATGAAAAAATACATTTTTTATAGAAAAATAAATATATATATATTTTTTGTTTTTTTCAAAAAACTACTCGCCGAAAAATAAAAAGAGAAAAAATACCTCGACAAAAAACCGGTGATTACGTTTTTCGAGGGTTTTTTTTTGGGTCTATGGGACTATAAAAATAATTGCCAGAAATAAAAAAGGGGATGAAAATTTTTTTAAATATAAGCCACGTAATGGTGTCTTCATTTTTTACCTCGCTCTGTTCGTGTACAGGACTCTTCACGTGGAGAGAGGCGAAAGTATCGCGAGCTCGTCGAGGCCAATGACATTCTAATTAATGAATACCCCATGGGAAACACAGCCTCGGAGGGAAAGAATGACACCGGACTCACGACAAAACAACCCCCTGGAATCTACCCTCGCGACGGTAGACAACAGGGTAGCAACAATATCGCGCAATATAGTGTACTCCACGTGTACAGCCTTTTTTATTCCCTTTCTTTGGCGTTTAAGCCGCTACATAGTGAAATAAATAGACACATCCGGTGTAACACGTTTTATATATATGTAACATAGTATTTACCGTTTAACATACATTTTTAATGGAAGGATCGTGAAAATTATTATTTTTTAAATATTTTTTTCGTATGCTATTTTAATTGGTTAGAATTGTAGTTTGCATTTTTTCCGGATTTTTGTATTCATTTTAAAAGAATTTTTAATTGAATATGAAAATTTGTATTTTTTTTTGGAAATTCCGAATTTTATAATTCACTAAAAAGTGAAAATTAAAGACGATCGCGAAGGAAAGTATACTGCAAATAACACGATGTACTTTCACCCACGTGATCCTTTCTCCAGCCTGACATTCGCCAATTTACACATTGGCATCCTCCCAACCAATTATTCGACGGTTTTGGTGGAAATCGATTCGATTCACGTTCCGTTGAGTTGTCAGCCTTGTCACTAACATTCGTAGACCCCATCACTGAATTCGTCGGGGTGTAAATATCTCAAGCAGACTATTACAACATCACTGAATGAACAAATATATATGTGCACTATGAGAACAATAACGAAAGCTACGAAAATGTTCGCCCGATCGATAAAAAAATGAAAAACAAAAAAAAATTATCAATTCTTCGTAACTTTAACAGCAAAAATATTTTTTGGAAAAAATAATTTTACAGCAGTCCAATAATTTATTTATAATAACTTTTTTTTTAAATTTAATATTAATAATGATAATAATAATTATTATTTTCTGTAAAATTACTTGGAAAAAGTGAATATGTACGCACACCTCGGAAACAAAGAATTATGCCCACATAAATCTCACACATTCACACGTCTAATGTGGTTCCGCCCGGTGCGCCACCGCCCCTTTTATTCTTCTCGAATTTCGCTTGTCGCCCTTTCTTTCTTCCCTCCGAAAGCATTCATCAACGAACTCGACGTTGTTGCCGAAAACCGGATGAAAAAAAAGTTAGCTGCACGAAAGTTACTCAAAGTTCAAGTCCTTTTGATATTTTATTTATTAAATTAAAAAATAGTACTTAAACAAATTATGATAATAAAAAATACAGCTTGTTCGTCACTTTTCCGGAAAATTAATATAATTTTGCAATAAAATTTAAGTGAATTATTGGATTATTGCTGTACATTCATTTTGAATCGCACTTGTATAGGAAATTAAAATAATAAACATTTTGTTCGAGCCAATCGCAGGTGTTGATTTTTCTGGGAAAATGGAAGATTTTTTTATTCATATTTCCAGTCGTAACTTTAAGAACGAGCGCTGGATAACACAGCTATGAATATTGTATTGAAAATTGTAGCACATCGAATGTATCAAATATTTAATATGCAATTTCACGCTTTGTGGTTTCAGGCACTGTTACAAGCGCACGATGTGGCCGGTCACGAGGTTTACGGGGAGGAAGCAACACGGGTCACACCTCCGCCACTATTACCCTACCTGAATGGTGGCGACGACCTCGAAGGACAAAACGGCGACTTGGACGTCGAGAATGTAACCCGAGTCAGACTAGTGCAATTTCAGAAAAATACCGACGAGCCGATGGTGAGTAATAGCTAGAATTCGTTTTTTGTTTAATTCATTTTTTTTGTCTTAAATAATTATCCATTTAATTTCATAAATACGGTTTTAAAACCATGTTAAGAGGCATTGATACTCTACTGGGAATGTCATAGTTCAATGTCAAACGCCCGTCATGGCGACTTTCTCGCCCGTAAACTCACGTTTTCGGTTCTCCCGAAAAAACGGCTTTGAGTTTCGAGGAGCCAAAAAGGTGGCCTACTCTTGCCATACTTCCGCACATTCTAACAAAATTTGAGCTCCGTCTGCCGAGTAGTTTAGGAATAAACGGGTTTTTAAGTTTCGAGGTGGAGGCGAATGCCGCCATTTTCTCTTAGATGGCGCGGCATCCGGTATTAAAATCAAAATGGTGCATACTATTTGAGTTTCTTTGTCATTTACTCATCAGTTCTCACCTGTGAATGGAAAATATAGAGTATTATTCGAACGGAGAAATTAATATTGCCATTAACAATCTGTTTTACAGGGAATAACGTTGAAAATGAACGAGGATGGTAAATGCGTAGTGGCGAGAATAATGCACGGGGGAATGATCCATAGACAGGCAACACTCCACGTACTCGATGAGATAAGAGAGATCAATGGGATTCCAGTGGCCAATCAGTCGGTCAACGCCTTACAAAAGCTGCTCGTAAGTATAATTCTTACCAACTGCATTAATCCCGGCTTAAAAAGTCCACGGGAAAAAAATTATATGTAAAAAAACTTCGGAAAAAAAAAATTACCATTTTTTCCAACGTTGCCAACCTCGTAATTGAGCGTAATTTCTCGTAATGAAGCAAAAAATGAAGTTTCTTGGCGTTACTAACGCTTTACACTCGTTTCTATTTTGACTGGAATAACGAAAGTTAATTAAAATCGTCAGTTTAGGTTAAGACGACAAAAAGATTGCTTCTCGATTTTGTGGTCCAATCATGGTCCACCAACTGCGCTGTAATAACTGTCATTTCGGACGACATCCAATCACAAGATGTACCTATAATTTCCCTGGAGTCCTGGACGTTGCACATATCATCTGGTCCTCTCCATGTTCACTCCTTATTGACCCTGACAGACATAACCTCACATTTCTCAGCAGATTATGCCAGCGGATGATTAAATTTTGTTAATTGACATTGTAATAAATTATTTCCTTAATACGTCTCGACGTCTCACGTGATAACATTTTTTTTTTTTTTGTGGTACGTTGAGCCTTAAGTACGTTCCGAATGAAAACGCGGCTTAAGCTTGAATAATTCATGACTAAACCGCATGACAATCCGCACTTGAAAGTGCCACGAATGCACAAGCAAGAAGTTGTTTCTTGGCTCCCGGAAAGCTTAACCACCATCGTGAGCTCTTCCAATAGGACAACCGAACGAATGAGACCCGGAAGTCGAAGAGAGCCATAATCTATGCCAGAACTTGCCAACTCCTCGCGTAATTAGCGTACCTTGAATCCAACGTACTTCATAGTTAACTGGAAAGTTTGGAGCTGCTAACGACTTTTGTTCCCCGAATTCCACGAGCCGGAAGTGCGAAATCACAACCCAAATTCTGGTGCATTCTGGAAAAAGGAAATGGCCCCAAACTCAACAACAGTTAAATTTGAGAAAGGAAAATCTTGAGACCCAGTTTTGCGCGACTTCCACCAGAGGGACATATTAATTTTCTGCACTACTTCTACTTTTGCTCCCTTATCAAAAGCTTCTTTTCATTCCAGTTTTTACAATTTTTTAGATATCGAGCTAAAATTTAAAGCTCACGTAGAACGCCATTGAATGGCGTTACGGGCTAAATTTCACATGAATCTGTCGAGGGGTTCACATTTTACGGCGATTCTAAATTTTTTGAAAAAGTCTCTTTTCTCCCCCCATTTTTCAATTCTACTGGAATCACTTTTCAACAACTAAAATAGGGCATTGAACACTAAAATTTATTTCTGAAAGCGACAAGCCATTTTTTCACCCCCCCCCCCCCCCCCCCACCCCCCTTAAGGGCGTGAAAAAAAGTAATATTAAAAATCATATTCAAATGTTGAACATTTGATCGATTGAGAAATAATAACAATGAGCTCTGTCCTTTATTCTGTTTCAGCGGGAAGCTCGAGGATCGGTCACCTTCAAGATATTACCATCCTACAGGATCGCGCCACCTCCCTGCGAGGTACAAGTAAGCCCCAAAACCCAAGTCCAACCTTCCTCCCAGATCCCAGCTACTGTTCTCACAACCACAACAGCCATTACGACCACAATCACTACAGCGTCGAGTCCAAAGCCCGCGATAAATTCGAGCGCGGGGTCAAGCCTGACCTCCACTTCCGGTTACGGTAAAGCCCCCAAAAATCAACCGGAAGCTTCCGCGGGAGCTAATAAAAAAGAGGAAAAATCTTCTAAAGCGGGAAAATCCAAAATGAAAAGTGGTAGCTCGTCGACTGACAGTACTCCACGACGTCGCTTGAATCCTCTCGCTGTTCTTAGATCCAAAAGATCGTAGACGATGCAAGAAAAATCAGGGAAATTTTAAAGATTTTTTTTATTTTTTTTTCTCCAATTTATGGAGCGGATTATTCTCTTCTTTCTATGACCTTAAGGTAGTCCGAAATGTACAGTCCAGTCAAAAATAAGATTCGGAGAGATTTTCGAACACTTTTTAAGGAGTGAAAACCTGAAATAATCAGCCAGTAATAATAGTCGTCAAATTTTATTGATGAATTAATTTTTGTTTTTTAATGATACTAAATTTTTTGCAAAAAATCACGAAATTCAGAATGAATTTAAAAATCTTGAAAAAATGGTATCCGGAAGACTTTTTCAACAATTAATTTTTCTACCAATTTGTTCATAAAATTTCAAAACTAATATCATGCAAAATTAACATTTTCAGCATCTTTAATGCGCTTGAATTTTTTCAGACTTTCATATCGTCGAATAAAAAGCTTCTTATTTCTCTGAAACTTATGGAAAGTGGACATAATTAGCAAGGGCTACCTTAAAAAATTACTCACACTTCTTGTGTCGTATCCAGTGGCTAAAATTTGGAGACGTGCGCGGCTTAATAATCGTAATGTCGATTAATTGCAGTCAATGTCTTGCAGCTGTTGCAAACGACCAGAAAAATGGCCTAGCCTAAATGCTCATCGCTTATAACGTAGCAAGAAATACGTGTCTCACATCTTAAGACATAAGCCACACTGAGGATTAATTACGCACTTCCTAGGATTTTTTTTTTTTTCGGAAAAACCTCGAAAAATTGCGGTAGCATTATTATCTTGCTTTCTGATAACGGAATTTTTTTTTTTTCGCTTATAAAATTAATTCAAAAAATTTAAATCGTCGATAAAAAATAGGAGATGAAATCTCGTAGCCATAATTCAAAGAGCTCTCTATACACCGTCCCATAAATAGTCAAATTCTAAAATAACAAAAATTATTCTCAATAGAATCGCGTTATATATATGTCGAAAATTATTACGAAGTTCTAGGCAGTCTTATAAATTTTAATTACAATCGTTGATTATAGATGGTAATTATAATCGCTTCTGAATATAAATATTTTCTGAGAATATTTTGATCAGAAAATATTTACAAATTATTACATATTCACTGTCAAATCAGCGACTTTTTTCTCGATCATCTCAGATCCGCCCCACAATTTTTTATGTTGGGTTAAAAAGTCTGAAAAAATCCACATAGAGGGCCTCTTAATGGTACTTCGACATTATCAATTACGGGGTAGATCTGAAATGTTGAAAAAAAAACGTGGCTAACTTGACATAGAATGTATCATATAAATCACACAAGATAAAAAATAATTACCAAAAATTTCCACATTTTTTAATCGCGTACAATCGCGAACCCTGAAGAGACAACAAAGCTCTTCAGATTCTGGACATTTCATTTATTGCAAAATTGTCCTGGTGAAAAAATTCGAAAAAATCCTTCGGCCCAATTTTTTTCTTCTTTTTTTTTACTAAAAAAAATTAAATTAATCAATTATCGATAATTAATTAATGAATTACCTACAATTTTCGGATTCGTACGTCGCGTATATCGCGGACCCTGAAGAGAAAATTGAATTCTTGAGCCACCGAAGAGATTTCTCCATGGTTATCCCATAAATCACGAGAATCGGGGATTGAATGTAGTATCGGATATTGAATTCACGGCATTGTCGCCGATAGAGTGCGATGCCTACTTACCATTTTGGATCATTGATTGGCCAAACTTGGAACGGAGAATTGTCTCTGAATAGCCATTGGCAGAGGTAGACGTGGGTAATACCTTCAAGCTCCATTGAGCCCAGCGAGCTCTATCGACCAATCCCTCGACGCGGCCTCGTGATATCCATTGCTCGGTCAATTGAACCTCGCGATATCGTGATTACGACGCTACAGTAGAAGCTAACTATATATGTGACCACACAATATCCTCGAAACTGGGCTTTCAAAGATGCCGCGAGCATAAAAGCACCAGCTGAATGAACGAATATCCAAGAAAGCTTTTCGGCCTTAACCCTTTGCTTACTTATTCAACGATTCAAAGAAAAAAAAGTTTTCTCTCATTGACGGTTTTCGCATTGATCGAACGGTGTGAGTTACCTTAAAGTGGTAAACGCTCTAAAATTAGGTGATTTTTCATCAATTTTTTTTGTCAAAAGTAATCATCACACGTTTTGTTAATGCGATACGTAATTTTCCATTTTTTTGTAGCAGCGATTTTACGGATAATAGCGCATTATGTCGCTCAGTGCGAGAAGTGGGCACTTCTCGCACTCGAAGCGAAGCGTGCGTGAAACCGCGTTTCTCGCACCGAGTTAAATAAATCGCTGTTTTACTCAGAAACGGATATACATTTTGCTTTAAATTTTAACAATTTTAATTCCTACGTGATTTTCGATATTGAAAATATTGAAGATGTTGAAAAAATTTAACCCTCAAAGTAGCTATTTTACTGTTATAAACAAAATTCAACTAAAACCCAAACGAAGTAATATAATCTTGAGATATTCGTTTGTAATAATCTACAGCCAAAAAATGATAATTTTGAAAAACCAAAAAAAAATTTTGTGTGTACATCTAATAACAATTTTTCACCTTAAAAAAAAAAAAACACGGTGAGTTAAAGGGATGATTTCACACGAATAATAACGTTCGTTGAGGAAAAAAAAAAGTCAATCGACTTCTGAGTGTCCCTCGATTCTGAAATGATTATTTCACTCCAATGTAAATGAAAATATGCAGACCTGATGTTATACTCGTCATCTTATTACATACGCTGTTACACTTCCTCCCCCACATGTACCCCACCCCCCCTTCCCCCTTTAGCCTTTCTTGTATTTTATTCCGAATTAGTCTATTTAAAATTTTAAATAATTGACCTATGAAAATGATAATCATAATAATTATTATATCATTGCTTATTCGTGTGTATATCACGTATCGATAAACGCATGGTATCAAATTTAATTTATATCCCTACTTAGGAGTTATACACATATTATAAAAATATATAAATATATAATATATTTATTTATTTATTTATTTATATATATATATATTTATATACATATATATATATATATACGACACGCATGTCTCTATGCTTGTTGATTGTCTGTTTATTGAGTCTTGTCAGTTATACGTTGATTATTACGTGAAACTCTCGATATGTTTGCGTGATAAAGTATCATAGAAAATACTTTTGACATTAGGATATTATAATGGCAGTGAAATTCTAGTCAGTATACGTAAGATGAAAAAAAAATAATAATAATTGGGTGTTAGCTGTGGCCAATAACTGTGATACAAAAGGTCGTGAGCTGCAGTGATTTTCGACTTTATTGTTGACAAGGTTGACAACAATTTGTCGGTAAAAAAGGGTACTTTTTTATGCTTAGTTTTGTATTGATTATTTTCGAAAATTTATTAAAATTAATTACTATTTTTTGGGACGTTATTACAGCTACGAAATATTTTTACTTAAGGAGGAAATATATTTATGAATATGCATGAATTTTTATGAGTTGATATTTTTGGACCCTCGTGTCTTTGCCATTTTTTGGGTCGATTTTTTTTTCCCAAATTATGAAAAATGAATGGTATTTTTTTATTGATAGAAAATTGACAATCTAATGACGATTGGTTTGAAAATGTCCTGCATTAAAATCGATTATCGATTAAAAATCTCACCACTAACTGATTTTTTTACAAATCAACGTTAATTTTTTTTTTAATACGCCAGAATTAATTTATTTTTGCATTGGGAATATGTCCTTTAAAAAAATTCTTATTTTTTTTTCTTATTATTATTTATTGCACAAAACTGTAGATAAATGCTTACAAAATCTTATCACTGATTTAACCAGTTTGAAGAATCCAAAATTTCAGAGCACCTTAAATATTTTTTATATTTTCATAAAAGTGCCTATCCCTAATCCTCGGCACGCTCAAGTCGTTTATTGTCTCAGCTCGCCACCTTATGTACGTAAGAAAATATAAAAATTTCGTTTTTTTTTTTACCCGTGGTCTGTAACGAAAGCTTTGTCGCACTTTAGATCAGATTCTGCGAACACGAAAATACTCATACGTGACAATGATTTTTTGTAAATCGATAAGGAGGATTAAAAAAAAAAGCTTTTGTTACGAAACACGTTACCCTCGCCTGCATGGAAAGATATCTTTTCCGCAAGCTTATATCATTGCCTATATATTATTATAGCGCTGCGTGCATCCCTTTGATTATCGAAATATTAAGCATCGTACGTGACTTCTTTTCTAATCTGGCAGCGGTCGTTTATTCATTTGAAAAATGCATTTTCTGAGATTTTTTCATTTAATTATCCGAGGACTTGATAATATAAGAATTTCTAATTAAAAAAAAAAAAAAAAAAAAGATTCTTTATGGTCTCGGTGAGTGGAAAGTGCGGTAATCCAATATTAATTTTTTATAATAATTAGCAACAATATTCGACTGTTTTGGGATCGAAAAGAATTTTTTTCCGCTGCAGTTGAGGGTACGAAAAAAAAAAAAAAAAAAGTGCGGGGTGTCCACGCGAAAACAGGGGTTGATTAATTCAAGCGGAAGTTGCACATGGGATATTTCGCGAAATGTATTTTTTAATCACCAAAGAAATTCATTAATCGCAATTTGTCTTTTTTCGGACCGGAAAAAATTTGACAGTGACTCGTTTGATGACATCTACTTTAATTAATCAATTCTGTTGTTGAAAAATTCAACGATTACCATTTGAGGCTCATTTGCTAATCTTTATTTTCACGATAAATATTATTTAATTTTTTACAACAAATTTGCCAGAGGCTCGAGCAGATCCGAATGGTTTAAAAGACAAAAAAAAATTATAAGGTTACATATGAGTATAAATATTATGCCCCAATTTGCCACTAATTACATTATTGTCACATGGCGCAGGAAAAAAAAATTATTCGACGAAGGAAAATTTTTCTCGTCGTTAGACGATGTACATATGTATACATTATATGTGTCCAATTTGACCCCGATAGTCTGTGGCTGTGCTTTCAATGTGAATTTTCAAAAATTTACAAAAATGTACATACCCGATTCGTGTACCCGCGCGTATATAGAAAAATATGTATAAGAGTGATAAAAAAACAAACAAACAAACGAAAACATCGAACAGGAAGTTATTCAAGTTATTCTGTTTAAAAATTATTCCGAGAGTGAAAATGCTCTTTTTTTTGTCACCAACCCAATATTTTTGAGCTTACGCAGTTGTCGATTTTTTTACGTTTTGCAATGCACAAATTATGGGGACTTTCAGATTTTCATTAGTTTTTTCGTTTTCGAGTATCTAGCCTAAAAAAAATAAGTATAAATCGGTAAAAAACGCGACGATCGGTAAATCGGTAATCGGTAAAAAAAAAAGTGACGATCTAAAATCGTTAATATCGGTAATCGGAAAAATCTATGTGACGATCGACAGATCGGTAATCGATCGAATGTATGTGAGGATCGGTAGATCGGTAATCGGTAATCGACACATCAAAAACTTGGGCGTTTCAACTGCACATATATTGTCTATACATATTTTTCAATATAATTTTCCGGCCTTTTTCAATAGATTTCCAAATTCGACCGAAGATCTTCGACTATATTTTTCGCACCAATATATGTCACGTGACAAAATTCAACAACAATAGATCGTTAATTTTCCCAATTTCCTCATCTCACGCTCGGAATAATTTCACACGATGAAAACGACAACGAATCCAAATTCGATTATCGAGAGAAAAGTAAAAAAAAAAGAACTGTGTGAAAAGGAAAAGCCTATATATTATAGATTCATTTTTAAATAGGAGATGATAGAAAACAGTGCCGACTACAATTGTCCAGTCGCCGATCGCTTTTTACTGTCTTAAAAAAAAAAAAAAAAAAAAAAAAAAAAATCCTTCTCGAATTATTGTCTCGAGTGCAAAAATTGCGCGTGCCCTTTAAACGACGTGTAGATCGTCTTCAGCTTCGTATAATACCCTTGGGCATTATAAATAAATAAATTATGTACGAGGATACAATAAAGCATGCAATGCAGAAGGAAAGTGATCGAAAAGCACGTCCCTTGTTTCCTCGCCGATATACGTGACCTCCTCCGTATATTTCCTATGTAACAAGATAGATGCGAGAGAAGTGCCATCAATTCGTACGTATTGTTCGGACCGCACAAACACAGACGCCCCTGTATCGACGTTTCCCATCGGCTGGCGCAAATTATATCAGCACTCCATCACCTCTTGTACATTACGCCATAGACACTGGCCGCCCTTCGATCGAAAGCCCAATGAGAGAATGAGATGCATTTGAAATGGTCTCAGTGAACATTTCCCAGCTGGGCTCGCGAAAAAAAAAATCCATTTCCTTGATTCGAAGAAATTTCTTTGGGGAAATCAATACAATAATGGATTTGAGTTATATGTTTTATTTGAATTATCTGGAAATTAGGGAAATGGTTTCATTAAATGAGGGAAATTATTTCTCTGAATCAAGGAAATCGTTTCTTTGAAGGAAAAGAAATATTTCATTGAAATCAATCGAAGCAATTGAATTCACTCATTTCTTTGAAGTGAATTGAATCTCTTTCTCGGTGCAATTACATCATTACTTTCGGAATTTACTACATCCCCAATAACGAATCAGTTGCACTAAAAATTGATCAGAAATCAAAAATTTTTAAAAATTTATTGACAGCGTAAAAATCTCGAAATTATTTTTCATCAAAGCAAATACTAATTTTTTGATTGATCTGTTTAATCACAAAAATTGCTACATTTTTTTTTCTTTTTTTTCACTTTTACTCCAGGGAAATTACAAAATTGGATCCTGTTTCCTTGACAAAGAAATCAAAATAACTCGATATGAACATTGTCAATTTTTCCCAAAAAAATTTCATCAGACTCAGCATCGCACTGTTGACCCTCACATTTTTTTTTTTTTTTAAATACACAACCTGAACAACCCAACACTTTAAAGTATTGTTACAGTTTGCGTGGATTACTTAGGTAATGTCTCTGTGTCCTTCTGTCATTCTTTTGTCGATCATCAAGTACGAGACTCGATTTTCAATGTGAAAGCCATGATAAATCAACGACTCTACTGAAATCTAAAGCCTCAGTATTATTAAGGTGTATTTAAATGACTAGACTAAAATCATTTTTCTAACGAACTTTTGACATTTATTGCTAATTTTTTTTTTTTTTTTTTACTAATTAACGTAATTAATAAATATTAAGCCACTGGGAATCTCAAGGATGTCCAGTCACCCATCGTCAATGTGGAAATTGATATTCGGAAAAAAAAGTCAAAGTGAATTAATTTGTAAATTCAGGAAAATGGCTAATTTTTGAAAAAAAAAAAAAATTATACAGTCTAATGATTCTTCAGATTATATAGTAATCTCAAAATAAATCTCAAATTGTTAATATTCATTATCTTCATCCGTTCATCCGAAAAAAAAAATAAATCCATAACGCACTTTCAATTGATTAATTATTTCGTAACAGCGAAATTTCATCTCGACAAAATAATTCATTATTTTCTTTCAAAATTCGCGTTTCTCGTGATCCCTGCCAATCTTGCTGTCCTGCTGAACTTTCCGGCGAGCATCGAGCATCTATGGAACTGCAGATGCAACAGCGATGGCAGAATTATCGGCAAAAGGAGAATCAGTCCACCAGACGAGTTGTCGATACCTTGCTGCCCTGCCACGACTCTGTAGAAATTTGTATATTTACTAGTATTATTGTTATTATTATTATGACAATTTTCATCGGAAAACCTGAGTCCGCTCGTTAATCATTTAAATAGATTTCCACCGATGCACGTCCCACTAGAATATTCCAACTGTCGCATCCCGGATTTCATAATTATTAATTACAATCAATTTTTCAATATTCGTTATTAATTATCGATATTCCATAACTCATTCCGTTTCGAAGGATACGAAATATGGTTCGAATACCTCATTTACTTGCATCTCCAATTTCTTCTTCTTCTTCTTTTTTTATGGAAAAACGATAAAAATAATTTTATGAAAATCGAGCGAATATATTGAGACCCTTACTGTCAAATTATGTGATAATATTGCGAAAAAAAAAAAAAAAACAGCGGTGATTTTCCAGTTGTGCGCACTTTGAGTGGCCCTTAAGGAGGTTCGATACCTGTAACTATAACGACCCTTAAAAATTTTAACCGAAAAAAAATAAAAAATAAAAACCGCGATCACCGGATTATAGATCGTGGATCAAGAAATCGATAACGTGTACCCAATGCCAGATCACCGAGACCATGCAGCAGATAACAATAACAATATGACGTTACATCCCTTAATTTACCTTTTTTTTTTTTTTTTTTTTTTTCTCTCATTCGTACAGATTATTTCAATGCGATGCGATGCCAATATCAAATAACTCCAGTACGTCGACGAGAAAAGAAAAATGAATTAAAAAAAAAAAACAATTTAAGGGAGCAAAAGACCTAATTGAATGAAAGCTTGAAAAAGTTTATAGACAGACAGAGAAATCACTCACGAATTAATGATTATATTTCTTTTTTCTGTTTCTTCAACGATCTAGTTGTTCAGGATTAGGCCTCTGCCAGTGTTAGTAAGTACCGCCACTTGATCTGGTGTGATTGTACTGCCGTAGTTAGAAGGCTATGCGTTTACCTGTACCTGCATATCCAAAACCATATTTAACGATTAAATATATATCATTGAACAAAGCAGTCCAATAATAATAATAATATAATACGATAATAATAATAATAATAATAATAATAATAATAATAATAATATGAAAATTATGAATAGTGTGCGATATTGTCTATGACACTAGTTTATTCGTTATCGACGTTAATATTGACTTTTCTAACGCTATCATGTATATTACATCATATATAGTTTACACGACGTAATGGTTGTAGTTACAATGCGTGAACGTTTTCGTGAATCCGACCGGAAGTCCGGTATTTGCTTACTCTATCGCCTATTGATTTGTCCCATGTATAGCCTATATCGTAACACATACGCGTTATGTAGCAACTTGTGTTTATTTTGCCTCCATTATGCGGAATATGCAAAAGCGTACCGCGGCATGCAGACTAGTGCTGTAGCGTATATTAGCCAGTAATACAATCCTATATACGTAAACAGTGATTTTAATGTTTGTTCGAACTGTGTAACTGGGAAAGAGGGCTGGGAGCAATACTTGAACTTGAAACAGAACGGCACTCTTATTGGTCTTGTATTTATCGCTATGTAGGGTCAGAATGAGAGACGTAGTGATTAGCGTATCTTGTAAGGAATGCTACTGACAATCTAGTGGCATGAACAAACGCACGAAAACGAGACATTGCTACTCCGGAGGCGAAGGAGTGACGAGAAAAGGGTAGCACTTCATTTGTACAGAAGCTATTTCTACACGGAATCAACTGTACATGAGCCGTTTTACACGGACTTCATCAATTGAGGGATACGGAATATGCCAGGGAGGGAAATTTCTGGGTTGGGACAACAAAAATCGTTTTGTTTGGCTGAGAAATGGGTTTGGAAGGCTGAGGAATGCTTTGTTCGACTCACGAATGCTTTGTTTGGCCGACAAATCGTTTGTTTTGGCTGACAAATCTGGTTAGAAGGCCAACAATACTTTTGTTCGACGGACAAATGTGTTTGGAAGGCCGACAAAACCTTTGTTTGGCTCATGACTATTTTGTTTGGCCGACAAATCGTTTGTTTTGGCTGACAAATCTGGTTAGAAGGCCAACAATACTTTTGTTCCACGGACAAATGTGTTTGGAAGGCCGACAAACCGTTTGTTTTGGCTGACAAATCTGTTTAGAAGGCCGACAAAAATTTTGTTCGACGGACAAATGTGTTTGGAAGGCCGACAAATCGTTTGTTCGACGGACAAATGTGTTTGAATGGCCGACAAAATTTTTGTTCGGCTCACGAACATTTTGTTTGGCCGACAAATCATTTGTTTTGACGGAAAAATGGGTTTGAAAGGCCGACATATCGTTTGTTCGGCTGACAAATCTGTTCGGAAGGCTTGCAAATTCCTTAAGGGGCCATATCGCCTTATCCAGTATCACTTTTGACCCTATGAGTATAGTGTCAAATGTCGTGCACCCATTGGCAATGAGTTTGATGTCCTTTGTCGGGTTTCTATGTCGTTTTTGAGTATCGTAGTAACCTTTCCGATATTTATTTTCTTCTCCCTATGATACGACAATTTTTCACTCATATTTTTCTAATGGCGTCGCCTAACATCAATACACGAATAGTCAAAGGATTGCGAAGTAGAAAATAGATTGTCCCCTCCACCAAAATCCAAAACACAAAACTTCCCGATGTCACAATTCTAAAAAAAAAAAAATGTATCACTGCAAAACAACCCCACAACCCATAGACCATAGAAAAATATCACCAAATCAACTCAATCAACAACTATTGAGTATTATAACATCCTTACCGAGGTTCAAATTGGTTTACGTCCATTATTGAATCTAAATCATTGAACAAAATATATATATAACATACGTGTAATGACCATCACCAATTTATACGTACTTATACGATAAGTGCTTCCGCTTATCATTTTGAGTATGCGTTTTATTCGGAAAAAAATTTCCTCAAAAAAAAAAAGTTATTCGATTATTTCATTAAGGGCTACAAAATTTAAGGTAGTTCCACCACAATTACTTATCACTTGGTGGACACACACATAAATAAATGTTCATCAAGTTGAGTTAATTATAATTTAATCTGATCATGATTAGTATGTATATGAAAATTTATCTATAAATCCATTGAAAGCAAATCCTAGGGCTTATTTATCTGATTACTTACAATTAGCTTGATCAACCTCAAATCTTCGCAAAGAGTAATTAATTAATCTTAAAAGTCCAATGAAATATGAAGATTATTAATCTGTATAATTTATTCAATCCGATCGATGGCTTTATCCACTATTTCATTTGCAAATCTATTTTACTTTTTATTATCGTTTTTTGCTGAGAAATATGTGAGAAATACCGATGTGGAAAAAAATGATTTTTGAGCAACGACACAAAATCACTGTCGAAGTGTCAACGTAGATTTTTCATAGCATGGCGTTTTATTTTCGTAGATTTATCCTGGGACATGCGTATTCTGGTAGAGTTCCCATTATTTTAGGACCATTTTGAGCAGAATCGTCAATTTCTTGTCCTCCCCAGAATTTCTTTTTTTTTTTGTAAATAATTTTTGTAAATTTCAAAAATTAGGTAAAGTTGTCGAATATTTTCTGACAAAGTTGATCCTGCATGTGCTTTACAATTTGTTCACCTAAAAAAAAAAATTCCACAATTTCCGAAATGGTTCTATTTCCGAATTTCAAAATTTTTGAGCCTGAGGGATTTTCGCTTGGATTTTGGTACCAAAACGAAAATTTCGACATCAGTAACCAACAATTTCAAAATATTTCTACACACTCCCAATAAAAATGGCAGACGGTCACGTGACCAATCGTTCATCGCAAAAAACGACATAACGTCATGAAAGTGTCATACAAAAATGCAGGAAAATTGTACAAGCCCTTAAAAAAATCGGAAAATCAGGACATCACAAAATCCCATAAATATTATCGCCCACTCCATAGATTCCAAAAATTTGTATCTCGATACTGAAAACCGCATTTAAAAATAAAACAAAACACAATATTTTGAAATAAAAAAAAAAACCAAAAACCAGTTTAGAAGATTTCATACTAATTAAAATTTATGCTTGATAATCGTCTTTTTTTCTATTATACATTTATCAAAATGATTTCGACTTGTATATTATGTACAGACCTTAAAAAAAAAGCAAAAAAAAATCTGTCCTCACAAATTCATTGTATCATTGTCCCGCTTAAATATCATGCCAAATTATTCATATATATATATATATATATACCTATCTTCAACTTTAATTAATTTTTTTTTCTTCTTTGAGATTACAATTTTTTTTTTTTTCTCGTGAAGAAAATGATCATAGGAATCTAACAATATTTTGTCTTGTCCCAGATTTTCGTGCGCGCTCAATTCGACTACGATCCACTCGAGGACGAGCTTATACCTTGCGCACAAGCCGGTATCGCCTTCAAGACCGGTGACATATTGCAAATAATCAGTAAGGACGATCATTACTGGTGGCAGGCGAGAAAGGACAACGCGGCAGGTTCCGCGGGTCTCATACCATCGCAGGAACTTCAGGAATGGCGAATCACGTGCTTGGCTTCCGAAAAAAACAAACAGGAACAAGGTGAGAAAATTTGCGTCGCTCAATTTCCAAAAGATTGTCGATAACTTAATTTTGTAAATTCAGCGTCGGTATTTGATATTCCTAGATGTTTACATTTTTTTTTCTTTGTAATTAGGTTTAAAAAATTAATTTTCACCTTAATCACGAATTAGGAAAATAATATTTTTTTGTTTTCTTATAAATTTTTTTGGGTCAATTGTAAATTGATATGAAAATAATTTTCAAAAAATGGAGTTCAAGTGAATCGAAGACTGAAGTATGACTTAAGTTATCGTGATCTTCTGCAACATTTTTATTTCATTTTTTTCAGTTAAATTGGTTTTGGGTTAATTTAATTATTGGAGGAGAAATATTGGGTTTTATTTTCTGATATTTGCAATCGGTGCCGTAATTAATAACAAATCTTTTACATTTTTTGCACAATCTCAATGTTGAAAGTTATTTAATTTAGATTCGAAATAATTATTTTTAGTTGTTAAAAATATTGAATCGTATAATTATTCGTATGAACGTACCCAGTATAATGAATTTATTATTATCATATTTTTTTAAATCTCGTGATTGTACACATAAAAACACAGTCATAATATTTGTTACTCCCCCTGGATTATCAAATCGAGGGCTCTCATAATTATTTACTACTAACATACATATATATGTGTCCCACTCCTGATTATCAATGAATGTACCTCGTCAATATTTGCGCACGAATGTATAACACGTTCGGTCGTACATTTTTTTTTTCACGTTTTATGTTATATACATACATACAGATTTTAGTGTCTTTTGAACTCAACATTTTTTTATTATTATTCTACCACTTTGTTCGAGTATAGATTTTGAAATAAAAAATATTTCAAATTAATTTTTTTATCAAAGTCATAATAAAATAAAATATTTATACTGGTAAAATTATAATGAAAAATTCAATGGACTGTATGGGATTTTTTTATTTGAAATAAAATTTATTGGATTATTAACGTATTTAGTGAAATAAAAGTGTTAACATCACGAACACGATTTTTATTATTTCTAAGTTCAATGTGACACACTCTTATACATATATAACGAATACATGTACATATATGTATTGGTGAACATGATTCTTCATTTCTTTTTTATGATGCGTGAGAATTTGATGGAGCATGCATTGTCGTGGTGAAACGAAAAAAAACACACACACACACACACAAAAGTAACATAACTCATGTTAGTTCGTCAAGTCAGTACGTACGCGTGTAACGTCAGCATCGAAAAACAGTTTTTGTGTTTGGTATAGTATATAGCATGGTTAATAACGCATTCACTAACAACATAACTTTTTTGAGATCCATTCCGGTGTGGCTCATATAATTGGCTGAATTTACAATAGTCTTTCTTACATTCTGTTCTTGTGTTCTATGATTATGTGTACTTGTGCGTGTGAGTGTGAATGCAATTGTAAATGTGAATGTGAGTAACAGCGTGAGTGTAAGTCTGAATGTAAATGTGAGTGTGAATGCGAGTGCGAATGTGAGTGTGAGTGTGAGTATGAATGTGAGTGTGAGTGAGTGTGTGAATGCGAGTGCGAATGTGAGTGTGAGTGTGAGTGTGAATTTGAGTGAGAGTGTGAATGTGAGTGCGAATGTGAATGTAAGTATGAGTGCGAGTGTGAGTGTGAGTGAGAGTGTGAATATGAGTGCGAATGGGAGTGTGAGTGTGAATGTGAGTGTAAATGTGAGTGTGAGTGCGAGTGTGAACGTGAGTGTGAGTGCGAATGGGAGTGTGAGGGTGTGAATGTGAGTGTGAGTGTGACCTTTCCAGTTACGATCGTGTAAATTTTAGCAACTTTAGTGAGGCAGAGACTACGTCTGATTTCCGACGTCGGGTCGATCATACAATACAGCGAATTACCCTCGGAAATTTGAATATAAAAACACGAATAAATTTTCTCGAACGCGCACAGCACCCGCATTGGCGCTCGATAAATATTTTCCGATCCTCTACAAATACCTTCAACAAACTCATCGTCCAATTAATTCAATGCAAATTGCATATAAATTATTATACAAAGGTTTTCCATAGCATACCGATTTTTTTTTTTTTTTTTTCGACGTCATTCAAAATTTAAAAAATTCAACCCTTTCATAATTACTATTAATAAAATGCAATGCACTCCGATAATTTTCAATTTTCATCGCGAGACGTAAATTAAATTAATTAGTTTACACACTATACATGTAATTATACATAATACGTTTAATCGCTGAAAAGTGACGCACAGGGCACGAATATATCAAGGCCCTTAAGGGATTGGGTTGAGAGTAATAGGCGGCGACACGTTGCGCTCTGTCGCGGTAATAAGCTGAGCACGTCTCACACTAATTAGGCTCGAAGCGACAAATTACGTAATGTTACTAGTACTAAATTGTGTATGTTGTGGGGGCGGGCATAGACGCTGAATCAGAGGGAGGCTGCTCTCCTCACACCGAAGGCTGCGACGGCTCGACAGGTACGAAGGACTCTGCCTGAAGCTTAGGACACTTTAGAGTCATCTCACGTAGGGTCTCGTATAACTATAGAACAGATCAGCATGATTTTTCATCCGAGAACGCTAGTTTTTTTTTTTTTTTTTTTTAATTATTCAATTATCCAATTATTCAAGAGCCACTGAATTATTATATTTCTGCGTTGATAAATTCGTCTGGTTTACCAGATTTCAGATGATTTTTTAAAATAATTTTATTAATTTTTTCAAATAATAATTATTTTAAAAAATTGACATTAATTCATGCAAGAAAATTGTGTGTATGTAGAGATAAAATTGCATGTTTTTATTTCATTAATATAATATTTAGCTTAATGTCGCTTTCGATGTGATTTGTTTTAGGGTCACTTAATTGAGGAGATTTTTTTTTTATTGGTCCATTTATTATTTCATGATATTCAAGACATTATTTTTGTTTAATTCAAGAAATAAATGAAAATTTTGATGAGTTTGGTCGTTTAATGAAGTTTTATGCAAGTGCATTTTTATGATTGTTAACAAAAAAAGTTTCATCAATTTTTCAATTAGTTGACAAATTTTTTTAGATTTTTTTTTATCGACAATGTATTTTGTTCTTAGCGTTATTGTGTGGAATGTTGAAATGATTTTTTTTTTAGTAGATGTATCGTCACTAAAAATGAACTATCAATGCATTTTTGATGTACCTTATCAATGTTGCCGTAAATTGTAGACTTGTAAATTTCAATTAATTCAATAAATATAATTTCAAGTAATTATGATTTCATAATAATAATGATAATAATCAGCAATCGTGATTGTAAATTTATGTGCAATTGAAATATCTACGGAAAATATTTACACGTTTTAATAATAATAATATTATTATTATGAAATCATAATTTTAGTGCGAAATGCGAACTCTGAAAGAATAGCTTGTTTTCCTCCCAGAAATTCCTCCCTACACTTTTATTCAACTTTCACCCTCACTTTCCGCATTTTATATTATTTATTTATTATTATTTTCATTTTATCGTCATACATCGAAAAATGCGTTTGAATTAGATCAACCACCTTAAATCATATTTGGCACTGTAGGAATAAAAATAATCTCTGTAATCATCTTTCTTCGTATGTATACATAGTTTTTTTTATACAGTAGAATTTCAGGCCCTTAGAGAAATTTCTAATGTATTTTCTAATTATTATCCCACGAGACTCCAAAATCGGCTAATTTCACCGGATTAATAATAACTTATATTTAAAAACCTGCATTTTAGACAATAATTTATAAAATTTCGCACTTTTTATATATTATGTTATATGCCTTTTTTTATTCATTAGATCGCAACGCAATTATTTCGCAATTAATTTATTATAATCGCAGATAGAAAATTTTTTTTTCCTAAAATTCAAAACGAGTTTACAAAATTTGACAATTTTGACAATTCTTCATCTGGATTCAATATCTAGAATTGAAGGCATATTTTGAGCAACAAAATCTTATTTTTTACCAACAGCAAAATTAGTAATAATTAATAAAACGAAGAGCGCCCGCATGACCCTAAAACAATTTTAATTGATTTTTAGATATTAATGAAGGAACCGTTTTTTTTAATTAATTGGATCCGTCCCATTTGCAATTAATTATTTTATAGATGCTGTCCACGAAAATCTTGGTCCACGGCCTTTTTCGCGTTATTTTAATTCCCGCTTTTTTCAGATTTTTTATCTGATTACCACAATTTTTACACGCTTGTTTGCTATTAATTATGAATTTACGTAAATACGATAAGACAAGCACGCCAATTATTTGCTTCGTGGCGTTATCAAAATATTGTCATGCGATTATGGCGAAGACATCATCACAATGTGACTTCCGTTTCCAAAAATATTATCTGTACACGAATCGATGTATTACTTTATATCTACGCCCGTTGTTTGTACCTCGACTAATTAATCCTCATTTGTCTCCAGTAAATTGCTCAATTTTTGGCCGCAAGAAGAAGCAGTACAAGGATAAGTACCTAGCGAAGCACAACGCTGTTTTCGACCAGCTGGATCTGGTCACGTACGAGGAGGTCGTTAAGATTCCTTGTAAGTCTAATTACACATATCACTCTAATTAGTGGTATCAATTATTTATTGGTTTCCTTTTTTGTTTTTTTTTTTTGGTTTTTGCATAGAGAAATTTTTGTGAACTAATTATTTTAGTTAGAATTTGGCTTTTTTTTTGCACCGCGAAAAACGATTTTACCGATTCCCAATCAATCGATAGATTGCATTTATTTATTTTTTTATTTAAAAAATATTTTTACATGGTTTCACTGATTCAATGGTTTAAAAAATTGTCCATTAAACGAAATATCAGAAAATTTGATAAAAAGTTTCTTCAGGATCCTGAAATCGATATTAATATTGAATATTGTCGCAACAGATTCCTCGTTTCAACGCAAGACTCTAGTCCTCCTGGGAGCCCATGGCGTTGGTCGTCGTCACATTAAGAACACGATTATCGGCAGGCATCCCGACCAATATGCCTATCCCATTCCACGTGAGTGATTTTATCGAACGCTCATTAATTAGAATTGACGAATTATTGATTATCGACTCTTGATCAAAGGCAACAACAAAAAATCAACCGCATTATATTTGGTTGAATCGATTTCAGATACAACGAGGCCTCCACGAAACGACGAAGAGAGTGGGCGTAATTATTATTTCGTATCGCACGACGAAATGATGGCCGATATTAGCGCTAACGAGTATTTGGAATACGGTAAAGATTTTTTCGATCTTTTTTTGCTTCTTCGGAGGAATTTGTTTTCTAATTTGTTTCGTTAATCGCAGGAACGCACGAGGAAGCTATGTACGGCACAAAACTGGAAACTATTCGCAAGATTCACGAGGAAGGAAGAATGGCCATTCTGGATGTGGAACCACAGGCGTTGAAAATATTGCGGACGGCTGAATTCGCGCCCTACGTCGTCTTTATCGCTGCGCCCATCGTTCAGAACATGGCTGACGTAAGCGTCCATTTTGTATTTCTTCCGCCATCTTGTCGTCTTTTTTTTTCAGTTACAAACGTAATCGAAATGGTTCACTGCTGCAAAGAAAAATGAGCGCGAGATTAATAGAAACCGATCTGAAAAATATTTCGATCGAATCTGGTAGATACCGATCATCCCAATAACCGATTGGAAAATACCCAATTTTAATAGATTCCGAACCGATTTTCTCGATTTCTCTGCATCTTATCGGGCCTTTCAGCCAGAAAAAAAATCTGATACATCGCCTGCCTTACCGATTTCATTAAAACTAAGCTCAACCGATTTTTTCAGTACGACGGAAGCTTGGAGGGTCTCGCGAGGGATTCGGACATGCTGAAGCAGGCGTACGGTCACTTCTTCGATCTAACGATCGTCAACAACGACATTGAGGACACGATCGCGCAGCTGGAGGCGGCGATCGAGCGAGTTCACACGACACCGCAGTGGGTGCCGGTTTCTTGGGTCTACTGACAGCGGTCCTCGCCTTGTCGCGTTATCTCAACGGACTGCAACGGCTCATCATATCGGCGAGTGTTGTGAACGCACCGAGGCGAGATTAGCGCGCTTCCGGACACCAAGGACGACGATACCGGTCAACCGATCTCGCCGATCGATAACCGATTAATACCAAGTATTCGATAATCCAATTTGGTGAAGATCGGTAATATTCTTGAACCGATCGGCACCGCGATCGTCAGTCTCGACATTTCAGGTCAACCCGGGAAATTGACCTGTTGACCTCTAACCGGTCACCGAAGGACTTATACGTTAAACGAGCGTAAAAAGAGGATCAGGAAACGAAAAAATATATATATATAATAAAAAATAAAAAATAAACAAAATAAAACGAGATGAAGAGAGAGAAAAAAAATGAAATGAAATGAAATGAAGAGCTCGAACCTCGGACCAATCTCGATAAAACGCAGTGTGACTGTCGTGAAACAGAAACGAATTTACTAAAATGACGAAACGATTGGGATTTAAAACGAAGGGACGATTCGAGTGTGCGACTGTAGCCGCGTGTTCAAGATTATTATTAAACCAACTCGATAACACATTATTAAAATAAATAAACAAATATAATCTCAAACGATCGAGCAGAGATCGTCGCTAGGAGAAAATGAGAGAGAATCTAAAAATGGGCAAAGGGGAAGAAAAAAAAAAAACAAAAAAGAAGAAAAAAATCGTGAGCGAGGCATCGATCGGTATCCGAAAAGCGGACAAAGTTGAAATATTTGGCGATCGATGAGATCGGTAATCCAATCAAAAAGCGTCACTTGGATTTTCGCGTAGGAAAATTGTAACGAAAAATGGTATTTGCGTGGATTGCCGATAATCGGTAGTCAATCGTCTTCATTGGCGACTCGCTCGTCGCGTTTACGGTGCCCCCGAATTATCCTCGCATCGGCAAAAGGAGTTTTTCTATTTAACGAAAGAAAAAAAAATAAATAAAAAAAAATAACAATAACAACCAAAATATTGCTCCGATTAACGCGAGGAACTTTTAAGTACGGAAATCAAAGACATTACCTCCTTTAGAAAAATTCATAGATATTTAAGGATAATTAGATGAAAAAAAAAAAACGATTTAAAAAAACCAACAAATATGACAACAAAATAACGTAATTAAAAATCGCGAAATGGTGTCAATGTCGCGATGCGTTGACCGGCACGAACCTTTTTTCATTTTTTTTTCATTTTTTTTTTCTTTTTTTTTCAACATCGGTGTAGTAAAAATAGTAAAGATGATGAAAGAACGACGACGAAGAAATGAAGAAGAAATCATGAAATCTTTCAATCGACTATCTGTAACCTATAGTTGCCTCTCTACTGTATTCTACTCGTGTTAACTAAATGAATGAAAAACAAAAAAAGCAAAAAAAAAACACAAAAACAACAAAAAAAAGGAAAATGTAATACGAAATCTAGAAAAATCTCGTCCGGTAGCGAGCTGAGAACCACCGCAATAATTATCCTTCTAATAGGTATTAATCGGTCTTGATTAACTCAAATAAATTATTCATTTGTATGCGACGAAAAAAAAAAAAAAAAAAACGATTTTTGGGAAAATCGGTTTTTGAAAATAATCAAGTGCGGCGTTGGGACGTCGACATGAATTTTTGTTGAGCATCCTCGGCGCATCGTTCATATCGAATAATCTTATACGTAGATACACTTTTTCTTTTTTTTTTTTCGCACTTTTCTCACCCGACGAATTTTCGTACCGATTTCATAATAAATCGAGAATATAACAAACCTAATTTGTCCGTCGAGTATATTTTTTACTATTTTTCAATTATCTCTGTAACATAAACGCGTAGATTTCTGATGTTCATAAGGGCATTATGTACCTTCGATTTTGCATTTTTGTTTTTTGGTTTTTTTTTTTTTTTTTTTGAGATTGATTTATCGGTTTTTTACTTTTACCGGAAGACGTATAAATAACAATACGTTAGGCCAATTAAAATCGACCTACTTCTGACCATCGAATGGGACATTTAATGGACCTCTTCCATTTTCTGCAATATTCAATCGGGTTTCCTGTTTAATTGTTCATTCTTTTTATTTATTTTTTTTATTTAAGATTTTTAAGCAACTTCCCGAGAAAAACTGGCTCAGGTTCTTGAAACTCTCATTACGTTAATGAATAAATTGTATGCGAGGCGCCAAAATGAAATGTTCGAAAAGCCGCAGGTACACAATTCGAAGCAATAATTTTTAGCAATTAAAGGACTGGCATCGGTTGCTTTCCATTCCATATTTACTTTGTATTATTGTATTAATTATTAATGAACTTCAGCATTTATACCTTTAAGCTCAAATACCAAACCTAGATTAAACAAATTTTACGAAATAATCGCATTGTGTCATTATTTGGTGAATTTATTGTTTACTGGTTAAATAGTCGATTTGTACGGTTTCGTTTTTTTTCGGTGGTTTCTGAAAACATCCCTATAAATAATGTACATTTCTTATTCAAATCAACGAAATCCTATGACTTATCGTTAAAAATCCTTTGTTTTTTCATTGATATCTTCACTTTCACTTAAAAATTTTACCCAACTTACAAGAAATGTGTGTTAAATCCACGACAAAAATTGTCATTGGGACACGAAAAAATAACCGAGGTTCCGAATAAAGTGGCTGAATTAACAGAGAATGTCTCTCATTATTTCATTTTTCTATGTGTACACATTTTGGTAAGATTATTTTCGGTATTCCATTTTTCTCTCACGGAAAAAACGGTTATGCTGGCCAGAAAATCTCGTGCTGAAATAGTGACTACATTACAAAATGTTGTAGTCCAACAAAATGTTGCACTGCAACAAAATTTTGTAGTCCAACAAAATGTTGTAGTTCAATAGAATGTTGTAGTCCAACAAAATGTTGTAGTCCAACAAAATGTTGTAGTCCAACAAAATGTTGAAATCCAACAAACTGTTCCAGTTCAACAAAATGTTTTTCTGGATTAAAATTCATTGGGCCAGTAAAATCGATTTTGTTTTTTTTTCGTGCTTGAGAAAACTCCGAAAGGGCAGAAATAGGGACGTTTACAGAAACGCACATCATCATCAAACAGACTGTCTTTCGCACGCGAACCAACTGAACATAGAATGGCGAAAAACGTTGAATCCACTCGGCTCGCATATATGATCCCTCGTACAAGTGCATAATCGAACGACGAATGAGCAAAAGAAAAAAAAAAAGCAACAACAAAGAAGTAGAAGAAACTACATTTTTTAAATACGACGTGGCGAAATAGCTATTTTAACGAAATAGCGGACTATAAATCGTAAAATCAAGTAAATAGATAGCCTCTACCTGCTATTATAAATGAAATGAAGGACAATTATTATCACCACTATCGTAAAACGCTGACAGCCCAAAAATTCAACAAACAACAAATCTCACCGATACACAATTTACATACACGCACACATACACAAATGCTAAAATCGCAAATTATACGAAGAAAAAAATAAAAAATAAAAATAAAATAAAAAATAAAAACGAAATCACAACAAGAAACAGGGACACTTCCCAAAATACAGATTTAACGACTAGGTAGATTAATTAATTAATTGTGTAACTAATGAATACTAAATCGATAGAAAGACTCAATAGAAAAATTGCATATGCAACCTATAGAAACGCGACGGAGTGAATGTGCAGACCGGGCGAGCAATTGTAGCCCATAGTTCGGAAAACCCATTATTTTCTTCCTGCATCTACAATTGTAATATGGCGGCGGAAAATATTTAAAAAATTTATTATACACATAAAGTACGAATGGCAAACTATCGAATTGAATTTACGTGTTTATTATTATTATTATTATTATTATTATTTAATTAACATTAATGAGGATTTCTTCTTTATTGACGTTCTCAAATAAAGTTTCACCTTATTTAATGTTATTAAACAATGCGAAAATAAAATTCGTATGCAAAAAGCTTGCATTTTGAGGGCATAAAGATTTATCTATGAGATTGCAATTTTTTTTTTAAGTTTCTTGTTGCATTTTTTACAGTTTAATTAATGTAAAATAGATTAATATTTTTATTTGGGGCAGAAATTTTCATTCATCTTTCCATGTTCGAGAATTCTCTTCGTTTTTTCTTCAATCTCACGTTCAAATTTTTTCTTCTTCTTTTTTACAAAATGATTCTTTACTTTCTGCGTCCGGATGTCGAGCTACGACGAAGAAGCCTTTGGTTCCGAGCTTCTCCTTTTTTTTTTTTTTTTTCTCATGGGTGAACATTTTTCCGGCGGCGCATCAATTGCAACGGCCGAATTATACAATTACATCTTCCCGTGAATCGGCATCCTGGTGTCTAAGTGTGTTTTTTCAGTCCAGTGTTTCGTGTTGTTCTTCTTCACTCTCGCGAGCAAACTACGCAATCGTCGACGTGACGAGAGTTCCGAATAGGAGGCATTCTTCGTCAATTCAGCAATTTTTTTTTTCGCAGCCTCTCTGATATTTTCAATAATTGGCTCAATTTATCGATATTCATCAATGAGAAATATACTTTGGAGGTAAAAAATCTTGCAAAAAAGGTGAGGCATCTATATTTTTTCGAAGATTCCAATCCAAGTTTAACTTCAGTTTAAGACACCGGAAATAATTGAGGGTTAATTTTTTTTTCTAATTCTGTACCTCAATGCAAGATTTTAGTCTCACTTAATGTTTCATAAAATGTACATAATCTTGAAATTTTGCATAATTGACAAAAAACTGAACTTAATAAAAAAAATTTGTCGACCCATGCGCGAGAAGTCCATGTTTTCATGCCTGCGTGGCAAAAGTGGCACTTTGCGGTCTCTACTTTTTCACACACTTTTATCGCACTCGTGCGAGAAAGCGACTTTCTCGCACACTTTTGCCACGCGCTGCAGGCACGAGAAGATGCCTGATATTTTGTGCCCCTGTTTCGAAAGGATGAGACGCCAGTGCGAAAAAGCGAACTTCTCGCACTGGCGTCGCAATTCTTCACTTTACGCACTAAAAAATTTTTTTTCTTCCTGCGATTTTTCTTCTCCGATATACAAATCGATTTTTCCTGAATGCAACGTCAATTGTCGATGAAACTTTGATGGAATTTTGAGGAAACTCCCTTGGGATGTAAAGTCCTGATTACGCCTGATTACGAAGAAATATCCGAGAGGTTCGTCTAAAAATGGCCGCACTGACAGAGAATGTCCTGAAAAAGGGTTTTCGTGTATTCCAAATGGTCAAATACAGTCCCCCGAAAAAACATTGGGGTCCTTTTAGCGTAAATAAATAAATCTAGTACTCGAAAAGCCCGGCAGTGTGCGAGGTATGACTGTGATGTGCGAAAGATTGTTTAACCGCAGAAAAAAAAAAATGAAAAAAATACGAGGAACAAATAAGAAGAGAACGAAAAACCAATGATGATGATGATGATGATGATGGTGAACAAGCGTTAGAGATTTTCTAACATTTCTTATAAGTTTTAGTTGCCATGTTTAGAGTATGTTGAGGTGTGCGAATAATGTGCGTTGAGTGGTGTTCAACGAACACGTATTTACGATACTATATGCCGACGTCAACATTGATTAAACATTGATAATTAATAACGATGACGATGACGATGATTATGATAATCGTGACGATCCTGCGTGCTGCCGGAAATGTGTATGTATCTATGAAACTGAATGAGCTAAGCTAAGGACGTTGAGTGAAGGTGATGAAGATTTAAAGAAAAAAAAAAAAAAGAAAAGAAAAAAAAATAACACACACACACACAAAAACCAGACGACGGGTCTAAAGAAAACAATAACAGTTCATTATAATTATGTAATTGCAAATGAGAGGAATGAAGAGTATTATAACACGTTGTTAATTGAATTAATAAAACTAGCCCAAGGTACGAAAGATTTATTCGACCCGAAAAAGCCTCATTTTTCATTCGTTATCCCGATCTCATTTTTTCCCGATAGCAAAAAAAGCTCGTTACACCGTATTACGACACTAGTGCGATAAAACTCCCTTTCTAATGCCCGCATTGCGAAAGCGTGCGATAAAACCACTTTCTCACACTAGTGCGATAAAACCGTGCGAGAAGTAAAAACGCATTCTGCTTCTCGCGAACCTACGGAAAAGCCGCAACTTTCGTCCCGCGCCACAGGCCCGAAAAGTGGCACTTTTCGCCACTTTTACAAAAAAATCCACTTTTCTCTCATTTTTCACGTACGATGAGGCAAATATTTTTAGTCGTCGGAATAATTGGTAGTCGTTGATAGATTATATTTAACGGGGTATGCGTTTAATCAGCATAACAAATGGTATGTTAATCAGGAGCGTTTGTGCTTTCGTTTGAGAGGATGTCTGCGTGCAGCGTAGGCTCGTCTCGCGGCGACGACGGGCGGAATCATCAATGAGTCACCTTCCGATACCGTGCAGTCCTTCTGTTCCATGGGGAACATAAACTCCAAGTCGATGTCGTACCTTTTGAGAATAATCGAGCGGATGATTAACGAAACACTTCACGTGGAAAAAGAACGGTGACGTTTTTTTTTTTTTTTTTTTTTTTACGACACGATATAGGCACTTTACCTTGGAAGTTTTTCACGTAGATAGGATATAACGTTGGGACCAAGTGTGCGCTCACGACTCATGATGAAACTCGAAAGATAGCGAGGGCTCTTACTCTTCTCCGCGCAATGCATCAACAGGGCCCACGATTTGTAGTCCGAGTCCAAGACGTAAGTGTTGTAGACTCCTTCGTCTATACGTGATCCATAAATAGCACGAAACGGGGGAATCCCATTAGTGATTCACAGAAACATTAAAATATTAATAATATCCTATGATGGGAACCATAAGTTAGGTGGTACCAAAAGAACGACCTGGTCCCTGACTAATTATTTATCAGTTGTAAATGGATTATTAATAGTTAAGCGATCGATAATTTGTGACGACTAACAATAATCCATTTACAACTAATTAATAATTAGTCGGGAACCATAAGTTAGGTGGTACCTGAAGAGACCAACAGAACGACCTGGTCCCCGACTAATTATTTATTAGTTGTAAATGGATCATTATTAGTCGTAACAAATTATCGGTCGCTTAACTAATAATAATCCATTTACAACTAATAAATAATTAGTCGGGGACCAGGTCGTTCTGTTGGTCTCTTCAGGTACCACAAAACTTATGGTTCCTAATTATTTATTAGTTGTAATTGGATTATTATTAGTCGTAACAAATTATCGATCGCTCAATAAAATTAACACAAAATAAAATGGTGAGTTTAAAAAAACGGAAATGGTTAAAGTGAAACTCACATGGCTCTTCAGCATGCACCCAATGGGCTGGCAACGCTTGGGAAGGTACTTTCCATGTTATGTTTCCAACAATTTGTTCGTTAATTGGATCGTCAGTGAAACTGTACGTAAAGTTCATGGTGACCTCAGCGTTTTCCGGTGATATCGAGAGTTCCGCTTGCATACATCTGTAAGCCAATGCCTCCTCCGAACTGGCATAGTACTGTACAATGTACCACGAGCCGAGAAACTGGAGAAATGACAAATTTTTAATTTACAAAAAAATTTTAATTAATTATATAAAAATATTGTAGCGCTTCGAGTAGTAAAAAAGGATCATGGACCTAAAATCTCGTCCAGCTTTGATCTCAAGCACACGTTATTTTCATGGGCATGCGAAGTGGAGAACATGTTCGCGTGTATAAACTAATGTTTATTTGCATCTGGCATCTAATTTGTTTTTAGCACTTCTTTGTGGCATTTCGCGGATGAAATCTGGTGCACAAATTAGCGAAAGCTTAAGAGACAAATAAACGCTAAAGTAAAATGCTTGTTTTTCGTAAGTCGTGTGTAAAGTGCTCGTTTACGGAGCGTAGGGCGAAAAATGATACTTTACGCACTTCCCTGTAAAAACTCGCTTTGGTCACCGCTGTTCCAAAAAATTGTATGTGCACCTCGCACAGAAATGACCTACTTTACGCACTGCTAATTTTTCATTACCTATACAAATAATAACCCGCTGATTGTTTATTAATCTGACGTTAGTTCACGAAGAAAAAGCTCAGCGAAAGCCAAGTCCCCGCCGGATTATCATTGACGAGCTAAGGAAAAATAAAGTTCAAGGCCTTCGGCTAATTTAGGAACTTGCGTTAGGCGCTGCTTCCTGCGGCGGCTCGCGTAAAAATTGCAAACGTCTGTACAAATACACTTTTTAATTTATATCTCAAGAAAAATAAATGAAAAACTAAGCCTCGCGGTAAATTTGTCGAGTCATTTAAAAACCAGGAGCGAAAATATAAATAAACGAATTTCAAATTTTTCGAAATAAACGAAAATTTAGTACTCTAAATAATTACAAATCGTAATGAACAATTCAAAAAATCTTATAAAATTCATATCAATGTCGCATATTTAAAAATAAATATTTAAAGGACGCTGATAAATTAGTTTCGATTAAAAATGATATGAAAAAAAATTGTGCTCGATAATTTGGTTTAATCGTAAAATTTGCTGAATTAAATTAAAAGGAAAAATTAATAAATAGCTGATTATAAATTTACCCCCTTCGTGTCGAAATTTCTAATCCCTTTAACTTTTGGACACTTCGTTTTGTCTTCACGACGCTTCCACGATCCTTCGGTCACACATATTGTCACCAATAGCACAAATAATAAAATTGATTGTTTTTTCGGTATAGCGATTGGCACGAGAAACATTTCGGTCGCGTGCTCGCACTCGAGTGCGCGCTGCGTGCTAAACTATCGGCACGAGCTCTCGAGCACGTCTTTCTTGTGCTCGACACGCGCACCAGTCCGCAACCTCTCCGAAGAACCGACTATCTGTTCGAGAGGCGGCGACCACTATCATCGCCTTCCTTTGCATTCCGTTCGCTCCGTCCTCTTCCCTCGTCGGGCGCTGCGCTGACCACTGTCCACTTTTTTCCCAATCTGTGTGTAATTAGGTAATCTGATAAATATTCTTAAGGCTAATAACATTTTAAGCCAAAAAAAAAATTAATATTCTTATTTTTCTTCATTAATTTAATCAATAATTAAAATTTTTTAAATAATTTATCGATTTTTGCTATTTTTTATTTTTTATTAAATGTGGAAACGTCGATTAAATTTGAGATCGAATTTTGACAAATGGTTGATTATAATATTTTCTATCGAATGTGGTGGACGATTTAAAAAAAATTATTTATTTGTTAATGAGAAAGAATTAAGGTTTTTTTTTTCATCGAAAAATGAAATTTTTTAAAGGGATCCCAATTTTTTTGTAAATTTGTCAAAAATATCCGGACATTGAAAAATGTTCTGATTTTTCCAGAGGTACAATTTTGCATTGCATTCGTGTGTAATTAGGTAATCTGATGAATGTCCTTAAGGATAGTGAAATCTAATATTGGGAGAAGGAACAACCCTTGATAATCTTGACAAGCTGTGTAACCAAAGATTTAAGATAGTCCCACAAAAATTGGCATAAGAGATTTCTCAAGCGACTCTCAAAATGCTTGGAAATCTGCAAGAAATTCAAGAATTCTTGAGAATGCTCAAAATAATTCGTGTAGAAAAAAAAAAAACGAAGCAATTTATATTTATGGTTGTTTACATAACGACAGCATAATCCGGAGACCGCGATAATATTATCGTCAATTGCAAGTATCGAGTTGAACTATTAGTCAGATCTTGATGACTCACTGACCTCTGACCGATCTCGGTAAGTTTAGTCAGTATACGCACATAGTTTAGTACGCACAAATTTGTGAATCCCCCGAAAAATTCTCATAATTAGCCCATTGGTCTAATTAATTCCGGAGGGCGTGCTGAAAAGTTCACTTTTCACACGTCGTGCGCTCTTCGTTTGCGCCTGGATATTTTTTCCGAGATTCATGTTTCACACACAGCACATGAATTGTTGAGCGACAGTCGTAATATCATTCGTCGACCCATTAGATATCATACATCCTCTTCCTCTGTGATAACGTCGTGCTCGTTAAATAAAACAATAAATGCGCGACTTTATGAGATACCAAACACACAGACACGCAATAATCATCATTATTTTTTTTCTTTTATTTTTTTTTATGTATAAAAAGTCGTAAAAATAGAAAATGTGTATGAGTGAGGATACTGAAAAGGTTGGAACTGTCGTACATCGCGATGAGTCATTTGGTGTCAACTTCTCGTTAAATAAAAAAATAAATGCGCGACTTTATGAGATACCAAACACACAGACACGCAATAATTATCATTATTTTTTTTTCTTTTATTTTTTTTATGTATAAAAAGTCGTAAAAGTAGAAAATGTGTATGAGTGAGGATACTGAAAGGGTTGGAACTGTCGTACATCGCAATGAGTCATTTGGTGTCAACTTCATCGACACCATATGTCTCCTTTGTATAAAAATTCACCGAGGGTCACTTCCACGGCGGTTTGTATCTCTGCTGATCGCTCTTGTGGCCTTGAGTTTGGGGCAGTGGAATGTATTCGCTTGTGTCATGGACGGACTGCTTAAAAAATAATAAAAAAAAGCATAAGGATGACAAGCTTCAGTTACTCGTATCGATTTCTACCTCATTATTTTTAGCGACAAGTGAATAAAGTTCCCATTTACGAAAGCTCTTTTTGAGCCAAAAATGAGACATTTTTTCTGGATGCTTGAAAAATAAAAAAAATCTCACCTCGTCAACTTGTTGCCACGTGGCGCTTTCTTCGCTTAGGCCATTCTGCTCTTTTTTCGTGTAATGCTTCCGCGGCACTTCTCTGGTGACCGGAGGTGGGCTCGATTCCCTTTTCTCCATGTATTTCGTCGCCACGAAACTGTGTTTTGGTTGCTGCATGTCTAAAATCTGCAGGCAACGAGAGATGAACAATTGTCTTCCCATTTTTTTCCTTCCTCGTAGGAAAATACAAAATTTCTCACCATTTTGATGTATTTACGTAAATCGTCTTTGGATTCTTTTCTCGTTGTCACAGGAGTTTCGTCGTTTGAGGTCAGAGTTATGAGACTCTCGTCTTGTTCCTGACGAAAATTCGTACTTTGCACGTTTTGTGAACTCGACGAGCGCAATTCTTTTTTGCAGCATTCCGAATTACATCGCTTTGGTTTATTGGCTTCGAAAAATCGTTCGGCATTTAGACGCTGCAGTGGCGAAAGATTTTCCATATTTCCACCTTTAAAATCAGTTACTTTTTGATTTACCGAAAAAAACGCACAAATTCTCGGAAAAAAGAAACGGGAAAAATAAAATACAATTAAACCAAAGCTTCCTCTTTAAAAAAACCGCGTGAAATTGAGGAAGGACTTTGTAAAAGGTAGAAAATAAAAAAGGAATGAAAAACTCCTGATTTTGCGACATTTTCACTCTGATTTAAAGTAAAAACTTTCAATGCGCGTACCTGAAATAATTTGCAACGCCTGTTGCCATTGTTTTTGCATCACCGAATGAAGTTGTTCGGCAAGTTGAGTTTTCGTTGCGCGTTGCATGTTCAATTGCGTTTCGAGCATCGCCGCTCTTTGCGAGGCCTGCGCCAATTGAATTTCACCGAGTCTCTTTTCTTCCATGTGCTTTTCTTCCAGTAAATTGATTTCCAGCTGATGCCTGGAATTATTTTCGTTATTTTCTTTCATTCAATGATTATTTGCATCGTTACATCTAAATTTATTAAATTGATTCGTTTAAAAAATAAAGATTTTGAAAGGAATGAAAAATCTGAAATAATTCTGGAAAATTGAGTGTCGTATAATTAACATAAATAAAAGAAGAACATAACATGAGAAAATGTTGATTTAAAGAAAAAATTTAAAAGACGGAGCAGAGAATTTTTGATAAAATGTCCACTGATATTTTCAGCAGATAAAATTAAAGGAAAAAATATGAAATAAATTTTTTACGTACTTGTCGATAACGCTTTTTATTTTCCTAGCCGCGCATTCGGCGATAGCTCGTTGCCTAGTTTCCAGATCAACTTGAAAAGCCATTTCCGCCGCGTCCAATTGCTGTTGAAATTCTTTAAGCTTCGTCTTCACCACATCGTCGACTTGATTTTGATAAACTTCGCGTAATTCTGATCTGATCTGTTCTTGTCGATCGGCGAGAGTTTTGGCTTCGTCTTTTGCTGCTTTCTGTGCAAATATGAACATAAATCATTTTTTTTTAATTAAATAAAAAATTTAATAAAAAATTAGCTCGTGCCCTCAAAATTAAGTCCTTAATTAATGAATCTGCGTACCTCAGCGTCTTTAGCTTCATTAATAGCCCGAAGCATAGCAGATTTATTTTCTTCCAAAATTCCGTTTCTCGTCGCTTCTTCTTTGATTTTCAGATTCAAATTTTCCTTTTCCTGACGCAAAATCGTCAATTCGGCTTCGCAAGAATCGAGTGCTTTGTGAATTACGGCCATTTCGTTTCTAACTTCGGAACTTCTCAGTCTTTCCTTGTTGAGTTCGTGTTGAGTATTGGTATTGATTTCTTCAAGCTGCTTTGATTTTTCCAATAATTTTGTGTAATCCAGTTTCAAATTTTCGTATCTCTTTTCGGCTTCTTGTACGAGAGATTTGTAATTTTCTAATTCATCGGCATGATCTTTCAAAAGGTCCAATTTTTCCTTTACAAGAGCGTCGCTTTTTTCTTTATATCCGGCAGCCAAATCGAGAGCTTTCGATAATTCACTTTCGCCTCGTTTTATTTGCTGCTGATATTCCGCGATTTCGGATTCATGTTTTTCTGTTAATTTTTTCAAAGTCGCTGTGAGTTCGGAATGATCTTTTTCCAACGTTTCCCAGCGCAACTTCAAATTTGTCCAGCCGTTTTGAAATTGCGATATTGCAGAGTTCTTCTCGTTGTCCACGCGAATCGCAACTGCAACTTTTTCCTGCTGCTCCAATAAACGCTTTTGTAATTCTTGAATCACGTGCTCGCAGTGCTTAAAAAAATAGCAGAGATTTATATTTAATTTTTGTATTCAAGTAAGTGGGAAAAAATCGTGAGAAGGGAATGTATCTTTTTTTTTTGTCTCACCTCTCGTCGAAACTTTTCCTCCTCTAGTTTAATTCGCAACATTTCTTCCTGCGATTTTTTTCCATCGCACTCCCAAAAATCTGAAAGCGTTGGCAGTCTTTGTGGTTTCCTGAAATATAAAATTTTGGTATAAATGTTAATTCATTTTTTGTAATTTTTTACAAAGTTCATATGTGTTTATAATTTAATATGATAACAATAAGAAAGACGATGATATTGATTATTTGATATTTCTTCACAAATCGATCGGTGGAGGTATAAAATATTTTTCCAGCTATCCTATTTTCACTTGCCTCGGTTCTAATTCATTATGTGCAATAGTGGAACTCGTTCGTCTCTGTTGGCCCATATTTTGAATTTCTCTTACAGTCTCATGAAAATCAATTGCGCATTGCGATTGCCTCGTGCCTTGCAATCCACTGTCCACCGTATCGTCAGTTTTATTATTCGTCTCTTCGAGTCCTGCACGACTCTTGTTATAATCATTAAGTACGGAATGTGAAATTGTGGAACGTTGCATATTAGGCAAGGAGCGACTGTTGGAACTTTTTGTACTTAAAATCTGTGACTCGGCATCAGAAGTTTCAGAGCTGCGCAAAGGATTTTCAGGTTTTTTTTTTCTACTCGGATTTCCCATTGTTCGACTATTTTCTTCGGCATATTTTCCAATGTTTCTACTGTCCGAAGTAATTTTCTCTGTGTTTTTAGTAGAATTTATGCTCAATCGTTCGCCATTGTCGATGGAATTTTGATGCGCATTCGGTTCCCAAGTTTTGAATCCAGAAATAATTTTCTCATTCTCCTCGAGATGATCTTCGTCGGGCAGCGAGACATCGGCAAAATGTTTGCTCTTGTCTCGCCTGAAATTCAGCAAATCGAGCTTATCGTGCGCCTCGTCATTGACAAACTGAAAATCCAATTTGCGCATGGGCAACTGTGATTTTCTGGCTGTTTCGGGTGGAAATAGAGCGGCGCTTGAGTCTTCGCTCATACGTTTAGACCCTGCGTTGCTGATGCGCAGTGAATTGGAGCTGTTTATTCTTTTGGCCAATTCAATCTCAGTCGCCTCCATTTCCTGGAGCAGCTCGTCGACCTCCGAGAGTTCCATCTCCTTGACGTCTCTCTTATCCTCCGCCTGGGCACCTGTAGATTTACCCGAGGAATTCATGCGCCTCGAGTGATTTTTATTGCGATTGGAAGATTGACGATTGCTCTTTCCATGCAAATTTGAACCGGCAAAACCGCTCGCCGATGCGCAGGGCTCGCTAACGCTAACTAAATCTTCATGTTTTTTCCAAATTCTTGCGTTGGCGCTGGCGGAATTGGCTCTTTCGGATTTTTGATGATGCGCGACGATTCTCTTTTCGCCGATTTTATCGTTATTGACGTAAGGCGACGATTGAACACTGCCGGGAGACGACATTAGAGACGAAGAGTAACGAGGCTTCAACGGCGTGTTGGGCAAACTGGGAAACTGGGAATGCGCATACCCAATTTGACGATTTGTGGAAAATCCAGTAACGGGATAGGACGGCGGATGCGCATGGGAATCGAGGGAAGCATTTAGAAGAGAAACTTCGAAACTATTGTCCTTGGACTCGATAGCCGTTATTCTGGACTCCAGAGACTGCACGTGGTCCAGAATGTCGGAAAATACTCCCGGGCCGGAAAACCGGTTTTTTCGAGGACCCTCGGAATCTTCGGAGTCTGAGGTGAGGACGACAAACAAATCCGGTGGAATCAAGAGGAGGACATCCGTGTCATCGGAATCGCTCATTATCCGCTTTTGTTGAAATCATAGCATTACGGCAACGAGGTTAGGTTTTTTATTTTCGTTATATTTGAAATATTTTCGGATATATACAACAATGGGTCACACAGGTGTCGGAAAATCATAAAAATTCGGTTAACAATCGACGCCGCTAACCTACAGCGATGGGTTTAAGTTCTGGCGCCTAAACCCCGTGAAATTAGGTACAAGTGTTTTTCGCACTGGAAGAATTCTCGGATTATTCGGTTAAATCACATGGTTCGTTCGGAATGGGCTTATTGCTAATTGATAAAGTGACAATTATTCGATTTTAGTTGGTTGATAAACATTGGAACGAAAAACGCGCGCCACTTGCACTGCACTGGTCGATGGTTGTTATGGGCGACGTTTGAAAAAAAAAAAAGGTATCGACGTTTGATAATCGATGCTTGAAAAAAAAAAAAAACACATATCGGTAACAATCGATACATCGTTCGACTCGAAAAAGCGCGCGATAATTCAAATGTGAGTATAAAATAGCAGCGCTGCTTTTGCGTTTCTTACACGAAGAAAGTGGCCAAAAAGGCCGCAAAAAAAACTTTCTCTGGGGTAATTGAAATTTCATTGTATTCTGCAAATAAATAAGACGAACTTTTTCCAAAATTACAGTTGCGCGGATCCGAATGGAGTGCGTAAAGTGTCACTTTTCGCACGACGTACGAAAAATTGCACTTTACGCACACTATTGAAAAAAAGTCGTTGAATTCGGACGAAAAAAAATTGAATTTTCACTTTTCAGCTCGTCGATCGGTCGGTAAAATTTCGTGGTTGAGAAAATGGCCAGCGGTGGCGTTGGCCACGGTGAATTTGAACCGGGCTTCGATGCCTGGTACCCGGAACCGTAAAGTCTTTCCCGAGTTCCAGACAGACAATTTGGTGGAGGGGGAAAAGTTCTCAGTTCGAAAGTTTCAGTAGAATGAGAGACGCTGCGGTGAGCACGTCGACTCGCTTGAATCCGCGTCGCTGTACAAAGTGTAATTTCAATTCGTACTCCGCTTTCGAAGATAGATCACCGAGTGCGCGAGTTCGGAGTTCAATGCATCGCTAATTTTGGATTACTCGTGGATTAAAAGTCTCCGATTAATCAGCAAAAGCTCGAGAATAAATGTGAGTTGCAACTTATGGACCACTTTACTCCAGAGCTCGCAATTAAATATTTATACGCGAGGTTGATGCGCACAGCGTCTGTGCTTGTGCGCTACGTCTGAAAAACAGGTTTTTCTCCCCGCCCCGCTCCGAAATGATGCGCACTATAATAATACCGGTAATGCATGCGACATAGTAAATAAAAGCGCGTCTTCGATCGTCTACAATATTGTTATAAAGGTTCCCACGCAAAAAAGGGCGAAAAGTAACACTTTACACACTGCTCATGCACTCATTTTCTTTTTTTTTTTTTTTTTTTCGGCCAAAATTTCTGAAATTTGTCACTGCGAAATTCGAAAAGTCGAATTTTTAACATTTTCTGCGTTATTTTCACTATTCGTAAATTTGATAAGAGCGAATTTGTTTATCAATTTTTATCGTCGATTTGTTTTGAATTCTAAACAATAGCAATCGTTTTTGAATGCGGATTTATTTGTAGAAAATTATTTAGATCGATGACTTGAAATTCGCAGCGATTGGAGCGCGCACAGACATTTTTGGAAAAATTTGTATTAATTTTTTTCGGGCCTTTAATAATGCCCAAAAAAATTGGGTCCTATTTGCGGGATACACGAATCAAAATGAACCGGCAATCAGTGGCCAAAAAACATTGGCAAACAGAGCGAAAAGTAGCCTTGCAAATACTTTAGAATACAATTTATAATTACGTATGATATAACGGCGCATTTGCATATGGGGCATTCCAGGTCAACTCGTTAAATGTCTGACCCCTTTTACACTGTTTCATAATTTTTTACTCAATTATACCACCTTAAAAAAGAATTTTAACAACTTTTTACGATTTTATGGTTGACCAAACATTAATACCACTAAAAAAAAAATGTCGACATAATTTTCTTTTTTTAATTGCCTTTGGAAAAAGCCATTCACGAATTCACTGATTTCAAACCTTGAAATTTAAATATATTTTAGAACTTTATATAAAAAAATCCACTTTTATTGTAGCCCCCTTAAGTCAGGCCGACCCCAAAGCATGGCGTTCACAGGAAGCGATAAAGTGGTTACTTTAGGCGGACTAGAGCTGTTGTACCCTCAATGGGCTGCTGGGCTTGCTGGTCGTTGTACAGCGAGCGAATACCATAACGAATACTAGGAGCGGGTCGAACCGAGAGAGTGGGAAAATTTTCTGTGGCGTGCGGGCGTTGCGTCATTAATGTTTTGTGTCAATTGCAATTGCCTAGACTCTCTCGTGTTTCTAGATGTCGTATAGCGAGCCGACAACCCGTGGAACAGTGCGCGAGTACGCGTTCGCTTTACGCTACGAAATTGAACTAATGATATTCCCTCGTTTTGCATTAACAGGCAGACGATTATCATTCCGCTCCAAATAGCTCACGAGCTCTTAACAGCGAAAATCCATTTATCGGGCTCAAAATCGTCCTTAACGGCGCTCGGTGCGAGAAACCCGGTTTTACGCACGCTCCGCTCGACAGAATCCCTAGTACATTACGACACAAGTGAAATAATAGTGTATTACGATACGAGTGCAATGACATTTTACTCTAAACGAGTTGAGAACACTTTTCTCCCACGAGTTTAGTACAAAAGGTTATTTATTTGACGAGTGCGAGAAGCGCGCACTTCTCGCACTGAGTGGCATTCAATTTTGTACGCTTTTGTACGCCGTGTGATTGTCGGGAGAAGGTTTTTAACGAGCTACAAAATTTTTTCTCCCACGAGTTTAGTACAAAAAGTTTATTTATTTGACGAGTGCGAGAAGCGCGCACTTCTCGCACTGAGTGGCATTCAATTTTGTACGCTTTTGTACGTCGTGTGATTGTTGGAAACAGGTTTTTAACGAGTTACAAAATTTTTTCTCCCACGAGTTTAGTACAAAAAGTTTATTTATTTGACGAGTGCGAGAAGTGCGCACTTCTCGCACTGAGTGGCATAAAGTACGGTACTCTTGCAATGACATGGTACTTTTTTTTCGTTCGAAATGAAAATAAAGTGACGAATGATTTATTTTCTTTTTGGTAAACCGGATTAACTGCTCCAAACAGGTTTAAAACAGGTTTTTAGAAAGTGGAATCAGGCCCAAATATTCGAGCAAGATTATTTCGATGCTCGGAATATCTGAATTACAAAAAAAAAAATTAAGGAATTAAGTACAGGAGAACAAACTTCAACGAGATCCATTGGCTCGTCAATAATCTTTAAGGAATGCGTTCGAGAGTTGTATACACATGCATAGCCATGAATATAACTCCAAGAGTTCAGCGAGATCTTTGGTCTCTACACAGAGACTCGACTCGTCTGTCCAGTTCGCCTTGAGACGAAATGGGATTGGATTGCAGACTTCACTTCACCACTCGAGATCAGTCCATGCAATATTATCACCCTTAAGCGCTATTCAATAATTAATATTCATTATGGAAAAAAGCCAGTGATTACAAAAATTAAAAAACACACACTTTAAGAAATTGTTTTTTCCAATTTTTTACGTCAGATTACTCAAAATAGTCTGAGAAATCGAAAAAAGTGGTTTTCAAAAAAACGACGAAAGGAATTCGCAAATTTTGTCATCTATTGACCATTTCAATGGTTTATTAAAAATCATTAACAAAAAAAACCAAAATAAGGATACCAATATTCACTTTTATAAAAAAAAATTCTAACTCGCAAAATAAGCTCATAATAATAATAATAATAATTGCTATTCTTTGTTTCAATGGAGACTCGATGTCAGAGTGGAAGTGAATCATACTTTGTTCACCTTTTTTTTAATTCTTCACTAACCAAGCGACACCGATCGAGTTAGTCACTCTTGTTCTATATAAAATGGTGCTCTTCATGTACGATGTAACAGAAGTCTGATATAATTATGCGTAGCCACTGAGCATTGAAAAGCGACGCGGTCGAGGCTTATGTTTACTACCTGAACCCGTTGCTTTTCGCATCGGTAGCTTTTGTCGTCGCGACTCGATCCCGTTACTCGGACTTACATACCCTGAAGAAGAAACAGGCCACTTCTGTTTGTCTTCACGTTTCTGAACGAGCGGCGCGGTTACTCGCTAGACTTTGGGACGTGTTGGTTTTGACCCAGACATTGAAATTATCCCACACTCGGAGCGTGACCTCACGGCCTTGAAACACGTCACGTGACCTACATAAATTGCTGCAACACAACAATTTAAATGAAGGTCAATAAATTTTGTGCACCGAAATTTTTTAAAAATTGGGATATAAAAGAAAATTTATGAAATAACAAACAATAACACGATAAAATGGCTATCGAAAATAATTTTATTTTTTTTATTCGTGTGTCATTAAAAATTGTTTATTCAAGAGCCGAAAAAATGGCATTAAAAAAATGGTACGCCTTATGTCTCATTATTTAATTACACATTCCACAGATTACGTAGGAGTAATTTAAAAAAATTCTGAACAGTTTATGGCCCAGATAACCGGAATATGTAAAAACTGAAGAAAAAAAAAATACGGCATAAAAAAATGGTGAGTTTTCATATTGTCGATAAGAAAGGCTCAATAAATCTTAGATATTGCGCGGTTATTTGTTAAATATTTATCGACACAGATAAGCCGATAACATAATGTTGCAGTCACGTGTTTCGTTTATCTAAAGCACTTCGGTCGGAGTTTCATATCGTATCCTCCATTTTGAACCTGGTTCGTCATTTTTCTGTGAGTTTCTCAGAAGAGAAATCTCCACTCAAACGTTAATTGTCATTTTGGCCGAAATTTTCGTACTTTTTTCGATGATTTCTAAAATTTCCCCAAAATTATCTAAATTTGACTAATTCTGAGAGATCTCAAAAAAATTTGTGGATCCTTTTTTCCAGAAACTCATAAATTGCATTTCTGTCAATTATTTTTCATCTAACTTCAATTAAAAAGAAACGTAAAAATTGATGGAAAAAATTGGAGAAAAATAAAAATTTGTCTATCGATTATTTTTATAATTATTGGGTCAGTAATATTTAAAAAAATTATTTTTGGACGAACCGCAAGATATTTAATAAATGTATAAATAAATGAAATATTTTAGCATGTGCTAAAATTATATAAGCAACAAATCACCCATAAATCGGATTAGCGACTTAGGATTAGTGCTCATATATTACACGAGATATATAGTCTCGTACGTTGAACCGCAGTTGACCGCTGTTTGTATACTGAATGAACCATCAATGGATTAACGGTGCGATCGTGACATAGCACAGAAGACCAACACAAATAATGTGCGCAGGTAGAGCCGACCGTTCGGAAAAACCGAAAAGGAATGTCAAGGCCAAAATTCTCGTTGCGTGTCACAATTCTCTATACTTAACTGCGTGTTAAATGAAATCCAAACAAATAATATCGACATATATTATATTGATATTATAATATCGTGAACCAGGTATTTCATTATTTTGGCCTTTTACAGAGCTTCAATAAAAAAAAATATCGTAATTTTTTATTTTCCAAATTTCAATTATTATGACAAAATAATTAGGCACTCAATTCAATTTATAATTAAAAAATATAAAATAAAGTATTAAGACTTCACTTTCTCAAGTTATTCACAAACTCAATGAAAAATATTCTGAACCGACTGCAGTATTTTTTATATTTTCTATTTTACTTCTTATTCAGAAACTAAACCAAGTAACATATGCTGACGAAGAAACGAGTGAATGAAAGAACCATGTGTTTACCATAAGATTTTTCCCAACGATGAGTACAACTCGCTTTTCTCAGTCACTGCTACGATAAAATCGTCCAAGTTACTAATTAACTTTACGAGTCTTTTTTTTTATTCGAACTCTGTACCATAATAATAATAATAACAACAATGTATTGTGCACGTAAATGTAAATTCCTTGAAAGGATGATTAAATTTCTCCGGTGACAAATATCAACTCATGGAAATCAAGAACCGCATTTGGTGGTCGTTTGTATCAGAACAAAGTCCATTGTTCAGTTTTGCACTTGCGATTTTGCATTCGCACCATAGATGAGTAATAATTAGTTCCGGAAAATGTTGATAGCGAAGGAAAAATAATCAGACCTTGGCGAGTGTGTAAATGATAAATTCCGGTTGTAGATATTTTAATGTCTCAATTAGCAGAAATGGAATATCAATTATTACTCTTTTTTTTTTCACGGAATTTCCTCGATGTTCGAATTTTGCACTTTGAAGTGATTGGTCCTCATTCCATGCAGAATCTTTCACGCGGAATACCCCATGGAGAATATTTCACGTGGAATACCCCATGCAGAATGATCCATGTGGAATATTCCATGCAAAATATTTGACGGCGATAAATCGTCATGCGATTTGCCAAAAAGTTCGTCGTCACTCGGTTATTTAATAATTCGCCTACCGTAAAATGCACTAAATGTTAAAATAAGAGTCTGCGGTGTAGAGAACGGAAGAACGGAGGTTTTCTGAATAGCGAGAATTTGTAATTAGGTACTTCAGAAGTCTCACAACGATGACTGGATTTTCCTGGTATAGTAGCTGCATTCATTGTGGTATTATACGGCATTAAACCTTAAATACGTACTGCCATGCCGGTACAATCGTTAATGCATAGTAACTCGCGGTGCAGCGGTTCGCTCGTCCACTCGAGGCCATCTCTGAGCTCGCGCTCTGTAATACGAGTTACTCTGCTGGTCGAGACTAACGTTCCCGGGAAAACATTACATAAAAACGATATTTAAAAAAGTTTGATATGTTAGAAACATTTTTTTGAACAATTTATAATAACAAATTTGGTAATTATTATTATGTGAAATCAATCTTTCGAGCATCTTCAACGTATTTGATTTTTTTCAGATTTTTATGTCATCGAGAAGTGTTCGAAATTCTGTCTGGCGTTTTCTCTCTCACCTAACTTTTTTGTATTTCGGTTCTCCCGAAAAAACGGCTTTGAGTATCGAGGAGCTAAAAGCTTCGTTCAATTTGTGCCATCCTTCCGCACATTCCCTCCAAATTTGAGCTCGATCTGCCGAGTAGTTTAGGAAAAAATAGGTTTTAAAATTTTGAGGTGAGGGATAGTGTCACTGCCGAGACCAACCAGCGATCCAATCAGAGGACGCCTTTCGGTGTGAAACGACTCGAGGCGTGAATAAGGTAGTTCGGAGTCTGTATATACAGTTCTTCGTGGTGTAGAGAGTGGTAGGATCACGAGAGTGTTAAGCAGCGGTAATTATAATGTATGCAGGGTTGTTACGATGGTTTCTGTGAAACGGTTAAATCAATATCAGACAAAACGATTTATTAGTGTGCAGGCTGACGTAAATTTCATGTATCGTATCTTTCATTATTAGTTTCATCATTAATAAATGGGACGTTATCGGACAGCTGTCTTTTTATCGACTGAAGCGTCGACATTAATTGATCACCTTCAAGGCAAATTGCTCTAATTAATATAAATTGCATATGAAGAATTTTGCCGTAAAAACACGAAAAGAAAGTGAAAAATAATTTTGTTTTTAATTAGCTACTCAGTGACGCCTGAAATAACGAAAGTTCGAAATCGTACATTATTGTCTCATTATTTATAAATTAACATTACGCGAAAGTATGTTCACCAAATAATAATTAAATGTACTTTTTAGGCAGTCGTTTTTTTTTTCAAAATCACTTTGCTCATTGTTGACTTTTGTGACGAAGCAAAAATGATGGAAAATTAGAGATAGAGATTAAAAATTCGCAGTGACCTCGAAAGATAAGAACTTTTCAATCTTGTCTATAGTCGAAGATACGATCTGCACGCCAGCGATGAAACCAAAGCTCTTCGTGCAATAATAAAGCTCAAGCGTGAATAAACTCTAGTGCAACCAGGTCGAGGTTCTTTCATCCCGACTTCTTAGCTTTGTGCTGGACGACCGAGAAAGCTGCAGAGATGCTTGCGGGACAATCACGCTCACCGCAGTATCTTCGAGTGTGCGTGGTAGCACGCTCGCCCACACAGACATCTCGTACCTCGCGACAACGTCTCCATGTGTGTAATCGTATGCTTGTCGCGAGTCGCGAAACGTCAGAGGTGCTCGTATCCACCGAGTGTAAAGTACACTTGCACTCATCGTAGCAATATCCTGGAAAAAGTACTTAAAAAAAAACCTTGAAAAAAATTTTTTTTTAAAGTAATTTGAAAAAAAAAAACCTTGGAAAAGTATTTTTGATAAAATACCTTATAAAAATACTTTGAAAAAATTAAAAGGAACAAAATCTTCGAAAAGTATTTTTGGAAAATTACCTTAGAAAAGTATTTTTGGAAAAATACCTTAGAAAAGTATTTTTGGAAAATTACCTTAAAAAAGTATTTTTGGAAAAATACCTTAGAAAAATACTTTGAAAAAATTAAAAGGAAAAAAATCTTCGAAAAGTATTTTGGTAAAAGTTACCTTACGATAAAATAAGGCTGTATTTTTTGCCTACAAATCGTTCACGTGGAGGTAACACGTTTACAACGTTCTCGGTGTGCCAGAAGGAGGCTGCACGAAATTCACAAAAATAGGTGTTGAGTGGAGGATCGATGGTCGCTCCGAGGCCACGGCCACTAACCACCTGCATTCAGTGCGCTATGCAGCTCGTAGAAAATGAGGTTAATAAATGTACAACAGAGATGGAGTTCAGATATGCTCCCGCGCATTACGTCGGAGGCAGTCCTAAAATCAATAAGAACAAAAAAATTTTAAAGCACGATATGCTTCATTGATTACTTATTTTCACTTCGGTTGTTGAGTGTAAAAATATAAATTTATTTTTATTTTATTATTATCATGATACTCCTATCTCATTATGCTTTAATTATTAATTTATATGAAAACGAATTTAATTAACGAAAAAGTAGTTAAACTATAAAAAGCAAACATCAAATAACGCTTCATTTATTCGTTAGGTAACGTTAAGATCATCGAATTATTTACCAGAATATATGTTGGCGTTGCGCCATTTTCCGTTTGGCTTACAAGCCAATTGTAGTATTTTCCTCTCTATAGTTTGTTTCACGCCATGGAAAATGTGGACTTTTGCATAACTTGTACACGTTACGTTATGAATATACTTAGATTGAAATGCAGGGAATACAAGATATTAGTTTACGAGGTGGACAAGAAGGTAGCTGTTACTTTCACTCGTTGATCGTTTTCCTTGCGCAAGACACATGCAAATATTTACCCGCACAACATGCAGCTGCGATAGAGAAAATTTTCCTTACTGTGTAAAAGGTGATTTATTTTCCACCTTGGACGAATTCTAGAAAGAAAAATAATTTTACCAAAATCTGTCACTAATAGTAGTACATTACGACACAAGTGCGATAAAAGTACATTACGATACGAGTGCGAAAAAACTTTTTCCGTTGGTCTCGCAACGCCACGAGTCAAAAAAGGATTTTTTCCACCAAGTGTCGTCTAAATTTTACATCCCATGGTATCATAAAGAAGCTTTTATGCGGAGCGTGCGTAAAATCTCCATTATCGCACTCAGTGCAATAATTCCAAATTCACCGGGAAAAAATTTTTTTCGTCGTCAAATGACAGCCCGAAAAAGAATAAAATAAAAAAAATAAAGTACACAATGCGGCAACACGACTGCGGTGATAATCTATTGCTCACCGCTCGAATAAGTGACGGGGTCTGCGAGACCAGTTCATTATCTGACCACCAATGCGTCACAAGAGTCCCGTACGTCCGAATAAATAATTTCGCGGTCGTCGTGTCGACTCATTCGTCGATAACAATGTTTTCATTGAGATTGTCCTCCCACGCGGATGTCATGAAGCTCCTAATGCTGAATTTACCTCATAAACTGTATCAGCAATTTACCCTCTTATTTTCTTAACCCTCTTTTTTAAATTTCTATTTAAATTTTTTTTTTCTCACGCAAATGGCCTTTTCTTGTCATTTCAGCCTGGCAATCATAAGACTCAAGTTCGTCTCTATTTTCAATGCAATTGATATCAAATTTCATCATTCGGTTGAAAGATAAGACTCAGAGACCGCATAACTACGAGTCAAATTTCATTTGGCTTCGTGTGCGTGTCTTCGTCGTGTGAAATAAAATCTATAAACCAGAGAGATAAGATTTTGACACTCGGTTGAGAGCTGTGAGATGAAAAGTTACTTTTGCTTGAGGACAAGTCACTTTATCTGGGCGATTAGATATTATGTATTCACACCCAGAGTCGCTTATCAGTTATCAGGAAGGAAAAAAGAGTTCGTTAGCCTCAGCGGAAGTGGAGGTGTCTTTTTCCTGACCGCCCAAAGTCCCACGAGGACAATTGATGAATAGTTTTCGAGCTTCCTTCGTTTTTCCCTATTCATGAACTTTTTAACCTTATTACATTTTTTTTCTATTTAATTTTTATAGTTAAACATTATGAAAAAAAATATCCAGTACTATTTTGGTTTTTACTTCTGTACGGCTTCAATTGCAAGTCGGCACGGACCTTCGATATCATTTACACACATACTTTCGTTATCTGGACACGTCGCTGTGCACGTCAGTAAATAACCTATTCCAGCTTCCAAGGATACTGATTGGACATCTTCCGGGTACAAAGCACGATCCTTTGTACCAACAGTCTCGCAGATACTACGATCACTGAATAAATTTGTATTTTTTCATTTTTATTTTTCTTTCCATTTCGACTGACGTTTCAGTCGCTAATCTAAAGGAGTCAAAAAAAATATGCCAAAAAATATATTCACCAAAAAAATATGCTCCAAAATAAATATTCACCAAAAAAATATGCCCCAAAAATAAATATTCACCAAAAAATATGCTCCAAAATAAATATTCACCAAAAAATATGCTTTAAAACAAATATTCACCAAAAAAATATGCTCTAAAACAAATATCCTCCAGAAAAAAATATCCCGAAAAAAAATCCTCAAAATATCCTGAAAAAAAAAAATTCCAAAAAAAATACCCTTCAAAAAAAATTTTTTTTAGGACATTTTTTCGGGAGGATATTTTTTTCCGATATTGAGCACGAGAAACCGCAGTCCCTGACACCGGAAGCGTCTCCGAGCGAAGGGAAAATGAGGGCTGGAATATTCGGGTATAATGACGAATCTGCCCGAGTGTTCACGAACCTCAGTCGAGAGCATATGCAGGCGCATTCATAACACATGCACTGCATCGACTGCACATACGCTGAGTGAGACTCTCGAGCGAGAGTCTGCGCTGATAGTCTCCGTATGCGCGGGCGTTTTCGGACTCTGGAACTGGACGTCCATGGAGCGCTATCGCGGATGCACTTCCCGCATCCTGTGACTCATTAAACTGTATATCTATATGTTCCTCTGGTATTGGCCTGGGTAAGCGAATTAGCTCCCTCTCCCAATAGACCGACAGGAATATACATGCAGTATGTATACTCGTGCATGCTAGCATCATGATGGTCGAAGGGTCGGCATCGACTATATGAAGCCTTTTGCATACATTCGAGAACCTTTGCACTCGATGCGAACGTCCAGACTGTCTGGCCAGACGACGATAACGAGATTCGATTCCATAATCGGTGCTGCACTATTATACGAGATAATAAAAGTTGTCTGCATGCACACTTCTTTATTTTTATTTGTCATATTTTAATGCGACCTTTATCTTACTTTTTCATAGATAAAAATCTTTTTTTTTTTTTTTTCAATTCCATATATGAATGTTTCAATATTTATATTGTTTAGAATACGATATCCAAATTATTTGGAAAATGTGAAATTATTCGAAAAAGTAACAAATTATTGTAAAATAATTAAATTATTTGAAGAATAACAAATTATTGGGAAATAATAAAATGATTATATCTTGTATACAACATATATAAGTATTTTATATATTTTTTCCTCGCTAATCGGAATATCAGTGCTGCTTTTGATTTACACGAGCTACTCAACTTAACGACGTTTAAAGGCTCGACAATACCGCGTCTAACGTCAGCTGTTTCGTTCGCCGTTGCCACCTGCTGACGTTAAGAATAGAAATCTCGTATTACCGGTCTCATTGGATGTAATTAACGTCATTTGCAACCAGTCAGCTAATTTTTTTTTTTTTAATATATAATACCCCAGAATTCACTCTGCAAGAAATTAATTTTATCGATGTAAAAATACTTGATTTTGGAAACAAATTACTAAAAATCGATCGGATCGAAATAATTTCAATTGATTTCATTAAAAATAAATTGATCCGAATCAGACCGAAATTATTTTCGTCCGAATATTATTAAATTGTTTGAGATATCAAACTTCATGAAATTGATAACAGCTTAAGGTGGATTTAACTGAACTACGTTTGCACATCGGAAAGAAAATCGTTCTACACGAGCCGATAGTATTACTCTCAGGAATTTGATTATTCTTTGACGTGTCTTGTGAACGCAAATATTTGTCACGTTTCTGTGCCTGCTACTCGCGTCTGGTTACCCCTTTGTCACCTTCCATCACAGTAGACGCTCGAATTTGCCTCGACGTTCACTCGCCATGCCCCTCCCATTCGATAATACGACCATGCTGATGACGATCGTTCTCTTCACTCGAAACGCAGGCTTGCATTACAGTGATGAGGACTTAAAGAATTTTATGGAATTTTTTTCTGGGCGTTTTCACGATGTATACGCACTATTTTGTCGATGATTATGTGCAGAATCGATGGAAATTAACGTGACATAAAAAAAACGGGAGTTTTTTAATTCCTGACTATGAAAATACGGGATTTGTGGGTCTAGCGGTGATCAGCTGATGAATGCGCCCTCTTTGTCACGAATGTTCTCGAAAACCACAAGCACCAGCTAAACCAAATTTGGCACACGGATTCCGGAAGTACGTGCGGTGGTTATAGGCCATATTTCATTGCGATGCGCTTTTAACTTCCTGAGAAAAATGGACTTTTACAAAAATCCAGTTTTTCCACTTTTCTCGTGACTTTTGTCTCGGTCGAGAAACAACTTGCACCTCTTTACCTACGGTGCGGAAAAAGCGTGCGAGAAAGTAGCTTTTATGCACTAGTACGAAAAAAGTGTGCGAAAAAGTTATTTTTTTCATACCTCGCGAAAAAAATTCCGCTGCAAGCCCGAAAAGGGGAACTTTTCGACCAGTCGTTGCAAAAAACAAGAAAAGTACCTACATAACGTTGCGTTTCTTCATATTTTCTATGTCTCTTGTAAAAAAGGAACATCTTGAAAAACTCGCGACCTGCTTCGACTGCTTCGACTTTCTTGCCGGTGGCATTCAGTGCAGAAAGTATTAACTGAGGTAGATGAACTCGCTTCGTTCACTCGCACCCTCCGACCCTTCGGACCAACTCGACGTGAACGACAGCCTTGTTCTCTGGGTTTATACACCCAGAAGAAACATGTATACGCGTGTAATTGTATATACGGGGCATTCCACGTAAGCTCGACCTCTCGGATTTCATCCCTGATTTTTTAATGGTGTTCTTACATCTCTCAGAAGCAACCACAGTTTTTATTACATTTTTTCAAACCAATTTATATACTTATTATTATTTATAACAAATTTTTTATCTTGGCTCTCAATATATTCGGTCCAGTTGGCGTGGAATACTCCATACACACTTTCCTCGATGCACACACGAGAGTTCAGCACCCTTTTGTTTTATTTAGACTTGCCCACGTGTAAATGCCATGTTTTTGTTGGAGGTATGTGTATATTTGTGGTACGGATTGGCAGGGAAAATACAATGGGTTGCATAAAAGTGAGAAAGGGGAAGTAAAACGGATGTCGAGTATAATTTTGCACATTGCTTTCTCATTATTGTCCACCTTCCACAACGACCCTCTTATGTAAAGGTATTATGATCAATATTGACATTCTTATGAAGGAAGCTATTGTTATTATGAAATATGAAAATTAATAAAAAATATAAAAAATTACAATGCGATTTTTTATTCTTTTGTCAAATATAAGTGGCATATAAAAAAAGAATATTCACGCTCATCCAATTAAAAATTATTTCCAAAAATGGAAATATATATTTTTTTAATTCATTACAAAATTTTTTTTTAATGGAGAAAGCAAACTTGCAGAATAGGAGAATAATAGGAAACGTGGACAATATTTAAAAAAAAGAAATTAAAAACAATGAAAAGAGGGCGGATAAATAAAAACGCTGAGTTCACTGATGCACGGTAAAGACTCCAAAGCCACAAAGTATTGTATTTCGTCGTCCATGCCACAATCTCTGCAGCCCTCATTTTTCACCAGCGAGCATAAAACAGTCGCATGAGCATGTGCCAATTAAAAGAGAGAAAAAAATGTATGGGTGTGTGCAAGTTAAAAGCAGGCCTTGAGGCATGGAAATCATTTGGAGCCTCCAGCCAAGTAATTTGGACGACTGGTTTGTTGGGGTGGAATATTCGTGGGAGATTCGTCGAACAAAAAGTCTGAAAATGAGTAGGTTGTAAACGTAAAAAACGATTTTTGCCAAGTCAGCAAATATTTTTAAATAATAATAACAATATTATGTTATTTTCTCCTCTAACAAATTCTTTTACCAGGCAAACAAATTTTTTCCTTGAGCAGGAAATTTACATTAATTTGCAGAAACTCTCGAGTGCAAATTATACATGCAAATTTCCAAGTTTTCCAATGTCGCTTTTCGGCATTGGACTGATAACCGACCTAACCTCGAATGATAAGCGTGACTCGAGATTGGCACCGTGAATTGACTTCCAGACTGTGCAGTAATGGCGGCCATACAGTGCTGTTCCGATCATTCAAACAAGCTCTTCGATAAAATCGTATTTCTCATCCACTTAATCGTTGATCGGAGTGACACATAGCCTATGACCTCCGCAAGTACATCTTTAATCTCTGTGCCAAATTTGGTCAAGAAATTTTGCATAGTTTTCGAGAACATTCGTGACAAAGGAGACTTCATCGATCAGCTGATCACCCCGAATCGCATAACTCCCGTATTTATAGGCAGAAATTGATGGGAAAAAAAGCTTTGGATAATTTGGAGAAAGCACAATAAGATATAACACATATTAATGTTTTGGTAATGTGTAACTTGAACTATGACATAAACCACGTGACGATTTCGAAGAAGGCGTTTAGTCACTTTGAGACGTCAGGCCTCGCAACCACAAATCATCTTGCAGAGCTTGCAATCCAGAAGTCTGTTAATAAGTATCCGGTCGTCTCGTTCGTCGCGTTTTAAAATGATTCATCACAGTTGTGTGCGCGCGCGAAGACACATAGTCATTGCAAAAACGTGATCGCCGTAAAATGTGCGTGTTCGGTATGTGGGGTTTAACATGATTCAGCCGATGTAGATTATGGCATCCGTATTATGTGCAAAAAAAAAATTGTAGTTTGGGTTGAACGCAGATGCCGGGCGTGTATATGGGCCATTCCATGCCAACTCGTGATTTCGTCTGTCATTATTTACCGAATTTTTTATTTTTTCAGGTCAGAATAATTGCTATTGATAGCCAATGGACTCTGGTCGAAGGAGGAATAGCAGTTCAACCAGCGGAGCCTGGCGTGATCCTCTAGACATGTTGATCTATTGAACTGATGCCACTGGATAGATCGAGCGAAATAAGTACGTCTGTGGATAGTGGAAACATCGGGAGGATCGTCGATTTTTCGTCATGGCTTCGTTTACCTGGTCGCTCGCATTGTTGACAACGTTAATGCCGCTGGGAGTTTATATGGCGGTGCATCTCGAGGGACCGAATGTCTGTACTCGTCAGGAAACGTAAGTTTTGCATTAAATAAAAAAAAAACCTATTTACACCATAATTATTTGAATAAAAAATTCCTGACTTCCCACAAAATTGATAAAAATTTGTAATTATTTATAATTATTTTTTTCAGGGTCACGGTACACGTTAACGTTTCGGAACAAAAGCCCTACAGGATACGTGAGAATACTTGGTGCTTTAGCTTTCCTCCAAGATGCTCGACGTACAGGATGAGCTTCAAGACTGTCTACAGAACGCAGGTTCGATTGTTGATAAATTTGTTTTTTTTTTTTTCGCAAAAAAATTTCATCGACATGCACAAATTATGATCACACAATGTTTTATCGTTTATCGGCTGCAGACACTGACTAAACAGACTCCAGTCGACGAGTGCTGCAAAGGCTACGGCTTAACGTCTGGCGGTGACAAATGTGTACCAATTTGTTCGGAGGATTGTCGTCACGGTACTTGTGTCGCGCCTGACCAATGCAAATGTGAGAATGGATACGGAGGACCCTCATGTGACATCAGTAAGTTCGAAAAACCTTCTTAACTCAATTCCCCCATTAATTCAAATTCACCTCAAATCCAACCGAACCCTTCACCATGTCCCAAAAAATTTCCACGCAAAGTGGTCCACCTGCTGCACGTACGCCCAAAATTTCCCGCATATCGAGCGATCCGTTCTCGAGATAAAAAATCTTGAATATTTCATCCCCCCTCAAAATCATATCCCAACCCTTCCTATCACTTCGATCGACTCTCAAAGCCCCAAAAAATAAATCTCAAAACAAAAACAAACCCAAGACCCGAAAAATTGCCTCCCCCGGAAAAATTCCTTTTGCCGAGGAAGAGCAAGAGCCTCGGTTACCATAAGAAAAACCCATGAAAAAATACGTTGAAAAATTCTCCCCCAGAGTGTCCATCGGGAACCGAACCCTTCACCATGTCCCAAAAAATTTCCACGCAAAGTGGTCCACCTGCTGCACGTACGCCCAAAATTTCCCGCATATCGAGCGATCCGTTCTCGAGATAAAAAATCTTTAATATTTCATCCCCCCTGCAAAATCATTTCCCAACCCTTCTTATCACTTCGATCGACTCTCAAAGCCCCAAAAAATAAATCTCAAAACAAAAACAAACCCAAGACCCGAAAAATTGCCTCCCCCGGAAAAATTCCTTTCGCCGAGGAAGAGCAAGAGCCTCGGTTACCATAAGAAACCCATGGAAAAATACGTTCAAAAATTTTCCCCCAGAGTGTCCATCGGGAAAATGGGGTCGTGCATGTGGCAAGGATTGCCACTGCAAGAACGGCGCGTCCTGCGACCCCTTCGACGGTACGTGCAGGTGCACGAAGGGCTGGACCGGAAGGTACTGCGACAAGGAGTGTCCCTCGGACCGTTACGGACAGGATTGCGGCGAGGAGTGTCGGTGCAGCAACGGCGGAAGTTGTCACCACATATCCGGCGAGTGTCATTGCGCGCCCGGTTACACGGGTCCGCTCTGCGACGATTTTTGTCCAAAAGGTAAACACGGCGACGAGTGCAAAACCGAGTGCAATTGTCAGAACGGCGGTTCCTGTTCGCCAACGACCGGTGAGTGTTCCTGCACGTCCGGTTGGATCGGTAGCGTATGCGCCAATCGTTGTCCCGACAATTTTTGGGGTGAAAATTGTAGCAACGAGTGCAAATGTTACAACGGCGGAAGTTGCCATCACGTGACCGGCGAGTGCATCTGCAAGGCAGGCTATCACGGTGAACAATGTTTGTCAAGGTGTCCGGAAGGTAAATTCGGGATGAATTGCACGAGCGATTGCACGTGCGAGAACGGCGCGACCTGTTCGGCCATCGACGGAAGTTGCACGTGCAGCAACGGGTGGCAGGGCGAAAAATGCGAAAGGCGATCGTGTCCCGACGGCTTATGGGGTCCGGATTGTCTCAAGGCCTGCGAATGCGACAAAAACAATACCGAACTCTGCCATCCTTGGACCGGTTTGTGCATCTGCAATACCGGCTGGGATGGCGCCACTTGCGCGAGGCCCTGTCCCTACACTTACTACGGTAAGGGCTGTGAGAATCGATGCAACTGCAAAAACAATGCCCAATGCTCGCCGATCGACGGCAGCTGCATCTGCACCGCCGGCTTCCGGGGCGACGATTGCAGCGAGCTCTGCCCCAAAAATACGTTCGGTGAGGATTGCGCGCAAAAGTGCTCCTGCAAAAATGGCGCCGTTTGCTCACCCGATAATGGACGGTGCAACTGCACTGCAGGTAATTACGCGGATCGGGGTGGTTTCGGTTTTTGGCTTGGGGAAAATTTCGATGGCAGATCTGAGGGCGAGGGACGATATCGCTGTACGAATATTTGGGCACAGGCGAAAGTGAATTTGGTAAATTTTGTAAGTGCGTCTGGGTTTTGAATTATCTGGTGGAAAAGAAAAATTTAAGTTGCAATTTTGGATTTGTATTTTCGAAATAAAAAAATGTTTAAATGTTGAAAATAAAAAATTAAAATTGGTGGTACTTTACGTATAGTAAAAAAAGGATGCACAAATAATCGTACAGGGATGAGTTTTGTAGAATTGTCAAATGATCATGTCAATATATATTCTGTAGTTAAAAATTGTTTTTATAATTGTTTTTTTTTAAATTAATTTTTCAAAAATTATTTTATTGTGCAGTAGTAGCCTGTTTTTGTTATGTAAAAGTCAATTAATACGCTCGACAACGTTTCAAAAAATTCGGGTAAGTGATTAGGCAAACTCTTATCGCTCTTCATGCTTATGTAAAATTTCGATAGGCTGGGACGGCGTTTTGTGCGATCGTCCATGCGCCGACAAGTCCTTCGGTAAGGACTGCGAAGGCAAGTGCCAATGTCTCAACAACGCAGCGTGCAATCCGCAAAATGGTAAGGAATTTTTAGTGTTTTTTTTTTTTTTTTTTCGGGTGACGTGGGAATGTCCAAGCAATTTAACTATTAATATAAATGAGAATTACCATTTGTTCGTGTTAATCTATCGGTAGAATTTTTTCCTCTGTCTGTGTGTCCAATTTTTTTTTTCTGCACGATTGTAAATTGCAACCTTATCAAAAATTGTCTGTGAATTTCTTCGAGCATTTGAGCTTATCAGAGTATTAAAATTAAATTTTTATTTAAAAATAATTGGCTGCAAGTGCCAATAACAAAAAAAAATAGTAGAAAATCCCGTAACTTTGTCGCTCGTTATGCACCTGCACCAAAACACACACGTCACTTTTCTGACGTTCAGGCACATGCACGTGTGCGGCTGGTTTCACTGGGAAACACTGCGAGGACCGTTGCAAAAAGGGACATTTTGGACACGAGTGCACTCAGGCTTGTGACTGTCACGAGGAAAACACCTTCGACTGCGATTCCGCAACCGGAACGTGCAACTGCAAGCCTGAATGGCGAGGTTTGTTGAAACAAATTTTGTTTTTTAATTAGAAAAAAAAAAAGCTTTGCATTAATGAAGCTAGTCAACCGGGAACAGGTTTAATATGAACTTAACCGTGGCTTACTATAATCAAAAAGTAGTCCTCAGCTGACTCTGGTTTAGGCTGCTTCAAAAAAGTGCTATTTTCTTTGACGGTCAAAATTTTAGAGTGAAAAAAAAAATTGACAAAAAAATGAAATATTGAATATCTTTACATGAAAAAAAAAAACAAGGAGAGTACCCAAAAATGTTGATTTTTCAAATGTCAAAAATTCACAATTAAAAAAAATAAATAAATACTAAAATTTTACTTAAAATAAAAACATTCAATTCGAATCACGAAATATGTAAATAATTATAATTATAATATATTCTGCCGAAAATTTGATAATTAATAAAAATGCAAAGAGAAATGCAAAAATACGAATATAAAATACAAAACAGGAATACGATGCGACACGAAATGTCCGGCGGGCCTTTACGGCGAAGATTGTCACTCCCAGTGCAACTGCATGAACAATAGTTCTTGCGATCCCGAAACCGGAAGCTGCATCTGCTCGAGAGGCTGGGAGGGTCCCGACTGTTCGCAGCCCTGTAAACAGGGTTTTTACGGGGTGAACTGTAAAGAAAAGTGTCCCGAGAAGATGCAAGGTAAGATATATTTCGATAATTTCATTGCACGGAAATATTAAAAGCTTCGGAATGTGTGTAGATTATTTTGCTTGTGCGTAGAATGCTTTTTCGTCGCAATTCTTCCATTAACTTTTGTTTTTTTTATAGTGAAAATAAATATTAATTAGTATCAATAAACAAAAGCATGCAAACACTGTAATTACCATTCACAATTGTAGTTTGAGTATTTAATTATTTTGGGAGTAATTTCCAATGGACGGATACCAGGGAATAATGGTGAGTATTCATCGTCGGGATGTGAAAGGGTTAAAATAATTTTTGTTAATTGTACACGACAGATGGTATATGATTACTACTATATTATATATAAATATTTAATTCAAAATCGATAAAAAAATGACTTAACACTGAAATAACATCGATTTATTATTTCATTTTTTTATCGATATCGACAATCACACGAAAAAAAAATCTGTTATTTTCTCAGCCAACGAAAAAATTATTCCCCCTTCAAATTTTCAAGATATTAACATTTTTTGAAAATTCCGGTTTCTTTTTCAATATTCGATTAATAAATTTGAAAAAAATTCACATTTTGATATTTTTTTTTTTGATATTATGGGAAAAGTCTGAGGTGTTCGAAAAAAAAAAAAAAAAATTGGCTGATTTTACAGAGAATGCTTAATTATGGGTTTTCAAAATTGGAGCGATAGTGTCAAATATTTCGTAAGCTTCAGCAGTCATTTGAGCAAGCGATCGTGAAGAACTACATTTCTGCTGAATTCCGCTTCAAATTGCCTCTAAGCATCATGCTCCCACGTGTTTGTATTGTATTTATTTAATTAAGCATTTGCTTTTATGATTTATTTCAGGTAACATGACCTGCGATCACGTGACCGGGCAGTACGTATGTCGACCTGGTTACATTGGACTCACCTGTGAGCATCCCTGTCCACCTGACACGTACGGTTTGAATTGTGCCAATCACTGCGACTGCAAAAATGCAGGAGAGTGTCATCATGTCACTGGTAATTTCACTTCATTCATTTACAAATAAATATTATTTCCGTAATAATAAATTATTTATATTAATTACGAATTTTCGTTTAATTTCAGGTATCTGTCAATGTCGACCAGGTTGGCAAGGCGAGCACTGTCAAATACCTTGTCCACAAGGTACTTTTGGTGTGAATTGCACTCAGCATTGCAAATGTCAAAACGATGGTCAGTGCAGGTCAAACGATGGGCACTGCAGATGTGCACCTGGATGGACAGGTGCAAGGTGTACGGAAAGTACGAGACAATTTTTTCGTATTAAATTAATTATCAATTTTATAAATTTCGTATAATCGTAAAAATTAATAAAAATTTGCTTGATTAAATTTCAGTTTGTCCGGAGGGTTATCACGGAGACCAGTGCATGTTACCTTGCGAATGCAAAAATGATTTTTTCATTTGTCACCCCGCCAAAGGTTGCGTTTGTAGGCACGGATATACAGGTGAAAAAAAATTATTTTTAATGAAGCAAAAAATTATTAACATTTTTTCTTTTACTGGCTTCTTATTTAACGATACTTTCTTCATTTTCGTACAGGCGAAAATTGCGACGTTAATTTGCAATTGAGGAATGTACTCCAAACTTCGGAGACGAATTATGGGAGCGCAGTCGCCGGTATATTTGCAGCGATAATCGTTATAGCGATAACACTCGCGGCTTGGATGTATCATCGGCGAAGAGTTGCGAACCTTAAGATGGAAATTGCCCAAGTGCAATACATTGCGGAACCGGTAACGCCACCTGATCGCAATCAATTCGACAATCCCGTTTACTCTTATCAAGGCAACGGCCGATCGGATGACGGCACCGCTACGTTGTTGAACAACGGATTAATCAGAAACAATCTTGGGATGAAGAGTACCAACAACGAGAGAGTTAAATTGGGACCGGTTGGTTGTGCGGACGAAGATGATGAGAGTTGCAAAGGTAATTAAGTCCTTAATTAATTAATTCATAATTGAATGTAAACCGGAAGTAAAATTAAAAAAAATTCAATCTCTGATTGCGGATAAAATAGAAAGAAAGAAAAAAGAAAAAAAGAATAAATGCCATTTTTAATCCACGATTTCAGGTGCTTACGGTCTTCAGTACGATCACACAGCATCCCTGAAGAACAAGGACGCCGATTTGGGTAACCCGAACGTGTACCACAGCATCGACGAGATGGACAGCAAGAAGGGTGAGCATCTTTACGACGAGATCAAGCAAAACAACGGCGACTTGGAATACGATCATTTGGACTACACGCGACCAATGAGCGCGTGGAAGCCTCATTATCAGAGAATGGCAAATGGTTTTGGTCCACGGGACAGCAGTGGAACGAGCAAATCGAGTCAGCCGGATCCTGAACTCGGCGGTACATAGATCCGATCGATCGTAACTTCGATCTTCTCAAATTCGAGGAAATCTGAAGAAAAAAAAACAAATTTTTCCCGTCGAAATCGCGATTTCGCTTGGAAATCGAAAACCGAAATGCAAAACGATTGAGTCTGTGCTTAAATCGAAAACCGAACCGTGAAACGATTGAGTCTGTGCTTAAATCGAAAACCGAACCGTGAAACGATTTAATCTGTGCTTAAATCGATAACCGAACTGCAAAACGATTGAGTCCGTGCTTAAATCGAAAATCGAACTGCAAAACGATTGAGTCTGTGCTTCGATCGAAAATCGAACTGCAAAACGATTGAGTCCGTGTTTAAATCGAAAATCGAACTGCAAAACGATTGAGTCCGTGGTTAAATCGAAAATCGAACTGCAAAACGATTGAGCCCGTGCTTAAATCGATTCGAGAACTGCTGGGCAATTTTCGTGCCCAATCGTAAGTACGATATCGATCTCTTCTTATGACTAATATTTAATTGAGCGCGATTGGATTCGGTGATGATTTTTCATCTTCGATCTCTACCGAACATTTCGAGATATCAATTACGTTCAGCGTTTAATTCGGAGGGCAACGTCCAATATTCAGGGCAGTTGCGATTATAGTTATAAGGAGGATGTTCATCATAACTGTAAATAAAAAGGAGGAAGAGATGCTAAGACCGCCTGTAAATAACGATTAAGGTCGACGCATTCTGCGAGTCGGGGCAAAATCGACTCTCATCAATATCGGTAGCATTTTTGGAGCGACGATTTTTTAGAGTCAAGTGCTACGGGAGATTCATGTACAGACGGTAATTTTTTGTAATACCGAAGCATTCTCATGAAATAAAATAGGAGTTTGTGACACTAGTGCGAAAAAGCGCAAGCACTGCCTACTTCTTGACCGCCGTCGAGGGGCCGCCATTTCGGACAAGTATCACGCACTTTGTTTTTAAATAAGTGCCCAAAATGCCTCTTTTTGTGCCGGCAGGTGGGCGAAAGTGTGCGAGAAAGTCACTTTTACGCACTAGTGCGAAAAAAAACGTGAGAAGCAATAAATTGCGCGCACTAACACGACAAAAGTGTGCGTGAAGGTAACTTTTCCGCACTAGTGCGAAAAATCTCACTTTCGTCACGCGCTGCAGCCACGAAAAGGGGAAATTTGTGCGCATGTGTTGCAAGAAGGAAATTCTCTGTGAATTTTCACCAAAAAAAAAATGGAGATTGATGCAATAAAAAGTAAATTTTCTAGTTTCTCGTAAGTTTCAAACAGTATGGCTATATTTTTAGTCGCAAATTTCCGTAACATAAAGCAAAGTTAAAAAATGTTGAAGCGATAGCAACGCAAGCAACGATTCTTCAAATAGCTGAAAGTTTATTGGCATTTCTTATTTTCTCAAATTTTCACTTCCCAAGCAAAATCTCAAATCTATATTTTTCACTATCTTCAATTATCTGTCGATTAAAATTACAATATCTTAGTATTCAAATGTCGATATCCATCGAAAAAGCATATTAAATACGACCCATGAACATCGCCCTTTATATTCATTAAGATTTTTACTTTCTATACGAAAACACACAAAATCGTATAGTATATTATATCAGAAGACATTTATGTATATTATATATATTCAACGTATTTGTAAATGTTGATCTGTCAAGATCAGAACGTGAAAAAAAAAAAAAAATGGAATGATTGTTGTAAAAGAATCTTACGGTTCGTGTGTCGTGTCGTGATAATGAAATTCAACGAAATGAAATCTCAGGACTGCAAAAGCGTTCATTTGCAGTCCCGAAGATTTTTTTTTTTCTTCTCGATCATTTTCGTCGTTGCTCCGCTCGTCGATCAAAGCGAATCATGAAAATCGATTTAACGACCGTTGTTAGCTGTGATAAGGACTAATGATTGTTGCGTGAAAAGTGAAAGACGTCGAGAGTGTGGAAATCGCAAATGCAGTATTATTTTTAATATGTGTAATTAGCGGTTTCGGTAATTTCATGTAACACGACGATCTGTTAAAAATTGGAGAAGAAAGTATGATGAAAGCAATTAGAATTTGTAACGCGTATCTATTGGGAGTAAATAAATATATAATCGAATTATTTTTTTAATTACATCATTACGACACCTGTAAATAATTCGAATGATTTTATCGAGGGTCAAATGACCTGAAAAATGGCCCGCAATTTTTTTGGACGCTCAACATTATTCTGAAGGGGTCAAATAATTTTTTTTATTTCGATTTTATTACAAATTTGATTTTACAAATCTGATAAATCTTTTGTCAGAATAAAATAAATTTGAGAAAATTCATAATCACACTTAATTTTTGATTTTTTTTTCTTGTACCTAGAAAATTAAAAAATATGGCATCTTTATCGTAAATTATTGTAAATTAATGTCATGATTTAATATCCGAAGGAATATTTAATTGAAAATGGGTCGATGGATCCTCAACTAAACCGCAGACATCTCAGATATGGAAAATTCTGTATTAATGTTCAGATTAAAATGTTTACAACATTACATAACATTATTTCATGTAATTATGATAACTTTATACCTGATGTATGTCGACGTTTGATAAAAATAATGTAATTGTTATATTTTGAGAAGAATGTTTTCACTGTATTGTCGGATATTATTTATTAGTGGCACCGAAAGTAAATAGGCTGATAAAAACGGATTCGGCTTCGTACATGCAGACTAAAATCTCGTTGAATTTTGTACCTGTCATCGGCGCTTATATGGACCACACTCTTTTGACAGTACCTTAATTATGGAAGTACATGGTTTAGTACCTAATTCATATTTTTGCTTCGGAGTGACAATTTTTTTTAAATTGTCGACTATTTTGCTGCTTCGGTGACTGGATATCCTCGTTATCTATCATATATTTATTAAAGCCTTCCAAATGGGAGCAGAGATAGGTGCCTTTTGTTCCTTTTCAAGTATACGCAATTATTGTTTAAAAAAATGTATTCCTCAATTTATTTATTAATGAATATTCAATGAAAATTAGCTGCAAGATCAGCATATTTTATACTCAATCCATTACATTTTTTTAATGCACACTTCCGCTTATATCAACGTGGCCATTTTTGGTAACTTCTGCAAAAAAAAAATACTGCGATACTGATTTTCATGCACATTACAAAACAAACTTTAAAAAATTTAATTTTCGCGGATATTGTTTCAAAAAGTGTACGCGTACGAAAAAACGTAAACGCGTGGAAAAACTCGATTTCTCGCACTCGTATTACAAGCTTGCGATGAATCTCATAAAAATAGTACTTTGTTATACCAGTGCGAAAAAATGGACTTTTCGACGAGAGAGGGAAAAATTTGATTTTACGTTCGAAAAAAAAATGTCACACTCAAAGGTAACGAGCTACTTTCTATTTTACCCGTTTATGTATTTTTCATAAAATTAATAACAATTAGAAGGTTTTTAAGAACTTACTATAAACTTATCTTTGCAGTAATTATATATCGCCCGGGTAACGTCTTATAAATAAATGAAAAATGCGTATCCGAGGCTACGAAAGATGCCCATCTCTGAACGAGGCTACCGATTCGATGCCCAGCAAAATATTTACACATCCATAATAATCTATAGACGAATAGATACGTTATCACGTGAGAGCTACGAAAATCTCGTTGACGGAGTCGTTTGTTGGACTTGCACTCCAGATTCTTTACAATTAATTTATCCATTATTCAGTGTATGTTGTTTTTTCATTTTTTTTTTCATTTTTCTTTTTTTTTTTCAATTATCACTATACTTATACGAATATCTTTAAAAGTAAACCTGACAATGAAACCCAACGAATTAGGTTCACCTAACTGATAACGTTAGGTGCAAATTGGTCGACGATAATCGACACAAATTAATTTTTTCTCTCGCAAATCTCAATCGGTCGTAAAACATCGGTTTACGTGGTAGGCTTACACATTGTAATTACACGCATTTCACGAAATTTTCGAATTTTTAATAATCTTCACCTAATCTGCGCCCTAAAATCTATTATAGTCATACTGTTTATTATTATAAAACGGCACGATGACGACGACGCTTCTACGACCTAAATTATTTATCTATGTACAATGCAACGACTCCGAAGTCGATCGTCATGATCGAGCAACACGAATCTGTAGTTATTGACGCTTTACAATTTTCGCGCGATTATTTTGATTCATTATTTCCCTTCACTATGTCACGTTTGTGTTATACGATTTTGGGCAGTATCGAGGATATTCAAATAAGATACTTTTACGAGTTTCTTATCGAGCGACGCTAATCGCGATAGTCACTTTTCAAGTTCACTCTTGGACTTTGAGAACAAGTTATTCTTTTACACGGCCATAATTTTGTCACTGCATTTTTTTCCCCATTTCTTTACTTGAACTAATTGACAATCGAACGAAAACCTTTTTTTTTTAATGATCTGTTTGGAATTAAAAATCCGGAGCACGTAAAATGTTAGTTTGGGATTTAATTTCCATGAGAATTTTTTTTTTTCACTTCCGGTTGTTTGGCGATACTTCGAAAAGTGACCATCGCGAATAATGGGGCAGTGATGGCAAAGGAAGAGAATTTATTAAAACCCGACGATTCATCGATATTTCTAATCGTCCGGCTATCATTTCCAGCCTCGCCTTGATTCACTATCTTCACGACTTCTTTTCCTCCATTTTGATTCGTAAATGATACGTTTTGCTTCTACTTAAATTACATGGCACATTTGAGTACTTAATTTTTCATTTTGTTACTTAAAACTTGACGTAATCGAGGTTCAAAATTGCGCTGTCTCAAGTGCAACGTCGATCAGCCACAGCGCATACGTAATTGTTTATTATTATTTTTGTTTTTGTTCATCCCTTGGAACACCAACGGTCAAATGATTCGTACGTATTGCGAGAGAATGTCACGAGAAAACCCGAAGAATAGTAAACGAACAACTGGTTAATTCGTTCCATTGTTCCAGTAGTTCCTACGACCAACTACTTCAACATTATCATGTTTTTCCTTTGCATTCCCCACGAAATATTGTCCTCAGACTCGTCAATAATCGAGTGGCCTCAAAACTCAGTTAATGTTGACTGGACACAGGGAAAAAACGATTTTACTGAGCCAAAAAATGATTTTTTTTTTTTTCTTTCTTAAATAGTGACAGCTTTGGATTATTTGCTAGCGTAGAAAAAAAATTGTCAGTCTAGAAAAAAGATTTGTTAAGCTAACAATTTTTTTAGTTGGGCTAGAAAAAAACGCAACGTTGTCAGTATTTTAGGAAAACATTTGATGACCCAGGAAAATCTTTTGCTCCCTGGAGCTTTGCGAACTTTTCAATCCGTTGATTGTCTATTCCAGTGAAGCTGCGAAGCGCATTCTCTTTCGCTTGTAACCGAGGCGATAATTGTCATCGTGTATCGAGGAAGAACTGGCCAATCTTCCTCGTCTCGATGTTCCGCCTGATATTTCCGTTCTGACTCTGCGAAGTCTTGAAAATACCCGTCGAAGCGTCGTGTCCGCACGACGCCGTTCGTGCGGACGTCCGTATTCGCGCGTCCCGCCGCGGGATTCCAAAGAATTCGCGAGTCCTCTCATAGATCAGAGATTATCGACATCGACGCCCCCGTAGTTCTCATCGCTGTCCTGACGATCCACTGCCACGAACGCCATAGAAAATCCCTTATCCGACACTGTGTCATCTGTCCTAAATCGAACAAGCAGCGCTTCGTTCATCGAGACTATGTCGCTAACGTTCTGAAACACGAAAACATTTTTTACTCATTCCCATTTTCCATTCGAACAAATTTTGACAGAATGTAATAAAACCAGACGAAAAATCTACCGTACAAAAAATGTAATGGCGCAAAAAATAACTTACGGAATTTCCACAGAATTTTCCATAACTCGGCCCGGAAGAATCGAGACCTGAGTAGACCTCGACGAAATCGTAGCCGCAATCTTCCTCATACTCGATTTGGAAGGACAGGAAAGTGAGGTGAACATTTTTGCCGATCGGTGCTTCAATCGTCCAGTCGCAATCCGTGTTGTGGTCGTATTTATGGCTACCGTATCTCGCGTGAGAATATATGTGTTTCACCCGTTCGGTCGCCATCAAGTGGCCTCCACAGGCTGTTTCAAAAAGAAAAAAGATCGTTCTGTGTTACCCTAATATAAATCAGCTGCAGCAACCAAATCAGTTGTAATCATCGTACCAGTTGTGTGGGTCGCAAGAAAACCCTTTCTTTGGACGGATGCGTCACTCTTGAACACCATAAACATCTGATTGGACGTTGCGATAATTGGATGGGGCTCTTTGGTGCCACAAAATCGTCCGAGAGTGTGACTGTCCGGTGAATCACCGTCGTATATGGCAATGTGATCATAGGCGCATTCTTGGTGAGGTTCCATCTCGAAAACCTTGAACATCTACAGAAAAAACAAATTTTTTTTTAAATTGGCATTCACAGCACAAGGAAATTATGGCATTTTTGTTTCGTACGGTCAAATTTCTCATAGTAGAATTTATTTTATAATTTTATGAATTCGTAATTAAAAAAAAAAAAATTTGACTGCACTTTCTTTAAATAAATGAGCGTATTAATGCAATGCCAATAAATCGTACCAGTTTAATTCGATGTCCCGGGGTCGTTGTAAAATGCCAGACGCAGTCCTTGCGACTGGGATAATTATTCGGATAATTCGGTGACGTTATAGTGCCGACCGGCGCGGTGATCTCGTACTTGCAGCCTCCTTCCTTGCAGTCGTGTCCGTTTTCGTGAATCGTGAAACCATTGTGACACAGACACTCGTAGGAACCGATCGTGTTACGACACTCGTGCTGGCAACCGCCGTTGTTGTTCGCACATTCGTCCATGTCGGTGAAAAATACCGCGGCGAAACCAGATTTCTGAATGCTGTTGAATTATTTGATTTTATGGTAAACCGTATTTTTCTAAGCCTCTCGATTCTACATCAATACTAATATATTATTGGCAGGGGGAAAAATACCTCTAAAAAAATATATTAAAAAAAAAATACTCCTCGGAAAAAAATGATTATTTATAAAATTTTTTGTATAATTCAGTATATTTTGATAGAATTGAAAAATCAAATTTATATAAATAAATCAGAAGGGCTGTAGGTACGAATGTATCTGTTTGGGTCTACTGCGGGTGATCCCTAGGGATAGGGGTCCCGAGGCGTTAGTGATTCCGAGGGTTTCCAGAGATAAGAGGGATCTTCACGGATCATCAAGGGTGGGCAGGGTTATAGAGGAGGTCCTGAGGGGTTGTAGACGAGGTCCTGAGGAGCTGCGGAGGAGGTGCTGAGGGGTAGGGGTTCTCAACCCCGATAAAAATAAATGGCAGAAAACGATTTTTTAAAATGCTATCGTCCCGAATACGAGCTTTGGTTCGTGAATTTACGACGGAAATCCCATATATTTATATATATATATATATATTTATAATAATACGATTTTTAATTAAAATTTAATTCATCAGAAATAGTTTTATCGCACTAGTGTCGTAATGTACTTTTATCGCACTAGTATCGTAATGTACTATTTTGGAGGATTTTTTTTTGTTTTTTGCTTCCTCTTTTAAGGGGGTTGTATCATTAATCTTGTACTATTGTTAAAAGTGTAAAATTTTACCTGTTGTCAGAAGTGAACGTCACCTTCATTGAGTTTCCCTCGGACGTGAGAAGTTGCGGTACCCGGGAACCGCAAAATACGCCATGTTTCCGAAGAATGTCGTCGCCCAGTTTACTGGCAACCTCGACCGAGTCGTACTCGCATTCCTGCGGGAACATCTCGTTTCCCTCGAGGTCGAAGTGGGTGAAATTCAGGGTAATACGATATTGAGGGGGGGCTATTATTTCCCAGACGCAATTTTTGTTGCCCGGGTAAGTTTCGGGAAACGATGGGCTCGTAATCGTGCCATTCGACACGTCAAAAATACCTCCGCAAGCATCTACAATTATAAAATCAATGTCGTTAAAAAAAAAAAATTTTTATACTGCAAATTTTGACATTTAATAATAGTTTATATTTTGCAAGTTCAATTTTTTTTATACTGTTAATGTCCACCGGATTAAAAAAATGGATTTTGTCATTTTCTTAATTCCAAATTTATCTTGCAATTAATATTTTATCAATTCCGCGGTAAATTCTATTAAAAATTAATTTCATTAATTAAGTCGCCGGTAAATTCAATAAAAATTCATAACTCACCCTCGCAATGTTTTCCATCGGAATGCAGCTCGTAGCCAATTCTGCAGGAGCATTCGTAGCCACCGAGAGTGTTAATACAATCATGTTCACAGCCATGATCGCTCAGGGCACACTCGTCAAATTCTGCAAGAGATTCATTGATAAAATGACAATTTTACAATAACCCTTTTAAATTTTTATTTTCAAGAATATTTTATTAACGCATTGGAATATTTTTTTACTAATAATCCTGTTCAATTTTAATCCACAAATTTTTGTTACTGACCCATTGAAATGCAGGATATATTAATTTAAATTCATAAAATGAATGTGAGATGAAAATTGAAATATAAAAATGTGTTAAAAAGGGCGTAATAATACCTTTCATAAAAGTAGCGGAGAATCCGGCCTTTTGGACCGATCCGTCGCTCACGAATTTCACGAGAAGCTTATTTCCGGTGGATCTCAAATCCGAAGGAGCTTTGTAACCGCAGTAAACGCCGATGAGTGGCGAATCTGGACTGTGACCGTCTCGAACCTCGACGTAGTCGTAAACGCAATTGTCGTGATTCTCAATTTCGAAGGACTGAAATTTAAGGGCGACTTGATAGTCTTGGGGCACCGAGAGTCGCCAAATGCATTCTTTGCTCGACTGATATTCCTCCGGATAATTCGGGGACTCCAAATGACCGACGCCATCGAGTTCAACGTCGCCTCCGCAAACCGCCTCGTACGAAGCCGTAAATCCTCGATGATTACCCTGACGACTCGAAGTCACGTAAGTCACGAGCATCCGACTTCCGGTCGAGACTATGGGGTTGTGAATTCTCCCACTGCCACAGAATCTCCCTGAGCAATTTTTCGAAATTTTTTTTTTCCATTAGAAGGGGGATTCAAAAATTATTGACAATATTAATTGCGTGGGTGTGGAAAAACGAAGGGTCAAAAAAGGCATTTTTTTAACTGAGAAATTTTACAATGGAATATGTGTAAATATTTTTTTTTTTTTTCGTTACCTTTGTTGGGCAAATGATTTAGTGTTAACAATAAAAATAAATTGACAAAAAGAATGTTTTTTTTTTTGTACAAGGAAGTAATAAAATTTATCGATTTCTGAAAAGCTATTTTTCTTTTTTTTCTTTCTCGTGAACGGCGCGGCCGGAAATGAATAAATCGAGGGTCGTGTCACTGCGAATTGCGTATTTCCACGCGCAGTCACCCTTAAAGTCGGTTCGACTTTTGAGAGTGAATTTTCGAGCTAAAAGCGTCGACCTATCGGGAGTCTCATCTCCGGTATCAATATCGGATCTGGACCTTTTTGCGAAGTCCAGATTCGATTCTAAGATTTTTACAACAATTCGGGAATTTTTGGACAAATTTTATAAACGACTTTTCTCAACGTTTTGGATTCATTTTTTTTTTTTCTTCTTCTTCGTGTTGCAGGAAAGTATTAGAAAAATTTAATTGCAATAGGAAAAGTACATATTTTGGAATGCAAAAGTCGAAAGAACCAAGTGAAAATTCCTTATTAATTATTAGTGAAAAATGCGAAAATTTAGGGAAACGATGACGTACCTAAAACTGTACTTTTGTGCCAGTAACCATCTCGAATCTCTATGTAGTCCCTGCCGCAATAATCGCTTTTCAGAATATCCATCGAAGTGATATTCAAGACAATGCGTTCGCCGTGAGTGGCAGTTATTCTCCATTCGCATCGTTCTCCATCCGAGGGTGGAGAATTGTTCAGATGAACTGGCGAGCCGAAGGTTCCACTGTTTTCTTGAAAGGTTCTGCCGCATTCTGTAAAAAAAAAGAAAAAACACGCGATTATTAAAAATATTTTTGAGCATATCCTGAATTAAATTATAATAACATTTGCAAAATAATCTCGACTGATTAAAAAACGTATATCTAAAAATAAAAAATTAATTAAAAAATGAGAGAAAATATTTCGACTGATGAAGAAACGTAGATGCAAAAAAAAAAAGTGGTAAATAATTAATTTAAAAAATGAATAGATCCAAGTGATATACTGACTGTGACATTTGTAGAGAAGATTTGTCTGTGCAATGTCGCCCTCACTCAGCCGAATTCTTTGGCCGATTTCCGGCCTCTTTTTTCCATGGTTCTCCATGGGTAATATCGTGTCGAGGTAGGTTCCCCTTGAGAATGTGTTTTTCGCGTAATGCATTATCGAGTCGTAGTCATAAGGCAGTCCCAAGGAGTTCACTTCGTCTTCGGTCAGCTTATTAAAATTATATTCTTGTCCTGTGAATGATTTCAATAAAAATATTTTTTTACATTATTTATTTCAACTAAATTTTCCAAAAAATGGATTCTAACAAAATTTAAAAAAAAATGTCATCAAAATTTTCCAAAAAATAAAAAATTCAATAAATCTTTTCTCCGAATGTACGAGAGACACATTTTTCGATTTTCGTCGATCGGAATACAACGATATTTGCAATTGTGCAATAACTACGTTACAAGAGTGTCTGTGAATTACAATTTGACAGCTGTCAATAATCGAACTCATTGATCACGAGCTATCGGAAGCCACTAGAAGCGGCGATAGCAACGTACAGATTTTGATGTACGAATCGACGGTGGCTTGTCATACACGTATATTACACGTGAGTGTATACAATCCGTTCTATATTGCTGTTAGAGTAGGAGAGAACAATGCTCACCGGCCATTATGTTGTCCCGGATGATCTGCACGTGTCGGTCACGATCCGGCCTAGTATGTTCGTGCCAGAAACCAACAACGTGACCCAATTCGTGAACGACTATGCCAAACTTGTCGCAGTTCTTACCGATACTGATTGCCTGAGGACCATTTCCGCGTTTCCCCACAAACGAGCAGCACCTGATTCACAAATTCGATTGCAAATTACTATTTCTTCACTCTCAAAACCATCGCCGAATTTTTCACCACTAAATATGAGCCGGGTATATTAATAAATAATTTTCTATTCAAATATAATTTTTTTTTACTTTTTTTGATTTTGAAAAAATAAAATACGAATGGTACTGGGAGTTTGGCCATTTTTGCGAATTTGGGATCGTGAAAATATGTATTCAAAGTTTTTTTTTATGTATAAAATTTATAGTTTTCTTTGAACTATTTAATTTGTTTAATGAAAAAAATAAAATAAAAATCAGAGAGTGTACGTGTAAGTTGTATTACTATATGGTTAATTATGGAACGGAACCGAGAGGGTAAAAAAGGAAGTGACTGAGTTGATGGAGAATGGCTCATATCCTAGTGCAGATTTGCTTTATAAGTTTTCATCGCTCTACAAAGCCTCCTTAATGAGAATATCGATCGAGGTACTTCCTCCAGAGATAGCTTTATGAAATGCCGTGAAAAAAAAAAAGAAAAAACAGGATGCTATTTGCAAGGTTTAATTTTCTATCTTTTGATATAACATAAATGAAACGAGAATTTTATCGTCAGAGACACAATTTTTCATTCAATGCTCTGACATTTCTCAAAAAATTATTTTCATCTCACATTATGTGGCTTTGTACCCCCATTATAAAAACTTTATAAAAATACCCCCGAAAAAAAAAAACTTTGGGAAAAAAATCCCTCTGGAAAAAATTATTCCTCGAAAAAAAAAACTTCTGGAAAAATACCCCAAAAAATAAATACCCCTGGAAAAAATGCCCCCCAAAAATAAATACCCCCCGGAAAAAAATACCTCCAGAAAAAAGTACCCCCGAAAAATAAATACCCCTGGAAAAAATACTACCGAAAAAAAAATACCCCTCAAAAAAAATATCCTTGCCGACGGAAACTTGTCTTCCAAATGAATTTCGTTCCAGCATTTTTTGCTCTCTAGGGTTTTTTTTTTTTCGCTCACCACCAAAATGATTGATATATCAGTGGAATGTGATTCTCACCCGCAGGGTCGCTCGGTGAAAACAATATAATTCGGATGCTGAGTGCCGATCCTCTCGACGAACTTGACGCACGTAAAGTTCTCCCAGTGACGCATCGCTTGTTTGAACAATGCTTTGTGAGCTCCGGAAAAGTTTCCATCGATCTCGTAGGGAATCACCCCGTGATCCCAAACCCGTTCTTTTCGGGCCGTAGCCGCTCGCCGAGATCTGCTCGGGGCTGAATTCCTCGTCGCTCCTCGTCCCTGATTCAATACGTATTTCGGCTTGTGCTCGTTGTAAAACTCGATCGATCGTAGACGTCGATCGTGAAGCGATATCACTTCGTCCGAAGAATCCGAAGAATCTCGAGGAAAAGCCATTTTTCGGCGTTTCGTTGCCGATTGCTTTCGTTTTGTTACTCTGAAAAAAAAAACACATATTGTCTTAATTATCCACGTATAATTAATTCATTCAATCCCAATTTTCGATTTGTCCAATTTATTTAATTATAGGTGTAAACTTTCAAAAATTTTATTATTGCAATTTTTTTTAATGGAAAATAATTTATAAAAAAATGAAATTACATGAGATTTTTATTTAATTATCCATCGGTTGATGGAAATAAAATTGTCTCGTGACTGGAAAATGAATTTTTTATTTCTTATCACTTAATGAGTTCAGAAAAAAAAAGTCTTAATAAATTATTGCCGTGTAATTTAGCAGTTTTTTTTTATGGATAGGATAAAATTAAATTTTCTAGCTGCGAATAAAATAGTTAATTATAAAAGGGAAATATAATAAAATGCAGCATCGGGCGACTGTAATATTTAATAGTGCTGGAAAGGGATTCCGGCACATGCTCGATTTTACCCCTCGTTTATTCGCAGTAATTACGCCCGCTCGCTCGACGAATCATGATCGCGTATATACCATTCAGCCGCACTCGCGTTTTCCTGCGATTATCAAGGTGTAGAGAATCGGCGCGTTATTACAATTAATTAACGCGTGCCCGTAGTTATATATACTGAATAAATTAGTCTGTAGGTCGGTCACTTTTTTCTGTTCGTATTTTATCCTGGCCTTAATGAACATTTTTATTATTACTGTGAGACAGCAAATAAAAAGCTTCACATACAAAAATTTTTTTAAATAATAAAAATACAAATAATTTAAATTTGTAAATTTTTTTTTTTATTAAGGTGAAAAAAAAGTCATATTATGCAAATACTTGTGTGTATCACGTGTCCAAAATGTGCTAAGAAAATTTCATATTACGCCCTGAAAATTTCGTGAATTGCCGACACGTAGCAGGGAAAACTTGGTGACGGTCGGATGTAGTGCACCTGCGGCGATGTTAGTGCGCTAAAACTCACTTGGCGCACCCGGCGTTGAATACCGTCGCGCAAGCGTAACAATGCATACGAGGTATTCCGCCCCGATTGGCCCTAAGATTTTGCAATTAAAAAAGAGGGCCCACATTTTAAAAATTGAACAGCTGAATTTGAAAAAAAAAAAAAACATCTAAACCTTTTTTTAAAAATATCAAATAATCTTCATCATTTGCATTTAAACGAAAAAAAAAAAAAAAAAAAAAAAAAAAAAAAAAAAAAAAAATTGCCGATTTCGGCCTAATTCTCGGAAATATTAATTTGTTTGAAATTAAAAAAATTAAACAACTTTGATAAACAATTGAAATCTGAGCTTTTAATAGTTATGATATTTAAAAAATGGATAATCGTGTCTGGGGGATGAAGGGTTGTTTGGAGATGGAATTGCCTGTATATTTATTTTTGTATGTATCGTAGGTAAAGTTGCGCAAAGCTCGAGGTGGCTTTGAATCGTTTGTATTGGCCGTTTTCAGCAACTAGATGCATAGATCATTCCATTAGCGTTGACAGGGCGCTGGTCGCGTTGGTCGGGCGCTCGCGTTCGACGCAGGGAACTATCCCTCACGGAACCCCAATCCGCAATGTGTGCTCGGTCTAGTGTGCCGCTTCGTACTATTCTCGTACTCGTATCCAAACCCTTGTTCCTCTGCGGGCTCTACATGCGTATCCCCGATCGTCTACCGAATGTGCACCACGACGAACTCGGCGACCCGTAAGGGCCTGGATTTTTCACCAATAGCACCTCCATATCCAGTGATTTATCGTAGGTGCCAGATAAATGAATTATTGGGGCGAAAAGAAAGACTAATAAATGTTCCTCTACACTCGGACAAATATACAATTCAATCGACGACATTCTCAAATAAAGCATTTATTTGAATTTTCGGATAAAGCATTTATTTGAACTTTCGAATAAACCATTTATTGGAACCATTTATTTGAATTTTTTGATAAACCATTCATTGGGAGGAATTATTTGAATTTTCGAATAAACCATTTATTCGAAGCATTTATCTGAATTTTTTAATAAACCATTTATTGGAACCATTTATCTGAATTTTCGAATGAACCATTTATTAGAATTTTCGAATAAACCATTTATTGGAACCGTTTATTTGAATTTTCGAATAAACCATTTATCGGAACCATTCATCTGAATTTTCGAATAAACTATTTATTAGAACCATTCATTTGAATTTTCGAGTAAACCATTTGTTTATTTGAAAATATTGAAAGAAATAATTTAGCGAATGAAATAATTACTTTTCTTTTAGTGCACATTATGTTAGAGGAGATAGACGTATGTACATAAAAGCTTAACGCGCAAGCCTTATGAGACAATTTAGCTGTGGAAGTACCATATGGAGATTACCACGGTCGAACTCGTTTAGCAACGTAGCTTCCATGTACCTGAGGCGTTCTCCACCAACCCGGCCACTTTTTTTTTACCCTCCCGGATTTGTTCCGTAATTGGCCGTATAGCAGTACTTAATTGCACTCTCTGTGAATTTTTTTACATTTTTTAATTCACTCCTTCCTGAAATGGCTTTTTATTTTCAATTCTGCATATCGTCCGAGATTGAGGTCCGTAAAACATAGAAAAATGTAGAGAATAGCAACGATCTCGACTGTTTGAATGTCACATTAAATATTCGATACATTTAAATAATCGAACCTCGAAGAGAATATTCAATATATTTAAATATTCGAAATTCGCAATGTCAGTATTAATTTTTCGAATATTCGATAATTTTTCAAATATTCAATAATCAATCGAATATTCCACATTTGTTTTCATCATTCGATAATCTCTCGAATATTCAACAATTATTTGAATATTCGATAAATTTTCGAATATTCAAATTCAGCGAATAAAAGTCGAATAAAAGTGAGCAATCAAAAATGTGGGAACACTCCTTCTGATTATTCTGACGGGATATTCTACCTTCGTCGATGATGTCGTCGAGCTCGTCTCATCGAACCAGATTTCGTGGTCGTTTCCGGTGAAATGGTGGACGTTGTTCCAGGTGCGAATTCCACGCCAGTCTCTCGATAGGCCGAGTGCCTTGGCCTCAGGGTGCTAACCGGAGGATCGGGGGTGGTTACGTCGCTCCTCACCCTCGGCGTCGTTGATCTTGACCTTAAGCTCGATACCGATTTGTTATCGGATTGATTACGTCGATTGTGTTTTTTCTTCTCATCCCCCATCGATTCTTGTACCCTTAAACACAATTTTGTTTATTAATTATTTCAGCAAATTCTATAATTAATTTCACGGATAATTCATCATTTCAACCACTCCACGAAATTTCAAATAATTTTATAATTATTTTACCGCTCTGTTAAAATGACAATTAAATTAAATATAATATAACGAGTATTATAAATACGTGAATAAAAAAAATATATTACTTGAACTCGATGCCGGTGTCGTTGATCTCGGGATGACTCTCTTGATTTGTACCAAAGTTGTAAACGTCCATCGAGTCCGACCCCATGCTGTACTGGTTCCGATCTGCTGTTATCGTCTCGGGTTTTCCTACGGCCATTACTGACTCTTCAGCATCGCTCGTTGCCCGAGCATCGTTTCCGTTCTTGAACTGCAGTACTTCTGTAATAAAAATGTCGTTCAACAGCTATTTGTATATTTCACGAAATGCGTGGATATCAAATTATTATCGATTTTCATATTAGCGTCGAAGGTGCCATTGAAAAAAAAAAAAAAAAAAAAAAATGATTGAGGATAATGCATATTTTTGCAATAAAAATTACGTTGAACAGTAATTCATGTTTAACGCAATGCCGAAATGTAAAATTATTATCATTAAATAATTATACTATTTGTATATTTCACGAAATGCGTAAATATCAAATTATTATCGATTTTCATATTAGCGTCGAAGGTGCCATTTAAAAAAAATATGAAAAAATTAAAAATTATTGAGGATAATGCATAATTTTGTAATAAAAATTACGGTGAACAGTAATTCATATTTAACGAAATGCCGAAATGTAAAATTATTATCGATTTTGACGTTGACCATTTAAGTTTTTTTTTTTTTATTATTATGGGATAATGCAGTGCGAAGAAAATAGTTATTAATCAATAACTCACCAGTCAAACCTTCCTCTTCGATTTGAAGTCCCTCTTTCAGTACCTCCTCCTGATATTTTTCTAACTCCTCGAGGTAACTTTTGTTGAGTTTCTGCTGTCGCCATTCAGTTTCGTATTTCACGTTTGGCAAGGCGATGTCGCCAAGAAAACCACCTGCAACAAAAGCAAAACGAAAACTTAAAACTACACAAAACCACGAAAAAAGTCTTTTCCTTATCCACTATAATATTAGAAAAAAAATGATTTTTTTTTTTTTTTCAACAATTTTTTTTTCAATATAGAAAAGATTAAGGAAATTTTTACTCTGCACAGATATTTTGTATCTTGATCGCTGCAATTGCAAAGTTAATTCAAAGCGACCTCAGCATGTACAGCATATTTCATGTCACGGAACGAGCTGCGAGCTTCTTTTTTTTTTTTTTTTTTTTTTTTCATTATCGTTTTCCATAAATCATGAGTTCCTTCACCCGTTATCTGAGGGGAGGGAGTTTATATACTCGAGTTCTCGTTGCAACCGATGTAAACATCTTTGAGGGAACCGTCGAGACGTCGATATCTCGAATCGTGGAGGGTAAGAACTTGGCTCTGATTGCAAGCTGCCAATTCGCAGTTTCGTCAAACTCTTCGAATCAAATTGCTCATTTGCGTACACGCGCGGCATTTACGCAAATTAAACTGCGCGTGCGATCCTCATTATTTTTTTTAAATGCATATTATCGCACGAGGCTTTCATTCATTAACATTGTGTGTCCATTTTTTTATACAGTGAGAGAAATATTTAATTGAATTTAAAGCTGACAAAATGAAATGGAGATTCAAAGTTTGCTCACTGATTTTGGAAAAAAGAAATTCGTCGATCTAATTTACTGCACTATTGTGATATAAAATAAGGATACTTTTAAAAGTAATTCAAAAAATTTAAACACCTTAAAATGGAGCAAATTTTCAAAAATCCCTCTTAAATATGCTGTCGCACTTGCATAATGAATTTGCTACGCCATAAATAGCTAAAACCTTCCAATGCATGTCCATGAAAAATTAAGTAAATTAATCAGCCCACCCAATTTCCGGTTAATCTCGACTAAACCTAAACCCCCATGTAAATTAGTAAGCACACGTGTTGGTATCGAGGCCATGAAACGCCATAACCATAAGTTCAAGGCGAAAGCTCGCTAAGCCCGTTTGTCGGTGGGCAAATGCGCGCGCCCGGTGGTCTTGATTATGGACGCAACACCATAGCGAAGCCCATAGCGAAGCGACGGGCGAGAGCGGAGCGCATTTGCGGATTTACAGACGCTCTATGCGCTCGTTCGTTTTTGAGGAGTTTTCAAGATGTCACAATAGTTAACAAATTCTCGGAACAAAGTCTTGACCATTCTCCAATAAAGTGCTACGTATAAATTGAAATGAGGAGCCCACCCAATTTCCGGTTAATCTCGACCAAACCTAAACCCCAATGTAAAATAGTAAGCACACGTGTTGGCACATAACCATAAGTTCAAGGCGAAAGCTCGCTAAGCCCGTTTGTCGGTGGGCAAATGCGCGCGCCCGGTGGTCTTGATTATGGACGCAACACCATAGCGAAGCCCATAGCGAAGCGACGGTCGAGAGCGGAGCGTATTTGCGGATGCACAGTCGCTGTACGCTCGTTCGGAAGCCGCGAAGTCGTGGATTCGATGCTCCACACCAATCGTAAATACGTACAATCAGGAATAACCGGACCGCAGAAATCCATAGTGTACCCATGGAGGGTGAATTGATGCCGCGTTATGGTGTGTTTGTATGCGTGTGCATTGTATGCACACGTGAGAGCTCCTATATATATGTATATAGATCAATGTATGGGATGCGCTTGACCGGAAGTTGCATGGGGTTCTGTAAACGAGCGAAGGGGTTCATGGCAATCGTTTACCAAAATTTTCACTCATTTTATTTTATTCGGAACGATTGAATAAAATTTATATGTTATGAAAAATGAGATGAGGGTAGGAATTGATTGGATGGTTTGTTTTTTTATTGGGAAGTGAAATAAAAATAAAAATAATGGGGAGTTTTATTGAGCAGCTTTTTTTTTTTAATTATTTAAATTTCAATTTTTTCGATTTTTATTCGTAATTATTGAATAGACTTTTGTTGAGTTAAAAATGGAAAAAGGGTGCAAATTGATTAGATTATTTTTATTTTTTTTTATTTTTGTATTGTGAAGAAGTATATTGAGGGATTTTGGACTTTTTATGGGGAAAGTGAAAAGAGAATAATAATAATAATAATGGAGCAATTTTATTTGTCTCTAAAAAATAAAAAATTTGTTTATAAAAAAATTGTTGTCGGGGGCGCAAATGTTTCAGGATACACGAAATTGAAGGTAACCATACAAGCTATGAAATGCTCCCATATCGACCATTGGCTAATGAAAAAAATATTCGAGCAAACGAAAGTTTCGATATTATATGGGTTTATTAAATGGAAAATACAAAAGGCCGTTGCAGCGACTCTAAAAAAAAATCGTACGAAGTTTTCGTTTTACGAGGGTAAATATTAGGGTCCAAACCCTAGTTGACCCCAGGTTTATAGTTTTTTTATGTGGAAAGTAGAAAAAAAAACTTTTGTTTTTATGCCGTTTAATATATATACATTTTATTATTGTTCCTCTGTTTTATAACTTTAAAGTAGATAAGCCAGTGAAAAAAACTTAAAAATTACTACCCCATTATTCTCCACATTTTATTTTATTTTTTTTAATTCATCACCAGACCAAAGTTGATAATAAAATAAATTGATGAAAATAAAAAAAATAATAATAACAAACAAACGTGCGAGATTTTACATTCCACTATTTCTAAAATAATCTCCACATTTATTTTACACTAAAATAATTTCGAAAAAAAAAAAAATTATTTATATAGTCACAAAAAAAATGCGAATAAAAATTATTTCACAATAATTAACAAATTCTCTCTCAAAAAAAATCTTGACCATTCACCAATAAAGTGTTACGTACAAATTGAAATGAGGAGTTTGAAAGAAAAAAAAAAAGAAAAAAAATGTAAGTATCTATTGAATTTGCCAGCGTTTGAGGAGAAAGAGGCAAGGAAATAAGAGAGTAAAAATATACTGGCCATAAAAAAGGATGGGCCAGGCACAGGCAAATAAAAAAGCTCGGAGTGGAGTGAAAAGGTAAAGCGGTGGCCGGAAGTTCCATCGGTGGGATCTGCCGGAAACCGGAAATTTTCTCTATCCCCGAGTCGAGTACTGTGAGTCCAAGTGCAGACTTGTAAGGGCACCGATGAAACTCTGGCTACCTCTTTTCAGCTTTGCACTCTGAATCTCACGAGCTACCAACTGGAAATGGAAAGAAGAGGGTCGTTCGATCAATCGACCCGGAAATTGGCTCAGCATCCGGTGCACGTATACGCACATTGCAATTGGCTTGTAGCCACGATATCGCGGTTCATTAGACATCCTCGAAATTTAACTAAGATCAAAATGACTATCCTCATTCATTTCCGGTATAATTAGGAAAATTCATGCCGAGATTTTCTCGAGAAATTTGTTATCATTTTTCTCTGGACTTGATACATTTTATTCCCTGAAAAAAAAAATTTTTTCTTAATTTGTCAGGAAATTGCAGAATTTTTCTTTTGAGAAAGTAGAAATGTTTCCTGTTATTTTTATTTATTATTAGGCAATTTAAATTTAAATGAAGATTAATTAAATTTGTTATGGGTGTCGCAATTTTTTACCTAATTAGGAAAATATGTTTTTGACTGATAAAGTAATAAAAAAGGGCAGTGGATATAAAATTTGAGGTAAATATGCCGAGTACTTGAAATTTCATAAAATTCTGAATATTAAAAAAAATTAATTTTTATTCACGATGAGTTTAATTTAATAATTTCGTCGTTTGTGTTTCGATATTTCATAGCTCGGACGATTATATCATACATTTTATAAGTGTTCGTTTATATCGTACTGAAAATTTTAATTACACTAATTAATTAGTAATGCTAATTAAATGATTAAAAAATAATAATTGCATCAGGATCATATTCACGTTAAATTCGACGCTATTAAAATAAATATTCTCGGCCAAATCACTCAACCTATAAATTTTTCAATAATTTTCCGGCCGAGGGTGAAATTCGATAAATTACATTGTAAAATAAATTCATTAGCTTTCGTTACATACTCCGCTGGTTAATTATATTTATTGATGCGTTTAATGATCGAAAAAAATTATGAAAAAAAATAAATTTTTTTTTTTTGCTCCATTGAGGCTTTTTAAATAAAAGCTGGAAAGCTCTGGATGTTTCACCCGATGTGAGATACTAGTACACATTGTCCCATGTATTGATTTGAATGGAGAAGCCTCTCACATTGTAGCACGAGAAGAGCCTACGCTATCGCCGACGGATTAAACGCTTGCGTATATCTAGTGACGTTAAGTTGCTTTTTATTCAATTTTTTTTTGCTTCCTCGCCGTTCTCATTCTCAGTTTCATCGCTTTGTCAAAAAGGATGGAAACTACGTACATTTCCATTTGAGTGAAAGTTTCAGTGAATTAGAATTTGACGGCATTGTCAAAGGAATTTAAAAAAAAATAGCGCCATTTTTTTATTCATTATTTTTATTAATTGACTCAATTGTAATTTATTTGAAAAATATTTGTAAATTTTTATTTTTAAATTAGCGCAATTTTTTTGTTCATTGTTTTTATTAATTTGCATTAAAAATTAGAATGCAGAGGAAAACAATATTTTCCGATTCATTTTTTGGAAAAAATTTACTTAAAAATTAATTAACATTAAAAAATATTTTGAGCCGAAGAAAAATCAAATTATTACCTCATGGTTTTTTTTTGCTTTTGTTATTGTGATTTTATTATCACCTTTTTTTACCGAATTCTATTGTTATGTATTAATGCATTATATTCGGTATATAATTATTATGAGAAGCTGTAAGCTTATCGTACATACATTTTAGTATAAATCCCGCGACTGCGGTGCATAAAGCTTAAGTTGCCCGTGGTTTCTTTGTGTTTAAGCTCAAGTACGCGATTGAGTCGTGAGACTGCAGTGATAACCCCTTGCCCTATGACACGTCGTGTGCGAATCGAGTTTTTCCTCGGAAATTCAATCGTCGCAATTTTAACCTCCGTTTAAACTGTTATTTATGGCAAAAACATCAATTTTTTCGAATTTACAGCAGAAAAACGCGGGATAACGATGCGTGATATGGGAAATTACGGACTTTTCGTTAATCCATAACAGCAAACAACACATTTAATTTCTTTTTCAGCAATTAATATACCAGGCATAATTAAGAAAATGCAAAAATATGTTACTTTACAAAACAATTTTTGGCTAATAAATAAAAAATAACAAAAAAATTTTGAATTATTCGCAATTCTCAAGAAGAAAATTGAAAATGAATCATAATTTTTAATGACGAAAAAAAAATTTTGCAAAATCACAAAAATTTGAATAAAAAAAATTTTTGATTTTTTACAAATTCTTTTTCGATCAATATAAATAGAAAAAAAAATTGTGAGGTCAGATGGCCTGAAAACTCAACTGAATTGCCTTATATATATATATATATATATAAATGACAAGGGTAGGATTTCTCAACGCCCGAGTTTCATTTATTGTCGTCCTCGTTTCGTTGAGCCTGGTCCCTTGGTCTAGGCGGAAAATGGCACTGGTGTAAGTGAGATGGTACCGAGAGCCGAGGGTTTTGTCGAGCTCTCTTCCTCTCTGTGCTCGAGTGTGTTCTACCCGCTTCCGGTACATTCGCGCCAACAACTACAACGGTGACAATCAGCTGTTGGATTATGTGGGTCAGTGTGGAGACTATTTTCCTTGTTATTTGCTCTTTATTTTTCCGCCTCTTCTTGGTCTATTTACACATCCGTATACAAGCTATTTTAGAAGAATCGAGCGACCCTACATTTCACTTGTCTCGAACAGAGTCTCTGGAAATTGTGAAAACGGAAGAAACATTTTTTTTTTTTTTTCTAATATTTTTACTTGCAATTTTCATTGTGATTAATTATTATGATGATTATTATAAATCAAAATGTGCTTTATTGACAATCGGATATTATTTAGATTATTTAATATTAATTTTTATATTTTTATGAAATTTTTTGAGATTCCGAAAAAAAAAAAACGTCCAGGACAAATGAAAAATGAAATAAAAAAAAATGTTTTTTTGATCAATCGTGCATTGCACTGAGCAAACATGTGAGTCGTTATCCAATTATCGAGCGGAAGTCAATCGAGCTAATGATTGGTCAGTGACGGTTCCAACTCTGCAACTAATGTGCGTGTTGTGGATGAAATTACTGCTAAACTGTGTAAATAGAAAAAGGCACTGGCAGCTGCAGAAGCGATGTTAATAAATGGGGCTTTGAGTGGTCCGCGGTTACTGATTGGGAACATCGTAATTGAAACAAACATGCGGTTACAGTGTGGATTTCCGATAATAGATGTAGGAACTCGAATTGTTTGCAATTAAATGAAGCCAGGGAGTAAAGCAGTCAGAGACGAGAGTCCTAACTGTTGCCTGTACGCAGGATACCACAAAGTGGTTCACCGACTAATTGCTACTAATTACGGTTCACAGGTCGAGTGAGATTATTGCCATTATGACATATTTTTTAATTAATTAATGTATTTTGATTTATTAATGGGGCCTGGAATAATATACGCTGGAAAAGATATCTTCTGGAAAAAATATCCCCTGGAAAAAATGTTCTCTGGAAAAAATATCCTCTGGAAAAAATATCTCCTGGAAAAAATAACTGACGGAATGAATGGACCCCAGACTTGTTGAAAAAAAAATCAATAATCGCAAAGCTGGTGTACGATAAAATTAATTTTTCGTTACGAATATTTGATTAATTACCCATTAATTAGCCATTGACTTTCGAACAGGTTTCAAGTTTTAAACAAATCGTATGTGCTGAATGTCCCAGCTTCATCGACATTAGAATGAAGTAATTATCAAATCTCGAATTTCGCACGTATGCGAGTGCGCGGTCCGATTACTCAGTTTCGTAATGGTCGTATAGTCGCAAGGTTCAGGAAAGTTACCAGTGGGTCAAATAGTTGGAGTTTCGCCAAATACGGCGTAGCACTGCGACTGACATCCACAGGGAGCCGTGCTTTTTTTTCTATCCTGTTGGCATTGCTGTGCAGGAGCTTGCGCCTCTCCGCTATACGAAATTCTAGGACGTAATAATTATTTCAGAATTTCACAGACGTTCTTGACCCCAGTCGGCGACCAAAACCTTGTTTTTGCGAAGGTAATCAATCATACAGAGCTAATATATTTTTTCCGCATCCAAAAACTGTCTTCTGAGCGATGAAAACGATACATTATGCTCCAGGTGCATAAAGTGCGATTTTACGCACGCTTACCAAGTCGCAAAATAATCATATTTCTCACAAAATATTTCATAAACAAACATAATGATTTTGAACGCTCATTATTTTACGCATACCGTGCGTAAACATTGACTTCACGCACTGCGTGCGAGAAATCGACTTTTACGCACGCTATGTCAAAAAAATCGGAAAAAAATTCCTACCATAGAAAAATATGTCTACTAAACGACTAAAGCACAACTAAATTGATTCCTCCGTTAAAATCTATGCTATCGAAAGGTTCCCAATTTTTTTAGCCACGCTTTTTACGTCACCAACTATTTTTTATGATTCGCAATAGCAACGCCATTTTGCTTCCTCTTTCAGGAAGCAAAAATTTCAACGTTTCTTTTCACAAAGTGAGTGGTAAAAAAAGTTGGGAACCAATGCGCGAGGTTCTACGTTGTTACCGTTTTTTGTCCACGGGAATAAAGCTTCCTCTGTGCGAACGCAAAACGGATGATAGTGAAAGGAAGGAAGTCGCGAAGAATGGGTGAATGACGGAAGTGGTCCTGACACGTCGGAAGCCTTTTCATCCTTTATAAACGAGGAGCAAAAAGGTAGAGAAAGATTCTTTCATTCGTCCTTCGGCACTCGAGCGTCATCCACTTGTTCTCGTCGCGTGTTTCCACATTCTTTATCGCCCTTTCCCTCTTCACTGTACTTTCCGTCCACTTTCACCCTCATTTACAACGTAATCACAGCGGAATGGTCCGAGCATGTCTGCATATTTAAAAACCCCATATTACCGATCGGATTTCTTCAAAGTCACCGGTAAAAAAAAGAAAAAAGAAAAAAAGCACGAGGCGAAATGGAAAAGTCGTTCGGAAAAAATTAAGGGGTCGAAAAACGGCACATTTCGTCATTGAAAGAAAAAATGCATTTTTACAACACAATTCGACCGAATCGATAAAAATACGGTTTCGAACCCATTTAGAGGGCAGAAAAGTAACATTTTTCGCCCTAGGGAGTAATGAGTCATTTTTCTCCCCGGGACGTAATATAATTGAGGTCGTTTCCGCGAAGTCGGAAAAATTAATATCAACGGATAATTTTGAATCTGGTGAAAAAAAAAATCGGTTTTAATCTCGTAATTGCGTAAGAGAATTGTCGCAATTGATATGAACATTGTACGAGCATTGCGTTGTTATGGGAATCCTTGAGCGTTACACGAATTCCCAGACATTGGACCCCTGTTAGTAATTCAATGCTATGGTGTGCATCGCCGGGGCGAGTTACAAGCCGCTCGGGATAGCGAAGACCCCCTTGCGATCCTTAAGGCTTCAACGCGATGAATAGCCAGACGCTGAGTTACGCCAGCGATTTAACCCGAGTCGCTTGTGTAAGTCGCGCAACCAGATCCCGTACACAGTTTTGCCCTCGTTCAACAAGATAGTCACTCCGAATAGCAACTGCATACAAATAACTAACTCCTCCGGTTAATGGATAATATCAACTCCGTCCAAACAATGCTCGCAATGTCCTTTCCACCGCGAGGCTTTCCTGTCACCGACATGCCTCCCATATCCAAACTACCATTATTCTCCAAATTGTCACCAATTGATAACAGTCTAATTCACCGACTCCATACAAAAGTTTTCTCGCACTGGCAAAACTACTTTGATTATTAATTTCATAAACACATAATAATAAACATTTTACAAAAATGTATTGAGTACTTTGTGCCGCATATCAATTTTACCATTTTTTAAATACGAATTAATATTTGCTAAACTACCATTATTCTCCAAATTGTCACCAAATGATAACAGTCTAATTCACCGACTCCATACAAAAGTTTTCTCGCACTGGCAAAACTACTATGATTATTAATTTCATATAAACACAATAATAAACATTTTACAAAAATGTATTAAGTACTTTATGCCGCATATCAATTTTACCATTTTTTAAAATACGAATTAATATCCGCATATTAAAATTAATATCCGAGAAATATGTTCAATATTGCTTTTCGTGCAAAATTTGCTTTACAATATTTGTATATGAAATTTTTTTTTTTTTTTTTTTCACAGTCTCTCGCTTATTTCGATAATACAATGAATGATCATGATAAAAAAATAATAATTCACAAATTTATTTAAATTAAAAAATAAACTTAAAATAATGAAAAAAAAATGGTTTTTTTCGGATTCAAGGGAATTATTAATATTTCAGATGCATCGCCCGTTGGATCGGTAATTACGACGGGCTCTCAGTGCGAGAGAAAGTCGTAATATCATAAACACGCAACGATTCTCGTGGAAATCTGTATCTCGGAGGTGAAGCGGTTGGTCAGAAAAGTTGGTAATAGCGTATTGTAATGGAAGAGAGCGAGCGGAGTATGAAGAGCGTGGATTCGGAGGCGCGCGCGAGGCGTAAACACGCGTTTTCGCCACGTGCATGCGAATGTCGTCACGCTCACGCGGAGCAATGGATTTTTCGTGGGATAGAAAACGAGGGAATTGAAGGCGAAGGTAATGCCGGTTTAGATGTACCGTGAAAGCGCCTCGACGATTCAACGAGGGAGATTATGATGCGTTCCATCGGCGGGACAAGCTCTACCGGTGTCTATATATACCTCCACCCACTATATTCTATAATACCAACTATAAACAGCCGGGATCCTCAAGGGGAAGCTCTCGCTTGCGCCGGGAGATCCAAGCAGCCGTTTACCGCTAACGAGCGCGCTCGCTAATTGACGCCACCCAATTAAGCCGTCCGGGCGCCGGGTGCGCACGGTCCGGTTCGACGATTCGCGTGCTGCTACGCCGAGCTCGTTTCTCGTTGTCCTCGTCCTCGTCGTCGTTGTGCTTTGATAATATTGCCACCCGTTGTATATTCAATAAAAATTAATTAGGCTGGAATTAGTTTTTTTTTTTTTTTGTGATTCAATCTCACATCTTGCGGAAAAAGGAAAATCGATTTATAGCCGAAAATTCGATGACATTAATTGATTTTGAGAATCGGGGTTTTTTTGGAAAAATAAAAGATTTTTGGAAAAATTTATTTAAAAATAAACATCGATTTTGGTGAATTTTCTTTTGTGCTTTGTTCCTATGTCTTGCGGAAAAAAAGGAAATCGATTTATTGCCGAAAAAGTCGATGACAATAATTGATTTTGAGAATCGGTAAAAATAAAACCATTTTTTTCGTTCAGAAATTTTTTCTTTTTTCAATTTTGTGGAACAATTAATAAAGAAAATAAAAAAATAAAATTCAAATCGTTCACTTCGACAGGAAAAATGTGAAATATCGGTAATGTATTTTTTTAATGCATCAGCTGCATGCACAATTGCATTGTTGAGCCCATCGAGCATATACGAGCAAGTGCACTCTCTCACATTGTTATACCCCGAATGGTAAGCGCTGGTTTATTTCCCTTCGCACTATGAGATTTGAGGTCGTTTCGAACTGCAATATAACGTCGAAAAAGGGTTGCATTGTAGTTGCATAGAGAATCCTCTAAATATTCTACTGCAATAGAGCATATATATATATATGCATTGTTTAGTAACCATCGTCCCCCTCGTAGCAACCCTTGGCCAAATTGATGGTCCAAGGACATTATCATGGATATGATGGTATTCCTGTGGACGTTGATTTGCAACTGGTAGTTGAGTTTTATTGTACTCCACTTCGATCGCAATATAGAATGAGTCTATATTTGGTACCCACGCGCATTCACTTGACGTAGGGTTAATTACATTTCAATGATACAACATTACGATCGATAACACGGGTGGTCCATTGCAGTGACAGCATTCGGAGGACTGCATACAGACAAACATAATTGCGTGCACGAGAAATTACCAATAAATGGCGAATTAGACATAATTTATCGCTTCCGCTTGAATATTGATGTTACGAGAGGTGATTAATGATTTTCTTTTTTTTTTTCATTGCATATTTCGGACAAGTTTGAAAGATTGTGGTTTAGGGCTTTATCATTTTATGAAGATGACATATTATTATTGAAAGAAATTAGGTGAAATGATTTGCGTCATAATTGTTCATGACATAGTTGTTAATTTCATAGTTGTTCATATCACATTTGTTTATGTCATAGTTGTTTATGAAATAATTGTTCATGACATAGTTGTTCATATCATATTTGTTTATGTCATAGTTGTTTAAGAAATAATTGTTCATGTCATAATTGTTTGTAAAATAGTTGTTTATGAAATAGTTGTTCATATCATAGTTGTTTATGAAATGGTTCTTCATATCGTATTTGTTCATGGAAAGAAAAAGGACACAAATTTTCATTCATCATTTTCTCGATAAGGACATTTATATTAAGACCATTGCTTAGTCAGGTGAAGATCTTCTCAATGTAAATCCTGTTTACCTATTTCTGTCGTCATTGTTATCGGAAGTACGTCATTGCTTCGGTTTGAGTCAAAGAATATCCGCTGGATTATTATTTGTGAATCACTTGAATTCACTGAACGACTACGATAATAATAATGGGCCCATTTTCCAAATAACCATGATGATAATTTTGGGAGACTATTCGATAAATGTATGTACATTAAATTTATTTGCATTTTTTTAAAATGGGGCATGAGACTCTCGTAATATTACACGCGGTAATTTATGGACCGGGTCATTAAAATGGTAAATATGGTAAATATTTATGATCGCCTTCGTGCATTCAGCAATTTAATATCTCAATCGTCGGTTCATTCTCGGTATGAACAGTGGGAATACCCGACAGTGGCCTCCTTATGCGACGTCTGTTTTCGTGTGGGCAAAAAAGCGACCTTTTCTCCCTCTCTTGATCTCTCATCTTCTCATTCGTTTCTGCGAATATAAATACGTCCATTTAGTCCGAATTTTGTGTTTACCGTGTATGTGTAACATCAAATGTATACGTTCGTGTATGTGTATCGAGTTATATGGGGCTTTCCGTATCAAGTCGACCCTCGAACTCTCAGAATTAATACCCCATTTTTTTTTTGTAATTATTTATTAATGATTATCTATAATCAAGACATTGTGGGCCGAAATTCGAAAGTCTAGGAACATTTTTCGTACAATCCTAAAATTTGGAAACTTTTCTCCGATTTTTTTCAAAGCTACTTTTTTTTTATTAATTTGTTTTTTTAATTAAAATTTCGAAAAAAGCTTTGAAAAAAAATTATTATTCATCATAAATTCCAAACTTAAAGGACCTGGAATTTTTTTTAATCCCTTTCAACGAGTTTCCATCAATTTTTTCATTCGACACCATAGAAAAAATTTCATTGTGTCCCATGGGAATATGGACGTCCCGGTGAATAATGAAAAAACAACTTGCAATTTCCCAGCTCATTTATATCCTCGATGTGATAATCCTTCGGGCAGGAATAAATAATGGGTTGGGCAGTTTTTCTCGGTTGGGTAGGCTGAAAAATGTGCTTGGGGCGTTATCGGCGGGGCTTCCCCCTTAAGAAAGCACGGGGAGGATCGTGAAAGCTGCACCAACGCTGATAAATAATCTCCGGATTTTTGCGGGCCCGTCTTCCTTTGGGCTTGTCATATTCGTCCGGTGGCCTGACGTACCGTCGAAAAATATATCTATAGCCTGGCCGACGGCGCACGACTTACTTCCGTCTTCCATTCAATCTCACTTCCGGTCACATTCTCAAGGAAGGAGATAAGAGCCTGTCGACCCTTCATCGAGCACTCGTACTTGGTTAGGAGGTAAAAGAGAAGTGAAAAGTCTGCGAGAATTTTTTTTTTTAATTTAAGGGTTAAGGCATTAACCTACTTTGGATTTTTTGTTTTTTAATCAATGAGCTTTTAGGACTCGATGTGCTTTCGGTATCCGAAGTCAGGGATTCAATTCGAATATTCAAAATGGTTGAAATGATTTTCGACATTTTGTTGCATAATCAGTTGTACTTTTTTTTTAATATTTGATATCGATAAAAAAATTGTATATTTGTAGTAAATATATTTAAAAAATGAAAATTAAATCAATTATACCCCACCACAAAAGTCCTTCCAATAAATACATTACCCGTTAAAAAAATAAAAATCTCCCCAATTTCGACAAAAGCCCTTATGTCATCAAAACCTCATTACAAAAAATAACCCAAATAGCCAAGTTGGATAAAATTCATTAACAAGACCCTTTTCACCTTCTAATTAACAAAATCTACATTTTTTTTTTTTTGTCAAAAAAGTCATTCACAGAATTTTTACTTGGGTTCCCTTAATCATTTCCATAGAATTGTTCGGTCACATTGGGATCGTTTTAAGAATTCCACAGAGGCCCTTTGATTTTCGGAGAGAGAAACGAAAGAAAGACTTTGATTGAGGCTGGTGAGAACGTGGCAGTGATTGAAGGGCGATGATCGTCGTGGTCCTCTCAAAGGGCGACCCTCGACCAGACCTATTAGGCCCTTTTTTTCTTCCTTTCTCTTTTTTTTTTTTTTTTTCCTTCCCCTACTTCCTCCGATTCAATCCGGATGGTTTGGCACACGTTCGTATTCGTCTGCGACACGACTGAAGAAGAAGAAGAAGAAGAATAAGGGCCGCACGTCAGAAAGATTCATGCGGTGCTACGAGCGATGCTCACTTTGTGCGAACGGCCCTATTGTCAGAGTCAACGGGAAGCATTTATCGTTCGTCACCTTCATCCATTATCAAGAGCCGCACACGTTTGCCTCTCGAGACAAGTACATTTACCCGATGTCGCAGACCGATGTCGAGTTACGAGACAAGATTTCCAGTAAGCACCTCTCCTTCGGCTTGACAATATCGACAGAAATCCGCATTGGCTGATTTCGTATCGCCATGGGAAAGAAATTACGAAAAAAGGGTTTTGCTGGGCTAGGACATTTTTTTAAGGGGATCTGATAGCTTTCGGCTATTTTGGTGGGTTATGAAAAAAAATAAAATAAATTTGTCGATTAGGAAAAACAAATTTTGGGGCAGCAATGATTTATGCGTTGAAATCAACGAAGCCCTTTCTATAAATAAAGGTAATCATCAATAAAAATCAATGAAATAATAAATAACGGTGTTAAATAATGTTATTACATTATTATTATTATTATTAGCTAATAATACACTTATCAATATGTCTAATATATATGTGTTTTTTTTTCTAATGCATAATCTAATATTCTAATAAAAATTAATGGTTTAAAAAATTGCTAGTATGAAAATAAATGATCCTACGTACCAGCTTTGCAAACGTCGAGGTCCAAGTCGCCGCTGATTGCGTGAGGAAAATCGTTAATCAACAATTCCTCGATGGTGAATTTTCGCCGATGTTTACTGGCGACGAGATCATCGGAAATCGATGATGCGAGGCTCTCGTTTCGTTGCAAGACGCGCGGATCCACCAAAACGAAGGTGGACAAAAAAATCAGCAGTAGAATCATTTTGTCACCTTTTATTCGCACTCTGACGATTTAAAAAAAAAAATTTTATATATTTTTTCACCAAAAATCCCGAAACCACAATTTTTATTTATTTATTTATTTATTTATTTATTTATACATTACTGCATAAAATTTTGAGCTATTTTTTTTAACTTTTGTTGGGTTACGTTTTTTTTTTCAACGCAAAATTATTTATAATAAAAATAATTTTGCAAACTGCTCAACCGGAAGTTGAGGAAGTTTTCATCCAACGTTCGTAAAATTTCATAGGAGCTCCCGCCGCTTTGCTTAAGCAAAGCTCCCGCGCCGTTTCCTCTTTTCGAACTCGAAACGATCCTCAATTGTACACTTTACGATTCGGATCAAAATAAATCCGCGCGGAATTTCGCCACGAGCATTTCTCCCCGTTTTGCGATCCTCTATTTCCTCATTGCCTTTGTTTTTCTTCTCGAGTCCGCATAACACGAGATTTTATTGATTGCACACTCGAGGGATAATTTTTTATATTAATTAAACACTGTATAAAAAACCAGGCATTCATTAATTAACATTCCATTTTTTTTTCAAAGCGAATATTCGATAAAAATTATTTGAATAATTTTTTTTTCTTCCCTGAAAATTCTCCAAAAATTATTTCAATTATTTATCAATTTTTCTCCACTGAAAATTCTCCAAAATTTATTTCAATTATTTATCAATTTTTCTCCACTGAATATTCTCCAAAAAATTATTTCAATTATTAAAATTTTTTCCTCCACCGAACATTTAAAAAACAATTATTTAAATAATTTATCAATTATTCGTATGAGAGAAAGAGAGAGAGAGAGAGAGAGAAAAAATACCAGGGGATTTTGGTATGAATACGATAATAATATCGTTGGGATTATGTGGTAACGCGTTGTTAGTCTCACACGTACGTGTCAGAGATATGTACGTAATCGGTCAAGTCGCGGGATATACCGGGTCAAAGTTCGACGAGCGAACGAGCGACAAACATCGTCGTCTCGCGAACGTGGAGAACCGACTGATTCGTGTCTCGCACCAAGTGCAGTCGCTGCGTCGTCTCGGTGGTCGGAGTTCGAAAGCGCGCGCCCGTACGCGGCTCCGAGTGTACGTGGATTGCGTGGGTGGAGGGGGGAGCGCGAGCGGCAGAGCGCTTGAGCTCCGCTTTGAGCTCGATGCGAGGGTGGAACGCAACGTTGCTCCGCTACCGCGCACAATTCGGCTCGAGGGTAGCCGAGCTACTGACCACCAGAGACTCCGCCGACGCATCGCGGCACCGACTCTCGGCGGCGACGTTACGGACGATAGCTCAAATTGAGGAGCCAACGAGGGTAATTAAAACATATTCGTAAGACCAATGTGTGTAACGACCGAAGCTCTGGAAGATAGATTGCATTTTCTCTCGCCTAACGCCAGTGAAATTCGTGAGATTAATTTTCCGGGAAATGGGTAAAAAAAGTCAATTTGAGATTTCCACATTTTTGGAAAGAGAAAAAAAAAACATTTTCTTGTTAAGAATGATGAGAAATGTCGAGGAAAGAAGTAGGAAAAAAATGGGAGGGATGTGAGAAAGCAGAAATTAAAAAAAATGTACTTTATGGCACTCCGTGCGAGAAATTACACTTCTCGCACTAGTGGCATAAGAATGATTTTTGGGTGTTGAAATTTGTGAGAAATGTCCAGGGAAGCAGTTTGGAAAAAATGAGAGGGATGTGAGGACGCAAAAAAAAACATTTTTTACGTAATGGTACTTTATGGCACTCCGTGCGAGAAGTGCAATAATAACAAAAAATAAATGTTACCGATAACAGTTATTTTTTTAGAGGTTGCCTCATGGCAACCATTTCGATCATTGAAGTATAACGTGTAATTCGCTCAACCACTCGTGGCATTCCAATTGAGTACTGGCTGCGTCTTGATTCTCTGCTATATTTTATTAATCGAGCATATACTACAGTTCGCTTACCACTGTTTGGAGCTCATTCAACTCAATCTTCATTGGAAGCGCAAAATCGTGATGCGGTTGATGCAAAAAAATGTATTTGATTGCTTCGAATATCGCGGAGATTAACAGAATTTTTTTGTTTTTTCTTCGAGTGTAAAATTTGGTTTTCTTAAATCTGTCGATGGAAAATAATAATGGTATTTATGAGATGCAGGCGAAAGTCGGTGCGATAAAAAATCAAAAACCTGGAAAAAAAAAACAATTCCAAGTATTTTTTCCAAGGTGATTTTCTAAGAAATTATATCTAATTATTTTAAGAAAAATTGTAAATTGTTCAATATCCTGATTGATTCAATATAATAATTGCGTTGTCGAAAATTTCAAATTCAATTTTTTTAAAATCATTATTCAAATTAATTATATAAATATACATATATTGTCTCAGTACAATTTTAGCATTTTTACAGCCACTTTTATAACATTTAAAACGAAAAAATTCAGCTAAGTCTTACCGATCGTAAAAAAAAAAATTTCAACCCGTAACTTTTATTTACCCCTATAGTGGCACCCTTACGAAACATTTATCAGAACGCTTTTCATCTTTTCTTCACCAGCATCCGCTTATGGCGTTTTCGCATGGTACCTTGTGGCAGGTCACTGAATTGCCAACTGTATATCACTTATCGACATCAAACTTACAGACTGTCCGTCGATCGGTAAGCTACTGACTGTAAGTTTCTGCGGGTGCGTCTCACGCATTTTATTCCATGGATAAAGTTATGACGATGATTCCCTTGATGGTAAAATCGTACCGATGGTAAGACATTCTGGCTATATCCTCCGATTTATATATATATATATTTTTTTCAATGCTTTTTTCTGAGGGTTTTCCGGTTGTTCGTGTGTATATTTGTTATCGACTGAGTTGTTTTGAGCGAGCGGAAGTGAAGAGCGTGCGTCAATAAAATTGAAAGGGGCCTTTAGGTTTTTCGTTTGGAATAATAACTGTAAAGAAAAAAGTGGTCGCTAATAAAAATGATAATTAAACTTTTGCTGTAATACATTATTTTCTAACTTATTATGACCACCCGGAGAATTTATTTCATTTACTCCCTAGGGAGAAAAATAGGCCATTACTTCTTATTGTGATTAAATCACAGATTCATAAAGTCGAACTTTTGATCCACGTAATACAAAATCGTTTTTTTATTGTTGTTGTTGTTGTTGTTTTATTACTTGCACATGGATGGTTAAAAATATGCTAATTATAACAGACGTGACCCAATTTTTCGTTTGTTCCTGTACTCGTCGTCTTTTTGTTTTTTGCTAAAGTATCCATAGTTGCAGCGTTTTTAATATATATGTATTTTTTTTTTTTGGTTATGTATGCACCAAGAACGCATTTCAGTGCAAATTCAAAAGCACAATGACCGGGTTAAAAATCCACTAGAAACGCGGTAATTCGGGAGGAAAATAAGTACAGTATGTACGCTTATGAACAATAGAGAGCGTCGATCAGTCGTCCATCAGTTTTATAATTTAAGCTAGCGTTGGTGCTGCTCATGACGCTGTCGAATTTCGCTATTCCCGTTGAAAATGTGGGACGTTCGGATGGTAAATTAAAAAAAAAGAAATTCGATGCGATGCGAAGGGTCCGAAAAATGTATGGAAAGTACACAGAAAATATTTGGGCAGCAGGCACATAACTAGATTGTTCACATCACTGTACATTTGTGTCGAAAATAGAGGCAAACGTCAGTTATTGATCAGTCACCAGTGAATAAACAGCACCTTTTTGAAAATTCATGAGAAATTTCAACGACTTAATTGAATATTGGAGTTTTAATTTAACTATTTTTTACCTATCTACCTATTTCAATTATTTTCTTGCAGAAATCGATATTTATTTTCGACTAAAATTGTGGATTAGGTCGGCCTGTTCAGTTACTGGCTTATGTATTTTTTTCGATTTTTCGTATGTAGTATTTATTTTTATATACTTTGCAACGAAGACACAATTTTATTTTCTTTGCATCAGATACTTCGATACTCTGGTCTCCCGTTAGAATTTTTAATTGCAGGATGGAATAATTACTTATTTTTTGCGAAAGAAGTCTATTACGAAGTATAACACTCTTAGTTTCCTTTGAGCGCATTTCCTCTTTGAAAAACGACATGGCACGTCAAAAATCGAAATACTCTGTATCTCCACAAAATGGCGGAATTGTAATTCTTAACACGTACTTAATGAGGTTTAAATGTAAGATTTTTTTTTTCATTACTTCTAAATTTTTTTCTCAAATCGCATTCAACCATAACATGGTAAAAACATGTTAAATAATTATTTATCTAAAACGCATAAAAATCTATTATCCTCGATAATTGTATAATAACAAACAAATCGTTTTGCTTAACTGTCCATTCACCGGTGACTTAACCCTATCCAATCATGGCACGTATGCCAGAGTATCCATGAAACAACGTGCCATCAGGCCGTCGATAAAACATGAAATCGCCGTTGCATTTTCGTCGGTTGGCTGGCTTTTTGTGTTGTGAAAAACAGAGAAACAAAAAACAAGAAAAAAAAAAATTGTGTATGAATGTGGCGCAGCCGATTGCCGATACCATGCGTATATTGGTGTGCAGGGCTCGATGGACGCGTCCAAAAGCAATCCTCGCAAAACAGGTGGAGAATAACTTCGTTAGAGGTATGTTTCACATTCGCGCCCATCCGACAAATGCAGTTTGCTGTATTTTCGATTTAAAATTGGCTTCGGGAGCTCTGATGCGAGAAACAGAGAGGCAAACCTGTGGTAACAATGCTCATGGCGCTGGTACCGATGGCGGTATGCTCATTTCGTATTTGCATTTCCAACCACAATGTGCTATCGACGATAGGACCACTATTTGCTGTTGGTGGTAACGCACTGCGCGGATCCTTCGATCGGGAGGCCCGTGAGTGTGTAAAGTGTGTAATACTGCATTAGGGACACGGTGTGCATAACACTCAGCGTATAAGCTAGTGCGGGTGAAGCTCTTATGGTTTATGAGCGCGGGGCAAGAGCGTTTGGGTAAGTTATACTTCCCGGGGAATCCCCGGTACACAAATCGTCGAGCGGACCAATGACAGCGCGCGGCGAATGGGGATCACGTCAGCCTCGACATGCGCACAGGGATTGCGCAAGAAAAGAAAGAGGACGTAGGTTTTTATCACTGAAAACCTATGCGAGCATTTGAATGCGAAGAAAAAGCACATTTATCGCACTGGATGCGATAAATGCGACTTAACGCACGCCTCGCACAATTCTTCGTTTTCACGCATTGCGAAATAAAATTTCGCACGACACTCGTGCGATAAAACTTTCATCACACGAGTGGAATCTTTTTCCACACAGTGCGTGAAAATGGACATATCCGCGAAGCGTGCGTGAAATGGGGTTTCTCGCACCGAGCGATCCAATTCAAACGCGACAAAGCCCACTTTGAGGTTAAGCTGATTGAGTGCTCGGGGCGACGAGACCCTCAAAGCGAATGAGCACCCAATTCAATGCCGATGCCCACTTCATGCCCAATCAACGATATTTTCCACTCAGATGAACAGCGGATAATTGGCGGAAGACGTGCTCGCGATTGAACCTCGTCGAATGGAACATCCATCAAAGTTCACACATTTTTTTCCCAACAAAAATATCTCCGACGCACAAAGAGATTTTACGAATTGGCCATACGCCAGTTGTCCCATAAACTGCGACCGGGTTCCCTATCAGGCATATCAATTGGACCAGTGTTACCACACGTTTCAGCCAATGGTTATTATTGTATCACCTCTGGCGTTGTCGCTCTTGGAATATTTTTCAAATTATTTATTTCACAGATGGAGAACGTGCTGCACGTGCACGTGGGGAGGGAAAAAGGGGAAAAGTAGTCGCGTGGCAGAGAGAGAAAGCAGATTCGTTAGTTCGATTGTGGCAATATTGATTTTTGCATTCTAGCTATCGTCGTCATTGGAATAAATTTTGCCGTAGGAGTTTGCTCGGAGCATATGTAATAGACAAAATAGGGGGGGGGGGGGGGGGGGGGTGAAATGTCGTGATGACCTCGGTTACTCCCTGGCCATGGGCTAATGTACAACCCCGCAATCGGGTCAGCCACTGTCGCTGGAGAGGATCCTGAACCTGTCATCCCTATCGTGCACACATTATGCCACTTTAATCCCACGGATTTATATATCAAGTATGACAATAATGCCGGAGGGACGCATGGCGATATAACACGCTCCATCGAAATTATTCGATAATACGCGCTCGCGCGTGGGTGCAGACGGACTCTAAAGTGTCATGGAGAAAAGTTTGATCACACGATTTGTCGCGAGATTTATGTTATCGGGGTGGAGTTGAGGGAGGGGCGGTTTTTTGAGGGTGATTTTTTTTTTGCGTACCGCTTGACTTATTTGGATTGGCATGAAAATGTGGAATCATACTAAATCATCCGAATTTCCATAAAAATTAAAAATTTCGGAAAAATTTGAATTCACACAAAAATCTAAATTTCCATAAAAATCAACATTTTTGGCAAAATCTAAATTCCTACAAAAATCCAAATTTCCACAAAAATCCAAATCCCCACAAAAGTCCAAATTCCCACAAAAATCAAAATTCCCATAAAAATGCAAATTCCCACAAAAATCCAAATTCCCATAAAAATCCAAATTCCCTCAAAAATCCAAAATCCAAAAGTTTGAGTTTGATAGATTCTTCAGCCTTCGTTGCCTTTTGTATTCCAAAGTAGAACGAGGCTTCGTTTTTTTTTTTTTCTTTTTTTTCTTTCGTTATAATGCAGACACGAAATGCAATTTCTTTTTCTCGAGGCATATTAGCATTATATTCGTCACAGGAGAGATTACATAGTGCGAACGTCAAAAGAAAAATTAAATTTTCGTCTGACAGCTGCAACCCCGACAAAAACGAGGGTCTTGCCCGCTGGGCTACCCGGCAAATAAAAAACGTCGACGATGCGATGAACTAAGCTGATTAAAATACATAATAAGCCATTTAATTGATCTTTTTAGAAAGCGGAGAGTACGGAGATGCATAAAGAATTTAGTGTAAGGAAATTTGCTGCAGTGGACAGCGCAGCATTTGGAACGAGTTCGCGTGGTTGTCGCGGCTTACCACTGATAAGTAGCATTTGCCCAATGCTTCTATAGTCCACCGTAATTCACATAGCAAATTATGGAAAAATAAAAATTCCACTGCTAATTATATTCTTCAAATAGCTTTCACACTTTTCGAATATAATTGCAACGTTTCATTAATTATTACTGTGTTAATTATAAGTTATATAATAAATGCTTGTTACACATTATTATTATTATTGTTGTTGTTGTGCATTTTAAGAGTGCATTAAAATTTTTTACCATTGACCATTAATGTCAAATTAAGTAATTAGAGTTGACAATCAATTATTAATTTTTGAATAATATAAACTGCCATTGAAATAAAAAAAAATAAAATCCATGTATCAAAAATAAAAATTAACGTTTTCCGAAAAAGGCTCAAGTATTTTTAAAAATTCTATTTTCATTAATTTTTCCATTTATTAATATGCAATGTAAAAACATTTCCGAACCTCAAATACTGAATTTTCACTTTTTTAATTATTTCGATCACAACCGATAAATCGATTTTAGGCACTTGAGATTTGTCGAAACCAAAACGAGCTTTCAGAGTATGCGCTATAAAATAAATGGCGAATGTAACGTGCAGGAGTCGTGTCAGATGAATTATTGAAGGTACTGAAGATGACTGTAACGAGAAAAATGTTTTCCAGCAATATCACGGAAAATGAGAAAATTAAAAAACCTGGAATCTTCATTTTTTCCAATAAATTTATTGGAAAATCAATGAGTCAGGGCAAAGAAAAAATAACACGGCCTATTAACTAACCCATATAACATTCACAATATCAATATTTATATCAAGATAAGAAAATAATAAAAAAATAATAGAAAAAAATAAAAATAAGAAAATAATAAAAAACCCGGAATCTTTTTTTTTAAACAAATTTATTGGAAAGTCAATGTGTTAGGGAAAAATAAATAATAAGGGGCTTAAAAAAATAATATTAAAATGGCCTATTAAGTGAAGCGTATAACATTCATAGAATCGATACGTTTTGGGACGTTATATCGGCTGGAAGCGACAGTCGAAACGGCCTCACGTGCAGAACATAACTTCACGTGAGAGAATGTAACTGCGGAACGATCGACTACGACATTTAAGTTAGTCCAGTGACACGCCTTCAATTTTACAATGGATTTTCCGGGCCATTCTCCCTACGCTCGTAATCACGTCGGTATATGCTTCTGAAATCGTGATCGGAATGGCTAATTACATTTTCGAGACTTTGGTTACAATATCCCCAGTCTCATATTTCACTGTAAGTGTATGTGCATTGTTACATGAATTATTTCCGCAATTAACCAACGATATCCCGTAATTTTACAATCGATAAAAAAAAATCAAAAATTTTCTTTTTAATGATTCAATCGAATTCAATCAAAATCAAATCAAAAATTTTATCAAATTCAATCAAATTCAAAGATTGATTACATAATCAATCAAGTTCAATCACAATCAAATCAAAAATTTTATTTAATCATTTCAGTGTCTACAATAATTCTTATAAAATTTTTTTTATTTAAAAAATCGAAATATCGTTTCGTTGTTCCAGCTAATAAATTGAACGAATGTTATCAATTTTTTATTTATCGAAATGATCAAATTCACCATTATTTCCCTACAATTAAGACATAATTACGAGAATTCACAAAATACGTTCTATCGAAATATCAATTCGTTGTTCATTACGTCAGTCAAAAATATTCGCTAATCAACAATTTCCAATTATGTACAAAAAAACCCCTTAACATCGATTATCTCCCCCAAAAAAAAAAGGGAATCGGCGAAAAAAAAATCTGCAGAAAACCCTTTTATTTAACAGGAGGTCGAAAAAAAAATCATTTAAAAAGCCTCGATGATTAAATTTGAAAACACAACCACACAAATCGATCATGATCAATGAAAAAGCGATGTGTCCCCAGGAAAAGAAAAGGGCCCGGGGCCCGGCGCCCGGTTCGTACGCTCCTGAGCGATCAACAAGTAGTTTCTGCGGTAGGAAAGTGGAGAGGGGGAGGTTGGTGGATCTGTTTGTATGTCGGGGTACGGCGTTACACGTCGGGGGGGTGGGGGGAGAGCACGGCGAGTCGTCGGCGGTGGGGGAGGGGTGCGGATTACGGGCTGCCGGCGCTGGCGCTGCGGGCGCGCGCGCGAGTGAGCGAGCAAGCGAATAGGCAGAGGCAGGCAGTCCAAAGCGAGGGTCGCGCGTCTCGTGAGTTCAGTTGGGTAAGCGCGTTTGTTCGGCGTCGATCTTTGCATCGTATCGCCGTTATCCGTGCGACGCGTAACGGCCGATAGCGCCGAAAATTCCGTATCCTCGATCCTACTTATAGTTTCACATTATTTTCCTTTTTTTCTTCGTTAATCGCTCTCCGATAAATCGGCAAAATTTTGCCGATTTTTCATTTGTTCCCAGCAAAAAGCATCGAAAGCAAAAAAAAAATATATATATATATGATATATCGAATACAGAGTGTATATTAATACCGATAATCGTGTGTGACGTGAATATAAATGTGTCCGGTGCGTAATGAAGCGTAAAACTGCAACTAGTGGTGGTTAAAAGTAGCGCAGCCGGTGGATCGGTATTGAAACGTAGCTTTTTGCCCGACCTGTTGTTGTTGTTACGACGAATGTTTGCAACGAATAAACAGAAACGTGTTGGGGAAAATAGGATTTAGGGTATTGTGGAGTGTTCGAGGGGCGAGGAGGGGAGGAAGAGGGAAAAAAGAAAGAAGTTCGGTAGTGACGGAAAAATCGGGTACTCAAGTGCGCGCGGGGCTGCGGAGAATCTGAGCTGACACAACGACGACGCTGCGACGTCGTTGTTTTAAGATCGACTAGCCGAGCGCTTTCGCTCGGTCGCCGTTGAGAAGAGGCATGGAAGAAGAGCGGCGGTCCCACGGAAACTACCGGAGACGATGGGCCTGGGCGAGGCCCCAGATCTCATTGTTGATTCTGCTTTATGGAACTCTCGGTGAGTCGAGCTTGGATTCGTGTGTGTGTGTGTGTGATTTGTATATGTTCGTGTAAATAAAATGTTGAAGCATTCGAAACTCGAGCGAGAAGATAAACGATTTTGTGGTTTGGATAGGTGACAATAGGGAGTTTATTGTCGGCAACTTTGAAAATTCTTGCCTCTGCTTTGTGAAACTCTCGGCGAGTTGAGCTTAGATTCATATGTACGTACACACGTGCATGTATGTTTATTGTAACGGTATTTAGTAAATTACATAAAAATGTTTGAGTGTTCGAAACTCGAGCAGGGAGAGGATGAAGAATTTATTTTTATAATTCCAAATTATTAGGTGCCCGCTGCGCTATCTACAACACTTCATTTTTTCATTCTGCTTCTCATTTATCGCTGATATTTTGCCATATAAAATTATGACAATAGGGAGTTTTTTGTCTGCAACTTTGAATATTCTCACCTCTGCTTTGTGAAACTCTCGGCGAGTTGAGCTTAGATTCATATATACGTACACACGTGCATGTATGTTTACTGTAACGGTATTTAGTAAATTACATAAAAATGTTTAAGTGTTCGAAACTTGAGCAGGGAGAGGATGAACAATTTATTTTTATAATTGCGAATTATTAGGTGCCCCCTGCGCCATCTATAAGACTTCATTTTTTGATTCTGCTTCTCATTTATCGCCGATATTTTGCAATATAAAATTATTTAATAAGGCATTTATTTCATTTAAAAGAAAATTGCGGTTTGATTTTTTTTTTTTTGGGTCTGTACCACCAATATATGTATACGTGCGTACGTATGTATGAATTTATGTGGATACATGCGTACATAGTGTCTTAATATAGCGTAGAGTAGAGCAAGAACCGGGTTTTTACTCAGGTGTGCACGGTCCTGATGCGTGAACGCTTGGGGACTGCGCGCATGCGCTCAGGTGCGCGTCAGGCTCGAACGAAAGTGGAGGGAGGGCACCGGCGGGGCCCGGACCCGTGACCGAGCCGACGAGTTCGCTGGACGCGAGGTCGGTTAGCTTCGTGCGACGAGTTCGCTTCTCGGCACAAAGTATATGTGCATACCGATTTACGTGGGGAGAGAAATAAAGATGGAGGACGGAATGGAAAGACGCGGCGGCGGCGGCGGAGGTGGAGGGGAACGAAGGGCCAGTCGGGGCCCGAGGAACTCTCGGGGAGCATTGAGCGTGGCTCAATGGAGAATAGAGGAGAATCGAATTTGGGATGGGAGATCGGTAAGAAAATACCGATTTTTTTGAATCGATCGGGTTTTTTTTATGTCGAGAATTTATTGGGAGTGGAGATTAGTCGGGTGAGCGAATGGCAGGAAAAAATCGGTAAGAAATCGGTAGGGAAAAAAAATCGGTTGTGAAAAATCGATGGTTTTTTTTTTGAGGATTAATCGTTGGTGATGGTGAATCGAAGGAAACAGGAGAGAGAGGGAAAAATCGGTCAAACAATCGGCGAAGTATCGTTCACATTTTACATAGTCAATAATTCGTGACTAATTAACTGAATCATTCGGAAATCGATTAACCTTGCGAATTAATGATGATTAGAAATTCTAATATGAGGCGGTAATAATGCAATCGGCGATTATCGATGCCCATTGTGATGTGCATCATTTTGTATTCTATTTCTATGTTAAATTGAATCAGTGGAATTTTGGATCAATCGAAATTATTGGAATTCCTCGTCTAATTCCAGATAATTGTCATTAAAAATGTAGGGCTATGTTATTAATATAAATTTCCCGGAAGTGGTTATCGATTGGACGGCCCGAGAAATATTTCAATCGTGAAAATTCACAACTTTGTCTCTGTGGAATTCCCGTGAGACATTAATTTCCGTAGTCATTTGATGTGTCACTCACCACATTTTACTAAATCAAGAGACACGTTAGCGACTCGACGCAAAGTGTGACGATAAATTAACGTGTTAAATTCTTCCGATTGTCGCCGTATTCGCAAAGCCGGAATAAAAATGATATAATAACGATTTTGCGATATCGTTCACTTCCGGTGAGGCAATAAAATGGCAGAGAATCGATGAGACAAAATATTTTCAATCTCGTCAATAAAAAAAAAATCAACGAGTCAAACGTACACACGAAAATGATGAATTTTTCTTTTTTTATATCTACGACACTTAGAAAATTTATTTACATCAAAATTACACAATAAACTTAATAATTCTCAAAAAAGAAAATAAAAAATTTTTTTTTTTAGATAAAGATGAAAATTATTTTTCTTTTTAATAGGAAAGAAAAATGACAAGTGCGTTTACACAATCAATTTGTCGCATTTTTAAAAAAAAGTTAAAAAATGAGAAAGTTAGAAAGAAAGGCTGATTAAGTGTTCACTGTGACACTTTCATAATGTTTCTTCATTTCTTTTTGTTTCTTTGCTTCCTTATCAAGCCATTATTCCATATTTCTCTCAATTATTCCTTCTTCATCGTCTCTTGTATATGCGCGTTTTTTATTAGTAATAAATTGCCACAGATGAATATGTAGATTCGTATCTGAATATATTATGAAAATAGAGACAAACTGAAGTTGGAGAGCTATATCAAAAAAATTTCTTCCGCGATGTGCAAATTATATCGCAGACCATTATTATTTACGAATTCTCTGTGAATATTTTGCTTCTATAATTTTTTGAAAAATATCTTCTATTTTGCAATCCGATATTTAGAAGAAAATTTGCTTTACTGATGATTTTTTTATCGCTCCCAGGAAATTAATGAAACAGAGAACACAGAAATTTGTCGATCAAGCGAAAAAGTATTTATCGTCGCCTGATAATTTGATATCCCTATTTTAAACAGCTGAATAAGTACATTCAAATTCTCGCTATAAATGCAATTTTTTTGTTCCACTTCCTGTACAGATAATTATTGTATTCCTTAATTTTCTGTGTGTTTTATTGGTCGTTATAATAATATATTTGCATCTAACGGATTAAACGGTTATTTTCGAGATATTAAAAAAAAAAAATACTTTTGCATTACCCAAATTTAAAAAATGCAATTTTTCAATTTTCCCAAAAAACATTCAATTTTCAAAAATAAATTCCATTTTCCAATTGCGAAAAATTCTATTTTCCTAAAATCACCTTAAGAAATCCATCTAAAAAAAATCGAAATCGTCACTTCCCTTCCACAAGCGCGTATTTGTGACAACATACTTTCGTATAATCATCTCTGTGAATCATATAACCTGCCAGCTCACTGCTGATTAATCTGACCTCGAAACGGTAACCAATTAGCGACGTTGCGCGGCCCGTTTACGTTTGTCGTCTGCAGCGCGCAGTTCTGTCAAAGATTAATTACCCATTAACCAAATTAAGCAATTTTTTAAAATTTTCATCCCTCATTTTCAATCCTAAAAAAAAATTATGTACATACTAAACTGTAAGATGTACCTACAATAAACTCTCTCTCTCTCTCTCTTTCACTCCACGCAGCAATTTCCCATTCACGTTATACCCCCACGCGCGGGAAACTCGTAGTCTCGTGGTGTCGTAGTCAACCCCCCCCCATTTACAACCAACGCGGTGATTGGGGTTACGGTTAGAACTAGCGTGAAAGTATCCGGCGTTCCACGTATGCGTCAGAATACGAAATTCCCCGCATATAAAGCCTACGATAGCACAGCTGCCACAGGTTCCCCGTGAAACAAGTGTACGTCCCATGACCGATTATGTAAATGGGCTTGTTGGAAAAACTACACCGATGATGTTCTTATATGAACTCCGAGAGCTATCAGAGCCTTTGCATTTTGGATGCTTGCCAGGAATCCAGTTTTTTTTTTGTCAAAGCCTCGTAAAAATGGTCCACACGTACACCGGGAGAAATGATTAATTTTAATAGAAAAATGGAATATTACGATTCTGTTTATTCGAAGGTTTGGGTGTTTTTGGATTTTTTTTTTTTTTTTGTAAATGGGCACCTTAATTTTGGAAAATTATTGAAATGGTTTTTTTTTTTCGTTTTTTCGGCCGTTTGTGAAATTCTCGTTCATTGAAAATGTTTTCTGGATTTGAGAAAATTCGATTTTTTTTTTGGTACTTTTTGAGAGAAATTTTGTGAAATTATTCATATGTTAATTCAACGACTTCTTATCTGGAAAATGGATTTTTCTTTGCGGTGTGAAAAATTTACGAGTTCTGAACCACTTACGGAAAAATGTGAAGACAAAAAAATATGCGAAAAGCTTTACAATGGACTTTAAAAAAATTATGCTCCTGAACGAAGCACGAAATTTATCTTGCGAGAGAAAAAAGCTCAGAATGAGTTTGTTAAAAAACTTCGTAAAACTGCTTCATTAGTAACTTCACTTCGTGTAATGTATGAATCAGTGTTATAAAGTTAAACCATTTATTATTAACGAGTGATTATTATTTTGTCGACGGAATGTTCGTCGGTGCAACAAAATGCAATTATCAATAATCATTGTATTAATTATTTTAATTATCAACACGTGTTTAAATACTTTTTCATCAATTTTACGTTCAAAAATGTTAATTTCCCAAAAAAAAAAAAATTAACCAATTCTTTTTAATCAAAATGCCACAAAAATTACATAAGATAATTATAACCAGACAGTACCAAAAAATGTCCCATTAAATAAGCACAAAATGTGAGAATCGATAAATCAATTAAACCTATAATTGAAAAAACGTTCCTCAAATAATCGAAAATCCAATTTTCCTCTTTTACTGCAGCTTTTTTAATAGTCTGCACGCTATCGTCTCTTCCAATAATAGAGCAAATCCCATAAACGATTTACGACATGGATAAAATAATTTACTTTGGAGACGTCGACGAGGACGACAAAAAGTCTCGTGCATGTTGCCCTGGAATTTTCGGTACACCGGCTTTATCAATAACCCTACTCTCGTTAACTTTACTCAATGGCCTCCGTTAATACTCTCCCCTTTTCGCCATTAATACCATTAATTAGTGATTTAACCCAATTAGCCAGACGTCCCGAAAAAAATTTCACCCAAAAATTCATTCATAATTCATTAATTCATCCTGAAGGTGGATCAACCGGACAACTAAAGACGTTGGGACCTTTTATAAAAGCTCAGCGCTTTTTTTTTTTTTCTTTAAATCGCAGTGCCTTTCCGGTTTTTCCATCTGCCGTTTGGAATCCGCTCATCCGTGATAAGCGCCGGTATTATCGTATCCCCGTTGAGCGTCGATTGAGCGAGGCAAAATTCCCGCGTCCTGGTTTCCGGATATCGTCTTGTGTACATGCCGCAAAGTTCGAGCCAATGACGACGTCGATATGAATACGAGTTGTTGTGGGGTGGACTAGAAATGTTCGAGGGACCAAACCGAGCGAGGAATAACGTAAATCCGGCGAGAGGACAGCCGCGTTTCCTGCCGGGACAAAGAAACACCGAATCCTCATCCTCCTTTTGCCGCTGTTGATGCTCAGAGGTCGCTGCACTCGGTGCACCAAAAAGTGCAGGCAACCGAAGTGACGTGAGTTGCAGTTTCGTTTCGTGACGATGGTTAATGTTTATATAGATTTATTAATAATAACGAAAAGCTCGGATTCTCGGGTAATTTGTTTATTGGGAGGGGAGGGGATGTATGGGAGATTCCACGTCAGGAGAATTTGGGGGTGGGGGAATTTTGCGTTATGGGGGAAAAAAAAAAAAATATATATATATATATACTGGAAAATAAAAGGAATTATTTGGTGATTAGGGGATTGTATATGTAAATGGATATATTTACGAAATTTTTGTTTTACAACGGTCGTTTTTTTCGTAAGAATTTTTTTTTTTTTTTTTTTTCAAAAATTTGGGCCCGATTCACTTCTTTTCTCTTTATTCTACAATTATTTAGACCCTGAAGACACAAACGAGTTTACCTAAGCGATAAATCGAGCGGAACGCTCGCCATCAACCTCTTATCACAATTTTTGCCTCCGGTCCCTCCTTCTTATCAACGTTATCACAAAAAGCGACACGTAATCTTGACGTACGGATTTAAAAAATGTGTGTATCGATCGGTTGACTCACATTTCGTATTGCAACGATATATTCTATATCGCTTTCTATATTTATCAATTTATCACATCTGTGGGAATTTTTTTTTTTTTTTTTTTTTCGTTTTTTTTACCGCACTGCGGTTTTCTACAATTTGTACGGAAATGTTGACTTGCGATAAATTTTAAACGATTTTAATCACCGGAAATTCCAATTAAAGTTTATTAATTAATTGGCGGTACCTTAATGCACGTGTTTTCCGTAAATTGATGCTCTGAAAAACGGTGATTATTATCGCAATTTTGCTGAAAAGGTTTTTTTATTACTCTTCGGCGGGGAGAAAAAAAAATTGTTATTAAATTATTTTTATTCACGACCTGCGGCACAAAACAGTGAGGGTCACGTGATTCCGGGCAATTACGTAATTGAGGAGACCTTCAATATTCCCTCATTTCCTGGTTGCCTTGTTACGCACTCAATTATGAACATTACTCAAAATAAAATGAATATTACAAATAAAAAAAAATTGATCACTCAGTCTTCGGAATTTTTTTCCAATCAATGACGATAAAATCAAACGAATTTGTATTTTTTATATATTTTTTTCGTCGTTATTTACGCAATTACTTTAATGATGTTGAATACACTGTCAAACGAGAATTTTGTTTGATCTCGTTTTGAGTAGTTTTCGATGAGAGGAAAAGTCAACATCATCACTGATACCAGACATTGATTTTTAATGATGATAATATTCAACTTTATTCGCTTTACCCGAAAATGTGTGTCAATTGTCAATATATTTTTTTAATTGGCTGCATTTTATTTCTTCGATTTGATGATTTTTCATCATTAATATTCACGAATTAAATATATTCGCGATAAAAAAATAAAAAAAATAGAATTCGGAAAACAATAAAAAAAAAAAAAATTATTATAGTAATATTTAGGAATGATCAATATTAACAATTTTTTTTTCCATCATGGAAAAGCATTTAGTACATGAAGAAATATATTAAAAATTACAATTTTGCGGGTAGGTGTGTCGGTAATTAATGGTTCTTCTCGTGACTATGACCATTTCTTCAAGTGTACTATATCTTTGCATCGGTGCATCGCGGCTAAACGTGCGAGCGGTTGATACTCGTACGTCAACAAAGTCGAGCGTGCGAAAGTAACGAGTGTGTGGTTGCTTCAGCTGTCGGAGATATGGGCGTGGCGAAATTGCGCACGAAGAAGAGATAGAACAATTTTTTTTTTCCATAGGTCGAACATGCGGCGAGCCCCTTTTTTTTTTTTTTCTGTTGCTGATATAAATCGAGTCGTGAGTGTTCGATTTGAGCAGCGATGCACCGTTGCACTTTTACTTTTTACACTGTTAACCATACATATATACATATATATTGGAACCATGTTTTTTTTTTCGATGAAATATTGAAAAAAAAATTTCAAATTTTTTTTTTTTCAACTCGAGTTGACCTTGACCTAGCATCAGCGCCTCCACCGAAAAAAAAGGGTGGTCCAGTATGACGGCCTTCTCTAACACTGAAATTTTTGTCTGAAACAATTTTCGATATGGTCAATAGTTTCAGTGCTATTGTTCTGTAATACTTTTATGTGCCTCACCCTATATATATATATATATATATATACTAGCAATAGATGACAGAAAGATTGTAGAAAAAATAGAAAAAAGTGCAACGGTGCATCGCTTTTTACACTGTTATTGATGTATATATATATATATATATATATATGTATATATGACTATAAGCAACAACAATAGCTGACTGAGAAATAGAAAGACCAGATGGTTGAGTTTCGAGAGTTCGATGAAGCATGAGGGCCGGTCGTCGACCTGTTTATTCACTCGTTCTCCGAGTGTAAATATATATGTACATATGTACACATTTATACGCGGACCTAGTGTGTATACACGAATATATATCATGGGGTAGTATAAATACCGAGATTTCCGTTATTTCTTTGGCTTCAATTGCTCGGATTTCACATCCTTTTCACGGGGCAAAGATAAAGACGAGGAGGAAGCACACATAAAAATTGTCCATTTCTCTCGAACAAAGCGTCCTCAGTACTCGGAGTATAGCCCGAGAGCAACGTTTGTCTTCGATGGAAATCGAAGAATTAAAAAGGAATACGTCAAAGTGCCGTCTCGTATTCGTCGACGCTGTTGTTTGTGTTTAGAGAGACATACGAGGCAAAATGGATCCAACTACGTGAAGAAAGTTGATACAACGCACAAAATACCCGTCCATTTTAATTGATATTGAATTTCCATTAAACACATCAGTTGGTCATTCGATCATTTTCTTATTCATTCGATCAGTTGGCCGATCACACGATCAATTTCTCATATTCATTCAATCAGTTGGTTGTTAAGTCTACGATAGGGTTCGCTATATCGATCAGTTGGTCGTTTAATTCACGAGATCAGTTGGTTGTTCATTCGATCAGTTGGCTGATTATACGATTAATTTCCTATTCATTCAATCAGTTGGCTGTTAAATATCAGATGGTTCGCTAAATCGATCAGTTGGTCGTATAATTCACGAGATCAGTTGGTTGTTCATTCGATCAGATGGCTGACCATACGATTAATTTCCTATTCATTCAATCAGTTGGCTGTTTAATCTATGAGAGGGTTCGCTAAATCTATCAGTTGGTTGTTCATTCGATCAGTTGGTTGATTGTACGATTAATTTCCTATTCATTCAATCAGTTGGCTGTTAAATCTATCAGATGATTCGCTAAATCTATCAGTTGGTTGATCAATTGATCAGCTGTTTAACTAAATACACGAAAATTTAATCAGTTGTTCCAACAATTTCTCGGCTTCTCGATCAATAAATCGGTGTGTTCTGATCCATTATTCGATCACAAATCTTATAAATCGTCGTACATTTTATAAATTGTTATAGTTATTTCTTTTTTTCTCCTCGAAACGACAAAAATAAAAATGACAAATCAATCGCCGTATGGCGCTCGATTGTTTCAGTGGATATCAAAAGAATGGAAAATGGCAGCGATGGTTTTGTGTGGAATTGTGTCTCGTGTTGCCCCACCAGCTTCGCGTTCCATTTAAACGGGCCATCGAACTTTGACGATTCGAAAAATACGAGAGATGAATTTCTCGCGCACACCTGAATACTTTCACGGTTCCGAGACTCGACAAATCTCGCGTTACGTGAAAGATCTTTTTCCAGTGCGAGGAACAAACGGCCCCGTAGTTTTCTTACCTTTACCGATTTACGATCTCACTGCTCGCTACGGGTTTGCTCCCGGCGTCACCGAGCGGAGAGAGGCATCTTTGCGAACGTGACGCACACGCGATTCAACAGAAGAGAGAATGTATATATATATATATGCAGGGAGGTATATACTTACGACCGGAGACCATGGAATGATGGCTACGGCATCACCGGATGACCGCGACACAACCATAAGCCGAGAAACGGCGACTGGTTTCTCTCTCCTCTCTTCGCGAAGGTCGACGTGCAGCCATGCGTTTATCTAACGCCTCATTCTCGCAGATTTAAGGTGTACGTGGAAAATATTCTGAAAAAATATGAATTCATTATGAAATGAAAAAATTATCATACGAATTTTAATAATTATTAAAAAATTAATTTCGATTCCGTGGAAAATATTCTTGGCTTTTGAAATTTAATACGAATTAAAAAAAAAAACACATTATTTTATAGTCTAGTTCTACTTAAATTTCACTGTGAAAGTAGACGCTCATTTTTAGGAAAAATCGGTATCAACCGGTTTATCTGTTGAAATAAAAAATGTACGGTAATTTTTTTTTTTAATTAAAAGAAATAATCCCCCTTCCTGGAGAAATCGATTTTGGTAGGCTGAAAAAAAAAAAAAAACATTCACTGATTAAAAAATTGAATAAAAAAGAGAAATGAAAAGGAAAAATCGGCATGTACTATAAAAAAAAAACTACACTTCCCTATATGAAAAGGTTTTGAAAAGTAATTCCTCAGGCTCTTGAGACAGAGGAAGGCACTATATCTGGTCCTGTCCCTTTAGGACGAAACTGCACTCGCACAGCCGGCAGTTTGATAAGTTGGGGCTGAGGAAAGCCAAAGGGGAGGGGGTGGAAGAGAGGCCACGTGATGCTCTCTCGAGGAACTTGAGAGTCGAGAGTAGAGTGTCCGACACGCGTTATGTCTTATAGCTGTAGGGTCCTCCTCTCTTGAGCTCCGCGAGAGTGCGAAGTGCACAGGCCTCCTGGCAAGACCCATGAAGGATTCTCTCTACCTCAACCGTGATTCATCCTGGCGACTGCTGCTGTTAGTTGACGACGACGACGACGACGCCAACGTCGGCAAGACGGGCTCTGCAACTTCCCGTACGTGGCACGACCCAACCGAGCGCCAGATCTCAGTGCTGTAGCTATAGATACTATCGCCCACAGGTACTCGAAGACTGTGTTTCCGGAGATAACCATAAATCCGGGTTAAAGTAGGAGGACACATGTGTGAGATTCTTCATGTGGCAACTCGACCATTTTTTTTTCTTCTTTTTTTTTTTTTTTAATTTCTCTGGTCAGTTTAATAGTTTGGATATAAGAGCGGTGTAGTAATTAAAAAAAAAAAAAAAATGTTTTTGAACCAATATTACAACCAATATTAAAATGATTCGTGATTTTTGACATTCTTTGACATTCCAGGCCATTCCTTCGGCATTTATAACCTGATATGGTCATTTTTATCATTCACTTCCTGTAGGCCTCTTAATGCAGTTCAGATTCACCGCAACCAAGTGAAACTAACGTACCTACGCCATACAAGACAAAAAAGTAAATGAAATAAAGGGTCGATTGGGAATTAGCGAGAGTATACGCTGGCTGGCATTGTTTAAGGCGAAGATGGCGCTGCAGTAGCCCGGGAATGTTCTCCGGTGCTGCCGCACCGCCGATGCGAAGCGTTCCAAGCAATTATCGCGAGTCGTTTCCCGGACAAGCACACCGTTCTAATTCGGTAATTCGCGTTAATTCGATTAGACCTGGCATTGGATGGAAGGGCCGGGGGGCGCCCTCTGCGCGCCAAAGATAAAACTCACTGGCAGCGGGTCGCGACGCTCCTCTACAGACGCCACGATTTTTAACTCTAATTTAACGAATTCCATTAGATAGTTGCCTTCGTATATAACAGAGTCAAATTGAATCGGAAAACTCGGACGGAGTCTTCCTCCGGGTACGAATTCCTCAGACTCGCTTACGATGGGCTTCAAGTTTGGGTTTTTTTTTTTTTTTTTTTTTCTCACCTTGTTGTAACTCGTGATGCTTGGCGAGAGCAAAGTTATTTGTAACGTCGAGTGAAGGACCATTTCGCAATGTGTATAATGACTTAATGACTCTATTAGGGACTGCCTAATGAGATGAGGCCCTTTTTCGTCCTATTCACAACGATCAGCTACTCCAGTGACTCTTATTAGCTTAAAGTGCTCTGATTGTTTTGATTACAGTTGCTGTAATTTTTTTTTTTTTTTTTTTTTTTATAGCGAAATTGTTGCTTACTGAAAAATTAATTAAGGCGAGTATTAATTGACTTTTGTTTTAAAGAATTTAATTATTATTTTCATGGATTTTTCTTATGGCCTGATTTAATTTCGGACTGCAAATTTATTACATATAATATAATAATTTATTTAATGAATGAAAATAAAAAAGGCAAATTTTTTGTAGCTTCCTCTTGATAAATGGGATGGATTTAAAGCTATTCACTCTTTTTATTTCAATCCAAAATTTGTGCACGATGTCGTTAATGAAAATTTATTGGAAGCACTTTATAAATTCGAGGGAAAATGATTTTCACGTAATCGCTTATCTTCTCGGGGAAAGTTGTAATTAATCGTAGCTGCTGAAGAGACCCTTGAAGAGGGAGAAATTATTACGAAACTCAACGAGCCTCGTCGAGTTCATGTTATTTGCAGTATCGTTCCTCTGGAAATTGGAGCACGTAATCAATATCCTAATCTTTTAATTTTTTTTTTTTTTCTTTTTCAATTTTTATGTTTCGTTTCTTTATGGTTTCCACGGTCCTCGCTGTATTATTTCCCCAATGAGAAAGACTCTCTTAAAAAGACAGTCACAGAAAATTCCCCTTGCAATAATCCTCTACATTGGTCGGAAAAGTGGAACGACACTCAACGAAGAACAAAAGATTTACCACAGGAAAGTAGCAGTTCAAAAGGCTGACTCAACGATACGAAGAATTACTTTTTTTACAGAACTACTTCTATTTTCAGAGATTAAAAAAAAAGAAATTGAAACGGTGTTGCAAAAGTCGGTATTTAAATTTTAATTATCCTTCGTTATTATTGCAGATTTATGTCATTTTTTTTCTGTTGCCAGATTTTTATTGGGGATGAATAATTAAAATGTCCTAAAAATGGAAATATTTTAAAAAAATTGTTGCGTTTGATATATCGTAAAAAATATATTTTTAGATATATTCTGTATATATCAGTTCATTTGGTTTTAAGTTTTTGTATTGCAAATATAAAATTCAATTTTCCGATGCGTTATATTGAAAATATTGAAAATATAATAATGCATGAGAAAATTAATTTTTATCGGTTTTCAACTATTTTCACTTGAACATTTTCGCAAGCTCGTTGAAAATTTATGTCATGGCTGTGTGAGAAAATTTTTTCGTTTCCATAAAATTTCGAGTCCTCGAATGGCTACTTGAGATTTATGAAGTTTGGGAAAAACTGGTTAGAAAATCGATTTCCCGAAGGCTCCGCATGGAACTCTCCCGCTTAACGTGTCAATTCGAGAGAGGCTCTCCTTTCATATTCGTTTCGGTGCATGAAGAGCTCAACGGATAGCATTAGGTATAAAGGGCATTCCATGCCAAGTGGACCTAATCCAAATAAAAAAAAATTTTAATAAACAATTTATATACTTACGATTATTTACATTTCACCGATTTTTCAAACCGATTTTTTTCCATACAAAAAAAAATTAAAAAATATTCCTGAAATTCACAACAATAGTTTTTTTATAAATAGCCAAAAGAATAAAACCTCATTTAAAAAATATCTACGATATTAATAATCGTATGTCCATAAATTATTGAAAAAAAAAATGTAATAAAAATTGGGGTTACTCCTGAGAGATGCAAAAATGAGATGAAAAATCGGGAGCGAGATCTGAGATCGAGACGGTTGAGTCGGAGTGGCCCATACACATATTGCGTGAAAGAGCTCTGTGAGACTGCCGTACGAAGCACCGGAAAGCGCGATAATACCTGGGATGCGGTCGGGGGCCAGAGGCGGACGGTCACAGTGACGAAAATCGTCGTTGGGTAACCCAGCGCGGCGCGTCACGTGGCATTTCCGTGTGGCTGACTCCGAATAGAGTCGCCGTTTGGCGCACGATAACCGGCGAATTCCGCAGGCGTTGGCGTTAAATAAAAACGTAAAACGATCCACCTCAACTTCCACGGCCATTTTCCTCTTTATCTCGTTTTCCTATTTTGCGTTGGGAGACTTTGTAAGTACAATTTCTCGCGGCTTTTGGATGCGCGAAATGGTTCAAAAATTTTTTTTTTTTTTTTTCAAAGCTGTAGATACTTTTGTAATGTGGAGATCATTACGTTGACCTCGTTAAAATTTGTGTGCTTGGTCTCAAAAAGAGGCGTTAAATTTTTTAGCAGCGATGAAGTAACGTCAATTCATTTTTCAGTCGATGCAATTATTTTGTGCGGTTGAAATTAAGGATAATATGGTGGAAAATATATTTTTATTCGTGCGAAAGGTATTTAATGATATTTAATAATTATTTGGCAATTTTTCCCCAGGCGAAAAATGATTTTTCTCACTAGTGCTGAAATAGAGTACTTTTCGCACGCGTGCATAATAGAGAATTCAATCGGATAACTATGATTTTATTTCAGTTTTTAAGTTGACTTATCCATTTTTTTTTTTCGCCACGTGATCGTTTCAAAATTTAACACTATTCGTTCACGAAGAGTGAACATTACGTTTTTTTTTAACACTCACCGCGGTTTATAACACTGGACGAGCATTTCGTTCCCCAACATTACACGGAGTTTCCACCGAACTTGGCTCATTCTGGTGACAGTGTGGATACCGCGTCCCTGAAGAGAATTCTAGCAAGTACCTCGTATACCCTGAGTACTCGAGATACCAACTTTATGTATAATTCACATCGTAAACTCTTTTCTGAAGATTTTAGAGAGATAACAAGTGCACCAGCTCCTGCACTTGTTTACAGCTGTGCGTCGTACGTGTGTGAGAGTAAATATCTTTTATATTTACCAAGCTCACCGTTACTTTCTCCGCTGCTGAGAGCCGTTTCCTAATATAACGCACCATGAAATCGTGATCACGGATGTTTTTCCAGGACGAGTAGAAATTTTATCCGTTCCATCTGGTGCAATTTCCGCGCTAGCCAAGCCCTGGTCGGGCCCTGGCCAGGTTTATTAGGCCCTGGCCAGGCCCTGACCAGGGCCTGATTTCTGCCTAATGTTGCGCTAAGCATGTCTAACGGCTCGGTCTTGTTGTTGGAAAAGATTTTAACGATTTTTTCGAATTTCCAATGACATTATTCCGGCCTATGAAGTGGCTTATAAATAAATTGAAAAAGTTAAACAGAAATTCTAAATAACAATTTGAATGGAAAAACAAACAGATGTTTTGCACGTGTATTTTTCCGAATTTTGGAAGCTTGCCTATTTCACCTGGCATTTTACATTATACACAAAGCACCTTCTATGAGGAAATATAATTATGAATTTGGACTGGCACGCAAAGAAAGCTTTGTAATCAGTGTAAAGTAATAATGAAGCAATAAAAATTAAAATAAAACCAAATGACGGTAAGTCATTAATGAAAACTCGAAATATTTTTTGAGGACACTTTTGTTTTCCGCACTTCATTCAAAAGTTCCTTCAAATTTATTATCCCTGTTATTAGTACTAATAATTTGACCGAATTGCTAAAAACTCATGAAAAAAAAAGTTTGAGCTTGCATTTCGGTGAATTCACGGAAAGACAATTTTTCATTCGACTCATTTCACTGGCTGCATTACGTAAAATCTAAATCTACGTTTAAAAAAAAATTTCGTACAACTATTCAATGTGTCCAAAGTAAATCGAGTGCAAAAGTGAATAATGCACGGACTAATGCTGTGAGCTTTTTTTTATTTTATTTTTTACTGCCAACAGAGCTTTCTCTATGCTCTCTTGTAGTTCACGCGCTTTCATTCATTTCGACTAGAAAATGGCACACACGCACAAGCCAAAGTAAATGCGTCGGGTGAGTGTGTGTGTGCAGGGCACGGAATCGCACAGAAGTTGTGCTCGCTTCGCCTCGAATCATTACCTCGTTTAAAATAACGAACCGCTCTGTGGCTAGCCCTCGACGTGTCGCACATTTTAGCCCATGCGTTTCGATACTCACCGCGTTACTACGATCTGTTTAATTGTTCGGCTACCGGTCGTAGCCTCGCGAGTCCCGCGCTCAATGCAGTTAACACGTACACTGATTATGCACGTGGATGCAGAGGCTTTTCCTCGTGTTCGATTCCGTACGCGTTAACACGCTCGACGTCGTTTGACCCTCGATGACCATTGCCCCCGTTAGCGAGGTTAATGCGGCTTTTAAATCAGTACCTAATCGCTTTATCGGTAGACACTTTTGTTTTATCGGTTTCGGTCGATTTCTTCGTTTTGCCAAAAAATCGGTAAGCCGAAACAGCGTTTTTATCGAAATATTTTGTGCCGATCGCGGGTCGTTTAGCGGAGAAATCGGCATGCCGAAATATTTTGTGAAAATCGGAGGTCGTTTAGCGCAGAAATCGGTTTGCCGAAATATTTTGTGCCGATCGCAGGTCGATTAGCGGAGAAATCGGTTTGCCGAAATATTTTGTGCCGATCACAGGTCGTTTAGTGGAGCAATCGACTTGCCGAAATATTTTGTGCCGATCGCCGGTCGTTCAGCCAAGAAATCGGTATGCCAAAATTTTTCACTACCAAAAAAAAAAAAAAAAAAAAAAAAAATGGATTCGCCATTCAAAAATTTTGGGAAATTGTCGTACAACAATCAAAGACTGAATATACTATTATATCACGGAAAAAAAGCAAATCTGTTTGCAGAACACTTAATGCAAATGGATTTGTGTGACGTGGTACCGATCGAATGCAGTGCGATACACGCGCCTTCTCTTTTTGCTTCCTCACAGAGGAAGCTTTTTTTCAACAGCCGACCAATCACAGTCAAAATATTACTCACAGCTGAAACAACGGCGTTAGCCAAGATAACCAAACTGCGAAGCCCGGATAACCTTTTTAATCCCTCGAACAAAAGGCTTTGCGAACGAAGGGACACACAGAGCCCCACCGAATTCGCAAATTTCAAACTCTACTAGAGTTGATTGACTTCCGTCGTGAAAATCCCATCAACCATAAGACGTTAGCGATTTGAATAATGTAAATGAACGACATATAAACGATTATTTATCAAAGGACTCAAAGAATAACGCATAAATCGGCAGGAAAAAAAATGATATTTACAAAAAAATTCTTCATTGTCGTCCTGAAGGGTGGAAATTATTTTTCATTTTTTATTCTCATTAAGTAAAAAAATTGTCCTTATATCATATTTAAAAAAAAAACTGTCCGATTATTCTCCCCTCTTAAAAAATCGTTATTACGCAGGGAAGCAAAAATCAATAAACACGATTTTTTTCCCTTTGGACGTGGATATATTTTCCATAGCCAGAAATCAAGCCCATTATTAGCTGCAATTTTCTTCGAATGGAACTCTTGACGTTCGCAACGTCCAATTTGCGAATAAATTTTACGTTTATTTCCGCACGTAATCGTTTTACGAGTAGCAATTGGGGGGATGAATTTGGGGCTTTTGGTTCGGTATACTCGAACACTTTGCTCGGTGTACTTGCACACTTCGGAATCTTCGCGTATATCGAGACTCTCTTTTTATTTTTCCGTGTCTGTGTCCCGAGTGAACCGAACTCACTCTGCACTTTCCTTTGAAAACCGGATTGCGCCTATCAACGACTCGAGTATTCTTAGATCGGGGCAAGCTTGTATTTTTTTACCCCCTTCTTTTTTCCAAGCCTCTCTCGGTTCGCTGCTCTGGCGCAGAATCGCACGTGAGTGTATTACGAGTGGTACAGTTCTCATCCTATATAACCTAAGCTGTTCTCCTTTCGTGACTACGAGTCCATGGGCCATTCTCCGTCACTCGAAATTTTTCCCCAATTTTATCTCATTATCCAATCAAATCGATATTCAATTTTATTCATTATTACTTCATATTAATATTGATAATTCTTCCAAAAATTCTGATACACTGAATCATTTTTTATTTATTTATATAATAATTAAGACAATTATTTCAGCATTATATATTGTTTATCAATATCTGGGAGTACAAATTTTTCAAAAAATTCCCTAACAAGAATTTCCCATTTTCAAAATCATCTTACCTAACAATCTCTTCTCCAATTTCATTTAATCACATTACAAAATTAATCAACCAAATTCATCCTCCTTAAGTTCAAAATAATTCTCGACAAAATTTATCACCTGAAATTTAAAAAAAAATCTTGAAAAAAAATAACGAAAATTCCCCGCCCCCTCCCGTCGCCATAAAAAATGGATTTTCATAATTATGAGAAATGCAGTGAAATAAAGTAGCTTTATTGACGGAGAATGCCGCGTATATATGTACAAAGGCTGTATGTACGTACGTATTACAAGTGATCGAGTAAGCGGAGCGAGATTGGCGGCGGGGGTGGGGGGAAGGGCAAGCCCTAGCGTCGGTCTTTCGCGGGGGCGCGAGACTATAGTCACAAAGAGGCTTTGTTCGACAGTAGTTCGAGCGTCGTACTGGCACGCTCGATCGGCGACCCGTGCTCAAGCTACTCTCTACGACTCGCCTGCTTCCTTTCTCGCTTTCTTCCCCCCCTCCTCCTCCCAATGGAGAGGGAGAGAGGGAGAAACGAGCTTTGGCACTACTCGAGATCTCGAAACTCTACTCGACCCTTGGACGCCTCGAGCACACCACTTCGAAGGTTATAAGTCGTGTTATGGGTCTCGGTCACGTTCGACGATTCGTCACTTACTGAAAAACGCTACTTTACGTCCCTCTATACTCTCCTGAAAATAATGGTTTTTTTATTAAATACTCATTTCCGGCGAAAGTGCGGAATAATAATAATAATTGAGCGGACAAATCATTTTTATTTATGAATTGCATTTTTTTTTATAGTGTTTTTTTTTTTAATTTTTTTTTATTTATTTTTTTTATTATTATTATTAAGTTTATTAAACAACTAAGTAGAGAAATAAAAATACTTGCTTTGCCAAATCTTGGAAAAAGTCTCTCGGACTCCCGAAAAAAAAAAAAAAAAAATAGCCAACACTTAAAAGTTTTGGCCCGAGAAAAAGGAGCCGCCGGAATTTTGGACGTTACTCTCTGCGAAACTTTTACCGAGATTCCATCCGACTTTTTTTTTTTTTTTTTCCATGCACGTCATGGGAATTGCGAGATTATTATATAACGTCATTATTTTCTCCTCTGTATTTTCGTATTTTCCAAAAAATCACAAAATATCTCACAGAGATTTTTTTTCTCTCTCCTCAAATCGAATACATATCGAAAAAAAAGTTGGAAGATTTTGTAGAAATGCAATTGAAAATTAATCCTGAGCCAAAGAAAAAAAAAACGTCTGCAAAGAAGAAAATAATTTTTCTTTCATGACTTTTCATTTGTCACGAATTTTTCTTTAGGGGGAAGAAAAAAATTAATCAACCCTTTTTTGTTTCATGAATGCGAAAGGATGGAATTTTTTGTTTCTTCAGCTTCTTGAAAACAAAGCTCACGTTTTTTTTTTTTTTTTTCTTTTTTCCCCCAAAAACTTAAGCGCTCTCGAGATATGCTTGCGTGCATATTTTTCCGGTGGATATAACGAGTGACCCAGAAAGTATAAGGCCGCAAGGAATTTAAGAGGGGACAAAGACGTAACGTGAGGAGGATTGGTGAGCGATGCAATCTCTATAGCCTCTATAGTCTCTTCTCCTCCTCATCTCATATAATACTCGAGTGTTTCGTACACACTAAGATGAGACAGTGGCCCGCATGGAGCCCCAGCATCTCTTGTCCCGTAGTCACGGGCTTTCTCGAATCCTCTGCCCGAGGATAGCCCTTCACTTACGTGCAAAAGATGAACTAAGTACGTTACATACCGGAATATAATATAGGCAGAGTTTCAAGATGGTATAATGTAGAGGGAGGGTTTCTGATCATCACTCGTTATCCACCTCAAAGAAGCAAACAGTTTCAAAAATGTTCGATTTTCATATTTATCCATTTTTTCCCGCAATATTCGAGCGTTTAATGATAGCTTTTTTTATTAAATTTTTTTTTTTAATTTTTTAGAAATAATATTATTATTAGTTTTATTTAATTTAGAAAAACGTTAATTCTTTTTTTAATTCAATTTTAATTGCATTTAGATGTGGCATTTCGATAAATTTGATAAAAAATTATTATTTAAAACGATTAAAAAATTGAATCATTTTAATATCGACGCGAAAAAAAAGAGGTAAATATTGAGTTGCCATTATCGTAACTCCCTCTTCACTTACCTGCAAAAGATCAACTAAGTACATTACATACCAGAAGGTAATGCAGGTAGAGTTTCAAGATGGGGTGGTATAATGTAGTGGCAGTCTCACTTACTCGTCCAGTCATTGGCTTTTTAGCTGAACGAGTAAACGTTGTACCTAATTTTTGTATCTCAACGATTACTATTTTTTTTGCAATATCCTGGTTTCTTTTTTTCTTTTTTTAATAAATATATTCAATATTTTTTACATATTTTTTTCTCTATTTCTGTTACAGGTGAGTAGCGGAAATTTGATGGATTACATGCTTAAGTGGTGCTTGATCACTCGGAGGATGAGGTTGTGTAGTCTACCGTAAAAATGCAAGTTTTTTTTTTTTTTGTTATTTCAATGTTTTTTTTTTCTCACACGACAATCACGCGAGCCGAAAAAAAAAAGAAACATTTCAGCACCAGGCCTGAAAAGTGCACTTTTCCGCCCGCCGTGCAAAAAAATGCACTTTTTTGCCTTTCGCGGAGATCTTGCGATCCGTGAAACTGTGGCCAATCATTGTGACGGCCAGTCGGTTAAGGGTGCTTGATCTCGCGGAGGACGAGGAGACTGTGTAGTCTGATGTAAAAATGCAAGCGTGCAAGACGAGACTATCGTGCGTCAGGCGAGGCAGCCAAGCAGATGGGTGAAAGTCGGGGGCGCGTTACAAGCACTGGCGGAAGCTCCGGGCCCTCTTAAATTTACCTGTGGAGAAGCTTTTAACGAGCTTGGACGAACTTTAAAGTGCTAGTCTTCGTGCACCACCTATATATACATATATATATACGTGTTGTGAGTATAATGCATAAATGCGAATAGCATTATGAGCCGAAAGTCACCAGAGCCCACGATGCTACGGACGTCCGGCTTGTTTATGCTTTGTTCACCTTTATCACCTTCCAGACTGAGACCAAGTGCCGTGCGGTAATGAAAATGCTACTGGCACCTCTGATGCATCACAGAGTGCATCCATATGCATCATACAATGCACAGTAATAAAAGATTTATCAAAAAAAAAAAATTTCGTGTGAAGAAAAATTAATTTGATTGATTGATAAACGAATTGTTGCATAATTACTAATATCACAAAATTCTTTGGCATTGCAAATAAAAGTTAGCAACAAAATACGCGGAAATGCGCGTGAATTTGGCGTATGAAAAGTCAGAATTAAAAAATAGTGGCAGCATTGCAGGATGCATCGAACTGTCCGTTGCAGTCGTAATCGAGTCTAAAATTCACCCCTGAGTGTCGGCATGTCACTGTCGAGGAACCGTAACGGGTGAAAAAAAAAAAAAAAAATGTCAATATTTATTAGCGAGTGACGAGAGCCCAGGGTAAAAAAAAACTGTATTTTTGAGATTCGAATAAAATGTCGCTCTTTTAACTTCTTAGAAAAATATATATTTTTTGACACCTAAATATGTTTTTTAATTAACAAATATCTACATAAAAAATTAATAAATTAATAAATAACGTATACCAAAAAAAAAAGAATGTTAACCGAACTATGAAAAAAAAGTATGAAAAATCCCAAAATATTGCTATTGATAAATAACGGTAAATTAATTAGAAAAATGTAAGTCCTCGACAAAGTGGACCAATTGAAAAAAGCAAATACCTTGTATTTCCATGCGATCTCGAATAATCCAGCGACAATAAAGCCACGAGAATTTCAATTAATTCCAGTGGTCCATGATATACATGGAGAACGCTATAAATGTTCGAAGATGCAAATAGCATTGGGAGATATTAAAATGCATGCGTCCTATATCACCCGAGACACGGAGACTCGTTGACCTGGTTGATTGTGGAAATTAAGAGGTACATGAATTAGCGGATGCAATGATAAAGGTATCTGGTATCAAAATAAAATGGGGAGGATTTTGTTGAATGTGGACTGCAGCATAATTGACAAATAATCATCAACTATTCAAACCGATAATGAGTGACACATTTTTTTATACCCTGATTTTTTTTTTTTAATTTCCGCAAACAATTATTTCCAGTTTTGATTAATATCCATTTTTATTTTACATCAGAGTCCAAACAAATTTTTATAATTGCTTGTGCAACGAAAAAAAAATTAAAATAGAAAAAAAAATTCGCATACCGTGAATTGTGATTATTAATACTTGTTATTAAAAAAAAAAATTTTTTTCACTGAAAAAAAAATAAAATTCGACTGCCATAAATAGTGAGATAAAACGATGATGTATTCCAGAAATCGGTACTTGAAATGCATCATGAATAGCTCGGCGAAGTAGAGCAAAAAGGAGTTCTCGAGTCTCTGGGCCTGAGACGCTGTTCCCCCGGCCCTGTGGACGTCCAGCGAACCTGAAGTGGCGTAACTGGAATACAAGAGCCTCTGAAGCTGACGGATTCTTAGCGACGTTGCCGGCTCGATGTTCACGAGACGTTGTCACCGGTCTCCTTACAGCCTCTCAAATTCTCTCCTTCTCCTCTCTTTCCCTCGTTCTCTCGTTCTCTTATTCTCGAGTTACATTACTCCAATGGGATTACACGCTGAGAATTCACGCTTTCGAGAATTTGCTCGCATAATCGCTGCTCCGCCCTCGAATTTACGACTGCAACGTCGCCTTCCTCGTAACAAAAGTCAACAGCGCCTTAATATTTAAATCCTCGTATCTCGAGATGCCATTGAAAATCTGAAAAAAAAGTAAAAACCAATAAAATTTCTCAACTCAGAATACGAAAATAAACGCAAAAATGCCAATACAATATGGCGACATTGTGTATAATGGCGGTGGTTATGTTTGATCTCATTGAATCTAAGCCAGTAGCCAATTACTGGCATACTATTGGCATCCTTGACACAGCCAGTTGGTACTGGCATACTACTGGCCGCCTTGACACAGCCAGTTGGTACTGGCATACTACTGGCAACCTTGACACAGCCAGTTGGTACTGGCCAGTGATGCGAGCATTAGTAGCATTAGCACCACTGCCAGTATCCTCTACTCAGCCAGTAAATACTGGCCAATATCAAAATTCACCACCACTTCGGAATTTAACCAATTTAATCGCACCCAACAACTCACAGCCATTACCCCCCCCTCCCACTACTGGCGAACCTCATATAGAACACCTCTCATTATCAATCAATACATCAACCGTAATTGACCACTCAATCCAATTGATAGATGAATATTTCAGTACATCAATCTATCGACCGACTCTTCGCTCTTACTATTCTCATTGGCTGAAAATCAAAGTGCCATTGTACGATACTCTCCGCGTCAACATCTCGTCGACATGACTAACAGCATCCCAATCGCAATGCCGCCAGTAGCAATATATCTCTCGTCGATTCCTCCAAACGTGTCCACGTGTTTACCACGACAATCTCCAGGATAACAACGATTTTCTCCGGAAATCGCAATCTCATATTGTCTACGAATGTGAGCACTCAGCAGAGCCACCGGCGATGATCCGTCCACCGCAAACTGGCCAATCCAACCGTAACGCAACACCATCCATCCCCTTCACCATATTCCCGACTCTGAGTGCCCATCCGATCGTTCGCTCTCATGTGCGAAACACTCCTCTACCTTTATTGCCATTTCGGTTTGACGAACGTCGTTAACGTTGATCGAACGAGCTCACCTGACACTGACACCCTCTCACTCTCTCCTCGCAAATGCGTCGAGCACTCTCGAGATTTCGAGCAAACTGCTCCTCTTCATGCCCTACGTCGACTCGATAATATCCGCATCGAATTTTTTCGTCCACGATAAAATATAAAGTAAATATTTCGATTTTTTTTTTATTGTGGATTTTATTCCCTTTGACATAGGAAAGGTAATGTAAATTGTTGATATTAATGTTACAACGCCTTCAATTTTAATATGGCCGTCATTTTGGAGTTAATTTATATTGCAAACGCGAGTTTATCAACGAATTTAGCTGAATTGGCTATCAATTTTATGTTACACTCGTGATTATGCTTCCATAACGCTGTCATTTTACAACACGTGTAATGATTTTATGACGCATCCTGTCATTTTACAACACACGTTACAATTTTGCCTTAAATATATACGACATTGGAGCTCAAAAAATTAGATCAACTCATATTTTACTATGCCGCGCATTAATTATTACGTCTTCTGTACGGAATCCGAAAAATTATCAAATAATGTTACGTCAATTTAAGCTTAGCCATTTTTCTATGCCCCTTTCCATAAACTTTTTACAAAATTGTGTGGCAAATATTCACCTACATTTTTTTTTTCCCTCAACAATGCATATATGTATTGCAATGTGTATTACATATATGCATATAACGTAAATATAACGTTAAGCTCGATTGTGACGTTAGGCAGCTTCGGATCTGTCTGTGCGCATTTCTCGAACGGCTTTCACCTCATCCATCTCCGCATCGGTTTTCCATAGCTCTTTTGCGAAATCTCGTTGACACGATTCTGCTATTTTTGTTCATTTCACACATCGAGCATGTGATGCAGAGAGAACAGATTTTACCTTCGCAGCTTCTCTTTGCAATGTTGGGCATATTCTGTACGCTTGCCTTTCTCTCTGCTGCTGTGTACATGTGTGTGTGTGTGTGTCTTTGTTTCTTTGGGTGTGTATCCGCTAGCTCGAAATATCGGACGATTAGTCATTGGTGAATGTGACGTGCTCGTGGCCGGTTCGACTACTGCGCCAGTTCTCGGTGCTGCCGATTCCGCGACACGGTTTTGCCTGCATTGGCCATTCGGGAATTTCAAACTACGAGCCGAGCTGGCGTTTGTCTCGCCCCATATCGATGTTTTATTTCTGGGAGTAATATGGGATGCCTGGGCATCCTCCCAAAAACACAATAGAGGCATTAACGGCGCGGTAAGGAGTGGGGAACGATATCGGGTGGTTATCGGCCGCACGATATATCGGCCCGCGGCTTTTAAGTATTAAAGCTAAGTTTGTTTTTCTTTTGCTCGTTTGGAGATGAATTTTGAGTTTTAGGGAATTTGATTTTTTTTTTTTAAATGGTTTCGGGATAGATTAATGGATGAAAGAGGGTGACCTTTTTTTGGAGGGGGTTTTGGAAGTTTTTTTTTTTACAGAGATTTTGAAATATATATATATATTTTTTTTTGTTCAAAAATAGATTTTGATGTAAGAATTGGCTTTTAAGTATTGAAGCTAAGTTCGTTTTTCTTTTGCTCGTTTAGAGATGAATTTTGAGTTTCAGGGAATTTGAATTTTTTTTACAAATGGTTTCGGCTAGATTAATGGGTGAAAGAGGGTGACCTTTTTTTGGAGGGGGTTTTGGAAGTTTTTTTTTTTACAGGGATTTTGTAATATATATATATATATATATTTTTGTCCAAAAATAGACTTTTTTTTTCAGATAGAATAAATATTTGTTAGTTCTTACCAACGTACGATTTTTAATGATGTTTTCGTTTGAAATTACTGCGTGTACTCGAATACTTGTCTGCACATATTTCACATACTAAATTTCATTTCTGAAGAGAAGCCAGACAATGGAGTCGAATTTCTAAAGGAGTACTTTTCCTTAACGTGCCCCACATTTTATCCGTTACCCTGGCGCGCGCGCGGCTCGCTACTTCCGGCGCAGAGGGTGATAAACAGCTACCACATAATTGGGCCAATAATTATTACTTCGAAATAATTATCCGCCGATTTTATTTTCTCACAATTTACACATTTTTTAATTACCAATCAAAATAACTAAAAAAATATATCGATCACCCATTTTTCCATAAATATGAAAAAAAAAAAAGTCTCTAAATTTTAATGACTTCGAGTGACAAAAGCTTGCAAATTACGTCGGACCGACGCCCCCGCGACCATAAATTCGGTGAAAGGGCCGGCGAATGACTCATTGATCTATTCAGCCTGAGTTTGCGGTCACGAAATAAGAAGAAGTTGGGGGAAACTTCGTCAAACCCGTGATCAGGAGTCTTGCGAGGTTGACAACACTGCGGCCCACAAGAATCACGAGACCCTTTCGTTCACATTGCTCCAGGAAGCCTTGGAACTCGCCATATACACCGGCGACTTTTCACCAAGTTGAATGAGAATGAATGGATCGAGGGAACGAGAGGCTCGAGTGAGAGAGAGAGAGGGAGAAAAGCTCGTAGTTCCAGCATCAGGACAAGAGTTTGCCAAGGACCTGGTTTACATCAACTACACAAAACTTGGTCGTCGCTTTTAGTGTACGTCAGGACTCAAAAGACTGGCTCTCTCTGCTGGGACACTGAATACTTTCGGGATTAACACCGAGCGGTGACATACTTCGGAAATTTAAAGCGGCAACCGGAAAACTGTAATCATAATAACGAAATAACCCCTCCGAGAAATATATACACTTTCGAAATATTTCTGTGGCTTTGTCGGCAAATATTCCGACGACAAACTTGATTACAATGATTCATGCTAAAGTGAATTCATTGATTGACCAAATTCATTCAATTTCTTGGTTTTATTTAAAGAGATTCTGTATTTAAAAAGGGAGATATTTAAAGGATGTTGAATTTTGTGATTTTGTGATTTATAAAATCCTCAGAAATCCATTTTAATAAGAATTCAAATGATTTTCGGTTTTTTTTTTTTTTTTTTTTCAAATTTGATAATTATCGATTTTCAAGGTACTTGGCATGGAATGTCCCATACACGTTCCAATATTCCTCGAAAATAATTTTTTTTTTTCTCCAAATATGTTCACTTTCATTTGAATATTTATCCGAAGCCGAGACTTAAATTCAATATACACAGAGATTAACCATTTCTAAGCAAACACAGCCAAGTAAAATCTTCAAAGCCTATTAACGACTCATTAATATTAATTGAAAAGTGGAGGACAATGTAAATACCAAATTTAATATGATAACGAGTAACAATACAACGAAACCAATGTCGAAAATTGTTATTTCTCGTGGGAATTAAACATTAAACAAAATCACTTAATATTATTACACCGTGTATATGTAAATTGTATCATTCGCTAAATCCAGAAGCTTAAGCCTTTGTTCGTGGAAAGTCTCGGCCGATCTCTTACCGGGGAAATCGAGACTCCCGATGCAATTCCGGCGCGTTCCTGCTTCCGCTTCTCCATCCAAACTTTGCTGAAGAGCGTGCCGCGGAATATTGCAGCTTCGGCGATTTAACTCGGCCCTTATAACCCCGTGCAACGTTATGTATAACCATCGCTGCACACGCTCTCTTGTAACTAGTCTTGCCTTGCTGCTCTGCTATCTTTCTCGGTCTCCTTCCCGAGAAACTCTTAGTTCGGATCTCGAAGAGCAAGCCAATGCGAAAAGCTTGCCGTTAGTGATGCCGCTCCTCAGGATCTCGAGTTCCTGCGGCAAGAGCATCTCCTGCAGTAAGACTAAGAGATAGAAACTCGCTGAGAGGAGAGGAGACCACGCGAGTCTCAAAATTCCATTTTTTTTTCCCAGGGTTGTAATGTTTTTTGAGGACATTTTGGAAAAATTCGCTTTTTTTCCTCACAAGGGCTGTAATGTTTTTTGAGGACATTTTGGAAAAATTCGCTTTTTGTCCTCACAAGGGCTGTAATGTTTTTTGAGGACATTTTGGAAAAATTCGCTTTTTGTCCTCACAAGGGCTGTAATGGTTTTTGAGGACATTTTGGAGAAATTCGCTTTTTGTCCTCACAAGGGCTGTAATGTTTTTCGAGGACACTTTGGAAAAATTCGCTTTTTTCTCACAAGGGTTGTAATGTTTTTTGAGGACTTTTTGGAAAAATGCATTTTTGTCCTCAGAAGGGCTGTAATGTTTTTTGAGGACATTTTGGAAAAATTCGCTTTTTTTCTCACAAGGACTGTAATGTTTTTTGAGGACATCTTGGAAAAATGCATTTTTGTCCTCACAAGGACTGTCATGTTTTTTGAGGACATTTTGGAAAAATTCGCTTTTTTTTCTTACAAAGGGCTGTAATGGTTTTTGAGGACATTTTGTAAAAATGCACTCTTTCTTGGTCTCCTTCCCGAGAAACTCTTAGTTCGGATCTCGAAAAGCCAGCCAATGTGAAAAGCTCCCTGTTAGCGATGCTGCTCTCCTCAGGCTCTCGAGTTCCTACGGCGAGAGCATCTCCCGAAGTAACGCTAAGAGATAGAAACTCGCCGGGAGGAGAGGAGACCACGCGAAAGATGCTCCGGTTAGATGAGCATATGGCACCAGGTGTTTTAGGGAGTTGCAACACTGTTGCAGTGTTTGTGTGGTATGAACAGTGGTTGGCTAATTTTTTTTTTTTTCGTTTCCGGTGACCAGCTGCAATGAAGCATTTTATTTGGTCTTCGTTAATTCTATTTCGTGCCATGAAATGACGACTACCCAATAAAATGTTACTACCCTTAATCGCATTTTATTGAAAATATATATTACATTGAAAATTGGCCCTTAGCCTGGATTTTTTATTTTTATTTGTATACTTCCTTACGTTGCAAATATTACATCTATACATATAATTAAATATTAACAGGTTCAAGTTTCGATATTCGGATATTCAAAATTGAGAAATTCATCATTTTTTCAACATAAAATAATTTGAAAAAAAAAAAAATGAATAAGAAATAAGAAAGTTATGAAATAAAAAAATATATATATATTTTAAAACCATAAAATAAGAATTTATTAAAATGAAATAATTCGGGAAACAGGCGTTGAAATGAATAGCGCGAGTCGGAAGGTACCGCGATGGTTGGAACGGGGCGAGAGCACCTCTTGCGGTGAGAGTACAACAGGGGCCGCCGGAGCGACGTTGCCAGCTACGGGGAACCAAGAAAGAAGCCAAGGCCCGCATCGCTCCGGACGCTCTCGCCTTCGTTGCTTGGGACCGCATCGCGGCTTACGGACATCTTGCGTGCCCGCTGTGGTCCGGAGCGCCGTACGCTTCCCTTCTCTCACGTCCACCTATCTCCTTCCCTTTCTGCAAGCCTTTTTATCTTTATCACCTCCTTCCGTCCCGCTACGCCACCGCAGTCTATTGTCGCAGCTGGAATACGTTGTTGTACGTGTACCTGCGAATCGTCCACCCGGTATACAAGTTACAGGACACCTACATTGCCCAGAGAGAGAGAGAGAGAGCTCAAAATCCTTTTCTCCCTTTGCCGAGTCCCTTCCAGAGTGTCACTCACTACTCAACCGATGCAATCTTTGCCGTTGCTGCCGGTTGCCCCACGCTATTGTAGTCCTAGTACCTTTCTGTCCTCGCTTATGCTCTGCACATGCTCGAGATATGCGTTATGCACACAAGGTAAACATCACGTTGTCTGTAACCCCGCAGGACTATCCATTGTACCTTGCCCTATGTGCAACCGGCATTCCTGTTTCATTTAGCGGTGACCCTCTCCATTTTTACAACCTTTTTTCTCCTTCATTTTGGAAAAATTCACTTTTTTGGCCCCAGGCATGTAATGGTTTTTTTTTTTTTTTTTTTTGAGGATATTTTGGGAAAATTCACTTTTTTGGCCCCAGGGATGTAATGGTTTTTTTTTTTGAGGATATTTTGTGAAAAGTCACTTTTTCGACCCAAGGGATGTAAAGGATTTTGAGGATATTTTGTGTGAAAATTCACTTTTCGATGTAAAAATATTCGACGCGAATTTCGGAAAAACAAAAGCTCGATACCGAACCACTAAAAACGTTTTCGCGTAATATTCTTCTACTAGCAAGCGAAAAATGTCTGTTTCTCGGTTTTCGGAAGAAATGCACTGCACATGACGAACTTCCTCTTATCACGTACCTCTCCGTTCTTTTTGTGGAAGATGCAGGGTTTTACAGAAGTTAGTAGTCCAAGTAGAGGAATTACCATATAAAAGCTATTCCACAGCACCGCAGTCACATAAATGTTCAAAGTCGGGCATAACCTGCGAAAGTAGAGGTACTAAGGCATTTGAAAAATTTCACTATTTTTCGCAGCCCTATGATCTTATCATTCCTCTACTTTTTTTTTGGCTATCGTAAATAGTACCAAATATTCACATTTTAATTTTTATATTCAATTTCCATATTTAACAATCAACAACTCATTTTTACACACTATCAATAAATTAATCCTTTCCTCATATAATTTTTAACTATTCCCACAAAAAAAATCACTCAAAAAAATTGTCAACTCTTTAAAATAAATTTTCACTTTTAATTTTTTGATAATTAGAAATTCACGATACCACCATAAAATTATTAAAATCACACGCAGTGCGGTTTTCTCTTCCCGTGACAAAGAAGATGGGAATCGAGCCGATGAAAGGGATTATTTCGCTACATTTTTCCTTTTCTCTGATTCCTTACGGCCGATTGCCTCTGGACTGGCAAATCCTTTGGTTCTTTCTCTCCACTTTTTGTGCCCCTCTCGACTGTCTCTCATTTAATCAGTGTCGAACGAATGAACGAAGGAGAGCGCTACGATTACGAGGTCGCGCTAAAGACCTCGTGGTGGGGTCCCCCCCCCCTGCCCCCCACCCGCACCCATTTCGTGGGGCTCGTGTATATAGAATATAACAGCAGGTCCAATGACACGCACAGTCAGAACAGAATATGCCTGTGTGGTACCGTTGAAGACTCGTGGAGAACAAGAGAAGTACGACTACAAAGGTTCGTTGGCTTGTGATTAGCGCACATCGACCGCTACGTCGAGCGAAAGAGGGCGGCATATGCGCGCCGCAGACAGGACTGCACTTCTGTTGGCTGTACTGACGTGAACTCGCAAGGCCACTGTCGACTTTAGCCGTGACGTTTCTGTATCATGCCAAGATTAAAGGCCTTCAATGGTCAGGTCCATTTTTTGTTTTTTCTTTTTTTTTTTTTGTTGTCCATTTTTCGTTCCAATTTCTAATAAGTTACAATGAGCGGTTCGCCTACATTGTTAATCTTGAATTTGTTAATTTATTTTATTTTGTTCATCTGAGTGATATTGTCATGTTAGCAATTGGGAAACCATTTTATGGTGACATTTTTTTTTGGGATAGTTGGAAATGTTTTGTGCAATGTTTTTTTTTTTTTCCCTTGGGAAGTTATTGGGAATTGGGTCATCCCGATTCTGTAAAATTGATAACAAAAAAGTGAATCCTGTTTCCGTGTAAGTTATGTCTTTTATTTCAACTGCAGGTCTTCACGAAATATCCTTTTTATATCCCATCGCTCAGATATCGATAAAAACATGAAAACTACTTGGCAAACAAAATAAACCCGGCGACTGCACAGTGCAGTTTATGTACTCTTTTCATCCCCCGGTGCTTTTCTTGTGTGCACTTCGGACAGCTGGCCCTCGAGGGTACCGAGAACATGCAAATTTTCTGGCAGCAAAACAGGAGCTAGGGCGATCACGAGCAACAGAGTCTTGTCCAGCACACCGTGCTTTCAACATTTATATGCCAAATCTACAGACTGTGTTGGCTCATGCTGTGCTTCAAGCTCGGCGCGTTGGTGTTTGCGGAAAGTATACGTAGCCCCCCAAACAAATATCGTCGTCCCTTATAATCATTTGATTGACCAGTTTCTCGTTTGCACCGAAATCGCACCGTCTGGACAGTGCGTTCACTAAGCCGCTGAACCAGAAATTCGGGATTCGAACTTAAAATGTACTGGAATTAGGGTTTTGCGGTGCTAATTAGGTGCGAACGTTTCAAAATTGGTGCTACTTTGATTTCGAAAAAGAAAAAAAATTTTTTACCGGGAACTTTAACTTCACGCGAGGCTACAGTTCGAAATTCGGTGTCCTTGAGGTGCTAATTAGGTGCGAAAGGAAGAACACGTGTGTGCCTTTGACATCGTCGAAAAAAAAATTTCGATTCTGCAACAACATCGTGAGAATCAGCATCCCAATTTTTGGTGCACCAGTTTAATGGCTCCCCGGATACATACTAACTCGTTTATTCCGACTCGCGGCATCTGACCATCAGTGAGCTTCCAGCAAGCATAAGCCAAGTCCAAAAACTGCGGTGGCTGATGCGGTGTCTTGCCGTAAACCCGCGGGTGTTTTCCGGAAAGTGGGTTATGGGATTCTTTCGTTGCCATCGTATAAGGTTACTACAGAGAGTACGGGGTCCGTTGGTACACGTGATTCACCGCCTGGATCATAATACCAATTTCCAATAGGTTGACGTGTTGGGAATTCCCGATCGGTCAATCGATTCCACCTTTCACTCTGTCGTCGTTTCTCTTTCCTCTTACCGGAAAACTCACCCCTCCGCAGCGTCTCACTACACCCGATACCATGTTCTATAGCGATGGTACATTGAGAGCTGTGATCCCGCAGAATTCTCGATACTGTTCGTGTTACCCGTTCACGTTCTTTTTTTTCCCCCCTCAGCCTTCTGTCTCACGTATCTTACTTTCCTCTTCGTTTAGTTTGTTCCGCCCTTCTCCCGCTCTTTCTCCTTCCGAGATTGGGTTGTCGAACTCGTGGCATTGCCTCACGGTCTTCCGTACATCCCGTCGCCAATCGTCACGTTTTTTATTTTTTTATTTTTTTGTTTTTCGCTGTTCCGTATCTCGTCCTTGTCCTCGACCTCACCAATTACCATCAGCGCACGACCTCCTTCCTCAAAGCTTTTCCTCTCCCGCTTTGACGTTCTTTTTCCTTAGCCGCCGGTACGTTTTCTTCCGGCACAAAGAAAGTTATGCGTCGACGACACCTTTTCTCAACGTCGGGCCCGTGAGATATTTGCCCATCTGCGAGGAAAAACTACTCTGTTGTCCTACTCAACGTTCAGCCGACAACTTTGACGTCTGTTTTTCATGTTTCTGTATCGCCGAGCTCTCCTCGTGTCGCGAGCTGCAAGAAACTCAACTGGACGGCGACAAGTGTCGGGTAACCTCCGGTATCTCGTTGGGCTCGGTGAAAAGAATAAATTCTGAAATATAAAACATGAATCTGTTTTTTTTTTTTTTCATCGTTATCGTTCATCGCGACAAATAACAGATTTTTCTAGTCTCACTTGGATCATCGTTATTATTAAATGTGGAGTAAACAAAAAAATGGCGCTTTGATTGACATCATTTTAGATTAGAACATTGACCATTTCACCACTTATCGCAACAATGTGACTTCATTTTTTTTTTCAGCTAAAAATGATTGTCGGACAATTTGCAGGTTATTATAACAACCATAGAATATATTTGAGAAGAAATAAAAATGAAACGTGATATCGGAATGAAATTGGATCAGTGACACAATTGCCAACAGAACAAAATAATAAAAAAGACCCCCAGAGCAATCAGAAAAAAACTGACCATACTTGAGAACTGGAACATTGGCCGAAGTCGAGAGCTTAAGGCCATTAACGATACCGCGAATGAATAATTCTATAGAGAGCTATGAATGGCCTCCGGTTTCCAGGAAAGTTTGCATTTTCAGCCCCCAGCGCAAAGTATCGAGGTAGATTCTTTATTAACCTTAATATTGTGCCAAGGAAATTGTACGAGTGGTCGGATAAATCAGAAGTCGAGAAAAGTCTCCGGGTCCCTGATATCCTGTCCCTGGAAACAACGGACCATATGGAAGAAACATCTCGCCCATTTGTCACCTCGCTATTCCCTGCAAACAAATGGTCCACTCGGACATACCGGGACATGACAATTCATCATCAACTGGACCTATTGTCATCCTCTAATGGATTACGAAAATTTTCATTCGCATGACAATCAGAGAATTCATTGAGCATTGTCTTAAAAATAGTGTGAATATTTCCAGGCGAACAAAGAAGACATTTTGTTTCCTCCAATTGTCAATTTTGAAGAAAAGAGACCACAAAGTGTCACAAAGTGAATAACTAACCGAGACCTAACCAAGTTTAGTTCGATTGACTTAAAATCTTGACCCCAAAAATAGTAACCCGATGACCCTTTCAATTGGCTTTCATTTTCTCTAACCGTACCTTCATTTTTCCCTTTCCAGCCCTTCACCTACTTGCGACAAACGCCATGACAGTTCTCATTGAAGTTGAGCAAAAGCTCAGCTTTCCTCAGCCGTGGATTTAACCGAGAAAGCTGTTTCACCATATCCGCATGCCCGTTCTCAGGGTTACGAGCGTTTATCCCTCAGGAGAGACACAGGCGATTGTTCTTCCTCGTTCTCTTCAGCTCTTCGTCTCTTTCACGGCGAGCCTCATAGAAAGCCTCAAAATCTCGGGAAACATTTCGCTCGTGTGTTCGCCACTCTCTCCCGGCCTCTTATTTCCGGTTCCCAGTGCGTCGCATCTCTTTCATCCGACACTCTATGCTTCATACTTTCCACTATTCGCGAGTCGCGCGACATCCTGAAGAACGAACCGGCCACGGCAAAGCCTGCGTCACGAAAAGCCCCGTGGCTTCACCGAAACTTTTCCATCTCCGTGGTCGCAACCCACAGTCACCTTCTCATCCTTCTCCTTGCTTCCTTCCTCCGGCTGCTGTTACATTTTACCGCTACGCTCTTCTTCAGCTTCTCGTCGAGTCTACCACGTTTAATCGCCCTTCTGTATACACAGAGATGCAGTCGGTGTTGGCCTTTTTCCGTCCTCCGCTTCCTTCCTTTGCCTTTTTCTTCCCCTTGTCCTTCCGGACTCACCGGCCTTTTCTGCCGTTTTTTGTTTTTTGTTTGGTTTTTTGTTCTCCCTTGCTGCTTTGTTTCTTGATGCTTCTTTACGTTTTTTGCCCGTTCACCTCTGTCCTCTTTTGGTGCGTTGACGGTGGCTGCTCTCTTGTTATCTCATATACGGTTCACCTGCACAGCTTGCGAGCCCCGTCGCCTTTCGTGACTCGAAATGTTCCAACGGCACTACGTGATGACACGTACAGCATGTTTAGAACGCGAACGTGGCCTGCACTCGCGAACGAAAGATCCGCGAAGAATTAAATATTTCCTAGCGGAGTTGTGTTAGCAGCGACGTCCCGAGGCGTCGACGACGACGTCAACACTTTCAGCAACTGCGGAGCTAAAAGAACGGGGAAAAGAGACGCCCGGCGCTTCCACCGACAACCACGTCCGGCTTATTCATTACGGCACCTGGCGCAACACCCCCCGCTCCTCGGTTAATTTTGTTTCATCGCTGGAGAAGCTTTTTTGTTTCCGCCGGATAACGTTTCTCGCGATGTGCCGATTGGACCGGTTCAATTGAATGCAAATGGTCCTGTTAGTTTGCGAATTTTTCGCTGCTAAGGGGAACCGAGGTTGGTAATGTTGGGGATTTCACCGGTTACGTTGAATGTCAATGGTACCAGGTGACCTGCCGAATTTTTGACTGGGTCGGATTCGACATTAGGACACCTTTTGGTGTCTGGTTCATTGCGTTCGGTTGATGAGAAACGTTTGTTCTGGGGATAACATTTTTTTGATGGCGATTGGATCGGTTGAACTGAGAGTCAATGGTTGAGTAAAATGGCGAATTTTCGACTGGGTGACATTAGGACACTTTTTGATGCTTCGTTCATTTTGTTTGGTCGATGGAATGCCTTCGGTTTCAGGATAATACAATCTGAGATTTCAAACCGCAACATCCAACGACCGCTTATCAAAACACTTGGCCATTGAATTTCGAAATTGGGCAAACAAGTTTTACCATAAAAAAACACAAATGTGTACCTAATAGCTTCGGTGAATAACCATCGACCTAAGTCAAATTTTGTGGAAAAGAGAAGGTAGGTTTAAAAAAAAACCGCACTTTGCACATTTTTTTGTATTCTCACGTGTTGCCATCCTTAATGTTTGCCAATAGCTTAAGGTCGTGAAAAGTGACATAACCATTGTTAGCAGTGTAATAAAACTCAGTATATATAGCGCATTCCATGCCATAAACATGCATAACTGGAGGGGCATGCCCCGATGAGTCACTACGCTTCATAAATTCGAGTTGACGCGTGTCAAGCATTCGGAATGGGGAGAGGCGCGAGCCAAGCTGGTAGCCGAGTGCGTAGTCGTATAAAAAAATCTGAACGATCCAGTCCAAACACATATAGTATATAGTGCGCCTGAAGAAGCGTGCGCTCGTGAAAAATCTGATATCAGCGAACCGCAACGACCGCCAATTAAAAAGCGTCTCTCAGCTGTACGGTATTTAAACACACACAACACGTACAGGGCATTTCGGCTCAAATCAACACGTCTCTCAACATCTGATACATTATCCAACATTTTTTTTTCCAGATGTTACAGTTTTTATGGAAAACCCATTTTGTTGTTGTTGATTACTTGACGCTATTAAGTTAAAAATAATCATGCTAATTACAACAAACACCATAAACCTTCACATGAGTGCGTAATTTTTTAAATTTTCTGCAGTGTTTCGTATCATTTTATTTTGTTCCATTAATTAATTTTGAGAAAAAAAAGTCTAATGGGTTCGATGATTCGAAATGTTCGCAGAGATTTGAGGCGAAATGTCCCGTATATCGATATATGGATAACTGCAAAATATTGTAGTATAAGAGAATCGGCAAATGGAGGCGCGTTAAAAACGTCGAAATTAATTCTCACGGATTCCGAAATGCATTGAGTTTTCGCATATCTATGTACGGGGCGTTTCATGCCAAATTAAACCGTGTCTGACCCTCGAGGATGTCATCCCCGACTTTTTATGTTATTGCTCGGTCTTCGATAAGCAACCACAATTTTTATCAGATTAAACAAAAAAACAATTTATTTACCTAGAATTATTTATAAAAAAATTTGGAGGAGGAATAAAATAAAAATCGGAAATGACATCCCGAGGGTCAGACCCAGATCGACTTGGCATGGAATGCCCCATACGTACACATATATACATATATGTGGCCCTTGAAATACCAATCATAAAATAGACGTCAGCACAGTGCTCTAGTGAAAATCGCGCCTCTTTCGTTGAGTCGAGCTAGTCGAACTACTGGAAGCTTTCATATACCATGCAAATATGAATAACCCTTCGCTTACAGATAATTCCATTACACATATTTAAATGTCTGAACTGGTGAAGCACCAGCGGCCAAAGCTAAAGATAGTTCAATCGATAAATTGCATTTCAGTTTCCGAGGAAATAACTTGTCTTATATATATATATATAAATATATACATATATATTTTTTCTCTTATGCACGAAACTGCATTATATGTATTTTATCGAATAGTATTCGATGCATGCATCGAATAGCGCTCCGGAAACATTAATTTAATTCAAACTCCGAACGTTGCGCCCTCTTCAGGGTTTGCCCGTCACTTACATCCGTATAACTGACTCGAAACATTTACGTTTACGTTTCCCTCTCACTCTCTATAACATAATAAAATTCAATTTACAGCCCATGTGTGTGTGTGTGTGTGTGTGTGTGTGTGTGTGGGGACTGACACAATCAACGATACACTGTACCTCAAACTTCGAATGCCCTGTACATGTGTATCGAGTCCTCGACTAAATTTATTCAATGCACAGAATTGGATTTCCTACGGGGACTTTATGGTGCGGTCGAAACACTCAATCAGCTATGATGAAATAAGTTACTCTCCTCCCCTCAGCAATCGACCTGTCAGGTCTCGAGACTTTCATTAATTTCGACCATCAGTGACCTTGCAGAGGGTCCATTTTTTTTTTTTTTAAATTAATTAGTCCATTGGCATCGAATATTCAGTGCAATATACAAAATATTTATACATAAAATTCAATTTTCGATAAATTTTCGAGAAAAATTGAAAAATTGGAAATAGGAGAAAAATAATTGCACTAAGAAATACCGGTTATAATGTAGACTGCAATTATTATCAATTATTTTGATTATTTTTGTCAGTTAAAATATTTGGAAAAAATAATTTCTCACTTTTTTGGCTCATGATTAATTTTTGAAAAGTTCGATAATCGCTTGGAGAAGTTAATTACTCAATTAGGGTAGTAACAAGAAATTAATATTTACTCCGTTAGATATACAGGATATCCGATGCCACTAGATATTAGCTCAACAATGTTGACGAACCAATACGGCTTCATCAAGCCCTAATTTCCCATCGTAATATCGTAATACGTATACACATTCGTGTGATATAACTTCGTATTTATCGAATAGATGGATATAACACTAAATGAACATTATAACTATCGAGTATTACGTAAATGAGCATTAAGTGCCAAAATGGCGGGCGTTAATCGTGAATTATCTGTCAAAGTTAAGAGAACAACCCGAGGGAATATTTGGAGTATTATAGCCGAGGCAAATCGGGCACAGCTAGGGCCTTATCAGGGCCACGACGTGGCCTAGTCAGGGCCTGATTTGCGGCTGTTACGACGCTAAAAAAAGTCCGATCGAAATTTAACCACGACAGATGTACCATAAATGCGCGTACTTTGTTATGTACACAGGCTTGATGTGCACCCAGATAAATTTCATTGTGTCTCACAATTTTTCTCTTATGTCCTCGCAATTAAATCTATGGATAGTCGATATTTACGATCAGCATTCATCAGGGTGCGGCCACTGGTTGGCTGTAGCTAAGCTCACGTACACATATTATGCTCACACAAACTAATAACTTGCGACTCTCTGGATAAAATGTAGATATAGTGCATTCCGTGTCAATTAAGCCATTTTTTTTTTCTCGACCATCTCAGATCTGCCCCATAATTGGTGATATCAAAGTACCACTCAAATGCACTCCATGTGAATTTTTTCAGATTTTTAAATCAAATTTGAAAATAGCCTGTGGCTTCTTAAAAAGTCAATTTCATTTTAATTCAGATTTTTGCAATTGTATGTGAGATTGAAAAAAATTATTTAAAAATAGGTAAAATAATATTTCATCGATCTAACCATTCCGTACATGAATACAAAAATTTTCGAAACGAGAGCCGAACGAATTCATCAATTGCCTTCAACGCGGTAAAATTTTCATCGACGTGGAAAAACAGACGATTTTAATTCACTTGTATCGCAAATTATTTCTATCCGCTCGTGAACCGATTGGCTGTCAGAAAAGTCGTTCAGTGAAAATATCGAATTTAAAATAGTACTTACGATCGCAGCCCGAATTTATAAATAAATTTTCACCGGATTCAATTTTAAAAGCAGTGCACATGACATTTCACGTTTTTTATTCTTCTACGTTTGTTATTAATAATACTGTACGATTATAAATAGCCGCGCGCACGTGTCTCTTATTTTCACGCTAGCAATTTTTTGTTTTTTCTCTCCTTTCGACGACACGATGTATCCCATAGAAATAATATTTATTATAAATTTATCAAAGGTGGTGTGCTGACATCATCGCGGTTGTACGCAAAGCCACCGACAATCAATGGTGAGGATAAATTGCGCGTATCTTATCGCCATATGCTTGAATTTTTTATTCCGGAAAACGTGACGCTCGACAATTTCTTTTTTTTCCTTCATTTCGGACGATGAGAAAATTGTGATTTTTTTTTGCAAACCTTGAGAGTCAGTTATCCTTTTAAAAAATATTTAAAAAATACAAAATTCGGAATTTTCCTTCATTTCGGACGATGAGAAAATTGTGATTTTTTTTTACAAACCTTGAGAGTCAGTTATCGTTTTAAAGAATATTAAAAAAATAAATAAAATAAAAAATTCGGAAATTTCCTTCATTTCGGACGATGAGAAAAGTGGGGAAATTTTTTTTTTTTCGCAAACCTCGAGAGTCAGTCATCGAATGATAACGCAACGTGACGTAACTCATGTCCGGACAATCTTCGTGGCGCTGACTCAGGTATGCAAGATAAATAGTATGACGAAGAGAGAAACGTCTCCCGACGAAAGGAGCGGTGGGGGAATCGAGGAGAGAATCGAGCCGAGGGAAAGAAAGACCGAGAATCGAGAGCCGGAGTGACGTCATGGCATTCCTGACTTCACTGTCAGCGAGTATGTGCACCGCGAGTGTGGCCGAGTCACGGACCTAGAGTCTCCGTCGTACGAGTTCGCTTCGTAAAACGAGAACTCGCAGCAGTTTAGCCACTGACCACCGCCAGTTCAGAGACTCGATGAACAAACGCATTGCCACGACACATGCATGCCTATATACGTGTGATGCTTATGGGTTATTTCAGTCCAAGTCGACTCAGATAAAGCATTATATTCCGCTATGAAATTCAGAGAGGGTCCCTCTAAGGTCTCGAACTCAAGGTCAACTTTGAGTCGAAACTTGAGTTTTTTTTGGTTTTTTTTATTTTTTTTTTTATTTTTTTTTTATTTTTTTTTTATTTTTTTATTTTTTTTTCCAGAGCTTCGTTATGCAAGAAAAGCTCAAATTTGATTTTTAAAATATTTCCGGAAAAAAATATTCCGCTATGAAATTCAGAGAGGCCTCTGAAGGTCGGACTAAGGTCAACCTCGAGTTCAAACTTGAGCTTTTTTTTTTAATTGAGCTATGCAAGGAAAGCTTCAATGTGATTTGAAAAAAAAAAAGAAATCGGGGAATTATGGCAATAGTTTCAGAAAAATATTGGAGAGGGTGCCCACCCCCCGATCATGTGGGGTTTTTGCCCTCTAAAAATCCAAAAGGCTGTCTTCTTGGCATTGGTCCAAAATATATATGTATATATTAAACTTAAGTTGAAAGCCAAGCTTGAAGTCGGGTAAACTTGAGTTAGAAGGGCCCGTACATACATATAAACGTCGCAAATATAGACATTGGACATGGTAGTCAATGTGGGTCGATGTATGAAGAGCGTCTGGGCGTTCGATATTACTTTGCAAAGTTGTTGGTATTATATGTGCATTAAAACGTGTGGTATAGGTAGCACATAGAGGCGCATCTAGGTTGACAGGTGGAACCAGTGAATAGCCTGCAGTTCCAATGGCTTTATTTTACTTTAACACGTACATGCTACACTCCAGTTGCGAGGCTGTCGGCCGAGCGTCTTAGTCATACTTAGTACACTCCGAAATGTAGTGAAACTTTATCCGATGATGGCCTCACATTCGTCATCTTCTTTTCACACTGCTACCACTCACCAACACGATGCATCACTTCCGCACTTATTCAGCATTGAAACATCTTGGATTTTTCTACGAAGGCCACATTTTTTATTTATTTTTTGTAAATTAATCATCCTAATTAAATTCTCAACCAAAAAACACAATTTTTCATTGCTTATTCGTCGTTAACTATTTAACTCATCATTTTTTAAAAATTGATCATTTTTCGAAAAAATCAATCTCGTTGAATCTCCAAAAAAATTTCAATTTTTTTTCGTTATTTTGGGCTTCACTGTTAAAACAGTTTATGAGAGACCATTTACACCATTTTGTTTGATTTTTTGGACCATTTTGAAAAATTTGATATCCAGGATTTTTTTTGTTTTCGTGAAAACAAAGTTTCCTCTGTGAAAGAAAGCAAAATGAACTCGTTCGACTGACTCGTCCCCCTTACTTATTCAGGTAACTTCGACCCCCCCCCCCCCCCGCCGTCTGCAGTTACGTAGCCGCACAAAACGCATATTGGGGTCCAAATGGCGTATGCAACTGAATGCAGTATTCACTATCAATACTGCAATAGACGTTACCGTGATTTCGCCAGCGCTTAAACTCGTGGCTGTGGTATGCAAGGACGAATCATGTCGAAGGCGTACAGGGCGAAGGAAGTTGGATGTATTATTTATGGGATCATGGGGGGTTACGTGGGAAACGAATATCGCGGGTACGTTACGGTCACTGGACGGCACATGAAACTGGGCAGCCCCACCGATGGGAAAAGTGACGTGATTGTGCCGCTACTATGTGCAATATATCTTGTACACGACTGCTCTTCCACCAATGCACACGCTTTTGTGGTACATTTTATAGTCTACATAGCTCGGATTGCACACGCGGAGCCCTTTACGATGTCGCATTTAATATCTTATATGTGGACATTAGGGCCGCTGAAAAACACTGTTTTTTTATTATTTTTTATTACTCACGCTGTTGACAGAAATTTGTAGTGACCTTTTTACCCTAAAAGAAGTCCCAGAAAATCTTGAAAAAACCTACTTTTTCCCTGTTAATTTGAACCTCAGTTGAACTTTGTCAATGACAAGGTAACTTTGAGTTGAAAGTGACTGTAGATTTTGCTTTTTTCGATAAATGGTCAAATGTTTTTTTAGACGAGTTTGGAGATTTCAATCCTGGCTATTATCATGGGTTTTGTTTTCTCTGAATTTCAAATTCAATGAAAAGCTTGAACTTTGTCAAGCTCAAGTTAAACATTATGATCGAAAGGTGGGATGTAATAAAGAATTACAGAGAAGTTTGAGAATTTAGGTGAAGTTGGGGAAATTTTACCATAAGGTTGAAAAGTTCGACGGGCTTCCGCAAGTTTTCTCAAAGTTGGAGGGAGTCGAAAAGTTTTTGAATTCTCGTTCACCGCAGCTACAAAGATAGTATGTGCGCGCTCGATACGTAAAGTCACGTTCTATTGAGCGTAATTATCGACACGAGCACTCTCCGTCTGGAATTTCATTTCAAGGCTACAAACGTCGAGTACACGTCGTGCTTTGGATTGTGCGCGCTGGTCTTTGAAGTGACCGACTGCTTGGAGCTTTTCATTGTGACATTCTCTGTCATTTCACTCCATCCTGTCTCCTGAGCGTCGCCTTTTCCGGGTACAGTCGTCATGGACCTCGAATCTCTATTTGGCATCGTAATTGATCGGTTCGCCCGCTAGAACTCGATTTCCGGTGTGCGATTCACCTTCATTCTTAGGCAGATGATAGAAGCATTTTTTCTCTGGATGCCATCACGTGACCACCAGCAGTTGGACAATTGTGGAGGAGGGCTAAAGATTGCGAGTGACAAAGTTTACTGGAATAAATCCGAAGGCGAGTTGTAAGACAGTTTCCATAATTGAATTGAAATTTTCATAATAACATGTAACGGGATATCCTTGTCCCGAGGTAGATTCCGACATTAGGCCGCTAGGTGGCGAAACGTGCGAAGTCGTCTCTCGCAAGCGAAACGGTCGTGCGGTTCCGCTAGCGCGAAACTTCATAGAATTCTTATCTTCTGATTACTGCTATCAAAAGCTTCGCTTTCACAACTTTTTTCATCGATATTTCCATATTAGTTTATGAATAATGGTCTGAAACCTTTGAAAAAGTGGTTTCGCTCACGGGTTTCGAGTCTTCATTTGTCACTGTGATTGATCACGCCTCCACCAGAGCTCGATTTCCGGCGCACGTTTCGCGTTGATTCTTAGGCTAATGATGGATGCGTTTTTTTTTCCTTCTGGGTGCGATAATGTGCATAGCGAATGGAAAAGTATAAAGGAGGAGTAAAAAATACGAGTGTCCGAGCGGTAAGACTGCAACCCACAAAGGCCAATGTGCCCCACGCGAGTGGCCGTAAACTAGTCGTAGTAAGACCAGCCCGTTTTCTCTCCCCTTCGGAGTATCACGAGAAACGAAGGCCCCCGAGTATAGGAAGAAAGAGGAGCTCCCGCAACTTAATTGCCCGTTTCTCGGGCATAATGTGAGAATGAAGAGGAACCGCCGCAGGGGTCACCGCATTCGTGAGAATCGCGCAGGCCTGACGTAAATGCGTGCAACTGCGGCTAACGCCACTGTTGCGGAGTAAGTAGAGTAGTACATACATGTATTATATATATATATATGTATACGTATGTACGTATATCCTACACGAACATGGTAGCCGAGAGGTCACGGCGAGGGATGAGTGGTGGACGTTTCGTTGATGGAATGTGGCTACCAACATGTTCCTGTTAGCAACGCCGCTTGTAAGCGGATCGTTTGTACATGCGTTCAACGTGTGATGTACTATCATCGGTGATTCTCTCACTGAAGGTAGACCACAATGATAGATGTCTATATGGTTAGAATATGTAGAATGTGTGCAATTCGTACACAATAAACATGATATTCTCGAGTGGATAACCGAGATAACGCGGACTGGGATAGTAACGTAAAATGGCCGTCTGCCCTTGTCGTTCGCAAATGGCAAACTCCGGATGAGTTTGGCTGTGCAAACGCTAGATGAGTCGCTACCTTCTTCGGTGAGTCAACAGCGAGACGGCGAAGGAATTCGCTTCGTTAACCGACGACGGAATTCTAATGGGTAATTTCTGCCATCTTGAAGCCTTTACTGTGACTAAAACTGCAGAATTCACGTAGGCTACAATAAAATCATTGTCACTGAAGTTAAATAGAAAAATGTAATGTTTCGCTTGGATTTGAAGCGACGGACTAGCGACGAACTGGAATATGAAAATAGGGTACGATTAATGCCTTCATTCAATAACGTTTGTTTCTCTATTTCTGTTTCAGGTATGTACCAGAAACTTCATTGGCGACGTCAATTAGTGTCAGTTGCTGACAGAACTGCTGAAAATACAGAGAAGTCCTATTCTCCATTCATATTTACGTCATTCGACAAACCTCCTCATTCCGTAGTAAATCATTTTACGATCAAATTTTCCCTCGTTTCTGTCTTCATGAATTAACCCATCATCTCATACAGGAAAACAAGTATCACCGGTTAAGGTCTCAGATTGAATGAACTCGTGGTTTATTTGCATCTGTACTTAAGATCGAAGGATTATTAATTTTTTCCCAATAATCAATAATGATATAAACATATGCATGACATAATAAGACATTTTGTGGAACAAAATGAAAATTGCACACTCTTGTATCATTATTTGCTTTCGAGTGAGGCATTCCCAACGAAACCCTCCTCATTTGGAACATTTGTCTCAGAACAATGTCGCAATAATATAAGAATCGATAGAAGTGACACGTTATCATTATTCCGTACTACACAAAAGATGATATCAAGAATGCATTACCTTATTGATCGAACGCATTGTTAATATTTCAGTATCTGATTTCACAATCGGAAAGTCCAAGTTACAAATGCTCGCAAGCAATATACTGTCATGCCACGGCATAATAATCCATAACCCGACTATTATTATTCTCTGGTACCCGATAACGCGCGGCGAAAAATTCACGAAAGATACATTAACAATTCAATTAAAATCGCACACTTGCACACATATATTTATTTATTTATTTATTGTATGACGTAACAGTACATTTTGCGGGTCTAGTGACACACGAAGGGGAGACGGCAAAATCCGAAATTTCCGAGGAAATAAAATGCCTCGAGCGGTGGCGAAAAATCCCGAATCCGGTATTTTTCCCTTCATCTGGCATTACTGTCATTATTGACTGTACTCTCATTTACTCCGCTGATATATATACACTCTATATCTTCTTCCTGGCTTCGTACACCGTGATGTTAATCCGGATTTATCGTCATTGGTGCACCGGCTAAATTCACCTGTGTTAGCAATACGTATGGCGGTGAGCATGTACCGCCCGATTTCATTATACGAGTGTATCGATTTTCGCTTGGAATCCCGCAAATTTAGTAATGACGTCGGGCTGTTAAACAGGAAATGTTATGATGTTAATGTTGCTCGTTGCAAGGTGAAGCACATTACCAAACCGAATGGAGTGTTTTTAATTGGTGTCAATGTCTATATAGTTAGGTTAGGTGCTTGACCGCAATATTAACGTAGCCCGTCATAAAATGATACACAGCGAGATACTTGTGCACAGATGCTGCTCTATAGTTGATACAGGTCAAATAAATTTCACCTCGCAATCTTTCGTTTATCGCCATCTCGACTACGATATTCGATATTCCACGATGATATCAACGGTGGAATAATTTAAATTTTCTCCACCAAGTATACAGGCACTTCGGGCTCGATATATGTACATCCCATGTATGGGATATAGATATAGAAAAAAGGTGGGAGAGAAAATTGGAACGCTGCAAGTCGATAGGATGAGATTTCCGAGTCTCCCGTCGACCACGCGGAAAACCTATTCGACGATATCGCTTCGTAAGAATAATAGTGCCGATTGGATACGTGTTTTCGCATTTGCTAGTATTCTGCGCTATCCTTTGCGCCGTTTATGTACACACTTAATCGAATTCGACACGAGGGCTAAGTACTCTACGTACTTGAAAAACCCGTCGATATCTACGTGGAATTCGTATGTGCAACTTGGATTTACAATGTATAACGAGATTCAACGTCAGACTGATGAGATTTAGATTGTTACGATATTATCAAATCAACGCTAGATTTATCAGGTTAACAAAAATGAGATGGATTATATGATTACCATTATTCGATGTCGAGGTTCGTTATTTAGAAGTCATTGTTATTGTAATATGCAACAGAATATCCGTATTCCCACGTGGATCCCGACATTAGGCCGCTAGGTGGCGAAATGTCGGGCGGCGTCTCGCGCAAGCGAAACTGCCGTGACGTTACACTGCAATTAAACCTTATGGAATTCCTTCATATTGCGTCCTGATATCAAAAGCATCGTTTTCATGACCTTTCTCATCGAAATTTTAATGTCTGGCTACTCAGAAATTTCTTATGACGTATAGAGTATTAAGTGATGTTGACTTAGTGTAAATGTTATAAAATTCACTTGGGTCATTGAGATTTTATAGATATCAGATCTTTGTTTTATCGATGCCAGATATTCAATGTAGTGAATATCGTTGCGGTAGGGTTCGAAATTTCCTTTTTTTTTATTCCTAAAATATCGTTCCACAAAACTTTCCCTACGAGGAAGCCAAAATCGATAGACGCACATCGTAGATTTGTAGGAGTGGAAAAATACCGAGGGAGATATATTCGAAGTTTTACTTGGCAATCCTTTTTCGGATTGTGGGAACACGGATGTACCGCCGAATCAGAACGTGTCAATATAAAGTATTCAGTTTTGAACTTCGAGGGCTGATTCACATGCCCGAATTGAAACATTGAAGAAATCCCTTGGAATCAGCTATCAGCCCACATCACGATGAATTATTTCAACAATTTAATGACCCGGAGAAAATGCCTCGTAAAACTCATTTTACACAATCTTCATTGAACCAAAGCTGGAACTCCGTTCTCTCTTTATAAGAAAATTGAGGGTTTGGAAAATCCTGAGTTCGATTATTTCGTCTGAATAAATAATCTGTACTCTTAATAACATTTCTGGCGAGTAAAATTCAATTTAATTAGTTTTCATTCTTCGCGTCGAGACACTCGATGAATTATGAATAATAGGTGCATGTTACATTAAGGTTACCGACATCGAGGAAAATCGTGGATTCTATAGACACCATTAATCAGGTCATCGGTTTATTAACCCTTTTATGGGCCTCTGCGAATTCGATCACACTCTTTATAACCACAATACGAATTATTAATCGTTTCATTTTGAGAACTCGATTTGTCTCTCACAGCGTAAATAGAATGTCTACCAGTCACAAGCATTTATCTTTTTATCCGTATTAATTACTGCATATGAACGAACCAATGACTTCCAAAAAGTCGAAATCCGTTTTTCGGATTCTGGCAATTTCCGTGCCACAAATGTTTAAGGTGATTTTACGTCGAGTGGCCTGAAAAGTTTCCATCGATTCCAGAGCACCCTTGAAATTCTACACGATCAAGGGTTGAACTTAATTTATGCGGCCACTCCAAAGTTTGCACTTTCGATCGGCACGTATATCGGAGAATCACTTGTGACAATTTTACTCATAAGAAAATAATCCTGAGAGGTGAATTAAATTAACGTGCGCACATTAGCCTTCGATCAGAGCCACTTGAAAAGTTCAAAGAAGTTTCGAAAGCAAGAAAGCTTAAGGGTTGTGCGCTTGCTTGGAAATTGGTCCGTCTACGTACCCCATCGAGTTTCCATCGGTGTGTGTGTGTGTGTGTGTGTGTGTACGAACGTATAGATATTCATTGAATGCGGCGAGACTCGTGCCGTTCTCTTTCTCAAGTGAGCGTAACTCCTTCAAGGTTCAAAGACCAATATACCTTTTATGTACGTGTATACATAAAGAGGTACACACTCTTTTCACCATGTACTTCAGTATAGTGTCCCTATGTGCCATGGACAAGATTAAAAGATCCAAAGTCAACGGAGTTCTGACAATGTGCAGCGATGTGTACGGAAAATTGCGATTACTCTGATAAAACCCGCCTAACTAATGTATTCTGAAAAGCAGTCATTGCGCTTCGACGAATCCTCAGATTTTTCGCTTTCATGTAAAACTCCCTTTTCCATCAGCTTTAGTGTCGAATAAGTGCAACAGCGATTGTTCGTTCGGACAAGCGAAAAAACAACAATACCGGACCATAAAAACTGAAAATAATCAATATTTCTTTCAAAAGACAAGAAATATTAAACAATCTCGAGGTTAATAAAATGTAAAAGTTTTGAAAATCAATTCCCAATGTACGAGTTTATGGATAAAAAGCGCTCGTAAACTTCGGGGCAATTTTTTTACAGTACCGGAAATTGCAGAGAAAGAGCAATATCGTGAAAAGTGTTTGCCGAGAGTAAAAGTAAATAATAAACTCGCATAATAAATGTAATATTCCGGGTGGATGAATAATTCGAGAATTTTATACAAAATACGACGCAACGGCGGAACTTTAGTCCGCCAACTTTTGTAATTTTCCCTCATTTACGTTCGTCAATCAACACATCGGCTAATGGACACAATTTCCGGATGCATAAAATCGCGATCATTTTTACCGTGGTAAATGCACACGATGAAGAAATTAGTAATTTAATGACGTTGTACATATTTCCCCTATAAAAACGTCCGAAATACAAAGTACGTCTATTGTACCGAAGGTTTTGTGAGCGCTTTTTCCAACTGCCCTGTAGTTCCGAGTTCTGCCGCTAGGTGGCTACACGCTACAATTGTATTCTCGACAGTGAAACGGCGATGCTATTTCCGATCACTCGAATTCAATTAATTCATTGTTTTCTTCTGGTTTCGAGCAATGCCAAATCTAATTTCCATTTAAATTCGTTAATCAACACATCGGCTAATGGACACAATTTCCGGTAATACAAATTCGCTATTATTTTTACAGAGATCGAGGCACGTTTCGAAGAAACTAGTAATTTAATTGTCTTATACACATTGCCCCTGTAAAAACGTTCGAAATAGAGAAGTACGTCTATCGTACCGAAGGTTTTAAGAGCACGGTTTTTTGGCCAAACTGTGTATTTCCAACAATGGAATGCAACGACTGTCGCCGGGCTCGAGTTGGTGGAGCGCAGTAAACCGAACGTGGTTAGCCGAAAAGAAAAATAACGACATAAAAGATGTTCTGGATGACGACCAGCACTTTGTGCTTTCGACCTTATATCTCGTTGTCTTTCTTCGCCAAGACAGTTCGCCGGAGAAAAGACAACGAGGGTTTTAAGGTGGCGCACCGTGCTTCGGTGCTTTCTCCACTCCCCCGTGATGACGTATAGTCCGACGAGAGCTGTGACAAGCTTAAAGGATGTCGCAACGTTGAAAGTTGATACGCTGTGGCTGCCGCGATGCGCACCATTGCGGTGAAACTGACAGCGATGATGCACTTACTCGTGGAAAATTCGTAACAGCTTCCACTGTTAGTTGGTCAATTTTACCGTGTTACCACTGCCCTCGGACATATACATACGTGACTTCCGACAAGACGAAGTGGCCGAGGTCCCAGTTTCTCTCGCTTGCCACGAGATAGTCACCGGTGCGAGCGGTAATGAGCTAAAGTAATGGAGATTGGTGCGCTACACCTGACTCGCAGGGGGTGGGGTTAGGGGGGGGGGGGTACTGCTCAGAGTTAAACCCCACCTCTCGCCGGTTCTGCCGTCGGTGGTGCGGTAAAATGAGGGAATGGGGGGATGACTCGTATAGCGGTTGTTGAGTTGTTGGGCTCTGGTGCTCGAGCATAAGACACGGGACATAAGACATACGCCCCCTCGCGAAGCTCCAGGGTAAACGTTACTTGCCCGACGATAATTAGCGCTTCATCCGGCATAACCGAGTTATTTCAATCAGTTTATATTTTGTCGGAATCGAGCTGATGTTCATTTTTGTATTTCGGATTCGGACTTGGAATAATTGGGACTTTGGGGCCCATAAAGTATTTTAAATAATTTAATTTAAAAAATACATATATATATAGCGAAATCGCCGAACGTTACTGATTGATCAGACTAAAAAAAAAATTAAATTCCCCCTGTGCAAGAATTTCATTAAAATACATCGATTGTGTCCAATCAATCATCACCGAAATAATAAGCACTGAAAATTATTTCGGCCACGGGAAATATAAAAATGGTGAATATCAATTAGCTTAATGCATTACCGTATTTACCGTCACGGTATTATCACGTGTTTTCACAAATAACCCGGATCAAATACTCCGAACCGGTGGCAAATATCGTAATCATCATTCGACAAATAAATCCCTCTTCAGCAACTACATGATTCCTGTGAACAGGCAAATTAACCGAAATGCAAAACCCTTTTGTTTAATTTACACACGTTTATCTGAGGCTACCGAACGCTCGATAAATCAACCCTCTTTTAAATACCCACCCATCACGTGATACAAATGTTAGGATTTCTGTTATTCACGTGGAAGAGCTCGATATCTATTTACTTTTTTTTTTTTTATATTGTAATATGTATCGTTCAATTTTTTTCTTCGTATTTGTCCATTTTACTCAACCCTTTAACGCTGAATGAAAAAAACAAAAGGCTCAGTTACGTATCCTGAAAAATCTGGATAGTATGGCGTTCTATTTTTTCGGTCGCGTTACGATTCCTACAATATCTCCGATCAACATTCCTTTGTTTACCCTTTTGCCAACAATGGCAGCACAGACAGATCGCGTTTCTATGTATACTGTGTACATTCCACTATCTATTACATTTTTATTTATTTTTTCCACAATTTCATATTTCCGATTATCGTCAATATCAATATTCCCTTATTCAACATTCTATTATCTATGTACACAATATGAAATAAAACATTTTTCACGTACACGTTTTAAAAAATATTAATTTTACTTAATTTTCAAGTAAAAAAAAAAATCATTCAGCTCTTCCAATAATTTTTTTCTCGCCACACATTTCACCAACAATAATTGTGTGCCCACAGAGGTTCAATATTAACCACAAAGGTACTTTTCCCAATTGCTCCCTGATAATTGATAAATGGCTTCGTCAATGGACCAATGGAAAAACAATTATTCATCCCAGTAAAAAAAATAAATAAAAAATAAATAAATAAATAAAAGCAGACAGGAAGGAAGGAAATAAGAGGAAGGCCCACTCTGTGCCTCACATTAGCCTCGTCTCTCACTGAATAAGTTAACTAGCAACTCGTTAACGTAAGTAGCTGCATCCCCAAGACATCTAGCCAAGAGATACCGAGGTGATGGCCTTACGTACGAGGCATAGATAACGGCTGGAAGATGAGATAGCCACCGAGGAAGAAGAGCCGGGCTCTAAATTGAAAGGTAACTCAATTAGCCCCGGAAGAATCGCTCCTGTTTGGTCCACGATCATCCGGTACAGTAGTCGTAACGACGAGTTGGCCATCCACCGGGTGGATTTGGCTCGGAGCCCAAGAAGATGGAATGACAGAGGCGAAAAAGGAAAAAAGAGAGAAAGGGTGAGAGAGAAGCTGTTGTGTACAAAGGCGTTGGACCGGAAGTGAGGAATACGCTTCTCGAAGTCGAGTGTGATAAGGAGGTGTGAGATACCGAACGATAAGAGGCGTCGCAGTGAGACTCAAAAGATGAGATTACGTGGAAGTGGTTCTGGAAAAAAAAAAAAAAAAAAAAGTGACACTAACGTGTGACTTAATGTCGATACGTTTCCACTGGCATTTAATTTTTTTTTTTCTGTGCCTCATCCTTTTATCGCTGTATTTTCTCATGGGATATTCAGGATTTATAGCGGTTACCATATATAACACGGAGTTTTAGAACTTTTAACAAGGTTTTGAGAACATGATTTGTGGGACAAGATTTTGTTTTTTTTTTCGGTCTTGAGAATAATGTGATTTAAAATAGTTTAACAGTTTTTGTGAGGGGTCATTTTTCTGAGTGTTTTCGTGTGATTAAACAGCGTTGCTGTTTGTATTTTACTTCAGTAACCGCTGGATTTTCCGGCTTTCCCTTTTCTTTATTTTTCCGGTGTTTCTTTTTTTTTTTTTTTTTGAGTTTTCTCTACCATTGCCCTGCTGACGCTTCGTACAGGGGGACTTATTCGGAAATGAGGGAATAATCCCATCAGGATCTCAGAACAAATCGGGGTTTGGGGGCCCAGATAACCATCCGTGCCCCGGGGGGCACATTCGCAGGGGGTCTTGAAAAAAATCCGACCTGAACGAGAGGTCCACTTGACACAGAACGCCCCATATCCATGCATCTTATCACTACCGAAACGAACGATACCGAGATGAATCACTCAAACCCGGGGACAAAAGTTTTCAAAAAAATCGTCCATGTGATTCTGAATATATGGCCGTGCCCCCCATTATCGCGTACGAAAATTCCATGGGTTATAGAGCGGCCATTATGTGCGCCCTAAAAAGTTGTAGGTGGGAAAGGGCGATGAGTCTTTAATTGGATCGTGAAAACGTTCTTTCCATCGATCGACCCCCCCCCCCCCCCCCCCGGAACGGCCAGTCGTCATCCCATGTGCCGCCTCCTTTTCGCCGTGCCCCCCCCCCCCCCAGTCCTCGCCTCGCAGGACCCGTGGAAATGCCCCGAGGAAATTCTTTGACTTCTAATTGAATTTCCGTAATCCGATTTCCGAGGAGGCGTTCACTCGGGATGAACCCTATATTCGCGGGTGCCGAATCCGGCTATCCCTTCGTGCCCCCCCTGCCCCCTTAAAACGTCTCGCTTCGTTCCTTCTCCTGTGTTTCTTCGTCGTTTCCGGCACAGCTTGCCTCACACCATCAATTGGTATGCTCCGAATCCAATGACTCGCGAGGCGCAAAACTCGACTTTTCAATTTTTTTTTTCCCTTCTTTTACCCTTTTTTGTTTTTTTTTTTTTTCCTTTTCTCGCCGCTCTCGTTCGCTTTTCCCCTATTTCATCGTCTAACTCCTTTTTTATCGCACTCTCTGCAGTCTCTGCAGCGAGTGATTCACGCTTGGGATATTCGACGCGAATTTCTCTCGTTCTTCAGGGTCTTTTCGTGAAAGCACCTCCTCGGCTATGTGCATAAGCACACTTAAGAAAAGTTTTTATTGCAATTTTGGGATATGCCACTTGCATTGGGCTTTTCATTGCCCGGGTAAGGGCTCCGATGACATTGCGGATTAGTGACGGATTAGTGATTTTGAATGGTGGTTTCGATGCCGAGATTCAATGGTCGTATAAGATTTTAAGCCGTTGGCTTCGACGAAATTCAGTTTTCGTTGTGTCACGAATCTTGAGGATTAAAATTAATTGTGTACGTGACGGAAATCTCATTGCGATGATGAAATTATACGAAAGCCTTTGGCAGGCAACGAAGATTAAGGTGGGATGTATTTTATAAAATATGAAAATCGACTATTATCCTATTTTTTTTATAATATTTTTTTTTTCTGTCATCGAAATACCTGGAGACGCATATTTACCTTTGGCTTTTTTCTTTATAATAAGAATCTGCACTTTGGATAAACAGTTGTTTGAACTTTTCAACTTTCACGTACAAAGAGAGTGCATGTAAAATAAAGTTTGAGGGGGAAAAAATGAAAAAAAAATTGAGGCGTCCAGTTGTCTAGTTATTTTTCAAAGGTTTCAAGTAGTACGTAACCCCGTTTATCAAAGAAAGGGGAATAGTATGAAAGATGTTTTTTCTTTGCAACTCTTTAAATTATGCACGTCTTTTCGTAAAAAAAAAGGGTTCATATTTAATACCCTATTTTTCGCGTGCCCTGGAAAAAAAAATATTCGCTGAACAAATATCCCCTCAAAAGAAATATCTCCCAAAAAAAATATTCCCTCAAAAAAATATCTCCCAAAAAAAAAAAATCCCTGACGAAAGCCCTACCAAAGTCGATTTCACGTTGACATCGGTATTCATTGATACCCTCATTCGGCATTCATTTTCCCTAGTGTAAAAATCATGCTAATACCTCATGAATAATCGTACAGATAAGTGAAAATATACCGGAGCCAATTCATTATGATATCCATATTGAATTGTCTCCCCGGTATGGCCATGGATCAATAAACGATCGCCTCCGCTTCTATGTGTCGAGTCGAAGTTTTCCTCAAAAGCCCCCCCTCCCCCTCCTCCCCCCACACACTCACACACACACACAGCCTCACAGAAAGCCCCACAGCAATCACAGAGACATATCCCACGGACTAAGATAATAGCTCGAGGTGAGTAAATATTTAAATGCGCACTTCCGCTTGCTCGCTACTTCCGACCTGCTCGCCCATCCGTCCGTCACTCAGCCACACTGATATGCCCTTTGTTTGCCCGGTCGCCGGTTTCCGAGCGAGGCGCGCAAAAGAGGCTTTGTTTGAAATTCCCGACACGGAGGAAAGACCCAAAGGCTCGGGGGTATACCTCCGGGGGGTAGCTTCAACCCCTTCCACTCACTTCTTCTTGCCAAGAAGCAAGAAACTCTAAGACGAATTCATTCATTTTCCTGCCCTACTCTCTCATCACTCAATCGTTACGTCTCGTGGCTCTTATTCTACCCCCCCACCCCCCAAACCCTCTTTCATTATATCACTGATACTTTCTATTCACTATTCGACGAACCGTAAGATAATGGGAATAAGAGATGCAAGGAATTGATATCTTTTATTATTCCGGCTAGAATTTTTTACGACTAATGAATATAACATTCTCCGTTGAGTTAAACTCCTCACGTTTCGGAAAAAACCTGAAACGACTCCCTTCTTTTCTTCTTCAATGAATTTTTACACGGCGTATCGCGTATTTTCCGCATTACCCGATTATCCAGGAAAAAAAGTGAAAAACCCCACTTTTCTGCCCGGCGGGAGTAATGAACGATTTTTCAGGCGGGCGAGGCCAGGGACTGAAAATGAGCGATTATTGCGCGTTAATTGTTGATTCCACGATCTCATTAGACGCTCAAATTCGGCATTGAAATATGTACTTTTTGGCGAAATTTAACGAGGTTTTAATTATTATTCGGTCATTGATTATAATGGCTCGCAGCTTTTCGTTACGAGTGAATTTGTCATGCTCGAATTAATACTAAAAATTTAAAACGTTGAACCCACTGAAAGGGATAGAAACAATTAACCGAATCATTAATTAATTAACAGCCTTCGGTGCATGCGAAGCAAAACCACCGATTGGAAACAATGCTACGAAAGCCATGGGCACTTTAATGGGTTACCGAGCAATTAGACGAAATATCGAATTTCACAATTGCAGAAAACAACGGAGTATCTGTTACGTTCTGCGATACAACGTATCAACGTATTTTTCAATTTTGCGTTATGCAAATGTCAAATTACTTGACGTGAAAATGAAAAAAAAAAAAAAAAAAAAAAAAAAAAGAAGAAGAAGGCACGTCAGAAAAATTACATGTGTAATTGGGATAGTGATTAATAAAATAAAAACTTTGGATTAAGTTCGTGTTTGCGTGAGTGCACTTCCGGTTTAACCGAGGCTAATTAAATTAGTATCAAAATTCGCGACCGACTTAGGAGAGGATCGGGGTCTGTAACGCGACCGGAAGTGCCTCGGTAATTGGACTTTGTAATGTCCTTGCGAAGTTTTCATCGATTTCCTGAAACTTGGTAGCTTCTAAGCTTAGCGTGCATCATATTTCTTGTGTCTATCTTGATCCCTGACGCATAACCCAAACGTTGGCCTTCAACGTGTCAATGTCTGCACGTCATCAAAGTTTCTCACAATTTGGGTAATGGATTAACGTCTTCGATGAAAGCCACACACGTTCGTGAAGAATTTGCAATGCAGCGCCACCTGCAAGAAATCGTCTTTGACTTGGTCGGTGAATAAAGTTTCGTTGAATCACGGAAATCTTTGCTAATAGAATGATATTCTTGAGTCGTTATACAATTTTTTTCAAAAATTATCTGAAACTCAATGAAAAGCCGTGGAATCGAGTCAAGGAAATATTTCTTTGAATCAATGAGCCGTTTTCCATTGAGTCAAAGAAATATTTCTTTGAATCAATGAGTCGTTTTTCATTGAGTCAAAGAAATATTTCTTTGAATCCATGAACCGTTTTCACATTGAGTCAAAGAAATATTTCTTTAAATCAATAAACCGTTTTCACATTGAGTCAAAGAAATTTTTCTTTATATCAATGAACTCTTTTCCATTGCGTCAAGGAAACATTTCCTCAAATCATTGAATCAAAAAAATATTTCTTTGAATCAATGAACCCTTTTTCATCGATTCTGCCTAAATCGTCCGCCAGATCCTAAAGCAAAAGACAACCAATAAAATTACTCGTCTTTAATAAAATAAAACCACTGGAACATTTCGAGCCAACAAAAAAAATGTCGGAATCAACGTCAAGTCAAGGAAATAATTTCTCTCGGTGCCAAAGCGTAAATCAATGGCTTCCAAACATAGCTAAAACTCAATAATAGCATGAAACACAGCGAAACTGTTGGGCATTGACTATTCATTGGAAAATGTTGACCAGAATTCGACGGGAAACCATACAATGCCTATGTATTCCCTTAATATCCCATAATCGCATGTAATTACGTGGTTATCGGTTTAATTGGACTCCCACGAAGTCATGATCATCGACGTTCAAATCAAATCTCGGACGTTAGATTATCCGTGCGAGGTTATATTCGACTGGTCGTGTCTAAGCGTCATTCAAGGCAATTATTCGATGCATTATCCGCGTTTCCGGTTGTCGAGGATCCAACGGGGTGATGGACAGTGGCAGGGAACGGGGCGTACAATGGTCAGGCCCCAACCAGTTACGTTTTCTTCCCTCGATAGCTCAATGAAGGCACAACAAGTGCAGAGTATTAGTTCACACATCGTTGCCCTTACTAAGGCTTCCTTCTCTCCGCTCCGTCGTTTGAGTCATTCCCTCTACAATTTCCTATCGATAACACGCCACGAAAAGTTTCCTGGCTCCGCTAAGCATCGCCTGGAATTTATCCTTCGCCGAATTCAATACTAACATTACCAGCAGTCGCCTTGACGACGATTGATCGATAAAATGAAACTTCCGTTGTAGCAGCATTTTTTCTGTCATTGTGAAGTTGACGAAATTCAAATTTTTTCGTCGTTTGACGATAAAAAATCAATAAAATCGAAACGTTCTTTGGAGCGTGACGAAAAAAAAAAAAAAAAAAAATTAAAAATTCGATGTCACCGAGTAAATTTTTTTAAATAAGATAAATAAATAGATAACCATGTGCTATTGTCGAAATACTTGAAACGCTGAGTACCTTAATAAATAATTGCAAACTACATGGAAAAAAAAAAAAAAAATTTAAGAAAAAAAATGTATATCATTTTTTTGACTGATATAAGCATGTCGAAAAAATCTGCTCAAAAATTATTCACTAAGCCAGTTGACCGAGTTGACCACGAAGATGATCTCGATGTCGTCCCTCGAATTGAAAACACTTTATCCCGTTTACATCCGGCGAGCCCGAACGTATTACGCACAAGCGTCCGAGCTAAAGGAGTTCTTGTTTAACAAACAATCCCGAGAGCCGCACGAAAGCTCTCCCGCGATCATAAACATAACTCGATTATCAGTGTGTATAAGGTATGGCTTCCTCGTAACGAGATAACGATCGTGAACGAGAGCGTCGTCGTCGCGTCGATGAAGAAGAAGAAGGAGAGGCGAGCGGAAGGCGAGCGAGAGACACTCCGATGGTGCGCTCATCCTTCGTCTTCCTCGATAATCGACATCGCCCTTCGTTGCGGTCGTAACTCGGTCCTCGTAAGTCTTGGCCGACTTCGCCGGTGGCCCTGCTCTTCTCCGATGACGAAGAAGCGTTATTGCTTGGACGTCACCCTCTTCTCTGCTCTACAATCACAAGCACAGAAGGGACCCGGCCACTCGATTCATGAGAGAGTCTCGTTCAACACGTGCACCACCGTAATCTAATATTATTGGCTTGCAGAGTACTTTTAGTCCGGTTAGAATACAACTAAAACGAATGAACTGAAAGTATTTTCTCGTAACAGATAAAATGACAAAGTGAAACCAAGAGAGAGAGAGTGAGAGAGGGAAAAAGATTTAATTGAATCAGGGAAATGGATGAATTGATTTTTTTTTGTTTTCGTCGCTTTCAACGAAATATTCCATTGATTTTAACGAGAACGTTGCATTTTTTTTTCAAACAGACGATTTCCTTGACTCGATGAAAAGGTTTCTTTGAGTGACAGAAATTGTTTCCTTGAGTCAAAGAAATTGTTTCCTCGAGTCAAAGAAACGATTTCCTTGAGTCAGAGAAATTGTTTCCTCGAGTCAAAGAAACGATTTCCTTGAGTCAGAGAAATTGTTTCCTCGAGTCAAAGAAACGATTTCCTTGAGTCAAAGAAATTGTTTCCTCGAGTCAAAGAAACGATTTCCTTGAGTCAGAGAAATTGTTTCCTCGAGTCAAAGAAACGATTTCCTTGAGTCAAAGAAATTGTTTCCTCGAGTCAAAGAAACGATTTCCTTAAGTCAAAGAAATTTCTCGAACCAACATGACCGTATTTTTGTGACTTGTTGCGCACGTGCAATGAAAAATGATATTCAAAAAAAAATGGTCAGTTGATATCAAGAGAATAAACGTTTTCGAAAAGTGTGTTCAATCACTTACTAAAAATCAATTTTTTCAATCACTTCAGGCATTACGCCGCTTGTGTGGATTTCCTGTTACAGCAACAAGCTTGTAAACCAATGAAACTTGATTATGGGATATACTGCGCCATCTTTGAAATGTACAAATTTCATGGTATTAAAACAGTACGGAAGCTAAGTTTATACGTGAGTTCGGTTAGCTGTCAGTTCCAGTTCAGTTTCTCATACGCAGAATCTCCGAGTTAGACAAGTTAACGACTAACTCATTAGAACAGCCCGTTCCTTCTCATCGTACAGTCAAAAGGGGGGGGGGCACTTAAAGCCGAGAAATGAAAAAAAAAAACGTGTCGTGAGTCTTTTAAGGTTGCATAAATGGGTTCTTGTGCGCCAACTAGCAGAGACTCCATCGGAGCTTGGCTACTTGAACTTCGCATTTGCGCTGTAATTGCATCTGCTGCAGATTCAGCCAATTCAGTGGGTGCCCAGTAATTTAACGCGAAATCTCGTCGCCTTTGAACCTTCGTATGTATTTATTTCACGTTACGGTTGTGCTCTCGACATTTTTCCCACAATCTTATATTTTATTCATCGAAAATACTCTCGCCTCGTACTATATAATGCATAGTTTTTGCGCGATGCCATCGGCGAAACCCTTTGCCGCCATTAAGGGACCAATTAAGAGGGCCATGTGACCTCCATGGCTCACCCAAATCTCCGATATAATTGTTATTAATCGAACGTCCTTCGATGCAAACAATTGTATCGATGGCTTGTAGGTTTTTCGAGACTGAGCAAAAATTGAGATCAAGTTTGAAATTGGGTTCAATTTGAGATTAATTTTGGAATCGGCTTCAATTTGAGATTAACTTTGAAATTGGGTTCAATTTGAGATTAATTTTGAAATTCAATTCAATTTGCAATTAATTTTGAAATTCAATTCAATTTGAGATTAATTTTAAAATTCAATTCAATTTGAGATTAATTTTCAAATCGGCTTCAATTTGAGATTAAGTTCGAAATTGAGATTAACTTTGAAATTGAGTTCAAACCTAAGCTCAAGCCTACTTGAAGTTCGAAATTGCTTTGCGAACCCAGTTCAAATCTGAAATTCAACTTGAAAAATGTCCGTATACAAGAAAAGTCTCACACGATCCATTTCATAATACTGCATGACATAAGATGACCTATCTTTTCCTCCCCCGCAATGAGACCAAGTGCCCGAGCATTGTATTGGTTATAGTTTCATCGGAATATCAGAGTTCCACTTCACAAATTCACCGAGCCTCACCCTCTCGATTTTTTTTTTTTTTCTCCTGTGTATCTTGTTCGAATGCTTTGAATAATTAGGGTATAGCGCATCCAAGTAATAGGATATTGCCTATAAGCATCTGAAACATCGTTAACGTCGGGAACTGAGTTTACTCGCCTGGCCTCTCGTTCCTGTGCGCCCGCTCTCACTTGGCTCCCAACTCAGGAACTACAATATTAACAAAACTTGTGGGCTACATCGAGGGCTACGTACTTACCAGTTTATTACCGAGGTTTATTACCAAGGGGATGCTCCGAACATGCGACGTGTGCGCCAAATTTTCCACCCAACTGAATTGCACTTTTCTCACGCATTTGAAAATTAATCAAAGGCTAATTGTAATGAGAATAATTGCACCTCGTTAATCAATGAATTATTAGAAATAAGTAATTGTGTGACAAAATGAAGTAATATTAAAAGTGTGTGTTTGAAAATGAATTAAAATTTTTTTTTCATGTGTATGACTTCTGAACTCATTGAATAATGATCGTTTATCTATTTCTGTTTCAGGTGAGTACCCCAAACTTTGGCGACAACGTCACTCTGCCCCCAAATCCACGAGACACTTACCGGGAGTTTGGATTTCCGTACTTTGAGTTATCCGGGTGAATAATCACTTCAGTGGAGCGCCTAGACTCCAATTCTCATTCGCACTGTATCATGGAATAGGGAATCTTACTGCATTGTTGATGACTTTTCTCGACAATATCTACCTTGCATTTATTTCTCATTCAGCATTTTTAGCGATCGTATTCACTGTATTTATAACACTGGAAAGTAGTCCTGGAAAAAAAATATTCCTAAAAAAAATACTCCCGAACAAAAAACCCTTCCAGCAACGATTTTCCATCAACAGGTGTATTTTTTTCCAGGCGTATTTTTCCAGGACTATTTTCTCGGCTCCCTCGCACCTCATTTTCATTTAATTCCCGAGGACCTCTGATAACAGGACTGTGATTCTGTCTCGGCAATACCGGCCCGTGACACACCTTAAGGTTGTTGTTCTTCAGCATCTGTTTTAATGTCGCGTGTACCAGGCGATATTACGCACTGTCGGGGGCAGTGGAACACGCTGAGAACACTCGATGTAATGCACGAACTGCATGATGCTTGTACACGTCTCCTCCAGCCCCCCCCCCCCCCCAAACCACGTGGGGAATGCGACACAAATCATTGATGGATGCATTGCTCAGCAGCAATGCCGAAGAAGGTTTCCCAAGCCTTAGACAGTCACAGTGAACATCAGTGGACCTCAAGTATTTCTCCCCACTTGCTCTCCGAACTAACAGCCCTAGCGAACAATCGCAACGACCTCCGACCTCAACGAGTCCCGCAGTCGTTTCCACGACCGTTAAGCCCTGCGTGGGACGTTTGTTTTATTTATAGCACACTCGAATGGCCGAATTGCTCAAGCTCCTTGAAACCTCGGCGGACCGTGAACCACACTGGCAATTGATAATCCCGAGAATATTCAGCACCCCATCTACAGGGAATTCCACTCCAAACGGACCCCGATCCGACTCGTGATTTTTTTTGTTCAATTTTTTCCACGATTTTTCGCGCCCTTTTTTTTCTGTCTTTAACGGGAAGCGAAGATTTTACGTTAGATATTTTTTTTACTTGAGCCTGGATCAAAATTGTACCGTGGATTTTTTTTTTTTTAATATTTTTTTGAGTTTAAAAAATTTTTTTTAATCAATATAAATTGTGTTTGGTTATTAAGGAATAATGTTTAAAAAATTGGGGATGAAATTCGAGGGGTCGATTTGGCGTGGAATGGACCGTACATACATATTTACTACATGAGGCATGACGTGCTGCATTTAAGCCACTTTATTTCACTTAAATCGGCTTTGATTCAGTCAGATTTGATTTTTGTTTGAAAGTGTGTGTCAGAAATTTTAGGATTTCGTGTCGGAGATTCAGGGCCGAAGGGCCCAAAATAGGGTTTTTCATTTTTTTAACATGTTATTGTAATATAAATAGTCGCCGAATATACGATTTGAGGAGTTTGAATGGCGAGGGTGAGATTTGAGTTGGAGAGCAGTGTATAGAGGGAGTTTTTCTTTATTCTTTGAATTCGTTCCAGCTACTCTCTATTTTTCTTCCGTTTAAACTTAAACTCTCAACTTTCTCTACCTCGCGGTGGCTACAACTATTTTCTTAAAGCTTCTTTCGCAAGAGGATTGAGGATTTCTCATCGCGAAGCTTCCGATAATACTTTTGACAGCCACTACGCTTTATTACCGTTTAACTATATAGATATAAGCTGTCATTCGCACAGTTCATGTTTGAATAAGTCGAGGGACGACCCACTTTCCCAACTAAATGTCGGATTATTTGTTCTTTGATGGTTAATCCACTTTGAGATTTGTTGTGGTTCTTGTGGGTCTGAAAATTGACCACGTACCTCGTGGTTTGGTGAATTTTCTTTTATTTTATTTATTTTTTTTCTCGGCACTTGAATAATCAAATTTTTTTACAACGAAAAAAAATAAATTTCAAAAATTCACGTGACGTAATTTGTGAGATTATTTATTGATAAGAAATTAAAAAATTGGAAATGAAAAATTTCTAGAATTAATTGAGAAAAGTTATTTTTTAATGTATTTATTTTTTATTCTATAAATTGTTAGAAAATTGAGTAAATTAAATGAATTCATAATGAAAAAACAAAAAAAAATCCCATTATTGTTCTCAGCCAAGAATTATTATTATTCAAATGATAAGTTATTCCGAATAAATTATTATTTTAATATTGCCCATCCCCGGAAATTCCAGGAACTAAAATTTACAATTTACCGTGGACTATTGTCTGCGAATATGCACACAATACATCAATAGAGAACAGTGGCTCCTATTTATTGCCAATGACCCTTGGATTTACTTGGAAAGTATTTGCATTGTCTGAGAACGAAGGGGAGGCGTTTTGCATTGGCTAAAGTGGAACAATTCTCTGCAACAATTGGACTTCATTATTGTACCTCTGTACAAGTTACACTCTCCCAAAACAGTCGTCGGAACTCACGCGGCGTTATGTGGTGCCCCCCCCCCCCCCTACCCCCACCCCCTACCCCCTGTAGCTTTTCGCGAGGGGATGCTGCAGACGACAACACCCCACGCGGCGATCGTTATTGGCAATACACAAGAATGAAGCCCGCAAACTTTGTACCTCGCTCATATAGGGAAACAGGAGAGTGTATATATGGGCCATTCCAAGTCAATTCGCGACCATTTCCCGAAATTTATTAATTACTCGCCGGAGTGGAGCACAAAAATTGTAATTGAAGATTCAACGTCTTTACGAATGATGAGAGATTTTTTTTTTTTTTTTTTTCAATTTGCAAAGGCCGTTCGTGTAAAATAAAAAACGAAAACTCGAAGAAAATCGAATTTTGGTTTTCACTAGAATCTGTCGGCTGCAAATGCCTTCGAGCTCTTTTTATTTATTTTTATTGAAACCAATACTCAATAAATAGAGCAGGATAAAAATATTGCACTAATAATCGGTGATGTAATGTAAAAACGAAGGAAAGTGTGAATTCGGAACCGTGCAATTACGTTTAGGTATAGAAAACGAATATCACATCTGTATCTTAATTCGGTAAAAGTGTGTATGAATTTTTGAGATTTTTTAAAAAAATAATCTCATCAATCGAACAATTTTCGATCGAAAAATCCAAAATCGGTCAAGGCCGGAAGCCCAGTCGAATTTTCATGAAATGCCCCATATATATATTAAGGTCCAGTGCATACGCCTTAACCATTACCAGTCCGCCGCGGAGTCACGACTTCAGACGTCGCTTGCACAGTCGTTTCACGAACCATTATGAGGATGTGTAAGGAAGAGAGTGAGAGAGAGATGCTTTCGGATCTCTCGGATCTCTCGCACAGTACAGTATACGTACTTATACACGCGGTGGTAAACCAACTCTGCGAACTGTTTGGAATGGACTGTAAAAGGATCGCGTTGAATCTCGAGGAAGAGCTGCGGGCGTGCGTTCGGTGAAGAGCGAACGAGTTCACGACATCTGGTTAACCAACGACCCGGAAAATCTAATCGCCCTCGGAAAAGTCCTTGCCCGCCTGAGTTTCTCCGTCGCATCAGATGGCAATTCCGCCAGTAGTAGCAGCAGCAGCAGCAGCAGCAGTCCTCGTCTCCTTCTCCTTTCTCTCCTCTCTCTTTCGAGGCTGCGGTTCGTTGGTACGTGTTTAGAAATCATTATACGAGAGGTGCTCTGGCGCCGATTCAATGCAGTAGCCCGGAGCATTGCAGCATAAACGCGGGGCTCGCGTCGAGGCGTGCCGGAGCTCACGACTTATCAACCTCCTGCGGCACCCCCCGCCCCCGCACCATTGATTCTGTTAATCGGTCCATTTATCGCATGAGAATTAGAATTAGATTCGTGCTTGATATTTCACTAAACGCCGCCAACGAAATCCGAGAGTGGTACACACGCCGGGTTTCTCATGATCCAATCTTGGCTCGGGTGGTACAGAAAATTTATTTTATTTTTTTGACGGGCGGTAACGGCATCGGGAAAAGAGATTTCTTTGATGCCAAAGAAATAGGTGAATTTTAAAATATTTTTTCGTTTCAGGGAAATTGTTTCCTTGAGTAAAAATTTCACTGTTCGGAATATTGAAAATTCACATTTTGGACAGCATAATCAATTGAAACATTATTTAACAATCCATTAATCATGAGGCAACATGAGGTTGATATGTGAAAATACATTTATCGGCATCGATATTCGGGGATCTGTGTTGGTATATGGAGTCACAGATTCTTATAGAACTGTCATAACATACGTCAAGTTGTGACGAGAACAGCGGAAAACAATGCGAGCAATATTTCGGATACTAGAAATAGCCGCGATAATGTGACATTCCGACCGAGCTTAACCCGGTATAATTATTCGGGTTATTGACATTCGTAGGTTCCTCAACAACCTTTGCTATTTTGGGTAATATTCAATTCGATTCCAAAACGTCCACCTATCGAAATTCCACTAGACTATTAATTCATCGAACGCTCAAAAATTAGACAGCCGGCCTTCCATCTCATTACCAGATACGCTATCTCATGTGTCAGTACGTTATTTGCATCGTGTGGAAATTCATGGAGAGCAATGAAATGCTTTAGACGTTCCAGGCCACGTAGTCGATGAAAGTGGGTTACCACTTAAATGGAAACGACTGAGTTCGAAAATAACGGACAAACGTATTGAATTTTTCTTTTTATTTTTGTTTTCCACGCGAAATCGGAGACCCTAGATTCAATAATTTATTATAACTACGCTAGCGGCTACTTAATAAATGTTGAATTAGAAAAATCCACGTTGTGCCTGACGTAACCCGGAACTGGTCGGGCCCTAGCAGGGCCAGGCCAGGGCCCGACCAGTTCCCGATTTGCGCCTGATTTCGCGCAAAAAATGTGTATACGAGTCGCAAAATGTTTTAACTCGACCCAACGTCTCCGTTAACCCCACATTTACCCGACAGTCCAGGAATCAATAATTTCCAACATACGTTTTCCCATTTATTCGTACATTTTATTTCAAAACATTCGCCCAAAAAATTCGGCCAAATAAATTCTATCCGCCCAGGGGGCAAACAAGAATATCGTTCCGCGACTGAGTCACGGCGATGATGCACATGACAATTATTTGCCAAGTGTATTTGCAGTAGACAAGTACATGTGAAAACGTCGATGATACCCTCACGAGTCCAACAGCTGCGCTCCTCGATTAGAGACATCGGCGAATCTCCGTGGCTCTCTTATTCGCGTTCCCGAAAAACGTTTCGATATAATGCTCCATCGAACGAAACCACCAGCGCATACGTTATTCGTTTATCCAGGTGGTTCTCGACATAATGGAGAGAGAGAGAGAGAGAGACCGGGACCGGATAACGCGTTCTCCAGTGCAGTGTGCATAATGGAGATAAGCGTATGGGCAGACGGGAGAAAGAGACCCGTGCCCGTTCTTTATTCCCCCTCTCGATACATAATATGTATTAGCCACGGCACCTACGACGCTGCCCTTGTACTGCCTCGTGTCCAGGATCCCCAATAGAACAAAGTGGATTCCCAATCTGTGAGTCATCGACGGAGCATCTACACCGCTGCAGCATACACAAGGTTCTCCCGCACGCGTACGGTGAAGTTGACCGCGCCGATATACTTTTACCCAGGTCGACAACCACGGGGAGTAATAAGCCGGTCATATTCACGAAAAAAACCACTTTTCGGCACTGCACACAAGCTGGCCACGTTCGACACAAGAGAGCGAGTCGATTGTGAGCCGTGCCCACGTTTGGTGGGCTAGGGGATTGTGGACCATTCGAGGGAAGCCGATGAATGAGTTTGGTGATGCAGTGAAAGGCGACGGAGGCGAAGAGGGGCCACGGGGTGGGGGCTGAAGCAATCGAAATATGGGAAAATAAGCGAGGCGGACAGGGGGCTCTTTCCAAAGTACTACCCGGAAAGGGAATAATGGGCATGGGGAAAAATAGTGTTTCTACCACGGGGATCCGTGAAGTCTTCGGTGGAAGTTTTCATAACGATCGGCACAAAAGTGGCCATAAATATTCGCGTGGCATTACCGATCACAGCAACAGTTATGAATTATTGGGGATCCGTGATATTGTGTTTAACGTCGAAAACCATATCGTCGAGATGTATTGATGGTTCATTGAATGGGGATCGATGAACAAACTGGAGGGCGGTTTTTTTTTTTCACTCTCTTCCGAAAAACGAAGGGGTTTTCGGGTTTTGGGATTTTTCTTTAAACAAGATGAGGGCGAAAAATTGTTTTTCATTTTTTTTTTGTGCTAAAAGATGAAATGTGGGTTTTTGTTATTTAATGAAAGAATGAACAATTTTTTTTTTTTTACATTTTAGAACACAAGTGCTTTTTGTTTTTTTGGGGTATATATTGCTTGGGGTTTTGGTAAAATGATGGCGTACGGTGATGCTGATTATCAGGAGGCGAGCAAAGGTTGTTAATATTCAAACTTTGGGGTCCCTAGGAAAAATGTGAGGGTACACGGTGCCTGTTGAAAATTTCAGGTGCTATACAGTCAAGTGCGCATCCATACTGGCGCTAATCTCGTTACATGTCCCTGAACGCGGCTCGTGGAATGCAAATCCGGTGCTTTACCATGAACAAAATCACAGTTCGACCTTCTCCGGAAACTCTGTCACGGCGGAACTGGGCTACCCTGGGCGATGGGAGCCCAGAGCTCCGATATACCACCGGACTGCCTTTCAACACGAGGAAAACGATTCCGAGTGTCGTATGAAGTTGTATTTCGGTATTATTGAAAGTTGAACATTTCGCGCTTTGGTTGAAATGAGGTTTGTGTGTGCGCAATTTACTGGGCCGGATAGTGGCCTAAAAATATTGAAGAACATTTGTAAAGGCTAATCCATCTGGTAATTACCAAAATAATCGGATATCGTTTATTTCCATGTGACAATTACAAGTCGAACACCTTTTTTGTGTCATCTTTAAAGCAGAACCTTTTTTTTTTTTTTTTTTTCACCATCGTCAACCTGTCCTCACCTTGTTCTCAACCTGTCCTCACCTTCATCAAATTAATTTCGTTACTAATCAAGTGCCCTTACCTACAATTCTCACCCTGCAAAGTCCAAATTCGAAACAAATTGGCTCCTTTATCGCTTTACATTGCAATATTGCAATACCCCGTCTACATAAATATTACTTTATACGAAATAAAATATCGTACGAGTTATGGAGCAACTTATCGATCTGTACCAGCACCACATGCAATAGTCTGATGTGTGTGTGTGTGTGTGTGTTTTTTTTTTTCTCCTATGTTATATACCTCTTTCAGTCTACATTTGCCCTTTTTGTACCCTCCTTTCCTCTTCGACAAGGCCCCTTCACTTTGGCAGCTCCTGCTACCGCTGCTCCCTGCGCTGTAACGAGTGGCAAACACACACCGTTTGACATCGGCTCCGATGGTAGCTGCACCGATACTCCTCCTTCTCCTTCTCCGTTGTGTACCATGCCACACGGAAAGAGTGAAAGCCAAGTGAAGTTTGAGAAGCAGCCATCAACTCCACACAGACCCCCGTCATTTCACATGACGTGGCCATCCGCGCAAACGAACGTCGTCAATTATCCTCGCCCGCCCTTCCGAACTTTCCTCGGAAGAGTCCTTCCATCGAACTGCCGGTGACGAGCGTACGAGCTTCTCGCACGTGAGTATGTGTACAAAGTAATGCACACGTATGTACGTTCGGTACGAGGGGTCTCGTTGCCAGGGGTTGTAAAGACAAGGGTTGATGCGCGCTTCCATGTACAGAGACACACACTCGGCTCCGAGCTCTCAATTCTCGACCCGGAAACCACGGGACGTCGTTCCGATTTCCTGTGCGACGACGACGAATACTAAAACGACCAGAAAACGTCTCCAAGTTTCCTCTGCCCGGATGCATTTTCGCTTTAGGATGACCGATATTCGCATAATAGTAAGACAAATAAATAAAATAAAAGAAAATGTAACTATTTTTTTGGAGAATTTTTTTTTTTTTTTTTTTGGTATTGGCATATTTTTATTTCTCGCCTTTAGGACGAAATTGGGATTTGATGTGTCTTATTAATTTTGGTTTGAGGAAAAATCGGCGAATTATTAATTAGTACACATGGTGAATTTATTTTTGGTCTGAATTTTTTTGGAGCGAATGGGCAGGTTTATTGTTGACTCAATTTCAATTTTGCGAATCGTTATAAAATTGGCAAATTTTTGGGAAAAAAATAAATAAATGAAAAAGTCAATTTTCCGATGTCTACTCAATATGAACGTGTTTTATTTGAGGAAATATGAAGCAGAATCGTAATCAATATTCTCGTTGAACAATTGTTATTTCCATTCTTAATATTTCAGCTCGTCATGTGTTTTGATGCAGCTGCAGCTGATGGATTACAGAAACGAGGATACGCGCAGAAGCTATGCACCGGCCGGAAATAGAATATCTGCATATTTCTTGGGAAAATTGGAATAACGTCCAACTCAGTTATCTTCCATCGATTGAAGCCCGTGCATCGTGAAACCTTATTTATATATTGTAATATTTTCGAGCTACCGCGAAAACAGGAAGAGGGAAATGTTGTTAACATTTATTTTTCATCGTTAAGAACCCTCCGGATATTTTGTGGGACAAAGGTTCATTATTAATAATCATAATTCATATTTTGCGAATTCATTCGATCGATATATTCAATTGGAATTGTAATAATACCACAAAATGTCCTTAAAAACGACCCCCACACGAAAAGTCCTCATTTTCGCCTCGGTGTGAAAAAAAAAAAAAAAACATTCCCTGAAATCCGAATTTTTGATGCGCGAATAAAATGTGCCAATTACGAAATCGGTTTGCCAGAATCGGAAGAATGTCGATAGTTCCATTTGCCTTGTCTTGCCACTCACTTCCGGAAGTCGTGTTCGATGTTCGTTCGACGTATTCGACGAGGCTGTAATGAGGTCGATCCTGGCTGGACATTTTTCACCGGGCACGTCGATCTCGATTTAAATTCGTAGCGATTTTCAGATTGACGCAAACGACCGGTATTATTTTTTTTTTAATTTTTTTTATTTTGCGGTTCCTTTTCTAAGGTACCTTAAGGAATTTTCGGGAGCCCCAATTCTCCGTTCACGAATCCAGTATACCCACTTTTTTTCCTACTTATTTTACGAGCCATAACATATACGTATACATTTATATACTTTGCCTATCCTCGGATCTATTTTGACGAGGTAGAAAAGCATTGGAGCCTGGTGTTCGGTTGGCTCTCGTAGACTTTTCGCACGACTGGAGTCTAGTTCGGTTTCGTCGGTATCGCCACGTACGTGTACGGACGATACGAGGACGACGATCCACGTATATCGAAGTCTATCCGCAACTGGATCGAGGAATTTGGACGAATGCGCCACGGAATATGAATAGATGGTACATCCGAGGTTGTAAAGAAGCTCCTATTATTACGTGCACTCGCCCCAGTCTCCGGAGAAAAATAGTCGATGGGAAATGTAATAAAAATTCTATTTTCGTTATTTGTTTTTATGGATTTTTAATCAATACACGCTGCATTTCGATACGTTTTATTAATCGTAAGTTCGAAATTTTTGGCGTGCGTTTAAAATATTTTTCAATACTACGTCAATTCAAATTTTGATTTATCTTCCTGAATAAATTATTCAATTATGGTTAGGGGAGTCGATATACATTTGGTATTTTTTAAAAATAACATTTATTCCCAGTGCTTCGGATGGTTATATTCTGTGATTCCGATTCTGGACACAATCGAAAATCCCAAAATTTCAACTTTAATACAAAGCGTAGGTCATCTGCTATTTACAGCAACTTTTATCGCTAATTTCTGCTTGAATATACATTACTAGTGAAGCTGACGGTTATACTCGGTGTTTCGGAGCTGAAGAGCACGCTGAAATATCGTCGGAAAGTGGGAAAAAATAATTATGCCATTCTCATCCGCTTTTATGGAAAATTCAATCTCGAATGTGCATTTCGATTGGACAGAATGATTATATTTGGCGTTTTCTATTTTCGACACACCCGTAAAAGCAACAAAAATCTATTTAAGCTGATGCTGGGGATTCAGAATTATCATACATGGCAATTTTATACTAAAATCATTCCAAAGAATATCCATGAAAAAGATGAGATCGTAAAAAAATTACTTTCCCTTATCCTCCACGTGCCTTACATCGTTTTTCATGAATTTTGGCACGCCCAAGCCTCGACGCATTAGGCGCCGCCGTACCGCGTACGAGAGACGCTCACCGGCCGGTCGCCACCTAGCGGCGCAGCGCGGAACTACTGTTTCGTTTGCAACGCTCGGGCTCCCTTTTTTTTACGTAGCTGGTCAAAAAATCACATATAAATTTAGCAAAACGATAAATTGAGTTCTTGGGTTCAGTTGCTTCATGAAGGGCAGTCTACAGCGATTAAAAAATAATCTTCCCACCCGAAATGACCCAATTGCCGGTCGTTATCAATTTTAACATCATTGAAGCTGACCAAATATTCATGAACCGAACTTTAGTCTTAAGAATTTTAACATAACTTTCGGATCGAGAATTATCGGAAATTAACCCCTTTTCGAAGAATGTCTTAAATCAGAAGTTTTACACCATGCAAAATTAATGGATTAATTATGTAAGAGCTTTCTTTTATCCTGAAACGTTCGTTGACCTCACCCAAACCGGTTACAATTTTTATTATCAACTGAGTAGATTATTTCGCCTCCCCTTAATATCTCGTCTTTTTTTATCAGTACTCATTATTTTCACTCTTCACACATTTTTCTCAAAATCCATTTTCAAAAGACAAAGAAAAATAGATTTTCATTTAAAAAACGAACGGCTTTCCCCGTGAACTCATTATTTCCGACTAACCCACCAATTTAGTTCCAATAATTACATCAACAAAAAAAAATGTTTAACTCAATTTCGTGTAGCTAATTTTCTTGATTGCAGTTTCTTCGAAGTGTTTTCCATGCGTCGCAATATCTTGGTGGAAATCAAAAGTTTTCCGCATCATATTCAAGTTTCACGCTGGTAGTTCGGTGCAAACTCACACTCATTCGCGGGTTTACATTGGCAATAGACACATGTAGGTCACTGTCAGAAGAAATTCGCTGCTTCTCACCCGGGCATAGAAAATTGCAAGTCGTGGTGGGCCTCTGCGAAGCTGTTCGCGGTCTACGCACGCTATATGTATATATGCCGCCACTTATATTAGTCAGCCACCTGGGGCAGCCAACTTTGAGTAGCTCTCGGCGCTTCAAGGGCAAATTAGGAAACCCAGGAGGATAGGTATCAGTGTAGCGGCGCTGCAACTGCCGTTCGTACGTATAGGCGCCGCGTGCGGCGTATTCTCAAGTTATATGGGTGGCAGCTATCGCTCTGTACAGGCTAACTTGACCGCCCGATACATATGGGGCGTTCCGCGCCAAGTCGTCCAGGCTCTGACCCTCGACCTCTCCGATTTCATCCCCGATTTTTCAATATTATTCCCCTATCTCTAAACAGCAACCACAAATTTTATTCCATTTTTTTATCAACAATTTATATTTTTTATTAACAAAAAAAATAATAATTTTCAAAAAATCTCAAAAAAATTCTCAAAAATCGTGTAATATCAATATTATCGAGTGGACTGAAGTTTGCTTGTACTTTTTTCGTATTTTTTAAAGAATTCATTTCATTTGCAGTGAAACTCAGAATTTTTTTGTTATATCGCTTCAATTTTCAAATACCCTTGAAATATTGTAAATAATCATAACTACATGCATTTTTTAAATCTAACAAAAATTCTCATTTCTCCTGAGAGTTAGAGGAATAAAAAAAAAATGGAGGACAAAATTTAAGACGTCGAGGGTGGGACCCATGATTCAGTTGCTACGGAATGGCCCATGTATAGATATATCAATAAGTATAGCTGACTGGACTCTCCGCTGCATCGAAGCGATTGAGTGTTCGCAACTTCGCATCCGGAGCGATCGAGCCACGGGCTCGATAATAATTTACGTAACAAGGAGGACTGCAAGCGGAGCATAGGAAGGTTGCAGTTGCAGTTGCAGTTGCAGGAGTTGGAGTTTCGTCGGACGCGCTCGAGAGAGAGAGAGAGAGAGAGAGAGCGGGGCGATCAATGGTACGGTTGGTATCCTCTCCTCTCCCTCGTGAATGTCCAGCATTCACGAATATTCCCGCGGCGTGTAAGAGGCCCACCGCTGCTTCCGGCAATCTGCATTTACTACGAAGCCATATTACACAAGAGGTATCAGTTCGATGAGGCAATACTGGAATATATGCGGTGCAGTGGCTCCAGGAGCCGAGGCATCGAGCTCCTGACGCTGAACGCGTAGTCTCGCGTTGCTCGGAGCTTGTCCGCCCCGCGACTACGCGACTACAGCCTCTCTGTGTCTCTGTGTCCTGTGTGTGTTCGCTCGGCGTTCACGAACCGTTAATCATTCATTAAACGCATTCCCTTTGCCTCGTCAACCCCAATAGCCAGATTGGTGGGCTTTTTTAAATGAGCTAATTGAGAATTTTTTTGAGATGAGAAAGATTTGGCGGGAAAATTTTTTTTCTCTTCACGAATATCTGTGAATTCGTGGCATTTACGGATATTTTTGAATTTGCGGCATTTACAAATATTTTTGAATTTGCGGCATTTACAAATATTTATGAATTTGTGGCATTTATAAATATTTATAAATTCACATCATTCACGAATATTCATAAATTCAGGTAATTCGCAAATATTCACAAATTCATATTATTCCCAAAATTTCACTCTTTCCCAATATTCATAAACGTCCATTTCTGCCACCCAATATTCATCGATACATTGCGAATTCGCGAATATTCCCACTTCGTGAGAGAGAGAGAGAGAGAGAGAGAGAGAGAGATCCATCTCTGGTTCCGGGAATCTGCATTTACTCCGAAGCCATATTACACAAGAGGTATCAGTGCACCCACGCATTTCGGCCCAGCAATACGAGAACATATATGCTACAGTGATATCCATACATATATATATATATATATCTGCGACAGCGAGATGCAGGCGACGGACGTCGCGACGCTCTGCACTCGGAGCACAGACTCCGACTATGGACCCTCGCCGGTCTCTGTGTCCGCCGAGCGTTCGCGCGGACCGCACGCATGTATCTTCGTTCATGATTTATTAGAGGGTCTCCCGGCGTGCCGTCAATTCGAATTGCCACCGGTGTGTCCCGTCTGTCAACCGCGAGCTTCTCGCCCGTTACCATTCACCATCGGCAACGAGAAAACGTCATTTGCGAGCGGTGCGGAGACATACCGTGCATCATTCCATCGTATAACAATGATGACGGTCGCTTCTGGGTCTCGTTCCTCATCACCAAACCTGTAATCACTGACATCTCTGCGGAGAAAGAATTAATAGTCGATCTATGATAATCAATAATCGTTGTACACAACGGATTTGTCCGATATTCCGAGCACTGATTAATTAGTCGCTGATAATTAGTTCACGAAAGTTTTGCTAGAAACATTGATTAACTCTCAGCTTCATTTTTGTGATTTTTTAAAAATAGGTCTTTTAATTGTAAATTTAAAGATTATAATTTTTGAATCTCTAGTCCAAAAATGAAATTTATATTCTTTATTTTTATTTTTTGCAGTCGGAATACTAAAAATATTATTTATACCAAAATCTGAGAAATGAACGAAATGAATTTTCGTTTCGAGGGCAATATTTTTATTACACACTTTGTGCATAATGAAAAATCAAATTTTCTCTCGGTTTAAGAAATTTTCTTTATTTCCGATTTAATGAATAATTCGTCAGCGCCTGGACCAAAATTAATCGCAAGCTTCTTAAAAAATGTTTTTAAAGAGACATTATCTCCAAGCGAACATCTCATTTATCTCATTTATTAATAAAGTCATATTTTTCCATGTTTATTTCCCCGCGGAGAAAGTGCCCTCGGCTTCCATTGAAGAGTAAATCCTCCTGATAAAACAGGAAATCAAGACCGAAAAAAGAAAAAAATTAATGGCCACTTATTCAAAGCCGGTAAACCACGGTGATTCAATTGAAGGCTTATTTTATGTTTATTTCAGCGCTGCTCTCGCTTTTTCACGACAAAAGTCAGTCGGAGGCCATTAAATAATATCCTTGTTTATCATATTCCGTTTATTGGACTTTCATAATATTTCTTAAGGACTTTAACTCCGAAGCTCGAGGAAAAGGGGCGAGATTCTTCGCTGTTTACTTCCAATACATATATATATATATATTTCTCCTCTTCGATATACCCAGTTTATTGAAGTGTTTGTTTGGACGATGCATTGAGACTTCGTCTTCGCGCTTCGCCGGAGTCTTGTATCCGGTGAATTGATATTGGATCCAACTGTAGCGATAATGTCTCCCGAGTATAATGGACTCACTTTAAGGGAGTGAGTTTCATCGTCGAGTGTAAGAAAAGGAGCAGTAAAAAAAAAAAAAGGAAAAAGGAAGAAACGTCGAAACGTCGGATTGGAGAGTGTGTTCGTAGTAAAGAGGAAAGTCGGAGGAGTGAGAGACACAAACGCCCACGCAAACACACGGATTGAGCTTTCAGCTTTTGCGCGTCCCAACAACTTTCTACTCCGCCAGATTGAAATTGTTTTTAACGTTGTAACGGCGCAGCGGTTTAACGGAGGCCTCGTCGTCGCGGCGCCGCTTCGAATAATCGCTAAAGTGGCGGGATTTCAGTCGCGACGAATATTTTCCGCTACGGCGGGGGGAAGGGAAAATTTCGCATAACCGCGATTGGTCGTTGCGGGCGTTGCATTAATCACGTTGCGTTAACGATCGCCGTCTATTAGCAAGATCGACGATATAATGGGGCGTTGTGGCTTAACACGAATTTACCCACCGATCGTGTGTGTGCGCGCGCGCGCGAGAGACGTCATAAAATATTCCCGTAAACACGCGCCGTACTTTTCTCGTTAAAATACATTTTTCATTCCGGGATAAAACGCTCGCTTTTCGTTCGTCACGGTTATGCGGGTTATTAACGGGGCGATTTTTTCCCCCGCGTCAATGGCAAGGGCTCGTTGATGGAATTTTTCGGGGGTTGGACAATTTTCGCCAATATTCGGATATTGCAATTGGCTATTGCAATTTTACGGTTACGATACACGTGCGGAAAAATGAGTTTTAAGCACGTTGTGTCGCGCGAGGCGAAAAGGGATTTTTACGCACGTTGTGTCGCGCAAGTCGAAAAAGGATTTTTACGCACGTTGTGTCGCGCGAGTCGAAAAAGGATTTTTACGCACGTTGTGTCGCGCGAGTCGAAAAAGGATTTTTAAGCGCGTTGTATCGCGCGAGTCGAAAAAGCACTTTTTTTTTTTTCGACGAGTCGAAATTTTTATGAACTGGGTGGGAATATCGGGTTTTTTTGAATGGCGGGCCTAAAGTGACACTTTTCGGCATGGGGTGCGTAAAATTGCACTTTTCAGCACAGATTTTTTTTTTTTTTTTTTTTTTTTTTTTTTTTTTTTTTTTTTTTTTTTTTTTTTTTTTTTTTTTTTCGATACAGTCTTCAATCAGACATCTCGATGACAAACTATTTGTCACTCACCAGTTTTTGCTTTTTTTTTCGGAAGCTGTAACGTGACAAAATTGCATTTTGAAGTGGGGAAAATGTTTAAAGCTCGCAGGGAGAGAAAGAGCGCCAGAGGGAGGAAAAGGTGGCAGTTGATATAACGCAGTTCCGCGGCAGAACGCGACTGGTGAATACGTGGAGGAGAGTGCAATGCACCACCCACCGCACACCATCCCTAATATTGTGCCACTCGGGTCTTTGCATTACATTTATGCAGTAGCAGATGCAGGCTCAAGCGAATAACGTTATGGTACAGGCGGCACCGTAGAAACTCGTGTCTCGTCGGGAATTGAAGCGGCGAGCGTTTCAGAGAGAGAGAGAGAGAGAGGAGAGAGAGGGTGAGCCCCGCAGTCGCTGCGGAGAGTCTCATCGGACCCCTAATCTCCGGTATGACAGCCATCCGTTATCGTTATCGCGGTATTATCATGACCGCTGCAAAGCTCGTTGCCTCTCTATCTCTTATGCATATGCGGATATGCGCCCAAATCGACAGTGGTCCACGAGCGTTATTGTTGCATTTATCAGCGGGTGCAAAGTGCAACGAAACTTCACCACTCTCATTATACCACGTGAGAATTTCGCAACGGATCGTCGGATCCTGTAGAAAAGCGACTATCCCGTGTTCGGGAGCTTTTTATGTTTTTCCGTCGGATTAACTGCTCCCAGGGGAACGATTTTTAACTTGTTATTGTAGCTGCGCTGAAAGGGCTTGTAATGAGAGTGTTATTAGGGGTAGCGGAAAAAATAATTCGTGAGAAAATGGGAACGGAAACGTACCAAGATGATTTTGGGTTAATGACGGGCTTTTTTTTTTCTTTTTTTTTTTAATCTCCAGGCAAATTTATATCTCTGTGTTTACAAAAAAAAATACAAAATACATATTTAAACTTAGAAACATGATCCTCTTTGACGTAGTTCCACGGATTATCAAATATAACAACAACTTTGAATTCCCTCTCGCTCATAATCTATTCCATAAATTATTTCGTATTCATAATTTTCTTCAGAATTTAGCGCAACATGTTGGCAAGAAAATGAATAAACATTTCACTAAAATGAACGATAGGGTATTCCATAAAAATTCATGAAAAAAAAAAAAAAACAAAAAAAAAATACCGCGAGAATCAAAGTAATGAATCTTCTGAACGAATCTGGGGGAAAAGCCATTTCTTTTTGTCAGGAAAAATAATCCTTCGTGCCAAAATGGTCTACAAAAATAGAGTGAACACATTTTTATTTTACACGATTCAAATTAAATCCAGCAAAACAAATTATTCATTTTAATTGACCATCCAATTTTTTAAATAAATTTACTATAAATAATGAAAATCATTTTCATTTGTTTAAAAAAAAAAAATCTTTACCAAAATTGTCCATTACAATTTTTCCCCTCACGTTTCCTGATTCGCATTACATTGGATTAATTACCGTACGAAAACTGCAAAACGCGATTAAAAAAAAAAAAAAAGCCTGTTTATCGCGCGCCGAGATCCAAACCCGATAACGCGGATTTCATTTCGTCGTTGCGTTATTCCCAGGGAGTGTATACATCCGCGTGCATCAGTCGGTGGGGAAAACGTTCCCGGGGGTTGCAAGTTCGTTCGTGAATTGGATTTTAATTCTTTAATCTACCAGCAAGCGTCTGGATTATAAATTGTAGGGAAGGTAGAAAAGGGTCGCGAGTAATAACAAAGAATAAACCCTTTCCGTTTATCTGTCGGACTTTCCTCTCGTTTGCCTTAAGGGAGTGAAGAAAACAACCCCATATACACCCAAACATATATACATACATCCATAAAAGCGAGATGCTGAAGAAGGAGGAAGGTAAAAAAGGAGCGAAGGGAATAAAAACGCCTTTTCTTCGACTAGGCAGAGCACGCGATTTAAATCGCTGCGATGCAAACACCGATTTCCGGTTTTCTTTTTTTTTTTCACCCCCGCATCTCGCACAATGGTGTTCGTTCGTTGTCCACAATTTCTCTTACCGATTTCGTGATCGGACGATTCACCCTCCATCCCCCGGGGCTTTAGTCGAGAGAGAGAGAGAGACGAGGAGTGAAATCTACCCCTCGGTGGTATACACCCTGGGTGGCGGGGGTTGCGCGTCTCGACTCCGGACAAGCGGCTGGGGTTGCCTTGGGGGATGCACGCGAACACGGTAAAAGCTGTGAGCCCTCACTGTACCACTCCACTATATCCTGGCCATACTTTATACTGAAAGCCTCGCGCACGTCGATCGAAATGAAATTTATGTTACAATATTGACCGCGCAAGCCGGCCGGGCCGTGAGACGGTAGCGTATATACGTATATATAAATATAAAAATACATATATACAGCTTGGCGAGTCATATGTACAATATAGAATCGTTTGTAGTGCAATGCTTGGGGTGTATGCTTGCGTAACGTCAGACTCACGGGTTGCATATATGTGTGTGTGTTTTTGTACATATGTGTATGAATGGAAGTATATGCGTACAGAGACAAAGAGATATTCGCCCGACATCGAAACCTACTAACGCGATATTCATTTCGGTTAATGTGGATTTACGATTTTTAAAAAGGAATTTATGGTTGGGTAAAAGATTATGGTTTTCATTTAATTCACCTCGCTCGAGATTTCGTTTTGTGAGTGCGCATAAGATGGATGCAGGGTTTTTTTTTCATTGAATTCGGCACGATAGCTTTTGCAGGAGGTAAGCTACACGGTTTGGAATTCTACACAAGTGTATAATGTGAATTTGGGTTTCCGGACTACATCGTTGATGGTTATGGTTCTGCGAAGGTGAATTCATACACGGCTGACTTGATGTAGAGTTCTACACGGCTAGTGTTTTTGACAGATTCTACACAGGTGTTGTTGTGCACGGGTTCAATAGGCTCGTGTTCGATTCTGTGTTGTACACAGCTGATGATGTGCATAGAGTTCTACACAGATGATGCTGTGCACAAAGTTCTACACGGCTGATGTTGTGCACAAAGTTCTACACAGTTGATCGATTGACAGTTATACAGAAAATTGACGGGGATGTATTCTGTCATTATCAGAGATAGTAAGTGAAACGAGTAAACACATATAATAATGGGAAAAGTTTGTGTACAGTGCATCGATGTCCGATATGAATATGCATTTATTATGGGTCGAAAACGACTCATTTGACCGTTAACAGGTTAATTGTGACGCTCGTGGTATTTATATTATTTGTTATTTTCACGAAATCATGGTAACTGGTTTCCCCGTTAACGGAATACACCGCAGTTGTTCTAAAGGAAAACATGAATCCAGCGGAAAATTAGCATATGCCTTTCTGCACCATTATTATGCAGATTTTATAGGTATGGGCTATTCCATGCCAATTAAGCCCCATGTCTACACGTTTTTCCATACTTTGCAGGGAATGAGACCATAAAAAGATGCTATTTGAAATGGTACGTTCTAATATTAATATTACCTAACCTTGAAGGGACTATATATTACTTTCTCGGATAAACAATAAATTTAACACAAAAAAAAATCTCTCAGCTAAAAATTACATCGTTATTACCCAATATCCATATCGATCAATAAAAAAAAAATATCTTTGATCAAATCATACATCTCATTGACTACATTGCACACAAAATTCACTGAACTAGAGGCACCAGTTGAATTAATGATATACCTAATGGCCATTCAACCGATGTGTTTAACATAAAGTGGCCTCAACTAAATGACTTCAACAAAATATTCCTACCATTTGGTCACATTAATTCATTTCATAATTATCCAACGAAAACATTCCAATCAAATTAATTAAATAATTCAATTATTCGATACAACGATTTTTTAATACCTGACTCAAATACGCCTTAAAAAAATCATTTCCCTCAAAATCACTTTTTTAACACCCAAAAACATTAATAATTATTTTATCAAATTTTTTTTATCGCTCTAGTTTCCCTCAGAAATTTTTTTTTATTATAAAATTGCGGTAAATTGATAATTCGATTGTAGGTTGTAGGTTGGAGAAATAATCCGGTAATTCGGAATATCGAATACGGACGAACGCAAACCCCTGCGCACTTGTCCCGTGCACGCAGTACCTGTTCAGTCGTTGCGCACGTGACCGGAAAATAGCGTCGGCGAGGGTAAGCGCCACAACTCGGTCGGCGCCTATTTACCTCAACTACGCGTACATAGCGTATTATCGACTCTCTATAAGTATCCAGTAAATGTTTGTACATACGGGGGGGGGGGGGGGGGGGCGTAGTGAGCCTAAACTCATTCGTGACTGGGTTAGTGGGGAGTTGGTTAGCGGCACGCACGTCCATGGTTATCTTCGGTCCAAGCCTTTCGTACACACCGACGACTATCACTGGCATTTTCGCCATATGTGTGATCGTGTATTCATGTGCCACACGTGAACAATACGTCGCATGTTAATGCACCTGCTGCACGTGTGTGCCTTATTATTATTATTATGCACATATACTTTCACCAGAGTCAATGGAGTAATCGCGATGTTTGGTAGATTTTTTTGCAACAAATTTTCACGGATTTGTAACGAGAACGAATATTTTTAACAATGCCATTATTTAATGGGGAAAAAAATGCAAAATACAGGAATTTTGTTTATTTTTTAATGTACTTTTATATTTGAATAATGCAAAAACTTTTCGAAATTCGGACAATTTTTTTTTTTGATTCTAAAAAAGTACAGGCGAAAATGAACATTTTAATTAGGCAGAGGGCAGAATGATTGTTTTATTTTAATGAATTGTAATTTCTCAGTATGCGCGTGTCGCGCATTTTCGAAAAAAAAAACTAAATTTAATCGCGACGAAAAATTCGTCGAGGATTTTTATTTATTTTTGTAACCCGGAAAATGTATGTGTTGGTATTAAAAGATTTAATACCGAAATCTGGACACCGCATTTTATACGTAAACCCGTGCGACGGTATGTAAAAACGAATTTTCACGGTATTCGTTATAACACTCTCTTAATTCCACGTAACATTAGTGTATTAAATTAAACATACGCAATATGAGCGTAAAAACCGTCCGAACGAGGCTATTAATTTTCATGATAACAGTTTTCCAGTCCTTATAACTGATCCGACCAAAATACACCCCGGATAATATTGATCGAATGCTGACGGAGCTTCGCATTAATTTTCCCATGAAACGCTGTTTAATTTCATTACCCATCAACATTTTATCATATTCATTATTTTATTCAATAAATATATGTAATAATAATTGAATAATCATTTACATAATTGGGCTTACATTTGTTCGAATTATTACTCGGATTACCTTGATAATAATAATTCTAATAATAATACGTAAAATTATTAAATTTCAATTAAACATTAAAATATTTATTGACATATTCGTAGGGAGCTCCTCCCCCTCCCCCCTTCCTGTCGATATTTTTAATGTACGATTACCGTGATACAAATAACGTGGCAGCAGGAAGTATTTATATCATCATGGCACGTGCCCATGTAGGCTGTTGCCCATATGGGTTTAATATAACGTCGACTGGGTGAGGCACAGACGCGACGAGATCGACAATCTTGCGCTTACTACGTGTACGCCTATAGCAACACATAGCGCACTATGTCGGAGACGATAAAAGCTGACACATATATGAGCGTACTTAACCCACGTGAGCTTATGGCACAGCCTCATGTGTGACATACGCAGGGTCTCGTATAATAAACCGAGGAATATGCGGTAGAGTCAAGCGTGCACGTATTTTATATATCGCATAATACGAGCGAGGGAAAACCGGCATAGGAGCGAGGGAAGCACGCGTTCTCTCGTTTCTTCTTACCCTCGCGGGACACGCATATGCGGATCTGCGAGCTGGGGGTACGCCTCACCCCGGCACGTGACTCGCTTACTCGTTCATTTACGTGTCTTTACAGTTCACCACTGCACACGTTATAATTAACTTCTGTCACCCGGTATTTCAGTTAATGTCGAATGCCTTTAAAGTGGCCAATTACTGAACAGTTCGTAAATATACTTCGCTAATGACCGATCGAACGATGTTGAGGGAGGGAATTTCTAGCCATTTTTATATTTCCGACGATATGCTGGAAATAATGTTCAGGGAGAGAAAGCGGAATAATTGGGAAACCATTTGGGGGCGGGGGATTATAGTTTGGGCCTGGGGGCCATTTTCAGAAGAGATGAATATGATAGCCATTTTTCGTTCTTAGAAATCATCGACTAATTTTTCTTTTCTCTATTTCTGTTTCAGGTGAGTAAGACAACCTTGACTGACGTCATCAAGAGAGAATAAATGGTCCGAAAAATAAGTATGAGCTTTTGAGGCAAGATATCCAAATACCAATTTGTCAACATCACATTTTTCCTGGCTCACCTTTCAAAATCGACGAAATCACCCTGGGACCCGAAAATAATCGAAGTTCCACTGTACGCGATCCTTTGTTCTGATCGCAGAGTTGAAACGTTAACCAACTTCGTACCCAGTTGCCGTCAATGTGAGATTTAGTTGATGTCCGCTTGGACCGCCCATTTATACGGACAAACTACACCCTACAGTCCGTATTTATAACGGTATAGCGAAAGGACGTGGAGAAGAGAACGAGAATCACAGCCTTGTCGTAGGCGAGACCAAATACCGTGTTGCACCGCATGCATCTCCTCATAGAAAGCCCCAATAGCTAGTAGCAGTAGCGACGTCAACCCCAACTAAACCAAAGTGAGATTCTGCGGGATGTTACAGCCTGTTTTACGATATTAAATCACGTCAGCGAACCGGTTCCACGTCTACCATACGCTGTATCCATACATTCCCTATTGCCTCACCCTTTTCGACCCTTTCCCTTACAGATTTACAACGTCTCTTGTCCCGGACCTTTCCTGTACTCTCCTTCCCCTTTTTCAGGCTCCGAGAGGGTTCGTCCATTCCGCGGGGGTCGAAACAGCACGACTCCGCTCATTCAAATTGATTCCATTTGCATACCACGTTCATTGTGTCTATCCTGGTACACGTGTACCGTATAGAAACATGGTACGCGGTTGGTATTCGGCTCCCAACACCTGCTAAGCCGGGTAGCCGCAGTCTCGCGCTCACCCTTCCGCCAAACACTCGGTCCACTCATACTCGTGATGTCATATTAGGGTAAACCGGGGCTTTTTGGGTCGAGGGCTAACCATGACCAGAAATATAAGCCCTGGTCTCGTTCCGTGAGTGATACAATCATGACCTTTCCAGCAGGTTGATACATCGTAACATGGTTAAGCCTATTCTGGTTTGGACAGCTTTCCTAGCATTAAATCATAATGCAGGATTACCGGAGATTTATCGATTATTTATTCGTATGTAAATCATTAGTGAAGAAACGTCATGATAATTAGGGCTTACACGGAACAAATGCTTGATCGGGACAAAAGAAACCGCGCAGTTACATATGCCGACTGGGGACCGGCGTACCGCGTGCGAGAGAGCTACTCCCGCCGTTCGCCATCTAGCGGCGATTCTTCGAACTTCAGTCTCGCTATGACGACTCCCACGGAAACAAAGTACACAGACGTTGCAGATATGATATATTTTCCCCAAAAGTACTGGAAATCGAACGTACCTCAGGATATACGATAAATATATCGAAAATACATATATTTTATGTCTGTGATATAAAATGCCTCGTGCATGATCCGGAAAAATATTTGCCCTACCCCAGGCGAATTTTAAAAAATTGCCATCATACTTAATACCTTATAATTGTGTAAAAGTAGCGGAAGACAAAAATCCTCGCTTAGTCAATTCTGCATTTCATTTTGCCAATGTCAGATTTAATAATTCTTGCTATAAAGAATATGGTTCGCGGAGAAATTGGCCACTCGACCCCAGTCAGAAGTTGGCTTCTCTCCAACAGAAGTCCGTGTGTATTTAATTGATAAGAATCTTCGCATCGAATTAGATCCAAGTATTGCCAGTTTGTCTCGTAACGTGTATACACAAGCGGAAAGTGTATTAGATGCGCACCTAAACGCGGAGAATCCCGCAGAGTGGACCCGACCCCCAGATACACTATAATTCATTATACAGTATGTGCTGCACCAGGAAAGAGCTATATCTTGAGCTGTTGTATGCCGTTCGTGACCCACGTGTTCTGTATACCTCGGGCCGTTGCGCCACGAGCTCTCGCATCCCAGAAATTATGCCGTGGCGTGTGCATGCACATGAAGTCGACATTTGTGGCGAATATATCTAACGTGTACGTACCTATATCAGGTATCGCCGAGTCGCGGCTCTCGAGCCAGGCGGTCGAGGTCGTCCATCGGCGTACCAATTCCTTCGGTCACCTCGGAAACTTATAACATGCGACGGGAATCGACCTAGCCGAGCCTCCAGGGAAATTCGAATCAATTGACGTGACAATTGTCACTGGAAATAACACGCGTACGGCATTGCAGGTGTTTTTTTTTTTTTTTTTTTTTTCGTTAACGTAAAAGGTCCCCGTGGTTAGGCAATAATTTTTTTGACATTTTTGCATTGTAATTTTCACAAATGACAGAATTGGACCAAAAATCCATCTTCCCCCAAAATGTCCAACTGACTCCAGTCCACTCTTTACTCACGGGTCTATCCTCCACTTCGGAGGGATCATCGGTCCTCTTATAGAACGAGGCTACCAACAACGAGGATGACGAGGTTGTCATCCCAAAATGTCCAACTGACTAACTTCTCCATTTCTAATTAAGCCCAATGCCCCCAAAAATTTTCAGTACCTCATGCCGAATCCCGTTCTTTTCTCTTCCTCCTCGGGAAATGCAAGGTTTCGTCGGCCAACCAGGAAAGAGGACTTAACCGAGGTGATTTTTATTGGCGAATGTGTAAAGGCAGGAAAAGATTGTAGCCTCAATCTACTCGGTGATAGAAGTTGGTTGGTCGGGAAGCTGCAAGAGTGTTTAAGTCGGTATTTGGATCGGCAGGCGGTGGTAGTCGTTACGTGGTAATCCGGTTGGGAAAGCACTCTTTACTCACGGGTCTATCCTTCACTTCGGAGGGATCATCGGTCCTCTTATAGAACGAGGATGACGAGGTTGTCATCCCAAAATGTCCAACTGACTAACTTCTCGATTTCGAACTAAGCCCAATGCCCCAAAAATTTTGAGTACCTCATGCCGAATTTCGTTCTTTTCTCTTCCTCCTCGGAAAATGCAACGTTTCGTCGGCCAACCAGGAAAGAGGACTTAACCGAGGTGATTTTTATTGGCGAATGTGAAAAGGCAGGAAAAGGTTGTAGCCTCAATCTACTCGGTGATAGAAGTTGGTTGGTCGGGAAGCTGCAAGAGTGTTTAAGTCGGTATTTGGATCAGCGGGCGGTGGTAGTCGTTACGTGGTAATCCGGTTGGGAAAGCACTCTTTACTCACGGGTCTATCCTCCACTTCGGAGGGATCATCGGCCCTCTTATAGAACGAGGCTACCAACAACGAGGATGACGAGGTTGTTGTTGGTGGTGTTGCCTCAGCAAAGATAGAGTACATTGCATGTACACTAAAACTGACAAGACATGTACAGCGTGTTCCATGTAGAGTGGTTCGTATGTATGTCTCTCTCTCTCTCTCTCTCTCTCTCTCTCGGCATAACTCGTGGGATTAGTTATTCGGCTTATCGACGCCCGCCACTTTTGCCAACCCACGCGAGCACCGAGATACGTGCCCCCTTGCGTTTCGAAGGCTCCGCGAGCGAGTTACAGGATTTCCCCGTTGGCAAATCTCACCCCTCTCCCTCCCCTCGCTCATCGCTCTCCCGATCTTCATACCCCAGCACGAAACAACCGACCAACTAAGTATGAATAAATTTCGAGCCAAGTACACGAAACTAGTGTTTCTACAAATTGAAGTAGGTCGACGCCGTCTCTATGCATAATAACAAATGTTCTTCGACGTACCATGATATAACACCGGGTTATGCATATACCCGACATTTTCCGTCGGTTCAGCAATATTTTGCGCCAACATTTTCGAGAGATCCGACCGATGCGCTGGGGATTTCGACAGGTGAATTTGCGCGATTTTTTATTTATTTTTTTAACTCAATAATGGATACTTTCTTTGGCTGAGAAGTAAAATAAACGAAATAACACCAAAATAATGCCTATTTCATAATTTTTTCGTTGCTAATTATTAACGTCTGTGCAATTAATTTCAACTATTCCGCGTGAAGAGTCGTAATCAAGGGTTTCACTTGGAAAAGTGGGTTATCGAGAATCGGTAAACCATACGAAAATTCCAATCTCCCATTTTATGCACCATGGACTTTAAATGAAGTCTTGTAAAATCGATGCCCGAGAACATAATACAGAACCCGCAAAACTGCGAATTACATTTCGCGAACCGAACACACTTTTGATCGATCTTCATCGAATTTCAGGATTAAATTTCCCCGAAATTTCATTAAAACAATTTTTTTTAATATTTCAAATGGTGGATATTGAAAAAAAAATTTATTTAACCGCCGAGGCAATCGACTTATTTTCGCGCAAATCACGCGACAAACTCAAATACTCTCCATTTATTTGCCGACGTCAAGCTCCCAGCATCAATTGGATTTCAATCCTGGCGTGCAATTTTTACTTTCCCAACCCCACCCCCCCCCCCTCCGCCCCCTTTTTCCAGGTGTCTCGATCCTCTTTAAGTCGCCCAACATCCACCGGATTATTGTACATAGGTATCCAACATGTTTCCACATGTTGTTGATTGATACTCCGGAGATTTGCTCGGCGTTCAATTTTCGAGATCGAATTTTCCGAGGGGCCGCATAAAACGCGGCTCTATGACGAGGGTGAACCGTTCAGCTGAGTCTACACAAATCGAACATACTCTACAACAGATTACTATACTAGTAAACGTCATTTTATACATATATACATATATATATAAAATGACATTTACTGGCATAGTAATATATATATATATATATATAAATTTCAACCCCTCGTTGAATTGGAGGAGGGGTTGGAATTTGAGGAGCAGCGCCCCCTAAGCCCGCCATGAATCACACTCGACGTCGAAAATTATAATCCGCCGTCGGGCAGTAGTACTCGTTTTTTTTTTTTTTTTTTTAACGTCCCTCTTCCGGTTGACGGGTGTACAAGTAGAGCCGAGGATGAGGAACCAGGAAAACTAGTGAATGTGGAGGCTCCACCACCGTGTGTGCTTTCATTCGAAGGTATTGTGTTACATGCGAATATGGAGAAATCGCCCCTCTTCGGATGAAAAGGGACTAATTCCCTGTTGCGCTTGGTCGCACATGGATAGGCGAAGAGAGAGAGCATCTGAGTACATGGGCAATGGTTGGTTGGACCAGAAGGTAGCAGAAGCGATTGATAGGCGGAAAAATCGAACCGGACAAAAAATCGGCACGGAAAAATGAATTTTATTTATTTTTTCACGGGGTTAATTATTTACAAGGTTAATTTTTCTCGGCTTATTTTCCACGGGGTTGATTATTTCTTACAGGGTTAATTTACTCCGAAAATTTGATAGGTATGTCAGATACTTGATACGAAATATTTTCAAAAGCGCCACAGAGTATAACGTCGAAGGTCCGTTTAAAAAATTAACACGTGTTGAGAGCAACAATTAACAAATGAGCGCAAAACCAAGCGAAACGCTATAGCCAATCGCCCTGAACTATTGATTAGCGGAATTATTAGCGCAACTAATTTATGACGCTGATAATTGTAATAAGGAGGTCAATAAAACTCGTCGTCCGCCATTTTTATAATTCCATCTATACTATATATATATATATACCCTTTATAGTATTATATATGTATATATACTATATGTAATTAAACTCTCGTTAACATTGCCAATTATTAACCCAGTTATCAGTCATTCGACGATTATCAAAAATTCATGGACAACTGATGAATGGTGGTTAGTTCGACCGACACTTCCGGTACTTTCTTCATATGCTTCCAATTTCACCGCTCACCCCAGTTACTCAAAGGGACACCGAGTCCTAAGGGCTACATGCATTATATATATCACACCCTCCCCTTTTATCGATGGATACATAACTGAACCCGAAAGCAAGTTTCTCCCCTTTGTTATTTATCTTCTGGGCGTGCGAGTCGATATTTATTGAACGAATGGCGTCGATCGTCATTCGATGCACCGATGCACACCGATTTTTTTTTTTTTTATGCGTAGCCGAATCAAATGTCGTCCGCATTATCGACGAAACGTCGAATGAACGCGCGCGTGTCACGTCAATTTTTCGTCACCATTTCCTTTGTGCCGAAATCCAAGCGAACCCTTGCTGTCACTTCCGGTTTGATGCGTCCGCCTTAAGCGACCGCAGGGGATGAATTTGAGGACGAGCGATTGTCACGGTGGTTTATTAACAAGATTTTCTGTCCGAGTAACACCCAAAACGCGTCGAAAGATTGGCCCTCTATTTTGTTTGCCTGCACTGCGGAAATGATTTCCGGTATAAATGGGAAAATGGGCTTCCGGATGACGAGCATAGTGTGTGTGTGTGTTTTTTTTTCGCACGGAGCGATTTTGCCAAGCGAATAATTTCCGGATTGAGCCGTTTTCCTTTACGGATGGTAGGTGTGTGAATGTGTGTTTTTTTTTTATGGGGATTTGAGTGCTGCGTGCGGCGACAGCTGACGGAACCGTGTCGTGAAGAGGGGTATAAATGCGATTGTATTCCTGTCGTGAAATAAAGCCGTTCATGATCCGACAGTTATACCGGGATACTTTTTTACCGAGTGGAAAGATTTCATCGATTCCAAGGAAATTGGTGAATTGAATTGTTCTTTTTTTTTTCTTTCTTTCATTTATTTCGATGGAATATTTTCTTGATCCAAAGAAACAATTTCCTTGACTGAAACCATTTCCATGACTCAAACAAGCAATTTCCTTGACTCAAACAATTTCCATGACTCAAACAAAGAATTTCCTTGACTGAAACCATTTCCATGACTCAAACAAGCAATTTCCTTGACTCAAACAATTTCCATGACTCAAACAAGCAATTTCCTTGACTCGAACAATTTCCATGACTCAAACAAGCAATTTCCTTGACTCAAACAATTTCCTTGACTCAAACAATTTCCTCGACTCAAAGCTTCCCCAATCCACCCTACATATTTTTTCGTACCTCCCTTTGTTGCCCCAATGAGAACAAGCATAGTTACAGAACAAAGAATCTTGATTGACCGAATTGGACATCTCACGGACCTAACGATCTTTCTTGATACTTCGAAAGCCCACACCCCCACCCTCTCGTATTCTCATATACCGCTGTCCTCGTGAACGGTTAATGTCGCCGATGGCCCCATTGAATAGCTCTCTGAAACGGGCTTAGTAAGACCTTTGATTTACCCTCAATCTTTATCTCTCCCCACTTGCAATCTTTCCGCAGCCTCTTCCAATCTCCCGGTCCATCCCCTTGAGGGTTAATGCATCGTAGGCGCACAGCTGGACCGACGACTTTGCCGCACGCATCAACCAATCGCAAGCTCGTACTCCTCCTGATAGTCCTGATAGTCGTAGGCCACCTAACTTTCATCTTACTCTCGCTCGGACGTTGACCCATCGCTTCTGCTCGAGGGCTGGAAACGTGTAATCGTGGAAAACGACTGGAACGATCAACCCGGGCCCTATTAAGGGGGATATAACACGTGCGTGCTGGTAAACTTTCACCGCACGTTCATGGAACGGTATACTTACTTACTTGGACGTTGAATCATCGTACACATGTATGCTGGAGGCGCTATGCACGCTCGAGTCAGATGAAAGACGCTCATTTGCTACCGGCCACCCTTCGACGCTAATAGGACCATGGAAAAATTTCTTTATTGGATCCCCGTTCGATTGGGGGCGGCTCTTCTTCTTCTCTCCTGTATTTTCTTGTTGGTTACGTCGTATGGAATTTTTTTGGTTAGTGCTGGAATTTTTTTTTGGAAGGAGGACTTCCGGTGTAAGTGAAGGAATTTTTTAAAATAACTGACTTAATTCAAAATTTTTTATTTTGAAGTGGGTTTTTCGAAATTCAAGTTAAAAAAAATTAATACAGTCTTGGAAATACGTAAAAAAAAAATTGAAGTCTCAACGATTTTCTGTAATCGAAAAATTGTTTTGATATATATATATATATTTTTTTTTTTTTTTTTTTTTTTTTTCAAAATTGTTTTCAACGAATCAAGTGATACGTAAGGAAAGAAAATAAATTGTCTTTTCGTGGATGGTCGTAAAAATCGTCACTTGAAAATTGCGAATAACTTGGAAACCGCGTGAGCTATTGCATATCAATCGACTTGCGTTGCACATGCAGTTTGGAAGTGCAATGAAAAATCGTGAAATAAGGCAAACGGCGAGTATCGATAATCCATAAAAGCGGTGAGAATTCGTGAATTTATGTAGATTCGAATTTTATGGGTTCTCGTTTTTGTTTGGCCGGTTCGATTTCCCGGCATGACATTGCCGATCAATCATCGCCAATATACTTTATTCTTGTTTCTCCGCGAGCGCATCATCTTGCATCCATTGCATATACACTCAGCCGTATTATCGAAGTGGATGGCGGTTCGCTTTCGCTCAGGATGGAAAGAGGATGAATAGGAGGCAGGGAAAAGTGCCTGCGGCACGGATCCGGGAACTGGCGCGACGTCCCGAGGGAGAAAATGCGAACGTAATCGAGGGGAATGGCCGATATCAGCATGGGACCGATTGCCACCTGACTACCACACTTTTCCTCCAATAAAATATCCCACCGCGCTGTAATAAAGTGCCCGATGAAATGAAATAACGCAACGCTCCGAATGGACACGCGTTATCATCCCCCTTAAGAGCAACGCAATTCCTACTTTTTTTTTAATAAAAATAAAAATTCCAGGCTTCATTTTAAGATTTTAATTTTTGAGCACACTCAAAATGCTCCAAAAATGGTCTAGAAAAAATGTGTGTGTAGCTTTTAAAAAAAACAGAATAATTATTTTCTCACATTTTCTATAATTTATTATGCAATTTTTGATAAATAATTCGCAACAATTCATTATATTAATTTTTTTTAATTTTGATTTGTGGCATCACGTTGTAATAAAGTGTCGAATGAACTGAAAAAACAGGAGACTGTAAGTGAAGGGGTTTAAATAATCAGGCCCCATAATCACCCTTGAAAAGCCCAAAAGCAATTTTAATTCGAAATGAACCTTCATTGAATTTGACTATTTTCACCATTTTACTCGTATACACACCATATTGCATAATGTATTGGCGTTGTGAATCAGTTTTCCACGTTCGATGTTCACGCTAATTGTTTTAGTCGTAAGCACTGAGCGTTTTACATAGATTACCGATCTACGTGCAGCGCACCGATCGTTCAAAACTAAGGGACGCAGTAATATAATACTCGTTGTAGTACTTAGGCCCTTCCCGTTAAGAGTTAAGAGGCTCGTGGTCGTAACAGTTCCTTGAGGAAACAAAGAGCCAGGATACGAAGAGAAGTGGAGAATAAGGAAATGAAAATGAGGTGGCTGCGCGTAAAATATACGAGAGACCGGGGCAACTTGAATCGATACAACGTAAATTCACTTTTTTTTTTCGCCAGGTTCACTGAAACGTAATTTTGAAAATTTTTTTTTTATTTTTCTCCAATGCCACTCTTCGTACATAAATTGTAATCATTTTTCTTTTTCGCTTGTACCTTCAGTGAAAAGTCATTTTTTTTTTTTTTTTTTTTTCATAAATAAATTATATATTTTTCAATCATAAAAAGAATATTAACTTTTTCTCCATTTTCTCTTATATCACAATATTAAAAAATATTGGAAATTTCTGTTACTAAGAAAACGAGGGCATTGATTTAAAAAAAAAAAATTAAATAACTTTTTTATGACCAATTTATCGGAACACCCCGAAATTAATTTTCGACGATCTGGATTTTTTTTTCTCCTATTAATTAATTTCCAATTTCTCTTCTATCTAAAAAATTGCCAAAAAATTATTTTTGACAACGTTTAAAATAGCTTTTTTTTTTTAATCGATGATAAAATAAATTTTGGTCGCTGGTCCATTTTGCCCCTGAACCGACAGGCCCTGGTCATTCTTGGAGCTCCTTCGCGGGGGCGTATGAGTTAAACTGTAGGTTCTCCGGTGAGTTGGTGTAACATGTGAGGCACAGGGTATATACGCGTAATAAAAAGCGTACTTACGCGGCCGTTCCGTATTTCTGACAGACGCTTAACGACCGTGTTCTGGTCCGGGAAATTATGCGCACGAGGATGCAAATGCGCTCGTGGCTCGCAGTAGTCCACCCTCAATGCGGGCCCTTTCGCCCTCCACCTCCTCCTCCGTCCTTTCTCCCTTTCCGAGTCAGCGAGTGGCATACCTATCTGGCATTAGGTACAACACAGCGCCGCGTTCCATCGTGTGGCACTGTGCGCTTCCGTCTCACGACTCCAGACCGCATGCACGTGATATTTTTACATTTTCAAATACACCGAGTTAGCTTGTTCTCTGCGCCACGAGGTGTACCTTCGTGTCGCGATGGAGTGAGGCCAAGGTACAAAGTATAAAAGGAACAAAAAAAAAAAAATAACAATAATAAGTACAGTCGATCCTCACATAGCTTAAGAATTTTTTTAATCCAAAATACATACTTTCCACTGTTTTTTTTTTAGCGTATAATAAAGCATTTATTTTTTGAAATTATTAAATCTGAACGAATTAAATATTGTATCGCTCATTTTGTTGAGTGAAATAAAAAAATATTCACCCACAATTTCGTGGGTCTACGAGGCCCCTAAAAAATCAACATTCATAAAAAATAAAAATAAAAAACAATTCCCGTGACAGAATTTCTGCCAAACGCCATTTTTCCAGGCACGTTCAAAAATAAACGTTGCTACGTGCCCATTCATGAATAAGACAGGGGTAAACTAGACGAGATTTCACTGTACAACGAGCGCGATAGATAAGTGAACGAGTGGTAGCGAGATAGAAATAAAGACGGAACATGCTCCCGGATAGAGACGCGAAATAAGGGTTGAGAGACATGCGAGCCAAAACAGCAGAAGGATAGAGAGACACGCGAGAGCAAAAGTGCCACAGGAGGTGAAAGAGGCTCGTAACAAAACTGGACGGGTTGCGGAAGAAAAAAAAAAAAGAGGAAGAAGAACGTTATAAACCCCGAGGAGATGGGGTGGGGGGTGGTAGAAAGTACGTGGATTGGTTTGGGTGAGAGAAGTGAGAGGGCAGAAAGCAGACACTAGTGTTTCCGATGGTCTTCCGTGTGCCCATCGCGAGGAGGAGTCAGAAAAGCATGCTGCGCATGGAATGGCCTGTACGTGTGTGTGGGTGTACCATGTAAATGCGGAAACAGAAAAGTGAGCGTTCCTTTGAGAGACTCCTGATGAAACTTGGCACGAATGTCTAGGCGAGCCAAGCATAAGGTTCCTGTAAGCCACACTTTCATGGGCGCAGTGCACCGCTGGTTATGTAGTATTTGAAATAAAAGGGTTGGGCTTTGGGAGAGGGTGGGGCTCGGTGGGAACCCGAGGCCTGCAACACGGTTCGTGTTATTGCCAGCGATTATGACCGTGCACAGGGCTTAACACGAATACGAACGTGTTCGATGTGTTCCATAAGACGGAATAAAGGATTAATGCAATATTGGGACGGTTACACTGAGTTTTGCAGTGGTATGAAAGTAACCCTTGATCTGCCTGATCAATGAGACCATAATTTTTGTTGGGTCAAACAATTGGACCATCATTTTGTGTTGTCTTGATCAAGCGGACCATCATTTTTGTTGGGTCAATCAATTGGACCATCATTTTTGTTGTCTCGATCAATTGGTCCATAGTTTTAGTCGACTTTATCAATGGGCCCATTTGTCCGGTTGTCTCGTTAAGTCAATCCACAGGTTTACATATCTCGATCAGTAGATCCATTCTTTTAGGGTTTGCACATTTGAGTTTAGGCTCAGGAGTCAACTGAGTACATTTTCTTGTACGATATACAAAGAGGCATGTTAGCTGGTAGATATTTTCCAACGAACATCAGCAATTACGATCTACAATGGGTAGATAGCTTAACCCTTAACTCGCTTGGCCCCAGCGAGCAAGTGAAACACGAGACCACGAAGCCCATTCGGACACTGCAACAAATTCCGTCAACAGATACCAAATAACACCCGCACAACACGTAGCGGAACGCACAGTGACTTTGACATCACTTTGATACACGAAACGAAAGCTTCTTTGACGTAAAACATAAAGGCGTTAGAGCGGCACTCATTTGCGAGGGATTTTCGAGTGTTACGTCCAACGGCAGAGAATCACCGGAGGAAAAGGACATCCAGATAAAAACAAGAAGGGAGAGAAAAAAAGAAAAGGAAAAATAATGCCAGAGAATAAAAGTAGAACTCGCGCATCAACATGCCATTAGCACGACCAACGGCAACCACCGTTTCCACCGAGCGGACAAGGGGTGGCCTGTAATTATTCGCCAACTCTCTCGCGCCCTCTCACTGCCCTGTCATTCGGGAAGCCACCTTTTGTAGAGCTGACCGTACCGCTCCACGATCGTCCATATGCCCTTTGACCTCCCCCCTCGCTTTATATACTCTTCTGGCACCTCGCGTTCATCCACATCTCGCTGCGCCTTTGCCACTCGTTGCTCGACGATCCCCGACAGCCGCATTCCCATCCTTCGACTGCTTTTGCACCTCGCCAAATAATACGATATCGTGAGGATCTCTCTCGCGAATAGAAGCGCTCTACGGAAATACCGGTGGGCTCTCTCTCTCTCTCTCTCTCTCTCTCTCTCTCTCTCTCTCTCTCTCTCTCTCTCTCTCTCTCTCTCTTTCTCTCTCTCGAGCAAAGCAAAATGAATAAGCCAGGTACAGAAATTATGTGGCTATAGTCAAAGTCCATGGCAGTCCTCTACCGGCCCTCACCCTGTTCTCACCCTGTACTCACTCTCTTCTCACCTTCCTCTCGCCCTGTACTCACCCTCTTCTCACCTCCCCTCACCCTGTTCCCACCCTCTTCTCACCTTCCTCTCACCCTGTTCCCACCCTCTTCTCACCTTCCTCTCACCCTGCACTCACCCTCTTCTCACCTTCCTCTCACCCTGCTCCCACCCTCTTCTCACCCGGCCTAACGCTCTTTGGCCGTGTCGAATCGAACTTCCAACACATCGCAGAGGCGATTCGACAAACAAAAACGGAATATCAAATGACTGAGTCCTGCGCCATGATGCTATTTTCCCCCATCTCACTACAATTTCCACTGCTCTGTTATCTCCAGTTGGGATTCTTTGCTCTCCGGTAACGCCTTTGGCTCGCGTTTTACCACCGTTGGCCCCATGGATCATTCCGAACCTTGTACAGGCTGCACCCGGTTATCCGGTGGCCTCATCATCCCGTTTCCCGCTTTTTGTACACCCGGTTGGACATGTGTGGGCATACTTGTTTTCCGCAGTACGTGTCCCAGTCACGGTATCGTATTAAAAGAGAACTTTTTGATCCGGGCATTTTGAATTTTCATGGCGAGCGAGCACAGAGACAGTCGCTGCTACGAAATTTACACCAACGTAACAGGTTAATTAACGCAGCCATGTTTGATGTCCTCCTGCGGAAAATTAAAATGATGAATCTTATTGAGATATAATGCGATTTCCCTCTCAATTCTCATTTTGCATTTCCATGAATTGGAAACATGTGCATCTCTACCGGATATAACTCTCCCGATATACAACACGACACAAAAACAACAAACATTCTCTGACCAAACGCTCCCACAATACCAGTCTACTACATTACAATTTTTTTCTGATTTATCGCAGCAGCTTTTATCTCTTCAGCGTTGCAGTTCGAATAAAACAGACGTTTCCCGGAATATATATACTATAATTATGATTTCACTGCATTACAAATTTGCGATATCACTGCATATTGAAAATGGAAGAGTTTGAATTGAATACGGTTACATTTGGTAGAGTAGTTGTTGCGGTATTGCTTATGGGTTTGCTATGGCACGAATGTTCTCGAAAACCATAAAGAATTTCGTAACAAAATTTTGCACACATGTTTGGGAAGTATGTGCGGTGGTTATAGGCCATATTGGAATATGGTGCACTGTTAACTTTGTCAGATAACCATCTTGACAGTCGGAAAAACGTTGACGTCGAAAGACGGAAAAAAAACGTTTTTGTGGAAACAAAGTTTCCCTTATGATCCAGAAATATGCATAGAACTTTGTTTCGATATTAGAAGAAGAGAATACGCTCAATGTTAATTTACCAACATCCATTTTCACACACATTCTCGCGCTAATTCAATAACGTTGCTTTCTCTATTTCTGTTACAGGTGAGTACGAGAAAGTTTAATCGCCACGTCGATTCGTGCCCGATCCACCGGATTCACTGGAAGTTTCAAACCCGAAAACTTGAAAACGAATTCAGGTTCTAGCGCTGCCTGTACTAATAATAACTATAGGCTAACTGCTAACCTCAATTCACATGGAAAAAATTGAACAGAACAGGATTCCGTGTTTCACAGTACATTTTTAGCCTGGTTCTCCTTTGTAATGTAATTCGACGTCCAAACGTCTGACGACAAAATGGCCGTCGGCAAAGTATACGCCGACAAAATGGCCGACCAAAAATCCACCCATGGTCCTAGAGTCTTCAAAATTTACACAAATATTCATCAAACCACAATCAATTGAACTTACCAATTTAATTTCACGTAACGGTCATTGTTTATTAACAAAAAAATAAAAAAGCTAACGTTCACCGAGTGAGTATTACGCTATCGCTTCGCAAGTCGAGCCACGCATCACGAATGTGATACACTTTATTTTATAGGGTCGAATACGAACGACTTCGCTCCCGAAGCGATGGGATGACACTTTAGGGCGTTTAGGTGCATATCGTTACATTGACACCAATGCACGGTCTTGCAATGGAATTATTTCAACTGCAATGGGTCCCTCGATGACAGTAAAAAGATTCACGTCATCTGGCAACCGTAGACTGCGACTATCTACCGCAAAGTGAACAATATCGTTGGCAATATCATTCAATCCAAGCGCAACTTGAATTCATGCGTACAAATGACATTTCATCCACTCATCACTGATTAAATTATTTATTTTTTAAATCTGCATAATACAACAATAATTAATAACATTCGTATGTTTGTATATTGTTATTTGTGACAAATTAATATTTCCCTCGGTGGGCAAGATGCTTTTTTTATTTTGCACCATTTAAAAATGTAATTAAGTGAATTATTAGAAAATGAATTTTCGTTTACCCCGAATTTTTCACAGCTGCATAAAATCCTATAATTCACTGGATAATCAATATCTTTTGTGTTTCATTTCCCCGGGAATTTCGATAGATGCTTTACGAATGCACAGTCACGTAATTTTCGAGGAATTCACGAGGAAGTTTAGTTACCATTGTTCATTGGCAGACAAAATTGTCTCTTCTTGACTGAGGGTTCAACGACATTGTTGCACCGGATGTGATCACGTATATACTGTACGGTATTAGTAAAAGTGGATCGATCGTGTTTTACGGTTCAGACTCGATACGGCGGTGTTCAGGTATCGCGAGCGAAAGAAGCTTTCATTTCAACTCACCCAGCACGTAAACCTCCCCCCGGATTATCGGATATAGGTGCCCCTCGCCCTTCGTTCATCTTGTATACATTGGATTATTCTCTACTTCATTCGTGTCTCACGTCAGAATATTTTCCTTGGACGAACATCACAGAAATCACTTCAAAACGATTTCTAAATTTATCGATTAAAGATCGAAAAATTTTTTTTTTTAATAAAAAAATTCCATACTTTATTTGGCACGAAATTTCAATTTTTTTAAATAAAAAAATTTTGTTAAGAGTAACAGAAAATTTAGGGAATAAAATTTTTTGAAAATATTTTTTATTTCCTTCATAAAAACATTTTGGGTACATGAATTTTTTTTTTATATGTGACATTAATTATCGTTGAGCTTTTTTTAAAACTAGATTTCGATTTTTTTTTTTTTTTCCGAGTGTCAATGTTATTTTTGACATTTAATTTTTTTATTGTTTTTGACAATTGAATGGGACGTAATTTTGTGCTGATGAATACGTTACATTGTGCAAAGTGCGTGTCTGTATGGTAATGATAGTGCATATCGCGCAGATGATTATCGAGCGAAACGAGGAGAAACTGCTAAGCATAGCATTGCAAATATAGCTTTCATTTCGCAACACAGCTTGACTCCGGTCAAAAGCCGTTTGCTGGGCACGATACGGCGAGAGAAGCGAAGCGCCTCCGAGGAAACTTCTCTTTCTTTGCACCGCGAGAGGCGCTGTTAAGCCGTAATCCGTATCGAAATCCCTCAAGGTGAATCTGTGGAAAATAAAGCTGGATTGTATGGTTGCCTGCGGAAGAAAGAAAGTGTTTTTTTAAAAACGTGTAAAAAGTCTTAAGTATGATTTATTGGAGCGAATTAAAGTGAAGGGGATTTGATTTAAGGTGTTCATGGGATATTTGTATGGTTTTCACAGTGTCCAGGGAATATTTTTATGGTTTTTGGTGTCCAGGGGATATTTTTATGGTTTTCGGTGTTCAGAGAATATTTTTATAGTTTTTGGTGTTCAGGGGATATTTTTATGGCTTTCGGTGTTCAGAGGATATTTTTATATTTTTTGATATTCAGGGGATATTTTTATGGATTTTGATGTTCGGGGGATATTTTTATGGTTTTCGATGTTCAGGGGATATTTTCATGGTTTTCGGCGTCCGGTTACGTGTTCGACAATTCTGAGTACACTAAATGAACTCGACCATCGTTTTTTACATGTCTAGACACACCTTAATACCGCAAATTATGACGCGATTATTATCACGTTCGAAAAAATGTCAAGGAATAAACCTACACCGTTGAAGCTATAAATCGATCGACCTGTACTCGAAAAAAAAAAGCTAAATCGATCAACCTAGATTGGATTGGATGGAAATTAACAATTCAGTCTAATACTTTTTTTTATCCATCACCCACAAATTGTCCTCTATCAGAAATAGCATTTCCAATTTTCCTCACAAAAAAGCTCGATGGTCCCAAACAAAAAAAAAACTACTACGCGAAAAAAAGCTAAAAATTTTTTTTCTTCAATTACCCGGTCATTAATCCAATTGTTATTAATTTTAATCGCCCCTGTAGATGCACTTTGATCCATTTTTTAATCCCCCAAATAACTCGACCTTATTGGAGCTTATTTAATGCCTGTCCAGCACTTGCAAAGAGACCGGGGACGGTACATCGATTACCCATTGCAAAAGCACACTTTAATCCACTATATGTATGCTGTCTGAGCAAAAGTTGCATGCCGGACGATCGATGGGGGAGGGGAAATGGAACTATATATCAAGCACGAACGTCTTCATAAGGCACACGGCTTCACCTCTCAGATCACCTTAAATAGCTCGCACTTTTGGCCTGGAAAATATTGCTTTTAATAAATGCCAATATACACGCATATATATAAATTTTCATTAATATTTAAATTAATAAATGTGGGCTACCATAAAAAATCAATGACGTAAATCGAAATACAGGCTCTATTATTATTATTATTATTTTATAATAATAAATTCATTAACCATTAGTTCGAACCAACAGAAAATAGTGTATATTAATAATATAATGATTATTTTAATAATAATTTGCCATAATTACAGACATCGATATTCCATTTTTGATTTTTTTTTTTTTTCTAATTTTTCCTTTGAGAATAAAAAAAAATATTTGCAAGACCAATTTTTTTAATGACCAAAAAAAACGAAATTTTTTTTCGCGACCAACATTTCGTCAGACGTTTGATATTTGTTTTAAATAATGAAGCGAATCTTCCTCCGTGAGCAAGCCAATATCGCTGAACATACTTCATCATAAAAGTAGCTTCGTAAATATTTACCGGTATAATGTCCCATTAAAAAATCCACTCAAAATATCATTACATCCATAATTTAATAAATACATGCCTTATATCCTTCAATTGGAAAAAAAAAAAATTACCCCAACATTTCTCAATGAATAAAATCTTATTCGATTTCCTGATAAATGAAATTACGTCGTCGATTATTTCTGAAATATAATCTCGTCGATAAAATTTTCGCCGGGCCATTTTTCCCGGTATATCGTGTCTCCATAAAAAGTGAAAAATAATAAGGAAGTGATGCTGCACGTTTTTTTATCTTTTTTTTTTTTTTTTCATCGTACAATAAAACAAAACGACTTGATATTCCAGAGGGAATCGCGACCAAGAGTATATATTTTTTATTCCGCAATGCAATGTGTCGACTTTTGAGTCCATTTTTATCGTGCCAACCGTACGAACAAAAGATGAATCTTCTTTTAAGCATAAATGTGGCGCATATATATATTCATTGGACACAACTAACAACGTAGCCCGATATTTCTGGTGTTTTCGTATCTCGTTGAGTCGAAATAGGACAATTGCCGGATTCATTGCAACGTCCGCGGTGCCTCGGCACTCATTCAACCCCCCACCCCCACCCCCGCCGCCCCCTCGTTCCCTATCTCCCCATAGAAATTAACTATTCCATTACAGACTTGAATGATATCGCTTTTATTGCTCCGGCGTCGTAGTTTACGAGCTTTCGGCGACGAAACGTCGAGGTGCCGAGGGTTTCATACCATCTCATTTTACCCCACCCCCTCGCCCCCCTTCCTCACCCTCTCGCGATAGTTCGCCTCATCAAAAATACGTTCCCGCCAATTTTCCGAGATTTTCACGTTATTTATCACGTTAAAATTGTCGCTCGCCACTCTTCGTCGAATTTTTATTATTTTATTATCCCGATATATCGCTCTGATCGTTATATCGAACAAATTATAATCTATGCATTTTTTTTTTTTACTGAAAGATAAGTCATGCAAATATACAACCGGAAATTGGGAGACTTAAAAATATAAATATGGAATGCGATATTTTCTGGTATAACATTGTTTTATTATTAATTATTTCATCTCTTTTTATATTGAATATATTTTCATATACTTAATCGGAAATCCAAGTGGCGTGAAAAGTAACAATACATTCTATAAAATCCTACGGAATTTCGAAAATCTAATTATTATTTTTTTAAAATTTCTATAATCGTGTTGAATTTCAAAAAATAAAATTTGAAACATTTTCATTGCAAAATCGTTAACAACCAGAATTTATGATCACTGGAGGATAAAAAATGGAGATAACCGTTTTTTTTTTTGAGACCAAAAAAGTGCACAGTAAAAGAACAATATTTGAGTGTTCAATTGGTATCGACGTTTGGATATTGCAAGTTTTAACGCTGTGCGAATGCTGACCTATTCTGGATATGAGGTTGACGCTGTCCGTGAAGGGTTAATGTGCATATATACGGCATCTGACACTGGGACATATGAATAAGCATGGCCACAGTCTGGGCCGGGCTGGAAACGTAACACGCGATCGATTCTATAACTCACTGTGTCGTAAACTTATGGTATTATGATGGGTCGAGAGAGATCGGTCGCAGTAGTTCCCACCGCGACACTTTTATTTCGTGAAAATACGATAACTCGACCGAATGTTGCGATCGGAAAATGCCTCCGGTGTATTTGTCATCCCGATCGTGGAAAAACCTCACGATACTCCGATATACCGACCAGCGCCCATAAATAACCCAGCAATTTTCGAAACCCAGTCAAAAACACATAAAATTTTCTATGTGTAAGTAGAAGCAAAAGAGGCCGATGAAATTTCTTGAATCGATGAATATCCAATACCGATTTTGTCGATGACCATTAAAAAAAAAAAAGGGAGATGGTCGTGGTTACATTTTTCCAAAATTTCGTATTTTTGAAAGTGCATAGCCAAAAAAGACTGAGAAATAAATATGAGCTGGTTACTTCCGGAAACTGAAATTTGAAAAATACGTGAAAATATGAATAATAATTCAATTACGGGCGGTATGAGAAAAATAATATTCGCAAGTAGAATGAAAAAAAAAGAGAAAAAAAATGGGGATTCAACAAGTCAAGGGAAAAAAGTGGAATAAAGTAAGAAACTCTGAAGAATGAGATTGAAAATCAAGTGGAGCGAGAGGATGGCGAAGCTTTCCCGGAAGTGGAACGTCGCAGGAAACGCTATAGCACTTTGCGTGTAATAAGGTTTCCATCTTCGTTAGTTGGTTTTCCGTCGGTTCGCTGAGGCAGCATATATCTCACCGGGCAGGGTGAAAATGCGGCACTTTATTCCCTAGTAGCGTAATGTGCTGTTCATTGGCTGCCGAATAACAACGGTATAACTTTCTGATAATTCGAATCCAATCAACGAGCTCCATCAGGCTTAAGATGTGTAGATAGGGGTTAATGGGTGTTTCTGGGCGGCCATTTTCCCAACGATTCCCAGTGGCATTGGGAAAAACGTAACAAGGGACGAGCGGTCAGCATTCGGGGCCCTTTTATCCCCACGTGATCGCCATTCCCCGGCTAAACGAATCATCGGAAAAAGTTATTTCGTGTATCGCTGTAATGCAGTTTGATGGGCGGGTTCGTGCAGTGCACAAAGGACTTTCCGTGCCCAACACAATGTGCGAGCTGATTCGCCACAACGACGGGAAAAGCGAGGGCTCACTCCGACCCTTCGTTAATTCTCTCTTCATTCCGTTATTTCCAATCTTTTGGCAGATCTTATCGAGTTAACGGCTTATCACGGTACAATATAGCCTAAAACCTGCTCACATATATCCCAATTCTGGGTGCCAAATTTGGTTAAGTTGCTTCGTGTTGTTTTCGAGAACATTCGTGACATGTACAATGGCGTCGGTCAGCTGATGACGGTCCACCTTGCTCTCACCCTGTTCTCACCCTGTGCTCACCTTGCTCTCACCCTGTTCTCACCTTGCTCTCACCTTACTCTCACCTTGTTCTCACCTTGCTCTCAACTTTTCAAGTGTTAAGCAACTAAAGAATACATAATTTTCCAATAATTATCTTCTCACTTACGATTGTACAACTCACCAAGGTGAGATTAAGGTGAGATCCGGCTGACGATGAAGTTTTCGTTCGTAAACACCTAATTTATGAAACTTTTCCGGTGAGCAATCAACCCCTCCTCCCCCTGCCCCCCCTCCTTTCGCCCTATCCGATCGACATTCCCAAAACAGATGATCGACAAAGGCTATTTCGTGTATCGACGCAATGCGGTTTGATGGGAGGGTCCGTGCAATCGACAAAGCACTTTCTGTGCTCGACATAACGTGTGAGCAGTGCCGCCGCCGCGACGACGAGAAAAACGAGGGGGGTAACCCGTCTCGACATCGGACCCTCCGCTCATTTCCTTCCCCGCCGTAATTTCTAATCTTTCGGCACGTCCCAGCTCCGCACACCAGCAACAGGAAGAAGACGGAGGGTTCGGTTAAAGAAGCGCACATCAATGAGTCAGGGTTCAAGGGGAGGAAATGCACAAAAGCCGATGAAGATGGAATGAAAATGATGATTAGTGTGCGTGCGTGCGTGCAATTTATGTGAACACTCGTGAACAGGAGGTAAATATACCCTGACTATATATATACACAGACTTATATACCGTCCGGGCGAACTGAACTCGTGACTTTTACCCCACAGACATATTTATAGCCGAGTGGTTGCTGCTGGTTGTGAGGGTGGAGCGTGTTGCCACTATCGAGGGTCCCCTGTATTTTTTTTTTTTTTTTGTAACCCCTCTTCAGGGTGTTGCCCATCCCTCAGGAAGCGTGCCGAGGGACGTGACATCCCTAATTAGATTTCCCGCTCAGTTGCCTGTCTGTCTGACGACAGCTTGGGAGGGGAGGGAGGGGCCTGCCCCCCCAATTCGTCCTTCGGTGAAGTTGGAAAAGCCATTTGCGTTACTTTTCTCTTTGTTCTCGAGGTTATAGAATTTCACCGAGACACCGAGTTCAAAATAGTCTCGATCGTTACGCGAATTATTAATATTTGTCGCGTGAATATATCTAAGGCAATGACCTAGATTATTAATGAGAGTTATTAAGCTAAGATGGAAAGTTCGGTAATTGCTGTTTAACCGAACATTGTACATTTCCATCGTCCATTGGGAATCGGAACCATTTTATTAAATGGTCTTCAGGAAATGGCATGAATAATTGATTCATTTCGGAAAATCAATATGTCGCATGGATCGATCGTTGTAATCGATAATCCTAATCAATTGATTGGCAATACTGATCGATCGATTATACGAGAACTGTGAACTGAGATTCACATTTGATCGAGACTTCTCCATAAAAATATCAATTAATAAAATAAATAAAATAATTAAGGCACTTTATCAATAAATCACTTCTACTATAAATGAATAATAAAATTGTCTTGTGCTAATTTAATAATTGCCAAAATTTCATTCAACCACGTTTGTCACCTCAATTTTTTTTCTTCGTCACAATTTTCTCTCTGCTATCACGCAACTTCTTTGACTGCCACTAATTATTCTCGCGTAATTAATTATACTTAAATTCTGCCGTCTCGTAATTCACGTGACTAATTCACGTGCATAACAAATTCTATCATAACAAATCATATAACAGCAGAAAATTGTTAATAATTTTTTTTGCTCGAAGCAAAATAAAAATAAAAATCATAAATGATCGGTGAAGAATAAAAATTTCAGGGTCAAGCCGGGAAAAAAAATGAAGTCGACTCGTTATTCAGTGGAGATGAAACTCATATCGAAAAATCGAGTGCACCTACAATTTCACTAATCCTCTTGGATATTTCATCGAGTCCCTCGACATTTCATCGCCGATGTCTCTCCTCATCTCCTGGCTTATCAACTCAAGTAGCTATTATCGATATTGCCGCTAATTTATCCTGCATCGTCGACTCCCGGTTTACGATCCGCTTTACTCTTTTGGGATCTCCCTCAAGGCATAGACTCTATGTTTATGTATATGCACATCACCTCGACGAGTGCATATATCGAATGCGATACATCAACGTCCTTCCCGCGAGAACAGTTTCCCCGGCACACGAGCGGCTGTAAAATTTTCGTTACCTGCAATTGGGTCAATATACTAACTAGGAATGAGCGTTAAAGTTTAACCCTTCATTATGCGTACAGTGAATTTTCGCATTAGCAATTTCCTGGCGATCTTTCGCAGCGAAGACCATGCACGAGGCATTCCCCGTCATTTTACCGTTTTTTTTAAATTTTATTTATTTTTTTCTGAACCCCTTTTCGATAAAAAAAAAATAATAGGCATTTTCCCAATGGTAGATAATTGGTATTTTTGAAAATTTTCACCGAGTCGAGGAGAAATTTGACATTTTGGTTTAAGTAAATTTTCGAAACATTTTTTTTTATTTTTTATTTTTTTCGTAACTGTAAAAATGTTTTCCAAAAAATATAATGCCGAAACAATAAATCCGCGAAGTTCGAAAAAAAATGTTATCTCCACAATTCGCGACTGCTATCGTAACTTCACAATAAAAACTCCCCGCGCCAATAATAAACGGGATGAGAAAGTCATGTGTTGCGAAAACGCCGCAGTAACAACTTTTTTCGAGACCATTTGTCTCGGCTTTTTGGACAATACTCGCCCCCCCGAATATCTCGATAAAACCAGAACCTAATAAAAATAAAGCTTCCCTACGAAAAAGCCAAAAAAAAAAAAGGCTCCGATAGTTTTTTTTGTAAGCAATATAAAGGACACCATATACGTTGACAAAAAAATGGCTCCTCATGAAAAAAAAATGATATATATATATCAAAAAAATTCAACAAAAAAACCTACCCAAATTCACTTCAAAAGCTAATAACTCAAAAAAAAATCCAAATCATGAAAAAAAAAAAAAATAAAGATGCCGAAGAAATAAAAGTAGGTGAATTTACGGGGAAAGTCTTATATATATACTCGACACCCGAAGTATATATAGACATATATAAATTTCTTTCAGTTTACATGCCCATCTATACCTATCGTTAGGTGCAATAAAATTCGCCTTTATTGCTCTTCGCGTTTATTACGCTTATTCGCTTCTTGGCCCTCGAGACTGAGCAGTTTCCCTTTTAATCTACCTTAAGATTTCTTCCATCCTGCGGCAAGAAACGGCGCAAGGGTGAACCGCAACCTAAAACTCACCCCTCCCGACCACCCACCGCCACCCACCGCCACCCACCGCCACCCATACCCGAGTCAGCGGTACGACGTAGCTACAGGTCTTCCTCCGACCTACTCCTCCTACCTTTCTGAGGTTTTATAGTCGAACGTCGAACGCGAACTACGACGATGGATCTTCGACTTTCTCCAAGCTTTTACAACCCGCAATGGTAGCTCCATAAACCTTTTTTTTTTTTTCTTTTTATTTTCTTCCTTTCTTTTTTTTTGTGGAAATAATATTCGCTTCCATTAATGCTGAAACGCATCGTAAAATGTTGTATTTGCTCGTATAAGTAACTGGCAAAAATGTGGCAGGCCCAATGGGCAAACTTTGCTTTTCCCATTCGATTTTTGATTTGTGAGGGATAATGTCGGGTAAATTTAATATTACGACGATAATGTTGGTGAGTTATGAAATGCTAAACCTATTTTTTTATGTTATGTACGTAAGGGGAAGTTTTTCGGGTGATTAATTACGTTTATTACTGATTTCTAATCAATTTGGACAATCATTTTTTTTTTTTTTTGATCCCATAAAATTTAAATGGTTTAATCGATTTGAAACGAAATTTCTGTATTCTGATTTTTTACTTTTTCCAAATTTTTACAGCCCACAAGGGTAGGTGCATTTTTTTTTTTTTGAAAATAATATTCGCCACCATTTGCTGAAACGCATCGTAAAATGTTGTATTTGCTCGTATAAATAACTGGCAAAAACGTGGCATGTTCAATGGGCAAACTTCGCTTTTCGTATTTTGATTTAGATGCGTTGAGGGATTATGTCGTAAAGCACATATCGGAGATTAAATAGCATGACGATAATGTTGGTGAATTATGAAATGTTATAAATTGCTAAACCTATTAGCGACGCGCCACGATTTCACCCAGTCGTAATTAAATCCTGTTGGTTAAGTAATGAGCGGGAGATATTTTGCTCTCCGCGTTTATCAATTATCCTTTCATTTCGCTCCATCTAAAAAAAAAGCTCACAATTCAAATTGTCACGTTGCTTCCTCATTTTCAGCTTTCCTGGAAATCCATTTTTCTTCTCATTTTATTATTATTATTGTGTACGCAAGGGAAACTTTGTTGGGTGATTAATTACGTTTCTTACATATTTCTAATCAATTTTGACAATATTTGGACATCTAAAGTCATAATAGAAAAAAATATATAAATTTTTCAGGAAATAAAAGACAATTGTTTTAACGAAAAAAAGAGATTTTTTTTTCACGAACATTATTGAATGAATTATAATTAATTATATGGATGAACTTTTTTTTTTCGCTTTACATGAAGAATTTGTTTAATTTGGGATACGATGATTGAATAAATACATTAATCGTATTTTTGTTGTATCTCTTTTTTCGGTCGCAGCTGAGAATTTAATGGCCGAGACATTTAAATGTATCCGAGGGCTTATTTCTGTCGGTAATTACTGTCCAGGCGAGAGTTTTTTAAAATAAACACCGTTTAAATTGAAAATTATTAACCGTACGACAGCCCGATGAATAAATAATAATTGTTCCAAAAATAAGGCAATGTTAATTCGGCTATTAATCCGGCATGCAGGTCGAAATAAGTTATTCACGTCATGTGAAGTTATTAAAAGCACCTTTTGTCGATTCGAGTGTGAAAAAAATAAAATGTATCATTCATTTTATCGTTCACCTTTTTTATTGTGAATTTAGACAACCAAAATTTTGATTCGTCAGTCGACATATTAAATATATTATCATGAAAAAAAAAAAACCATAATTTTATGATATAATTTCATACGACGCGACGAAAATTAAATTCAACAAAGATTTTATCGGATGAACTCGAATGTTGCGAGTGCACATTTATTAATGTATAGAATATTATAACGACCTGTCATTTCACATTTTAATATAAAAAAGAAAATTTGTAACATAGTGAAAAAGTTATTTTTCCGCAGAAAAATGAATGAGTGGGTCATAAATAAATATATAGAAATTAGAATATTCAATAGATTTTAGTTACGTTCAATATCGATTCCAACTATTTCCGATATCCATTATAAGTGAAGGCTGATATCGACATAAATGTGATGCGCTACATTGCTTTATAATATTCCAACGCACTTAATATTCAACAGCAACGGATAAAATCTAGATAATAAAATATTTATCTTTCAACCACACCGTGTATTTCTCCAGTCAAATCCATTTCCACTTTTTCAATGAAATCAAGATAAAAAAATATTTACCATTTTTTAAATGTATTCATTAATTTTAATGCACACATCACATTAAAATTTATTAAAAAATCACCGAGTCAACAATTTTTTTTTTTTTCTTTTTTCAAATCATCATCTTCAAAATTTCTTATCTCATCGACAAAAATCATTTCTCCAAAATCAACAAAATTGCAAAAATAATTTTTTCATCATCAAAATTAACTGATTTTTCGTGACTTTATATTTCCCAAGTTGCATTATTATTATTTCTGCCAAATATTCGTTTCGATATTAAAAATCTCAGCGCGAGCGCGAAATTAAAAGCTTCACCGTCGCTTTGACGACTTTCATATGTCAGGAAAGAGTAAATATTAGTGCGTCATTAAAAATCGAGACGATTTCCGGCTCCGAAGATTTGCCACGGATTTAATATTGCGCTTTGGTGAACGGGTTTGGAAATTTCCATTGACGCTCCATCGGCCATGACGCTCAAAATTCATTCAATGGCTTTCTCCTTTGAGGGGCTTAAGCTGCTTCCGGAAATCGACACGCCTCGATGAATCAACTTTGGCTTTGGTCTGATGATAGCCCCTATGATGGCTTCGGATTGGTTTCGTGCAAACGTTAGTTAATTCGCTCGCGGAAACTGCATAGAGCCTGGCCACGTTTATGCATTGCCCACTTCCTCAAGGTGGGTTGGATTTCTTCGTGGATTCTCCGGAGCATCGCCGAGTCCAAATCGGCCTAGAATTCTGATAACCCACTTTCTTCAGCTTCGCTAATCGTCGGCAAAAGCTATTAATTTCGTTCGATATGCGAGCTCCTGGCGGTGTTGGCTCTGCGTTATTTCGTAACACGCAACATGTTACAACCGACTGGCATTGCACGAAGGGCTGACCTGCCCATCGACGTGTTATAATATCCCCCTAATCATTCTAATGATATATCAATTATTTCCGAATTTTTTTTTACTACCGGATTTTTATCGATTCACTTGATCAACAAAATTTATGTAAAACGTCGGAAGGTTCGAATATTCCGCAACGGAAAATTTCAAGGCGAACTAGAGTCGAATATTTTTCGCCTCGAGACGTTGAAAGAAATTGAATGTATTGATAATCGATAGATAAGCAATTGGAAATATGTATTTGTTCTGGTGTTAGGTCTTCGTTATTTCATTCTAATAATATATCAATTATTTCGGAATTTTTTTTTACTACCGGATTTTTTTCCTCAATACGTTCAAATAAATGTAATTGATAAATTTCGTGTAGTTATAGGTAATAGAAAAAAAAAAAAAAATGGGAAATAGGTATTATAAGTCAATCAAAATGTTGTGTCCGTCATCCGGAATTATTCGGCAAGCGTTTACATAGTTACTTGCGAATGTAAGAACGACGTTAAGCGTCACCAAATTTCCATGATCCCTACACTCGGATTTCGCGCATCTTGAACTCTCTCCCGTATTCACATTAGCAAGAAGTAAAAGCTTGAATCGGAATGACAAGCGAGTGGCGAATTCCGCGCGAAAGCGACGTCTTCAGCATGTACGAGATCCGTATTAAAGCGAATTTTCGCATTAATTCAGGTCTCTCGGCGGAGCTTAAAACGAAACTGACTTCGTGCTTGCGAAGACATTGTTTTCTCTCTCCCGTGACAATCCGTTCTCCATTCTAATGCAACCATTTATATTAATTCCGCAAGTGGAGCGCTTTGTTCGTGACCTTTCTTTGCCAATTTTACATTTCGCCCCGGTTATGTTGATGAAAAGCGTGAAATAAAAATTTCGATGACCCGAAAAACCCGACAAATTCCCTCGATTAATAAAAAATGATGGGATTAGCGGGGACTGATGACGAAAACTTGGTCGTACAAATTGTTCTCCGGAAAGTGTTCCGGAGAAATCTTTTAATTCGGTTTCGAGTCAATACGAAAATCAATTAATCTTCAAAGTCCCATTACGATCAAAGAATATCATGAGATTTGTCATCCGGAGCCCACCAATTCACGACTAATTAATATCCCTGCAATTTTAAGTCATCCGGGGAAAGCCCCTCGTTCTGTGATACGAATTCGCGTAATCTCGTGAGTGATCGGATCCGAGTTCTTCTTCAGCATCGCTGCGGCGGGGAGAGAGAGAGAGAGAAAGAGATGGTAGAAGAAGAAGAGTAAAGGTGGACCGGAAGTTGGTCGCTGCTCGGAGATGAGGATAAATTCGACAACGACGAGCGCCACAGTCGCCCATTCTATTTCATTTGGTGTAATCCGGGTGGCGATTAATTCTGAGCGAGGGTAGCGTCGAATTCGCCGCTCGCGCGAGCCCAGAAGAGTGGAAAAGGGCGTAGGGCCGAGAAAAAGTCTCGGGGACGGAACGAAACCCAGTTTTGAACGATAATTCAATCGAATCGACTTTACGAGTGACAAACGAAACGAAAAAACCGCTCCCCTCGTCCATTCGCGGTACACAATTTCGCCGGTTCCGTTCACCGTTGCCGGAAACTGTTTTTGTTCTTCGAGGGAAAGAAACAAAAGTTGCAGTATTACCGGCTTTTTTGTTTAACGTTCCGTCGACCTCGGGCATTGGTCGAACTCGAGTTGCCATGTAACCCAAGTAAATCCGCGGATTAATTTCAAATTTAACGTGCGTTGTATTCTGAACCCGGTGAAAAAAAAAAACGAGGGTGGGAGGGAAATAACAGAGCGCATGATGTGGCAGTGGGTAAAAATTGAAATGCGAGTGAAGCACAGGATGCGTACGACAACTGACAACACGAAGAGTGAAAACCAAAAAAAAACAAAAATAACGAAAAAACAAAAGCGCGCCTGAATGTCGCGTTATTCGGGAAAATCCGTAAAGCATTGGCTTGACGTACATTTAGTTGCTAATTAATTCTGAAAGCGCGGCTGTGTGACTTTGCCGTGTGTGTTGGGACGAGTTGGATTACAGGACTATTATTTACACGTTTCCGTTACCCCGGAGCTAATTTGATACCGCTGTTCCAATAACTGAACACGAAACTAAAAGTTTTGGATTTCCCCGCGGGTAACTTTGCGTCTGTTCGTCGGGAAACGAGGCCGGGCCAAGTTAAATTTTGCGGATTAGCGAAATATTAATTAGATATTATCGTGAGCGTTCGTTTTGATATACGAGCATTGCGGACATTGATAGATAGTTGATAACGTTGCTGGTAGCACGGGCGACCGTCCTGCCGTTGAAGCGTTATTGGGCGATCATGAAATATTGAGTCACGGACAAAAATTACGTCGACGACGTAGAAATATCTTTGGAGGGACATTTTTTTTCCGGAGATACTTGTTTCAAGGGCATTTGCGCCAAGGTCATTTGCGCCAAGGTCATTTGTGCCAAGGGCATTTGTTCCAAGGGCATTTGCTCCAAGGACACATTTGTTCCAAGGACACATTTGTGCCAAGGGCATTTGTTCCAAGGACACATTTGTGCCAAGGGTATTTGTTCCAAGGGCATTTGCTCCAAGGACACATTTGTTCCAAGGTCATTTGCTCCAAGGACACATTTGTTCCAAGGACATTTGTGTCAAGAATATTTGTTCCAAGGACATTTGTGTCAAGAATATTTGTTCCAAGGACATTTGTGTCAAGAATATTTGTTCCAAGGGCACATTTGTTGATGTAAAAAATTTGTGCATTTGATCTACAGCTCCGGCACTTCCGTGGCTTGAGCATCATTGTTTGCGGCCGTAACTTGGATGGGTGACCGCTGAGCCATTCGCCGACTGTCAACCAGCGAGCGGGATATCTGTTTTTCCGAAACTTCGTTGTCTGCCCTTAAGTAAGTTACTTCGGCGTATAGTCCCCGAGAAACAGGGAGAATATACGGGCGTCTGTGACGGTACGGGTTTTCCGATGTTTCCCCGCCCCCATGGCGAATGCCGTACAGTATAGCAACGTCGGCTACGGATGCATCGGAAATTAGGTTAGCGTTGCGAAGTGCGGATAGGGAGTGATGGAAGAAAGGGTGAAAGGGGTCGTAAAAACCCATGAGGCTATACGCCGAAACACTGTAAATAAGTAACCTACGAAACATTCGGACCGAGAGAAATAGAACCGCAAATAAAGATTCGACTCTCGGAAAATGTCATGTTCTTGTATTTGTTTGAAAAATAATAACATCGCAGTGATCTTCATTTGTATGGGAATTTTTGGTATCGATTCATATTTAATTTTTGCTCCAGTTGACATGTGACAAGTTTACTTCAAACTTTAATGACATACCAACCCACTTTGAAAAAATAAATAAAAAATGTCATCGATATCGATTATCATTGATCGACAATTTCGGGAGTACCGATAATCGATAGTCAATGACCTCATCAATACCGATTATCTATCATAACTGATTTCATCAGTACAATTATCCATAAGTGATTTCATCGACATCAATTATCGATAATTAATGATTTCATCGATATCAATGCATCCGCGAAATCATTGCTTATCAAATCGTCGACACATTTGTCGTAACACATGCAATCGGTCTCCGGAACATCGCTCGTGTACAATTTTTGCAGCGCATTGTCGAGACCATGGAAATACTGGAAATCCGCGGTAATATATCAAATTTCTACTTGGCTAGAGCACAGATAATTGAATCACACAACCACGGGTAGCCGAGACCGTTCTATGGCCTCTTCGAGGCTGGATGCACTCGGTGTCGGCGACGCTGAACCAGAACCACTCAACTTTTCTTCCCCATTGTCGGCCCTAGACCGTCCACGTCGTCGTCGGCGTCGTCGTTCTCGTTCTCGAGGTCGTTGGGCCGGCACACGAAGCGCATGGCATTATTTCGATCCCGTAGGGGCGACATGCAATCAATGCCCACTCGGGTGCGACTTTCTAAGCCCCCGATTCCCATAGTTGATCGCTATTTTCCAAGAACCAATGGATACCACCTTCGCCATCGGCTTTCCTCAGCAATTACGAACCCCGGTCTCTCCGTCAGTTGTCCTCGTGGCGATTCCACCGATCGCTGAAGAAGAACTGTTCTTCACCGATGATGCTACACTGCGTGCCGCTCGGAAACTTCGCGTGCCGTGACTTATGGAGCTGGCACCGCAAACTGCCTCACGTGTATCGGTTCACAGGCTTCCATCCAGCTTATTTTCTGTTTTTGTTTGCCCCGATCTGTTCGATTCTGGTCGTTGCGTCGATCAAACGCCTGTGACAAAAATCTTGTATCCACGGTATTGCCATTCTCGGGATCACCGATATGGAAGTCAAATGTCGTCCCGCTGCAATCGATCACCCGGAATGAGCTATTTCGGATGCGACTATATACAAAATCCTATTCCGAACGAAATACTGTGCACGAACCTTGAAGCGACTCGGTTGGCCAGGTGAACAAAGAAATTTGTTCACCCAATTGATCGGTTGTCAGATAGTTCACCCGGTGGCCCAACTGTTCCACCAGTTGGAACCTATCCGACCAATGACTTTTTCTTCAGGTACATTGCTTCGAATACAAGGTCATGAAGACTTTCCGGCGTAGGACTTCGTGAGTTCTTCAGCTCTCACACATGCTCCAGTTTGATCCCCTTTCTCCGGAATTCCAATACCACTTGACTTACCCCCGAGCCCCGATGGAACGCGGCCGGTCAAAGTTCAGAAATCCTGACACCGGTAATCGAATCAGAATCGGACTCGCCTCGCGGTACCGGACCCGGTTGCATTTTGTTCGTGTGTTAACACCGGACTGCACGGGATACAACGAGGAAGCCACCGGAAACTAGACCCCTCAAATCGATAGCTCGAAATTCCCCGGTCGTGGCTCATGATCGCGGATTGACAGCCAATATGTTTTCGGGGTACCATCTGGCCGTGCAGATTCATTGTGTTTTCATGGATGTGTGTACAGAAGCTACGTCCCGTCCAAATATCACGGGGGATACCGAAATAACTCCAGTGGAATTGAAATCCGTAACGCAACCTACCGATACTCTGATTGGCATGGACCAAACCCAGACCGGTGACATCGGATCAGCAAATGCGGTTGAAATTATATGATTTTCAATTATAATATCGATTCACGAACAATTCACCAGGGCTTCATGCTATCATCGATGACACCTTTTTTTTGTTCGGCTGCGGATAAATTCAACAGACATCATTGATTGCGTTGATGTGTTGGAGCTGGAATCCGACTGCCCAGGGACTTCTTTGTTCCTTATCACAGCAACAATGTCCCTTTTGAGGTGTAAACTGAAACTTTTGCCTTCGGTGGGTTCTAAATGCGTGCAAACTGTAATTTCACAAGGTTCTTGGAAGAGTATGGGCCGTTCATGTTACCCTGTTCGACCCGAACCTTCGGCAAACCTCGAATGGCCCATAAAGAGACAATGGGTACATGCGGTCAACCGAGAATTTGCAAAGTATGTTATCTGAAGTGATCGTCCATTACGTTTTCGACTCTTGTTCAAATTGCGACTGTGGTACACATGGAAAAGCAGTCAATAGTAAAGGTGGTTGAAATTGGAACTCGGATGTACATGGAAAAGCGGTAAAGGGTCAGCGACATGCCCGACACACATTCATCATCCGCTGTATGAGAAAAACGCGACCTATCGCTTTATGGTTTACGACTAAACTCGTTTCGGTTCCATTTGCATGCAATGTAGCTTCCGTATTTCCGTAAGAGTCGTGAATTTTTGCAGACGGTAACAAGATCGACGACAGATTTATCTCAATCTTGTGGTTGCACCGTATAAATAGTGTTGTTCATCAAGGATATGCTGTCCCGAAATATTTTTAGGGCTGACAGACGTTGAGATTGATTTGGAGAAAATAACTCATTGGACAGGCAAACCAGAAACGAAAGCCCAGCCGGGAGGAAGGATGCATATCAGGCCGAAATAATATATCCGTCTATTTCCGGTCTGGGTCACGAAGCCTTTCCTCTCCAATATGAACCAAGAGACTGCGGTTAATATGCTGCCGGCTAATCTCTCGAAGACGACCAGTAATCACTCCGGTTCCTCCTCCTCAAGTTGTAACCGGTCACCATTCATAGCCAAAACTCTGATAGCACTGCACCGAAATGGTATACGACGGTGGCCTGTTGTATCCTCAGCGTCCTATTTGAGGCGCGTGCCTCTACGATCCACTGGCTCTATACATATATATGCACCCATTACATACTGAGTGGGCTGGGTTTGATAGCGTCTGAGTAAGGGCACTTCGTGCTGTCTATTGATGATGTTGTAACATACAGGACACTCAGGTATGTGGCATTCCACTCCAAGTAGGTCGCTCGGTGACTCTGGTGGTTAACACGTTGTCATCTCGGAATCACCCAATCAAATGTGGACAAGCCTTTCATCAGGCTTTGCATAAAAGTTTGGTTATTAGCTTGGTGATCAAACGCTCATGTGATAGTGCGTTTGGATGTAAAAATACGTGTGTGCAAGTCGGTGCAAGTCGGTGCAAATAGGTGCAAATTGGTGCAAATGTGTGCAAATATGTCTGTGATGATTAACGCGTTTTATTCTCAAAATCATTACAAGCACGAGCAATTTTTAGGCATTCCAGAAAAGATGGGTAACCACCGCTTTCGATCCCAGGACACCTGAAGTCAGTCAATTGTCTTTGATAGTCTTCACTGCTGCATATAGGTGAAAAAACACAAAAATGTCGACTGAAATCACATAGATCTGCGGTACGAGATGTTGAAGTCATACCTGAAATGCCGTGTCTACGGTCATTCCGTACCGTGAAGTGGGTATCAAGCGGCCATGTTGACATTCGCTTTGAATGGATCTTTGTCAAATACCCACGAGCCTTTGACCAACTTCAGTGCCGAAGTTGACACTGAAAACCGCACCGAGATTCAATACCGTAATGCTTTTTAAAGACCGTTTTGATTTTTCGCCACTCTCAACTCAATTTCCATGCGACCATTGAGCTGCTCAGGGATACTTTTGGCCATTCACGCCACTAAAAAAAAAAAAAAAACATCTTGCGTACAATAATTTAGTTAAACGAACGTTAATCGTGCCCAACCTGACCTTAGAAGTCATTCGCTCAACAGTTCCGAACAACGGTTAATCAGGACACGAATAATACAGTCGAATGTCCTACGTTGGAAAGGTTCATTAGCAGGAGAAACCTGGGAGAGCGATTGATTGAACTTTGACTGCGAGTGCTCGTGAGTAGACGTTAGTCCCGTTGTGCAAAGCCACACCGGAAACGTGCGCGGTTTCTATACAGCCGCGTAAATACACAATTACATGGATACACCGTCAGAAACGAGAGAGTCTCGGACACCCGAGGTCCATCTTCAATTATGCAATTATACCGGAGAACACGAGTATGGAACTGTATATAGTGAATTCGGCTATAGAGTTTCGCTGAAGTCGTTGAAAGGGCTCGGCCTTATCGAGTCAGTCCTTGTGTATTTTGACAATAATTTATAAAACCACCCCCTACCCCCTACCCCCCCCCCTGCAACCCCTTGTTCATTCACCACGTGTACATTCAACGTAAGGACGTGTGTTCTATCGACTCCGGTATATCATCGCTCAAATAAGGTTGACGATGTCTGACCGCGCGGTTCGAAATGAAACCCTTTGTCAGTGGTGCCCGCCTCTTGTACACGCTCTATATGTCTAACGAGGTGTATTCATAGGGGCTGCTACCACCCTAGTGGAACAGTTCCGAGCCCTCGGCGTTTGTTGCACCTACGCACATCTGCAGCTATATAGATCACTCTACGTTTGGCTGTACAGTCGAACCCCTTATATTGTCCGAGCTCGGGAGTATTCGCCTCTCTTAAGTTGTACTATACCCCAAAATTGTGTTTTTGGTTGATTATGAGCGTCGTACAAGTGGAGTCTTCTGTACCATTTATTTATAGTACACAAAAAAAATGACTTTGTTGCAGAGGGTGCATAAATAAGTGCGTGGAAGTGTCCGCAAGAGTGCGCATTGTTGTGCAAATCGGTGCAAACGTGTGCTAAAGCTGTGCAAACCGGTGCAAATGTGTGCAAACCGGTGCAAACGTGTGCTAAAGCTGTGCAAACCGGTGCAAATGTGTGCAAACCGGTGCAAATGGGTGCAAACGTGTGCCAAAGCTGTCAGAATGTACCATGACAAATTCTGAACAAAGATTATGTTCCGTCGTAGTTTGTCGATTCATGGCACATCGCAAAAGTGTGAGTTAACCGAGCTTCCACTGTATTCACCTTTGTAACGATGCGTGTAACTACATGCACTTCGAGAAGATCGTGCTACCCTCCTCTTTCATATATTCCGCAACAGACCAGCCCGTCAACTTCCAGACAAGTGCGTGTGTCGAATTTGACTCTTCCACACCGTGGCACTCACCCGGGTTGCTAACGCTAACGCAAGCAACCCGAACTCTCCACCGCGGCAGGTGTGTACATCACCGGGGCTGCGATAGGAATAATCCACTAACATCACGCGATAACGTCGTTCATCTCTATCTCGTACCCACTCACCTCCTGATCCTTTGTCTTCCTATCTCGCTTCGTCTCTCTCTCTCTCTCTTCCGCCATCTCATTCACGTCTTGACGGATTTAGATTTGATTTTATGCTCGTATCATGCAACAATGCAGGTGTTACTAATTATAGCTGTTGGTTTACGTTTCGAGATCCATTGTGGAGGGACTGAGAGTTATTTCTACAGTAATTTCGCTGGGATTCCGGCGGCTAATGTTGCAACGTTCACTCGTACCTTCTGATCCTGAAGTCGGTCGCCACTTTCTGCCAAATTGTCCGATCATTAGTCAGTCATAATTCCGACAGATAGATTGACGTTTGTTTTCCGGTGAAGTTGCCGAATTTTCATAATCCGAAGATCGAAATTCGACATTCGAACCCAATTCCAATTTTGGATATTCACCCTGAAGACAGCCTCGCCCTCAAACATTGCTTTTGCACTGAATTATGGCCAGAATCTTCAATATAACCTCGGAACAATCGACCCCAATTTTATTTCCGCCACATTTCGATTTCCAAATCGAAACCGGTCGCAGCTTTGCTCGCGGTTATCGACAGCCAATGATGAACTGCAAAACGAGACTGCTACGTTTTTATTCATAAACTCGTGAGTTGAATTCGATGTGCAATTGTGTTATAAAATTAAGGTACTATTGCGAATTAAAATGACGGTAAATAAATATGACGTCGCAGTTGATGAATAAAATCATCCAGTAAATGAACATAAACATTTCAAGCAGATTTTTGTTTCACAGCCGTCACTAATTAGTTAATTGACCCAATTAACGGCCCTGTCCCAATGACTGGACACACCACGTGTGTGTGTGTGTGTGTGTCAGAAACGGGAATACGATTTCCCATGTACGTCCATTTAACGTCATTTAATGAAGGACCCTCATATGTACTCATTGACGATTCGAAATACCACAAATTTTATCGACAGCTTTAACAGCCAAACTCGAGAACCATTAAAATATCAATTGTCGAGTGCTTTCGTAACAGCCGAAAACAATCACCCGCTATCATTATAACGAAGCGCCCATTCGTCAATTATTCCAACTGCATTATTCACGAGGTTTCATATGAAATTACATTAGGTGTTAACAGGATCACGTGCGAGTGCGCGCGCGAGGCACTGTGCGCCCGAGGTTTCTGAGCGCGCGTGACTGGCTTTACTGGGGATCCGTCACTCCATACGTGATCTTAATTCAGTCATCTCGAGGATGGCTGTTGTCGAACAAGCTGCCACGAACGTGCCAGCCTCGGGATGGATCTTTGTAATTCGGAACGCGTGTTATTTGCACGATTCTCGGGTGACGAACGGTCACGAGACTGACGGTGACGGTCTGACCGTTCGGTCTGTCGTCGAGCTCTCGTCATCGCCCGTCTACGAATATCTGCATATACGAACACCCCATTCATGGGTGTCATATGGGTAGCGTTAAGTGTATACAGGCTATTCCACGCCGAATCACATTTGATTCAATGTTTTCCATTTTCTTAAATATTATCATACGCCTCCTCATTTATGATATGATGTGATATATTGTGTACTATTAAGTGTATACAGGGTATTCCACGCCAAATCATATTCGATTCAATGTTTTCCATTTTCTTAAATATCATTATACGCCTCCTCATTTATGATATGATGTGATATATTGTGTACCATTAAGTGTATACAGGGTATTCCACGCCAAATCATATTCGATTCAATGTTTTCCATTTTCCTAAATATCATTATACGCCTCCTCATTTATGATATGATGTGATGTATTGTGTACCGTTAAGTGTATATGGGCTATTCCACGCCAAATAACTGGTTACCGAATTCAATGTCATCCATTTTCTTGAATTCTATCGGCTTAGAAAAATTCTCGCCATTTTTCTATCGACGATATCGCAAAAAAATTGCCTTTTTGTGATAAAACAATAACTCCGTTGATGGAAAAATATTGCTTCGCTGATAAAATCATTGGTACACACGTCTGGAGGATTTGGGAAGTAGAAAAAAAGAAAGAAAAGTGAGGGGACCAGGCATTGTTATTGGTCTCGATGACATGTGCCAGGATCATAATAACCTCGCGGATCGAGCCCCGTATGAATAACGAGGGAGGAACTTGGCGAGTTGGTGCTCTCGTGTTCATCCTCTTCGCGTGAGTTAATAGAGCGAAGTACAGCCGAAAGATACATCGCAATAGCGGTAACAGAACCACTACCAGCAGATTCATGTTACACCCTCGAATACCTCTCGTTTCGGGTTTGCGCTAGCTGTGCTCGTTCCCTCGTAAAGCTTTAACGACTCGGGGGAGGGGGTGGTTTTACAGTGATCCACGAGAGGGCCCACGTATATGGAAGTACAGAGAGTAGGCTTGATGCCCTACCGTTGATGCTACTTCTGGTACACCGCATTTATATGTGTCTCCTAACCCTCGTATTACGAGTGAAAATATACCTGAGCAATGGTGTGATTCCCCGCTGGCCATGGGTGTGATAAACGGTATTACGTCATTACGCTTCGTGCTTTGAGGCACTATCCTATTCGGGAAAAAAAACAGTCGTTTTCGTGAAAAAAAAGAAAAAATTTCGTTACGGTTATTCGGGGAAAAAAGTGAATTTTCACGAAATTTCCTCGTAAAGGGTTACGGTCATTCGAGTAAAAAAATAGGATTTGCACAAAATATTCTCAAAAAGCGTCGCGCGACTGAGCGATTTATCTCTGCCGGTGCGAGAAACTGCGTTTCTCGCACGCTTCGCCCGAATCCCCATTAAATAAAATGTCATGCGACAAAAACGTTCTCTCAGCCCCTGTAATCGCATCACTTGCCTCCGGCTCGTCCTGCTCAATCGCAATCGTCAACAAAGACTTTTATCGCACTAGTGTCGTAAAGTTACGGTTATTCGGGGGAAAAAAGTGAATTTTCACGAAATTTCCTCGTAAAGGGTTACGTTCATTCGAATAAAAAAATAGGATTTCCACAAATATTCTCAAAAAGCGTCGCGCGACTGAGCGATTTATCTCTGCCGGTGCGAGAAACTGCGTTTCTCGCACGCTTCGCCCAAATCCCCATTAAATAAAATGTCATGCGACAAACGTTTTCTCAGCCCCTGTAATCGCATCACTTGCCCTCGGCTCGTCCTCCTCAATCGCAATCGTCAACAAAGACTTTTATCGCACTAGTGTCGTAAAGTCCACTTACTTCAAATTCAAAGTAGACCCACGAGATTTTAACCATTTTTTCTCGACCACTTTTCCAAACCTTTCAAACAATTCCGAACACGATGACAAGAATATCGGCATAAAAAAAAATTCATGAAAAGATGGAAGCGATTCGAGCGCACGTGATATTGATTTTACGTTACTCTCAGCATATTCTTATGGCGGACGGTGGTCTCTTGTTCCTGTGGAAAAATGTCGTAGTGACAAAAGTCCCCGCCGGAAGCGCTTCCGGTCTATTCGCTATTTTGCATATGGCGGATATAAATGGGGCGACGATGGTCTCTCCCGGTCACTGAGCATCTCCAGTTGGTTAGTTGGGCTGGTATCGTTCAATGGGGTCGTTGCACTAGTTGCTTTCTCAATGGGGTCTCCGTTCGGTTTCGATAATCGATAGAAAATTCGTTTATACGTGAAACAACGAGGGCCATAAATGAAACGATAGTGTAATCGAAGCGAATGGTTTAGTCGTGGGCGTTCCAAAGGAGCGAAGAGAAGATACGTATATAGTGGGGCTATGGGGCTATAACCCCATATCTATATCTATGGCGATAACGACACGACAAGCGTGCGAAGAGGAAAAGGGAAAGAGTGGAGAAAAATGTACGTTGTGAAAAGGGTACGAAAAACAAGGAGAGAGAGAGAAAAAACCAATGTGGTTGGTTGAGCATCAGCTATTCACACATCCGTCTACCGGGAAAACGTTTCTCCCCTTCACTAAACTTTATTTTATGCCGGTGTGTGTATATGTGTATCCGGAATTCCTGAACAAATCGACAGGGTTGCGATTTTTTTTTTTTTTTTTTTTCGCAATTTTGTGTCGATATTCACAGTCTATTACAAATTTTGTGGGATTGAAAAAAATTGAGATACGGAGCTAAAGAAATAAATTGGAAATGGTAGGGGCATTTTTTTTTTTTTTTTTTTTTTTCGGAAGAAAAATCTTCAAATATTAAATGTTATGTTTTGGGTGCGCAGGAAAATTTTAATATTAAATATTTTTGTAGTCCGAAATATTTTACTAGTCCAAAATATTTTGTTGGTCGAAAATATTTTACTAGTCCAAAATGAACGCAACGCCGTGACTACTTTAGAAAAAAATTTGCCAGGCCCGGAAAAGCGTTTTCTCAGTGTGCCGTTAACTGTATTTTTCATCTACCTGGATGGCTAATAACTGTACTGTTTATTTGATGAGAATGCTTCTGCTTCTCTCCGCATTCTCATCGCGCACCGTGCATTCGTACACTACTATATATGCACGAACAAGCGATGCACGCACATTCCATACAGTATTACATAATATACATATACATGTGTGATTCTCCCTGCTGCAAACTCATCCAAGCACACACGCTACCAGAATATTTATGTAATCATTGTCGCCACCAGCGCGTACCACCAAGAGGAACCTCACCCTACACCCCACCCACCCACCCACCCTCTTCACTCCCCCTGTGAAAGAAGCTCACGTGAAACAGAAAGCAGCCCTTGTATCATCGCGTGAGTGGCAATTTCCATTGCGCGGGTAAACTCATTGACGTACGTTAATGCAACCTTCTCTCTCTCTCTCTCTCTGTGCAGCATAAATGCAGCGCATTAGCGCGCTGAAATTCACTGCCTCGTTAAGCTGCACTATTTACAAAGAAGAAAATTCTTTGCTCTCTTCAAAAATTTTCTTCCCGACAAAATTGCACCATAATTCTTCGTTCATTCAATTTCCGAAAAATTCTTGGAAATTCTGAGAAAATTGCAAATATACAAACACGTTTTTCAAAAGAACATAGAAAGGTCGTATGCAACTTTTTTTTTTTTTTTTTTTTTTTTCGAATAAAGTATTTTCCAGGGTAATTTTCGGGAAGTATCATTCAGGTGTATTTTCGAAAAATATTTTCAGGAGTATTTTCCAGGGTAATTTTCCGGAAGTATCATTCAGGTGTATTTTCGAGAAATATTTTCAGGAGTATTTTCCAGGGTAATTTTCCGGAAGTATCATTCAGGTGTATTTTCGAGAAATATTTTCAGGAGTATTTTCCAGGGTAATTTTCCGGAAGTATCATTCAGGTGTATGTTCGAGAAATATTTTCAAGAGTATTTTCCAGGGTAATTTTTTCCAGCAATCTAAGCAACACGTCTGGCGCATTTCTTTCTCCGCTCGGCTTCTCGACTTCGCCTCTTGGTACAATCAACATAATTAAAGAAATTGTATTACTCCCGCGTGTTGTTGTTGTTGTTATCGCTCGTCGGGTGCGTCGGAAAAGCGACAGTCCTAACTCACCGGGATATAAGTGCGTCCAGCTATATTTATGCCCCCATTATCAACCTCTCCGTACTAATAACCTTAGTGAGCCTCTGGTACCTCATATATTCCACACAAATATGGGACGAAAACACGGTTAAAGGGCCCGGCTTGGGTAATTAAGCTTTTCATTAAATACACCCTCGCCAAACACTTGGTAATTCTAACCGCATTATTGGCTACCACAACCTCGTACCTGAATGCCTAACAAATTACTTGCTTCCATTTACCGCAACATTTTTCGGCCCTATATTCGACCGAACCCTTCACCTGCATCGTAAATCAAACTTGCCCACTCGGAGAATATTTTTTCTGAATTACCCCAATTCAATGAAAAGTAGTGAGATTTAATTTAAAAAAAAAACATTTTACTTAATCAAGAAAACCATTTTTTTTAATTACATGCTCATTAAGTTAATGTTTCGTGACAGGATTAAATTTTTTTTAATATATTAAAAAATTAAAAAATTATCAATACAAAAAAAAATCGCATTACCGATTTTTTGTCTTTTTTTTTGTGCCTGAATGACAAAATTTCGATGGATGTAGCGATAATTAATGGGAAAATCATGTGGAAAGTTGTACTTTGGGTATTTTTCATTTAACGATACGCTGCATTATCAGTTGGTTCATGTGCCGGTTGAAATACGTGATCGGTATGCCGTAACAAACGCATACGATAGATTTATACGCGATCGGTCGCGTGGACACCCTCGCGAGTACAATTGGCTGGTGGATATCGATATGGAGGATGATATGCGGTAGCTCGGACGCGCCTCAATGCCGCGTGGCTCATATTCGTAAAAGCAAGAGGGACCGAGTGATTGCACTATGAAATGCATTCTCCCTTAGCGTAAATACGGCTGGTTTTCCGGCCCGCTAAGCAGCGGCTTGACCGACTGCAACATTCCGCATTATACTACGCTCGAGAAAATTATTTTCATTTCACGTCTCCACTACTTTGTGGGCTAATGTAATTTTCACGACTCGCTGCTTCGGGCTCATCTTCATTTCCTTTATTTCATGCACCGTCGTTTGTACGGATTTCCGGTGATGTGTATTATTTTCATCGTTATTGAGTCATCCGACGTATTTGATTTGTGAGGTACCATTCACATAAAGGATTAACATTTTTACAAAGTCGTAGCTGAAAATCGTCTTATGGATTTTTTTTAGTCCAGCGAACCGGTTTTTTGACTCAAGAAATTTTTTTCCTGAGTCAAGGAAATTTTTTCTCGACTCAAGGAAATCATTTTGAGTCAAGGAAATTTTTTCTTGACTCGAGGAAATTATTTCTTTGGGCCAAAAAAATGATTTCTCGAGTCAATAAAATCGTTATTTCGAGACAAAAAGAAATATTTCATGAGTCAATATTTTCGAAAAAAAAAATACAAATTAATTTCTCGTGTTTGCCAAGGGAAACTCTAATATTGTTGAACATTTTCATCCGTCGACAATTAAATACACAATTATATTGCCATACTTTTAACTCAAGCATTCAAGCATGTCGTACAGTAACTCTATACATACATATTTATGTACATATGCTGTTGGAGTATTTTCTGGCCGAGCTTTGTGACCTGAGGGCTGGGAAATTTCCATTTGTCGACCTCCTGGATATTTTCCATTTCGATATTGTGAGTGATGCTGGGTATCGATGCCCGTCGATCGTCGTAAAGAGATACCGAGCCTCGATGGCGAATGTATCAAACGCGTGAGCGATAATGATCCGTCTTTTGATCTCCTCGGTGTGTGTAGTTTGGCACAATTAAGGGTGTTGTGGAACTTTGATGGCTGGGCTTTTATATCGCCAATGGGCAACTCCCATTCCAGGGGCTGGAATGGCCGAGTTAGTCAAAGAGAATCAAAGACATTCCCTTGTGTATAATAAATAATGACAGTTTAACGGTGGAATAACGGCGCTACGGAAAATATAATAAGGTTAAAAGGTGCGGAGGGAAAGTCTCGCATGGATATGACAAAGGGAACCTTATTACAGCCTGGAATATTGTCTGGAGACCTCCAAAGCGATGTCCTCGGGCTTCCTCAGACTTATTCTGTTAACTCTATCGAGAGGAGGCTCTATAACGAACCGGAAGTACTTCTGCCGGGATATATCAATGCGCGGAAATAGCGAAGAGACACGACCTTCCAATTATTCCGATTACGCTTTTATAATCTTTCGCCGACGGGGCTAAATTTCATATCGAAACAGTAAGCATCCCATTAGCTCCGATGTCGCGTCATTCAATTATTTATTTATATTTTTTTAACTATCTTATTCAACACATTTTTTGTTAACGTATCGATTGGAAATTAATTTTTTTTTAAATAAAAAAAAAATAAGATACGAAATTATTGAAGAATTATGAAAATTTGACAACAATCATTGCAGACCTGCAATGAGAAATTAAAATAAGTAAATTAAATTAAATAAAAAATAGTGGAGGTTACCAAAGCTGGGATATGCTATATATATATATATATATGCTATATAGTATATAACAGCGGAAATTACCGGGCCCTACGTTTATTAGTTTACCGGGAAAACCATGATTTCCATGAAACCGCAACCAACACCAGTACGGAATTATAGCTATCACAGCGAAAATGCGGTGGAGGCTAAAATCCAATCAAAACGATCAAATCGATAACTTTGATAATAACTTTGGTACGGTCGCGGTGCGCTGCAGACAAAAGCCTGTTGCACAGATTCTCGGAGCATCCCGAGTTAACTCCTGCAATGTCCCCCCACCCCCGTTCGGACCAACCCCCTGTTATGCTTTAATAAATGCAATTACACGAATTGTTAATAGACCGCAAAGTCGATTTTCGGTTCTAGTCCATGGTAAATCAAAAGCTTCGATAATGCGTGCTCAAAGAGTCCATATTTGAGCTGGCTCAAAGAGAAGCATCCATCGAGTTGACCTCGCTTCTTTCCCGACCCCCATTACATCACCGTAATTACGAAAATGCCCAAAGTTGCGAAAATAAATTAAAAAATTCGTCGGATGAAAATTTTTTAAAAAAAGGTAATTAAGAATAATAAATTAGAGGAGATATCTCATTGGCTGTTGATTGGAATTTCAAATCGATTAGAATTTTCTGTGTCTTTATCGGCAGTTATGATTTTTTAATTTTTCGAAATAAAAATAGATGGTCAATAATTTTTTTTTTTTTTCAATAATTATCCTTTATATTAAAGTTTACTTTAAAAAATTGGTATATTAACATTTTATGCTGTTTTATCAAAAGTTATTGATCATCCTAAAGCTGATGATACTTTTCGTCATTTTTTTTTTTTTTCCCAAACTTAATATTCGATAATTGTCCTTCACATCGTGGCTTTGAAAAAAAAAAATAAAAAAATTACATTTTTATGACGTTGACGTACTGATGTCACCCAGACTCGGTATAATTTCACTCCGCGAATTAATCCTATTTTATCGTCACTTTTATCCGCGCTTTGCCAACAAAATACACTTTTATGATTACGCTGACAACTGACATGCGACGTTGCGGTCCCCTACGTCACGTGCTCACGATTTCTTTGTTCCTCGTAACCATTTATCTGCGGTTTTCGTGTTTGACAGAATCAAAATGGAATTTTCGTGACAATAAAATACGAAATTTAATACTCAAATGTACGCACTAGCCGAAAAAAAAAATCCAAAAAAAAATTTCTAATACAAAGTAGAAGCTTGTTGATTATTTTTCAACATTTGCACACATTTTTCTACGAGGAAGAATTTTTCTGCAATTTTTTCTCTCTCTCTCTCACAAAAGAAATTACGTGAATTTAAAAAAATTAATCTACAATGCCTAGAATAAAAAAATAATATAACGCTGATAAAAAGACGTTCGCGAAATTCGACTTTTCAGCCTTGTCTCGAATAACCAGAAAAAAAAAGAAAAAACTGGAGTATAATGAAATTACAGCCGTCAAGAAATAACATCGGACTAAATTCAAATTTCTATATAATTCGATTCGGTATTGAATATCGACATCCTTGTCAATTATTATATCCTTCTATAAAACGCAAACGGAAAAAAAGCTCCCCTGCAATTGAGAGCGAGCGGATTGAAGGTTTCGCGAAATAAATTGAATCTGTGAATTGTGAAGCGTTGGAGAATTTACAAAAAATATTTTTGCAAAATAACAGGGCGCCTAATTCGCTTTTTAAATTCCTACTCTCTCCCACGAATAATTCAATAATGAAAAAACATTTATAACGACCGAAATACCATTGCGATTTATCAGCAAAAATGAAAAATTACATTTTTCGATTATTTAATTGACATTATCCGTGAAATAAAAATTTTTATAAATATTTTATATGACAGTGATTTTGAACAATAATTACAAAAAAAAAGTTAACCCTTTTTCACTTGTGGAAAACGATTAATATTGACCATTTAACATTTTTTCCTTCGAAATACAAGCATGTAAATATTTAATGGCCGCTTCAAAATTTCATAAATATAATAAAAGGTTTAAATAAAATAAAAAAAATCTTTCAATAAAAAAAAAAGAAAAACATTTGTCGCAATGTTGAATGGAATTTTTGGAACAGTGCAGGAAACGTGACCGAAGCTTTAGCCCATTTCTGGCGTGGAATCGTTTAGCCGAAGCGAGATGAATTGACAAAGTTGGCATCATTGCCGTCGGCTCTCTCCCTCGATCCTTTGTATTCGCGTCCATCACTCGTTCCAGCACTCAGCCTCAACCTTTCGATAAATTCGAATTTCACTATTGACTCTCGTTTCTGGGCGACACAAGTGGAGCAGCATCCAACGTGATATTTTAAACTCCTCTGCGGTAACATCGTTTATTTCAACGTCATTCCAATTTTCCCAATTACTCGAATCCGAAGAGTGCAACGGACCGAGAGACCATGTATGCATATTGCACTTTCTCGACAATGCGTCAATCATGATGACGGTGTAATTAGTTAAGTAAGTACGCGCAAAGAGACCGAAATAATATTCCTCCAAGATTTCAATGGAATTGCGTGAGCCAGAGTCTCTCCCGATCGATAATATTCTAATATTTTTAAGCCCTTTGACGCGGCAATGAAAAGGAAAAGAAAAAAAAATGAAAAAACTTGCTCATCAGCGAAACGTTAATCCACTATCCTTCACGTGAAATATTTATTAAGTAAATGTGTATTTTAGCGACGGATATTAATGGAAGCACTCTGTTTTATCCATAATCGACGATACGGTGCATTCACAATCCTCTCTATCGCTCAGCGACGATCTCTTTTTTTTAAATATGCTTCTGCGACGTATAATCATTATATTTGGAGGATATGAGTGTATCATCACCTTGTTCTCACCTTGTACTAACCTTGTTCTCAACTTGCTCTCACCTTTCTCTCACCTTGTTCTCACCTTGTTCCCACCTTGTTCTCACCTTGCTCTCACCTTTCTCACCTTGTTCTCACTTTGTTCTCACCTTGCTCTCACCTTTCTCTCACCTTGTTCTCACCTTGCTCCCACTTTGATCTCACCTTGTTCTCACTTTATTCTCACCTTGCTCTCACCTTGTTCTCAACTTGTTCTCACCTTGTTCTCACCTAGCTCTCACCTTATCCTCAACTTGATAAAGCGGCATCCGACTCACAATTTTCACCCTGTATAACGCGGCGAAAAATGTATTTTAATTATTTTACAAACGAAAGTGAGCCCGATGAATAGCTGAGTACCATCTACACTTGAACAATAACGCTGATTAAAGTTCTCCTCTCTCGTGTTATTCAGACGAAACGAATAATGACGCAATTACAAACCATTAGCGCCGTAACAGGCACAACACTCGTTGTAAAAGCGTGAAGTTTTATGCTCCGTTTCAGAATTCTTTTTGCCGTGGCAATTAGCCCGAGGGTGAGTTAGTTCCAATGGGAAATTTTCTCGTTATTCTCTCGGTTACGTTTTCCTTGAAAATTCCGTTTACTAATTAACTATCCGTCGCTTGACGACCATGGTCAGTGTATCGTCGTAGAATCCACCAGTAGTGGAGGCACATAGGTGATGGTACGTCCCGCATATTATACGATGTACTACCGGACGATCGTAACACGGTCGTTCGACCGACGCGATCGTAAAGCTCGCGTCGAACTACCACGTCGTTAGCATTGTACACCCTGTGCGTTCATGCCTCATATCCTCATCGTTCTTCCTCCAGGTTGTCCGTATGAAACGCTTGTAGGTACCCCGTCCGTCGGACTCGAAAGCATCATGGCTTACTTCGTCATTTCAGCCGGGAAATTAATGCGCGAAATCGGAGAGTAGAGACGGTAGTCCTATACGTATAGAGCCTTATACTCGGGCGCAGTTGTCAGATCGTCATATTAATCACTGTCTATTGTGTATTAAGCATTAGTCTCATATGAGGAGCAATCCATGATGGTGCACGCCGTAAAACGTCCGAATGATCGGGTGATGATTTGTGCTTGTTTCATTACGGATTTCACTTGTCTCGTGACCTTTCATCAGGAGAAACCGGTGACTTTGCCCAATCGGTGACTTTCGTTGATAGGTGACTGCCAAATCGGTGACTTTCGTTGATAGGTGACTGCCAAATCGGTGACTTTCGTTGATAGGTGACTTTGCCCAATCGGTGACTTTCGTTGATAGATGACTTTGGTCGATCGGTGACTTTGGTCGATTGGTGACCCTGGTAGACAGGTGATTTTGGTCACTTGGTGACTTTGGTCGATTGGTGACCCTGGTAGACAGGTGATTTTGGTCACTTGGTGACTTTGGGCGATCGGTGATTTTGGTCACTTGGTGACTTTGGTCGATCGGTGACTTTGGTTGACAGGTGACTTTGGTCGATTCGTGATTTTGGTCGATCGGTGACTTTGGTTGACAGGTGACTTTGGTCACTTGGGGACTTTGGTCGTCAGGTGATCTTGGTCACTTGGTGGCATTTGTCGACGGGTGACTGGCCGATCGGTGACTTTGACCGATTGATGATTTTCGTTAGTCGGTGACTTTCGTCGATCGGTGACATCAGTAATTTATTATTTCTCCAAGCATCAGGTAGAACCCAGATTCCGTTGATCCACATAAAACCTTTTTTTGCCCTATTTCTTGCACACACGCTTCGTGCTTATAATGTATAATGCATATGAATGCATTTTTTTTTAATTGACGTGAGGACGTGACATGACGTAACGTACAACGCCCTCAAAGCGTGAATATTATATACCTTCTGGGATGACGAATAGCAAAAAGTATCTATTATTGAGCGTAAAACTCATTCGTGAAAAAATATGTATACATATATTTTTTTCAACTATCTATTCCGCGGATTGTTGTTTGTTGTTTTGAAATATCTAATGAAAAGGCCATCGGAAAACGATTTGAAAAATACATCCTCACTTATTACATCGCAGCTCGAGGCGTCGATTAACGCTTCGAACGCGTTAACGACATCACATTATTTTATCCGGACGATTTTTAAAGGCACGCACGTAAAATCGTCGCCTACGGTGGTGACTCCCCTTGTAAATACATTCGAGAGCCATTCGACGTCCCTCTACATGATCCACATTACAGACTTTAACGTGTTAACGCCATGAAAATAGGAGCCTCGTTCCCATGGATGACACAAATAGCCGCGGGCATCTTTGCCTCGTATATTGTCATTTTAATTCCGTATTCCCGGTGAACGATGTAAAAGCTCCGCTCAACGTACAACACGAGATGCATTTATATTTGCATGTGCATCATATTCCAGACGCATATCCATGAATATCGTTTTCCAATGAAATTAAAATACAGTCCACTTTTTTTTTTACACTGTGATTTCAGTATCTAAATATCAAATTAAGGGGATAAAAAATCGTGAAAAAAATAAAAATTCTCGGGTGACACGCTGATTTTTTTATTTTTATTTTTTATTCAAACCCCATAAAGTACAAATAAAGTATTATGACTTCGTAACTTTTTACGGATTGTCCAATAAAATGGTTCGAGGTGAAAAGTAACGTTTTTCGGGTTTAGGGGTGGAAATTTTGAAAAGCACGAAATAGAGGTGATTATTCATAGGATTTTTTTGTGATTTTTTTTAGGTGAGAACCCTCGAAAAAAAGGGTTTACATTTTTTATAGGTGCTTAAAATATCGACTATATGTATATATATATATTTTTTTTCGAGCGGTGGAATATTCCGAAAATATTCTTTGAGCTCCGATCACGTTTCTCGATTAAACAGACAAAAAACATTTTTTTTTTCATCAACCTTTCACCATAATTCTCATCGGCGGATTTTAATCGTGGAAGAGGCGCGAATTGAGGCATACCCCGAATATTTTGTATATATATATATATACGCACGGACCTCGCGTCCCTCAAGCCCTCATCTCATTTTATTTATTTTTCGCCTTCACTCTCATCTCATCCCATCAGCATCAACGCCGTTTCCACAGCACTTTCCATCAATCGATCAGCTTCACGATGCTACAATCGTTAGTCAATATACCCGACCCCCTTAAAGCCGTAAAATATATTAATATTCTCAAATGAAAGTGAGATTACATCGGAATTTGAGTACAACATGAATTTTCCTTTAAAAAAAAAATAAAAAGACTACATTTTCTTTAACAAAAATCGAAAATCTAGAAAAAAATGTTCCCTTTCCCTACAAAAATAATTAGTCCTTTAGAAATAATCGATTGATCCTAGAAAAAAAAAATTCTCAAAGTCATCCTTCAAAAATGATATTGCTCCTATTTTCAATGTAGAATTTGAAATTTCCAATGAAATCGAACTCAAAATTACAAATACCATTTATCCTCAAGCCCCTCTTTTTTTTTTTTTCAGAAAAAAAAAATTCCCTCAACAATTTCTCAAACATAACATTATTTGTACTATTCAATTATTATTCTCCATTATTTTCAACCTTTAAAAAAAATCCCACCATAAAATACCAAATTTCCAATGAACCAAAAAAAAAGAAGATCCTAAAAACGAATTTCTTTTTCCTCTCATAAGCAGCCATTAATCCCACAGCGCAGCATCACTTCAGTGCATCTTTTATCGGCGCAATGGACCAACATCTCCACTTAACTCGTGTCCATTTCGCTCAATGAATAACATATATATACGTACATACATATATATCTATAGTACACAAGGTAACAATTCGTTTTTTTTTTTGTTTTTGTTGCAGCGAGCGGAACGAGATTGAGACATTCGAGGCACTTGGACGCGAGATCTCAATTCTTGACCGAGACGGAATTAGTGGTGAGTGGTTTTCGATTCCTTTTATCTCACGGCGGTGCGCGTTGATTCAATTCCCGTCGCGGTGCTTCCTCTTCCGGTCTTCGTTTCTCCGTACGATACGCGAGAAACGTTGTCGTTTGGAGAGTGGATGTACTATATACAAGTAGCTATAGTAGCCGTAGTAGAAGTCAGGGATGCACGAATTCACGTGCACTCGGATTTCCACTTGCACCGCACCTCCCGATGCACCGCGCGCGCCGACCTCCGAGGCTGACACGATGGCTGCGGCTTACGGGTAATGGAATTGTCTGCGATTTCCTCCATTCCCTTAAATATTTATCTAACCCAGGTATAACCAAGCGGGTCGTGGGTGTGGCGACGTTTCAGCCGGAAACGCGACACTGGCTAAAGGGTATAAAGCATTCTCTGCCAATAAAGCCACTTTTTTTTTTTTTCTTTTCTTTCTTCTTTCGTCCATCTCTGATCCGGCTTGTAATTAATTATATTTTTATTTTATTTTATTATTTTACACACTGTCATCATTATAAAATACGCTACTTTTATACACTTTTTTTGTATTATTTTATTTTATTTCCCGGGAAATAAAAATCCTCTCAAAAAATGCGACAATTTTTTTCATATCTTCGATTCAATTAAATATAAATCTAAAAATTTCGGGAAAAAAAGTGAACTTCTTGGCATAGAATGCTCCATAGAACCCCATGAGTTCGTCCTTAAAAATTTTCGACATTGTGGAAATAAAATTTTTCCCTATTTAAAATCCGCTTATTTAGTCTTTTTTTTTTTTTTTGTCGCTTCGATTTTACACGGAATGCCCCGTAGGCGGGGGTGCGGGGGTGTTGCATAGGGTAACGGGTCCAGGTCGAGTGCGGCACTAGGTCGGATTCCCGTCTGCTACCGATGGCGGGATGGTGGGTGAGGCCTTTAAACGTCAATGAATAATTTGGACTGGCCTCAACTCGGCGGGCGCCGAGTCGAGGCGCACTCGACGTGAAAGTGCCCTCGACGCTCCGCCGCGCATATCTCGGGGTTCACCGTTTCGGGACCAATTGTCCCGAGTTATTTTTCGTAAAGCGTCGTGAATTATTTTTCGCGGCACTCAGTCACTCCCGAAGACGTGAGGATTGTTGGGTATCGGCTCGGAATCACTTTGCGCCAATCATTGCGGTCTGCTGGGTGTCCGTTCCAGCGTGTAAGTTGCCCAGAACTCCCATCGGTTTGTCGATTGGACTTGGCCCAACCGATCACTAAAAGCAAACTTGAGCCACGCGCGCACGCGAGTATCGTATTAACAATTCACCGGATACATTACACGAGTTTGTTCGACACTGTTAAAAGTCCTTCCAACCTCAAATGGCCCTCGAACTTTTGGTAAATAACGATATTAAACAAACGATCCTCAAGAATCGATAGCCACGGGGCTACCTGGAAGAACAGGTTTCAAGGATTACGATAGTTTTGATGTAAAAATGGCCTACTTTTTTTGTGAATATTCCGTCAGCGATTTTCTGCAAGGTGAGAAGAAAGTGAGAACAGGGTGAGAAGAAGTTGACAACAAGTTGAGAACAGGGTGAGAACAAGTTGACAACAAGTTGAGAATAGGGTGAGAATAGGGTGAGAATAGGGTGAGAACAGGGTGAGAAAAAGGTGAGAATAGGGTGAGAAAAAGGTGAGAACAAAGTGAGAAGAGGGTGAGAATGGGATGAGAACAGGGTGAAAAAAGAGGACGACTTAGGTTCTTAATTTCCCGGATTAGGCGCCACAATGAATTTACATAGTATCGACAGTCCAAATTGCAATTCCTTAATCACCAATGCTTAACAAGAAAACAAAATAGCGCAAATTTGTCGAACAATTTCGGCAATTTATCGTACATTTTTCTTTCACCCGAAAAACGTGCAAATTATGCGACCATCGAAGTGGTCGTTTTATTCCCGACAATAAGTGACCTAAAAATGACTGAAATTATATTCCCCGAGGTGACACAAGTACTCGTTACGCTATTTTTTTTTTTTTTTTCTTTTTTCGATTTCGTCGTATCGGGCGGCCTTCGTTTGCGGCGGAATTCGAATAGTCGAAGAACGGAGGATTTGTCGAGGCGACCGCGGTAATTAGTCCGAGCTTTCCTCTCGGTGATTATCGCAACGTCGTGAATTAATTTTCCTGATACTAGGTTCATTTTTTTTTTCCACTCGATCCGAAGAACAAATTGTTCTCCAACAATTTATCAAAATTAAATTAAAACAAATAAAAATCAATTTAAAAAAAAAAAACAAGACGCATAACTATACAAAATATTAGTGAAAAATTTTTGAAGCCATAAAAAAGCTCGGGATAATTTTTCATATTTCTCGTACGGCTTCATTAAATTGAAGTTTGAATTAAATAGGTTTATCATTGTGTTGAGTACACGCATATCGGGTCGTTTATCGCCATTGGCCATACGGGACACGGTCAGATGAATATTCGTAGCACGCAACTTTGGCTTCGGGGCTAATAAATAATATTAATGTCCCCCGAGTTAAGGCATTCGTGTGAAACGAAAGCGGTTAAATGCAGAAGCGATATCCCACGGTGGCGTGCATTCGAGCGCATAGGAAAGCTCGAAATAATATAAAATTTCTAATCAATAATCGCTCTCTCTCAAATAAAAATTTTATGGACCGCAGTAAATTTGCAAGTTTTTACAACTGAGAAATAATTTTGCAAGAATTCAATTTCCACTCGGTTTACGTGTAAATTTTTCAAATTAAATAAAAATCTAAGCGACTTTTTTTTATAGGCTTCCGATAATATTCAGGATGTAAAAAAGAAACCCTTATAATTAATGAGATATCAACTAAAATATTAATTGCGGTACTTTTTTTCTAATTTTTTAATTAAAATAATCAAGATAACATAAACGGAAAATTTATGCTTATTAAAAATGATAATGCACGTGTAGAGCAATTATTAGACTATTAGGTTGAAATTTGCACGAGATTGCGTGTTTACATCGTTTTTGTTGTTAAAAAAAATCCTGTAATACGAATTTCCGATCGAATTTTATTAACCCAATTATTATAATTTTTTCAGGCCCAACATGACGATAATCACAATCACAAACCGGTATTTTCCAACTGTTCGTATTACGCACCGGATGTTAATGAAGAGGAACCCGCTGGAACGGAAGTCATCCAAGTTCGAGCGGAAGATCGAGACTTGCCCGCGGAAGGCGGTAAGCAAAATTGATTTTTAAAATCTTTACGCTATTGAGATCACATTGAATTATTTATTTTATTTTTTCTATAAACACAAGAATTTTTTTTTTTTTTTTCACTATTTTACAATGAAAATAGTGAAAAAAAAAATTTACAAACAAATAATTTTTGCACTTTGACTTTGAATTGCCGAAAAATTAGCCATTGAATATGACGACTTATCCATGAATTTTGGTTTTCAATGGAAAATTTATGTACTTAAAGTAAAGTAACGAGGAATAAAAACGACGTGACAGAATCGTGAAAACTTCAAGATTCCGTTGGTACCATAAAAAAAAAAATGTTACCGGGCCTTCTAATGAATGACTGCAACTTAAATCAAGGGAAGTTATGCGCGCTATATCTTTTATCGTCCGGTCCGATCAACGCACGCGAAAATAAAAGTCAAATGAGCGTGCATATCGAAACGGTGTTTACTAACGAGTTGATTTAGTAACACTGAACATCTGCATAAAAAGGGAAAAATTATTTTAACTGCGAATATAATTTCGTTAGAAAGCCAATAAATTTTTATCAGTTTACGGCTTGTATTTTGCCTCCGTAATTACCAAACGCACGTGTCCCTTATCATTTCAATCAGTTTTCATCAATAAAACATTATTATTATCATATTTTTCAATAAATTTCTCAATATATAAATTACAAATATTTTTGTTTGTGTTCAATTTTATTTTTTACAATTATTTTGGATTTTTTTAGAATCAGAGAAAAGCTCAATATTGTTGATATTAACATTATCAATTTTAATTGGATATCAAAAATTATTTTGTTTTGTTGAGCTTATGATTTTTTTGAATTTTTTTCAGGTACGATAACCTACAGTTTTGTCACTGCCCCGGGAGAAAAGCTCAAATTTGAGATCGATAACAAAACGGGGCTGATAACAACGACCCAGGTCCTGGACAGAGATGAGCCGGCTCGGGAAAAAGAAGCTTATTTGACGGTTTTGGCGACCGACAATGGTAGACCGCAGCTCGACGATGTCTGTACCTTCAAAGTTACCATCAAAGACGTCAACGACAATGCTCCGGTCTTTGACAAAGTGGTGAGCACCTCTGACGCGATATTTTTAAAATCGATATTTATCCTTTGAAGGCTTTGCGACCATTTCAATTGTTAATTCCATTGAAGCTCCCAATAATAATGCCCCAAGGGACAATTTCATTTCCCTTTCAAATTTCATCACAGATATTCATCAATTTTCGCGCCAAAAAAAAAAAACAAATTCTAAAAATTAACATATTAACAATACGTAGGCAAAAATATTTTCAAATCTCTAAATTAATTACATTTTTTTCTTCTACATTCAATTCACATTAATCATCATTTTTAATAACTTTTCTTCAAAAAATTGTAATAAACATCTTTTTTTTTTACATTTTGCTGTCCAATTGTAAAATCCAACAATTTTATTGCACATAAATTTAAGTGCCTACAAAATAAAAAAAATAAAAACAAAAATTTGTCCTATCTCACAACAAAATTTATATTGATTTTTCAAATGTACAGAAATTATTTTTCATAGGCTCACATTTGTCTCAATTTTCTCATTCATTGAAAACGACGATAAGAATTATTTTTTTTTATTGAAAAAATAAAATGTCAAACGCATCCTGCGACTAACACTATACTATGCTTCGATTTTTCTTTTTTCTCCTGAAATTAGGTCTATCATGGACACGCGTGGAAGGTTGGTTTCGAATTATCGAGTGTGAAAGATTTTGACGTTTTTATGTCGATGTTTGACTGTTCTTCACGCGAAGAAGAAGAAAAAGAAAAATTCATAGACACGTTGCCGGAACATTTATCGGGCTTTTTCACTGCGATTACTCATGGTCATGTTTCGTTGCTAAAACGCTGCAATAGTGTGAGGCCGCTCTTTCGAAATCCACTGAAATCTTGACGAATGAATGGCCAATTCGTACGAGTGTTCGAAGTTCAGTAATCCGAGTGTCGGCTGATAGAATCTGATCGCTATTGTCAAAGCACTCGACGCAGCCGATTTTGCGCACTATTCTGCCTCCGAGTCAGCACAATTTATTCTCAATCCTCGCACTTTTTCTCGAGTCGCTTCGAGTAATAGAATATTTTCAATAATTACGAATATGTAAGGAATACATGAACGTATTCGATAGAAAAATCGAAATCTGAGAGGAGATATCATATTTCCCGCATACTTTAACTATTTTTTAAATCACTTCCGGTTTTGTAATTAGAAGAAAAAAAATGTTAAACGTTGTGGAGTGAATTCTGGATTCAAAGAAAAAATTATGTTACAATTAAAGTTTTTTGTTTGTTTTTTTATTAAATGATATCTCAATAATTATCGAAATATCATATTGACGTTTGTCTAAATAATGATACAAATTTTTTAAAAATTCGGTACAATAAATTGCTTAATCCTACAAATTTCACTGCTCGGAATATAGCACAATAAAAATAATTTTCCTGTTTCATTCGGCACATTGAATTTTTTTCAATTGCACTGTCATTGGTTTTCGGTGTGTTTTGTCGTTTCTCTTCGCCTAGAAAAAAAAAAAAAAAAAAGGAGGTGAAAAAAGAGTGAAGCACGTCCTCAATGGGAAATTAGCACCCAAGAGAAAGAGAGAGAGAGAGCTTAGAGAATCTCATTCGAGGTCACAACATCGAGATTATGATTAATCGTCAGTTCGCATGTGTTGTCTTACAGGAATGATGCACTTGGCGCACGATTGTACCACCGAACATGCTGCATGCTACTGTGAAACTAGAAATATCCGTTTCTCGCACGATCTCCTTGCATTTTATTCGATTTTTTGTTCATAGGCGTACACGGAATCGGTGCCCCAAGATTTACCACCGACCCGCGAAGTCATGAGGGTTTCGGCCACGGACATTGACGACGGTAACAATTCCGTCGTAATTTACAGTCTGTTTCCGAAGAGGGTCGACGACGGGGCGTATTTTCGTATCGATAACAGCACAGGTGTTATTTTCCTGAAGAAACCAATAGACGTAAGTCATTTATCACTAAATACATCATTTTTTCTGCCTAGAAAGTAATTAATCGGATTTTTTTATTCACCCCAGGGATCATTTTTTTTAAATATTAAACGAAATTTTTCAGTATGACGTCTAATAGCTGCAGTTTTCGCAAGCAAAATCTATTATTCATATATGCAACCGAAAGACAGAGAATTGTTGGTTGTTTATTAGAAAAGCAATAAATGATTGGTCGTCATTATATTTCGATCATTAAATTCAACGACCGAGTTTACATAACGGATACACTTGACGGAGCGTGTTCTGTGATGCGTTTAATTGTTTATTTTCTTCGTTTTGTGTAATTACTCTGGGTTCTGTATTATTTTTAGTCCAGACGGTATTAATTATTCGCTTCATTAGTTTGTTCGTGTTATTGACAGTATACAAAATATGTGATTAATACGGTGCACCGCTGTTTATAGTACCACTGTTAACCAGTGTAATAAAAATAAAGTAGATATCAAAATGAGAGAAATACATGAAATGGTAACTTGCAAATTTAACCATCGAAAATTTATTCCCAATTAATGGTAACACAGTAATACCAATAATCACCGTTACTTCGTTTATCATTTCCAAAAATCATTCCAGGCATTGCGAATTATTATGAATCTCAGTCTCGGAGTTGAAACCACAATTTTTGTTTCTCTTTTTTCAGCGAAATCCCGATTACAAATTCAGCATGACAGCGAAAGCTCAGGATCTAGGGGACGATCCAAAATCAAGCTCGATCGATTTGGACATTCGCGTCGTCGAGTCCCATAAAAAAGCGCCGTCCTTTTTGCCGAGGCCCGAGGAGCCCATAATGCTCCAGGAAAACTTCACCGACTTCGACGCGAGCATCGTGAGGCTCGAGGCGGTATCGAACGTCGACGACAATCAAGGTTTGATATTCGAACTTGTGCCTGGCCGAACGGAACAGACCAACAAAGGGAATACTTTCAGGTAACGACGCCGTAACGCATAACCCATCGTCGTATCGCGTCCAATATTCCCGCGAGCCGAGCGATTCCCTCACACGCTCCTGTCACTTGTATTTTCCAGATTGGAATCTAATAAAAATGTCGCCGACATCAAGATAGCCAAGCATCTCGATTACGAGAGCAACACCGAGTACACGCTCATCGTTCGTGTCCAAAACAAATATCTACTCGCCGCCGAAACTGTTATTAACATTAAAGTCCTCGACGTGAATGACAATATTCCGGTTTTTCGAGAAATGGAAAAGGGCAGCGTCCTGGAAAACGAAGCTGCCGGGGTCCCCGTTATGCAAGTCCGAGCCATTGACGCCGACGGAACTTCCGCTCACAATCAAGTACGTCAATCCATTTTTTTAAAGTCATGGAAAGAAAGTATTTTTCAAAACGGTGTGAAAAAAAAAAATCATTTTTTAATGGAAAAATGCAGTATTATCGATATTATTCCTACTTTCGTACGCTTTCGTTATTTAATTAATTACACGAATGATATTACTCGCAATAATATCACAGGATTTCGATCTTACATTTACCAGAAGGCGAAAAACGATTTTTTCTCCCTCTTATTACCGTAAAATTCGTTAAAAATTAGAAAAATAAAAATAAAAAACTTGTTTTTTAAAGGTGACCTACGAGTTGGACAACTTCAAGAACCTCTTCACGATAGACAAGAACACGGGAAACATAACAACCCTGACGACGTTCGACCGCGAGTCCGAGGACACGTACAACATTAAAGTCATAGCGGTGGACAATTCCCCGAGCGCGTTATTCAAAACGGGCGAGCACAACAAGGGTCAGCAGGTATTTCGTATCGAGATAGCGGACAAGAACGACAACGCTCCGCACTTTACCCAGGCGGTTTACACGGCGAATTCGATACTGGAGAACGCGAACATAAACGCCCCGGTGACGGAGGTGAAAGCGGTGGACGCGGACACGGCGAGTCCCGTGACTTACAGCATCGTCGCCGGCAACACCGACGACAGTTTTTACATCGAAGGAACGACCGGTAAAATTCGCGTTAAAAACGATCTCGATTACGAGAGAATAACCGAGTACAATTTGACGGTAAAGGCGTTCGACGGTTTGTTCAACGACACAGCGCAGGTTAAAATATTCATCGAAAACGTAAACGACAATCCACCGGTTTTCCTCGATTTCGAGAGAAATCCAACGATCGACGAGGAAACGTTGGTCGTCGGTTGTATAACGACCGTTTCCGCTTACGATCCGGACATTAAAGATCGAAATGCCGATCAGCACATCGCTTACTTCATTGTCAAAGAGGATCAGCAGCCGCTGATAGAAATCAACAAAACCGGTTGCATGACGTTGAGAAAAGCTCTGGACCGCGATCCCCCGAACGGTTATCCAATGTGGACGATAATCGTGATGGCCCGGGACGAGGACGGTTCACCGACGGCTCTTCGGGAGCTCGTGATGGTGAACATAACGTTGAACGACATAAACGACAACGCGCCTTTCCTGGACATGCAGCAACCGGTTGTTTGGGACGAGAACAAGCCCGCGGGTAACGTGACGCGTCTGAAAGCCCGCGATTACGATTCCGAGAAAAACGGGCCGCCTTTTGTATTCCGAATCGACGAAACCGCCGACAACGAGATCAAGGAAAAATTCAACATCCACAACGAGGATCTTTATTCGCGCGTCGAGTTCGATCGCGAGGAACGCAAGATTTACGCGATACCGATCGCGATCGCGGACAGCGGCGAGCCGCCGATGACCGGCACCTCGACATTGACCGTTATCATCGGCGACGAGAACGACAATCCCATGGAGGAAGGATCCAGCTCGATTTTCGTTTACAATTATCGGGGCGAAGCTCCGGACACGGAAATCGGCAGGGTTTACGTGAAAGATCCCGACGATTGGGATTTACCGGATAAACATTTCGGGTGGGCCTCGACTCACGAGGGTTTCGACCTCAATCCCACCAACGGAATGATTACTTTGCTCTCCGGCACGTCGAACGACACGTTTCTGCTCAAATTCATCGTCACCGAGGAAAGTCCCATTGTTATGCGTCACACGGTGAACGCTTACGTGAATGTCACGGTCAAAGAGATACCCGAAGAGGCGGTCGTTAAATCGGGATCGATTCGCTTCCACGGTATAAATGCCGAAGAATTTGTCGCTCCTGATTACGCGGGTGTCAGTAAAAAGGAAATATTGCAGGAGCGACTGGCGACGATGCTCAACACGTCGGTGGAGAACGTGGACGTTTTCACGGTTCTCCACTCGCCTCATCACAATAATTTCACGCTTCTTGACGTGAGATTTTCCGCTCACGGAAGTCCTTACTACGCGCCCGAAAAATTGAACACCATTGCCGCGCAGAATTCCAAGGAAATCGAGGAGGAAATGGGCGCCGATATTCTACTGATCAATATCGACGAGTGCCTGTTTGAAAAAGTTCACTGCAATAATTCGTGCAGAAGCGTCCTGAACGCCAGCAACGTTCCGTACTCGGTTTACACCAACACGAGCTCATTCGTCGGGGTTCGCGCGGTCGTCGATCCACAGTGCACTTGCCACGTTCACGAACCCATCGTTTGCCTCAACGGAGGCACTCCCATCGGCGAACGATGCGAATGCAGACCCGGACTCGAAGGCCCGAGGTGCGAACTACTCGCGATCGGATTCCGCGGCGACGGGTGGGCCGTCATGCCGCCACCTGGACAGGCTTGCGACGACTCACATTTGGGTAAGATTCGTGCTTTAATGAGCATTTTTTTCCGAAGCTTTTTAATTCGTTGGGTTTCAATTTTTTTTTTTTTTTTTTTTTTGGATTTCCCAAAGATCTTTCGGCATTTGAGTCTGTACGCGTAGTCGTTAGAAAGTTATGTGGGATTTTTTTGTTAAGAATTTGCGGTTTTGCGGAATATTTTTGGAGACAGTTTGATAGTTTTCTGAACATGTTGAACCACAACGTTTTTTAATTTCGTTAAAAAAATATATGTATTTCAGGACTCGAATTAACTCCGCACACCGACAGCGGCCTCGTCTTCTACTTCGGGCCCATGAGTTACAGCCCTAAGCTCGGAATTCAGGACTTTATGTCTCTGGAAATTCAGCAGGGATATCCGGTGTTGTACGTTGATTACGGGACGGGAACTGTGCGATTGAATCACAAGCAAATAAAATTGACCGATGGGAAGAGTCACAGGATAGACGTTTATTGGACCAAAACCGTGAGTACCGAATTATCACAATTTTTTCTTCTACTTTTACAGTGTTTTTTTTTTTTCAAAATTATGATTACCACTGTTACTTTCTTTGCTTCAGGCCATCGAAATGAAAGTCGATAATTGTGGAATATCGGCCTGTATGAGCTTAACGGCTCCTCAAGGAAACAACGAATTTTTGAACGTCAATAGCCCCTTCCAAATTGGAGGCGCTCTGACCAATCTTGCCGATCTCTCGTCCAAATTAGGATGGGATCATGTACCGACGGACAAAGGATTTGTCGGATGCATCCGCAACATGACAATCAATGGAAATGTATGTTACATTTTTTTTTAATTGTCAAAATGTCGAGTCAAAACGGTACTTTTCAGCCGGGCGTCGAGAAAAGTGCACTTTAAAATCGTATTGCAACGAAATCGTACTGAATTTATTTATTTTTTGCTGAAATAACAGCCAGAATAATTCAAAAAAATTAACTACAATAAATTACAAAGTGAATTCGATTTTTTGCTCCGATAGACGTACAATTTGGGAATGCCGGCGCTTTCGAGAAACGCCGATCCCGGTTGCGATCACGGAATGGCCAAGGCCGTTTCCTTCGGAATCGACACGAACTTCCTGGTCGCTATTCTCGTTTGTATCGCTATTCTCCTGATACTTCTGCTCGCCGTTGTCGTCCAGCGAAGAAAACGCGACGATCTCTACAAGGACATGGATGACATCAGAGAAAACATAATCAATTACGAGGACGAAGGTGGCGGCGAGGTCGACACCGGATACGACCTCAACGTTTTGAGAAGAATATACGACGCTCCGCCTCTCGATACCAAAGTCGCGCCCGTCGGTCTTCAAACCAGAGGTCAGTATTTTACTTCGTTTCCCTAAATTCTGGACTCAATAAAAAAACAAAATGTCCTATTTTTATCGCCCAAAACATTTTTGTAGTCTCCTGTGCTTAATTATTATTACTATGGTTATTATTATTATTATAATATCGCCCACACAAATAGCCTTTTCAGCATAGTAAAAAAATAAAACGAAAAAAGCGAATTTTCTCTATTAATCCTTGAAAAAATATATACATTTTTTAGCGCCGGACGAAGTGCCCGACATCTGCGGTTTCCTCGACAGCAAGAAAGAAACTTGCGACAAGGATCCGGACACGAATCCGTTCGACGACGTTCGACATTACGCGTACGAGGGAGAGGGAAATTCGGACGGTTCCCTGTCGTCCTTAGCCTCCTGTGAGTACACATTATCCGTCTAGGAGGAAATAAAGTCGCTCGCTTCGTCTAGAAATTCGGTTTAACACGTGCGGGGACGACGCGCGCGTTTATGTTTCAGGCACGGACGACGGTGATCTGAAATTCAATTACCTATCGAACTTCGGGCCGAGGTTCAGAAAGTTAGCGGACATGTACGGGGAAGAGCCGAGCGACGAGGAGAGCGACGGGGTCGGCGAGCGCGAGAGCGAAAGTTGGTGTTGAGCGGCGATAACTGCGAAAATTTTTAACAATTATTTTCCATTTAGCCCCCTCGTTACTCCTTAGACACGTTTATCACGAAAATGCGAGGAAAAAAAGGAATCGAAAACGAGTTATTCCCATTTTTCTTGCATAAACAAACAAAAGTACTTAAAAAAAACAAAGAAACGCGTGTTCTCGGCTAGAGAATTGTCGACTAAACTGCGAAGCATCTTCTCCGAGTAACTGGACACCAAAGAGCCAAAATTGCGCACTTGGTGAGACGATTTTTTGGTTTCGCTATGAATAATCGAAGATAAACGACGAATCGAACGGCGAATTAAAAAAAAAAAAGGGCAATATCGGCTACGGACCACACGGCTCAAAAAAGGAGTGCGTACAAACATGTTTTATTTGTTTATCGTAATGACAAGTGAAATGTAAACCGAGACGAGGAACGTAACGCAAAACAAAAGCTATTATCTATTTTGTTAATATTTTTTAACATTGCGTAATAGCGTCGAAATGCTATCTGACTGACTTTAGAACTCGCCAGCTGAAGGAACTCGTGTAACTTCGTTCAAAAGTCGCTACCGTTTTTTTTTTTTTTGGATTTTTTTTTTTGTTTCGTCTCGCAATAGGAATGATATTTTTCACGATATTTCATCGACGTTTTTTTTTTTTTACGTTAATCTCGTTTATCTGTGACTCGGTTATTCATTTACTTCACATATCAATTTAATTTTATTGTTTAAAACGCCGATTCCGAATTACGCGACGATTGAAAACTTCGACGAAAGTCTTTTCGACTCTGATTTATAAAAATCTCGTCACTTTGAAAATTACTCTTTGCTAATTCAACAAATTTCCGTAAAATCTTTTTGTTCTTTCAGTAAAAAATGTACACATTTTTTTCTCCTAATAGCAAATAATAGATATCCAAAAATGTATAGGATAAATAAAGGAATTAAGTGAATTTCGAAGTGATAAATCATCCGAACTACGATTCGATCGTCGAAAAAGTTGATATTTTCTTTCGATCGCGAAAAAAACTCGATTTACTGGCGTTAGGTAGGCAATCTGGCAATTTTCCGAGTTACACGGTTCCCGAGCTATTTTTTATACATAAATATATTTAAAAATCATAAATATATATGAGGAAAAAGGAAGAAAATCGCGGATTCAACAGCGGCAGCGAAAAACACACACACACACACACGTATATATATAAATATTATAACAGAATCATTGTGCGAAGTGTGTGAGAACGTGAAACTAAATAGTATAACTGTCTATTCGGTGAATAAATAAAATCCACAAGTTTATTTATATCGTATTTCAATAAACTAAGTGTGCGAAAGTGATTTGCGAGTGAGAAAAAGCGAATGGGAGAGAGAAAGTTAAATAGAGAAATTAATACGAAGAGCGAGAGGGTCAAAAAACCGATGTAAAAGCGGAGTCCGCGTTTAAGGAGACATCGAGGGTAAAAATCAGGTCAATTACGCGCCAGGATTGAGAAAAATCATTTTTACATATTTTCAAAGGAAAATGAGTATAATCGAGAATTAATTCAAATAAAAAATTTCCTATTTAATAAAAATAAACATTAATATCGATAAATCAAATTTTTTCAAACAAGCGCCATTTGTTTATAAAGGAAAAACGAATTAGCTAATTGAGGAGTAAAATTAATTTCCCGTCATTAATTGCTCTACGTTTTTTTTTTCTCTATTTTCCTTTGGAAAGTGTGTAAAAACTATTTATTAAATCTTGGGATTCGATTGATCTGGCGATGCCTTCTTTACAACGTTTAATAATAATAAATAATAATAGTAAAAAAAAAAACCAAGTTCTCTAGCAAGAGCGACATAATAATTGTAATATTAATGTAAATTATAATCACAAGTGTATGTCGCGTTTGGACTTGGACGACTGCTTTTTATTTTCTTATTTTCCTTTTTCGTCGTTTGTTATTCAATTTATCATTTCAACATCGAGGCCAATCGTCTTTGCTACACATTTCGATTTTACACCTCATTTTGACGCAACACAATTTTTTTTACAATAATTTTCGTATCTATTAACAACAAATTTTCTTCGTGCTTATCAAAGTATTAAAGTAATTTGTCATAATTTCACAATTGTGAGCTCGAATTTTTCGCAAAAATCGTCACGAAAAAAAACGATGGGCACTCGCGATTGCTTAAAAGTTGGGTGAAAATTGTAAATGTGTAGGAAATTCGACTCGCCAGTATTACGTAGAATATCGGGAGGTGTTTGCGGTGATAAGTGTCTTCTCGATATTGCGACACAAGTATTCAAATGGAATTTCGTGAAATAAAACCAGCTAATACCGATATAAGTGAAGAAATAAATATATATATAAATAAATAAATAAAAGTAAGTGGGGGAGGAGAGTCCGAGTGCCATATAGCACACTTCCAAGTGGATATCCTCGGTCTACAATATTAAAGTTTAATAGTATAATGCAGAATCAGCAATCCTCGAACTCCGCTCGGTTGCTAACTATTTTCAAGAGTAAACGCAAGAAATCGACGCTACAATTACGTTGGAATAACGATGCGCGAGCCAATATTCCCCGCGAACCCTCCAACTTTCTTCTACTCTTCGAGATACAAATTGCAAAAGCAACTGAGCCGAGTTTGATAAACAAACAGCCTGTGATTGCGCAGCACATTTCACACAAACGATGGCAAATTATCATCCAAGTTTACCATTCTAACCGAACGCCAATGATTTTTCCAAAACCGTTGTAACAATTTACACCATCAATAACAAAAATAAGATAATTATTTATTTCATTGATCCATTATCGATTTATCATAAAACTAAAGAAAAACTTTTAAAAATCTGATGATTTGTGAATTAATTCATCAATGATTCCTTCATTTTTTAACACAATTCACGACATTTTTTGGTCATTAAAATGTTTATTGTTTTTGGAAAAATGATTGAGGATTATTTCGTTGGAGTGGAAATTTGTGGGGGTGAAAATCTTTGAAGATTAGATTATTTTTATTCATCCGTCATTAAAATTCGTCATTTTTTTGTGTGAATGGTGGACCCATTCGTTCTTCGTTCATTTTTTTTTTTAATACGATCCCACGAACACATGCAGATTCTTGTTGTCATTATTTTTACAGTTTTTTTTGTAGCTTCTTCATCATCGTTTCATTTGATTCTTAAGGATCCTTAAGTAGTTTGATAGACAATATATATATATATATAAATATATATATATATGTACCCGTAAACTCTTTAGTTTGTAAGCTTTTTGTACAATGAGGCAGTGACGTTATCTGTAAATATGTATTGCCTGTGAGTGGCTTAGTTGAAATGAATTCGACGCTTTTTCTCTTCGCGAATGAGAAGAAATTTTTTTTTCGGCGGTGAACGCTTCGCTGCGTGAAAATGCACCAGCGAAATTTTCACTCGCCTCTCGGACGCATTTCAACTACGCGCAAAGTTGATACATGATAAGCGATATATGGGCCATTCTCCGCCAACTCGAGCACGTTTTTTTCTCTCGAATCTCTCGGATCTCTTTCATAATTGGCCACGAATTAATGCTACTCAAAAAAACCCTCTATGAATTCATTTAGACTTTTTAATCAACAAATCTGAGAGATTCGAAAAAATAAAATGTGGCCGAGTTTGTGAAGAATGCCTCAAATATGAATATACATAAATATATTATTATTATTATTATTATTACTAGGCATAATAATATTGGATGAACGAATGTGATCTCAAAATTCAATACGCGGATCGATTGCGAAATATTGAGAGCGAGAGAGAGAGAGATAATGTGTATGCAAATCGGAGCGAGCAATATAATCGCTTGCCATTAAACAACGATGATTATTTTGTTGCGTTATTCACAATTTAGGCGAAAAAATGCATGTAGAACTGCGTTAGGGTGACAATATTACCACCTGTATTTTTTGTATTGTTTGTCACAAAATTCAATTTTTTTTTGCCATGGAATCGACAAAATTATTTCATTTTTGCCTTAAATTTTGGTAAAAAAAAATATTTCGAAGGGGTTTAAAATTTTTTAAATCGATTTTCTCAAATGTTATCAAAATTCAGGGAAACTTATTTATTTTGTGGTCACTCGGTCATTTTTCGTTATTTTTAGATGAGCGAATCTTCGAATTTTCAAGCTTTTCTTTTTGTGAAAAAGTTTATTTTGCCTCTGAGAAAAATCAAATGCCAGGCAACAGGAAAATTGGGCTTAACATTATTTTTCGAAATGATTTTTTCGTAATTGCTCGAATTATTATTCTTCCGGAAAGTCAATTCCATGAAAAAAGAAAATTGAATTTTGGAGTAAGAATAAGAATGAAAATATATATATGTCAAAATATGGTAACTCTACCTGCGTATTTGATAAAAACAATACGGTTCTGTCAAAATGAATGTATCAGGGGATGAATTTCAGAGTTGGGCTCGAAAATTAAATGTTCCTGGAAATTCGTATTAATCGTCAATAAAACGTTTTCGATAAAATACCTTGTAGAATTAATTTATTAAATTCTAGTAATAATAATTGCATCACAAGAGTCATTAACTCCTTCATTTCAGACTAACTGAAAAACGATTATTGCGAATTTCGATAAACTCCAATGAATTTTACTGTTTTTTAACCCGTTTATTTGTATAATCTGTTGTTAAAAATTAAAATAATTGCCCAACTCTGTTGTACGATATATTTTCAAGTTACCCCGAGAGTATTTCGCGTGTTTTTACGCGAATGTACATTTAAAGTGGTTAACAAAATGAAAAAATGCTTCATTTTTTGCTCAATCGCTCGTCGAAAATTTTTATGGCCACAAAAAAGCAGATTTCCAAAAAAAAAGCCACTTACAAAAAAACTTCAATTTTTCTCCCGTGAAAATAGATGTAAATTTTTTGATTAAAACTGAATTTTAATGAATATTTACACGCATTTTTTAAATTAAAAAAAATGCACATTTCAAATAGTAAATCAAGGCAGAAAAAAATCAATTATAGATTAAAAATAAATTATTTACATCCTTTAAATGAAGCGACAATTAAATTTTTCAAATTCGCACAGAAATAGTAAAATTGTTTTAAATTCTCTTTTTTATAAATTAATTTTCTTCGAATGCCCGAAGAAAAATTTCAATAAGCGATTAACCGAAAAATCACAGTATTTCATTTTGTCAATCACTCTAATGTACAATCTATGTCGTTAACGCGACAGATTATAGTTGAGATACCGTTTAACGCGATTGTCACGATCCGAGGGAAGAACATTCCAACGAAGCGAGTCTTTTTATATTGCGTATCACTAAGTTAGACGAAAGCCAATGACTAATTAGTTTAATTGGTTTGTCACTGAGGCGTTTTAATCCCGTCCTTAGGATAAAACTATGAACCCCCCGATGAACTTTATTCGGAAGCTTTTTCGAGGCTGCGAAAGAAGCTCCCATTTCCGCAGAGAAATTTTTCCATGGATTTTCCAGTTGAACGAAGAAAAAAAAAGATTAACAAACTCCACAAGATACTCGATTTATATTATAAATTATTTAATCATTCGCTCATCTGAAAATCGGTATTAAATTTTGTGATCAAATTCCCAAAAAAAAAATTCCCATAATTAAAAAATGATGGGAAATTCTCTTCAGGTTCCACTCTGTGCTAATGGAAGATTTTTTGGAGCACCTTGCGAAAATAAAAAGCCACTAAATCTGTTGAGAGATTGAAATTTAATCTCGGGGCGATCGAAGAGCAATCGAACGCGGACTCAAATTATAAACTGTTCACGAAGGAAGGACATATCTTCATTCCGTCTATAAGGTTCACAGGACACTGCCCTATACAGGTTTAATAATAAACGTGCGATTAAGCGAGAAAAAATAAATTAAAAGAAAAAGTCGCGCAGTGAATCATTGTATTTGTACGCCCAAAATAGTCGCTGATCTCGTTTTTTCATTTTTTATTTTTATTTTTTTAAATTTTCATTTCATTTTTTTTTTTAATTACGAGAATTCCTGAGCTCGACCTCGATCGCTAATTAACAAGAGGCAGGCGAGACTTTGCGGCTAAAAACCTTGCATTTGTATTTATGTATGAAGAAGAAGAAGAAAAAAAAAAGCATACGCATAGACGGCATGTGTAGTAATGTATGAATGCGATGCAAAACATCGAACATGTGATAATCGATGACATTGCTCGAGCGCACCTTATCATTTAATCCCTATTAATCACCTGACCTAAAATATATGTAACGATACAACTTTTTTTTAGTAATAAAAAAATAAAAAATTCAAACACGTACATCGTGGTTCTATTTTCTTTCATCGATTGTTAAATGGAAATCAATTAGGAATTATATATATATATATTTTTTTTTTTATTTGGAAGGGAAAAAAGTAACTTAGCCCAGCGAAATTTGGGGTATTTCTTATCATTTATCATTTGATATTGTATAAATTGTGAACAATTATACAATTGTAAGGCCTAATAATTGGAAAATTGTGTTTTCACTCCTAATCGATTCCCTATAAAAATTTTAATCACGTCTTATCAGAGTTCATTCTTATTTTTTTTAAGACTTTGCAACAAAGCAGCGAAATTTCGCAATCTTGATAAAGCTAGACATAAACTAGCCAGCGTAGGTGTTGTCAGACATAAAGGGCTTCTTCCTAATTTGTAGGTTTTGCTTCCACAGCAGGGCACGAAGCCTAATAATACTGTCTCTAATGAGAAATCAGTATATCAATAATACACGTATAGATTGATCATTCTTACACCGTCGAAAAAATTACAAACTATGACAAACTGTGTAAAATATATATTTTTTTAATCGAAAAAAATAGACTTTAAATTAAAGTTTATTTTAAAAATTTGGTTTATTTGGGGTCAGTTCGGTTTTTTTTTTTCAGGGGAAAAAATTATATGCATCAAATGAATTCATAGAGAATGCAAAAAAAATCCCTAATAAATTCATTTAATCAAAATAAATATTTGTTTTCAAGCACGTGAGTATTTCTCAATATACTTAAAAAAATAACTTCAAGTACACGTACTCCAAAAAAGTTCTCCGAGTACGTGAAGTACTTTTCGCAAGCTTGTACTTGAAGTGCTCGGTACTTCAGCTCTGATTTATACGGGGCAATCCACTCCAAATTTTTATTTCCATTTTTCAATCTGAATTTCGAAAAATCGTTGCGAAAAAAATCTAAAAAAATTCTCCAAAGTCCCTGACATCCATAGAAACATTCGTGCGAGGTTTTTTCAATTTTACTTTTAATAATAAATTCGTGAAAAAATAAAATACGAAATTTTCCGAATTACGTTACATCTTATAATCGCGGTATAAATAATCATAAGTACGTAAATTGGTTTCTAAAAAATCTAATAAAAATTGGAGCTGCTTATTAAAGGTGGAAAAATAATATAAAAAATTGGGGATGAAATTGGGAAGTCGAAGGTCAGACCCCCATCGAATTCCTATGAAATTCTACTCATTTTTTACTTTGTGTCAATAAATTCTCAATAAATAATTTGGAACGATGGAAAAAAATGTCTCAGGAGCAGAGAAGCCTTGTACAAACGATTTGCGTACTTGTTCGCAGGATCTATATAGCGATGACGGTACAAAAAAAAAAAGATACATAGGCACGACCGTCACAGCATCTATGATGTCTCTTCGGGGTCGAGTGTGTACCAACTGATAAGGAGGAGGGATGAAGATCGACAGTATAAAGCACTGTCGATCAGTGAGCTTTTCTTAAACGCAAGCTTCCTTCCGTTCCCAATAAGACGAATCTTCTCTATTCGTTTTTTACAATTTCTCTCAATACAATAGCCAAGAATTTCGACATGTGAGTGCCTCGCAAAGTTTTTTACCCAAAGCTATAAAAACTTAAATTAATTGCCTAAAGTTGTGTAATATTTTTGAAAAATTATAAGTATCTACTGTGAGTGAAATTAGTGACGTTGATCAAGAAATTTGTCTTGAATTTTTCGCCTACTTCTTTTTTTCTAATTTCCTTAATTCAGTTAACATTTATTTTTAATTACTTAAGTGAATTATTATACTTTGAGCTTTGAAGATTCACTTCATTCCTGATAAGGAATGAATTTCTTTATTTTTTAGCCCCAAAGATAATTTTTTATTATTTTTTTTATTGAACGGCTGGAGGTATTAAATAATAATTTGTACTTTTTCGGTTGTAGGTATCTTAAGCATTCATCAATCTACGGTGCTGTGGTTGTTTTCATGTGCTTTTTATTGATCCTCTCAACTGAGGCTCAATTGAACTTTTCGACTGGCTGGGGCAAGAGGAGCAAGAATTTACAATCGATTAGTGGCGATAGGTCGTGTGGTCAAGGGCCAAATCTGGAACGTCTTCTCAATCTGTACAATTTTATACAGGTAATTTTGGCTTTAATTTTTTTTTCATTTTATAGGATTGAGGAATAATATACAACTAATTTTTTACACTAAATTTCTGGACAAACATACAAAAAAAAATTAGATACAAATTGACCACGAATCGCTCGAGCCGTTTTAATTTTAAGGCACTTTGAATTTCGAGGATAAAAATTTTTCAAACGAAAACAAATCAGCAAAGTAGAAACTTGCAAATTGCTTCCTGAATATTTTTTAATACTGTACAACAAATAAATAAAGCCAAATGATGTGTTGTACTTGTGAAATGAATCAAAATGACTCGAAATTAAAAATAAATGGATATTCGTGCGTTGCAGATCGAGGCGCAATGGATTCTGGATTGTCGAAAATCATCGCAATGATCGATTAAAAAAATACTACGCCCGCTCGTACGTCCGATTGATTTGTTCGCCATGGCAGTCTCCGATCACGTTTCCCACGTTAATACTAAAAACAAAATGGTTTGCCCCCGAAACAATTCTATGTAGATATTTCTAGGTCCTTGCTAATTAATTTTCTTGTAAAGATCAAATAAATAAAATTTTATTCTTTACCCAAGAACAACCTTTTTCGCTCCCTTCGAATTGAAGAAACGATCAAGCGACAACTTCAGTTCAACAATAAAAGAGCCGTTTTTTATCAGCATCGGTTTATAAAAAATCACTATCATTTATTACGTCGAAAAATAACAAGATTACAGAATAACTTAGTTGAATCACATATATACAATTAGGTTTGTTATTCGAAACCTCGGAAGAAAATATCTTCCATTTTTTCAGTACAAAATCGACACTTATGTGATAAAGTCGTAGGAAAAGAGAGAATAAATGATAAGCAATTGAAGGGGAAACGCGCACTAAATACTCTCTTATCACTGACCATATGAGCATCGTCCTTTTTATGGTCTTTCTGTGATTAATCTCACGAGCAATATACTCAAGTCTTTTTCAACATATTCGGCAGTCAAACTCTTTGTCGCGTTACTGATAAACGCGACATTATTATAAAGCGTGTGTTAGATTCATAAATAAAGGGCTAACGACTTCATAATTTTTCGCCACTCAGACTGAGAACGTTGTAGTAAGAGTGGTCGGGGAACCTGTCCAATTCGATGTAGTCCGTTTCGTCGAGAAGCAGGCCCTCCGCTAAGTTAACGAGCTCCCCGAACGACGGCCTGCACGCTGCGTCCTTGTCCCAGCAGTAATACATTATGTTGTAAAGCTCTCTTTTGCAGTGCTCCGGACGATCGAGTCGATAGCCTTCTTTGATCCTTCGCATTACCTGAATACGATGCACGAAAGTATCAACATCAAATTGTGGATTTTATGCGATTATACGGTTCAATTTGAAGAGTCGAAAAAGTTGAAAAGTTGAGAAAGTTGGGAAAAGGTTGAAAAAGTTGTAAAAGTCCAAAAATGTTGAGAAAATTGAAAAAGTTGAAGTTGAAAAGTTGAAAAAGCTGAAAAAGTTTAAAAACTTGAAAAACTTGAAAGAGTTGAAAGAGTTGAAAAAGTCGAGTAATTTGTAAATGTTGAAAAAATTGAAATAATTGAATAAGTTTGTAAAAATTGAGAAGAACTTAAGAAGTTTAAAAAATGGTACGTTTCTAAAGCTGAAGAAGTATAAGAAGTTTGGCCCTTCAACTTGAGCAGTTGATAATTTCAACGTAAGAAGATAAATTACCTCGGCCGCTGCTAAACCGGGATACGGAGTGGAGCCCAGGGTAACGATTTCCCAAATGAGAACGCCAAAGCTCCAGATATCCGATTTAACCGAAAATATATTGTCGTAAAGACTCTCCGGTGCCATCCAACGAATTGGGAGACGACCCTCCGATTTACGTTCGTAAATTTGGTTGGCCGCAACGTCGCGAGCGAATCCAAAGTCGGCAACTTTGCAAGCTCGGTTCTCGTCAATTAAGATATTTCGCGCTGCTAAATCCCTGTGAATTATACCTCTCGAGGCGAGGTACTCCATTCCTTTGGCAACCTTATTTACCAAACAAAAATATTTGTTCATAAATTTTAGTTAATTAAAGAAAAAAAAACCGAATCGAACCACTTTCAATTTTATCGTCGGTATCAAATAAATTATTACGATTCTGATAATTTAATTTATTCAACGGATAATTAAATTCTGATAAAAAGACAATTTTTCTTGATCTTGTAAACCATTCTTAAGGTCCCAATATAAAAAGCTCGACCAAAAACAATACGAAATAGTCATAATTTTATTTTTTAACTTATAGAAAAATAATTTTCAAAAATTTGATTTTGTAAAGTCCGATAAAATATCGCGTGATGATCGATTATTGGCTAAATTGGAATGTGAAATTGGCATACCTGATATACGAAGCTCGTGAGATCTCGGGAGGTCAAACCAGGACCTCCGTGATTTCTCTCCTCCCGGGAGGCCCTGAGAAAGCTCTGAAGCTTACCGCCGCTCACGTACTCAAGAATAACGAACATGGGCTCCCGTTCGGTGCAACAGCCCAGTAATCTCACGACGTTCGGATGTGGCTCGAGACTCTTCATAACTTTGAGCTCCTGAGCGAGATCCAGTCGCTCCCGTTCTGTCGCGTTCTCCTTCAGAGTTTTTACCGCGACGATTGTCGGACCCGTAATACCGTCGATGTCGAGTGCCTCGCTCCTCCAAACTTGACCGAAGCAGCCCTCGCCGAGGATGCTGAAGACCTGCGTCGAAAATAATCGTCTTACCGTTGGCGCTCAGATAATTTTTGGAACTCTTCATACAGAACGACAATGATAACTCCACCACATTTTTTACATGTTTTTGTGGCTTCCGGCCGAAATTTACACCAATTTTAAGCGCGCTTCCTGCATAATAAGCGCAACGTAAGAACAAGTTAAGAAAAGGGTGAGGCTAAGGTGAAAAAAGGATGAGAAGTTCTTCATCGTCTCTATGGTTCAATAATTAACAAGATTTTTCAAAAAATCCAATCAATAAATTTCAACTCAATTTCTTTCTTTGCCTTATTGAAGAGAGCTCACAATAATTGTCCTCCTCTATGTCCCTCGTGAATCCAACAATACGAACCTTTAATCTGTGTCGTGGAAACTCCCACTTGTCCGACTGAACCTTCGTCTGTACGCCATTCTGATTTTCCTTTTCCCAAGATTCGTATCGATTGCTCTGAGCTTTTTGGCCTCGCCATCTCTTCAACACCAGAGATGGATCGTCCGAAATGTTCGACACGCTCACCGAAGCTTGTTCCTTCTGTAAAAACGTAACGTATCTTTAGGCTGCTGCAAACTTTTTCATTCTGTCACTATGATTTTAACGATGACCAAATGATGAATGAAATTTTAATAAAATCCTAATCGTTCCGATCCTACGCATATTTCGACTTGATTTTACTTTTTTGCTATTTACCGTGTCCTCCTTGGACTTTCGACTGGAGCAGAGCTTGTTTCTGATGGACCAGACGCCCAAACCCACGCCCAGCAGGAGCGCGCAGACTGCGGCGACGGGCACCAAGGTCATGGCCATATCTTGACTCGGTGGAGCCTCGCTCGGCGATATCTTCGAGGTAAGGGCCGTGCCCTCCACCTCGTTCGTTTCCGGTGCTTCCTCCGGTATCCTTCCGGTGGTCGTGATCGTTCGACTGGTCGTTTCGCTCTTCGATTGCGATGTTTCGGGCTGAAGCTTCGTGGTCCTTTGGCCGTTGGCCAATGGAGACGAGGACAGAGGCGGCAAATCCTGAGGAGCCATAACTGGTCTCGGGTAAGTTGGCAAATTCGGGAAGCGGATAACCGGAGGACGAATTCGTCCACCGGAACCGTGTTGATTCGGGAACGGTGACCTGAGAATAAAAAAAAAAAAAAAACAATTATTACGTGGGGAAAAGTGGTACTTTTCGTCACTAGGGAGAAAACCGAGTTTTTCAGTGAATGTGAATTTGCAGTACGAAGAGAAATTCTACCTTTGCTGGAGTTTAAACAACATTTTTGTCTCGACTTGACGTAAACAACACTTTTCAGTACCCCCTCCGAAAAGTGCACTTTTCGGAAGCTTTACGATAAATGCACTTTTCGCAACGGTGTATATGAATGTTAAAAAAGGAGCGTGTCCCCGCGTTACGGGTCCAAAATACCGATTTTTTTTCAGGGAGGTCGGAAAAGTAGTACTTTTCTCCCCGAGGAAGAAAAATTACTTTTCGATGAATTTTTTCAGCGGAAAAAATGTTTTTCTCGAGTGACCGAAGGATTTCTGGACAGAGGGCGGAAAAACATTGTTTTCGTTCGCCGGAGTGAGAAAATGTTTGTAAATTTGGCCAAGGATTTCAGCAACGGTGGCCGGACAGTTCGGTTTTTTTTTTTTTTTACCTGGTGTGTCCTCCATTGGGTGCCGATGAATTCTTTATGTTGACGTAGACCTCGGTCTTCGCAGTGAGCTGACCGTCGGAGACGGTCACGTATAGAAACAGGTTCTGGCCTCCCTGGAACCAAGAGACAAGAAGATTGCAGTTTACAGTAGCTGAAGCTGCGCGCATTGATTTCCCATGTCGTGTAGCTCGCTACAACTCCGCAATTTCACAGTCGCCACGTTCAGGCCAACGAATTGTCATTTGCCTGTGTTTCGCATGTGAAATAAAAGTCTCGAGTACGAACCACGAGCGAAAGAAAATCCGCAAGCCGCGATAAGTGCTCTCGTGTCACGCATTGTTACGGTACATTCATGAACGCCGATTGAATCGTTACGCACATTATTATCAAGTCCGAAAACACTAACTTTACACCTACACAGAAATGAGCTCGTAACCCATTAAGCTAATTATTATTGGACATAATGAAATTTGAAAAATCAAAAAAAGTGGAGCTTTAAACGTAAGTTTCACGTGTGAGATAAAATATGCGACCTTGAAAAAAATTACTATTTATTTTCGTGGACGATGAAAGATAATTATGAATTTTTTTTTTTTCAGCAATTTGCAGAATTGATCGCTGAATATCGAATTATGTGAAAAACGTGATGCTATTGAATAATTGCACACGGGAGGAAGTAATTTTTTTTATTAGAATTTTTTAAATAATTTCTTCTTTTCAGGATGAACCAGAAAAAATGTTTTCTCAATGAACAGACTAAAATAGTTTTAGCTACTAATTAATTGGCAGTAATGGAGAAGAATAAAAAAAGGTAGAACTGACCTTTCCCTTGAGAGTTTCATTGAGAAAGACTGTGCCAGTGCTGTTGTCAATGTAAAATGGCAAGGGTGGCTGAGGGCTGTCATCTCCATTGTAACTGTGTCCCAGAGGTTCAAGGCCATACGTGAGATCGTCCTGTTCGTTATCCTCGGCTCTTACCCTCGTCACGATGCTTCCCACTGGCTCGTTATCCGGAAGAATCCAATTTCTATCCAACCACATTACCGGCGGTGTATTATCGCTGTATTGGCATTCTGCAAACAAATTTTCGCGTCACAGTTAACTCGCTTGTATTTAACAATAAAAAACTGTATTACAAAAATAATGTACAATTGATTGTTCATTTCACTCAAATTTTAATACCTCGATTCTTTCGAATGCATTACGTCAAATTATAGAATTCGATTCCTCGACTCTACATCATTACCTCTACATAATTGACTCTACACCATTGACTCTACACCATTGACTCTACACCATTGACTCTACACCATTGACTCTACACCATTGACTCTACACCATTGACTCTACACTATTGACTCTACATCATTGACTCTACATTATTGACTCTACACAACTGACTCTACACCATTGACTCTACACCATTGACTCTACATCATTAACTCTACACCATTAACTCTACACCATTGACTCTACACAATTGACTCTACACCATTGACTCTACACCATCGACTCTACATCATTGACTCTACATCATTGACTCTATACCATTGACTCTACATCATTTACTCTACATCATTAACTCTATACCATTGACTCTATACCATTGACTCTACATCATTTACTCTACATCATTAACTCTATACCATTGACTCTACACCACCGAAAATTCTACATACCTCGAATTAATACCTTCAACCTATCGCAACAGTTTTCGATAAATGCAAAAACCGAGGTTTTCTGAATTTTTTCCCTCAGAACTAATGTCCTATCGCGCGGTAACGTTAATGCAAGGCTACGGGTTTTTGTTTCACATCGATTCCACGTGCATTCTACCGTAAATATGTAAGATGTATTTTTTATGGTCTGTTTCATGGTTTGCGATTCCGCTCGTTTCTATCGTCTTCTAATTGGCCGGCGAGTTTACGGTACGATAATGAAAGAGACAGAAGAATCAGCAAAGCTTCATTTCTGCGCTATCTCGTATATGGGGAATTCCATGCGAAATCAGCGAAATTTTTTTTTATCGCCACTCGATATTGACATTAAAATTTTTTTTTTTTTTTCGTGTCTTAATTAAAATAATGATTTTTTTTCGCCCATAAATATCTTAAATATCTACTGTACATTTTTCGGAAATTCATTGAAATTCTGAATCTAAGTACAGTTGAAATTTGAGAATTATTATCGACAGAAAAGAATTGTAATAATTAAAAAAATAATAATTAAAATCGAAGGGGTGGACATGCGCCGCTGGTTTGACGTGGAACGTCCCGTAGGTAAACAAAATACGCGGAGACGTGTAGAATAAGAAGGCGTGCCAACGACGCGAGAGATCGGCCTTGATATGCATCTTCCTCGCATTTCGAGTTCATATCGTCAAGTAGAGTGTGACCCTGGTTTCGTGTCTGACCTTCGCTTCGCTGACCGATCGTAATGAACCGTTGTTCTCTACTATTCCGTAATGCTCCGTAGATCACCTAAATTAATTGATTCATCCGACTGTACGCTTGACGCGACATCGAATGCTCCTCAAGTCGGAAAACTCCATTTTTCAATTCAGTTATTCCCATCATCTTCATCTTCATTAAAATCATAATTATTCATGAAAAAATTATTGTGGAATTGGAAAAACGTATTAATTACGCGAATTATCATTTCCATAAAATTAAAAAAAATACCTTGTCGGATTTTTAAATAAAATTCGTAAATTTGTTAATAACATTTTGCAATTATTATTTTGCAAAATCATTCTCTTCAGCATCCCGAATATGCTTGATTTTTTTTTTTCAGATTTTTATTCCATCGAGAATTGTTAATAAACGTTCATTTGACGGGACCAGCTTAAAGACTGTAATAGAAAGGCTTTCTCCCATATTCCGTGTTGTGGTCATATGTCTTATCGGTCAAGATCCACCGAGCCGCGACGATAAAGCTCAAACTTTTTTTTTTTTAAGTCGCGATGTACCGGAAATACCTTCATAACTACATATATGTATGTAGTTATGTGTATATATATATATATATACTATCGTACGCATATAAGCAAAGAGTGCACGACTCGCGCGGGACAAGGAGAAAGTGGGACAATGAAAGTGCGACCACACGGGCAGAGCGCCCGGTACTGATAGTTTTACCGGTACCACTTGAGTTTACAGCTCAACACCGTCATTTACGCTCAACACTGATGATCGACGCTAATTCCTGTTTTCTTCGCTCCCTTCAAATCCGCGGCAACACGGACGCTACGGAAAGTTAGATATTCAGCCAACTTCCGGTGCATCACCAAGAACTTAACCTTCTTTTGAAAAACAATTGCCTAATCAATGACATTTGGAAGTAATTACCAATTATTACTTATCAGTATAAATTAGAAAATTTTCAAACAAATAGAAAAAAAAAAAAAGGTTCATTAATTCCTTGTGTATCGTTTTTTAAAGAGATTTGGCACATCGAAACTCGAAATATCGAATGCCGAAAGATCCAAGCGCTCTGATTGGTCGCCACAGTTTTGACGTAAAGCCAACTTCAGATCATCGTAATCGGCGCGGACTTTGAATGTCTGTATTTTTCGCATGTGTGGAATAAAATCCACTTTTCTTTGCACAAGAAAAAAAGAACATTGCGCATGGGAAGCCGAGAATGGCCTTGAACAATAAGCCATGCAACAGCAGTAAAATAAATAAGCGCTTGGGATAAATTTAGAAACACTTTCGAAAATCTTGCGCACGCACTTGTTGCACAAGGAAGAAAGTCCTTGGCGGTATGAATTACCGGGAAGAAGCGGGTTCGTTGAACCGGAACGACCGAATATGTATTCGGAAATTCCCAACGCAATGCTCGAAAGGAAAAGTATGTCAATTGCAATAGCAGCGCTCATAAGTCCCGAGACATTATGATCATTATGGAGCGTTTTGTTTCTTCAACTTATTATACATACAATGAGAATATCTAAAATTTATACAAAAATAAATTAACCGTATATAAATGCGTGATAAAAATACAGTTTTTTTTTTAAATTAAAAAATGAATATCGTTATGATAAAAATATTGTTATCTATTATTAATAATAACATATCTGAAAATGATTAAAATTTTATTTTTTATTTCAGTTGAATGGTTACCTTTTCCGGAACTAAACCGAATTAGGTCACTCAGAAAAGTTAAGGCCACGTTTTACTTGCGTGGGCGACGTCCGGTCACCCCAGAGAAATTTCCCTTTCCTCAGCGCGTCGCACGTCAAAAATAAATGTACGTCGCCGGTAAAAATGACAGTAACTTCACTCGCCGTAATTTATTACCTACGCTTATCTCTCGTATCTTCAGCCATATTTTCCGAGCTCTACTGTTTATTTGCAATAATTTAACTTTGTTGCATATAAATGTACATATTCCACGTGGAAATGCATTGTTATGAGTACCACAATTGATATTCACCGTTTTTTTAACAAAAATTTAAGACTACGATTCTTGTCATGGGCAAAAAAATAATAATTTTTTACTTGCCGATAAAAAAATGTTTTTTTTTTTCGTAGTAATTGATAAATTTCGGAAGTTTTTATGCGTAAATGGTAAATTAAATGTAATGTATCATGTAATATTGAATTAATATGCTTTTGTATCTAATTTTGGGTTTTAATTGAAATTTTGGTGAATTATCAATACATTTTTTATCGAGGGAAGGCAAACAACAGGATCTGAAAGTGAACCGATTTATTACCGATCGTCGCCGAGATATTTTTTGTGCGGACTGTACATTACGTTACGCTGGTACGGAAAGCCCCGCTTGTCGACTATACATATTTTCGCCCTCTCTCTTTTGCCTTTCTCGACGTCTTTTTTACCTCTCCTCTCTCCCTTTTGTCGTCTCCCTTCTCCTGCGCGATTCACGAAGCGTGACTCCGCGATTCGTTGCCTTGAAGAGTCAGCATCACTAGCTTCGCATCTCTATCCAATTTTTAAACTCAATTCCCGAATTGCGTTAATGAACATCGACGAGAAAAAAATCTTGACGTCATCGACAAAGTTTCAAGAAATCCACAAATAAATGTGACGTAATTACATAATAGAAATGATCAGCTGTGAACAAATTAGTATTTAACAAATTTATATTTACATATTTTTGTGTGTGTATTTTTTTATTTCAAGTTCTGTATAAAATATTTTAAAAATTAGAAATTGCTAAAAATTTGTCTTTTTTAATTGAAGTCCCAGGAATTAAAAATTTGAGTATTCATCGGAATTATTACAAAAAAAAATTAAATTCACGCCCTAAATTAATAAGCTTTACGCGAGATTATTTAATTTAATTTTATCACCACATAAAAATGTTATGGGGCAAAGTTAGGAGATGAAGTTATTCATGAAGACGTTGATTATTTCGCATTGAAAAAAAACAAATGCCTCGTTGACGTTATCTCGAAAGAATCATCACAAGTCCGCAGGAGATTCTAAATGCTCTTCAAGGTCGGGAGAGCACAGGGATTTCCGGGATTGACACGTGTGTCCGTCGAGCGCGTCGAAAATTAACCAACGTGTGTACACGCACATCGATACACGAGCTGGAGAACATTTTTCGATCTCTTCTCGAGCCGCGGCGAACGAAGGCCGAAGCCAGCCAAACTCGAAGAGAACTTTCACTTCGTTGAAGAGCCGGCTGTCGGCGCCTCGGCTGTGCCGCTGCTTTGCAACTTTCTTAAACATAACCACCGCGCTGTTTGTGTCCGAAATCACGACTGTGAAAGGTCCAACAGGCTTTTCCATTTCTCCGTACGGATAAGTGCACTTTTCGTACGCTTTCGCTTTCGAAAAACATCCGATTTCGAAGGTCATTCTGAAAAGTGTACTTTTCCGTGTCGGGAGAAAAAATTTTGTACTCGGTTATACCTTTTCACTTGACTTGCATGATTTTTTTTCAATGTTGAAGAGCGCAATATCAAGTAGAGGTAATTTCGATTATTTTGCATCGCTTTCGATTTAGTTTAGCTGAATTTTCTTCAGGGTTTCATGTCCAGGTAAGCCTGGGTACTTTGTGTGGCAAATTCGATGCTCTTCAGGTACTGAAATCTTATTTCCCGTCGCGATCTCCTTCCTTAAGTTCACCAACCTCGCGAGGATTGGAACGAGCAGGTGTCTGATAACTATAGTGGTGCTCTTCAAGTTTAGTAAGGCCTTTGACACGGTCTGTCATTGCACGATAATGCACAAGTTTGCTGCTCTGAGGTGGGGACAACATGTTCCCGCGATACGGTGATAGGTCTGCGACTGCCTCTCGCAGTTATGTCGGACGTCACAACTATGTGTGACGTAGGAATGTGGAAATGACTGGTGAAGACCTTGGTCGTGGCTCACCTCGAAACCGTAAAGAACTCACTGATAACCCTAGTGTCATTGGTACCAAGCTGAACAAGCGGAAGGCAATGAGCTTTTTTATGGGATGGTACCAACGGAAGTACCATCTTACCCTGTTTGTTGGGTCATTGGTCCCTTGTGGCAAGGTGGTTTCATCCAATTTGTAAGGTCAAACGGACCTAATTACGGGGTTTAAGTACCAGAAGTCACTGCTGGGTCATTCTTGGGTCATTCTTGCGTGTCTGTTTCATCGTAATCACCAGACTCGTTAAAGTGGCGTCTGTTCCCATATTACCTGGTTCTCCAGCGTGCGAAAGTAGGCGGTACAAACCCACTTTACTTGTCTACCATTGTTCTCCATCTAATTCAAGTTAACTTCAACAAATACGGTTGAAATTAACGGTTTAAGTTGATTGACTCAACATTGACAGTATGTGAAACTTATTAGCATATCAACTTGTCAATTTTTTTTTGTGCTGTGCATTTCATTTATCCATTGCCCAGTTTTATGGTTTTAAAGTATGGCTTTAGCTTTGAAAAAAAAGGATTTGCACGTCATTAAGTCAACATCCTTGCCACCGTTAATCAAGCTATCATCGCCAAAGTCCACAAGTGCTTTTCAGCACGCATATGGTGTGTTACATTTTTCGCGGAAGCCCACCTCGCGAGCCGTGGAACCGGTAAAGATTTATGTTGTTTCTTGCGCGGTGTCTGGTGACCCGATTATAACACCACCATGAATCCACGTATAGAGATTGCACTCGCAGGAAAAGCTAGTGGCAACTTGACTTCGTCAAGCGAAGTGTATTCGCATACGGAATCGCTCATCGGTCGTGTCACATTCTGCTTTCATGACTTCATTGGTTTCACATTTGTCTTTGATTTTCCTATAACAAAAGCTGCGTTATAATGTTTTTTAAACCGACAATGTTACTCGAAGTGTGAGATGTCAAGGTCCAAATGTTCTGTTGACCTTATTTTTGACCTCGATCAACTGATGAATTTCAATTGACATTTTTCAAACAAGTTCAACAGATGAGTTATTTTCTGTTGGCCTTATTTTTTAACTCGATCAACTGATAAACAGTCGACCGTCGTACTTTCCGAGATTTCAAAGTACAGAACATTTATATTACATCAGCCCATAAACTCGCCGAGTACAAAGTTCTCATATTTTCGTCATAATTATTTCTTTTTTCGCCTGCAAAGACAATTAAATAAAAAATTGTTTATCATTTATTAAAAGGGTTGTTAAAAAAAGAAGAAAAAGGACCGTGACAAAACATACCAACGACAATGAGCAGGCACGTCGCCGCTGCCAAAACGCTCCGCCTAAAAACCATTGCGCTACATCGGCCAAACTTTTTTCCGATAGTCGTGAATCGGCCCGTTCGCCACTGGCCTCGGCGACACACTTCGCGGCTACGTCACCTACTCGCAATTTTCTCGGTTCACTCGATACACCGGCAGCTAAAAGAGCTACCACAAAGAAGAAAAAAACGTTCTTCAAAATAAGATTCGAATATCGGTCCACTTCGGCCCAACCCAAACCCACTATTTTCGAAAGTTCACCCAAATTTTTCGTCGACTCACTCCGCCGAGAGAAGTTCTCCACTATAATTGGCGAACGTTGCTTTCACGTATCCATTTGCACTCTTTTTCATAAAATCTACTCGCCATTTACAAATCCCCATAAAAATTCCTGACCCCATAAAAACGAAAATCCATGGCGAAGGAAAATTTTGTTGCCACTGTTTAAAGAATTCTCAAATCTCTTCAGGGTCGAAAAAAAAAAAAAGGATCCCATTATCGCCCATTGGTCGTGACCCCGAAATCGTGCATATTGTGCACGTGCTGTAACCCTCCCCCCTCCCGCCCCTCGACGAATTTCCACTATGAGTCGAAATTGAAGTATGCCACAGTTTAATCGTCCTCAGGTGAATTGTTGTAATTCACCGATGTTTTTTTGCTCATTGTTGTCCGTTCGATGAGTAAGGTTATTCGCAAATAATAACAATAACAACCACTTGACCCATCGACCTCAAACCGGCGATCGTAGGATTTATTCTTCCTGAAGAACAAACGTAGGTCACCGTTTTTCACTCGATGCGTTACAACGTCGCCGTTCGCGCGTTCGAATCTCCGGGAGATATTATTTTTCCAGTCCACTGCAACATTTGGATTCGTTGTTTTGTTGGTTATCGGTTGATAATCGAATTATGGGCTATAGGGCGAAAATAAAAGGGTTAATTGATCTTGAATCGATACCGCGCCCAATGCTCACTGATGGACGACCGACGAACCGGCTGAAGAGCAGCAACAACGGCTCGTGAACGACTGGCTTACTCGCCATTGCAGACCTATGGCCGTCGAGTCGCCAGACGATACGAAGAACCTTCACTTTCCGCTCGTTCCCCGTTCTTCCGGCAAACCGTGACTCGCCATTGGCTGTTTCCCGCTCGCCACTACGTCATGGTGCTAAAATCACAGTTTTCCGATGTATTGTTAATCCGCACGAGCTAAATTATGTTTTGCCCACTTTTTACCCCGGCGGTCCGCCATTTTGTTCACGCACCGGCGGCCATCGTGTGCATCGATTTGCACGTTATCGGGAATAGATAAGGAAATTGCTAGCGCTTTGCGTTCCTCGGCATGAGCGAGTTTGCGATAATGTCAGTGATAACGCGGGCTATTTGGGAGGCTAATTTTTCGACGGCATTTGTTTAGGGCCTCGTGGGGGGGGGGGGGAAGAATTGTTGCGCTCGGTTACATGATTTCGCGACGACCAACCCGCAACTTGTTACGCAACTCACATTTGAAATGCCAACCGGATCTGCGATCTTAGGAATCTCCGTTATCTGACTGTTGTAATATTGATAGTGATTGTTGTTATTAATTTTTTTTTTCACTTAAAGTGTCAACTTTGTATGGGGCGTTTTATGTCAAAGGTATAAGTTTTTCTCGAAGAATTTGAAAAATACAGAAAATTAAAAGTAGAATAATAAATAAATGAGATGTGAATTATTTAAAATATTGAGAAGTCAAGACAATACTCAGTGTAAATGTTGTTAAAAAATTATTTTTATCGGCTTTTTGCAATAAAATTTTATGTCGAATCAACGATATGGAAATGACTGAATTTTATAAACCATGAAAAATCACATCATTCTCATAATACAATTTTTTATTCATTCAACAATAAAATTTAAAAAAAAAACGGAATTATGAAATTAATAAAAATATCGGATTTCAACATCATCAAAAAAGAAGCCTATCAAATGATATGCAAAGAATTTACCTATACGGAATCTACTATCTTTTCGGTTGGTAAGAAACATCTCTCAGACAGAAATTAATTTTACCAGCAGTCCTCTCAAAAATTCCCCTATTTATCATCATCGCCCCGCAACAATGCAGATGGCGTACCAATCCCACAGAAAAAAAAAAACAAGCCCATCTGTTGCACTTGCTCCCAAGCTCATAACCTCCAACAAAACCCAAGCAAACCCAAGCAACAAACCGTGCATCTCGAATCGCCGAAAAAGCCTGAAACCCGAAAAACCACCGGAAGTATGTCGCCGGTAGTGCCAGTGGCTAAAAGTTGGAAGGAGCACAACCGTCTGCACAAGGAGAAACGTAAGAAGTGGCGAGAGGAGAGGTTAGTGAAGAAAGTGAAGAAAGAGGAGACGGAAAAAAGTGCGGAAGCTGAGGAGAGAGCGGAAGAGAAGCGAAGCGCGGAAAAGGTGCCGATTTCGACCGTGAGTATCGCGGTCCCGGGATCGATACTCGACAACGCGCAGTCACCGGAACTGCGAACATATTTGGCGGGACAAATAGCACGTGCGGCATGTATATATCAGATAGACGAAGTTATAGTATTCGACGATAGGGGCGAAGTGACGGAGGGTGAAAAGAAGAAATTACGAAGAGACGAGGAATTGGGTGAGGGTCGCGTGGCTTGCCTGCAATTGGCCAGAATTTTGCAGTACCTCGAGTGCCCCCAGTACCTCAGAAAGTACTTTTTTCCGTTGCACAAGGATCTGCAATACGCGGGAATTTTGAATCCACTGGACGCGCCTCATCATCTTCGTCAGCAAGATGATTCGCTGTTTCGCGAGGGCGTGGTCACGAACAAGCCAATCAGAGCGGGCAAGGGCTCGCAGATAAACGTTGGGCTTTTGAACGACGTTCACGTGGACAAAGTGCTCACTTCCGGTCTTCGGGTGACCGTTAGAATCCCGTTGGGACAGGAAAACACGAGGAAGCTAAAGGGCCAAGTGGTTTCGCCCTTAACCCCGAGATTGGAAAGTGGCGTCTATTGGGGATACAACGTGAGATTGGCCGCCAATCTCACGGAGATTTTCACCAAATCGCCGTACCCGGAAGGATACGATTTGACCATCGGCACCTCGGACAAAGGAACGCCCGTCGATGACGTCGAGGCCGGCAGTTTAAAATTCAAACGCGCTCTCATTGTTTTTGGGGGATTGGCCGGACTGGAGGCTGCGCTGGACCACGATCCCCATCTCAATGTCGATGATCCCTCCCTCCTTTTTCACAAGTATCTCAACACGTGTCCTGGACAAGGATCCAGGACCATAAGGACCGAGGAAGCTGTACTCGTGAGCCTCTCGGAGCTGAGGAAGAAAATGGCCGCCCTTCAACCGCCATTGGCCAATCCGCAATTTAATCACGCGAATACAGCCAATCATTCGCAGGAGAATCAAGATCCAAGTAACGCGAAGAAAATGGAGGCGAATCACTGTAATTCGGATTCTAGTTCGAACGAAGAGACTTAAGGGCGTTTTATGCTTAAGAATTTTTTTAAAATTGTATCGCAACTTCCGGAAATATATGATTCCATTATTGAAGCAGATCTTGTATTTTCTAATCATTTTAAAAAAGCGTATCACTCCTAATGTATATCAAAGTCGCGTATTTTAGTGATACGTTTCTTGAAATACGATAAGTTATTTCCCGAATATCCTGATTTTAATGTGAGATTTTATTTTGTACAAAAATAATGCACCCCTTCAAAATTGTATGGAAAAATGTACAAAAAGAGAACCTTGCGGAAATTGGGCGTCAGTGTTTCATCGAAATGCAACTGTTCACTGTGTCCCTTAAACTCGTGATCACTTTAGCCGGTTCGTCGGAGCCTGTTACTGCAGTTCCAGACACTATCATATTCGCTCCAGCCTGTAATCAATTGTTGAGACATTTTGATAAACAGTTTTTGAGAATGATCGTATTTTTAGAGCTTCTATTTATCAGAATTTACCTCCGCACAAGCGTGAATGGTGCTTGGACCAACACCACCGTCCACTTCAATGTCCAATGTTGGATAATTCTTTCTCAACCATGCAACTTTTTCCATCATGGGCTGCATGAATTTTTGACCTCCGAATCCTGGCTCTACGGTCATGACTAATACCATATCTGCTAAATCCACGTAATCAGCAACAATATCCACGGGTGTTCCAGGCTTCAGTGCAATTCCTACCTGGTTTTTTTTTTTTTCCAATTATGATTTATTTTTGTCAAATTTGATTTTTTTTTTCTTTCGATTCACAATGCGTGTAGCACTTTTTGATTCCGACAATTTTTATTTTACCTATTCTGTTAAATTACCTTCATCCCTGCTTCTTTCACCTTCCTGCAAGTCAATGGCACATCCTTCACGGGCTCCACATGGAAAGTGTATTGATCCACCCCCGCATCGGCCATTGGCTCTATCCACTAAAATTAAAAGTCATATTTAGTTCGCCGGAAAATTTCAGAGAATCGGCTAATGACCATAGCAGTAGACGCCGTAAACAAAAAAAAAAAAGGGAATCGAATTCTATAATAATCATAAGCAAATGAGTAATAAAAAATTAGCTCTTTTTTCCCTCATGAAAAAAAAAGCGAATTACCGATAGGAAAAGGAAATCGGCTAATGACCATAGCAGTAGACGCCGTAAACAAAAAAAAAAAGGGAATCGAATTCTATAATAATCATAAGCAAATTCATAATAAAAAATCAGCTCTTTTTCCCCTCACAAAATTAGTACTAGTAAACGTTACTTATCGACGATAGATCTACATTTAAATAATCATAATTATGCTGCACGTTATAAATTATACGACGGAAGTCCTTCAGCGACGGTTTTTCTTTTTTCCCTTAAACTCTTTTTTTTTTTTTTTTCGGTTTTACATATATTAGCGATTATTTATTGTTTATTCGTTCTAGTTGCTCGTCTAATAAATAATAATTAAAAATTCGATAAAAAAACGTAATATCCAATAAATGCGAGACAATTGATAATATCTGGAATATTTATACCTGATCAGGATTGGAAACCATCATGTGGGTCTCAAAAAAGGCCTCCTTTATTTTCGACCTCAAGCATTTCACAATGGGATGACCAAAAGTGAGGTTAGGAACGAAATGCCCATCCATAACATCGAGATGTAAATAATCAGCACCGCTGTCCATTAATCTTTGCGATTCCTCGTAAAGCTGAGCCAAATCGGCGTTCAAAATCGAGGGGCCAATTTTAGCGGACAGAATTTTCGCCATTTTTCCGCCTTTTCGGAAAAGCACGTTCAGTGACAATGGAACTTTTCAAATGTTTTCTTTCCACGTGACTTCCAGCCCTGATTCTACGAACACGTTGAAAAAAAAAAAAAATCGTTTGGATGCAAAATTGGGAATTTGAAAAAAATGGTAACTAAGCAAACTCCCAATCGCACGTGCGACGATCGAGTGATTATTATTTCCTCGCGTTTAAGATTTTTCTTACGAGTTCAATTCAATATGATTATCACGAGGTCAGAGGTCACGATTTTGCAAACCTAAGAGATTCACCGAGCGGTGATGAAATGTGTGGGTTTTCGACCACGTGGCGAACGCTTTTTTCGATTGTCCAAAATAATGCGACGGATTTCGAAGTATCGATACAATAGCCGATCAATCGGCCTCTAAATATTCAACGCGAGAATTTGAGGGTTCAATAAAATTCCCGTTTAGTTTTGAATCGAAAAAAAAAAATTATTACATATTTTGACAATAAGAATTAAATTAACGTTAAACATTTAAAAAACAGCCTATATATTATTGCCTCCTCTTACATTTTTTCCCCAAAAATACGTCCTAAAAATCATTGACGCCTCTTGCATTTTTACCAAAAAAAATAACATCCTCAAAATGATAGACTCTTACATTCCTCCCAAAAAACAGCCTAAAAATAATTCCCTCTCCTAAAACCCTCCAAAAAACCATCCCCAAAACATAAAACTCTAAAACCTCAAGCCAAGGGCCAAAACTCCTATTGCTCTATTAACAAAATTATTTCGACATTTGCCCTAAAAGGGCTAGGAGAATTACTCCCTTTTTTTTGCATTTGTCCTCAAAAAAAAAAAATACAAATTATTGACTCTCACATTCCTTCCAAAAAGCATCCTAAAAATGATCACCCCTCCACCCCCCAAGTAACCCCCTAAAAATAATTCCCCCAGAAAAATCGACGCCCAAAACAGCCTCTACAATCGTAACCCAAGGGCCAAAACACCCGTTGTATTGTTAACAATATTATTTCGAGCGCTGGTCTGCGACGCACAAGCGTCTGCATCGCTCGGCTTTTTTCAAGGTTGATATATAGACGCCGCCGCCGCCGCCGCGGGTGTGACGTCACAGTCGCCAGCGCGCCAGCCAATCGCGTTCGAGCCTCGCTCGCCTTTTCTTCCCGGCGCGGAGCTCTTTCTGTCCAGTCCGTCAAGAGTCTGGCACGTGCGAGCATCGCCCGTGATCAATTTTTCGCCCGAGTTTCGCCATTTAACCCGTTAACCCTTTATCCACCGAACCATGAAGTACATATTGGTTACCGGGGGCGTAATCAGCGGCGTAGGCAAAGGGGTTATCGCGAGTTCCTTCGGGACGATACTAAAGCACTGTGGAATCCATGTGACATCTATCAAGATCGATCCGTACATAAATATAGACGCGGGCACTTTTTCGCCCTACGAACACGGTGAGCTAACCATTTTTTATCCTCTCATTTTTTTCTTTCGAATTTTAGTTTGTCCTTTTCGCGAAAATATGTTCGCTCGTTGAATCGACGTTGTTTCTTTAAAACGATTTTTCGTCATTTTCACAGAGTCGACCATGTGGCGGGCGTAGCCATTTTGTGAGACTCGCGCGCCGTTTCTACGGTCACTCGAGGTCACGTGACTTCGCCTCGTGGCGCGAAATTTAAAGGGCCAAGCGAAATTCGCAGATTTTTTTTTTTTTTTTTTGCGATTTAGCAGTGATTTTTGGGGGGTTTTTGAAATTGGGGGTGAGGAGATTTTTTTGGGGATAATTGATAATTTTTATCGATTTTAACAGGAAATCGATGTTTATTATTTTTTATGCGTCGATTTTTGAAAAATTTGGGGTTTGCATTTTTGCCAATTTTTAAAAATTCTTTTTGTTTAATGATATTCTTTGAAGAAAAGCAAAAAAAAGGTATTTTTAATTCTTCGAAAGCTTTAAAAGCCCTTAAAAGCTCTTTTTGTTTACCTTAGTGAAGCCAACGGGAAAATATTCAATAATGGGTTTGTGTGGGCAGCGAGAGAGAGAAAGATACATTTAACGCCGTCCTTTTCGGTCTCTGACGTAAATGCCGCGATTACGTATATCCTGCGATATATGAATTGGATATTGACTTGGTATAAAGTGGAACCGATAGGCAATATATGAGTCATATTCTATCTATGGATTCGATAGTCATCGATCTTTAATAAATATCTAATAATTTGGACTAATTATCATTTTAATTTCAGTACATTAATTTTGTCATTACTGAAAAAAATAAAGGCTCTTTATTCTCAAGTTTTCAATTTCTCTATTGCAAAAATACTTTGATACACAAATATAATTAAAAAACCATTTTTTTATTATTTTTTTCATAGGTGAAGTATATGTTCTCGACGACGGTGGCGAAGTGGATTTAGATCTGGGAAATTACGAGCGTTTCCTCGACGTTACGCTTCACAGAGACAATAACATAACAACGGGAAAAATTTATCAGCACGTGATTACGAAAGAGAGGCAAGGCGATTACTTGGGAAAAACTGTCCAAGGTGCGAAAATTAAATGATTTTAAAAAATCTAATTAAAATTTTTCATTTAATTTTTTAACTTGCAATATTTTTGCAGTTGTACCGCACATTACTGACGCAATTCAAGAATGGGTCGAAAGGGTTTCGAATCAGCCAGTGACTGAAGACGGAGACAAGCCAGTGGTAAATAATCATAATTATTAATTATCGCTGATCGATAATATTGTTTCACTATTTTCCGGACGTTCAAATGACAATTTTCACAGGTTTGCATCGTCGAACTTGGAGGCACAATCGGAGATATCGAAGGCATGCCTTACGTCGAAGCTTTCAGGCAATTTCAGTTCCGAGTGAAGAAGGAGAACTTCTGTGTTGCCCACGTTTCGCTTGTACCGCAGGTGAGGTGCACTTTTTGTTCCTGCAAATTTGTAATTTCCGTGGGAATTAAAGCCTTTTTTTTTAGTGTCCTGTTCATAAATTTTATTGGCTTTGTAGACGAAGTTCTGGTTTTGTGAAATATTTTTATTTTCGAGAGTCTTGTGTAGCCTTAAAATGATCTAAAAAATTATTACGTATACTTGAAATGGTCGCAAATATTTTTATGTACACGTAAAAACATTTCAGAACATTTTAAAATGTTTTACAATGATTTAAAAAAAGCGCTTCGACGCTCACGTTTAAGTTTCTTAACACAAAGTCACGTTCGAAGTATTAGTCGATAGCGTATATCAAGATTGACATTCCCCGCGCACTCAAGGTCTCAAAACGTTATCATTTTCAGCCGCGTTCAACCGGAGAGCCAAAAACCAAACCGACCCAGGCGAGCGTTCGTGAATTGCGCGGTTTTGGCTTGTCTCCGGATCTCATAGTTTGCAGATCTGAAAATCCAATCGGCGAGACGGTTAAGGAAAAAATTTCAAACTTTTGTCACGTTGCGCCTGAGCAGGTAAGAAAAATGGAGACGAAAGGCCAACATTTTGCGGCATTAAAAAAAACCATAAAAATTGTACGTGCTAAATTATTTTACAATTTTTTTTCTTTTTTTTGTTTAGGTTCTCACTATTCACGATCTTTCGTCTATTTATCGAGTTCCGCTTTTGATGGAGAGTCAGGGTATCATTGAGTTTCTCAATGATAGGCTGCAGTTGAACATCAGCATGCCTCGACCTCGTCACTTCATGAAAAAGTGGCGAGATCTTGCGGAGCGCATCGATCACCTCAGAAAAGACGTGAATATCGCCCTCGTCGGCAAATACACGAAACTCGAGGACGCTTACGCATCGGTGAGAAAAGCTCTTCAACATTCCGCAGTTCAAGTGGGATTCACGCTAAAATTGACGGTAGGAAAAATAGAAATGGAATAAAAAAGCTCCTATTGGAAATACGAATGAACGAGAGTGAATCTGATGTATTTGGTTTCAGTATATCGAAGCGGAGAACCTGGAAGAAACGACTAAACAGAACAATCCGGTTCTCTATCACGAAGCTTGGCAGCAGCTCTGCAAGAGCGAGTAAGTTTTACGAAAAGTTTCATTTAAACATTCTTTTTTAACCGAAAGAACTATTTCTTATTTCGTTTCGTACGACATAAAAAAAGTTTTCCTTTTGTTTCGTATGAAAAAAAAATCTGATGCAAAAAAATGCACGATAAATTAATCGTGGCCGGATTTGATGGTATTTTTACACCGCGATTGAATAATTCCAGTGGCGTTATCGTTTCGGGTGATTTTGGTAACCCAAAGAACTATTTTTTATTTCGTTTCGTACGACATGAAAAAAGTTTTCCTTTTGTTTTGTACGAAAAAAAATTCTGATGCAAAAAAATGCACGATTAATTAATCGTGGCCGGATTTGATGGTATTTTTACACCGCGATTGAATAATTCCAGTGGCGTTATCATTTCGGGTGGTTTTGGTAACCGAAAGAACTATTTTTTATTTATTTTTTATTTCCTTTCGTACGACATAAAAAAAGTTTTCCTTTTGTTTCGTATGAAAAAAAAAAAAAATCTGATGCAAAAAAATGCACGATAAATTAATCGTGGCCGGATTTGATAGTATTTTTACACCGCGATTGAATAATTCCAGTGGCGTTATCGTTCCGGGTGGTTTCGGTACCCGGGGAACGGAGGGAAAGATCGCGGCATGCAAATGGTGCCGAGTGAACGAAAAACCCTTCCTCGGAATCTGCCTCGGGCTTCAAGTGGCCGTTATTGAATTCGCGCGTAACGTTTTGGGCCTGGAAAGCGCAAACAGCACGGAAGTCGATCCGCAATCGCCGAATCCGGTGGTTATCGATATGCCGGAACACAATCAAGGTCAGATGGGCGGCACGATGAGGCTCGGGAAAAGATACACGCGATTCCGTAACAACGATTCGATACTCAGTGAGTTTACAGCCATCGGCGTGACGACAAATCGTCTCGAAAGGACAAAAGTATTTATCCAATATTTGTAATTTTTTTTTTTTTTCGTGCAGAACAATTGTACGGCAATGTCGAAGGCATCGAGGAGAGACACAGGCACAGATATGAAGTTAATCCCGAATACGTCGGCAGTTTGGAAGCCTCTGGACTCAGATTTGTCGGTAAGTTTTGCGTCCCAACGCAAAATACTTTGCAATTTTTTACGCATACATTTTCGTAACGAAAAAAAGGTTCTTTGTAATGAATTATTTTTTACAGAATGTTTGTAATCGATTAGATTGTGATTTTTTTTTTTGAGATTCAATTATTTATTGATAATCAAGATTATTCTTCGATTCTTATCGAATCACAACTTGGTATAATTATTGTGTGAAATTTAATTCGATCTAAAATTTAGGTCACGATGACGAGGGTCAACGTATGGAGATCGTAGAGTTAGATGGTCATCCGTATTACGTGGCGACTCAATATCACCCCGAGTACCTTTCCAGGCCTCTGAAGCCTTCGCCACCGTTCCTGGGTCTCATTTTGGCTAGCGTAGACAAACTGAAATCCTACTTGGCCAGAGGCTGCAGACTTTCGCCGCGCCAACTCAGCGATAACGATTCTGGTAAGTTGTGAAAATATCCATTGACAAAAGACCACGAAATATCACAATTTTTTAATTATTTACAATAAAACAAAACCAATTTATTTGCCCAAAATATGATAGTAAAGTTTACTGTAATTTAAGGAAAGAAATAATAAAATTCCTTTATCTTTACCACTTTACTTCATTCAACGCGCAAATTTTTACTTAAATTTACAATTTACTTTAAGCAATAAAATGTACGGAATTATGTATATTTTTTTTCGAACAGAAAAATAAATCCCAACATCAATATTATGAGCATTTAATTTTTATTTCGATCAATTAACTCGAATTAAAAACATGTGATGCGAAATATCGATTATTCGACTCGCTTAATAAAAAATCGTGCCTTTTTATCTTTTTTTTTTTCTCTTTCAGATGAGGAGTATGCCGACCTAACGTTGAAGACGAAAACGATGCTCAAATTGACAAGCCCGTAAAAATTAAGTAATAATAATAAGTAACAAATCGTGGCAAGAATTCCCAAAAAAAAAAACTTGATTGTTTATGCGTAATGAGACGAGAAAGTGCGCTCGTTGTACTTAAGAAAGAAGCCGTTTTTTTTTTTTGTTTTTTAATTAAAAAATTGCAGACAATTTACGTCGCAAAATGACGTAATTCTATCACAAGTCGATCGAAATTAGACAATTTCGCGTGATTACTATTTAAGATTAATTGCCATATGGACTGAGCTGCTAGAATAATTGCGTTTATGAAAACGCAATCGGCGATCGCAAGTTTTTGCAATCCAATTAATTCGAGGCTATTGATGTTTGCGAAAAAAAAAATAATTTTCATCTCCACTTCGTAGTAAATGAATCAAGGAAATGCCAATTTCCTTTTCCAATTCGTAGGTACGTAAAATTTATTATCGTTTTTGTTGACGATTTTTTAGTATATTCGCGGATCGTTTTTCACTCCAAACTCGAAATTCGCCTTTCTTTACGGGAAAATCCGAAAAATAAGTGAGCGAAGAATCGTAATACTTATTCCCTTCCTACGGACAACCTGTTAAAAATTTCGATGTACGTTGTATACATCAAATTTTTCCCTTTTTTACTGTACGATAAATACAATTTTTAGTAACAAACTTAATCAGTATAATATTTTATAACGATGATAACCATCCGATTGTCAAAATGTACAATTTATTTTAAAATAAAGTTAATACATTTATTTGCGTGTTAAAAACAAATAAATCATGTTTCGTGTCTTCGTTGTTATCAAGAAAAAGTAAAAAAAAAAATTGAGTCAATTAGAAATTACCAAAATCCCCAAAATTGCAGATAAACCTCAGAATTCCTCTTCCATTCATTTTTCAAAAAATACAAAAATACAAAAATCCAAATAGCCCAGCACAAATTGTAAAAAAATTCCAAAAATTCGTAAATTAAAAAACCTGCATCATAAAAAAATCCGTCAATACAGTAATTATCAATCATTTATTCTTCTTATTAAAACTGAATCATTATAAAAATAAAATTAATAAGCCAAACAAAAAATCACAACCAAAAAACCCAAAAATTTCCGATAATCCACAAAATTCCTCTCCCATTTATTTTTTAAAATTCCAAATACTTTCGCGCGCTTTTTAAAAAATGCTCGGAGGTTGAAAAAAGTGTGGCCAGGTGGCGCGCACGCGATTGCGGCGTCTCCATTCGCTCCACAGTTCGCGGTGGAGTTGCGCTTGGATCCTCGGCTCGCTGTCGTGTCGTGATTTTCACCATTTTCACAGCGAAGCCAAGAGGCTTCGATTAATTTAATAGAAGAGAACCGTATTTTAATTCCGAAGATAAGGTACACGAGGAAATGTCACTATGAGGATTTTTAAGTGCGTTTTGATACTCCTATCGGCCGCACTCGTGCCATTAACCGGAGCGTGTGAGTAAAAAAAAACACAACTTATATTGTCATTCATAAAACTTAACGATGCGCGACATATTTCAAGCGTGACTCCTGCCGACCAAGCCCATTATCAACATGGCGTGGCTACTACAATGACATGTTTCTGTTTTCATTTTTTCATCTCTCTCATCCTCAAATTCCCCATTAATTCCCATGAGAATATTGTTAATAAGTTAATAAAAATTTTATTAAAAAAAAAATATATATATATATATATATAGATAAGTAAATAAGTATTACGCAATTTCCGAGGCGCTGTAAAGTTGATTAGGAGAAATGTGGAGTTCTATTTATCGAAATTACGATATTCTGTTAATTGCGGTGTAATTATATTGGAAATTTCATTGAAATTCGGGATTTTAAAAATGTTTTATTTTTTCATTTTGGAGTTTGTTGGGGACTTAAGATTTGATTGGTAGCATTTGTTTGTGGTGATTCATTTTTTATATTGTTTATTTATATGATTTTTAGATAAAAAATGTAGATTTGCGGTGATAGATGTTTATTGATATTCGGTGGCGATTTATCGGAATTTGCGTCGATAGTTAATTTCCTTCGGGATGAGTAAACAATCATGTATATGACTCATAATCCCCTTCCTGTTGAAGAGTATGAGACATTCTGTGTCATGTACCGTGTATCGTGTAATTTATTAGATATTGCGGGATATTTAGTAATTAGCTTGTGCATTTATTGGAAATTTGATGAAACCGATGTTGCTACTCAAATATTTTGACTCGATTTGACTTCAGATGCACATTTGCTTATTTATTTATTTAATTTCGATGGGAGAATGCTTAACATTTTTTTTTAATGATGATAAAAGAGCGGACATATATAAATAAATGAATCGATTATTAAATTGATAAATTTACCAATAAAATTGCTGATGAAATTTCACTTGCATCCTATTAAAATGCAATCAAAGTTGCAAATGCCCAAAATAGCCAATTTCGTAATGACGGGCCATTTTTCCATTCAGACGCTCATTCACTTGAAATTAGCTACTTTAGCCCTTCCCTATTTTCACCCCCACCTCTTTTGGGCCTAAAATAGAGAGTCCACGAAAATCAATGCATAATATACTTTCCTTTTCTCTTTAACCGATGATAACTGTTTCAATAAACTTAACGGGGCAAGGGAATGTTTGTGCAATGAGTCAGTGATCTTTAGCCTTGATGCTTTAAATACTCGTAATTGTATGTGGGTGTGTGATGCTCCCAGAGGAATTCATTTATTTCTGTGGGTCAATTTCTCCATTTTCCATTCACTCAAATTGTGGATTTAACTGAAAAAAAAATTGCGCACTAACGAATTTTATTCCATTGCTGCAATTCGGCAAATCTGCAATCTAAAATTTGCAAATTTCCAGTATTATCTTACGAATTTATTATAAAATAACAGGGAAAACGAGATATTACTTTTTATTTATTTATGGAATCATTTCTAATGTCTTCATCTGGGAAAAGAGGGAGAAAAAGGCGAACAAATTTGAAAAAATTGTGTCTCACACTGGAATTTTTTTTTCAGATGACTACGATTGCAATTTACCATTGCTTTACCGAGCTGTACTGACCGCAACATCTTCATCTTCTGACCGAGGTCCTAATCAGGCCAGACTCCATGGTAAAGTTCTATAAATTGTTATGTATCTATATTTTATTTTCTGAAAATTAGAGGCACGTTAGGTGGCCTCAAAAATGTTGCGATGCTCGAGACAAGTACATTTTCCTACCTAAAAAAATGCGTTTGATACCAAAACGAGTGCTCGTTTGGATACGATGTTCAATTGAACTTAGAAACTCTCTTGAAATATTCCACTTTTTTCATCACTGTCGTCGATTTTTGCACACCAGTTGATTTCACAATGCCAATTACTGGCTGTGAATTCTTTTCCGTGCATAGCGACGATTTTTGGCCACCGTGAATGTGTACAAATGATGCAAAAGGCATTTTTTGTAGAGTTTTTGTAGAGTAATTAGCAAATCTCCAAGAACGTGTAATGAATTACGAATCACAATGGCTAAATTCCTGGTTTTTTCTTGCATGGTTATTGCATTTTGTGAACGTGTTATAAATAAAGCTGCGACGTATTATATGATAAAAAGATAGTCGATTAACACACCGAAGATCTTAAAGTTTTCAGTCGCGTGACCAGGAAAATAATTAAGGAATAGGAAAAAATTAAATCTGTCTCTTAGCTAACAGAATTCTAATTAGTGTTGATGCGCCTATAAATAATAATAAAAAATGAAATCATAAAAAAAAGAACTTTAATTACATTATTCCGTAGAAACCGAAAACTCGTTATAAACTCTATATTAATAATTAAGCGTTAACCAACGATTTAAATTCCCTCACTTCGTAAAATTTCACTCGGATTCTCACATTTCGCTCTAACAAATCCAATCATCTATTCGACGGGGAAAAAATCTAACGAGTTGATAAAAAATCTGCAAAGCAAATCAGAGTAAGACGGATATTCTGTTTGCTTCAGGTGGATACTAAAAATCTAAAACCCCGCCAAAAATCCGCTTGTATTCGTTAAGTAAAACGCAAGTACGAGGTATCCGATATCTCGGAGGAAAGATACTGCACTCCGTTTGATAAGGATGACGAAAAGGAGCGTGAGATGGTCGTTCAATTGGGCGGAATGGAGTCCAACCGATGGGGAATTTCGTCGGGCCGTTTCCTGCATTCAATTGGAGGAAAAGGAGAGACTCGGGAGATTCGTATTTCGAAAAGACTCGAGAGCATCGCTGGCCGGTCGTTTGATGATGCGAAAATTCGTCAACGAGTATTGCCACATTCCCTACGAGAAAATCCGTTTTTCCCGCGACGATAACAACAGACCGATCCTGATAAACGAATCGCGAGCCGCCAATTTCAACGTTTCTCATCAGGGAAAATTTACGGTTCTCGCCGGCGAATTGCGGGACGTTAAATTGGGAATAGACGTCATGGAACTCAAGTATTCCGGCGGCAAAAAATTGAGCGAATTCTTTCGTATAATGAGTCGAAATTTCTCCAACTCCGAATGGGCGGAAATCAGAGGATCACCGGAAACGACGGAATACGAACAAGAGGCGATGTTCTGCAGGCATTGGGCTCTCAAAGAAAGTTACGTGAAAGCGATTGGAGTCGGAATAGTCATTGATTTGGGCAAACTCGAATTCAAAACGAACTCTAAACTCTCGGTTAACGAATTGGTCACGGATTCCAGCCTCACAATCGACGGGCTCAAGCAAAATTGGCTGCTCGAGGAGAGTATGATCGACTCCGAACATTGCGTCGCTGTGGCCATCCAAGAAAATCAACGAATACCCAAATCGCTTAGCGACGGATTCGAGAAAATGGATTTTCACAGACTCGTTGAAAATTCGGTGGCCCTTCACCCCGAGGATCCGAAATACGCCGAGGAATATTTTGCCAAAGCCGAGAAACCCTCTCGAGCATAAAATTTGTTATGTTTTTACATTTTCTCATTTTTGAGGGCATTTTGTGCCTTAAGTTCGGTAGATTTTATGGGATACTTGCACTGAATCATCTAAAAAGACACAGAGTGTGCAAATTTTATCACATGATTCATTTAATTATTCTTAAGGTGCGAAAAATTCTGGTGATGCAGAGATTGTAATATTTCGTCGGCATTCACCATTGAAAATGTTGTACCAATTATTTTTACCGTACAATAATTTCGTAGCTTTATTCACGTTCACAAAATGCAATATGCTGTTTGTATATATATTTATGCTGTAGAAAGATTGTCGCGAAATAGGGAAAAAATAGGGAAACTACATTTTTTGGTAGATCGCCTTTCTCCGTGTCTTTCAATGTCTTGTCCAGAATTCGGAGCTTAAAATAAAAGTGGTTGGAAATCAATGTAATGTTCATCACGCTTGCTTCTTACTTGTGACCGTATTATTTGTATCCAGGCTTTTTGTCGACCACAAAATTCGTGTAGATAAATCAAATTCCCGAACTTTGGATACTCAGTTCTTTTTGGTATCCTCAAAGTTAATTTTTGTTTTCCTCTTCCCGAAATCAAAAAATACTACGATATCCGAGGCGACGAAATGTGACCGTGCCAATGTCATTTATCGACCAAAAAAGGCCCATTCAAAACCATTCTTTCGGTTTTGAAAAAATGATTTTCCTGACGTTCTGAAATCGCAAATTTTCCTATTTTTCCACGTAACTTTTTGTCCCCCACGAAAACAAGCATCAAATATTGGCACCCATATCAAAGTTCTGCTCCAAAATGGAATCGTTCATCAAAATCACCCAAAATTTACAGTGTATAGGTTTTTTTGGGCCCTTTTTTTTTTCGTTTAAATTTAAAAAATCCTGCCCCAATTTGAGTTTGAGTTGCATGCATGAGTACTTGTTGTGGCATAGGCGAAAAGGCATGGACAGCCGACAGCTCAGATGGTAATCAGTACCTGACCATCGACCTGGGTCAAGTTAAGAACATCACTTCCATTGAGACCCAGGGTCGAGCGAATTATGGGGAATTCGTTAAGGAATATACAATCAGTTATGGCACCAATAATCGTGACTATGTGGACTATAAGGAGGCCGGAGGCAACGTGAAGGTAAATTATGCCCTGAAAATGGGCCGACCATCACATGGGTGAATTTCATAATTAAAAAAAAAACAAACAAACAAACAAAAACACGGGGATAAGTCGTGGTGGCCGATAAGCTGTGATTAATCCAATGCATTCTAGGCTCGGAATGTCGAAAAATGCACAGTAGTTGAGAATGGAGCGCATGTGGCACGTTTTTTTCCTCTCTCTTTTCTCCTTAGATAAAACGCTATAAATAACATATTTGTTCTTAGTGCAATTTGTAACTTTAATTGCATTTATTGAATACATCAGTTGACGTAAGTATCTAATGTAGGAATAACATTTTTTTTTTCAGTTAGAAACACAATTGTTAATTATTTGCAATTTGTGCACAAGATATTTGCCAAAAAAAATTAACAACAGTTCTGATAATTGTAAAAATTGCCCTGATAAAAAAAAATTCCAGTGTAGCGTGTGAATGAGGCCGGAAACGCCCTCAATAATGGCAACCTATTTATAGATGGGTTTAATGTACGCATGGTTAAGTGGTCTTAGGGTAATTACTAATCAATACGCCACCGTAACCAATAGTAGCGATGGAAGGAAATTGTAATGTGGAAGATACAATTTTTTGAAATCACCATGAGAAGGGATGGGCACAAGCTGTATTCCAAATTATCCATCGTTATCATTTTTACGTTATTGTAAAAATTTAAAAAAAAAATTTTTTAATTAAAAAAAAATTACCTTTCTTCACTCGCTTTGCTTTCGCCTCTTTTCTATCTCTTTTACACACGGATATGGGGCTGGGCTTTGCAGGGGAAGGTGCCTGGTCACCCGGAGATAACACTTACAATCAACTACTCACAATGGACTTGGGCACCAGATGTGAAATTCGGAGCATTGCAACACGTGGCCTTCGGAACACTAGAGAATACGTGACGGAATATATTGTCCAGTATTCGGACGATGGTCAAGCTTGGACTAGTTATGAGAGCCAGGAGGGCGTGGAAGAGGTATTTTCAATCGAACCCAAAATCTATCATTTGTTGGCGATGCTTGTCAACAAGATGAGCAAAAAAATGTATTTTAAATCCAGATAAACCACAGATAACTGCAATTATTTGTTGCGAATTGCAATTTAGTTTAATCTTGAATAAAAAGCGCAAAAAAAAAGACCAAGTGTTGCTGAAAATTCGGTATTTTATAATAAACACTCGATTTATTTAACCGTGTGTAAAACTAACTTTTTCCACTCACGTTTACACGCATCTACTACTAACATTCTTACTGTTCTAACATTATCGTCTAGACTTCATTAACGATGTTATTTCGAGTTTTTTCTTCTTTTTTTTTAATCCCTTGCAACGATAAATAATAATCACGACGCAGGGGCAAATTTGTGAGAAATAATTATAATGAAACATTCGGTGATGGCAAAACCACCGGAAAAATCGCTCCGATTTTGACGAATTTATATTTGCAGATGTTCAAAGGAAACGAAAACGCAGAGTCGATAAAGCTCAACAAATTTCAAGTGCCTATTATCGCCCAATGGATCAGAATAAACCCAACGAGATGGCAAGACCGAATTTCCCTGAGGGTCGAACTTTACGGATGTGAATATGGTAATTTTCAACATCATTTTTATCGTACCAATGATTTATTTATCAGTGCACTTCAAAATCGATGAAAAGTAACAAAATTCTCGTTTTTTATATTCCCTTTTCCTAAAATAATTTTTAAATAAAAAGAATATTGCCTGTAAAGTTATTATTTCAAAAATAAAATCTTCTATCCATTAGAAATTAGAATAAGTTGCTTGAAAAATGCAGCGCTCCATTTTTTGAGTGCACTGACGATTAATCTGAAAAGAAATGAGAAAAAAGTTTTGAAATACAATGAAATGGAATAAATTGCAGTGTCCGAACTACTTTCCTTCAACGGATCGTCTCTCGTTCGAATGGATTTGCTCAGAGAGCCGATAGAAACCGATCGGCACTCGTTACGCTTTCGATTTAAGACCAATAACGCGGACGGCGTTTTGCTTTATTCTCGGGGCGCGCAGGGCGACTTCATTGCCGTTCAATTGCGTGACAATAGGATGCTTCTGAATATCGATCTCGGCTCCGGAATAATGACGAGCCTCTCCGTCGGGAGCCTCCTGGACGATAATATGTGGCACGACGTCCTCATATCGCGAAACAGGAAGGACATTTCCTTCTTGGTCGACCGAGTTGTGGTGAAAGGTCGGATTAAGGGAGAATTTCACAGGCTCGATTTGAACAGAGCTGTAAGTTATGCTCCTTCAATTTTTTTCCTATTTAAAATTAAAAAAAAAATATATATATATATATCTATATTTGTTAGACACGTACAGCAAAATGTTCATTACACTCAAAATATTAATAACAATTTCAGTTGTACATTGGCGGTGTACCCAATAGACAGGAGGGAATCGTCGTGAATCAAAATTTCACCGGTTGCATTGAAAATTTTTATCTCAACAAAACGAGCATTTTTCGAGACATGGCGGACTCGGAATACACCGGCGAAAATCTTCGCTATTATCGAGTAAACGCCATGAAAAGTTGCCCCGAGCCTCCGATAATACCGGTGACATTTTTGACTTCCCGAACTTACGCTCGTCTCACCGGATACGAGGGAGTAACTTCCATGAACGTTTCCCTTTCGTTCCGAAGTTACGAGGCACACGGACTTATACTTTTCCACGAATTTCAATCGCGCGGTCACGTTAAGGTAAGAAATCAATATCTGACGTTGATATTATTATAAAAAATTTTGTTTACCTTTAAAATGCGACTTTTTCTACGTAAAATTCACTTTTACGTATCATCATCGATTCGAAAGAAGGACAAAATGCTACAACCTTAATTATTTCAGCTTTATCTGGAAAATGGTAAATTGATGGTCGAGATTGAATCGAAGGTCAATCCAAAAACGAATTTGGACAATTTCGAGGAGACTTTTAACGACGGAAAGTGGCATCAAGTTGTGCTTACGATATCGAAGAATAATCTTATTCTCGACGTCGACGGTCGACCGATGGTCACGAAGCGTATTCTCGAGATTTTGACGGGGCCGATATATCTCATCGGCGGAGGAATTAAGGGTCAGGGTCCGAATCGCGGATTCGTCGGCTGCATGAGAATGATAAGCGTCGACGGGAATTACAAATTACCGACCGACTGGAAAAGGGACGACTACTGTTGCGACAACGAGATCGTCTTCGACGCTTGCCAAATGTTGGATCGCTGCAATCCGAATCCTTGCAAACATTCCGGCATTTGTCGACAAAATTCCGACGAATTCTTCTGCGATTGCTCCAACACCGGATATTCCGGTGCAGTTTGTCACACGTGTGAGTAATCGCAAATTTTTGCGGACTTTCAAAAGCGTAAACGCTCTAAAATTAATCTTAAAAAAATTGTATTGTTACATAGAATGCTTTGAACTATATAAATGAATTTTTTCGTTAAAAAGTAATTAAAAACCAGCGAATTATGCAAAGTTTTTTGTTGTCGGAAATAACAATTTTTCGCTCGCAGCTTTGAATCCGCTTTCGTGCGAGGCCTACAAAAATAGGAACGCCGTTAGTCAGAGAGCCGACATAAAGATCGACGTTGACGGAAGCGGGCCGCTCGCTCCTTTCCCCGTGACCTGTGAATTTTTATCGGACAATCGCGTGATGACGGTCGTGAGGCACAGCAACGAAATGTCAACTCCCGTCGACGGATTCGAGGAGCCCGGAAGTTTCGTGCAGGACATCAAGTACGACGCCGATTTCGATCAGATGGAAGCTCTTCTCAATCGATCTACAAACTGCCGTCAGAAAATCAGCTACGCGTGCAAACACTCGAGGCTTTTCAACACTCCTGGTAAATAAACGAAAATAATTAAGGCAACAGTCAGATTTTTGGCTCCCCGTTAAATCCCCTTTGTTTACTCCTTTCTCCGTAAATAATTAAAAACTCATTTTTCCCATACATTTTCACGATTAATTAAAAAAACGGTTATAAATTATATGCACAAACGAATTTTTCTATGCAATTTTGCTGCTAAAATTAATTAAAAATTATTCAAAATTCATTAGAAAGCTAAAAAAAATTAACTTGTGACCGATTTGCAACAGCGAAAGGCGGAAAAAATGAAAATTAATCACCGATTTCGAAAAGATTGTCTTTTATGAAGGGTTTTCTTTGTTTTCAGTTCAACAGGGCAACATATTTAGTCCAAATTCTTGGTGGGTGAGCAGAAACAATCAACGTATGGAATATTGGGGCGGTGCTTTGCCAGGATCGCGTAAATGCGAGTGCGGCGTGCGCGGGGAATGCGCGGATCCGACGAAATGGTGTAATTGTGATTCGGGATTGGAAGGTTGGCTCGAGGACAGCGGCGATATCATGGAGAAGGAGCATCTGCCGGTTAAGCAATTGAGATTCGGTGACACGGGCACGCCGCTCGACGAGAAAGAGGGACGTTACACTTTGGGGCCTCTCATGTGCGAAGGAGATGGTAAATATCGATCTTGCGCCCTCCTCCTTTCCGTTTATTTCTTTTTTCTTTCGTTCACTGCTCATACTCATTGAAATTGGAACTCTTTACGAGCTCCCGAATTGCATTGGGCGTCTCTAGGTAAGACACGCGACCTTCTATACTTTTCAGCGTAGGATCGTCCTCTAACTTCGATTCCCCGCAACGCTAGCTTTTTTTTTCTACCGATTTTTCTCGGCGTAAGAGATTCGCTTCCGTAGTTCACAAAATACGCTTTTAATTCATGAAAAATATGCATTTTTGCCGAATTTTCTTAAAAAAACGTTACGGTTATTCAGAAAAAATATGAATTTTTGATAAAAACGCTTGAAAAAAACAAATTTCAACTTTATCGGCTTTGAACATTTTTAGGAATCAATTTTTCGTACAACTAATTTACCATGCATTTTTTTTACATTTAATATAAAATCAATTAACACGAGCTAAAAAAGAACGAAATATTTTTTCCCGTAACACTTTTTCCTTCTCGCGGCATTTTGCTTATCCAAATTCACCGAAAAATGCGGAATTCTATTAGCCGCATTCGATAAAAATCCATCACAATCTCTGAGCAAAATCGAACGTTACAGATTTGTTCAAGAACGAAGTTACGTTCCGAATCGCGGACGCGACGATTAATCTGCCGACATTCGACATGGGCCACAGCGGGGATATTTATTTCGAGTTCAAAACAACTCAGAAAGATGCCACGCTCATTCACAGCACAGGACCGACCGACGAAATAAAAGTGTCGATAGTCACCGGCGACAAAATGCAGTTTAAATACCAGGCCGGCGACGGATCGAACACCGTCAGCGTCGAAACTTCTTACGATCTCGCTGACAATACGTGGCACACGGTTTCGGTCGAGAGAAATCGGAAGGAAGCGAGAATCGTCATCGACGGGGCGCTCAAAAATCAGATTAGGGAAGCTCCCGGTCCTGTGCGAGCCTTGCACCTTAATTCCGAATTCGTCGTCGGCGGCACGACGAAAGCGCGCGACGGTTTCGTCGGCTGCATCAGGGGCTTGCTTCTCAATGGTCAACTTCAGGATTTGAGAGGCTACGCGAGACGCGGCATATACGGAATACTCGAGGGATGCTCCGGAAGATGCGAGAGCAATCCTTGCTTGAATAACGGCACTTGCCACGAAAGGTACGACTCTTACAACTGCGATTGTCGTTGGACCGCATTCAAAGGACCGATTTGCGCCGATGGTAAGTCAAAAGTTTCTTATTTTTCGTGCAATTTTTGGAATTTTTTTTTATCAATTGCGGCTAATTTAGCTGATTTGTTTAAGTGCCGTTTAATCAACTATTTTCGGAAGAGTTAATCGTTAATGTCGATGAATCCATGAAAAAAAAATCGATCGTTCGTAATCGAGTATTTTTTTCCCCTAAAATTCGTTTCTTCATAATGGATTAATTTTTAATTGAAAAACCCACAGACATAAAAAAAAAATGTTAACTTTTCGAAGCTCTATGTTAATTTCCTCTTCCAGAAATCGGCGTGAACATGCAATCGAGCTCGATGATAAAGTACGATTTCGTGGGAAGTTGGCGTTCGACGTTGTCGGAAAAAATCCGCGTGGGTTTCACGACGACGAATCCGCACGGTTTTCTCCTCGGTCTATTCTCCAACATATCCGGCGAGTACATGACGATAATGGTGTCGAACAGCGGGCACTTGCGGGTGGTGTTCGATTTCGGTTTCGAGAGGCAGGAGGTCATATTCCCGTCGAAACATTTCGGCCTCGGTCAGTACCACGATCTTCGCTTGTCCCGAAAAAACGCGGGCGCAACATTGGTAATGCAGGTCGACAATTACGAGCCAAAGGAATTTCACTTCAACATCAAAGACTCCGCCGACGCTCAATTCAACAATATTCAGTACATGTACATCGGAAAAAATGACTCCAGAGCCGAAGGATTTATCGGATGCGTGTCGAGAATCGAATTCGACGATATTTATCCCCTTAAGCTGCTTTTCCAGGAAAACGGCCCGGCCAATATTCGATCTTTGGGAACTCCGCTTACCGAAGACTTTTGCGGTGTCGAACCTTTCACTCATCCACCCAATATCGTCGAAACTCGACCTCCGCCTCAAGTCGAAGACGCCCTCGTTAAATCTTTCAGCAACGAAACCGACACCGCTATTTTGGGCAGCGTTCTCCTCGTTATCCTCATCGCGCTCGTTATAATGGGCGTTTTGATCGGCAGATACAGGCTCAGGCACAAAGGCGAATATTTGACTCAGGAAGACAAAGGTGCTGAAGTCGCTCTCGATCCCGATTCCGCGGTCGTTCATTCCACAACCGGGCATCAAGTACAAAAACGAAAAGAGTGGTTTATCTAATTATTCCGCGGGTTTTTCTTTTTTTTTCTACACGGTGGCTGCAAAAATCGGTGCGAATTTTCTGTCCTCGCTGTTTCCTCGGTTCCTTTGCTTCTCATCGAATTGCACGTTTTTTTATCAGTAAAATCGAAGCCACGAAGGCTCGAAAGGGTCGAGCGATTTAATGAGCGAATCTACATATTTAGATAGATTCGCTGTGGGAATTTGAAGGGGCACGTAATTTTTGCGTTAAAAAAATAAACGTAGTACTGATTTGTAGATGATTCGTAATGGGGGGGATTTCAAAAGACTTTTCCAAATTCACGCATTTTTTTTAGATGCAAAACGGTTCCCCAATTTCAAACGCTATTTCAATCGACCTCAAACATTTTCCGATTTCCCAAAATTCCCAGGATTTCCCAAATCGAAGGCCACCGTGTTTTTATACCGAAGCAAAGTCTCAATTTCCAACAGCAAAAAAAAATGACAGTTTCAAAGCTTGAATCTCATTTCTCGGTTCGACAAAGTGTTAGGCTTTTTTTCCCGAGGGACTTGCATTTTGGCGGGTGATTTCTCGCGACCCTTTTTTCCCTCAATTAAACGAAAAAAAAAAGTTACTCACCAAAGTTACACGATCGCGCTAATGATTGTCAGAGCTTAATAGTCTCATCGTAATTACTGCATCGATAGGAGCTCAAAAACGCGGAAAAAAAAGGAATAAAAAAAAGAGAGAAAAGCGTGTAGAAAAAAAGGTACACAAACCAGCACATCTTGAGTCCGCAGCTTCTTTTATTTGTGTTCAAATGAAGTTTTTTTAATGTGTGTAATTAGGATTTAGTGCCAATTAACAAAGGTCTCTTAGTATGTACTTGATTTACATTTCGACTTGAGATTTATTTCGAGTTCGGGCTCCGAGTAAACTCGTAAAAATGATAATCTTCTCAATTTTAATATATATATTTTGTACTTGTGGACGGAATTATAATTTCGTCGGTCGATAATCGACTCTTAGTTAAAAAGAAGAAGAAGAAGAAGAGAAAAAAAGAAAATAGGCAACCGAAGGTTGACGAGTGTCTATGCATGTACAAAATGTGAATCTCCCTGGCACATGGATAATTACTGTTTTTATTTTAGTTTAACTATTTTTTTTTTCTTTTTTTTTTTTCAATGACTACACAGTATTAGTCGCAACATTTACCGTCCAAACAAGATCTAACGTTTTTTAAAAATCGTTTTAGTTTTATTGTATTTTATTTTGCGTAACTTAATTATTATTTTTACAACACGTATTTTTTAGTTCATTCCCTCCAGAGCAACGTTTATTATACAGTGTGGACAATAGACGATAAAAATGCGGGAACCACGCAATTGTTCCGAAGCAAACTTAATACCGAGAATGTATATACGTCACTTTTATATATATTGATGATGAAAATTAACATGATTATTTTGTACCGAGAAAAATGTCTCACTTTACCCGATAATCAGGGCAATAATATTGAACGAATAAATCTGTACAGAATTCTGATACATTCCAGGCTCCGCAGATTTTTTATTCATACTGCGTATTATTATTATTATTAGACAGCGAATGAAGATTTTTAGATATATCTTTTTTACATTTAGAAAAAAAAATTATGGGAAATAAATACAAATCATTAAAAAATTTAATGATATTCTGATGTAAGAGGAAATTTGGAATGTGGTGAAAATCGCCTATTTCCAAGGCCTTCATAATTTTTTTTTTTTTTTAAGTATTCAGAATCATAAGTTTTACGTACAAAATTTCTTCCGAATGAAAATTAAGTTCAGAATTTCCATTGAAATTCGGAATTTCACTTTTTCCGATGCCGGTCATTAATTCTTCGTTTGAATTTCCGCGCTACGAATATGAAAATTATTGGAAAAACTATATTTTCACTGGTTATACTCGATTCTGAATAAATTTAGCTTTTTAAGTTAATTAGGCTCGTCTTTTTGTTTTTTAAACCTATGAAAATGCGCAATTAATCGGGGTTCTACTGTACATACATCTCCGTGCAAACCTGAGCCAGTCACGAATAAGGAAAATAAAAAAAAGACACTAGTGCATTATATGCTCAGTCGAGTCTCGCGCTCCCTGTTTTATCGACCGAGCGCTGCGATCTAAATTATTATTAGAGTCCGATCTCTCAATCCCTGAACAGTCTGTGCCAAAAACATTTTTGTGTACCAAAACGAACCGGTCCTTCTTACTAAAATTGCTATTTAAAATGATAACTCACATGAACAGAGTATCTCGGTTGTTTCAACCGATAAAAGCAATACCAAAGGATGCAATATTAAAAACTGAACACACATCAAAGAGTTACAAAGTACGTGATTGTAATTTACTTTCTTAAGGGGGTCGATACACCTGAAAAAAATTATTAACAAAATTTCTGAGGATCATTCGTTTTTTTTTTCAAAAATCTGCAATTAAAAGCTCATTAAGTAGGCATAAAATTCTATAATTCTGAAATTTTGTTAATTTATTTACCGCCCCAAAATTGCGAGGGGTGAAAAGTCAAGTTTTTCACTTTTCGTAGCGTTCGCTCACTTAAGCTTTTTTTTGGGACTTGGCCCCCTTCAAATTCTACGGATTGTAATTCCCCCATAAATTTTATGTTCCTCAGTTGATGCTGGACATGGGAATAATTAGGCAAGCGAATACCGGACTGTACACTCTTCTGCCCTTGGGCTTAAGGGTCTTTCAAAAGCTCGTGCGAATAGTGGACGCCGAAATGAGCAAAATTGGAGCGCAAAAATTGCTTCTTCCCAATTTAACCAGCGCTTCTCTGTGGGAGAAGACAAATAGACTCCAGGACGGGCAGATGGAACTGTTCACAGTTCGGGACAGACACAAAAAAGTCTTTATTCTCAGTCCTGTAGGTACTTATATTCACAAAAACACGAAACATGAATTTTTGAGTCTAAAACACTAATTTATCGGGTTTACAAACAACAAAAAATTGATTCTCTTCAATTAAAATATGCATATTTGCTCTTTTTTTCTAAATACATGCTCTAATGTTTTTTTTTTAAATATGATGTTTTAGACGTACGAAGAAGCAATAACTGATCTTGTAGCAAATCTGGGAACATTATCCGCTAAAAAATTGCCCCTGATGCTCTACCAAATCTCGAACAAATGGCGAGACGAAATGAAGCCCAGATTGGGTTTATTCAGGGGCAGAGAATTCATCATGAAGGATTTGTACACTTTTGACTCGAGCCTGGAAAATGCACGGAATACGTACGAATGCGTGCGAGAAGCTTACGAGAATATCTTTAGACAAATTGGCATAGAATACACGATAGGTACGCAATTATCTATTTTTTAATAAATTTTTAGGACATTTATATTTTTCTCCTGCATAATTCCACGGATTTAATGAGATTGAATTGAATTAATTGTGGGATTTTTATAGCCGTAGGCGACACCGGAATTATGGGAGGCACTTTGTCCCACGAATATCACTATTTATCCGATATTGGAGAGGACACAGTTTTGTCTTGTCGATCGTGCGGATTTAACATAAATTCTAATATTTACGAGGGCAACGTTTGCGCAAAATGCAACAGCACGTTATCGCAGCACAAAGCCGTCGAGGTAAAAAAACGTTTGCTTATTTATTTCGAGAGCTAATTGATGCAATTCAATTTACTTTCACTCTACATTTGTATAATATATATTTTTTAAATCGCCTCAAAAAGCGATTTAATAAAATATAAACGATAGCAAAAATGCTTGTGATCGTGATTTCCAAAAATAACGCGCATAAAAACCAAAATAAGCGCAGCAATTGTGAACAAAATTTTGTACGCAATACTGGACATAAAAATTGCACATCTCCAACTTGAGTTTCGTAAATTTAAGGTCGGCCACACTTTTCTATTGGGCACGAGGTACTCCGAGCCTCTAAACGCGACGTTTCTCGACAACGGGAAGCCAAAACCTTTGATGATGGGTTGTTTCGGATTGGGTTTAACGAGATTGATTGCCTCGGCGGTGGAAATTTTGTCGAAAGACGAAGAATTACGATGGCCGAAGCATCTCGCGCCTTACACCGCGTGCATAATTCCGCCGAAGGTACAATTTTAATGAAAAATTTACAGCGCAAACACTTTATTTTTTTGCTAATTTTCATTGACTTATCGCAGGAGAAGAGTCAAACGGAAAGTGCGAGTCATTACACCGAAAAAATCTACGAAATATTGGAGACGTTGAACGTAGACACGATAATCGACGACAGAGTCGAAATGACGATCGGCAGACGATTTCTCGACGCAAAAAGAACCGGCTATCCGTATTTGATAGTGATCGGCAAAAGCGCGATAAAATCGACTCCGCTATTCGAAGTTCACGATCAAAACGACTCGAGGCAAGTGGATCTGAGTCTGGAACAGCTTAAGGATTTTTTTCAGAACGCGGAACATTCGCAGGAGCTAAAAAGGCAAGCGCGGGTAGGATAAATTGTGTTTTTTTTTTCTTTTTTTAATAACGCAATTTTAGGTACAAATTGGTTTTACATCAATTGTTGTAAATAAAATGGGCAAAAGATTCGTTTTTAAAAAATAGCTGCGTGTGCGCAAGTCTTGGGCGAGTTTAAAGTCTCATTTTTCCAAAGTTACTTTGACTCTGTGATAAGCGTTGCAGAGAAAACCTCTCAAGTTCCAAATGTTCTTGAAGCTCTCGGGTTGGACGTTGTAGGCCGAATCCACGGCTTTCGCCCATATTTCCACTTCCTTTTTTCTCGTGTCCACGGGCAATTCCGCGCTCCACAAGGACCAAGCCCAATTGCGACCTTCCTTCGCCGTTTCGTCTTGCGCTACGAGCTTCGCAATTTGCCAAGTTTCACCGCCGTCCGCGGTTACATCGACTCTTATTATTTTCTTTCCGCCACCTGACCACGCGTAGCCTGAAACGAGATTTTTCTACGATTTTAATTCATCCGTTGAGAGTGAAAAAAAGGCAATTTATTTATTGTATTTAAAATGAAGCAATTTTTTTTAATCCTTAGAATTCTTTCTAATATTTCAACTCAATAATTGTATTTATCGTATTACTTTGAATCGAATATCAATTTTCTTTTTAGAATTTCTCCAGATTTTTAAATCCAATATTTCGGAAAATGCAATTTTTTTTTTTCAAGCGAACAATTTGCTGGATAAAATGATATTACAAAAATGTACCTTTCACCGAAATTTTGCCATCGCGAACTCGAACTTTTTCGCCTGTTTGCGGAGTGCAAATTGCGGAGATCACTGGCATTTCTTGAATAGCCGGTGCCTTGGAAAAGTCGACGCTGTCCCAATCGACTCCCGGTGAGAATCCCTTGTAATCACCGCGCTGAAATTGCGAGGGGCTCTCCTCTTTGGAAATGACAATTTTAGCGAGCCACTTGACGTTTCTCGCCCCGACGACTCCAGGAACAATAGCGCGAATGGGATACCCATGATCGAGTGGAATGGGCTCGCCGTTCATTTCGTAAGCCAAAATAACGTCCGCTCGAGGATCCAAAGCTTTGCTTATGGGAATACTCGCGCCGTAAGGAACACCGGAAGGATCAAGATCCAGGCCCTCGAACTGAAACAGATCATTTTCATGACTTCCCACTTCATTTTTTATGGGCTACCCTAAGTTTCTACGGATTTTTGCACCTGCACGTGATTCCAATCGTCCTCGTTTACATTCAAATCTTTGAGAACGTCGCACAATCGCGCTCCGCTCCAAGTTGCATTTCCCACCGCGCCTACTCCCCAACTTAGGCCCCTTAAGGGCTTCGCTTCCGCCATTTCCGACCTCCGATTACCTCCGCACATTATAGCCGAGGTCACCGTGTATTTCGGGTATTTCTTTATGGTTTCGTAATTGAGAATTTTCTTCGTGTCGCTCTCGACGGCCACTTCAAGCTCGTAATCGTCCATTTCGATTTTCGGCACTGGCAGATGGTTTCTTACGTAGAAGAGCTCGCTAAAAAAAAAATTTGTATCGGAAATCCAAATGATAAAAATACTAACGAAATATTTTAAAAAAACAAAAAATTGTATAGCTAGTTAGAAATTCATGATCATCTGTTCGGCGGATATTGCAATTGGGATTAGCAATTGGAAATATCGGAAATCCAAATGATAAAAATAATAAAAAAATATTTGAAAAACCGAAAAATCGCCTGGTGTAAGAAGAACATGCGACGAAAGCGATTCGTTGGTCACTCACGATGGTGTGAGAAAGGTCTCGACCAAGAGAGACGCCGGTGGTTCAGCGCAGAATGGTTTCGGTCCATTGACCTTGAGAGCTTTGTGTCTCCTGGGTTCGTGCTGATAAGGATCATTCAAATCGGCGTTAATCGTTTCTCCGTGACCCTCTTCGAGGTTGCCGATTCTCATGGACTCCAGCAAAGTGTGAATGTCTTTGGTATTGTGATTAGCGAATATTTGCCAAAATGGTTCAATGGAACTTCCGGCGGCCATCATTATTTTGCTGGGACCGCCCGGATGCTTACTAACGAAATCCGTTATATCGTAAACTCCTCGCTTGTAAATTATCCAAATTCCGCTTTTCTCGTTGTCGTGTTTTCCCACTTCTTCAGGGCTGTAAGTCTTCAGATGCTGATTAAATTCTCCTGGTCCCTGAGCTTTTTTCGCGTGAAACGCGTGCACCTTTCTTCTCTCCGTTTCGTAGACGTAGAAGCAAACGCCGAGGGCCGAAACGGCCACAATTGCACCTGTGGCTTTGTAAGCATTGCTTTTTGCCCCGCTGCTTCTTCCTTGCCCTGAAGAGTAACCATTGCGGGTCAAATTTGTGGGATCACTGGCGATGATTCTGGGCAGCGATCTGTAACTGTAATTCGCCTGTGAATATTTATGGAATTAAATGGAAATAAAGAATCCCAAGCGAGTTTTGCCAATTTTTTTTATAATTTTTTTTTTAGTCCGACGGTTTTTCAGCCAATTTTTAAGCTCGTCTTTGGTACGATAAGGTCAGTCGCTTTCCGATTATGCACAGGAATTGATTATCTGATAAGAAACCACGATTTGCGGCCATAGCTTCGGCGAGTGGCCGCCAAGCGGCGCGTCGATCGCTCAACGGGAATAACGTAAGTTTTGGAAGGGACTGTCACTGTGTAGAAATACTTTAAGTGGAAAGCTGGTTTTTTTGAGATCTTTTGGTATTTACACATTTTAGGACGTTACATTTCGTACAAAGGTCGAGAAATAATTTTTTTAAAATATATATATATATACAATAAATATAGATATACAACTAATGCTTCTGTCAGAATGGAAAAATAAAAATAAAAACACGGCTATGAGGTTTTTTCAGGGGAAACTCCATAAGATTAAGCCTAAAATTAGTACGAAAAAAGGTATCTCAATTCTCCCCCCTCGAATTCATCGATCGAGTCTTGAATTTACGCAAACCACGCATACGATTTTCACACCGTATTATTTTTTATTGGGATTATACGTACCTATTGCCATGTGGTCCATTTCTACCTACGAAAACAAGTGCCTTGGAGATCCACGACATGTCTGACCTTCGCAACAATCGTAACAATCGCAAAAATCGCAACAATCGATATATCGATGACAATATTTGTACACTCCGCGCAAAATTTGCATTAAACGAGCCAAAAAGTGTCACGTACTTTGGCTAAATTTTAACCACATGCACAAAATGCTTCGACATATTTAGTCTCCTCGTTTCGCAACATATTTCGAGAAACACTTTGTCGTGACCTTGAGGCGCTCCGTTTGTTCAATCGCGAGTACATCGACATCATTACAGCAGATTACAGTTCGATTGTACAGTGCGCTGCAAAATTTTTTTCGAATCAACCCTACCGACCAATGAGATCGTCGGAACACGCGCAATTTAGTTCAGAGCTTTGCGCGTATGTCAAATGGCGCCCTGTCATTCCTGTTGAGATTATTGTTGCGGCATACGTTGATTAAAAAAAAAAAAAACATTTAATTAGCATAAGACCAAGGGAAATATTTGCTTCCGGATTAATTGACAAATGACCACTCGTTTTTTTGGTTTTTCAGCTTGAGGTACGTTTTCCGCATGAATAACAACGTTATTTTCGTGTTATTCTCGACGAGGTCGAAACCAACCTCAAACTTTTGGAGCTAAGTGTACAATTTCTTTTGTGTACTTTTCGATCTGACGTTGGATTTGTTTTTTTTAATACGCAATTTGGCAACTGAAATTGAAGGTTTTATTTTAGGTCGGTCGAGGTTTAGGTTTTTGGGATGATTTCATTAATTTAATGATTTATTGTTGTTATTCGCAAGTCGACATGGAATTAACGACTAATTTTTATGCGCAGCGCAAAATTAATGAGAAATATTGTCCGGATGTTTTTTTTTTGTAAATTTTTGATGGAGCGTAATTTGCAATTTGCGCTTTGTGCGTTTTGAGAAATTTAGTATAGGCCTCTTTTTTTTATGAATATAAAAAAATTATCGGAAATGTATGAATTATTGTTAAAATTGAAAAATTTCTATTCTTTTTTTTTGTATGAGGAAATACAAACGAAGATCAGGCAAATTATTTAATTCTTGGTACGCCGAAATAATTGCTCACTGCATAAGCGATTATTAATAATAATTTATGGTGCGTTTATTTATTGCCAGATTTGAGAAATGAGAGAAAGCTAATAAAGCAACAATGGCAATGCGCAAAAGGAGCGGTTCCGGCTCCAAACGCCAGCACAAGGGAAAACTTGTGCCGATTTACGAGAGCTTCTTCAAAGGAGAAGACCTCACGCTTGCGCACCCTAATTTTTGGAACGAATTATTCCTCATTAAGCCGATGGTAAGCGACAAAAAAAAGTCCAGAAGTAAGTGAAACATTCGCCGGAGGATCACGCTTTAATTCGCTCAAATAATCTACACAAGTTTGCACAGAAATAAATAATATTTTGCACTTTTTACTTCATTTTTGAGGAACCCGTTTTCTTGAGTTTTTTCTCCGGTTTCGGGGGCATTTCCAGTGACTTTTCCTGCAAAGAGTCTTCCAAATTTCCTTTCTTATAGGCACTTATCTTTTTAAGTTTTTCCTTCATGAAAGTGGCTTTCGGAAGCTTAGCGAGTAAATCTTTAACACTGCAAGATCCTTTGCTCGTTTCTCCCGCCTTTTTTTTGCTTTCCACTTGCTTTTCCTTTCCTGCGTCGCATTTTCTTTCGCTACTATCCGTCAAACTGCCAGCCATGTATTTGCTCTTCAAATTGAACCACGCTTCGCTGGTTTGGATTCGATATTTCAGGCACTGTATTTGAAACCAACAAACGCGGCCGTAATATTTTGTAACTTCCCACGACGGTAACGCCTATGAAATAAAAATTATAATATATATATATATTTTTTTTTAATTCAGTGATTATAAACTTAATGATTGCAAAAAAATTTAAAGGAAATTCACTTTTTCCTACATTATTTTTAAATACATATTCTTAATTAATTCTATTAATTTGAGGGCAATCTTAGTCGATTAGAAAATTGCCGAAACATCACCTGAATAATTTTCGACACGAATTTACCGACCACCATCGCGTCGATTGATATTATACGGGCTCATGCCCGAATCTTGGATAAATTCAACCGGTTTCAATCATCGAACTCGAAGCTAAGAAATTGGAGCTTCACTTGGAATTTTTTCAAAATTTCATGAGCGTTTAAACGCGAGACGTGTGTCAAAATGATGAGGTTCTAAAAAGAAACAATTGCGTCGCGATGAAATTCGTGAAACAAAATAACACACTATACATATTTTACAAATTTAATATTTTTTTTTTTAATAATAATAGGTGCCGCACATCGAGAGCGAAATATTGCGGATGAATATGGACCAGTTAAACGCGAGCAGGGAAAATTTGAACTCCTTGGTGTGCCACTGCGTGGACACATTGGTGGACGAGCATCCTTTCCGCGTAGTTTACGCGCTCCAAACTTTGGCCGCTGTTATTCAGTCCATGTACAAAAAAGCTAGTCAGGGTGACTGCGGTTTTAATCTAATAGATATTCTAGTCGGTTTCAATTCGGCGGAGCAGCGAATGACCACGTTGATGCAGCACTGCAACAATTTTTTAACAGGTAGCCAATCAATTGATAATTCAGGAATTTTTTTAAATCGATTAACCACCTTGGAATTATTTAAATGAGTGAACAAATTTTCAGGCGAATATCCGGACAGTCTCAAAGCGCTCTGCTTGAAATTGTTGTTAATTATTGTCACCGGTACAGATAACGTCAGTCAAAATGCGCTGTTGGAATACGTAATGATCAACGGCGTGTTCGAATCTCTCGTTCAAGTTAGTAGCCCTAATTACTAGTTATTTTATTAACGCTGCTTGCAATGCTGAAATATTTGGGCGTACGATAAGATTTTTTTGTTTGTGATATGAAATAGAATTTTTTAATTTTTGTGATTATTATTATTGTGAATTTTTAGCCTTTTTTAAAAAATATAATTAGGAGATTGATTGAAAATAGTGATCACTTTTTTAAGACGATTATTTTCGTTTACTGCAGTTATTGAGAGACACGACAGCTCGAAATCGTCATGGACACGATGCCGTATTGCTACTGACACTTCTAGTCAATTACCGGAAGCACGAAAGTGCCAATCCGTACATCGTGAAATTATCGATATTGGACGATGAGCTTGCACTCAATGGATACGGTCAGGTAATATCGAGCTCGTTGACTGATTTCTGTAGGCTCTTCGTCCAACAAAAAGCAGGTATGCTAACAAGTGAAATGTCGTAATAAGTGAATTCGAATTTCTTTAATATTCAGCAATTATTGCAGTAAAATTCTGTTCACTTGGCAATTGGTAAATGCAAATAACAGTAAAATATCGAAATTATCAAATACATATTCCATTGAAATGTTGCGATAAGTGAATAAAAAATAGCATAAATTTTTGTAAGTAAAATGAAAATTCGACATGAAAGTTCGAGTTAAATCACAAATACTTTGTTGCGACGAAGATAACGAATTCGAACTTGTCCGCAGAGGTGCAAGCTTCTTGGTTGTCCTCGTTAACGAGTATCGTTGGCATTTTCGTCGGCGAGGAGGAAGCCAATACCCAACAAATACGTGCCAATAACGCGTTGCTGCTCGCGCTTTACGAGGCAACGCATCTCAACCGAAATTTCGTCACGACTCTGGCCTACACTCAGAGTGACACGAGTGCTCCACCATCTCCAAATAATACACTCGGTCCAAATGCAGTTGCTCCAGGCTCACAGCCACCGGACGTTATGGCTCAGCCCTTTAATCTTCTCGCAACATTTTTGCAATACTGGTAAGCAAATACAGCGACTTATCAGCAAATTTTCCGACAATTTTTTACATTTATTTGCATTCTGTTAGTCAGAGCCCAAAAAAAAATGACCAATCACGTTCGAAATCTGGACAAAATTAATTTTTTATAAAAAAAACGTAATACTAAACATAATCGAAGAAACAGTTTTTCCGAGAATTATTTATAGTTTAAATGTGAATGAGTTATTTGTTAATATTGTATTTTGTTCTTTCCGAACGTGCGAATATTCTATTAAAAAATTGTGTCTCATGGAAATAAAGTGACATTTTTTAATCGTTTCGTTTCAGTTCCATAGTGATGCAAGTTATCAGAACTGAGGCGATATTAAATAACGTAAAGCTATGCTTCCTTATACTAAGTTGTATAGCCGAAGATCAGTACGCCAATAGCTTGATGCACGACGCCAATTTGGCGTTCAGAGTTCAATTGCACAGAGTGCCGATGCATCACAGAAAATTGTTGGACAAAATGGCACCGACTCAACCACTCGCCGCTACGCTTCTCGGTAAGAAATTCTGGCAATTAACGAAAATGTGCGTTCAAACCGATTCTCTTTTCTGCTCAAGGGAATTTTTTTTTTTTCTTCAGAATTCAAAATCACACATTCAATTTCGTTGTCGCGTTTATGCATTAAAACTTCTCGTTTTTTTCTGTCCGAGTAAACTTCGAATTAATTTAATTGTGTCTTTCAGTCGCTTTTTTTCATTTGTACGAATCATTTTTTTTTATGTTTCGTGAAATGTCTAAAAAATCGATAAAAACAGGTAATCAAGAACGATTATTGTTATTTTTTAGATCTACTGGTAGAGTTCATGACTTCTCATATGATGAAGAAGTTTCCTCTTGAACTTTATCACCAATGTGTCGGCGTATTGCAGCGATTGTTGTGTTATCAGAAAAGATGTCGGGTGAGGCTGGCTTATCAGTGGAAGGATCTCTGGACGGCTTTGATAAATTTGCTAAAGTTCCTCACGACTCACGAGAATCATCTCGTGAAGAAAATGAACATTTTTCCGCTAGCCATTCAGGTCGTTAATATTCTGAACCTCTTCATAACGTACGGCGACACGTTTTTGTCCGCTCCGAGCAGCTACGACGAGCTCTTCTACGAAATCATAAGAATGCGATTGATTTTCACGAATCTCAACGCCATGGGTATTTTTTTACATTTTTACCACTTTTTTCCTCCCATATTTCAGCAATTTCACATGAATTCAGCATTAAAAATAAAATTAAAAAAATTCTAAAGCAAATTAAATGAAATAATTAATAAAGTTGGAATTTTATTTAACATTGCAATTTGAATTGGGAAGGAATTTTTTTATTGAAATTTCGAGCATTTGTGGAAAAATAATGAATTTTCGGAAACTTTTTTTACGAATTTTCCACCGCTGAATTCACAGGGAATTTCTCGTTAATATTTGTGGCTGACGTTGAAAATTTTTCGTACAGCGCTCAGATATTCCACCAGCGAATCGTACGAGTACAAGGAGCACGCACTTAAATTGACGAACTGCCTAGTGAATATGCGAGACATTGTCAATCACTTTCCACCAAAGATCGCCTCGTGGTTGGCGAGCGAAAGTCTTTCCACTCCCACGGAGCAACAAATACTGGCTGTTATAATTCAGAATTACGATACGCTTACCTTGAAACTTCAGGATAATCTGGATCAGTACGAAAGATATTCGGAAAAACCGAATCACACTGCATTCTTCGAAGAAATGGTAAAATTTTCCTGAGATTATTAACCATTCACTGATTTAAATGAGGTCGAAAAAGGACATTTATTTTTTTTACCCCTCGAAATTATTCTCTAATTTTGACAAACGTTATCAGCATTTTATCAATAATTTAAATCAATTAAAAAAAAAGTTTTTCAATTACGATTTTCCAAAATTTACTGAAAATAAAAAATCAGTGTTACCGAGAACATGAAAATTATTTCATATGTTCCTTTCGATAGTTCAGAAAAACAACGACTTTTACGTCGAGTTTTTTTTTCGGTAACTTCAAGATAATTTTCAAAAATCAGGTTCTCAAAAAAAGTGATGTATTTTTTTTAATGGATGCGTATACATTATTATTAACATGAGTTAAAGATTTTGAAAAATTGGATTCACTGACTTATGCTTAATTTTAATGATTAAAAAATATTTTTGCAGGTCTCGGGCGTCGTCGTCGATACCCGAGCGTCAATTGATCTCAATGCACTGGACACACAAGCTATTCTCCAAGAATTGTCCAATATATCGTAACGCAATCGGCTATTATCTCGATTTCACGTGCTTTAACGTTTTCGCATACAATCCGATACCCAAACATAAATGTTTCCTTTTTTTTATGGGCTTGTGCTCGAAAGAGAGATAAAATTCCATACTGCGAACAAAAAAATTGCAGGGCAGCGAAATCGACAGTGTGGAGAGTATTTCTGTGGAAAAGGGGCCTAAGAAGAGGAAGAAACCTTGAAAAAGGGCTAAAAATATTGATAAGCGTATCGCTCAAAAAAAATCATAGCAATAATCGTTTCGTTCGAGAAATCCAAAGAGCGAGCGAATAAATGAGTGTAAAAAAGCATATTTATACCTAATCATTAGGCGATGTATTCGCTCAGGAAGGGAAAAACATGTAATTGAAAAAAAGTAACAATTCATGTATGGAATCTGCAGAATTGACTGCGAATATAATTTTATATTGAATATCGAGTGAATGCTTAATGTGAACAAAAATATACAAAATAAATGTATTCATTGATATGACAAGTACATTTACATTTTTACGTGTGTAAAATGCATAGTTACGAGTTTAATAATGTCCCTGAAAAATTCGGGGAGTATTCCAGTCGAGGGTATTTTTTTGACTTAGTTAAAAGAATTTTTCTTTTTTTTTTGTAGTTTTCCATAAATTTCTATTAGCAGTTCATGAAACTAAAACTAAAGTTGAAACTCTCATATTCAACGTAAAAAACATAGAAAAATTGTAAAATTGGCAGTATTTATTAATGGCAAAAAGGAATGTCCAACTGCAGAAATATTCGGATTTAAAAAATCATAACAAAAAAATAAGTCGGGTATTCCGTATAAAAGGTGGATATTAAGGTGAAAATACGTACTTTTGCAATTAACAAAATTCAAAATTGAAATGACAAAAAGAATTTTTCGAAATGCTTCAATATACAGAAATGCGGCCAAAGCTTCGCGAAGCGACCACTTGGAGCAAGTGGCGTTGGCGTCGTTACCGCGCGAGGCGCTTCCTAATTGGCCGATTTTTTAATTCTCCGCCGCGAAAGCATAGCAACTCCGACTTTGGCTTGATTGTCTCTCTGGAGTTCCTTGCTGATATCGTCGCCAATATCGACAATTTTCTCCAAATCGACTCCAGTGGCCAGTCCCTCTCCATGCAACAGATAAATGAGATCTTCAGTGGCGACATTTCCGGAAGCTCCGGCCGCGTAAGGGCAGCCGCCCAATCCCGCGACGGACGAGTCAAAGGTCCTTATCCCGTGTTCCAAACTGGCGTAAATATTGGCCAATGCTTGTCCATAAGTATTGTGACAATGCATGGCAAATTCGCTCAAATCCCCTTTCCTCGATACGTACTTCAATTCGTCGAGTACTTGAGCGATTTTCTTCGGAGTCCCAACTCCGATCGTATCGCCGAGGGAAACTTCGTAACATCCGAGCTCGAGAAGTTTGGCGCTTATATTGGCGACGACAGAGGGCTTCACGTCGCCTTCGTAGGGACAGCCTGCGATGCAGGAGACGTAGCCCCTTATTTTAAGGTCGTTGTCCTTGGCGAGGTCGACGACCGATGAAAATCTTTCGATGCTCTCCTTTATCGAGCAATTTATATTTTTTTGGGAAAACGTTTCGGAGGCAACGCCGAAAATAGCGATTTCCTTGACGCCCACAGAGAGGGCGCTCTCAAGGCCCTTCACATTGGGCACGAGGACCGGATAATCGACTCCGGGCTTCTTCACGATATTCCGGAAGACCTCGGCATTGTCCGCCATCTGTGGCACCCATTTCGGTGACACGAAACTCGTGACCTCGATTGCCCGCAATCCCGTTTCCGATAACCGATTTATCAGCGATATTTTCGAGGCACTCGACAGGATCTTCTTCTCGTTCTGCAAACCATCCCGCGCTCCCACCTCCACGACCTTCACGAAATCACTCAGGGCTCGCGCGGCGCGCGGATTCGCGCTTGGCCTCCATCTTCTTGATAACATTGTTGCTCGACAAAATGGCGGAACGCTGGAAAAATCAAATGGCGACGTTACGATCGAGTTATTTGTAATTAGGAGCTTAATTTGGAATATAAAGACATGCAAAAAAAATGTAGGGCAATGCTTAAACGGTTCAGCAGATTTATCGAACCGCGAAAAAAATTGCCCCTTAAATTCTGTCGATATTTCGATTGAACGGAAATCGAATCAGCATAATCAAATTATCTTAAAAATGATACATAAACGATTTATGAAAATCCTACGAATTTTCTGACTTTACCGTAGAAAGTTATTCACGTTGATTGGTCAGTACAGCGGATCTATAGATCACGGACTTTCTCGGCCAATCACAGCCCGAGTTTTCTCCGGTGCAACGCCTTCTCTGTCACGCGATTGGTCCGCGTGACCCAGCGATCTACAGAACCGCCGTACTGCCGATTTTTTCGACCAATTCCGAGACAGAGATGGAAGCACGCAAAGCACACAGTCTTAAGGGGCATTCTCAAGCTTTTATTAAGCACTGGCGTAGGCTCGCGATATTTTTCAGCGATCGCAAAGCCACTAAACCAAAACAGCAGTGGCTTAAAAAAAAAACACACATTTGTCAATAATCACCGTAGAAATGCATAATTATCACTCACCACGAGTTAAATATCAATAATCCTCACGATGTTTCCGGCTTACGCATATCTTTCTGCTTACGATAGGCACAAAAAGCTCATAAACGACTATTTTGAGCTTCGAGGAGGTTCGGCACTTGCGCTACAACGAGACACGTATGTTACATACGTCATTGAAATTACGCTTTCGTATTACATATTATTCTTAAGGGGATTGCACAGTGGATCTCAAGGTCACGTGTGAAATACCGATAACGGAGATGGTATTTCAAAAATTTTGAATGTCAGTACGCATTGTCACAAACAGCTCTTCATGTTTCGAGGTCCCGGGACAAAACGGACTACGACGTCATCAAGGAGAATCACAGATTCCTGTGGGATGAGGATAACGATGCTCCGGATTCATGGGCCACCAGATTGACCAAAAAATACTACGACAAATTGTTCAAGGAATATTGTATATGCGATTTGACTTACTACAAGTACAACAAGGTGCACATTTATTCCTGTTTAATTAATTTAAATATCGATTAAGGGAGTCGCAGCGATTCGGTTTGGGTGATTTTGAGATTCCGTAAGGATTTTCAACAGTCATCGATGGGATTAAAATCTCAGAGAAATCGAATGCGTCGAACGATTGAGAATAATGAATAATAAAATAATGATTTCGTTTAACAATTTTTTTGGAAAAGGGTAAAAGGGCTGTCGTAATAAATCATCTCAACTTCCATGCGAAGCTCATTTTCGCAGTGACCCTAATTTTATTAATTACAAAGCTTAATAATAAATGAACAATTTATAGGTCGCTCTCAGATGGAGAACCGAACAGGAAGTGGTGGTTGGAAAAGGGCAGTTCGAGTGTGCGAGTAAAAAATGCCAAATCAAAGAAGGCCTCAGAACGTGGGAAGTCAATTTTGGGTATGAAGAACATGGCGAAAAAAAGAATGCCTTGGTAAAATTGAGTGAGTAACACTGAAAAAAAAATCCCCTGTAAAATTATTGCTTACCATTAAAAAATTGGACCCCCAAATTTTTGAAAACGACTTTAAAAAAAAACAAAAAAAAATCTTAATTGCCTAAAAACCTGAAAAAAATTCAGGGAAAGGACCACTTTTTCTGCCTTCTAACTCATTTAATTGTCGGTAGGACTTTGCCCGGAGTGTTCAACAAAATTGAACTACAAATCGCAGAAAAGGGAAGTGAAGAGGAAAAAAGAATTGAAACGTTTGGGAAAAAGTTCCGGGGAAAATGCTGAAAAAGTTTCGAGCTCCGAGGTCGAGATAAAAGCTGAACCGGAAAGCGAAGCTGAACATTCGGAAGAATCGGTTAAAGGAAAAACCGACGAATCCGAGCTGTGGAAAAGCAAACCTGTGGAAGGCCTGGAAAAATCGAGGGAAGAAGAATTCGAAGAGTACCTCGCCGATCTTTTTCTGTAGTCCAAAAATAAAGTAACCGATGCGTAATTCATTAGTTTATTGAAAATGAAACCAATTAATATACAGTATTTACGAAGGATATTGTAACATTGGGAATACGATGCATTTAATGTTCCGTTTTTCGCGAAAATTCGTAGTTTTTTTTTCTTTAATGTTTGTGGAAATTTTTTGACAATCAGGCATCGGATAAATTGTCGAATTGCTCAAATTTCGTTCGAAATAATCGCTGAAAATAGAATTTTATCGATACAACTATTTGTATTAATGAATTTCCGTCTGTACGGCAATTCCATGTAAAAAGACTAGCCTAATGTGCTCAATTTCACCTCGAAATCCTAACTTTCTTTTACAATATCTCTCTATTTTACAAAAATATTTCGCCCCCGCACTGTTTACGAGACATCGGGCATTTCACGTCGAACGGGACCGTTAAATCGGCCTTATTCTAAGTACCTCGTGAGCTCCTAAGCCCACTATTATTTTTATCTAGCGTTTTGGGAGAATTATTATTGTTTAAACATTTTTCATAAGGCCGAGCGAAAAAGACGCGGGGCTGAGCGCGAAGCGCGCAAATTCGGCCATTCTTACAATTATTAACGAGCGTTTCTACATCAACTTTCCGATTTTGCTGCAATTTTGCGAATATTTAATATACCATTCGAAGTCAGCGATTATTTTTTCTGAAAAGCTAAGATTTTTTGCTTCAGAAGTTGATTTTCTTTTTTTTTTTTTAGAGATCGATAATTCGGTATTAAAATAATTTCAAGAAAGCGATAGAAAAATTGCAATAATTGAAAACTCTTGGAAAAATTGTTGAGTTAGCCCCGAAAAAATGGGAAAAAATTCAAGCTACTTGCTATTTGATGTTCTATTCGAAATTAGGAAAATTTCAGCGAAATCGGGGAAGCGAGGCACAAACTCTTATCGATAATTTACGGAATTTCATCTATTCTAAAGTAACTTACATTTTGTTTTTATTTAACTTCGTAAGAAACAGTGTCTAATTACGTACGTGTATTATTACTACGATCGAATACAAAAAACAGTATTTTACATGAGCATCGAATGTACCTCTTAAATTATTGTACAATAGTGAAATATGGCATCGCCGAAGCGTGCGAATCACTTGTGCGACAGTAAATAGTTGCTCTCGACGTAACATTATTTTTTTATAATTAAAAAAAAGCTCAGAGGAAAATTGTTGATATTCGAAAACGAAAAATCGGCGATGGGGAATTGCTCATTTATTTCTACACTGTTTTTTTCCACAGTCATGAGATATCAAGTTTTTGTAATATTGAATAGTATATCAATGAATTAATCAGGATTTTGCATTTAAAGTACTCCGGTATTTTATAAGATGTCGAAGGATAAAATAATTCGTAAATATATTAAAATAAAGAAGCGAATCACATAATTAAAAAAAATCATATCGTTCGAAATTAAAAAAAAAATAGTCTTATAAAATAATTAATGTGTACAGTTTGCCTGAAATTCTGAAGGAACAAATTTGTTTTTTTTTTTTGTATTTGACGGAAATTTCAACGTGTAATTGATTATTTTTACTTTTAAATTGATAACGCAACTTTTGTAAATTTTTTGGAATTTGCAATATTTATTAAATGTAACGCTTATGTAATAATGTTCTATTGCTGAGTGGAAATTTTACCATTTTAGGCCCATTTTGCGTAGACGTAAATTCGACTCTGATGAATCGTTTTTCGTTGTACTTTTGTTTATTTTCTGTAAACACCAGATTTTCGTGTCGAAATAAAAGAAAGAAAAACTTTGATTCTTACGAAAATGAATTTTTCGTTGAGCTCTTTTAGCGTCAAACATTTTTCCGAATTTTAATCATAATAATTCAAAATATTCCCGCGGATTTAATATATTTAGAACTTTTCGAGTACGCAAAGAATATCGTTTTTTTCGCAAAAGAATTATCACTTATCAATTTTTCGAAATTTCTAAATTTAATTTGAACCTTTAAATTCTCATATTCCTATCCGCCCTTCGAATTTTCATATTTTCGTTTTTTTTTTATCGTGAAAAAACGGTATTATTATCGAGTTAACTATTTTTTCGAGAGTTAGAAAAATCAACGATTATCACACTAAGTTATTTTCGACGTAATTCAGGGAACGAAGATATTTTTATTAATAATAACTTTCTTTTTATTGATTAAAATAACAGATCTTCCCGTTGGAAATTTCAACAAAAAAGAAAAAAAAAACGTTGCGTGGAGGATAATAAAAAATTGCTGACGTTTTCACTGGAAAAGCGGGACGTCAGAATATCAATAAAAATCGGAATCGCGAGGCTCGGAGCTCCGGGTTTGCCGAAACTTCGTGCCCACGGCGACGGGAAATTTTCAAACGGGAACGTAATCAACGTAGCGTCGCGACGCCTGGTTCCGGGATCATTTGCCCGGACAATTGCCCGAACAGGCCCTCAAACTATTCGCGTGCTTTTGGGAATCGCTGTCCTCGTCGCTGCAATCCTCGTCGTGCGTGTGTGTCACGTTGCGCGGAGTTTCCGGCCGAGCGTGAGGTATTTGATTGTTCGTATTGGCGGTTTCGACTTCCAGTGTTCTCTGCTGATCGAGAGAAAAGAAAAAGAAAAATTGGTCATTATAAACGGGCGTGATTGGTGGGAAAAACGGAGAACGAGAGTTATAATTTTTCGTTCTTTTATTTTTGATTCACTAGGAATTATGAAAAATATGGAGAAAAGTTGACGAAAGTTAAACGCCGATAATTGCAGAAAGATTTTGGTTATCCGCTGTTTAATCTCGCTAATTTTTTCCTGAATAGATGCAAAAAATGTCGTGTTTAATATCCCTCATTTTTCACCGTATGCACACAAAAATATAGTTTTCGTAGCATTTTTTACAATCTGTGAAAAGTGGGGGGGCTCTAACATTCGTAAAAATTCGTTTATTACGCTGAATAATTGTTATTTTTATTTTCAGAGCATTGAATTTGGCTGGAATCGGTAAATTCGTTCGGGTGGTCATGGAATTTTTGATTTTTCTGAAAATTTACAGTGAATACTCACGGCGGCTAATCTATTTTGTTCCTCCTCTTCGTCCATCAATTTGAAAGTGCGCGTTCTGCTGATCATCGGAGTTTCCATGACGAACCTTTGCTCGTGAGCTACGGTACTTTCGTGGGGCATCTGAAAATCAAAATCACGACGTTGAAATGTCACGGAGTGCAAGAAAAAAATGAGAAACAAGTGCTTTAAACATTTTTGTTGCAGGTAAAATGTGTATCCGAAAAACCTCGAGAAAAAATCTCAACAAAGTGAGGACGAATTTTCGTCGAAACTTACCAGCATCGCAGGAGCTCGGAACATGTACGAGAATGGATAGTAGATGAGATTGAGGAAGGTTGCCGCGTAAAGATCGGCGTACCTGACGACCTGACTGCTGAAGAAAGTTTGCCGACTTCCGCTTCGGAACAACGAGCCCATCATTCCATAAGCCAAGTCCATTTTGTGTGTCACGTCCCTTATCGACGCCCGAAGTTTCGAGATATCAGGCTTTTCTTTGGTGCTGCTGTCTAAATTTCTGCAAGATATTCGCGAGATTAGTCGTTAGATAGTGCAACAATTAGTAAAAAAAAAAAAAAAAAAAAATGAGTAGAGCAAAAATTAGTAGACGAGAAATCAATACTATCGAAATAATGCGAAAACGAAAAATCGACGCCCGAAGTTTCGAGATATCAGGCTTTTCTTTGGTGCTGCTGTCAAAATTTCTGCAAGATATTCGCTAGATTAGTCGTTGGATAGTGCAACAAGTAGTAAAAAAAAAAAAAAAATGAGTAGAGCAAAAATTAGTAGACGAGAAATCAATACTATCGAAATAATGCGAAAACGAAAAATCGACCGTTGAAATAATCGCTTCACGTACTTGTACATTTCCCCTAGCATAACATCGAGACTCTGAAGTTCAGCGAAAAGCTGACACTTGTCCGTCCAGACGTGAAGTTCTTGCACGAGTTCAGGTACGATTAAAAATGTTCTCCAGCCTCGGATCTTCTTGCTCTTCAAAATATCGCCGAAAATGTGATCACCAATGTAGAGAACGTCTTTGCCTTTGGCGCCAATCATCTCGGTAAAAACGTCGCACGATCCTCCGGAATAAACTTCACCTGACGGAAGAAAAACACACACAATTTAACATGCGAAGCACGAAAAAATCAATCGCAAACGAGAGAATATTCGGATTTTCGATTTCTACCTGTGTGAAGTGGTCCTTTGTGCGTTCCAAGCTTTAAAGCACCGGTTTTCGTGTTAACCTGCCTGAGAATTGTACCTTCACCGAAGAAAAGTGGTTTCGTTGCGTCGACGACGATCACGTCGAAATACGTCTTCCAATTTCTGTGAGGCTCGTCGGGCTGAAAAAAAAAACGTGCAGTGAAAATTCCCTTCTCCAAATTTCACTTCGTGTAATAGGATATTTTGTCATTTTTAAAGCACTCGTTCGAAAAGTAAGATTGGCAGGATTTTTATCGCATTCTTGACTGTAATGCTCTTTGAAGATAATGAGATTAGGTATCGGAGAAAGCAATTTACCCTCGCGCCGTGGGGAAAGTCAAAGAGATAGGTCATGATCTTGTCCGTGAAGACGTAATCGCTGTTGGTGAGGAGAAATACTTTGGCTCCACTTTCTCGTATCCTCTCGAGGAACATCGGCAGTCGGTTGTCCTTCTTTACGTACTCGTCAACCTTCTCCACTGTTTTAGTCTTAAGATCGCCCTGTATGTGAATCCAGTCGACCGCGTTTCTCACGTCTTGGAATATGCTCTTGAAGCTCATGGTCAATTCGCCCTCCTTTACACCGGTCTTCTCCCGCGTATATTGCGGCGAATTAGTAAAGAAATCGATGAGACATGCCAGCAGATAAGTCTCCGGCAAATTGAAGAGCGTGTTCAGCACGTACACTCGAGACTCGTCCAGTTGGAGAAATTTGTTGGGGTATAGTTCGTAGACTTGAGAACTGAAACGTTGAAATTTACATTGTTCATTTCAAGCAGGAAATTCGAAAGTTCTTCATTATTTCTCGTGGTTAAAAGTGATATTGGATATTGTTGGAGTTTTCGATATTTCGAGGTTTCGATATTTCGAGTTTTCGATATCTCGAGGTTTCGATATTTCGAGTTTTCGATATTTCGAGGTTTCGATATTTCGAGTTTTCGATATCTCGAGGTTTCGATATTTCGAGTTTTCGATATTTCGAGGTTTCGATATTTCGAGGTTTCGATATTTCGAGTTTTCGATATTTCGAGATTTCGAGGTTTCGATATTTCGAGTTTTCGATATTTCGAGGTTTCGATATTTCGATTTTCCGATGAGCCACGACTTTTTAAATAGAGGAAAGTATGGAAAAATGTCAACGAAGAAAAATGTTTGTACTTACTGCTTCAAGAATTCGAAGCCGTGAACGCAAACGAGAATATTGCCGTAAGCGTCGACTTTCAGGAGATTTCCGTAGAGCGTGTCAAACCACAGTCCCCTCACGGGAAAGCTCGGGTCGTATTCGAAAGCCTGAATCTCACGAGGATATCCCAGGGAGACCAATCGATCCTTCAAGAGATTGAAGCCGAGCTGCTCGTACTGCGGTGATTTGTATTCTGCGGCATTTAATTGGGGTTCAAATTTTCACTCTAAAATTATTGATCCTCGTCAAAACGTCCGGCGAATTAAATTTTTCGTTAAACTGACCTGCCAGAGTGTAGTCCATGTCGAATCCATAGAATTTTATGTTCTCCAAGTGGAGACTTCTGTTTACGAAAATTCTGCAACAAAAGAAAAAATCTACCTTAGCCAAGAAATGAAAAATAATTAATTATATAAATACATCAGCTTTTAAATTAAATTCCCTATTGCAAAAATATTTCAATTGTACTTTTTTTATGTACAGAATTACTTTTTATTCCAGCCAATAATTCCTAAATAATTTCGCTGCCAAAAATATTGCATTATTTATACAAAAATTGAGTTGATTTAAAATTTATCCGAATATTTATCTTTCGCAATTGAAATCTAATGTAAATAAATTATATTTTTTGATTCATTCAAAAATATTTCCAAAATATATCGATAAAATAATATAATAATTATGAAAAAAAAAAAATCTTCAGCATCTAAACTAGATTGACAAATAGAGTTTTGTAAATATCTCTTTAATTTAATACCGATTCGTATCGCCACGTGTTTGATTATCATCTGGAATTTCGACTGCGATTACCGATGCGATTAAAATTAATCAATACACCTGATAACCCGACAGAAAAATAATATATCGGCTACGCATTGAGCCTTTGTTATGCCAACGTTGGAGCTCCGATGTTTTCGTCATTATTCAGAGCTCTAATTAACGAACCGATTAATCAATCGGCGATATGCACGTGTTATTTAATTTATGCACGTCAATCCGCGTCGCATTATTTGTTTATCAATAGAGTTGAACATTCTCCTGACAACAAACGAAAAAAAAAAATAATAATAATAAGCAGGAGAATCGAAAACAATAAATCGTTTATTTTGCAATAATTGCAGTTAATAATAAAATATTTTCGATGTATCATGTTTTTGATACTCGACAATTTGCAATACAATTTCGTCACGGTTTTTCGTATTGATTTACTTGTTTTTATTCATTTCTCGAGCACAGGTCTTTGGTTTATCTCGTTTTTCGGCTTATCTTACTTTCTGGCTATTATTGGAAAATCGTCAATAAAGTTTTCCTAAAATGTGGTGTCGAAATTCGTTGGGGCTGAGATAATGACATTAATCAATGGGATTTTTTTAAACAGATTGTTATACATTTTTTATGGCGAATTTAAGTGGAGAATAATGTTTCAATTTGTACTTTTCATTACATTGTGATTTTTTTTTGTTGATGTTTTTGCATGTACAGAAATTATGTATTTAATTTCATAAGAAAATTGATTAAATATCGAATATCTCGATATTTCGATATTTCGACATTTCGATATTTCGATACTTCGATGTTTCGATATTTCGATATTTCGACTTTTCGATATTTCGATGTATGGACTTGAAAAAAAAATGGCTGTAACGGCTGATAAAATAACTGGGCGACGGAATTTCACCGTTAATTGCAAACTTACTCGTTTGGTGCGCAACGTTGATGATTAAGAGGGTTAACAAATTCGCCAGTGGGCAATGCGTCATCGTTCATGTCCTTGAGCCACATGGTAGAGTAAACTCACACTAGACTTATTTTTTTAACAAACAAAACCGACCATCCAAGTCGCGCTCTCGGCTTCACGTGCACAGTATCCTCTATATATGTATATATATAGCTATATAACGGATTCTCACTTCCGCACTGCAGTCACCGATTGCTAGTGTCCGAGTTTATCGTTCCGTAAACTTGTATTCTCAAAACTTTGTCACTATTCAAAAGCAACACACAAAATTAATAACAAACCCAACGAAATGTATAAAAATTATTATTGAAAAGAGACTTGAAAAGTGTTATAATTGAAATAATGTGAAATTAAGAACAAAAAAAATCAAATCCCATTTTCACTTTTCAACTCTCAAAAATAAAGAATAATAAAACACGCGAGAAATTATTTAAAAAAAAAATTCTGAGCATTTTCGGTTAATTGGATTGTAATTTGCAGGAAATTGCAGTCGATTGTGTGTCACTTCCCCTTAAATTCCTACGAAATCTCTCTTTCTAAAAAAAAAAAAAGTTTCTTATCCCAAAGTCTCCATTAATTGACATGTGCTTGTGGGAAATGCACATGTGGAAAATGAATTAATCTTGAGCGAAAGTCAAGGTCACGAGTCGACGATTTAAAGCAGATAATCTATTTATCGCAAGTGTGCGTCATTTCTTTGGTATTATTATTATTACTATTATTTTATAAACATAAGATTGTTATCCAAAAAATTAGCAAATTTTTATTTTTTCACTTATTATTTTTTAAATGTTTATTCAGGTTGAAAAATTATATTTTTTAAATCCGAATTTTAGGATTTTATTTTCCTATTTAAACAAAAATTAATTTTTTTAAATAACAATAAAAAAAAAACAATTTTTTTAAACGTGCAACTTTTAAAAAATAATTTCTTTTTATTCACGAATAAAAAGTCTTTTACTGATATTGCAAAAATGCCCAATATTTTAATGAGGAAAAATGAATGAGTGTGTGTATAGCGTTATCGTGACGCACGTGGCCTTATCAACACAAGGTAGAATTTTATCGCGCGTGTGTTACACATTTAAACGATCAGCTGTTTGCGGCTTTCCGTCTCACATGGTCGAAGTAGCCCATCACACAAAGTGGTCCGTGACGTACACGACGACGATGACAACACATCGAAGCTGAAGAGTCAGCCTTTTTTTCGCGATATTTTTTACCAACCAGCGAATTTCAACGCCCACGCACGTGTTTTGAAAAAAATATAAAATATGCAGCTATAAATTGGAGCACACGTCCTGAGCTTCTCGTTTATTGTCCATCGTCACGTAGCAAATTTACAGGCCTGTATATAGTGCATTCTCCGTCAATTCATCCACTTTTTTTTTCAGCATTTCAGATCTGCCCGATAATTGGTCATATTAAAGTACCACTAAAAGGCACTTTATGTGATTTTTGAACAAATTTAATTTTTTTATTTCAGATTTTTTTATTGATTTTTTTGTTTTAATTTCAATTGAATATTTCTCGAAAATGTGAAGTTATTTTTTAAAAAATAATAATTTCTAATATTTTATTTAAAAGCTCATACAAAATTACAAATTTTATGTGGAGACATTTTTTTTAAATAATTTCAATTTTTCGAGATACAGCGACTTGAAAAAAAAAAAAGGTTTTTTGAAATATTGGGTTTAAAAATCTGAAAAAAAAAAAAATAAAGTGTCTTCTTTGTTGGGGTTTTGATGCGACCAAAAATTGGGCAGATCTGAGATGTTGAAAAAAAATAAAAAATCGACGTATTGGCATGAAATGCCCCATATACGTATTCAACGAGAGACTGGAGCGGTCGATGGTTCGTGACGCGGAAGTTGCACGCAATCTTGTGTAACTGAATGAAAACTGTGTCTTTGAGCGGTAAAATCGTCACCGGTTATGAAATTATTTCGATTAATAACGAACAATTACTTCGCGCTTAAGTAGAGCAGTAATATTTATGAATGAATGAGCGATCGGAATATTAATTAATTCGAGCATAAAAAATCATCGATTCACCAATAAATTGTTATTATGAAAATTAAATATATATATATTTTTTCGCATATAAAATACCACAAATTTTCAAAATTTCAAATCCACTCCAATAAAGAAAATAAAACGTGTATTAAATATATTTATAAATCATCAGTAATAACCATATTTCTCAAATTAACATTGAAAAAAAAAAAAATTTTTTTCTTCAAATTGCATTTTAGTATCAACAAAAAAATGTCAACTCTGATAGTAAATCGATGATATTATTACGTTGCTCAACAGCGCAATTAATAATTTTTATTTCCACTGAATCCTCGACAATTAATATCATCAAATATTAATAATCCACGATAATAAATAAATAAATCGTTGAACTTTTTGATAGCAGCTCGTCGAAGAGAGAGAGAGAGATTGAAACTGCGGGTCAGTGACACACACAGTTTAGTGGAATAAAGTATCGTTTGTGATGCTATGCCGTACCGCGAGTAGCATACACAATTGAGAAGTGGAGTAAAACTGACGTTTCTCGAGTTGTGATGTGTCCACAGGATCGTCGGGTTTAAGGTCTGCACCGTTCGATGGTCGAACGCCTACTGGTTCGCTCGGCGCCGGGTACGACGTTAATAAGTATGTATTCAAACGCTAAATTCGTGATATCCCAGACCTTCGACACTACCCCCCGTAGAGGAGTGGGTTTGGGGCGTGCGCCACTTCCTATGTACCCATTCGTTCTATCTTAGTATACTCTACATATATAGACATACACACACACACAGAGACGTGATGAAAGATTCAGAAGTTTAAATAGGATTATCTGCGGTGGTTTAGTATCGTTCGGGAATCTTAGGTGATTGACATTCCACGTACCGTTCTGCCTGATAAGGCACTGACTCTACCTTCTATAGCGCTGTTTTTTTTTAAAATCAAGACAGTATGAGGACATGAATTTATCATATGCTGTAGGACAATATTACAACTCTACCATATGATGTGAATTATATGGTTCGACTCTACCATAAAATGACCATTACATAGTACGACTCTACCATGAGACGAACTCTACACTGGCCAACTCTACCATGAGACGAACTCTACACTGTCAAACTCTACCATGAGACGAATTCTACACTGGCCAACTCTACCATGAGACGAACTCTACACTGGCCAAGTCTACCAGGAGACGAACTCTACACTGTCAAACTCTACCATGAGACGAACTCTACACTGTCCAACTCTACCATGAGACGAACTCTACACTGGCCAACTCTACCATGAGACGTCACTCTACACTGTCCAACTCTACCATGAGACGGACTCTACACTGTCAAACTCTACCATACAACAAGATCGAACTGTACCTTACGTCGACACTTACATGTAATAATTCTACCATACGACGATCCCTATACGGTAAAATTCTACCAACCCAAAAATGAATAAAAGAGACTCAGTCGTATAAATCTACCGACAATCACAGAGATATCAAAGAAATGAGTTCTTTTTTAAGCGTTTGTTTTCACACTTCCATTGCCGGTGCAATTTATCGTAATTGCAAGTGTAATTGTCACGTCCGGCTCGAACGATTGTGATTACACCGTTTAAATACAAGTTTGCCTTGTTGACTGATACTTTCAGGAGTCTAGACAATTTCACTACGCAATATCTATACACGCGAATATGACTCATCGTAGTGGCGAAAAAAAAAGTTTACATAATTCTTCGGAATCCTTCGCGAGATTTATTTGGAAAAAATGGTCGCAATGATAAAAGGACTGCAGTAATGACAGAGAGTCGATCATCATTTTCACGATAACTCTTATCAGTGAAAATAATAATAATAAACGTGGGGCACCTTCGAGGAAATCTCGCGTAATTCTCTTTGGCATTTGAAGGATGAATCACGAACTTTATTTCCTAGCGGGAAAAAACGAACTTTTTTCCACACACTATGTATGTATGGGGCGTTTCATGCCAAATCCAGACCCGCCTCCGAATTTGAAACGTCGACACGACTAAAGGCTTTATTTTTATTTTTTTGCCTCGTTGCTTTGGTATGGAATTGCCCATATATACGTGTTATTCTGGAAACGAAGGCGAAGATATTTTTGAAACTTGGCGTGAGCCGAGTTCGCCGTGTATATGTAAGAGCCGGGGATCGAAGTTGCGAGGCCGAGCCGCGGCATTTTCGTGACCAATTAGCGCGCAAACGTGACAAGTCCAAGTGGGAAGTCCCGAATGCGGAATAAACGCGATTATACACGTAACTTACGTATATATGGAGCACTTTCGGCCAAATTCGAAAATTCGCCATCTTATTTGCCGACTTAAAAAAACACTCGACATTAATTTTCACCACAATCAAAAATTATTGATAAAAAAAAATTGTTTTCCATTATTTATCGACATTAATTTTTTTTTCGCATTTTAGTACAAAAAAAAATTAATTGACGAAATGTTGTCGATTTTGTTTATTATTTAATAAAAAAAAAATCGATTGGAAATTGAGAGTCGAAAAAAATGGAACTTTATTAAAATGTTATTGATTAAATTATTTAAAATATTTAATTAATAAAAATAGAGCAATGTACAAAAAAAAATATATATATATATATACAAAGGTGACGAAGCGATGATTTGGCATGAAATGACCCATAGATATAGTGTAATATGTACATCTCCGTAAGCGTTTAAAGGGAATGGATTGTAAGGTTGGCCGAGAGTTTCGCCCACGGATTCCTCATCGGTCCACTCGCTCGTTATAAATTTATTTCAAAATTCCTTTCCCTTCTAATTGAGATATTTATTTTATTCCCGGGCTCGGCGCCACCTCGTGAGTGAGCTTCCATTGCTATATCCGCTATTGATTGATAAACGCCTGGGTTCGAGTTAACTCCAACTAGCGCACCCAATATCGGTGTGAATAAAAGATACTCACACAGTCTTACGGGAACTTGTTAACCATCCGACGACCACGCGCACATCAATTAATTAATTCGCTAACTGCCAGGATTTCCTGCCAATTTCTCGCCACTATAAATACGTCTTTGAAATCCATTGCGCATCTGCGGAGATTTTTTTTTTTTTCTCCATCGCTTCTGCTAATGTTTTCATATTTTTAAAGAATTTTTTATTTACTTATTTTCAATCGGTGCGTAAAGTACGATTTTACGGAGCGAGTGCGTAAAGTACGATTTTACGGACCGAGTGCGTAAAGGGCAGTTTTACGCACCGAGTGTGTGAAGTCCAATTTTATGCACCGAGTGCGTAAAATATTTTGTCAATTCGTGCAATTGCAGTTCTCGTTAACAAAAGTTTTATCGCACTAGTGTCGTAATGTAATCTTGTCAGGCCACTTTTCTCATAAATGCGTCTTTAAAATTCATTGCGGATATTTTTTTCTACCGCTTTTCTACTGCGTAAAACACAAATAATATACATATGAAAAAAAGAAAAAAAGACTTGCGAAAAATATTTTTCGATTCGCGCGTATGACACACGTACGCTCCTTGCTCGCTGAGAAATCTCGAATGAAAGGAATCTAATAATAAGTGGAAGGCCAATCGGAGATATTCCAGAAGTAGTTCGCACACGCGACGTAAAACTTTTTTGGCATGGCCGCGGAAAAATAAATTTTCTTGCATAGCCGAAATTCTTTTTTCCTACTATAAGCAACTTATGTACTAAAGGATTTAAAAAAATACCTAATTTAACCACCAAAATATTTACTGTAAAAAAAAACATCTATTTTTCGCCCTGTAGTTTATTTTTTAAGGTCAATGGATTTTTCAAATAAAATTTATTTTTACAAAAAAAAACATTTTAAGTATACATTGTCCCAAAAAAAAAAGCTCACATCAATGAGAAAATCGTGACTAAAAGTTTCATGGAAAATTACCATTTCGTCCTAAACAAATATAAATAATCGAGCATCGACTTTCCATTGACCAGCGTTCGTGGAGAAATCCATGGTGAAACATACAGGAAAAGCCTCCAGCAGATTTCTGTTTCAGTTTCATCATGTATACGTGCTTTACCATCACCCAATGGTCTACGTTCGCTACATCACGTACGTGTCTTTACAAAGCGGCAAAAAAAAATTTTTTTTAATTTTTACAAACCCTGGATGCGTTAATTGTCACGTAAAATTAATAACGTAAGAAAACTGTCCTCTTTTAAATGATTTTTTCATTGAATTTTACAAATAAGGACATCAGTAATTAGTAAGGCACTGATTTGCCATTTGATAAGCGAGCAGATGATAATTTTTTTCCATTTATTAATTTTTTCCAATATTTACATATTTACGTCGAATAATAATTTCTTAATTAATTTATTAATTGACACTGAATCAGTAATGATGTTCATTGCCCTAAGATCAAATTTGCTCTTTAAGTGGGACAAATTCGTTGAAGATGAAAATGGTGTCTGGTCGATTATCGTTAATTTAACGTTTAGGGATGGCCCGTCGGTTTCGTTTATAGTTTCAACGATGCGTAGTATGTACATCGCATATACTATGTTGTACCGCCGCTCGCAATCAGTTTCAATTGAGGGAGTTGATAACAGGAAGTTGCAACTCGTATCCTTACACGAATATATATATCACATTATGTGTAGGCACTTATATATATAGATATATATATATGTAGTATTCGAATTTAGAAATAGTCAAGCGTTTCCGTTCTCACTTAATTTAAGCATTTGCTCGACGTCAATTATGAGCTCTGATATGAATCTAATTTTTTTTCTTCTCCTTCTAATCTTATCATTGTCGTCAATCGCTGGAAACGCACGGAATACTGAGAATAATAATCGTTGCTTTACTTTCGTTTTTGAACCTGAATTCTGATATCGAATGTGAAATATATCGAGTGACGTAACGTTAGACGGACTTTCTAGAGTCGCCTATATCTATAAAACCGCAATAAGCACAACGAAAACCCGGATTTATGGTGCAAAGTAGCTGACCAAACAAAATAGACATTTTAAATGTCTTTTCATTGCTGATATGTTCTGTGTGAAATTAATAACAAACGGAGAGGTGAATTAAATAAATTGCATAGTTATTAATAACAGGAATTTCTATATTTTTATATAAAATTAGATCCAGGTTTTTCTCGTGTGGGATTTATAAATTACTTACGCACGAAGAATTATTATTTATCAACGCGGAGAGTGCGAGAAGTGAGCATTTCTCGCACGCGAAGCGGAGAGTGTGAGAAGTGGGCATTTCTCGCACGCGAAGCGGAGAGTGTGAGAAGTGGGCATTTCTCGCACGCGAAGCAAAGTGTGTGAGAAGTGGGCATTTCTCGCACACTTCGCTTCGCGTGCGAGAAATGCTCCTTCTCGCACGGAGTGGCATAAAAGCCACTTTATTCAACCGATTATAACCAGAACGTCCAAAAATTGGTGTATAACGTGAACTGAAAGGTAGGCAGTGCAGTTATCAATCTGCCTAATGACCGAGCTAAAATTTCAACGCGGCAATATATCATCGAGGGAATCCAATTTAATCTTATCCGAGCTTCTTCATAATTTCCGCTATTCCGAGACTATTTTCGAGCCGCTTTAAGCCCTCGACGGCTTAGTAGGAAACTGACTGCAGTAGGGTGTGAAATATTGAGCTGCACTGAAACGCCCACGGCCTTGGAGGAAGCCAAAAACTTTCCGCCGTCGGGCGTTCCGCTCCTCGTGCACGTCGTAGGTTCACGCGATGTCTATCTGCGCCCGATAACCGTCGGCTTTCCAAAAATCCTCCGCTCTTTCGTTCCGCGATAAGAAACGTCCATGTTCACAAACATAAACACGCGATATTGGAAAAAGATTAATGTCGGCCGTGAATTACGAGGCGCGGACTTAATTACCCGAAGATCATCATTTTGGGCGGACGGAAAATGAAGAACATTGCGGAAGATCGGAATCAACGTGTTTTTCATTTGGCCGATCGCCTAAATCATCGATATACCCGAAGAATTAAATTGGCGATCAAAAGCACACGTGAACTGCGCAAATGTGGCTAAGAACCGATTCGGACAGGTTCACGACCGTGACCGTGGTCAACATCAAAGCTACGCTAGAATCAACTTGCGCACGTGTGTCGGCATAGAAGCAAAATTTCTGGTATCACGCCAGCGGAAGGGAAAATGCAACGTGGAATTTCTCGTGCACGTACTATTAGCAGGAAGTGCGACGCCATGAGTCAGAGTCATGGACGTGAAGCTTTTACGACCATGACCCGATTTTCGGCTAAGTTTTTGGGCGTCACAATTCTGACCGGATGCCAGGGCACTCCTCATTTAGAGCCACCGACGCCGGAATTTCGCAGAACGTACCGCTAAAGTTTGTTCGGATCGACACTTTAATCTTAACGAGGGAGAAAAGCTTGCCTAATTAAGCAGCGGCTCTTGCGACTCGAGACGAAGAATTGTGTTTCCTAGCTCCGTCACGAACAAGGTTTCATTTTCTTGGAGATTTTGGGACGAGAACTAAGGAAAGATGATGTAAAATGAAAAAAATTCCTACCGGAAATTGACAAAAATGGCTGTGAAAAATTATAGAATTATTTATGTTGAATGTTTTCATAGACGAAAAATTGTGAAATGTCCATTTTTTATTTTGCGGCTTGGACAAAAATTGTTTTTCTTTCTTGTCATTCGAAAATATAGAGAGAGAGAAATTGTACCTGTGGCCCAATTCTCGTTTGTCCGTGCGAAGGGCATGCACGCCTTCGTTATAGCTGTCGAAGTCGTGTTCGCTTCGATCGTTCCTCTTAAGACCACCCATTCCGGGTGGCAATTGAAGCGCGAGGCTTTCCATCGCACGCTGAAGGCTCTCCTCCGGATTCTCATCTTTCGGTAGTCTTCCTCTACACACTGCGTTTCAATGAAAAAAAAAAAAAAGACATCTCGGTCACGATACGTTTTCTGGGACTTGAGTCTTCGCTCTTTGTCCTCGTGATTGGTTCACGTTCCTTTCATTTATTTCCGTCGAGCTTTTCGCATGTATCATCAGGAATCTCGATCAGGAACTAATGAGTTGATCACATTAATGATAAAGAAAAAGTTATCATTAGTGTATTGTGCTCAAAATTGACATGACCCCAACGACAGATCTTCAAAGTTCCGGAACAAAGGAATTGCTAACCGAGGTTCTACTGTACATCGGAAAACGTGATATTTCCTGATCCGATTTCATCTACAAAGTTAAGAACTGTTCTTTGTTTTCTCGGGCTAATCATCGACAAAAGGCCTAGATCGAAATTCCCGATAATGCATGTGATAAGGCATGATAAGATTTTTCTACGTCACCACTTGTCGTATTATTACCGCGGTTTGTTGCAGGCGGGGTGACGATGAGGTCCACTTTCTTTCCACTCATCTTCAGGATTTAGGGGTGAAACTTCTGGGTACAATCACTGATTATAAAAAGTAGCTGCTTATCACAATTACACGTGATACTTTACAGCGCAACGATCGTTGGGTCGCTTTGCAAACGGAGACTCTTCAGCAACTGGAAAGTACGTCGAACACTGGATCACCGACCGAACGACTCGAACGTTACTTGGCGAATGGCGATAGTCTTAGCATTTATTGGGCTAAACGCTTATCGGCCAGAGAAAAGTAATGCGAAATACTGACGAAAACAGTTGAGCGATAAGGAGGCTGGATGAGGTCAATCTCGGAGGAGGTCAATCTCGTGGATGATTACGTCGCGTGTTCCCGAGAATTCCTGGTGAACTGAGTACCAAAGAGAGGAGGAGATACCGCGATGACAATGAGGGACGTAATTGTCGACTGGGTTTCGGAAAATATTGCAACCAAATGTTGGCCCATGATCAGGCCGGATAAACTGGCGAAACCAGTCACCAACATTTGGTCACAGGAACTTGGATCCGCTTAAAAACGTGGCGGGGGTCGAATATTGAATAATCAATGAGAATGGTAATTCCAAGTGGTCCCGGAGAATATTGCGACAGCTGCCTCAACGTATACACAGAATCGTGAAGGCCTGTTTGTGTTTGCTCTGCGTCAGTAACGTATGTTGACGCATATCACATGCCTCAAGTTTCTGTTTACGACGAAATAATACTCGAGTGATCATTGAAATGTCTCGTGCTTGGTTTTGTTATTGTTGTACTCCCTTTAGCCATTGGATACAAGCTGCAACATTGATTCCCTTGGTAAATTTGGGGGAACGCACAAAATCTGACAACCAGGAAGCATTTCTTGACAACGCAAAAAGGTCCGGGAGCGATAGACACACTGCTAGGGTATCATTACCAGCATTGTTCGAAAAGTATTCAAGTTTTTAAGCATTGTTATGTTTGCATTGGTTTCTAAATTCGCTCATCTAACTGGCCATACCTTTTTTACGAATATCTGCCTATATTGTAAAAAGATATGGCTGTTTTGTGAAATCTACACTGCCCGGGGTCAAACGGGATGCCCGAACCCTTCTCTTTTGGGGCAATCTTTCTCCTTTTTAAGCCTTGACTAGTGATATCGTAACAATGACTCGCTAAAGCTCGATTTACACACTTGCAGAAGAGATTTAAAGCATCTGCATTAACTTTGTTTGCAAGCTCTTACAATCTGCGTGATACTAAGAGGCTTGGAATTAACCTTGTTTTGAAGTATGGCATATTTTTCTACGGGATTATGAGGATCGCGAGGATAAACTAACGGAAATGGGTCGAAAGTCATTAACGATTACATCGAACGATATCGAGGCTTATCTAATTGTGTTTGGGCAAAATCTCGGGTACTTAAAATTCGTGGGGGTCCCTCGACAAAACACTCGTAAATTATCGGTCGTACCCCGCTAAGATATGGGTCGAATCTGTGACTTTAAAGACAAAGCACGATAAGTGTGTGTGTGTATGTAGTTGAAAAAAGAGTGAATGTTTCTTCATCTACGTTATCAGTATTTTTATGATTTTATTATTAATAAACAATATAAAATTTTGTTAAAAAAACCTTCATAACAACGCATCTAAAAAATGTTCGAATACCGAAGTTGTGGATTTTTTGGAAAATATGTGTGCCCCCCAAAAAATTGACAAGAGTATCCCGCGTATTTAAATTAAAAAATTAGCAGCCCTCATCAAGGGGCTTAATTATTATCATAAAAATTTCATAATTCCAGGGGATTTTTATTTATTTATTTGCAAACGATGTGAACGAATATTGACCACTATTTTTCCATTTATGAAAAAATGTCATTAAATCCTGTCCTACGCTTTGGTCTCAAACCCAGTGAGATAAACAAGCAAAACATGGACAGAGGGGATGGGCCAAGAGTGTCGCAGATAGGAGCGTGAAAATTTTCCAGAGAAGTTCAACTTCTTCGTGTGTACCGAGGGCTCGCGGTTGATCGAGAAAAAAAAAGTTATCGTAGCGGCTCGAGTGAATTGGAGAGTCAAGTCCGCGGCTGGGTTCGCCCACGCGAACGTGGAGCGGACTCGAAATTTTCCGAGATTTGATGCATTACAAGAGAAAGCGTGGGCGACGTCTAATAGCAGCACTGGGAGTCACCACTCCTTTGCCGCGGTAGATTTGCCGCATTGTACATCTCTTTCAAAATCACAGAGTCTACCAAGACACGATATTTTCACCCAACATTTTATTCGACAAAAATTTGCAAATTTTTCTTGCAGAAAGAAAAAAATATCAGTGTTATTAATTTTATTAAATTTACCAATATTATTAATTATGAATAATAATAATGCGAATAAACCCTCCCCCTCCCCCCATAAATACGCCATACCAGCAACTAAAAAAAATAAACACTTATGTATTAAAAAACGAAACGAAAAAATATATTATTATGTATATTGTTAATAAATTGCTAATAATGGGAATAAGTTTTTAGCGAAAATAAAATGGACACACGAACTCACGCCGTCGGGATTTAATAAATAATATTAATCATCATAATAATTAGTACTAGTCGTTTTGAGGTGATGCAAAATATTTATGAGCGCGGATATCGTCGTACGAGGGGGAAAAAAATGCAAACAGCAGACATCTGTTGAATTCGTGATATCTTTAAAAATACGCGACTCATGTTTTTTTTTTCTTCCCACTTTTTTCCACCCACATGTTGTTTACAAAACAAAAACTCTTTTTCTACACGCTCCTGTTAAATCAGTGGATTTCAATGATCGATATTTCGGGATTTTTCGATAATAAAAAATAAAATATTTTTCGTATTATGCCCACAATTGATATTTTGGGCGAAAATTAAAAGTACGAATTAAAAAAAACGGTTTACCAATTATTATTTTTATCCACATTGACTCTCAATATCCGTGCACAATTTTCCAAAAAATTCGTCAAACAAAACGCGCCAGGCCAGCCAAAATAAAAGATGATTACGAAAAACGTAAAGAAGAGAATAAGCTGTTGACGTACCTTTGACTCGCCTGCCGGTACCACTTCTTATGCCCGCTGGGGTCTTCGTGGTGGGGTGAGGAGGCATCGGAATTGACCTGCTCGGGATGGCAGTTCTCCAGTTCCATGATCAACTGTTGTCCGCATAGAGAAAAAATCAAGTTAGAGCTGTAGAGAAATCTTCAAACCCAAAAAAAAAAAAAGAGCCTCGAGTTCTATTATTATCGAAGCGCAGGGTTATGTCCGCGAAATGTCTGCGCGGATAGTATCAGAGGACAATGCACTCGGTGCATGCATGCACACTAAACTGCAGTACTACCCATTCGCAAAAAAAAAAAGGGGTCAATGAATCGGGGATTCCCCGATTTTCCGAATAGTCGGTATAATCATAAACGCCGTGTATCCGATCACGATAACGTACCTATTTTTACTAATTACCAGCACCAAACGATAAGTAACAGTGAAAAATTTTCGGCCCGGGAGCCAAAATTGATATTCACCGAATGCCGGTTATCAAGGCACGACCTTTGACCGAAAAAACGACGATTCAACGGCTATCAGAAACGAGGCAGCAACACGTTTGTCAATAATGTCGCGGTTGGCGATACTATAACGCTGCCGTCTGTGGAGTTCGGTGAACAATCAACTTCTAATCGTCGGAGGCTTGTCATCGAGAGCAAATGCGTGGAGGCGCGTTCTCCGCGTCGCAGTCGGTGCCGAACCTCCCACGAAACGGTGTAAGTAGCGCGAACTGAGGTCGTTTCGATGTACTAAACCGCGAGGGGCGCTGCGCATGCGTTGTGATAGGCTGTCGCTTTTGGCGGGAAAACATGGCGCCCGTTTGAACGTCCGATTTGGCGCGCGCGCTCCGCGATATCTAAGCTCTGCCTAAACGGCGCGACTCTGACGTCGCGACGAAGCATCGATCTTCGGTCTCGCTGCCAGTATATCAATCGACGAAATTTAATTTATGTAATGATTGCTTATAGATTATCGTCGTCGAATCGAGCGATATAATGATCGAGGTTTGGGCGATCGAAGGATCTTTCAATCAACGGGATTATTTACCGACTTCCCGGTCATCCCACGGACCTATTCTATTACGTACCGCCACTGACGTCATTCGCAAACATATCTAACTTAATGCACGCGCTATACGATACACGACATGCAACCAACGTGCAACCTTCTACGTGCTGTTAAGTTTGTAGGGATAGACACAATAAGATAAGAGATCTATATCTGGCGGCGCGTGGCAATGCGGAAACATTTTTTTGTTGTGTGTTTTATTTTTTTTTTTTTTTTTTTTTTTCGTGGTGGTGGAAATTAGGGAATTAAAATATGTGCCTAAAATTTGGATGCGGACTGGGGGATTGGAATTTTCGTTTGTTTAAGCTGCGGGAATGAAAAACTATCGATTTTTTTAACTATACGAAATAAATACGTACTTCCCAGCACTCGAAAAGTATGACTTTTTTTTTAAGTTTCATAAAAAAATCCGCCAAACGATTTTCGAAAAATCCCCTCCCAAAAGCCGCTTTTCCACCACTTCAAAAATACAAAACGTTCCAAAAGTTCAATCCGACTGAGCGCGTGCCGAAAACTACGATTTTTCAAACCACCCAAAATCATCTTCCACTTTCCAAACTACAAAAATAATGGGAACGAAAAGCGCAACTTTCCATCATTCCCAAAAGTACAGCCCCCGTTCAAAAAATGCCATTGCAAAATTTTCAAAAAAAAAAAAAACCTTCAACCAAAATTCGCCCTTTTTCAATCCCAAACGAAAGAAGAAAAGAATTGTCCAAAAATTCCATTTGCCTAAACGCGTGCCAAAAACGACACTTTTTTCAAATCATCCGGAAGCCCGCAAATTTCCAAACGGCAAAAAACCAAGAAACCCAACAAAAAAAAGAGAAAAAATTCAGTGAAAAATGGGCTTACGCACATTCCAAGAGGACAAACAATCGAGAGAACAAAGAAAAAAGGGGAAAACGAAATAATTAGCACCTGCCGGATGGTAGAAGCGCGAACAACACGCGGAGCACTGGGAGTCGAAGGGGGGACGGAGGTGTACGTTCGTAGCGCCTTCCGAGCTCCGTCCGTCCGCTGGTGAATCCCGTAAGCCGAAAATCGAGGTAATAGTCGAAACTTCGCGAGTCTCGCGAGTCTCCACGCGTCCGCGACGTTCATAGCTCGAGAGTTGTGGTTCTCGAGGGCCTGCGACGAACAACGAGGGCCCTCGTCGTCGTAGCAAGTTGCCAGTTAGCCCCGTCCGTATTGCGTAAAATTAATCCGATTTAGGTGACCTCGAGCATAACCTCCAAAACCTCTCTCCTTTTTCACAATCGAGTGAAACGAGCATTTTCGAGTTTCGGGATAATGAGTTTTGGCTATTATAGTGAAATCGGCGCTTCTATTCCCAAGGAAACCCGATTTTCACCTTTAACAACCTTCGAACCTTCGTAAAGAGCATTTAAATAAAGGCATATACCTTAAAGTACCATAAAAAATACTAGAACAGCTGAGCGAATCGGCTCCTCTGGCCCAACCCACTTTTACACCGCGAGCTTTTATTAAAAGTGAATAAAACGCTTGTTAACGTTATCGCGACAGGTGAAATACTGTCCCTGGTGTCTGATAATCGAAAGCTCGGGCCGAGTGTACCTTTTCCCTTCTTTTGTCATCCCTACCAACGAATGACCGTTGATTGACGGTTACGTTCGAATCGTTAGATTGGCTTCGAATTCAAAAGGTGACATAACCTCGATTAGGCGCTGGAACTAATCCGCAAGCGTATTCCGAGGGGATCGCGTTCGTTTCGACGGGTGACAGTGAAATATTGGCATTTTGGCACTCCCGCAACTTTTCGCCTTGGCCGATCAGAGATATTGTGATTTTTTCGGTTTTTATTTCGTGTTTTTAGCCGGAATCTCGACGATCACCTTTTGTTTGGGATTTCGAGGTTCCATTATGTCACCGATCCGAGCCCGTTAATCACTTGTTTTCACCTTGTCATTTGTTGTTTTATACACGTTTGTTTTGGTTTTTCAATAAATACACCTTAAGGAAGTTGAGTCGTTTATTTATTTTACCATTTACGCTTTTCGTCATTCTGCGATTGTCTTGTGGATGAGAGAACATTTTATGGTTCGTCGTGCTGCGCAATGAAAGGAATTGTGGTTTCGAGTGGTTTTGGCTTTTTTTTTATTTGTATTTTGAGCTTGGAGAGGAAGGAATTAATTGGCTGCGGTTGCGCCGCAGTCGAAATGGTTTTTCCGTTTTAATACTCGGATTTTTAGCGCATTTCTTTATTTAATCACTCGCTGTACTCGTTATGTTATACGCATTGTTTTAGTGTGTTCAAAATTGTGCAATTTTATATTTATTTTGTTATTGTTGTTTAGAAAAAACGAGAATTGATAAGTGCGAAAGAAATGAAAAATGGAGCAACTTATTTTGTAATGTTCGCTTGAAGCTCCTATAAACAATTGAATTATTCACAGCGGTCAATAATTCACATCGACTGATAAAGAACTGAAAAGAGTAGTTTTTATTACATGGTACGTTAAGTTTTATTTTCTTGTTTTGGGGTGATAAAGATTTTTGTCCTTGGAATCCCATTACTCGATCATTTGTTATTCTTATTCTTTTATACACACTGTTTTTTTTTTTTAATTCATTTAACTCTTGTCATATTAGTAATTCGGAATAACTCTAGTGGATCAATGAGTGAAAATTGGAATTAAAAAAAATCTAAAGTGACTTTTTGTAAAAAGAATTTGTGCTTTAATGTCTATAAGCAATTAAATTATTTTGAGAGGTCAAATTTTAATAGAACGAAATTTTTTGTTGAGAGGAAATCCGTAATTATCATTGAAACCAAATAATTACAATTTATTTTTAAAAATGCGAATTACAAAAAACAATAATAATATTTTGGTGACTCCAATTATTTTTTTCTGCGAGGTAATCATTGCTATAATTTTTTTAATTTGATTTTTTTATTTCCAGAGTCAATTGTCATTGCAATCATTATAATCATAAGTTACTGGAGAACAAAAAATGGAAAATCAGATTTATTTTCTCTCAAACGGATCCGCTGGAGTTGAGATATCAGCACTAAAATATCCTCATTTCCGGTTGTTTTTTGTTCCCCGATTTTTTTTATTGCTCAGAATCTAGCCAACAATGTACGTCGAACGGCTGCAATAACTGTCGAAAAATCGTCGAAACGGGGGAAAAAAAAATGGTGCATTGAACTGCTGAGACGTAATTAAGACATTACGATCCAAGAGGTCGAAAATACTTTGGGCAAAATGAACAATCAGGCGTTTAGCTTGGCGGAAAGGCTCATACCGTCTACGTACGTTCAGCAGGGTTTAAATGCCAAGAAAACACGTGAGAATCTCATTCGGCACTTTATCGAGCATGTAAGTAAACGAAATTGCAATTAATTGTACATTACCGCACGAGTGCGATAAAAGTTTTCCCGCCGACTTGAGAAAAAGGTTTTTCCAACGAGTATTGTATTTAGTTTTATTTCACAACGTGTGAAAATGGTTTAACGCGGAGCGTGCGTAAAACGTCCATTATCGCACTGAGTGAAATAATAGTATATTACGACACGAGTGCGGTAAAACTTTTTTTTTTTTTTTTTTTTTTCAAGAAAAAATACGGTTTTTCATCGAATGTTCTACTAAATTTTACTATACATTCTCCATAAATTTGATAAAATAGCGAAAATGGCCAGAGGAAGGCTGGGACGATGCGACAATCGAGGCCTTTTTGTCGGACCTCTCGCAAATGGACAGCAACAATTTTCCCTCAAACTGCAGCGTCGGCGAACGCGAGTCTCGGATTATTTCGAGCATCGTTGCCAGACGCCACTTCCGGATGGGCCATGGAATCGGCAGATCCGGGGATCTTGAGGAAGTGCAACCAAAAGCCGCCGGAAGCAGCCTCATGTACAAATTGACGAATGCTCTGGTCCTCGAAGTCATCCGGTATATGGGTGAGAAATTTTTCGCATAGTAATAATAATAATAATAATAATACAAAAATGTTAATAACAATCCGACGAAATTTTTTTTAACTACAAAAAAAAAATGATCGTTTCAATGAAAATTAAATAAAAAATATAAAATTTCCGTATTACGGAAAAAATCATTGAACCGGATTTTTGAATATCCATTATTCACAATTATTCATTTATGGATATACAAATATTTAAGAAAAGCAAAAGTTCCCCTTAATCGATAAATCGAATTTATCTTATGATATAATTGACATAGATTTGAAAAATTAAATTTGCAGGTGTGAAAAGTATAGCGGGATGTTTTTTGTCGCCGATGGCTACGGGAATGAGTCTGGTGCTGTGCATGTTGACGCTCAAGCAAGATCGACCACGTGCTAAGTACGTACTTTGGCCGAGGATCGATCAAAAGTCGAGTTTCAAGTCAATAATAACGGCGGGCCTCGAGCCCGTGGTCATCGAGATGCAAATCGTCGGTGACGAATTGAAGACGGATATGCAGAGGTTGGAGTCTCAGATGGCCGCGCTCGGGGAGAGCGTCGCTTGCGTTCTCACCACAACAAGCTGCTTCGCTCCAAGAGCGTGCGATTCCGTAGACTCTATCGCTGCACTCTGTACCCAATACAATATTCCACATTTGGTCAACAATGCGTACGGGTGAGTATTCTACAGTTTCCTGGCAGAAAATAGCAAACGTGCGCAATTTGATTTTGGATTTTTAAAAAAGTGCGCAATTTAGTTTCGCATTTTCAAAAATGTGCGCAATTGAGTTTCGCATTTTATAAAATGTGCGCAATTTAGTTTCGCATTTAAAAAAATTGTGCGCAATTTAGTTTCGCATTTTTTAAAATTGTGCGCAATTAAATTTGTCATTAAAAAATTGTGCGCAATTTAGTTTCGCATTTAAAAAAAATTGTGCGCAATCTAGTTATGGCAAAAAAAAAGAATGATGACGAAAATAAAGGCAAATAATCGGTATTACGCAGTTTGCAGAGCACCAGGTGTATGCACCTGATACAAGAGGCATCGAGAAAGGGTCGAGTTGACGCATTTGTCCAAAGTACCGACAAGAACTTCCTGGTACCGGTTGGCGGTGCGGTGATCGGCTCGTTCGATAAAAATCTGTTGGATCGGATCTCGAAGATGTATCCCGGTCGCGCGAACGCCAGTTCGACCATGGACGTAATGATTACGTTGCTCAGCCTCGGAATGACCGGCTACAAGCAACTCATAGCCCAGCGCAAGGAAATGTACGCTTACTTGAAGGAAGAACTGGGAAAACTCGCCGCTCGTCACGGCGAGAGACTTCTCGATACCAAAGGCAATCCCATATCAATGGGCATGACCCTCCAATGTCTCAGTCATCAGCACGACCACAAGCAGGTCACGATGCTCGGCTCAATGCTTTTTCTCAGGAACGTCAGCGGTTCCCGTGTTATCACCACTACAGACATCAAGCACATAGTATCACACAAGTTCGAAGGTTCAAATTTCAATATTTTACATCGCGCAGCTTTCAATTTTTTTTTTCAAGTAAAAATGATTTGTTCATTTTCTTGTAAATGTAAAAAAAAATGTCTGAATATGATGTCACTTTTTTAATTTTCAAAAATTTTGGGCATCACAAAATGAAGCATTAAATTGAATATTATCACCTCTATTTTCAAAAAAAAAATAGTGAACGTTGATTAATTTTTTCTCTGGACTCTATAAAATTTATAATAGCCATGAAAAATTTATAAAAATTAATTTATGAATATATAATTTTTTTAAAAATCTTCCATTCGCCGTGCAAATTTTGAAAATTAGATCAATTTTTTATATTTTTTTTATTGGTATCGTTCGGTGTATAAGCATGATAATTTTTTTTAGGCTGGGGTGCACACAACAGCAATTATCCAATACCATATCTGACAGCCGCGGCGGCTCTCGGGATGAAGAGGCCGGACGTAGACGCGTTTATCCAAAGACTGGACAAGGCCCTGACGAAGGTGCGACGACGCTCGGCACCGGTGACACCGACCGCGTCGCTGGCGGGCTCGAGCATCAACGGCGATACCGGCGGTACCGGCGGACCCGGAGAGTCCAGTACCGCGTCCACTAGCCGCGCCAGTAGCAAGGATAGTTTGAGAAAATGAACCGTAATCAACGCAACTGGTCAGTCAAATCAGCATATTAACATTAACTTGTAAGTGATTCGTCGCTTGCCGGTATATGGCCACGGTTTTACGCGTCTCTGATATTTTCGTCACGTTCGTCGAGAATGCGCCCTTTTCCCATTCGAAAACTCGCTAAATGTCCGCCAAAAAATACTTGACCGTCAAATGGCGGCCGCAAAAGTCACAATTTTAATGACGAATGGCGTTAAATTTCGTCTCAATTATGAAGAAACAATAAAAAGACGGCATTTTTCAAAATGACCGATACTTTGGTCATTTATTTGTCGTGTGTGACGGTCAAGTGGCAATTAAAATGGACGCCATTTTGTGTTCGAAAAATGGCCACCATTTTACTTTCACAAAATGGCCGCCACTGACGCCATTTGCTGCAATTCCCAAGCGAATTTACCGACTTTTCGATGAGCGCCGATGAAAATGCAACGTGACGGAGATTAATATTGCAGAGATACGCATCACCTAAATGTGCTGATTCGTCTGCTCAATTGCGTTGAGATATTGTCGATCTTCTTATGTAAGTAACGATATAAGGGGGGTTAATAAGAATATCGGGTTAAAGCATATAGCCATCGAAGCTGAGTTCTCGGAGGAGTATTGAGGGGAATAGACTTAAGGAGATGCAGTTATTCAAAGTCGGGACAAAAATCTTATCTTTTTCCATAAGCAGATTGAAACTAAAAGGAAAAAAAAAAAACCGGTTACATCATCAATCACATTTACGAAAATAATTTCGATGGAATCCCGTAAAATGTGCGTACCAATAATTAATTCTTTACATTTTTTTAAACCTATCACCATTTAAATTGCATTTATCCAATAAAAATCGATATTTATCGAGCTTTCAAAGTGTTTTTAATATTTTCAAAGACTTTTTCAAATCTGCTTGAAGAAAGAAAAGTTTTTTTAGATTCTGAAGCTTATGCGTCCCCCTAAGTTTGTGTGAAGGGCTCTCGCTGCTTCCCTCTGACTTGCAATTGAACTTGCTAATTAGCTTATACACATATTCATTGGAAAACTGGCGATTCGAAATCAAAGCGCATAATTATTCACTTTTTTTCGGAACTCTTTTGATCTTTTTCACAATTTGCCAGATTTTAATAGTCACGGGAACTTCCTATCAATTGATTTCTTAATAATTAATGAGATGCACATTTTTCACACTATTTTGTATTCTGTGGGAGAAAATCGCGCGAGAAAATTTCGAGGAGAATTTTTTAATACTTCTTATGTGGTTTTACACGTAATTTTACATTCAATGTTTTTTTTAATCTTAATTTTAATTTTCGATTAAAATAGTCAAGTCCACAACGATTTGTAATCCAATTTAACATTTTGCATTTGGCCTCCATTTTGCATTCCAAAAATACACATTTCTTTGCCTATTATTTATCTCGAGCGATTTTTGTCTTCCACGATACAAATAATTTCTACTTTTTTTTTATCTGACTCAATTTCTTCTTGAAAAACGTCCACTGAACAAAAAAAAATCCAATTATAGAAACCAAAGAATTTTTTTAAAAACATGCATTTTTTTTTCAACTATTTTAGCAGGCACTTTTTTTCACAGAAATTTAGGCAATACTTTTTTTTAGATAAGAATTGAAAGGAAGTTACCTTAATTAATACTTTGCTTAATTATGGCTTTTTTGAAGCAACAGTAAAATTTGCAAATTTTGTCTAAGTAAAAAAAAAAAAAATAGAAAAAGGTTCAATTGAAAGGTAGACTGCGGATGTCAATCGCATCCTCTCGATAGAGTTCCGATCGCAGATCCTTGGTGGGCGCTGGTCGCTCTCGCACTTATCGCGTCTGTAATTTCAGTAATTAATTGGAGCAACTTTATTGTTCTTTTACCGATTCCCACCGCTTTTCTATCGAACGTTTGATCAATCGATTGTCCGTCATAACAGAGAGTATAATAGGAAAAAAAAAGATCGATAATCATTTGCGCGAAAAAAGTATAAATGAGAGACTGTAGCTAATATTGGCCGAAAATTGGCACCAAGCCACTCCACGTTACCACACGATTTCATTCCATCGCATAATTTCCATGATTCTTCGAGAGAGAGAGAGAGAAAAAAAAAGGTTTGAGAACCGATTTTTCCATCGATTTTTAATCTCAAAATCACATTTTCAATTCATCGATTACAAAATTTTCGTTTAAAAAAAAATTTCATCACTTTGTCTGTAAAAAATTTGTTGAATTATGCGATTTGCATTTTTATCTATTCAATTGCAAATATTTCCTAAACTTGAAGTAATTTAAAAAAAAACTGTTTTCCCTAAAAGTCGTAGTTTTTTTTTTACTGAAAAGTTTGAAACAATTTTTGCGGTGATTTTTCACTGATTTTTATTCTTCCTTTTAAAAAATCCAAATTTCCTCTCAGATTTGAAAAAAAAAACAATTATTTTTTCTGCAGTAAATTACGATTTTGAGATTAACCGATCGAACGAAAATTCGGCAGTGAAGAAAGGAAAAGAAAGCGAACAAAACTAAAAAAACACATGTAAAATCACAGCACGAGAGATAACAAAAAAAAAATATAAAAAAAATAGGGCTTTGCTAGTGAAGGCTATTTTGCATGATCAAGGCACACGGGTACTCGGATAAAACTTGCTAAAGTCGATAATTTTACAAATTAGAGAGGAATAAACGGCGCTTCGCGGAGGATTGACCGTTTCCGGTTCGAGAGAAGGGGATAAAAATCAGTTATAACAATAGGAATAAAGCAGAATAATTAAATAATCGATCATACACACGATACGAATAGTAAACAGAGGAAATAGGAAAAAGCGTAGAACGAATTTTAAGGTAACACGATCGCAATCGTTTTTTCGATATGTATACACACACGAGCAACATATAAAAAAATAAATAAACAAAAAAAAAAAGAAGAAGAAAACGACAAATTTATAGAATTTAATAAAGGGAGAAATTGCATACTCCGAAAAAAAAGGGGGAATAAATAAAATAAAACATTAAAATAAAATAAATCACAGCGACAAAATGAGGCGTAGATAACAGGCACGCGCTTAGGGAGTTCGAAATTTTAGTGGACGAACATTTTGGCGAAGCTTCTATAAGAATAATAAACAAAAAATAGCTTAGATTGTTTTTTACTTTAAATTCACATTTTCAATCAGATCGATGCATTAAAAAAAAAAAGATAAAACACGTAAAGCTAAAGCGAATCGACTCCTCGAATTTTTGGCATTAGCTTTTAGATATTCGTAATCATGCGGAAATGTAATATTTAATTAACGTCGAGAAGGTAGGAAACGAGCGAGAGTTAGAATAATCGCATGAATTAGATCTAAACGTGAATAAAAAGAAAAAAAAAAAATAGGCCTGGAGCCTCGAGAAGACGAAGACTAGCGAAACGACAGCTTAGACTCTTAGAGCAACTTATATACAAATATATATATATATATATAAATATAGTTAGTGAATTTGTAATTTATTTGAAACAGAATATAGCTTTAATTGTTGTTAGTTATCTGTGCTAATAATGTTTACAAATTTTACATTACAGCTAGCAAATCACTGGCTCCGAATTAAATTTCAACGTATACATCAACGACCGTCGTTGTTTATTATATTATCATTGTTTATCGCGAAATTTTCGCTGCTTTCTCCTCACGGGCCTTTTTCCTTTGATTATTCATATCCGTAGGTTTCAGGGTGACTATATTGCGAAATTTATTTGTCAATTTTTTAAACATTTCAACACTTTGTGGAAAATTTTATTGTTTTGAATTAAGCAATTTTTTTTTATTTTTAGGTAATTTTTTACATTCCACTGAATAATTTGAAAGTGCATAGAAATGTATCAAGAGCTTGTTAACAAAAAAATAAATAAATAAAATTCAATATATCGTCACTCTGATAAATGACTTTAAATTCAATAAATTAGATACTCGTTTTAAATAGTGCAATTTTTGTGGCTTAATGTTGGAAGTTGGAAAACAATGATTTTCAATTTAAAGTGCTCCAAATAATTCAATAATTTTGTTAAGGATGTGGGAATGTCGTCATTTTCATTTTTTTAAATAAAAAATAAATTCAGTTCGTGATTTGTCGAATAATTTTCATCAACAACATTTTCCAATAATTCTTAGCAAAATTAATTAGTTCACTTCCACATCCTTAAACAAAAAAAAACCTCAAAAACCGCGGGCATAAATAATTCCTCTTAAATCCTGTCGCTCGAGAATCCGCAAAGTTATGCACACGAAACTCATAAAATTAACTGTAAGAATAAATGTATTAAAAATTATACAATATTAATGATTTAAAGGTGCCGAAAAAAAAAAACGGTAAGTATCTTTGCTGACCGGCAACGATAAGAACTGCGACATTCCTATGTAAATAAACAAATTTTTCGTTCAATTTTTGCGATAATAGCGTCAACGAAAAGGGCTTTGCGAGTGAATCTCGATAAATCGATCAACGATCGAGCGACATATAGAGGATATGTGCTCGTCACGCGTACAACGATCGGAAAGGACCTAATTTTCGATAATTCGTAAGGAATTTTATTCTCCTGTCCACTTTTTACTTTTCAAATTTCAATATTCCCTTAATGTTAATGGGGGAAAAAAAATGGGAAAATCGATAAATCATTTTTTTTCTCGCTTGATCTGGGAGAAAAAATCATTATATATAATCCCACAAAGAGAAATTCAATTATACACCATATAAAATTAACAACAATTCACAAAATTTATTTATACGATTATATAGATTGCAAAGAATCGTATAAATAAAAAAATGTACAATGATCTTTTTCCAGAACGAGTGATCTCGAAATTTTTCGCGCGATCAATGATTTATCTTTTTCGATCAATTAAGCGCGATCAATGATTTATCTTTTTCGATCAATTAAGCGTTCGAATATATTGTATATAAAACGCGTACGATTTGAAAAATTGTAATCATTTTGTTTTGGAGGTGAAAATTAAAAATTAAAAAAACAATTTTATGTGATAAGGGCATAATAAATTAACCGGAGATTCGCGTAGCTTAAGGATCGCTAAATAAGAGAGACACTAATTTAAGGGAGGAAATGAAGAAAAAAGAAATACACACACACACATTGAAACGCAAAAACACATTCAATAATTCACAAATCGACAACTCTGTCGTTACATCGGTATTACAATAATAAATAAATACATGTATGAATTCTAATTCTACGGTGATTCGCCGCATACCCAATATGAATTAATAACAAATTAGAAAAATGAATAAAAAGAAAAATGCAAAACCGATACCCCATAAATAGTAGAAAAAATGTACGAGCTCTTCCCCTGTTGTGATTATATACGATGTAATAGTCGTTCGATGCTTTATTTCGGATCTGTGTGAATATACGTTATACGAGAATAATAATAAAAAATAAAAATTATAATAAATAAAAATGCTGGCGCATCGCCATAAAATGAGAATCGCGAGTCGACAATTTTGCACAAAACTCAAAATTGTTAAATAGTTGTAATGGCAATCTAATTCCTATATTATACACTAGGAATATGTATATTTGGCTATAATACGGTATTCGCACACGGATCCCACTCTTATTTGTGATATACGCACTATTGAATAAATAAACGAAAAAAAAAAATGTTAAACAAACCGGAATTCGTGAATTTTTTAACAATCGTTAGGCTGCAAAATACCAATTTCAATTTCAGAGGACTAATATAATGGAAAAAAAAAAAATTAATGAATGAAATATTACAGGCTGTCCCATTTTTACTTTGCATCTCATTTAACTCGACGAAAACTCTTTTTCATACCCGCTTAAAAAACAGCATTGATAATCAATAATTATATTCTATAATGAATGAAATCAGTTAAAAAAATAAATAAAAATTACATTATATTTTACCTGAGAAAAAAAAAAATTATTGAATCTAAAAATCAATGATTATTTAATTATAGAGAAATGCATTTCAAACTGAAAGAAAAAAATGATGCATTGTCAATTCTTTTTTATATCAATTACATTTTTTATTCCCGAATCAAAAAATAAAAAAAGGCTTTTTATTAAAAATTTCTACAACTAAAAATACCATCGCCTTCCCTCGCCAATATTCAAAAAACTTAAGTCAACAATGCGCATTGACGCGCACAGTTGACTTTCCTTTTCCGGTCGGCAAATAGATAGCGCATAATCAAGAATAGTTCACTTCCAGCATAAAGCGATGGCGTTGACCCGAGTGAAATTTCCTCCGGACTCGTCGTTTCGTATTGCACTATAAAAAAACCCCATAAGGCTTCACAATCACCCTTAATTGCCAAAAAAAGTCATCGAACAATTTCGAAAATCGTTCGAGTCCCAAAAATCATCAAAATAATTCCAATCGCAACGCAATCAAAATTGCGCGCATAATTTAAAAAAAAAGTGAAAAAACATAACCTCTCAATAACACCGGTTTTTAATTCAATCTCGCTCAAAAAATCTGCCAGATGAAAAAAACCATAAGAGTTTCTCTCACTTTTAGCGTTTAACTGAAAACGTGGCCAATTTTCATTGGCCGATCGATTGAGTCCGTTATCAGTATCCGGAGCTTCGATGGTCGATATCGTCAGCGGAGCCAATGAGTAATGTTCACTTTTACGTCTGTTCTGTTATGAATTGAAAGGTCGTTTTTTAGCAAAATGGTGAGAGCGAAAGGTCACGAGCGCCCGGTGAGGTCGAGGTCCAAAATTGCCAGGGACGCGGAGAATATCGAAGAGACCACCGTTAAATTGCCCGTGATGAAGAGCATCCTCACCGCTGCGTGCATCGCCATCGCAGCCTGGTTCAGCTACAAAGGTTACCTGGAAACGAGGGTCAACACGCCCTACGATATGGAAAAGGTATAACCGATTACGTTACTTCCGAACACCAAAGAACAATTTTGATACTGAATTATTCGATACTGAATATTACTTCTGAACGTCAAAGAACAATTTCGATACTGAATTATTCGAGACGCGTGTAATCGGATCAAACAAATCACATTTTCGTGTATGTAGTTCGGAGGTTTTTAAAAATTGTCATTTGTTCATTTATCGGAAACGAGTTTCCGCTATATTTTACAATAATACACAATACGGAAAAGGTATCACTTATAATTTAACTCTAAAACGCTAGAGAAAACCATTGATATCGAACTACTCCAGACGCGTGTAGAAAAAAAACGAATAATCTTCCTAAAAAAGAAAAATCTTTTCGATAATGCAGTTGGTGACTGTGGCGGATCTGAACGAGCCGGACCGTTTCTGGGGTTCGTACAGGCCGGGTGCGTATTTCGGGTTGAAGACTCGTGACCCTCATTCTCTGGTAACGGGCCTGATGTGGTACTTTCCTCAGTACCTGCGAAAGGGCGGCGAGGGTTTTCGTCACTGGTGCGAGCAGGGCGACCGTTTGGACCGTTACGCGTGGCTGGAGCACGACGGTCGCAATTACGGTAGCCAGGAGATCGTGGACGGCGGGGTGGTGATTCGCACGACATTCCTGAAGAAGTTGGGCGGAAGTAACGGGGGCGATTGGACGGCGAGAGTGAGCGCGACCTCGGAGAACCCGAACAGAAACGGCGAGGACATTTCCCTGCTGTTTTACACCGCGATCGAGGAAAAGTCTCACGGTCACATAAAAGCGAGTATCGGGGACGAGCACAAGCTCTCGGGGATGGAGGGATACACGCGGGGTCTGGGTTCCTTCCGGATAAGCCTGAACCCGACGAAGGGTTTCGTCGACGAGAATTCCTACCTCTCGACGGTCGCCCCGGGTCTCCACGTGCTCAAGCAAACGGTTCTCCACAATTTGCGTCTCGCGTCTCACAGCGGTTCCCCAAAGCAGCACATAATACTGCCCGGTGAGCAGCTTCCGGTTTCCCAGGACGGCAAAAAGACGGAGCCGAATTTCGTGGTCAGCCAGTTGACCGCGAAAATTCCCTTCGAATTCGAGATAAGCTTCGAGTCCGGTAGTTTCGTCGATCGTACGGAAAAGTTAATCGGCGGAATTTACGACGAGTCGTTGGCGGACAATCGTCACCAATTCGACGCGAAATTCGAGAGGATATTCGGGCTGAGATCGAAAGGCTACAACGAGGAAGCCGTGGACTTTGCGAAAATGGCGTTTTCCAACATGATCGGTTCGATCGGTTATTTTTACGGGAGTTCGCAGGTACAGAGCGTGTACACGAAGACTCCGGTGCCGTACTGGAAGGCTCCGCTTTACACGGCGGTGCCGAGTCGCAGCTTTTTCCCACGTGGATTTTTGTGGGACGAGGGTTTTCACGGTTTGCTGCTTTCCGCTTGGGACCTCGACATCGAAATGGACATAATGAGCCACTGGTTCGATCTGATGAACGTCGAGGGTTGGATCCCCCGGGAGATGATCCTCGGACAAGAGGCTCTGGCCAAAGTTCCCGAGGAGTTCGTCACCCAGGTGAACACGAACGCCAATCCTCCGACATTCTTTCTCACCCTCAACTTCATTCTCGAGCATCGGGAGGACGAATTGCTGCTGAAACATTACAAACTACTGGACAAACTTTATCCCCGGCTTCAGGCGTGGTTCGAGTGGTTCAACACGACCCAAGCCGGGGATTCCCCGGGTACTTATCGGTGGCGAGGCCGCGACGGCCTCACCAATCGCGAGCTCAACCCAAAGACCCTCACTTCGGGTCTGGACGACTATCCCCGAGCTTCCCATCCGAACATCGACGAGCGCCACGTCGATCTCCGCTGCTGGATCGCCTTCGCCGCTGGAGTAATGTCCCGTCTCGCGGAAATTCTTCATCAACCCGCCGAAAAGTACAGAAACACTCACGACTATCTCAGCGACAACGAGTTGCTCGCGAAGCTTCATTGGTCACCGAACACGCGAAGCTACGCCGATTTTGGGCTTCACACGGACAGGGTCGAACTTCGGCGACCCGCGCCTCCGCCGAGAGCTCACGCCCCTTCCTCCGAGAAGGTGAGGATCGTCCTCGAGGATCCGAGCCTGCGATACGTCGATTCATCGTTCGGTTACGTTTCCCTCTTTCCGTTTATCCTCGAGATCGTCGATCCCCATTCACCGCAACTGGACAAGATTCTTCAGGATATCACGGATCCGAAGCTTCTCTGGACGAAATTTGGGCTTCGCTCACTCGCGAAAACCTCGCCGCTTTACATGGAATACAACACCGAACACGACGCGCCTTATTGGAGGGGCGCCATCTGGATTAATCTCAATTATTTGACCCTCAGGGCTCTTCATCATTACGCCCGGGTCGAGGGACCTTATCGCGAGAGGGCCGGAAATATTTACAGGGAACTGAGGGAGAATTTGATCAAGAATATGATCGTTCAGTACAAGAGAACGGGCTACGTGTGGGAGAATTACGGGGACACTCACGGCGAGGGAAAAGGAAGTCATCCCTTCGCCGGGTGGTCTTCTCTCGTTGTCCTCGTCATGGCGGAAATATACTAGGCTTCCGGAAGCTTTCGTCGCGATTTTTGCCATTTCATATGCTCCTTTTTTTTTTCGGGAATTCGGTTTTATGCGCATTTTCTCACATTCTTTCGTCGGGTTTACCGAGGGATGAGAAAAATGAAAAATGAAGCTCTCGTTGCGCTCGTCATGGCGGAAAAATACTAGGCTTCCGGAAGCTTTCGTCGCGATTTTTGCCATTTCATATGCTCCTTTTTTGTCGGGAATTCGGTTTTATGCGGATTTTCTCACATTCTTTCGTCACGTTTACCGAGGGATGAGAAAAATGAAAAATGAAGACCACCGGGTGGTCTTCTCTTGTTGCGCTCGTCGTTTCGGAAATATACTAGGCTTCCGGAAGCTTTCGTCGCGATTTTTGCCATTTCATATGCTCCTTTTTTGTCGGGAATTCGGTTTTATGCGGATTTTCTCACATTCTTTCGTCGCGTTTACCGAGGGATGAGAATAATCAAATTTCCCGACTCATCGAAATGCAGTCGCGGTTTTTATATACGTTTTCACATCGTCAACATCCGTTTATGGAATTCTAATTAAAAACTTAGTTCCCTCAGATTTAAACCAGAAATGTTGGTAGTTGGAGGAAAAAATGGTGGGAATTTTTTGCGCTCTCTCGCGCTCACATTTCCGCTCTTTCAAAAGGCTTCGATAAATCTATGTTTTTAGCATTACATTAAATCAGCGTATGTTTCTTAATACTTTATCGTATTACAAATAGAAAACTTGGGGAGTCGTTAGAAATTCGAAGAATAACCGGAAAGCGATAAACTGTAATTTCTATTAATTTTCGATAATTGGATGTTCGCCACTTTTCAAGGTCGATAGGCTTTGTAGATTCATTTAGAAATTCCAGCTTCGATATAGAACTGCGAAAATTCGAGCTATTTAAGAAAAAGCCTTTTTACGTACGTTTACCAATAACGACTAATCGTTAGCTAAGCTCATTGATTGAGCTACCGATTGCCACATTTACAGAAGCTTCATAGGCGGAAAAAAAAACGATTATAGGAGTAACTGTAATTATGCGGTAATTGGTTACTTAAGAAACCTTCAAAAACTGGCTGTGAAGATGTTAAACATTTCTATTGTAGCACTGGATCATTTATCGGTAATGAGATTGCGTAATTTTCAAGTAGTACGATAATCGTCGACGTGTAATTAGAATATAATTATCATTATTTACACGTGCGTTTGATATATATAAATGTTCATTTAACATTAGAGATCATAAAAAATTGCAGACAGTCGTTTTTTATAGATGCTACCTTTAATGTGTCGACGGTAATTGGCATTAATTATAATGTGTATATAATTATGTATACTGACTTCAATAAACGCAAAAACCATTTTCTATAAACGATATTAACGCTTGCGAACCTGAAGTCGATAAAACGTTGTCCTTTTTCTTCTGCATTTGTTATTATTAAAATAAACAATAATACACTGTTGAAAATGTAGACAATAAAAATTATTGGCTATTTTATTAAACAGCCGATATATCGAATTTTTGCACGGCTGTTTGGTAAATAAAATGTTATCCTTTTTCTGTTGTATTTGATATTATTAAAATAAACAACAATACACTGTTGAAAATGTAGACAATTAAAATTATTGGCTATTTTATTAAACAGCCGATATATCGAATTTTTGCACGGCTGTTTAGTAAAAGTGCAAAAAGCACAGCCTTTTTTCGAAAAAATTTTTAAAAAAATAGTTAAATTCCAAATTTACATATAAAAATTATGGTACCGATTTCCAAATTCCATTTTTTTTTTTCAAAATTGAAATTTCGCAAAACTGCACAAATACATCAACATTTTTTATAATCCACATTTTTTCCAAGACCATTTCCATGGTGATTTCGAATAAATATCCAAAATTTGAAAAAAAAAAAAAAAGAAAAATGATTCGCGCGAAATGAAAAATGCGACGCATTTTGCCTGCCTCTCAGTTGAGAGCCACGGTCGCGGTTTTCTCGCGAAGCTCGAATGTTGGACATTACAGCCGCCTTTGCTGGCGCATCGAGAGTTAGGTTGGATATTAAACCGGGTCCAATTATCCCCATCGTTTTATTCAGTGCCACGGTAAAGTACACCCCATAATAATACCTCTACATAAACGAAAAAAAAAAAAAAAAAAAAAAAAACAATGATCGCCCGAAAAATTGATTTTTCACAATCGCCTCAAAAATGCAAAATAATTCACTGCCTGCTTTTCATTTCAGCCACAAAATTTTCAGATCACTCGACAAAAATATATTTGCGTCTCGGTGAAATTCTTCGTGGTCGCTTTTCAGCAACAGATCAGCTTAAAAAAAAAAAATCGAGAAACCCTCGTATTTCCTTTTCCGCAACAATGAACAGCAGAATTTTTTTATCCGCCGCAACTTTCCTCAGAAATTTAGTGGAAATGCGTAAGATGCGCAATTGAAAAGGCACAAAAATCAAAAATGGAGAATCTCACGAGCGAGCTGGAGGAGCTCAAAATTGCCGGAGAACTTGCGCAAGAAATGCTCCTCCAAAAATGCGTAGAATCCGCGGAGAGAGCGTACGCGCCTCAAAAGGCGATAGGAAACGAGAGGCCGTGCGAGGAGAAAGATTTCAGGGAATTCAGAATAACAGTGGACAGAAATTTGCGAAACGTTCACGATCTCCTGGAGCTGCTGGAGAGAAACTGCGCGGAGGGAGGCGCCAAGTTGGAAGGCGCGAGCCAAACGGCCAGACAATTTTTTATCAACATTTTGCTGCTCGTCGGAGAGCACAGCGAAAAGAACGTGTGGAACAATGCGGAGTGCGTCGCCGTTGCCAAAGATTCGCTGAGAATTCTCTGCGGTTTGTTCGGGTGCGAGAATGCGCGCACGCTCCTTGCAGGGGAGAAAAAAATTGAGGGGGTTTTGCTCGCCCTGAGGCCCAAATTGATGAAAGACACTTGGAAAACCTTTCCCGCCGCCGTTTGCTGCTACAAGTGGCTTTTGCATCAAGTCGCCGTTCCCGAATTGGCCAGGCACATTGGCAATGTTCTCCCCACCGCGCTCATTATTTTCGATGACTTTGTGCCTAACAACAGGCTTCTAGGATTGGAATGTATATACAAAATAGTTCAGCATTGTTTTTTGGTGGGTATTTTATTTACATATATTTTTTATATATTATTTATTAATCAAAATAAATATTTGGGGACCGTAAGAATTTATAATAATGTACGGTGAACTTTTGTGTATGCATACAATTTTATTTTGGACAATAATTTTGTTAATATTTATTTGTTTACTGGACATTTAAAAAAAAAGCAGCATAAGTCATAAAATTATTAAAGTCAGAATTTTCAAGGGTTTAATTGAAATTTTTCGAGTACGCACCGATTAATTGTTGCTTCCTTCTGCAGAGAACGGAGCTCATGGAAAACGGATATGGAGATGTAATATGTGATGCTCTGGAACGTTTGACTCACGAACGAGAAGTGCGATATATAATTCCATTGTACACGTGCTTTGCCAGAGTATTGGGGATAATGGAATATTGCCAAAATTCGATAAACAGTTTTGAGGTGAGAGAACATTTTTGGTAGACCGTAGCGTTGTTAATTGTAATTAAATTTAACGTGGATATACATTGAATTTAATGAGGAGAGAGGGTCGAATTTTTTGGGAGTTTAATTGTTTTTTAATTGAATATCAGTTTGAAAAATGAAAGAAAAATGAGGATAGAAAGTAAAACCTCCCTCATTATTTATTTTCTACTTCTGTTGTGATAATATGCATTTTTTTCGTTTTTTTTTCCCGGAAATAGTGGACGAAGAGAGACGATGTAATAGCGACTTTATTAAGCAATATGGAATGCGAGGTAAATTTGGAGCTTCGGCATGCTTACATGATGAGCTTGCCTCAGTTATTGACGAATGTAAGTTATGCCAAATGGTGCGAGCGATTGACTCGAATATTGTCAGAATATTGTGGAAATCACACAGATCTGAAAACCCTGAAGGCGACATTGCAGGTAAATTGCGCCCTCGTTATATCCCTGGAATATTGGCTTCGATCGTTGCGACGCCAGCGCCTCGCGTGGCGAAATTTTGCAACAGTGTATAGACAAAGAGCATTGATTTTTATTGAAAAATGTCTTTACTAATTAAAAGTGTGCGCATATTTGAATAGATTATCGACAATTAATATCTTTATATTTATTTATTATTGACAATATTTGTCAATTACTATCGTTTGCATACTTTCCGTCAATTTATAAGAAAATACCACAATTGTTGCACAATTTCGCCGCTACGAACGCTGACCGTCAAAAAAACGGCGCGAGGCCAATACGCACAAGTGTTTTTGTTGGTAAATCGAACTCACGTTTTATTGAAATTCGCGCAGGCATCGGAAATCGTTCTCGCGTTATTTCCACTGCGAATTCCAGCGCACAGTCCAGTTCTGTACACGGCGTTTTTGAACCTCCATCTCGATCTTACGGAGACGCCCGTGTTTGACAAAGAGATAACGCAATCTCTCGCTAATTGCATTCATCTTCTCTACCAGCAAACGCCGAACATCGGTGCAGCTATAATGCGCGACGATCGTATGCGAACTATAATCAAGAATAGCGTTCATCTCGCATGTTTGGGTGACACGAAGTATTGTAATTAAAAAAAAAACGTCGATTTTCCCCCGAGTGAATCTGGTCTTTAGGGTAAAATAGAGCATAGAATCACTGTAGAATATATAGAACATTTCGATAACGATCGCCTCCTCCGAGGCTCTTATTTAGATCTAAACAAAAAAAAAAGACTTTATTTATACTGTACTTGAACATTAAACTCTAACTATTGTGAAATTGTCACTTATCTTTTACACGCACACCCTAAACTCTAAAAAAATCCACTCGACATTTAATCGTAAAATCACTTTATTTACTTATTTATTTATTTTCCTCTAATTTCACTGCAAAAGTGACTTCATTTTACATCACAATTGTACGAAAAATTCAGAAAGAATTCGTATCTCTCAGATCGTTAAAGATACCATCATTTTTCCCCTTGAAACAAAACTATCGATTTTATATAATCGCGAGATAAGAGCAGAGAATAATAGAGAATCAAGATGTTCGAGAGGAGAAATGATAAGAGATATGAAATAAAATTTAGCGTGGGCCACGAAGAAAATGGGAATAAATAAATGCAGGATATTTCTTCATTCGTCATTTTCAGCAGGAAAAATATATTGTTTATATACGAGCCAATCTATATTTCCCTTTGTCTTTGAATAACATTACAATTATTATTATCGAGTACAAGTAACGCAGCCCGAGTTGCCAACTTTCGTACTTCCTCAAAAAGCAAGGGGCTGAGTTATCAATGATAAGAATTTATCTTCGTGGTGTGAACTGAATAATGGACCTTTGGAGTAGCTTCAGAGCTTCGAGGCATCGATAAGTGGGCCGAATAAATTAGTTGTTGCCTCGCGACCGTTCAAATTATGTCTCCCATTGTCTTGATACCAGTTATTATATTATTGGCATGTAAAATATATTCTTATGTCACTTACAAGCCCGGAAAAGCTCCACCAGGTAAATCCACGAATTCTCGACAATAATCGCCACTAAATTTTCATTGTTACGGTAAATTAACAAATTTCTGTGTTCTCTAAACGATCTTCAATCTTCAGGCCTTCCGAGGCTCCCAATTTGGGGCTCTTATTGGTTTTTATTGTGGGGCGACTACCAATTTCCCTACAAAACTATAACTCATTACGTGAAGAAATACAAATCGAAGATCGTGAGCCTCTACATGGGAAGTGGACCAGTTTCGTACACGATTGTGGTGAACGATTATCAGGGCATCAAGGAAGTGCTGTCGAGAAGAGAGTTTGATGGAAGATTGGGCGATGGGTACGTCACAAAAGCCAGAGCTTTTGGAAAGAAGTTGGGTAAGAATAACATTCTAATTGGCAATTTTGCGTCTTCTGAATCCAATTTCGTACGAAAAACATCTTTTCAATGTGTTTTTCTTTACCTTTTTTTTTGGCAATCATCGAAAACGGGTTTAAGGGTGTAAACTACCCCTTATCGCATACTGCGGCGAAAAATCTGCACGAAATTTTCTAATTTTCAATTAAATGTCTTCAGGAGTTTTCTTCAACGATGACACAGAATGGCTGATCCAACGACGATTTGCACTTCGAACCATGAGAGATTTTGGTTTTGGTCGTCGCCACGAGAAATTAGAGAGTCTCGTAGACAGTGAAGTGACAATTCTCGTGAATTCGCTAAAAAATGGTCCCCGTGACCAATTGGATCAGGTTTGAAAAGCTCATTTCCTAATATAAATATAACGTTGATGAATGAGTATGATGAAATAGGTGAATCAAAGGCTTTTCTGAATTTTTCTGTACATCAATAAATACAAGATTTTGCTTCACGCCAAAATGTAAAATTAGTAGAATTTTGATTGTACCGTATAAAGGATATAGTAAAGTAAAAATAAAAAAAATTTAATGAATTGCATAATTACACATAAATTTAAAGGAGACCAGAATAAATCACTGCCCAAATTGTGGCGATTTCACTTTATTTAAATTCGCGTTATCGTAACTTCTCTTATAATCATTGTCGATATCATTTCTGATGTCATGGTCCTCAAAGTAATAAAGTACTGCTAATTAGTAGTTAGTAATTAGCAATTAGATAATGGAATCGATTCACGTGATGTAATCTTACAAAGTTGCTTAACCATAATTTTTGTATTTCCTTTTTTTTGAAACACACAGACAGTGGTGAAAGATGGTTTGGCGTATTTTCCGGATGTACTTTTTCCCTCGTGCGCCAATCCAATCTGGTTTGTCATGTCCGGGGAAATATACCAATCCGAAGAACACGAAATCTTGCGAAATCTTTGTCGATCGGCGATGATATTCCAGAGAAGCGGAGATACTTCCGGTGGCGCGGTGACGCAGACTCCATGGCTGAGATTTTTTGGAGATGGGTTTGGGCTTAAGGGCATTGTGAAAGGAGGCTACGCGATGTCTGATTTTGCAAAAGTACGTCGCGAAAAAATGATTACGTATCATTTTATTTCTCAGCGTGCGAGAAATGCGTTTTCTCGCACGCTTCGTAAAAATGCACTTCTCGTACTCGCGTAATAAAATTTTTTTTCACGACACTCGTGCTAGAAACTTTTTGCAATACTCGTGAGAAAAAGTTTTATCGCACTAGTGTCATAAAGTTCTACGTTGTTCGAGAGATAATTATTATTTTTATGAATAATCACTAAAGCGTTGAATTATTTTTTCCGAATTTATATTCGTGTAGGTCTACGTAGACAAGTGGAAAAGTTCGTCGCATGAGAAAAATCCACCGAAAGGTTTTATGGACGTGTATCTGAACAAGTTGAAAGAGGCCGAAGGAACTTCCGGTTTTTCGGAGGAACAGCTTTTGATAGTCGTCGTCGATCTCATGTTCCCGGCTCTGTCCGCAGTGCCGAGCGTGTTGACGCATATTATCAAGCGTATGATGCATCACCCGGATGTCATGAAGAAAGTTCAGCAGGAAATCGACCAGGTTGTCGAAAGGACTCGACTTCCGGGATGGAACGACAGGATAAAGTATGATTGTCTCTTTAAAACAGATAAAAATACTCAGTTTCACGTGGAAATCTTAATTTCTGAAAGATATGTAATATTATATTAGGCCCAGTTCGACTTTCTTTCCGAACCCGAATTTTTCAAGTCCAAATATGTCCATGCCCCGATTTTCCTACGATTTTCCAAGCGATCCTGCAACTAGTTCCGCAAACTGCCGCTAGATGGCAAATCGCTACAGCGTTTCTCGCAAGCGAATCAGTGCTTATTTATAAAAAAACCGAAAAACTAAAAACGAGGATATATAACGATGGCAATTAAAATTACATACCTGCAATGAAATATTGCAGCCTACCATACACCGAAGCAACGATTCGTGAGACTATGAGGATAGAGACCTTAACCCCATGGAGTATAGCGCACAGGGCGACGGAAAAAACGACCCTGTTGGGATACGATGTTCCCGCCGATACTGCCGTCATCACAAACTTAGCAGCCATGCACAATGACCCGGATTTGTGGGGCGATCCGGAAAACTTTAGACCTGAAAGATTTTTAACCGAAGATGGTCAACGTCTTGGCAAGGATTATACGATTCCCTTTGGATTTGGTAAGCAAAGGAATTCAGAAATCGAAATTGCACAAATAAATAAAAATAATGCAAAGGCCATTCGCATTGAATTTTTCGGAAATTTCAGGACGACGTGTCTGCGCTGGAGAAACTTTTGCGCGATTCATTCTTTTCGCACATTTCGCTGGACTGGCCCAAAATTTCAATTTCCATTTCGTCGACGGACAACCCACGAAGCTCAATGACATTTTGCCTGGATTTATTACGACTCCTAAGGAAACTTGGATTCGTGTTTCGCCACGATAGTTAAATCAACTGTTTTAATTTTTTTTTTTTTTTTGCAAAAACGAGGTCGGTATGTTCGGCTTATGATTTTTTTTTCAGTTCAAGGCTGAACTTGATTGGTAATTGAAGAACACAAATGTGATGAGCGAGAAAAAAAATAGTTTATTAAGAACTAAAGGATTTCGGTCCTATTGCAATTTACGTTTTTATTTTTATGTGCTGTGAACTTGTATCTTTAATTTGTCTTATGTTAAGCATTATCAATATATTTACTACTATTATTACCATTGCTAATTTCTTGATTTCGATACACATTAAATTTATTATGCAACTATACTAATATTTATTTATTACAGCAAATTTTCGAATTTTCGAAAATTCATATACAAAATTCATAAAAAAAGGAACATTTAATAAATCGTACGTTTCATAGAAAGTAAATTTGAGTTAATACAAATAGGGTCAAGTTGAATATATGATTTCAGGCGAATTAAATGGACTATTCTTCCTCCTGCGAAATTGAATAAATCAATGTTTCCCTAATCAGCGTATCAGCGTGTTTAATTTTTTTATTTTTTTTATGACATCATCGAAATGAAATTGTCATCTGGATTTTGTCCGATCGACACAATTTATATTGACGACGCAAAACGCACAGAGAAGTGATGAAAATCATCTGCGTGCGGCTGATCACGACTGCCGCAAACATAACTGAACATGCGAGAGAAAAGCTAAACTGTATATGAAGTATTCTCTGTCAAATTAGTCACTTTTTTCTCGACCATTTCAGATCTGTCCAAAAATTCATCATATCAAAGTACGACTAAAAAAAGCTCTATATGAATTTTTTCAGATTTTTCAAACCAATACTTTTTAAAAATCGATAAAAAATGGAATAACACCATATAATCCAAATAATTTCGTAGGATGAAGAATTAAAAAAAATGAAATCTGCAGGAATATTCTATAATTTTTGCAACAAAAAAATTCATTTTTAAATAAATAATTTTTTAAAGTGACAATTATTTTTAATACAAAATTACGTCTTGTTTGCAGAGATTTTTTTTTTTCAGTCATTTGGAATTTTCGAGTTATGTCGACTCAAAAAAAATTGCTTTTTTTTGTGTTGGATTAAAAAATCTGAAAAAAATTCAGATAGAGTGCTTTTCAGTCGTACTTTTATATTGTCGATTTTCGGACAGATTTCAGATGACCGAACAAAAAAACGTGACTGAATTGAGAGAGAATGCTTTATATGTGAGCTGTTGGTGTAGTTGAGCGCGTTATATAGACGATCGCTGGTGAGAATACACAGCGAGAACCGCTATAAAACAAGAAGTCTATCGGTTCGTGTAATCACATGCTACGAAGCGTTTAGCCAGTGCACGTCTCGGAAGCCGGTTACTCCTCCTCTCAAGAGTATATCCTTCAGTTTCACCGTTTCCAAATGACCGTAGTGATTTTCGAGTGAATACAATAATTAATAAACGTGAATTGCAAATTATACAAAAAAAATTTTGTGCTCAGGAATTATCGAATTATTATTGGTAAGATCAGAAGTGCGACTGTAAATTAATCCGCATTTTTATTATATTCATAATTAAAAGTAAAATAAAAAATTACTATCCCTTGTGGATTGTGCCTAAAAGTACCACTTTTCGCCCTCCTTGTGAATAATATGCAAAAGCACCACTTTTCGCCCGAAAACGATGTTAGAAAGCAAACTTTTCATGGAGGTGATCCGAAAAATATAGTTTTTGTCATATCGAAAAAAAAATATTAAAGATTAGCCTTTACGCATAAGTTACGGCATTGAAAAGCTCCATATATGTTTTGCGTGCATGAGTTTCATGACATTGAGATTAGAAAAACACAATGAGATAATTAAAAGTGACGAATAGCGTCGAGAATGAAAAGAGAACTTTGCGTCGATGTAAATTCGTGTGCTATTTTAGAGCTATTGAGCAGGGTCAGAAAATTGCTCAGCAAAATCGTAGCATACCTTAGTTGGTTTTATCGCACCTACGTACAAATCGAATAGCGCTGACGTGATTTCTATTTTTCACTGTCGTGAACATCAACACAAAAGCTATTTGTGTTATGAATATATTCAAACGGATTTTTTTTTCAGGAGGCTCACTGTGGAGGAAAAAAAAACAAAGATGAGCAAATCGATTGTTACGATCGCCTTCGTCATCGCTGCTGTCGTTAGTCAGATTAGCGGCCGATCGACAACCGGCAGGCCACCATATGTGGAGTGTCAGAGCAACCTGGAATGCATGCCTGGTCATTGCTGTACGATAGGCGAGTATTCATATCCATATACATCGTTTTGTCTCAGGGAACTCCGGGGTTATTAAATTATCAGCTTAGAACGAACCAAACCCGAGTTATGGCTGTTTGTGTTTAAAAAAAAGTGTTGGATTCTGTTTTAACGCAAATATCTTCGAAACTAGTGAGTTTAGCGAAAAAAGTCAAGAGACCATTTTTGTAGCCCATCTAATTTTGCACAAAAAAGGTCTCATGATATATTGCTCTAAACCTCTTCGTTTCGAAGATATTCGCAAAAATGTTTTTACCCGGAAGTGTCGAAAGCGGATGATCGAAGGTTGAGAATTCAAGGTCGCACAATGTTGTTTCTCAATTCTCGGTTTGACGGCATTCTAACACAGTTGCGAAATCATTTCAGGTCCCAACAAATTCAGCATCCCACAATGCAAAGCCATGCAAGAAGAAGGTGGAGTCTGCAGGCCAAGAGGTCACACGACCTTGAACACGACTCTCGTTTATCCGGACGGAAGTCAAGTTCAATTGACCGACGTCTACTACATTTTCTGTCCGTGTGTTTACGGACTTAGCTGCGACAGCGAGGAAGGAATTTGTCGGGACGCGAGTCAAAAGCGTGGCTTCAATCACCTGCTAGGTGAGGCGAGTACCCAGGACGATTGAATTCCCAGGGGCAACAACATAAAAAGTCACAAAGAATTGTTTTAATTCTGGACCATCGCCGAGGAGGAAAAATTCAATGGCACCTCTTAAGAGCTTAGGACGAGCTGTTTACGGTATTATTATTACATATATTCCTGACCCGGTTCTCATCTCGACGGACATAGGAGATGACAAGGTCAGACCACAAAAAATCTGCTAACTTCGCATTTTTTGCGAGTGGGCGAAAAATAAATGGGCGTCCAGAGGATGGACGCAAAAGAGGAGATCTCATCGTTAAGAATCGTTAAGTTTTTATCCCGCGTGCGTGAAACCGCATTTCTCGCACTGGGCGAAATAAAAACGTTTGAATGGTCGCTATACGATCGATGGAAAGGGTTTCTTCGGCCGGCCAATCAACGGGATCTTTGTGGTCATCGATATAAGTTGATGAAGAGGATTTTCCAAAAGAATCCGAGGAAAAACGCGCCGTGCGGTAATCGTGAACCGGTCAAATGTGTTACCAATTAATGAAGCGGACATTAAATCAATTTGAAAGCGAAATCGACAAACATGTTTTTGCGTGACGTTATATAGATGCAGATCAATAAGTGGACACTTAAATTCTGTAAACATTAGTAATAATAATGATTAATGCGAAAAACAGATGCAATTATTTCGAAACGTTTGAGCGGGACGATTTCCGATAGTGCGTAAAAGATAAGGAGATAATATTTGTGAGCATGTGTTGCGACCCGAGTGATCATTCATTATCTTCGTGTTCATCCACTTAAGCGTTTCTTCCACATCAAAACGCGGATTCGCGCATAACGTACATTAGCCGATATTCCCTCGAGCTTTTTTCTCTTCGCGGTCTGACGCATCCGATGTACTGTGCAACTGTGCTGAGGCTTTAAAAATATTCCATCCGAACGACCCGAACCGCGATAAACTTTTATTCTTATCCCGTTGATAATATATTAGCGTGATCTGTTGTGCGCAAGCATCCCAATAAACGACAGCATTGCGGTCGTGGTGGGAATCACGGCGACGACAAAATGGCGGCGATAACCCACCAGGTCAAGAGTTTGCAGGCCCTCAACAAGGCCAAGGTTACGCTTTTAATTGATATTTTTATGGGAAACTCTTCTCTGGATGTGAACATCGGTTTTAAACACGCTGGAGATTGAAATTTCCGAACAATTATAGGTTATTTCGACTCCGTTAGAGTTACAGTTTGTTCACAAAATGGCGCGGTGATCGGAGGCGGCGAGTTATTATTTAATAATTAAATGACGTTATTATTTGATAATTAAGTGACACATAATTAAAAAATAGAAGTTTAATGAAATGAACGGCATAAAGTAACTTATAATGTTAATTACTGACTTCCGGAATTGTGGAAAAAAAAAATGTTCATTATTTTTACAACCGATGTAGACAATTAATTGAATTAAAATTTTTTTTTTAAACTCATCACGACGCGGTAACGCATCATTGCGTCTCATCATTGCGATTGCGACATCAAGGCCATGATCTCACATCCGAGCGAGCGTGATGTAATCGCACGGTTCCGGGAATACCGATCGAGATGCGATAGACAATGTCGCAAGACGAGAGAGCGCACGTTCACGGATGCGGTTCAATATTCTCTGGAATTTCTTTTTCTCCTGTCCGTGAAATCTCCCGATGCGTGGGATAATACGGAGCTCGTCATCTTCGGAAATATCGGGAGCAGAGGCTCCGACGTCCTGGGGAAATGGGTACGAAAACCTTGGATGCCATGGGGCGTTCCATGTCAAGCCAGCGTCGCTCTCGCACTACCGATCGCGATAATTTTTTAATATGATGTTGTACCCGACTCAAAAGTGTCTCGTGAATTTTTTCAGATTTTTCTGACCATCAGGATAATTTTTAAAAAATCGTAAACCCGAAAAAATTTTGATATTTCTTCGCAAGTAAACATTTTTTTTTATTTGAAATTTTAATAATATCTCATGATTATTAATAAATTAATATATTTTTTTAAAGCTATTATTCATTTTCCATTTTCTGCATCCGTAGAATTACATTCCAGGAAGAAATGGTTGTAAAAAAGGTGTTGACCTTGGGAAGAAATTTCGTTCGCAATATTGGCATTTCAATATTTTTATAGATCACTTTTTTCGGCCTCACTTTCTCTCTACGACATCAATAGAAATAAATGAGACTCTTACTCTTATGTCATTTCCGCGTTCGCTGAAGTGAGACATGCACATTATTTTAAATTCTGCCTTCAGGTAGTCGACGTTTACTCGGGTACTAGAACGACATCGCTACGATAATGAAGAGCAGACTGATTGTACTTCTGTATTCGTCACTTTTGATTAAATTCGATATCGTTGCCTCGTGCAATAGCAAATCTCCCGGCAATGCGTTTATACGAGATTTACGAGTGAAATTAGTGAGCGTCAGCAATGCGAAGAAAACTGACGACAGCGATTACGTAGTATTGGATACAGTGAGTTTTAATATTTTCCAGACTGTGGCTCTAATAATGTGGCACCCTAAAATCACTAAAAAGTGCAATGTTAAATTTAATTTTTGGTACAGTGATTTCAATAATTTATTTAAATTTTACTCTAAGACTATTTTTGTTTTATAAATTTTACATTACATTAAAAATCGTGAAATATTGAACTTCTGATAATTTATCATTTTTAATACATCCATTTAATTTCTAATAATTCATAATTTTTTCGATTAATCAATTAAATTTTTAACAATTCATAATTTTTTTTAATAATTTTTTTTTTTTTGGTGTTGTTATTTGGAAATTTGGTTGAACATTTCTTCAGGTCGGTCTTGTTGAGCAGCACGGCTATCCGGTCGAGGAGCACAGCCTCATTACGGAAGATGGATATAAATTACGTATTTTCCGAATGCCCGGAAGTCCAAAATCGCAATTCTGTCAAGAAAAACCGGTTGTCTTTCTGCAACACGGAATTTTGTGGTCCTCGGACGCATTTGTGTTGCGAGGACCGGAACATGATATATGTGAGTGAATAAAAATGATCATTTTTCTCATCAGCATATTTTATTGAAATAATTAAGGTGGACATTTTTTACCTGGATACTTTGGATAGAAAAATTAATTTTTCATTTTTCAACTTGTTTTTTTTTTCCCCTCATTTTTCTGTGCAAATCATCAAATATTTTTCTGCCTGAAAAATGGAAAATTGATTTTCCAGCCAATTATTATCCTTTATTTTACTGTCGCAGCTTTTATGTTAGCTGACGCTGGTTTTGATGTGTGGATGGGCAATGTGAGAGGAAACACATATGGAAGGGCCCACCAAACGAAGGGTCCACATACTTTCGAATTTTGGAATTTCAGGTAGGACTCGACATTTTTTTTTTTTTTTTTTTTTTAGCAGCATGTTTCACAAAAATATTATACCACAGCAATAACACTTTTATTGAAAAAAATATATGTATATATATAATAAAAAAAATATATATATATATAAATTATTTTTCATTATTTTCCTTATCAAAGGAAGAAATTAAATTAATTTTCAATGTCGCTTCTTTGAATATTTAATCGCATAAAATTAATCAAAATGGATTAATCGCCGAATAGTCTTGAAGTAATAATTTTGTGGACCATAAATTAGTTACCATGAGATGGGGACCAAAGATCTCCCGGCCATGATCGACTATGTTCTCCAAAACACGAGTGAAAAAGCTTTGTACTATGTGGGACACTCGATGGGAGCAACAATTGCTTATGTAATGTTGTCATTGAGGCCCGAGTACAATTCCAAAATAAGATTGCTCATTAGTTTGGCTCCGGTTACACTTTGGAGGCATCCGCTGAATCTTATCCAATCATTTTTCGGCCAGGTCAGCATGCCCCTGCAGGTAATTTAATTAGTTTAATCAAGACGATGTAAAATGAATGGGTGAGTCACAATAAATTATCAATAAATATTTGTATTGATAGAAAAATTCATAGATACATTTTTTGTTGTATCGATGGAATATCACCAAAATTATTTGTTAAATTAAAATTTAAATAAATCATCCGCACAAAAATTGGCAAAATTTTCGCAGGAAACATTCAAGCGTAACAAAATCTACGAAATTTTGCCACAGACCACAGGATTTGCGCAACAAATTAAAAAATGGTGTCGCGAAGATGTGCTCTCCTATACCACATGCTTAAACACCATTTTCGGTGTCGTCGGCGAAGATCGCGAACAGCTAAACGCAGTGAGTTTCACGAAATAGCTCGTAACACAAAAATAATTCAATTGGTAATTAGATGTTGCTCATCGAGATTTTTATTTCTGTACAAAAAAAAAATTGCTCATGCGAAATAACGAGAATGGAGTAAAATTCACAAAAATCACAGAGATTTATAAATTAATTTTGTAAATTGATTTTATAAATTAATTTTATAAATTAATTTTATAAATCAATTGTATTAATTGATTTTATAAATTAATTTTATAAATCAATTTGTAAGCCTTTATTGTTGTAAAATTTGTAAACATTGCTTACAAATTCTACAACACCAGGAAAATTGTAAGGAAATCAAGCTCGATGCTGCCTGAAATTGGACGATTGGCCCGATGATCTTGAAGAAATTCATCAGGTTAGTGCGCTTCGCATGATCCCGATGAGTGCACATTTTTTTTCAGGTTTCTTCACGGTGTTTTGCAGATTAATTGATCTTAGGTTCGTAACGAATTGCAATCCGCAATGGAGTCGAAAGTCGTGGATAAATCGTTGGTCCCTGGAGAGATTTTGGGTCTGGGTTTCCCGATGAAGTTCGGAAAAACTTTTCAACTCCTGGACAGACTCCGAATGAAATATGAAACGTTCTCGTTTCCGGTAACTATAACTTATCCACTATATTAATAAATTTTTTTACCTATTTATTAAGAGTAACTCCAATAATTCTATATTACGATACTAGTGCGGTAAAACTTTTTCTGACGAGTGTGAGTTTGCAGCACGAGCCGAAGGCAAGTTTTTTTTCTCTCAAATTTCATTTAACGAAGTGTGAAATAAAAAAATTTTGCGTTTTTTGTTTTTTCAAATTATAGCAATTAATTTGTTTTTAAGTCAAATGACTATTTTTACGTAAATTGACGATAAAAATTTCTCGCCAGTAAAAAATGTGACGCCAGTTGCAACTTTTTGTAACAAGAAATAAGAATCTCGATGAGTTGTGCGAGGTAAATATAATTAATTATTTTTAACGTCGTTATTGAACATAATTATATTCTGTACAGACTCTGCTTCCCTATCTATTTTTGTATTTTCCGGCTGGAACGTCGCTCCGTACTATCGACCACTTTCATCAAAATATGCTATCAGGTATTATTATTATTATTTTAATATTCAATTTTCATTTTTTCATGTGTCTTCAATAATTGAATTTGATCAAATTTATATTCAAATATTTTATTGATTATAAAAAGCGGTTCTAATCCGATACAATTAAATAAATAAATAAATAACTGAGATTTCTGTAACCAGGTGAATTTCAAAATTACGATTTCCACCCTGAGGAAAATCTCAAACGGTACGGACAAGTAAAACCTTTGTATTATCCATTATGGAAAATAACCGCACCGGTAGCATTGATTTATGGGAAAAACGACGCGATCGTAACACATGAGGTAACTCTTCAAGTCCCAAAAAAAAAAAAGAGTGTCGAAATTTAGGTACTTAATTTATTTTTAGGAGATGTGTGAATTGATGAAGTATTTGGGAAACGTTACAATTCTCGAAGCTGTGCCACTCGATAAATTCAACCACATGGATTTTATATGGGCCCTCGACGTCAAGGAACTTCTCTACAAAAGAATTCTACAATTGATTTTACAATATTAAGGAAAATTAAAAAATTGCTTGGGTTCATTGAGCGCTGCAATGTCACTTTAAAAAAATAGCCAAAATATATTTGCTTTAATTTTGAAGTCTTCCTACCGATAAATAAACAGAGTTTACTTCAAATTCTCATTTAAAAATTAATAAATAAACAGTTCATTTAATTATTTCATTCATTTTCCCTGACTTATTTCACATCCACAATTTCACCATTTTTTAAAATGGCATGAAAAATTTAATTATCAATTTGCATGCTATTTGTGACACAATTCGGTCACTCAGTCTTAAGTGTCCTTTAATCGACGTCTTATCTTCAATATTATATGGCGTAAATTCCATGCCAATTTATTGGCTCCTTTTAAAACACCAGCGCCGATAACTCGAAGCTTTGCATGGACAAAAGCATTGGCCGTATGTTTATAATAAATCATTTCTTCGACTTCAATTGCAAGGAAGAAATTGTCCCAAGCCCATTTTAGTTAATTGCTTGTAGTTAAATTGGATTTCGGTGTATCGAAACTTGAGTTAGATCCAATTGAGCTCGATGGGGGTTCACTTTCAATAGGAAAATTCGTTTGGAGGCACAGGGTCAGATAAGTGGAGGTCACGCCGATGACCTGCAATTAATATGTAAAATCGTAAATCCCAATTATCGATAATATCAATAACCCACTCCTCACCGTGTGTAGTAGCTTAAGGTCGACACTAAAAAATCCTAGCGCCGAAAACTCGAAGGGCTGCAAAGCCATGTACAAACTCAATGTGAATAATTCCTGTAAAACCAAAAAAAATCTCATGAAAATGCATTTTTTTCTAGGATTAGTTTAATTATTGATCGCATAAAAATTTTTCGAACCTTTCGACCACGATCTACAAGGGCAGTGCCCCGAATACTCTTCTCCAGCAAAACCGCGGGTGTCTTGTTGATCTGAAACAATTAGCCAAAAATTAATTAGTGCAATTAAAAGCGTTTGAAGGCTGCAATAATCGGTTTTCCGTAACTTACTTGAACAGTCGTGAATTCACAAGCTACCGAAACGACCAGAATTCCCAAAGCAGCGGGCAGAGTTTTGGTAATCGTGGCAAGGACGGTCATCGAAGGCCCTTTGACGATTATCATGCCATAATATCGCGTTATCAGGAGAAACATCATCAGCGTCGACCAGAGAAACAAGCGGGCTGAATAGTGCTCGTTCAGTCGATCGCCACTCGCAATCAGTTGCGAGTACAATACACGCACGTACTCGGCATTGGCAACATTTTCGGACCCTTGAGCTTGAACTTTGACCCTTCTGTCATGTTCCACCATCGAATTCAGGTGCCGATGTCTCAGTCCAAGAAGAAATGTTGTCACCACAAACTGCAAAATAAATAAATAAATAAATAAATAAAGATAAATTGAAACATGGGACGAAAAGTGGACTTTACGCCCGTGCGGTCCGTAATAGCCCACTTTTCCTCTCAGGAAAGGAAAAAACACTTCCAAATCAATTTTTTCAAATTCCGAAAATCATAAAAAATCCTAAATCTATGAACATTTGGTATTTCTGTAAAAAAACAAAAATGATTACCATGATAATCGAGTTGTCGATTTGCATGATGAATATCTCACCGCTCGGTTCGAGTTCAAGAGTTTCCCAAATGAGGAATCGACCGATCGCCAATACCACGAGCAAAATCGTGGACAAAAAGCTCCACATTCTGACCCGTTCGTTTTCTCGCCTGCCGACGACGTCATTGTTGTATCCGGTATTTTCGTCATACTGATCGATGATCCGCACCACGTCGATCATAGCTTGCTGACACAGTCCGTCCTTGAGGACACTGTAGATCGCGATTAAATATTGCAACCACGTCGTGATCATGTCGAGCACACGGTACAAATCGCTGTAGTTGAAGAGGATCTTGCTGCGATATACGTAGAGAACAATCGCGGCTATCGTCAATTGGAGCAACGACCAGATTTGCCCCAATCTGGAGAACTTCAAACTAGTTCGTGTTAAGTCGAAGGGCGCGGCGCCCGCGAATTTCGGAAGAAATCGCATGGCCCACAACGCTCGGTAAACGCTCATTTTTCGCCCGAGTGAGAAAAACTCGCGCATCAACTTTCGCCTTACGAACAGCTTAGCGTCATACCGTTAGTTGCACTTAATGGGCAACGCGAAAAATCCATTTAGCGATTAAGATCGGAAGCAGCAGTATCTATTACGTTAATGCACTGTGCACGAATCTGATCGTGAAATCACATTATCCAATATCAACTGAATTAAAGTGCAACCAATTTTTCAATTTTTCGAAGGCTGATTTAGGGCAATTTTTTTTTTAGGACCCCAAAAAAATTTGTAAAAATAATTTCAGTATGAAGACTTTTCGTACTCGCACATCCGCGATAAAGAATCAAATAGTGTATACGATGTTTTATCATTTTATTGCCTATTGATTCGATGAACTTAAATAGAGTCGAGATCTTAACTATTAATAGGAGCACATGGATAGACATTCGAAATATCGACTGACCCTTTCGTTTAGATACTTTTACTTTATCTAATCTGACACGGTAATAACAAAAAATGCGGTTTATGCTTTACACGTCCAGCTAGGCAGTCGGGTTTATGGAAAATCCGAAATATTACGTTAATAATTGCATAGAAAAATATCATCTTTAATCAACGATCGTTTCGTACGTGAGACTGGAACGATTTTGTCGAGGGAATAAACTGGCACGTAATATTAATATGATAATCGTAAGTGAATGATTAATTACATCGTGCATTTTTCATGCGTCTTTACAATTCTATAAATGCTCCCCTTTCGTTTTGTTTTTTTTTTTTTTTCTCGATATCTTCAAAACACATCTGCAGAAACTTCGACAATTTCTTCCATTTCTTCGATCGACACGAGGTGTAAAGTTGTGTGAGGGTACAATTTTACAACTATTATTATTGCATATATATGAATTTACATATATATGAGTGTCCTTTTTGTTTCCACGAGGGAAAAATGATCGGAAAGGCTATTTTAAAGAAGTCGCTTACAAATAGCTGTCCTTACTCCCTATGCACTAACACGTACATCCCAAGACACGCTAAAACTGCGTACTTCAATTTGGGATATTCGTTCATATAAATCGTAACCATTCCCACGTAGGGCAAAAATCCTCTGGCTCTGCCGACGATGTCCTTGTTCGTTAACCACAACTGATTCGGCGCGTACAAACCTCTGTCGTCGACAGAGTTGTTGTCCCCTTTCGTCACGAATTTTATGGTGTTGTTTGCGTCGCCCCTGCAAAAAGAAAACGCGGATTCACAAACATTTTTCGTCGAACCCCAACAGCTTCTTATCTACCGCCTTAAAAAAATCGAAATAAAAATGCCGAAATTAATAAAACTGAAAAATAAAAGCAGCTCTCCTTCCGCTTCAAGCGATTGGCGATCAGTAAATCGGCCAACGTCCCGTAATTCCCAAGCCGTCTTGGCGTACCCAAGCAAAACGTTAACCGGACAACCGAACGACAACGGTAACGTCACTCACTTTTCGTGCAACTTGATTACTCGGTGGACGATAGGAATATCGCGCCCTTCCACTTTGAAAACGACAATTTCTCCGACTCGCACGGGCTCGTCTTGGTAATTGGTTAAAAACAGTAGGTCTCCTCTGTGAAATGCGGGTTCCATGCTTCCGCTGAAACAAAAACGAGGCGATTTCATGGAATCGATGCTCTCTCCGAGAAGTGCGTATGTTCATTGATTAATTGATAAATGAACATTTAATTTGAGGTTAGGTTGTCGAGTACCTGAGGACGACGACGATGGGACTTTCGCTTCGGGTTACGACGACGAGGCCTTTCCAAATCATCAAAGCCGAGGAGACGATCATACCAAAGCTCAGCACTTGGTACAAAAACTGAAAGCATCAACCGTGGCCTCGGATAATAAATACGGGTACTTTTCGAGCGCCGACAAGCATATGTCAATTATCGGCACAAAATGCAAAATGCCAATTTTCCAAAGGGTTTCGTAATTACCTGACGCTTGTTCATGCGTTTGACATCGTCAAAAACGCCCTGCAACATCCTGACGATTTTTTGGAAACGGCCGATCTGACGAAAAGTGATACGAAGCTACTTTACGTGGTTTCCAGCGATGGATTAACAGCCGGTGTATGCTTTTTCACGTTCGTCGTGTCTCGGATGTGTCTCCGCGTCCACAATCGGCGCGACACCACGTCACGTAAACATTGGGCAGAAGGGGGCAGAGGTAGGAGTGGTCACGTGACCGGTAATTTTACGGTTAGAAAGGATTCGTGACCTGGGACATTCCACTGTGATGTATGTTTGCATGAAGAATTGGCTGTTTTATTGTAGCCATTGAACGGAGCTGTCGCTCTCGGACCTAACCTCACGCTTTCGTTTTCCGCTTCTCCCGAGCAAACGGCTTTGAATTTCGAGCAGCAATGGGGTGAGAAAGTTCGTGCCATCTTTCCGCATGTTCCCTCAAAATTTCAGCCCGATCTGCCGAGTAGTTTTCGAAAAAAGAGGTTTCAAAATCTCGAGGTGGGAGGCGGACGTGCCAATAGCTCTTCGGAGACTTTGGTGCGCTGCTGCGAAGAAACGGCTTTGAGTTTCGAGCCAATATTTGGTGAGCCAATTTCTGCCATCCTCCCGTACATTCTCCCAAAATTTGAGCCCAATAAGCCCAGTAGTTTGGGAGAAAACGGGTTTCAAAGTTTCGAGGTGGGAGCCGAAAGTGCCAATGCCTCGGAACGCGTCACGCCCAAACGTCGATACTAGGCCAATATTCGCGATTAAAAAAAACGCCCAACGATCACCGACCGACGGAACTCTTTTTCCGAAAAGATATGACCCTTTTTTCATATACCCAATCTGCCGTATCACAGGATTATCAACAATTCTGCCAATAATTACCAATGGAGCGAGAATGTGCTGTTGCACATTCAGTCGGTCGACATGTGGCGCTGCGGTCGCTTCGAAAACTTCACTCTCTCCCCCACCGACGACTCGCTCAGCCGATTCATCTCGAAAAATTGGACACAGAGATCGCGACAGTAAGAAAAATGGCGTTGTTAACGTCGGTCGTGTCCGTCGCGTTTTCGCTGCTTCTGACGCCGTTTCTCATGTTCTTACTGGCGATTATATTTCTCGCGTCAATCGGCAAGTCTCTCGGTATACGAAAGTTCTACATAAAATTGCTTCTCGCGCTATTCGAGGTACGTCAGCAGCCAATATATTGACTTTTCATATTTCCCAATATTTCTCGCCCGTGTTGCATTTTCTCCACGTACCTACGTTATTATTATTAATCGTAATCGTATGTTAAACGTCCGAAATTTCGGCCACGATCGAATATTCCAATTCCTCGAACATTCGGATTGAAAATTGTCACCCCTCTCTCGCCAGTTTACACGGGGATTTTTTATTTTGCATTACCGATTTTATAATTCAATGACTTCCGCTGCAGCGATGCCAACATTTGCGTTTCCAAAAGTCATACGACACGATATAGCGATTCTGGTACACGTGATTGCGATTATTCCAATGATTCATATTTTCCTTTCATCATTTTCGTGCGATACTGGCAAATTGATACTGGCTTTGAATAAATCGTTCTGAGGTTCAGCGATTGTTTCATTTATTTTGTTATATATATTATTTTCACTGCGATTGAGTATATCGTTGAAATTTTTCTCTATTTTGGCTTTAGTTTCAGAATATTGGGGGTTTCCGGTATGGAATTAGGCGGATTGCCAGTTTTGCTCTTAGCGGGGAAATTTAAATGTGGTTTTGATGATTTAAAAAAAATTTATTATGGTTGTTATTATTATGAATTAATCACTAATAAAATGATTGATTTATAATATATGTATATAATAGTAATAATGATAGTAATTTTACGAGCATGTAAAATAGGCAAATAATTATTTTCTTTGCTCTTTCTCGAAAATTCAGTTTATATAGGCTCTAAATAAAGATCGTGGATATTAATTAATACATAAAATGTATAAGTCGCTCAATGCAATTGAAATTTTTTATCCCTTTAAAGATCAATATTCAGAGAAGCGATTAAATTGTACTCCCTGCAGTTTCATTTTACTTCACTACTTCAAGGAAGATCAATATCCTATTAATAGGAGGTACCTCCGATCAATTAAAGTTTTGACGGAAGTTTCAATATTATTGCCAAGATTGAATTACAAAAATCAGAGCGATTCGTTGAAATTCAATAGCGTTAAAGTCTTTTTTTACATCTAATATCCCAATATTTATTTACCCCATATCTTATAAATAATAAGATCGTTTAATTGAAATTTACATTTAATATCGTAATAGAGATAAAATTGATCTATTAACAAACTTCCAGATTAATTTAATTATCAGTAAATTATCCTAACGCCAATATAATAATATAATTTCAGAAACTACAAAATTATGTATGAGATTTACAACATTTTTATTTATAGTAAAGTAAAAACTGAAAAATAATGTGAAATCAATTACTTTGTAGATTTAATTACCAATAATATTTTAAAAAATAATAATAACAAAAAAACATTTTTGAAATTAAATTTCCTTTGGCTTTGATAATTCTTCGTGCCAATGTAAAATAATTATTTTGCTGATCAATGCAATCGTGGTGCTCGAAAAAAAATCACGAATTTTTAACAGCTCGACTATGCAACGTATAAAAAATAATATAACGAAGTCAAAGGCTCTGAATCGTTTTATTGTTACGACGATTTGCATACTGCAATCATCGTTACGTAAATGTGATACTTTTTAGCTATTTTTACGAGATTTCAAGGAGCGCATTGATGTAATATTATGTTTTTTATGTTCATGCTACAAAAATCATTACATTGATGCGGTGCTAATGAGCGGTTCATTACACGCGCTCATAATAATAATATCTTTCCGTGAAAAAAAAGTTAAGATTTTTTTCAACAAATGGATTTTTTTTACAACAAAAATAGGAGAAAAAAAATGTCACGCTTTGTCGAATTTGCTAAAAAATATTCGAGATAATCAAATTTTTCGCGTAATCGCGATATATATATTTTTTTTTTCAAAAGCAATTACAATGATTTAAAAATAATGGAGCAGAGTGCAAGTTTTCAGGGTCAAACGTTGGCCTTGAAAATTTCATTCACATGTGCGCACATCCTGAGCGAGTCTTACGGAGAAAAAGTGCCACCATTGCTTTAACCTCCCCTTAAAATTATTTTTCACGCACCCGCAACAAAGCTCAAGCTTATTAAAGCCTTTAAAATGTGCTCGTTATCAGATCAAGTGCCTCGTGTGCCTAAGATAGACCAAACGTACAGATAAGATACGCCGCATTTAAAATGTATCGAAGAGATCAAGAGTTCAACGAACATCGCATTTAAAAATGGAAAAAAAAAAATAATTAACAAAATAAAAAATATTTATATTGCCCGAAAAAATGACACTAATAATTTGCGATTATTAATTACAGAAAAATCGGCCTCGTGTTTTTTTTTCTATTTGTTTATGATAATGAGCGGTGCTCATGAATATTTGCAGTAATGAATGAAAAATATTTGCGATCAGAGATTTTTTTTTATTTCTGGAATTTATCTGTGATGGCCTTGAGCTTTAACAGGTGAGTGCAAGGAACTGATGCGTCAAAGATATACAAAGATGCGATAAGTAGAAAGAGAAATAAAAAGAAAAAAAAAAAAAACAAATGTCCGTCGAACATTGATCTTCAAACAGAATAACGTTCGCTATAATTCCAAAGTCCGCGCGGAGTTCAAAGTATAAGAGAATTATTCACCGCTGAGTGAAGAAAAATCATTTTGATATCTCGCTTCTTACCTACAATTTTGCGCGAATTAGGAACGGAATTTTTCGTTGTTGAATGCATTTTTAAAAAATTTCTTTTGGTCATTATAAAAATAAATTTCTCAAAAACGTAACTAATATATAGAAATACATTTATTTGGAACATGGGAAAGGTAACGAATTTAATAAACACCCACACTAAAATTATTAATAATTTTATTACTCGATTTTCATGTAATTATCGAATATATATGTATATATACATTTTTTTAAATTCAATTTTAAATGGATATGAATGCTTTGTGGAGGTTTCCAATAAAATTTGATATACAATTTATTGAAAATCCACAAAACAATCGATATTATTGGTTAAATATGACCGAGATCAGAAAGTAAGGCCGATGTCATTGTCCAAAGTTCACCAGACATCCTACAATTCCAGCTTACGAATCGTTATGAACAAAGGTAGTCGCTCGTGTTCATCGACCTTATTTTTCAAACGATATGACTCATCACCTGCTTAAGTCCGTGGCATTTGGGTTGCACAATATATTACCGATTTTTTTTCCCGATTTATCTTCAATTGATGTGCTCAATATTAATCGACAGTAGAATTTTTAATGCTTCGTGTCGCTCTGTAAATTTGAAATAGAACTTACTACTTACTTTCTACAAAAAAAAAACACGGCGTTTTGTAAGTCGATTATATCGAAACTCCTAAGCAGAAACAAAGTCACGCATACGAATTGTAAAAATATGCAAAGATCATGATAAGCACGACAAAAGACAAACGATAGGAAAGTCACTTTTTTGCTAGTGTCGTTGAATATTTATCTTTGTAGCTGGTGAATTTATTACATTGAAATATTCATGATTTTTAACGTTACATATGAACATCACTGATTTTTAATGTTATATATAAATATAAATGATTTCTAATGTCATACACAAATATTAATGATTTTTAATATCACATATGAACATCACTGATTTTTAATGTTATATATGAATATAAATGATTTCTAATGTCATATGCAAATATTAATGATTTCAGTACGGAAGGCAGAACATCGAGAGTGTGAGAAAGAAAAATGGTACCTGGAAGCAGGAGGAGAACGAGAGCGAGGACGAGGGCGGTGGGACTTCCGGTATCCCCGAAAATCACACAGCCCAAAATAGCGCGAATAAAAAGAATAAAGTACAGAACGGAGGTGTCGGGAATTCGGTGATAGCGCGATCGAAAGATTTGATTCTGGTGCCGGATCATCACGAACAAAACGACAAAAATCACGCGGACCACACGAAACTCGAATCACCGGAAGTAGGTAACGAAAATGAGGTAAATTTTGTAGTACAATATGCCATTGATTTATTTTTTTATCTATTATCGACAGACTTTGTTTCACTCATTGTCAAAAAAGAAAAACGGTTCGAAATATTGCATTAAAAAGCCTTGTAAAAAATTGAGATTTTTTAAATGTTGGATCAAAAAATCTAAAAAAAATTACGCAGAGTCTTTCAGTCTTTTGATGTTACAGAGAAGATCTGAAATGGTCGAAAAAAAAGTGGCTGAATTGAAAGAGAATATTTCATCTGCAAATTCATATTTTCGCAAAGCCGTTTTTTTTTTGGGGAAACTGAAAGATGTCGTTAAATTACACACTGGATGATTAGAGACTATGTTCCCGGTAATCAGAAGGTTCACTCTCTCGTTGCTTCCAGAATATTCCCGTTGAACGCGAATCCACGGTAACCGCCAAAGGAGAATTCGATCCCGCTGTTTGTCTGGACTACATAAAAGCCGGAGTCGAGGCGATAATAGAAGACGAGGTCACATCGAGATTCGAGGCTGAAGAACTCAAGGTACTTGCCTTTGCTCGTTAATATTTTTCGCTCCGAAATTTCAAGCATCTTCGAAAATACAAAAAAAAAACAGCATTTCCTGAATTATCGATAAATTCTATATTTACCAATTATTTGGACCATCGCTAGTCTCGGAGAAAAGATCGATGAAATTTTAAGAAAATTTAATTGAAATAAATAAATTTTCATTATTTCTCCGGGAGTCTGCTTTTAATTTGAATATATTATTTATTTACATATATTTGATTTGAAGCAATATTTAATTCAAATATCGTTTATTTGACAGTCAAATAAATCGGCAACTGAAGTCATTTCAAAATCGTTTGTATCCAATTTCATTTTCGATTTTAGTTTACACGAAATTCTGATATAATGTGTTAGTTCAATCTGATTAATCATTTTTTCGTGTTCATTCTTGTGGAAATAGTTGAAAAAAAAGAAAATAAATGGTCGCCATTTTCATGAATTAAATTGCCATTACAGAATTGGAATCTTCTCACGCGCACCAACAGACGTTACGAGTTCATCTCATGGAAACTGACCGTGATATGGATGTTCGGATTTTGCATGCGGTACTTCTTCCTTTTGCCCCTGAGAATATTTATTTGCTTCGTCGGGGTGAGTGAAAAACAATTGAACATGTTTTTTTTTTTTTTCATTCATTGAAGGAAATTTCGAAGTCGTGAAAACTTCGGTGCAAATACAATTTTTAAATCGCAACTTTTATAATATTGCTGCGATCATCCAACGATCAATTAAACACATTTTTTCGACGATGAACAATCCACGAAAACTTCACGATTCGAACCATGAACAATTTTTTACTGCCTCTATATATTGATAATTAATTTTACATCGCAAATACCGCCAAAGTCTACAAAAAAACAGGCCCAATATCATTAAAGATCCACAAAAACGACGAGTTAAAAACCTCATTTTTTTGTATAAAAAATCGTATCTCTTGAACCGTTCGATCAATTTTCAAATTTCAAAGGCAGTTTTGAAGCCCGTATTCCAGTTTATCATTAAAAAAATACCCTCATTGTGTCTCGTTGAAAAAATCCATTTATTCGGTACATTGAAAATGAAGAAACGCGCAAATTGGCAATTTTTTTTTAAGTTGTTGTGCGAACGATAAATTAACAGTCGCCACTTTGTTATCGTTGCCGATACCATTGTTTTCTCTCGGTCTCTTACCGATTGTTTCGTAACACTATGATTATACCCAAAAATCGGCAATAATTAACACGAAAGCCACGTTTAGGTAGCGTATCTCGTTGTCATGACGTTCTTCATTGGATTCTTGCCGAACGGGTACATTAAAACCCGGATCTACGACCACGCATTCAAGACCTCTTTCAGGATAATGACGAGATCGGTGTCTAGCAGTATTACGATCCACAATCGGCAGTACATGCCAAAGCCAGGTGGTCTCTGTACAGCTAATCACACATCTACGATCGACGTGGCAATTCTGTCGACGGAGACGACATTTTCTTTGGTAATATACTGAAAAATTCAAGCGAAAACTCATGACTTTGCCTGGGTCTGGCAGGTTTGGCTTCTTCGAGGGTTTTTCGCAGTTCACAAAACAGAAACTTGTGGCATTTTAGTTGCATCGCTATTTCATTCATGATCTCGTTTCTCGCCTTCACTGTCAACGGGGATTTTTTTGTCTTTTGTTTTTTGTTATTCGCTTAAACGGGTGAAATTTACGCTTTTCTACACGTTGCACACTTTGATCTATCAGGTTTTCGGTGTCAATGTTACGAACGGTTTCCATTCGCCGATTTATTTTCTTTACAGGTTTCGCTGCGCCGTTTTTAATAATGTACCACGAGAATTACATCCCCTGTTTAATTGCTACATTTCCACACGTGTCGCCGTGATTGTAAAACGGTTGGTCCCAAATGTGACGTCACGCGATTTCGCACGAGGTCCCGATTAAGTTTAAACGATTTGACATTTTAAAAAAAGTGCATATATGAGGTTGATTTTTTATGTGTAAGGAATCGAGTGAATCCCGAGTTTCTTTTAGAATTGCCTCGAAGAACACACGAATTTTTGGAATCGGAGATATTTTTTATTAACCGGAAATGAAGATTCGATTTTGAAAATTTCACCTCTTCAATGCTTCAAAGTTGTGGATCGATCGTTTTTAACGTCGCGATGCAAAATATTGTCGATCGAAGAGACAACTGAAGGATAGACGATACTTAAGTGCAGAGCTTGTTGATTTCCAGGTGATGTGGCTGACTGTGTGCACAGCTATCGTGGGCTATGTGCCAGAAGGTAGTTTCAAAAGGTGGCTGAACTACAATGTCTCCATAATGTGTTTTGCCGTGTTGTCCAGCGCTCTTTCTTCGGTTATTACATACCACAACCCTGAAAATCGACCGATGAGAGGCATTTGCGTCGCCAATCACACTTCGCCCATTGATGTACTTGTCCTCATGTGCGATAATTGCTACTCCTTGGTATGTTCACTCCGATCTCGAAGCTTAACTTTTCTTTTGATTTTTTTCACTGGATACGTATACTGTACAGAGGGAATTCCGAGTCAAATTGGCAGCCGCATTTGTTTATCCTCTTTCATTTTAATACATTTTTAGCATGATGTTGCACGACGATCCAGAGAAGTCGATTTTTTTCATATTTTTTCACGAAATTCGCGAAACCGAAAACGCAATTTTTGATAATCTGAAAAAATTCACACTCATTCTGTGATTAAAAATTATTTTAATCATAGAATAAGTGTGAAAATGGGGAATAAAAGCTGAAAAAATATTTTTAGACCCGTTTAGAACGGATAGAACATCATGTACAAAAAAATTATGAAAATAAAAGGGAATTAGGAACGTGGGCTGCTGTTTTTGACGTGGAATGTCCCGTACGTATTAAGAGGCGGTATTGCCAAGCTGTTAAGAGGATGATGCGTCCCGTTGAATTCAGAAACCCTGCTGCAGCACTAAGTACTAAAATAACTAATCTTCATTGCTTGTTGTTATTGTCACTGCCACTTATTTCACGTTCGCGAACGTCTCACTCATCCAAATAGAATACACGTCGGTATAAGCCCTCGTCAATTGAACCGGGAGCCGGTAATGAAATCGATAGCCACTCTAAAAAATTGTTGCAATTTTATATACGCATTAAGTCGCATTAGTCGCCTAAAAAAATGTCTAGAAAAAAAAAATCTGAATAAAATCGCGAATGAAATTTTGGAGCAAACTGGAGACGATCGCCGACTCGGCAAGGGTTAATCTAAAAAATAACGTCATTCTAATGCTTGATTAGCACGGACAATCTTCCAAATACAAACCCATCAATTTTCCATAAAATAAAAAAGCAAATAATCTCTAACTCGCTCATTCCGCTTGCGGCACTTTTATTATTAAAACATACGCAGAGGCAATTTTTCGCCCAATCGACACAGAACTCACGATAATTGTTATTAGATCGGCCAGAGACACGGCGGATTTTTGGGAATCCTGCAAAGAGCTTTGGCTCGTGCTTCTCCTCATATTTGGTTCGAAAGATCGGAGGTTAAGGACAGAGAAGCTGTTACGAAAAGGTAATCCAACTTTTAGACGTAATAAATTCAGAAATCCAATATTCGAATGAAATTGTATCCAGAATTATTTTCCATTTGACCAATAGTCAATAATTCTTCATTAAGAAACAATAAATTGATTAAATTTACCTTTTCTTATTTAAGAAAAGTCTAATACTCATAATTTTTTTTTTACAATTTTTCCTTTACCTTTATACATTTTTTACAATAATTATTCAGAGCGATATAATACAATTTTTCTTCGTACATTGAAAAGATCCTGAAGAGATACAATTCACCTGCTTTAAATCCGCGTATTTTTTTAAATTGCGCACATGTTTTTCTCCACCAGATTAAAGAAGCATATTTCGGATCCTACGAATCCTCCGATTCTTATATTCCCTGAAGGAACGTGCATCAACAACACATCTGTAATGCAGTTCAAAAAAGGCAGTTTTGAAGTTGGAGGCGTTATTTATCCAGTAGCTATAAAGGTAAATAAATAATAAGTGGATCTGCAATGTAAAATGAGGGTAACAGAATTTTTTGGGTCACTTAATTCGAGTAATTAATTTAGACAAGGACTTTTGTAGTTAATTTTCGTTGCTCGATTAAATAATATAAACTAAATTACATACAATTGTTATTATTTCAATTGCACAGGACGGAATTGGAGTCAATAAAAAATTTGTTTCTTTTTATATTCAATATACAAAATAAAAATTAATAAAATACATTTTTTCTTTGGATCCAATTTAGTACGACCCTCGATTCGGTGACGCATTTTGGAACAGCAGCAGATACACGATGATTCAGTACCTTTACATGATGATGTCCAGCTGGGCGATCGTCTGTGACGTTTGGTATCTTCCGCCGATGTATCGAGAAGAAGGCGAGAGTGCTATTAATTTTGCGAACAGAGTTAAGTCTGTGATAGCGAGGCAAGGTGGCCTTGTTGATTTGCAATGGTGAGTACCTGAAGAGTATTTTTACGAGGACGTTTAAAAAAATGTTCATTATTTGCTCTTTATTTTTTTGCTCCTGCTTGTAAAATTATCAGGATTTGTTCAGTTTTTTAAGTGAAGAGATCCCGAAAACTAAAAGTTATTGAAAAAAAAAAAAAATGTCTACTTAAAAGTTATCGTTTTTCGTTAGCTTTCGATTGAAAGATGTGGGATTTTGTTCTCTTTTTCGATAGAAAATCAGTGCGCGAAAAAGGAAATTAAAGCCGTTTCATAGAATTGAGAAGAAAAGAAAAAATCTGTTGAATTAATTGCGCAACTGAATTTGACAATCGAGAGAAAATATATTTTTACTCAAATCTGTTGCCAATTTTTGGACCACTGAAAAAAAAAACACTTCATTTTTGTTGTTATTCAACAGGGACGGTCAATTGAAGAGGATGAAGCCGAAGAAGGAATGGAGAGAAAAGCAGCAAGAAGAATTCAGCAAAAGGCTGAAAGTAGAATAATGTAAAAAAAAATCGAGTTTTTCCCACTTTCCGAAAACTCGTGTCGCGGACTCCGCGACATTATCGAATGCAATTAGAATGCATTTTCGATAGAGCAATTAAACTCGTGTCTCAATAATTCGCCGGGGATTTTAATCCTGCGATTCATCGCCATTAACATCGCCAAGAAATGTTAAAAAAACAATTTTTAACAAGGGCGCGCGTCGTTTCCTCGACGCGCAGACTTTTTCATAAATCGTACGTTTCTCCCGAATTATTATAATTTCAAACAACGAATTGTCGTCGCTCTCTAGCGAAAAATCTACAATCGATATTCTACTTACACGTACTTGGCCTAGAAAATGTTTCACGTAACCCTGAAGAGTTTTTACCTTAACGCAGCTAAGATTTTCAAAAAAAAAAAAAAAAAACAATTGCAATTTTCTACATCACAAAATGCAAAGTGTACAGTTTTTTTCTTCATACTTTTACCTCAAATTTGCAGATAAAATTTGGTGATTATTGCAGCTATTTGATACGATAATTAGCACGTTGAATGAATGATTTTTAATTAACATTCGATGAAACAAGTCACTTTTTCATCGTCTCGAAGCAATATTACCGATTACGTAAATTCAATGAGGCTTCGGCGCTGATAAAGTTTATTATTCACGATAACTCGATTAACGCCGAGATTATTCGTCATTATTTCATAATTCGCATATGTTTTTGTCCTTTCCCTACGAACGATTGACCGAGTGCTTCGAATTTTCTGCCGTCGATCAATCGACAGCAAGAATTGTTAATTCATTGAGAAACAATGATTATTATTCTTTTAAAAACGAAGTCGCTGATACATTTGATTTTGTGGTTATAAATCCGTGATAAACTCACAGAGATTTTAATATGATGCGTAAATTTTTGAAATATCACAAAACATTTATTCGCATTGAAACGTCGTGAAGACGTTTGGCAAAAAAAAATTTTTAACCGATTTTTTTTTTCGTAATTTTTTCTCTTGTATTCGATTCAAAATGAGTATTTTTTTTTACTGCTTCCCGAAAATTTACGCATTATTTTCTAATCTTTACAGGCGAAAATTACGAGAAGATAAATGCAAAAAAAAATCGTATCGCCAACTTTATTCCTCGAAGTAATGTGGATTTGCGAAATTGGTCGACATTACGCTCCACTCGATGCTCCGTCGAGATTCCGTAATTATAATAGCATTATTAGTAATAAAGTATCATCCTAGTTCCCTAGTTAACGAAAAACGCCGGATGTATAGAATTTTAATGATAATAATATAAATGTATAGCGAATGTACCATAACCGCAAGCATATCCCACGCTGATAGGTGTAATTAATTATTTCCATCGTCGTAAGATATGTGAATTCTGTTGATAATCGCCGCCGGTGGCGTGATAGTGTAGAAACGAAAAAGAGAATTTTTTTTGGCATGATTAGTCGAAAAAGAGGGAAAAAAAATCGATCAATATTTAATAGCATTCTTCACGGCTTTTAGGCGCTTAGGTTTTGTTACCTCAATGCCAAAAATTACCTAGTATATTTTACTACTTTTATATTTAAACACCTTTACGATGAAAAACGAAAAAAGAGAAAAAACAATGTCAAACTCAAGCATAATTATGAGCCTCACAGTTTAATCGTCGATTTTTCGTCGAAAATATGCGGACCTGGTTGAATAATCGTTTCTTCGAGCCGAAAACCGATTGGGAAAGCATATTTTTCGAAAATCGGTCGTAAGGAATTCGAGGGAAGAAGGCTGCGAATTAACGAGGCCAAAAAATGCGTTTTTTCTTTTCGTTTCGAGAAACTCACGGGGATTTGAATTTGCTGGTGAAAAGAGACGAGAATTTCGCGTCTCGCTGAGCAGCCAATGAAAGAATGACGCACATTTTTTCGTTCTGTTTCTCGAAATACTTGGGAAGAGAAATTTTTTGCCTCATGATCGTCGAATTAAGGAGGTTCGTCAGTAAAAACGAAATACACGGAGGATCTGAAATTTCCATCACACATTCTGTAAATCTGCAGATATTTGACTGAATTTATTGGACATTTTAATCTACACTGTTAAATAAATATTTGATACGTCGCAAAATTCTTCTTACATCCAAAGGACATGCGTTTTTATGGGCCGTGCACAAATGTCGCGAAAATAGGAGACCATTCTCCGATAAAGTGCAAAAAAATCTGATCGATTTTGTACTTTCTTTTTCCACGTCGCTCGCTGCGTTTTAAAATAGTGCCTTTTCTCTTCCGTCGATTTTCTCTTTACATGACCAACCTCTTTAATTACACAATTACTTAGTTTATAAAAATTAATATCCGTAACTACAAAATCGTGTGTGAACTTCTCGCGCAAAATTCCCGTACCAAATCTCGTGAAATCCAGTATTAATATTATTTCGAATTGCATTAATAATGTAATTGAATTGTAAACCTTAATTAACTCGTTCTGAAAATAAAAAGCCGCCTAATTTTTTTATAACAATAACATGAAGCGATTGTTATTAATATTACGTGAGAACTTAAAAAAAAAAAAACTCAATTTCATCACAATTTTCTTCCATTTTCCACAGTTTCTCCTAATATTCGTTTAAAAATTAGGTGTATTTTTTCAGACACTTAAAAGTTCACATATAATTTTTGAAAAGATGGATATTATTATTATGTAATAGTAACTACAGGTCGTAATGTTAATTTGTTGAACAAAAACGAAATAACGAAAAGGCTGCTCATTAGTTAAGCGAAATATTGTTGAAATTGGCTAAGCTGTGAGGCAAATAAGCACAAAACGTGTCGAAATCAACGTAATCCGTGTCGAGGGGCATTTTCTGTAAATAACGGAATAAATGAAGAGATACATCCATTAATAATAATAATAATTTGGTTGTTGTGTGGAGTATACGTAAATAAGGTGCGAGAATGCGTCTAGAAAATATACTATTATTGGCAGGGAAAGTTTGTTACTATTGTAAAAATGCGTTCGCTTTATTTATCACGCTCTTTATAAGTAATTGTTGTGTGAGAAGCCGAAGAGATATCGGATTGAACCGCGGTGCCCGTTGTCTTGTATCCTCATCGAGATGGACTACGTCGAGTATATATTTTTGTAAAGTCTATTTAAAAGCCAAAACAACGGAAAGCGTGTTGTAAAAAAAAAAAAAGAAAAAAAGTGTCACGTACCTTCGCCTAGTGATGCGATTTCGTCGCATCGAAAAATAACAAAAATGACAATTTTTCGTGACGAACTACGATTTTTCGAAAAATTTGTTTAAAAATGACCGTCATTTTTTTTCGTTCATTTATCGATAACTCATGAAATGTCGTGAAAAAAAAAATAGTGAGCTAATAAATAATGAAAATGACTGTCATTTGAAATTCGAAAAATGGGCTTTGGAAAAACATCACTTTGGTCGTGTCATTTGACCGATGTAAAAAAGACTGTCATTTCGCATCACTACCTTCGCCGCTCAAATATTCGATTGCCTTAAATGTATGCGTTTCCCCCCTTTTTTCTTACGTTTTTCTCATTTTTCTTTTTGTTTCTTTGTAAAAACGTAATAGTTCAACGTAAAAGCACTTTTTTTCCAACCGAATCGATATTATTGTATATATGAAAAAAAAAATATACTAGTCACACGTGCTTGTACCTGGGAAGGGATCGACACGAATAATCCATTGAACGTATTCGTGCTGCTTGAGAAGCTCTGGTTCACGGCGTTGTACTTGACATTTTTCGGGAGGTATTTAACGATGCTAAATCGAGGGATACTTTTGCATACGGTGAACGTAATCCTCTGGACGATAGCCTGTTGTATATTATTTAATATGTCCCTAGTCGCGTCTCAAACTTTACATCACACTCTGACGTAACAATAACAACGTATTATTGTACCTACTCCAATACCCCAAACGTTTCTACTTGAGGCGATTTGTTTTGTATGAGTCAGCGATTAAATAAAGGATGTAATTGATAAAGTAATTTCTGGCCTCGACCGTGCAATTATATCCCCAAAAAATTAATTTTTTAAAAACTTTTTTGCCTAATAAAATTAACTAAAAAAAAAAAAAACTAAACAGATATTTAAAAAAATTGAAAATCTCGGTAGCAGATTATGGAAATGCTACAGAAAAATGTTTGTAACACATTAAATAACAATTTCGACGTTCTTATTGTAATTAATATATTTTTTGTACGAATTAATAACAAGAAAATAGGCGACAAAATTCGATGTTATATACAATTTTAATTTGTCTAAATTTTAGGTATTTTTTTAGGCTCTTTTTATTATATAGCTTTAGTTTAGTAATAAAACGTGCAAATATTGTTGCAGAAAATATTTGCTCATCCGATTTAAGATATGTTCCTATCAGTTATCGCACAAGTGTTGATTTCCTTCGTTCTAATCGATTTATTTCCGTCCCGGTGAATTACAGATCATCATGAACATTGCATAAATCGTACGTTTCCGCTAAGCAGCGTATTTATCAGTATTTTCGTTGCTGCAAACGAGCTCTTCATTTTTTTTTTTTCAGCACGCGATAAATTTGATCACGCGAGTCGAAGCTGAATTGTTGGGAAGAAGAGCGCTTAATTAAGAGTGGGGATTGATGATTATGGAAGGGGAAACCCTCCCATCGTCATGAACCGGCTCCCAACCGGCGCGCAGGTAAATGCGACGTAATACTGGACTAGACGTTGTCCAAGATAGTCTCGTTATTGCTGGAAAAGTGAATATGGTAGCCCCAACATTAACGCTGAGCGATGGACAAAAAATACCGTGTATTGGTCTCGGTACTTTCGAAGTTGAGGTGAGTATCGTGTAATTAATAATTGTGGAAAAATCGAATTTCCGGTTTAAAGAAAATGTATTATAATATTTTTATTGGAGCAATATCATTATAATATTGTCATATTTTTATTAAATGAATATGATGATAATACAATAATAATAATAATAATATTTAAAAATTGGTATTGTTCAACAGCTGTTATGTTAATTTTGAATCTTCCGAATAAAGTTTATCAAATAAATAGTCAATAAGATCAAACATTTCGAAAATTGTTGTCGTTTCGAACTATGGAATCGGTTTTTCAGCATTTTTTTTGGAACTCCAGTTTTTTATAATGAGGTTTTCTAATTTATTATCGCTTTCAATTATTCAGGAGAAGAGACGAAGCATAAGCGACGCGGTTAAAGACGCGATCGATGCTGGTTACCGCTTATTCGATACCGCTTCGGTATACAAATCCGAAGGTCTTGTCGGTGAAGGGGTCAGAAGCAAAATTGCCGAAGGAGTCATTAAGCGTGAGGACGTATTCATCGTCACCAAGGTGCGTATGTATTGGGATAATTATTATTTGGAGCACGAAGAAATGTTTATAAAAATCCTCTTGAATTACAAAATAATTTGGAGGCCTCAATTTTACCTTTTAAAATACGTGCTTTTTCGTTGTACCTTAATTCAATTTTTAATCAGGCCTATTTTTAAAAAATGTCTCGAAATAATTATCCAATTACATCTCATTTAATTCCAATACCAATTTTTAATTACCAAAAATACTAAACCACAAAAATTGAACGACATCGTGTTTAATATTTTTCTAAATTCGCCATCAAAAAAATTTTGGGCCTAAAGTATTTAATTAATGAGCAATTAATTTGGAAGTTTCTCAATTAATTATTAACGTTCACAGCTGTGGAATAATGAGCATGATCCCGAAGATGTTTTGCCAGCTTGCAAAGAATCCGTGAAAAATTTGGGTCTGGATTACATCGACCTTTATCTGATGCACTGGCCCATGGGTTACCCGGTAAGTAACCCAGCCAATTAATTACTTAATTACCCGATTGTCCTTGTGCAAAATTATTTTCCACTCTTCTCCTTTTATTTTTTTATTATTTAGAAACATGCAAAAGATATTTGGCCGGTGGACGAAGAGGGAAAGCCACTGATAAGCGACGCAGATTACGTCGAGACATGGAAAGCCATGGAAGAGTGCGTAAAAATCGGACTGGTCAAGAGTATCGGCCTCAGCAATTTCAATTCCCATCAAATCGAGCGAATTCTCGAGATAGCGACGATTAAACCTGTTCTAAATCAAATTGAATGCCACCTTAAATTGAACCAAAAAAAATTGAGGGCTTTTTGCGAGAAAAAGGGCATAAAAACCATGGCTTACAGTCCGCTCGGCGCTCCAGGCTGGAACTGGAGACCCGATATCACGGACACGAAACATATTGGCGAAAATCCGGTGATTCAAAAAATTGCCGATAAGTATGGAAAAACGACCGCCCAAGTTACTCTCAGATTTTTGGCAAGCAAATTCGCAAAACCTTTTTTTTGTCTTTTTTTTTGCTTGTGGAATTTTTATTAACCATTTTTGTTTTGTTTTAAATCTCAGGTGGACATTGGCATAATTCCAATCCCAAAATCAGTTTCAAGCGATCGGATTCGCCAAAATTTCGATCTCTTCGATTTTAAGCTCACACCTGAGGAAATCGCGACTGTAGAGAAACTCGATTGTGGATATCGCGTCTGCGCTGCTGAACAGTAAGACCTTTTTTTTCATTTTTATTTTCACTAATTTTTTATTTAGTTGAAACGTATTATAAGATTTTTTCTTCTCGTTGCAGACTTCTCACTCATCCGCATTATCCTTTTCACGCAGAATTCTGAATTCATTGACTTGTAACATGTTATTCGGCGAAATGCTGAGTAAAAATAAATATTAGTTTGGTATTTTGTTTCTACAGATTTTTTTTTCCACATTGTCTCATAAAAATATTGAGATCCGGGCAAAAATGGGAGATTTAAATGTTAATAATAGTGATAATAATTTTCAAGCGTTTGCAAATTAATTAAGGAACTCATGAGCAATTTTTGTTTATAAATATTTTCGTTTTCTGCTATTTTTCGTCGCAATTTTCCATTGCAGTTCGCTAATAAGTTGAAAAAAGTTACACGAAGGTTATTCTAATATTACAATTTCCTAATCGACAATGTGAATGTTACATAAAATAGTTTTTATGTAAAGATCACATCGATTACCAGGAAATTTAAATAAAATGGCAACGAAATTGTAACTTTGTATACTTATATTTTATTTTTCCCTAAGAACCGCAGCTAATTATTCCAAGTTTTTTTTTCCCCGAAGAACTTTTGATAGGAAAATGCGCTCGGATCGAACGATTTTTCACAGGGAACTATAATTTTTGGTAAAATCACAAAACTATTATAAATAATGAAATTACGAATAATTCTGTGATTCAAGCAACATTTTTTTCCGCTTCATTGGCTTCGACTTCTCTTGTGGCTTCTTCTTCTTTTTGGGCTGCGTAAAGTTCGAGCAATTTCGTCGTTGCGCTCTTTTCCGGGTTCGCAATTTTTCCCACTTTTTCCTGCGCATAAAATTAAGTTTTAGAAATGAATCATTTTCGCAAGGTTTTGGCAAGATAATTAGGCGACTCACGTCCGGAAATTCGACCAAATTGAGAGCAGGATCTTTGAAAGTGAAGGGTGTCCATGGACCTTGAATGGATGGAAAATCTGTGTGCCACATTTTTCGGTATCTTAAAGCAGATCCATCGTCGTCTTGGGTGCGCACTAATTCCATCCATTTTACTATGTCCTCTCTTATGTAATTAGAAACGTTGATCCACTGGTGTTCGCCGTTTACTTCAAAAAATAAGAAAAAGGCGAAAGATAATAAATTACAAATACTTTACAATTTATATTTGAATATATTTATCTTTATTTTCAATTTCGATGATTGAAGAGTGCATGAAAATGTTGTGAAATCATATGTAGAATTAAATGTCAGTGAATTCATTGATAAATGTATCTTTGAAAAGCTTAAAAATTATAGAACATTATTGATGAGATTATTGTTTATTATACTAATAAACTTTGTTTCCATGCCATTTTTTTTCCAATTTATATCGCTTTTATTGAACTTACAATATTCAGCCTTTATAATCGGCGACCTGTGTCTCCTCGGCTTCACGTACACAACCACTCCAGGATTTTCTTTCGCAAAATTGACCAAATCATTTTCCAGAAAGTCTCTGTAAAATATATCACAGACAAGTTCTTCATAAATTACAACAGTTAGAATTTCCAGGTGAGTGGAATTTCTGGAGAAAATTCTCAAAAACTGTGAATTTTTTAGAAATCACATAAATTTGGAAATTCATAATTTAAAAATTTCCACAAATTTAGAAACTTCACAAATTTGATAAACTTGGAAAATTCCAAAATTTCATAAATTTCTGAATTTACAACCGGTGATTTTCCATCGAAGAGGTTATGTCACGACACTTATTTTCATTGTAATTTTTCGTCGATGCAATAATTACCTCATGCCACGACTCGATCCATTGCTTTTACAGAATTTCAAGGTCACTCGTTGCAACTGGTTGACATATCGGCCAATGCCATTATTGAATGCTGCCCGAGGAAAGCCCGATTTCAGAAATAAACTACTATTCGACATGGTGTTAAAAAGTGTTGTTAAAATGGCACGTGATACAAATGGTCGAGTGAAAATTAGAATCGTCAATATGTCGGTAAATTCGTGATCATTTTTACCGGCCGATCAGCCGGTAATTTAAGCAAATACAATGTTACCAACGTCGGGCAAAAAAACATAAATTGCAGATTTTTTTCTATTATTTCTTCTATTATCGACGAAAATTTTATTAATTTCTACATTTCCCATTTTATGGTAAACAAGGACACAAAGTTGAATTTTTCAACCTAATTAAAAAAAAAAACAAATTTCTAATTTTTTGGATGAACACTTTTTTTTTTCAAAAATTTGAGAAAATGTTTTCGCCTAAAAGTAGATTTTCAAAAACTGCTCAATAACGAGGAAGAAATGTTGCTTTTCATTTTGCATCCTTGTTACACACTTTATATGCGATAAAATATTTTTAAATGCTATTGTTCTCTAATTAGTATTGGAGAATAGCATTTGGATTTAATTATCTACGTAATTTCACATGAAATAACTATGAACTAACACAGCAAATGTTACAGTGCAACAGGTAGCTCATCCAGTGTCAATAACTGCGACGCAACTTAAATTCCGTGGTCCATTTATTGATTCCACTTTGCGCCACTTTTCGTACCCGTAAACCGTGGCAAAAGTGACGGTTTACCGCACGGGGTGAAATACAATCTCGATGTAGATACTTTTCCGCCCACTTATCTCCTTCGAGATACTTTTCCGCCCGCTTATCTCGTTCCAGATACTTTTCCGTCCGCTTATTTCATTCCAGACACTTTTCCGCCCACTCGTCTCCTTCTAGATACTTTTCCGCCCGCTCATCTCGTTCCAGATACTTTTCGGCTCGCTTATCTCGTTCCAGATACTTTTACGCCCGCTTATCTCGTTCCAGATACTTTTCCGCCCACTCGTCTCCTTCTAGATACTTTTCCGCCGGCTCATCTCGTTCCAGATACTTTTCGGCTCGCTTATCTCGTTCCAGATACTTTTACGCCCGCTTATCTCGTTCCAGATACTTTTCCGCCCGCTTATCTCGTTCCAGATACTTTTCCGCCAGCTTATCTCGTTCCAGATACTTTTCCGCCAGCTTATCTCGTTCCAGATACTTTCCCGCCCCCTTATCTCGTTCCAGATACTTTTCCGCCCACTTATCTTCTATCTATTTCTCATCGCGAAAAGCGGGACTCGAAAAAAGCGCGAGTTTTCGAAGAAAGTGCGTAAAGTGTCACTTAAAATCTTAGTCGCCACTTCACAGCAGTTCCCAAAAGTCCTCTTTTCCGCTCTAGTATAAAAATAGTACTTCACGACCCTAGGGCGGAAAAAGGAGTTTTTCAATCTATATAACGAACATCACAATCCAGATTAACCATTTTGATAATTCACTATATCGAACCTTACCCCGAAAATTTGGCCAATTTTCCACACGAGTTGTTTACCGCCTCTCGCGAATGATTAAGCGAGAGCGTTAGTGTTAACTTGACTGTAGGTTAATAGGCCAAGTTCCGTGTACATAATTAGCCGTAAGTTACAAGTCGCTGCCGGGGTCAAAGTAATAAAGCGGAGCTTTTGGGAAAGGGGGGTGGTGTGTGTACCCAGCGGGCGGTCCGCATCCAAATGGTCCAGGCGCCCAGCGCAGAAGCGGACTCTGGACGCGGGGGATGCTGCGAGACCACGAATGCTCCAGTTAGACATTTGCTCTCAGTTTCGCGCGACCTTTTCGCGTGTACACGTGGCGGATCTTCGCCTCGGCCGAAATGGTCATGAAGAAAAAGTCGAAAGCATCGCGACCGTGAAATCGTACAAGCATCTATCCCCGAATGGTCCACCGGTGATTTAATCTCCTCATTTATGGATAATGGTCACTCAGGTCAAGGATTTCGGTGTTATATCAGAGGCCAGTGGAATTACCGGCTTTGTCAGACCCTCCGAGATGCACTTGACCATTTTAACAAGGATTTTGGGAGTGTCCACTGCGATAGGTAATTAATTACCAAAAAATTGTTAATTAAACACATTTTTTAATCAGTCCAACGCCAATGTTCAAATTAATTCGTCTCGATATTGGCACTCGATACACTGTATCAGCAAATTATCGATACAAATGATCTAAATAATTTAGATTAGTTAATTAGATTGATAAGCTTATGAAAAATTTTAATTACCTGCGATCCTGATAAATGGGCAAAGGGGAAATTAATTTGCAACCCTTTTTAAGGTATTTCACCCATATTTTAGGGAGATGAAATAGCCTTTGATTTAATTAGCGAAGATTTAAGGTACTTTGAGTACCTTTGAGTAAAAAAAATATTAAATATGCTCAAGATTCTGAAAAAAATTAAAACTTAATTAATTGAAAAAATAAAAATAGCAACAAATTGATATGAAATTAGCGTGGCTTCGATCATCCAATTCTTCGGGTATTTTATGGTGATCTTAGTCAGAATAAAATTGTTTGTTCATTTTTATTTATTCAAAATCAAATTCCGGTTTGAATCGAGGCAAACAAATTTTGTTTCGTTCCATTCATGCGAAAGAATAACGAAATCAACGAAGCAACAAGACCTTTGTCGATTCTTCAACAAATTCAAAACTGCGCGTGTGTTGCACAATGCAATAAAACCAGACACCGCATTTGTCTGGCAAACCCCTTGAATTGCATTCTTCACACAAAAACGTCGAACTGGATGCACGAAAAAAAAAAGTGCAGCAGCGGAAACGTGAAGAATGGAGTTGAATCGACGATCAGTTTTGAAAATACGAAACAGTCCAATGCAATAAAATGGAACGATGCTGAGGAATTGTTTCAAAAAATCCATCGTTCGATTTTCTAAATAATTATATTCATATAAATAATTGGCAGTTGTGCAGTTATAAATACTTATTTACTTATATTATTAACTATTATCAATTATCAACTATTCGAAATACCAAAAATGTTTGGGAAATAAATTTTCTAGATTTTTCCCGCGAAGTATTTGTATTTTTGCAACACGTGGACGAAAAGTGTCACTTTTCGCACGCGTGAACTGTGGCTAAAATGACACTTTTCGGCCCGAGTCGAAAACCACTGCAATTGGCCGCTCTGAAAAACCCTTTTCCCCAAGTAACGTACACAACTTTACGCCAGGGGGCTGAAAAACGCTCTTTTCACACCGCAGTGACGTAAAGTACCTTTTTGCGTTTTTATCCACGAAAAATATGACTTTCATCCCAAGTTGTAAAAGAGCTGTTTACGAATTTTTGTTGTTGCGTAACCGGCGCTTAATTTTACCATATATAACTTCGGAAAAATCGTTATTTTATTTACATATCTCAATTTGAGATTTTGCTTTATTTTTTTTAACGAGAGTTTTCTCAGTGAAAAGTGCAAATGGCTGATGTCGAACACGTATTTCCATAAAAGTCTCGCGCGAACTTTTGTCGGGACGCAATTTTTCCATTCCACTTTTTGTCCCTTCGGTGAAGCGTGTGCACAGGGTATTATGAAAGTTTATGGGAGAGCAGATCGTTCGCAAGTTATTTCTTCATTAAAAAGTTGTCCGGCTTCAAACGAGGTGAACGCGAATGGAAAGTAGAAAAAAAAAACATAATAATGTTTATATATAGGCGCACTCGTCGATGGCGTTACGGCCGATAAATGCGATAAAAACGCCGAGGATTCAATCGAGGCTCTTTGAGGCTATGGATTTTTATGAACGTACTTTCCGCTCTTCTTAACGCACCCTCGCAAATGGTTTCGTTTCCATTATCACAATCGGACCGTCCTTTCGCTAATAAAAAATAAAGATTTAACGATATTGACTCGCTGATTGATATTATCGATACTTCGAACCCTCGCGGATACATTAAATTCTACGAGGCTGATCTGAAAAACACTACTTTCCGACCCAGGCTCTCATCTTTCGCTGACGACACGAGATAAAATTAGAATGAGCAGAAAAAAGTGAACCCGAGATCGCATAGACGGAATATCAGTAGTAAAGGGTTAATATCTTGAAAATTAATATATGTATATAATTGAAATTTGTATATTAAAAGGAATTTGATATTACATTATGTCTATGCGTATAGTTATAACAATTTAATTTAAAATTATGATATTTCATTTAATATACAGATTTTTGTTGATAATAAAATTACAATAATGACATTATAAACACAACTCTGAATACTATATTTTATATTCATTCATATTTGTATATTATATTTAATATACTGGAATCCAAAAAAAATTCAAAAAAATTTCTTCAATATTTAACATTAATTTTTACGAATTTTTTTTTTACAATGCAACGTTGCATCGATTTTTGTGCGACAGTGGAAAATTCAATTGTACTCGTGTTTCTCCACTGTACTTCGAGTAGACTTTTCTCAAGTAGATTCGGCTAATAGTAGCATAACAATAACGTTCCGGTCCCCTGAGTACATTGTGCACTTCCTTCGAAGGAATAAATCGAGGACTTGAATTACTCGACTCGGTAGCATGAAGTATATATTTTTATTTTGCGTTACTCCTTCGTATGCCTCAATACAGACTTTTACGTTTACCCTTTTTCCCGTTCCTTCTGGGCAACCCCCTGGAGTGTTGTCCGCAGGCACTCATCTAAATGCACTTTTGTATCACATTTGCACGAGGACACGAGAAAACTCCGGAAAACACGACCCACATGGTAGACTCGATTTTCACTGACTTTCTACACTGTAAACATTTTTTTTTTTTTTGAAAAATTCATAAACTATATATTAATTAATACCAAACCCTCGCAATGTATTTTTCGTTAAGCCCGTGCGTGAAATTCAAATTAATATACGAGAGAAAATGAAAATTCGTAGTAATTTTTTCTAAATTTTTTTAACAGTGCGGTAATTAGACCACAATTTTTTAATGGGTGTAGTCATTTTTCCCACTCCTTTTTAACAGCGTGGCGATTTTTCCTACGCGTTTTTAACAGTGTAGTGATTTTTCCTACATTTTTTTAGCAATGAATATCTCCACGTGTATTTAAAAAAAAATCTACTTTCACTTTCACATACGAAGCAGTTTTTAATAGTGTAGTAATTTTTTAGCAGTGAATACCTCCACATGTATTTATTAAAAGATCTACTTTCACACACGAAGCAGTCAGAGAAATTTCTTGCTTACATTCGGCGATAAGAAAATTTCTTTCTGCGTATAGATGACAAAGGCGACATTCGTTGGTATTGTGTGGACTCAGAATGGAAACGGAAACACTGGCGAGAGGAAAGAGCGATAGAGAAAGTGGAAAAGAGGAAGTTCGGCCGAGTTTGCCTCGTTGTAGTCGGAAAATTCGTAGGCTGGTTGCCGTTAAACGAATGAACGAAAGTTGGACCTTGCGAGCGATTCGCTCTGTTTAACAAAAATCGAAGTTTCCGCCGAAAAAACGATAACAGTAGATAACCGCGTCTTTCCCATATTCTCCATTTTCCACGTTTGCTTTTCCATTCGCTTCGTTCAGATTTTATTTTCCGCCGACCGGAAATGAATACGTTCGATTCTGCACAAAGACGTTACATCCTCTTTCAACTTCATTTTCCAGGTTGTACAGATTTTCGATTCTTCACTATTTACTTCCTCGACATCTCGATTTTTCAAAATTAATAGCACATGCATTGGAAGTAAGGGTAGACTAGTGAAAATTTGAGCGATGGAACACTAAAACAATCTGTTAATTAATAATCAGAGAGCCAGGAATAAAATTCCAGGTGCAGTAAATACGAAAAAGGTAAATGTAGCCCAGAAGTGGAGTCTGTGGGCTGGAAACGTTTCTGCAGCGGCCACAAGATTTCCGCGACTTTCCTCTCGTCCGGCACTCAACTACTTGGCGCGATGTTTCCCGTCGAGCGAAAGATCAAAGCGACGTAGATGCGACATCCAACGATATCAAAGTCACTTCTGGAACTCCATCAGACCGTTTATTTCCACAAAGTAAAAGCTACTAAAATCGTGTAATTAATAAATATTCGATAAACGCGCCAGTGGCCCACCAAATGGCGTGCAGAAATGACTCTCGAGCGAAGTGGCGGCCCATTAAAATAAAAAAAAAGCTGTGAACCCAACCATAATTGTAACGAGATGGTAAAGAAAAAAAAAGAGTAAAATTAATAAAATGTATCACATCGTTTCATTTACATTGTCTTCTTTTTAAACACATATAACAATGGATTTTATTCCACAACCGCAAAAGAAGCGCAGCCATTCAAAAAGCGCGCGTTACGCGAGCGACGGCAACTGTCTGAAGTTGTCTTTGCGTAAACGTCATCGGCGACCAATCAGCGCGCTTGAAATCTGGCTCTGGTACTTCGATATTTCGATATTTCGATGTGCCGTGTCTTTTCTACGAGAGAACGAGGGAATCGTGATTTGAATTGCACAGAAAAATAAGAATCGACAATCAGATTACGTAAAAGGTGAAGAGGGAGTGTATGCGATTGATTTGAACTGCAGGAGAGCGTGCGGGATCGAAAATGTGGGAAAACAAATGTCGGGAATCGAGATGCGGAGACCGAGAGACCCAGAGATCCAATTTACCGGGAAAGCCAATGCGGATCGGTGTAACCACACATAAACGTGATACCGAACAATGTAGTTTCGAGGTTTTATATAGAACGCGGATCAACGTATCGGTATTCCCCAATGACACTTGACATGTTTTCCAATGTTTACGCCAAAACATCCGGTAATCCAGGCTCAGGTATATACATATATACCTTGTACCTTGTTGCCGCTGTGCCTGGAAATATATGTACCTATTATATATATTGCTAAGTTCACGGCGCATACATTTGAAAATCTCTTCATTGATCCACCCAACAATATATTTTTCCGAAATTCGCTGCAAATTGCATGGAAAAATATAGTGATCGATATTTCAAGGCGATTAGTGTCTTTAATTTTGTTTCTATTTTGGGGAAATTATTTGCGATTGTCGGAAATGAAATAAATTACATTTTCCGGCGATTAAATTTTTCGGGAAATTATATTTTTCCGCCAATATAATTAAATTATATTTTCCGCCAATATAATTAAATTATATTTTCCGCCAATATAATTAAATTATATTTTCCGCTAATATAATTAAACGGCAAATGAAATTTACGGAATCTAAAAAAATGCGATTTTTTTCTGATTCTAAGGAAATTTATTTGCAAAATATGAAAGAATAAAAAAATCGTACATGTAATAAACTGAATTGCTTTGTAGGCGTAAATAAAAATTAATGAGAAATGCGGATTTAGAGTGAAATAAAATGATTTTTATGTTCCAGTTGTATGCGGAGTCGGAGTTGACGTGGCCTATCATCAGCACGTCATAGGGCTTTACGTTACGTGAGGAAAATTGACAGCGTGTACTTGTAAATCGATATCTGCACTAAATCCGGGAATTCGCAATAAAATATAGCAGTAGACATATACACAGCCATATATTTGATTCACATAGCTCAATCCTTCAATACATATATTCTGCTAGTTTTTCGTATATGATCTGTGATGTTGAAAAAAAAAACTCTTATTTACTTCCGGAACCGATGGACGTGCGATATTGGAGAATTCTGGAGAGCATGAAATTTTTTCCTCAGGGAAAGAATCAATCGATTTCAAATCAATAAATTTTCAAAATTTCACATTTTCACACCATTTCATATAAAATGTTCTTTTTTTTAATTTCATTTTTCACAGTTATGTTGGAAGACTTGAGCTTTCGTCCTTTTTGAGCCGCGGTTTCAAAATTTCATATATTTTACACCTTGCTATATAAATTCTGCCGACGCCCTTTATTTATCTCATTTTTTTTTCGCCCTCGTATTTCAGTACCGCCTCGGCTCTGATTTTCTTCCTCGAGCTTACGTGGGTCATCACACTCTTCGTGCAGATTTGTCTAAGGTACGTGATGTAAATTTTAAATTACCAGGCAAATGGTAGCGGTTACTCTCGGGTAACATTGTGAATTCGGTATGCGAAAATCCTATTGAAAATAAATGTCTCGAAAAATATAATAAACTGTGATAATTTTATTATACGATAAACATAATAAAATGCCCCACACATTTAATAGAAAAAAAAAAGTTATTCTATTCGATTTTTCGCAATTATCGAAAACGCAATAATTATCCAAAATTCAGAATTTGGATCCCAGAAAAATCTGCTTGACACAATTAACAATTGTATCATAGGATTAATATTTTTTGTATAATATAATTTCCAATTAAACATTCATTAATCAATTGACTCATTTTCCAGTCAAAGGGACAAGTCCCTTTAATAACAAATTGTATAATATATTTTGATAAATTATGAATTAATTTTTTTAACTTAAAATAAAAACATTGGGACGAAATTGTTCGAAAAATCAATGATGATGGGGGGTTTGTTGCAGAAATGATGAGTCCTATTGTGCGCGTTGCTGGTCGGGGACTTTGATGATTACAGGAGGATGGCGAAGGGCATTTTTCTATCTTCCTCTTTCGTGTATTCTGGCGTGGAAGCCTCACCGGCTGTGGCTTTCATTTGTGGCGGGTAAGAGAGAACATTCGCAACATTCCGCCCAAGAATCTAATCAATGCGCCAATGTCTACGGTTTCAATGCTCGGTAACTTTTCATTGATGTCAAAGTGGGTCATTTACGTGAGGCGCCCGAATCGCACAGTGACAATTAGCTATTGTTTGCCTTAGCGTCGTGTCGACCGACAGTTTGGAGCTTCCGGTTCCTCGGAAGAGCAGTGTAATCCCTTTATACCTTCAAGGGCCCGAAAAAGGTCATAATTTATTTTAAAGCGATTTTTAAAAAACACAAATTAAAAAAAATAATTATTGAAAACGAATTTTCAATTAATAAAAAAAAATTTTTTTTAACAATTTTCGAAAAGAATTTTATAAAGATTTAGATGAAAAACAGTTTTTCAAAGAATTACATTTAAAAAAAAAAAAAATCATTTTAATTCGACCAATCCATTGAAAAAAAAAATGAAAAAAAAAAAAACGACCTCTTTTCGGGTCTCTAGGTAGAATCAGCCCCTTAATTATCCTCGAGTTTCCACTGCTCGTAGCTGGACTTTTGGCAGTATTGTCTTTGCTGCACGTTGCCTCGAGCGCACTCGGTCGTCGAGGCTCTTGTCACGACGGTGCCATCGACTCTGTGGGGGAAAGCCTCCTTAACTCCAGACCAGAGAGCTACGACCGCTTCGAAGAGGTTCTGGTAGGTCTGCTGAATTTTATTAAAATTCTTACTTTCCGTAAATGTAATGAAGCTGTAATGGTTTAGGCTTAAAGCGTCGATTTGTTTGGCATTAAAATGTTATTAAACGTATCCACGTTCGTATGAGCACATAAATCGCAATTTTTTTTTTCAGTCATTGGATAAAATGATTTCTGAAAATTTGCATCATAATCAAAATAATTGTATAATCTGGGTACGATGATCATACATCGTACGTAGGCATGAAATTATCGAATATGTACGATAATTATCGTGCGGTTTTAATCGCTGGGGCATGATAAGAAAAATCTACGGGAGCGTCAAGGATAAGCACGAAGTTGTTCGAGCTGGTTTTTGTACTTCGCTTTTTTTGTTTGCGCGAGAAGCCTCGACGAAAGTCTTGAACCCGGGGAAACTCGAGCGTGTTGAACTTCCGGGAGATTCGAGCGCGTCGCGAGCTTCCGGAAGACTCGAGAGTCTCGAGTTTGTGGAAGACTTCAAGCGTCTCGAGTTTGCGGTGGATTCGAGCACCCGGTCGCCTCGAGTACTCGTTAAAGCAATTAAATTAACGAAATAAATCCCAAGCTCTGCCAAACCGACCCACTGCTCGTAGTGAGGCTTGGGTTCGGTTTTTGCGGGCCTCGAGTTAGTCAGCGTTAATCGCGGCCAAAGCTTCGACGACTGGCCGCGGGGGGCGCTTCGGCGGACGCCATGTTTTTCGTTTTTCAGTTCTCCCAAGCAAACGATTTTGATTTTCGAGGACCCAGAGAGCCAGTTGATTTGTGCCACGCTTCCGCACGATCTCCCAAAATTTGAGCTCAATCTGCCGAGCGGTTTAGGAAAAAATGGGATTCAAAATTGCGAAGTGGAGCGCGAAAGTGCCTGTTAACGACACGAATGCTGGCACTGTGCCTGCACAGTTCATTAGAAGCAGCGCGTGTCGCCATAAAACAGCTTAATGCTGCATAAAATGGCGCATTTTTGATGATATGCGGAAAGTCTTATGCCGCCATCGAGTCGTCATCCTGCCGTAAAATTCCTATCTCGAACGTTTCCAATAAAATTTGCCATTTTAGTACTTGGCGTCGAGACGTTACCGTGTCACGTGATCCCGTGCATATTTAAAGCTGATATTCTATTGATACTTTTCGAGTAAAAAGTACCGAAATGATTGCGTTGTATAGCAATTCGCAAGGTAAAATATTTGGCTGACGCCTTTGTTAACATTATGCCTTTTCGCGCATCCCAAATGCGCAATCGATAAAACTGGCGAAAATGTAGCCGATTCTTTGAATAATGTTAACCGTGAAGCCTCACTTTTCATTTCGTCTCGTAGGAAACTCGTCTCAAGCCTCAAACAATTGCTTATTTTTGTTAATTTGACAAACGTTCGAGGCAATCGGAAAAACGTGAAAAAAAGTTTATTGACCGAGGTCCGAATGCGCAATCACATGGACGTTCCGTCCAAGGAAGTAACAATTTTGGGGGTGTTGAGGGGGTCACGCATTTGATACGGTCCTGTGACCGACGTTCCTCGACTTTCGCCGAGCGAAGTTCGTCGAGTTGCATTCAGCAATATGATAACGAAAAAGATACGTCGCTCAAGCGTCACGAGATTTATATATATATATATCATTATAACAAAAGGGTTCATTTATTCTGTGCACCTGTTGAATTTTACTTTCCTCTCTTTTCTCCAATTAGGCAATATTTTAATTAGCCCGACATGCGTTCACTTTTTTCCTCAACTTCTCTAAATTCGCAAGCATTAGTTCATAAAACAGCCAATTTCTGCCCAGAAGAGGATTTTTATTTCAGTTGATAAAATATTTATTTGTAGTACATAAAGTTAATTTGTACCTTTATCCTTCCGCCTTCCAAATTTTCGATGGTACCTAAGATCACAGGTCAAAGGACAATGAATTATAAATCAATAACGCAAAGAGATAAGCCCGTGCAAGGATACAAAGAAATAGGTTCCAAAAACCGCCACCGCGGCGCCACTTACGTTCGTGCACGCGTCGCCTAATCCGCCATTTTGTTGACTCTCCGTCGCGAATACCAGGAGCCACATTTTCCATTACTTTTCTTGCATTTTATGACTGAAATGTAATTTTTTTCATTGTCAACAGGTGACAGAAGTTCTGGATGACGGTGTGTCCGGTCCAACGGGACGCGTAGCCGACAGCGATGGGGAGATGTGACAGGAGAGTCAGCCCTCGTGGGCAAGCGAAACTGACGAGGACAGCGAGCCCGAACAAAGAACTTGTCAAATAGCTACGCTTTCCTAGTCTTTTCTCCGCAGCGACGATATCGGTAACGATCCGTTGCTGCAAACGATGTCGTACGGGCATCCGGATGATACGCAGGAGCAAGACCTCCTTCGTCATTGACGTCAATGGAAAGCACAAGTCGAAATGAAGATTGGATGACGAGACATCTCAATGTGACGAGCTCGACCAATGTGACGAGCTCGCATCAATGTGACGAGCTCGCATCAATGTGCCGAGCTCGCATCAATGTGACGACCGCGTATTAATGTGCCGAGCTCGCATCAATGTGACGAGCTCGCATATATATGACAAGCTCGCATCAATGTGACGAGCTGGCATCAATGTGCCGAGCTCGGATCAATGTGACGAGCGCGCATCAATGTGACGAGCGCGCATCAATGTGACGAGCTCGTATTAATGTGCCGAGCTCGGATCAATGTGACGAGCTCGCATCAATGTGCCGAGCTCGCATCTATGTGACGAGCTCGCTTCAATGTGCCGAGCTCGCTTCAATGTGCCGAGCTCAGATCAATGCGCCAAGCTCGCATCAATGTGCCGAGCTCGCATCAATGTGCCGAGCTCGCATTTCGATCAATAACGAACCATTTGACCGTGACATGGCGTCTTAAAAAAAATAGCAATTTTTTTTGAGGGACGTTGCTTTTAAAATTGAGCAATAACATGTGACGGTCAAATGGCAACCTTCAAAATGGCCGTAATTTCGTATCCAAAAAATGAGCTTAAAAAATAATGTTACAAGGTCGTTATTTTGTAGGTCATTCCGTAGTAATTTGACCGACCTGAAAAAAAAAAAAAAAAAAAACAATGATTATTTAGCATCATTAGCCGAGGACCCAGTTTTCATACAGCTTCCGGCGTTCTTCTTGTCTAATTCGCACGACTCGATGCGAGCAGAGTAATTTTTATGAAAAAAAAAAAAAAAAAAAAAAAATTATCGCTGATAGCGCGTAGTAATGTTGAAAAGCCGCTCGAATAAAATAAATCAAACAAGAGAATTATATATTCGTTGAACTCGAAACTATCGCCGATGTATTTACGACGTTCGGCAGTTTGGAGATTATATTTATTATTACGATACACTTTTATACGCAACAGTGGCGCAATTAAAGTACATACAATTGTATAATGTAAATCCCACTATGAAAGATCTCTATAATGCTAAAATATTTATATCTATGTGTATATACTGTGAAGGTTTCGCCGTCAATTTGTCCCGAAAAAACTTGTCCCGCTTTAAAAAGAAAAAGAACGTGAATCTCACACGTCCTAGTTTTATAAAACAATATTAACGAGCTCCCAAAATAATTCATGTTTTTATACACACAAATTTCAGTAAAATAGCTGACTTAAAAACGCAAATTCCAGCATTATTATTACAATGCGTGAGGAAAAAAAAACCAAAGTAGTTTACCAAAAGAAAATTCGATCCGTGAGAACTCGAATTCCGCACTTTATTTGTAGTGAATATTATAATAAATTGCAAGAAAAAATTACCAACTGTTATGCAAAATGTTAGATTGATTATCATGGCTCGTAATTATTGTCTCCAAATTACGAAAATGTCGCTCCTTTTCACAGGACAAAATGAAGAATGCACCGTTTACTTTTTTTTTTCAATTGTAATTCTAAGGTCATTATCATTTTACAATCAGGTTCCTGCAATATTTAATTTGAACAAAAAAAAGATTGATGGAATAACGATTAATTAATCGGAAATTCACCTATAATTATTCGATTTTTCAATTTTTTAATTAAAAAAAATTAATTAACTTTTAATCGCATATTCTGAGCAGAGGAATTATTAGCAAAAATTCTGTAAGGCAATTGGTCGAATTATCGTCTAGCTTGAGTTTCACGGTGAACACCATATAATCATCGTTGTTTCAAAGTTTCATGAGGCAGTTGCTCTGTCGGCGATCAGAGGCATCGATTAAGTCTAAAATAACCGTAGAACTTGCACGAAGCAAATAGACGACGTTTTAGTCTATTTCGGATAGTGACAACACTAAAAATCGACTTTTTTTATACGAGTTAACGACGGAATCACGCTTCAATAATAATCGTGTCGGATCCGCAAAATTTGCGCGGCGACGGCGAGATCTTTTTATAATATAACGAGATATGCATATATATATATATATTCGTGTATATATTCATGTATAATAAATTATTATCGTGTTGTACACGTATTACAGTTGATGATAAAACTATGGATAAAGATTATTCGTTATCGATTTTAGTCGATCGCCTGACCTTTCGACGAATAATCGCCAGGAATTAGTGGCGTAATGCGATTTTTTCATCCAACGTCAAAATATCTACAATTATCTTTTATTTATTGTATTCCATTATTGATTTTCCATAGCATTTTTTTCATTTTTTCTTATTGATTTTTATTAATTGACCATCAAATGGATGTAATGGTATTTAAAGTGGAATTTTTGGTCAAGGCGCTGACCAATTAAAGCAACTTTTTTTTTATTCTCGGTTAATTGAGCAGGAAATATTTCGAAGTGCCGATATTTTGTCCTTGGATATTAATTCGCGGATATTTTCGCTGCGGTTAACATGTTTATTAACGACTATGTAAATCGAAGGGTTTTTTGGTCATGCATCCTAATTTCGATGCGACGTGGAAGTTTTAAGTTCTCGCTTAAAATCTAATCGGTTAGCAAAAATCAATTGGACGTCAGAATCTAACGATGCAAAAAAAAGTACAACATCGGTGTAAATTGATTAACTGATAAGGTTTATTGTCGGTGTATCGATGTCAGCAAATATATTGATATACTGATTTAATAATCTGTAAAGTTTTATAGTTTCAATTGATTGTTGCTGACATTCATTGAATCGAAGGAGCGTCTGAAAATCCACTTTTTCACATCCTCCTACGCCTAAAAATGTGAATATATCATTTATGAAGTATGTTTGGCCGCGAGCGAGGTTTTTTTTTTTTTAAACTTTGCTCTTAAAAAACAAATAAACTTTATTTCGAAGTGTTCGAAATCTCGCAGAATTAACGATTAACGAGTAACAAGGCTATTTTAATTATGATGCTAAAGATTCTTCAAATAATAGTGAAAGGATAATTTTTTTTTCCTTGAAATTGCGTGATTATACTCGAAGAGCTTTGTTGTTTTTTTTTCGCACTTACGCACAGCGAATGTGTCCTTTTGAATTTTCGAGCCATAAGAAATCTTCGTCTATACCACGATTGGCAATTAAGTATGGAATGCCTTGCTTAATTACGCGCTGAACGAATTGTTCTCGGAAAGCCCGTGATTTTCTCGCGTAAGTAAAACGTGGCTATCCTCGATTTTCGTCCAATTAAGGAGCTCGTCCAAAACCGCGGTTAACAAAGGATTGCCGCCCAATCGTTCGATCTCGTCTCTCGCTGACTGGTCCAGTTCCTTGAGAACCGAACGCGTGTAAGCGAATGAACCGAATTTTTCCAACAGCGTTATGCAGTATTTTTTCACGTTCACGTCCTTCGTTCGTTGCCGTAAAATATCTGTTTTGGCCCAGAGAATTAAAAGTGTTATTAATTGTACACAATCGCTGCAAATCGATGGTCATCGATTAATGAAAGAAATTGCATACGGGGCAAAAGATTTTTAAAAAATCAATAAATGTACGAGAGCCTCGGGAAATTTTGTTACAGATTTTGTTGCAAAAATGAACAAATTTCTCAATCTGTGAATGTTAGTAATTTTGCGAATCGGGAAATTTAAATGAATTTGAGAAAAAAGAGAGTTGAAAGAATACTCAGCTTCTTGTGTTTGCAATTTTGTATTGTAATGAATAAAATGAAAAAGGTGTTAATTGGGCGAGTAAAAATGTACTTACTCATGACTTGTTTATCGTCCGGTTGACTTTGAATCGCATGAATAATAGGAAAACTGAATTTTCCCTCCGACAAATCTTCGCAGTAGCTTTTGTTCTCGGAATACTGTGCAATTGACACGAAAATGAATTATAAACGAGTGGATTAATAAATAAAAATGGAATTCTTTCATATACTTTACATCTTGCATGCAGAGATTGCAATAATCATCGCGTATCTGGAAGTAGAGTCCAAGGATTCCGGTCAGGTCTGAAAATTCTTCTTTGCAGTCGGAAAATAGTTGCATGAGTCGGACTGCCAAGTTGAAGAGGCCTCCGGTCTCTAAAACACGATTATAATTGTTTATTAATAAATTCCACTAAAACCCATAAAGCAGAAAAAAAATGCGACCGAAATTTATTAATGCCGATTATTTTTCAACTTATTTTCCGTACGAATTGATATTCACTTGAAATAATTTTTTATCAATTTTTTAATATTAATAACCTATTATATTTTGCAATTAATTAATTTCTATCGTTATGAATACACAAATTTTTATGTGAATCAAATTGCAACAGGAAAAAGTTTATTTTTTATCCAATTTTATGTACGAATTGGTTTCAATATTAACTTTAATTTTTCTTAGGTTTGTAATTACTAATGAGCATTTAATTACTTTTCATCGTCATGAATCTATATTCGGGTTCGGTGGGGCACACGTAATTGTCCCGCCAGTAAATTTCGATTCCCTGGCCCCGGTGCAGCTCCAGGAGTTGCTCCGTATAAACTTGCGTGGCCTGCGGGATAAATTCAATGCGTTTATTACCGGCGATCTATCAATACACCCACCGCTTCCGCTTGCGGTTTATTTACCTTCGGATGATTGAGAGCTATTACGCGCTCCAGTGCAATAAATAGAACGTAATTAGCTGCCGAAATGGTACGCGCTACGCCGTAGATTGCGTGAGCCACAGGAATTCCACGTCGAAGAATCGAGTTGTCTTGGATATCGTCTATACTGCGGAATTAACGAAAAACAATAAATCGTAACGCTTAAACTATGAGTTAATAGACTCGCCATAACAATTAATTGATAGGATCGACGTTAAGCAAAAATGAATAGTCATTAGTTAGTTTATTTAACCATTTTTTAGACCTCAGTGGCCATTCATTGTTTAATTTATATAAAATTGCCCGCTTTTATTAATTTCATTTTCAACGTTTTTAATACTCAACTCCGTTTTTATTGATTTTGGGAATTTGTCGGAGAGCATATTTTTGCCCAGTTTTTTTTTACGTCTTTTATGGGGAGTTTTTTTTAAAAGAAATGTAATAATTTGACTGATGTTTAGTATATACAGTTTGCTGTGCAATTTTTCAGTGAAATATCCGCTCAGTTTGTTAAGTAAGATTTTAGCGAATCGAGGAAATGTTCCACTTTTGCGCGAAACAAAAACTCACAGGAGGCTCGAGTTATGCAGCATCTGCGTTATATCGCCGACCGCCTGAAGCTTCTCAATCGGTATATTTAACCAATAGTTCATAGCGTGCGCCAGTTTGGCGCGTATCTGCTTCCCAGGAACTTGGAGAATGTATGTAAAAGGCTGAAGCAATTTCTGCAACAAAAAAAAAACGTTTGTAATTATTATGAGACATTGAATTTAAAAAAACATGACAAAACTTCAGTTTCATGCTCATTTTATGTCTTTTCAATTTGACTATACAATTCGCGTTTTTAGAAACACACTCTGTATATAGGGTATTCCACGTAGATTGGATTCATTAATTTTTTATCGGAATAAATGAAATGTTCAAAATTTGTTTGGACAATTTGTGCTAAATTTTCTCGGATTTACGACTGATAAGTCAAAGAAAAAAAAAAAAAAAAAAATCATAGGGGAAAGGATCCAAAACTGAAATCTAACTTATCGAGCGTCATATTTTTGGAAAATTAGGAAAAATAGGAAAATTAATCGTAACTTCGATTTTATTGAATTTACCGAGTCATGCGTAAATCCAAAAAAAAATCGACGGATCGTATATCAAATATTAAAATCCTGGAAAAAAAATCGATTTTCCGAACTTTTTTTTTTTTAAAGTGCCAAAAGTAAAACCGCAAATATGACAATAATGTCAAACAAATGTTAAAAAACAAGCGAAAATTATCCAAAAATTAAATCACAACATTGAAAAAAGCTTATAAAAAAATGACATATCCGGGTAATCAATGACCATTTTCGCCGGTTCGGCGTTTCGAACGGGGAGCAGACGATATTTTACGTCGCCTGCTCGTCCATCTGTCGAGCTCGATGACATTGACAACTCAGACTTAATCCCTTAAACTTAAAACCCCTTCCGCGATAATTTCCACCGCAACACAATCAATTCGGCAATTTATCTTCTATTTTGGGTCAATAACACAAAGTGTCACGTGAGACGTCAGCGATAAAGAAAATTTGACAGCTAAACGTCACCTAACCTAAATTTCCCTTTAAAACCCAAAATCAACTCAACCCAATCAACCAAAAATCACCATAATGAAAAATATGCATCAAAAACAAAAAAACAAAAAAACTGTTCATAAAAATTTTCAAAAAGTGTTTCAGTGATGAAAATTAAGCTGTCAGTGAAATTTTGGTTTTTTGGCAACTAACCTCGTCTTGCTCTTTAACTCCCTTCTCGGAATACGGAATACTCTTATTTTCCGCCATTTCCGTTCGGTAATCGATATTTTTTGTGATTATCTCCTGAAAAGTTCGAAATTTCGATCGTAAATCAAATTCGAGAATGGCAATGAGTGATCAATGATACTCGGCGAGCGCCGCGTTTGCGTCTGACAACAATCACTAATGCGGCGTTCTGCGCTGTTCGACGATATATATATATTATCGCGACTGCAGTCGCGCCGGAAGCGCCGCGACGGCGGGGCTGCGAATCGTTTGGTCAGAAAGCTCGGTCGGTAAGGTAGAGTTGCTTATGTGGTGTATGTACGGGACATTCGATGGTAGTTGATTTTTTTTAATGAGATTTTTCTACGTACTTTTCTACGAAAATTTTTATTGTATTTTTTGTTATCAATTTATGTACTTGTAAATATTTTTAATGAACGCATAACTAAAAAAAGACTGAAACATTTTTTATCCGTAAACTGGCAAATTGAATTTAACGTACGGTTGCGATATAAAATGCTGGCATTTTCGCAACGATTTTTAAGTATATTTTTTTCATTTTTATTTTAAAAAATTTAATGGAGAAAATGAAAATAAAATTTTTTATCTGGGTTCAGTGACTCGGAGCGGAATGCCCCGTATGTAATGTGGGATGGTGCGTCTTAGATCCTACAGATGGCGCACAGATCGCTTTTTGCGGCGCGGGAAAATTTTTTCGAAAATTTTTAGCTACGGAGCTAAGTAATTTTTGATAATTAAGTTCGATATGGAATCTGGTATGAATATGTAAAATATGTAAAATGACTTCCTGTAAACCGAAAAAAGATATGAAATTCAATTTCCTTTACCGTCTCAAATTTCGCTGTTGACATGAATTTCGAAAGAAATGCAGCATTTGGTGAAATAAATTCATTAAAAAAAAAAAAAATGAAAGGCTTGATAATAACGCACCTTTAGAACTTTACATACATTTATTTAATAGCGTTCATATTTCGAGGATTTGTTACATTATATAAACATAGACATTTTTGTTTTCATTACGCTAAACTCTAAATTACCTGCTACTTAATATAACTATCGTAATTCTAGGCATGCATTATTCCATCGTTATTTGGTAAAACGTGCGTCGTGTTAAATACGCTTATTTCGCAGCTCTACGCTTGTCCATTTCGTTATTTTATTTTCTTTTTCCATTTTTTTTTGTTATACTGTGTTATTTTTCCCCATTTTTATTTCTTTCTCAACATTAATCGTTGCAACATTCGCTCGCACATTTTTCCATAACACGTTTCATTCATTCGCTCGCTCATTTTCTAGAGTCACTATTGTTATTTCGTTTTATCCCATTTCCGCTATAATTAAGAAGTCGAAATGTGTGTCGGTACTTTTCGATAATGCGTTTTGTATTTCACATCGATGAGGATTCAAGGGTTTTATTTTTTGTTAAATTTATTTGTTATTCCATCCGCGCGCCCCTTCGGAAAATTAAGGAGCGCGCGGACCGGAAATCCTTATAAGAACAACAGTCTGACTAAAAAAATTTCGTAACTATCGTAGCGTGATAAATTCTCAAATCGTTTGAGGACAGAATTTATTTATTTAGTGTGTATATTTTTTGTTTTTTTGTTTTTTTTGTTTTTTTTTTTAACGAGAGACATTATCGTGCACATCGAAATTGGGTACTTTTCAGCGAATTTGCTTTGGAATTAAATATTTAACTCTAGATACGTGGGAATTTCAAAGGAAGCACAAACTCCGGCGCCGATTCACGTTATTCGACACCGCGTACATACGTTTCCTTTTATTATTGTCCACAGATACTTATTCGATTTCGGCAGTGTCACACCGTTTCATTTTTTTCCCTCTCGCTTTGCATTTTTTTCTTCTGTTTTTTTTTTTTTTTAATTCAATTATACACAGCTCGCTTTCAACACATACGCACGATTGGTCAGAGTTGGGATTTCTCAACTATGTAATAAAGATTCGGTAGCTCTCCTAAAATTCCTGTAGTCCGTTAGCACATTTGCCGAAACATGGAAAAACGTACATGTTCACTTAAGCACTAACACGATTCTTTTCTTTTTTTTTTTTCGTTTTTCGCAGGTGTTTTTTTTTGTGAGTGTACTTGTGTGTGTATGTGTGCAACTTCCGGTTGAATTCTGGAAGAAAAAAACCTGGAAAAGGCGTTTTTTCAGAGAGTATTTTTTTCGGGGCGTATTTTCCATTGGAACGAACATTTATTGGATGATTTGCGAACCGAAAATTTGAGGAATTTGCCGAATTCTCTCAAAGATTCATTCTCTTTTTGTGAAAACTCAACAATTTTACGAGATAAACGTATGATAATCGTACAAAAAATATCCTGTGTCACATTAAAAATTTTCTAACATTTCCAAAAATCGTAATGGAGCATTTTTCGAGACGAGGGTCTGTTTTTGATGTACGAACCGAAATTTCAAAAATTCTCATATCGAGTTTTTTTTTTTAACTAAACGCGACGTACAAAAAATAAATTATCTTAAAAAAAAAACAAGTTGACAATTAAGACTACATATTTTTATTATTGATCCATCGAGTGAAATTTTTGGGGGCATTAAAATCTCAATACAAACAATTGCAAATTCCAAAAATAAAGTGAAATTTCAACTGTGAATATTTCTTGGCATTATTGTAAAAATTCAAGCATGAAAAAAAGTACATTTCACTTAAGCACTGAAGATTTTCGTCCATGTTTGTGTGTGTGTGTGTGCATCTCTCGTTCTTATCGCCTTTTAATATAATAATACAAAGTTTAAAATAATAAGAACATCGAACGAAACGTGGAGAAAACCCAGAGTTTCTGCTTACAGAACTATTAATACTATTGTTATTATTGGATATCATCATGTAACATTACGTCGTTATGATACACGGATATTCGTAGACGACGTTAAATAAAAAATATTAAAAGTACAGTAGCGTTTATCGGCGTCGATCAATTCGAGCGTCGAACCTCCGCGAAGTTCGAGCTCGAAATTACGAATCGCTTGTCTTAGGATTGTGAGGATAGCGCGTGAGCACCTGAGTGTTTTTTTTTTTTTTTTTTCAGCGTCGAAAAAAGACGCGCAGCGAACTGACGGCACATTATTCACCTAAATCGAGTTACAAGCATAATAAAAAAGAATAATAATAAATCGATAGTAAAACGATAAATCGATAAGATACACGTGCTTAATATTAAGTATAAAAAATGTTGGTAAAAGTATCGAAAATAAAAGACGAATAAATAAACGTTAAATATTGGCAGTGGGTAATAATAATAGCGAGTTAGGTACTCGATTTACACTCAATCGTAAAGAAACACGTGCGGCAATTAATTCACAATTAAATCGCCGAATTACTTTCGATAAATACGTCATTAAGGCAATTGGCACTTGGAAATGAGATAATTGTTTGATTATCGTTGATAATTAATTATCTTAAGTCGTGCGACTCTATATTTGAGGATCAGCGATTTTTCTTCGACTATTCACACATATTCTAAGCGTTATAAAAATATTCAAGATTTTTTCGATCGATCTTGAGGTATCGTTAATTCGTTGACGAAAGAAAAATCAATCGCGTTGCTATTTGTATGATAAAAAGGCGTGAAGCTTTTTCGTTGCCAGCGATTGGTCTCTGCGCTTTTGACGGTTCAACATCTTGCCTCGAGCAAAAATTCCAATAAATCGATATCTCAATTTTCACGTTTTTCGATAATCGATCGGGCGAATAACGCGAATTACGTTTTAAACGACGTACGAAGTATTGTATAAAAATGTACCATATAAAATCAAGTATATATCGTTATAAAATGATAATCACGTGCCAACGACCTTAACTTATATTTCACCGGCAATTTCGATTGATCCGCGAGGATCGAAAAAATGATGTTCAATCAATTTTGGTGCCTCGAATTTCAATAACTCGGAATCCCACGTGAAAAATGCAATTAAATAACTCGAAAGAAAATAAAAATGAGCACCGATTGTCGCTTCACTGCGGAGATTTACTTTCCGCACAGGCTAATCGTATACAGAACGTTAGACGTGATCCTTTACGATTCCTTACCCAAATTTACAGAGTGGGTACGTTTTTCTTTTTTAAATCGTGTTCGTGTTATTTGTGTATAAACGCGACAACGCGTTGGGGTTTATAATATATATATATCCTCCTTTTGCATCGGTTGAACACACCGATTTCTGAACAGTATCGATCACAAGAAAAATCGAGAGATCGAAAAGTATGAAAAAAAAAATGTAATCAATTAAACAAGCAATTCTTTTTTTTTGAGCATTAAGTCACATCAACTGCTTTGACTATTGTCGATAAAAGAAAAGAAACCGACATTTTTTTCTTAAAAAAAAAAAAAAAAAAAAAAGTTGATTACATTCCCGAAGAAATCTGCAATCTGTGAATATTTGAATTAACGATTCGGTTCAGTAATCGGTGCATTTGTTTTTTCCATCTTGTTATTATTTTAATATAGTAGTTTATAATATAATCTTATACAAATACCCAATAAGCATTGCCTATTCAATACCGATAGTGTTATCAATTAAATATCCTATGTAATAATATATCTCGCTTAATAATACATATCACACTGAGCCGGCTGTGTGTGTCCATCTATTTAAGCCCGCACTTCGTCACTCACTTATGGATTAATCGTACTGTTTGTCATTCGTAATTAATAGAGTGGTCCAGTTTTAGGCGCGACACCGGTTATTTATACGGGGTTTTTTTTTCGGAACTCCGTGCCGCCTACGACGTGCGACGAACGCTGTGATTTATTATCGTTATATTGGTACAAATGGAATTGTTATTTATTTTCTTCGTTCTTTGCTTTCTCTTTAAATCGTTCTTTCGTTATTTCCTTCTTTTTCAGTAGCACTTTCGAGTGCACGTGCATTTGCGCACTAGATCGACGTCCTTCGTGTATCGTCGTCCATCGGTGCAAATCAAGCGGACCTGCAAGAAAAACACGTGCGGCAATTAATTCAAGCCTCAATTGCAATGTTACTTTCGATAAACACGTTATTACGGCAATTGGCAGGAAGAAATGAAGAAATTGTTTGATTTTCGTTGGTATTTAACACCCTTAAGACCCGATAATCGCACGAGTCTTTGGAAATATTTCGGCATCAACGATTTGGGTCAATTATTCACTAATTTTTTAAGCGTTGCAAAAATAGTCAATATTTTGGAGATCGATTTTAAGGTGCGATCGATTATAGATTAGGACAGGATTTTATGATTAATTAAATCGAAATAATTGCTGCGAAATTAACGTGGAAAAATCTGTCGATGGTATGTTACCTTGCGTCGTTTGGTTTTCCGGGGCAGGCAACATGAATTACCGCAGCTGCCCCAACATTTGGCCAGTTTGACTGGTCGTCGGCTTCGACACCCGTTTTCACTGTAATATTCGCGGGTGTGTTCCTTGCGACATGTCGGGGCCTTTTCGCAGTATCGTCCTTGCCAGCCAGTCTGACAGCGGCAGGAGTAACCGTTACCAAAGGGCGATGCTACGCATTGCGAGCCTTTTCTGCACTCGTTACCGGCGCATGGGTCATTGATATTTCCTCCCAGTGCCGAGACGACGATTTCTATCAACCGATTATTTTTCAATCAGTAAAACAAGATTTTGTTCACAGTGCCAACTTAAACCAGGCGTCCAATTTTACCGGCACACAAGTCATTAATTTAATTACTTTACAGAGAATTTTTTTATTTTTATTTAATTTTCTTTATAATAGAAAAAAAAAATCGAGAAAAACGATTGAAAAAAATGCCGAAAAATGTACAATTGATTGAGCTAATTGAGATTTAGCTCAGATTTTTCTGTCATGAAAATGATTGATGAATATTCACTCGGTGTTAATTAGATTAGAATTTTCGGAGATTTTCGCTCTTGCAGAGTAGTTTTGCTTGAAAAACATTGGTGATTTTTACCTGACGGATCGTGAGCGACGTGTTCCTGTTGCATGGACGCTTGGTCCATGCTGCTGATGGCGCTCACGACACCAGGTTCGACGCCGTCTCTGCGGGCCTCGTCTTCGGCTTCTTCTTCGGCGGACAGGCAGCCAGGAGTGACTCGATGCATCTTAGCCGCGTTGCTGAAGTCCACGAGCTTGTGATTAATCCACATTTCGGAGATGCAACCTGCGAACAACCGCGACGTAATTGTTTGTCTTCAATCGGCAGAGAAAGACGTGCACGTGGTCGGGAAATTTGAAGAGCAATTTGCAAATCTCTCTTGAGCCAAATAATGTTTACCTTGGAAACTCGTGACGTTTCGGAGATGAAATTGCTCGAAGGCGACACCGGCGAGCTCGGGAGCTACGCCACCGACGTACATTCTCGTCGTCAGCTTAAGATACTCTCGAGGACCCTCGTTAATGATACTTCGGGCTGGTCCCCGATCGACTCTCATGGTGAAATTTTTCTTGATCGCCAGAAGCTCGGCCATGTGGGGCTTCCCGTCGGACACCATCTCGTAACTGTACATCGTTGAAGTGGGATAATTGCCAACGTCGTAGGACACACGGACGCGTCCGTTGAATAGTTCGACCGCTATATGTTCGCCGTTCTGGTCGGTTCCGTCGTAGAGGAGAACCCCGTTCTCGTGGGTAGTCGTGAATACGATGGTCACATTAGCCTCGGGCCTCGTGCGTAGCGGCTCCAGCTCGACCAGCGAGCTGTTGTCCACGAAGCTCAGGCTCGTCAGGTACTCGCATCGTTTTCCTTTAAAGAAATTGGTCGTTTTTTTTTTTTTTTTTTCATGGACATTTTTACGAAATTCAGTTAAAAATCGTTTCGGCGATTCGGGGGAAAGAAGAGAATTTTGAAAAAGCGTCCTTTAAAAAAAAGGCCATTTGGAGAAAAAATGTATTGCGGAAAAGTACGGATATTGTCGAGTAAAATAGATTGATAAGTTCGTGTATTTTGAAGTGGCTATTCTGTTGTTGAAGCAAGTCTTGATTAATGGATACCCCGAAGAAGGTGGGGATTGCTTACCAGTGTAGCCGGGATGGCACTGGCAAAGATAATCCGCGGTGGAACCTGGGGATGGCTGAAAACAAGCACCGTGCTGACAATCGTGGTGAGCACACGGACTCGTTTGAGGATAGAGCATCGCCGTCGACGGCGCAGCCTCGCAGTACCTCCCCGAGTAATCCGCCGCGCATTTACACTCGTAATCATTTATGCCGTCGATGCAAGTAGCACCGTTCTGAAATAAAACACAAATAACAATTGTTTACACATAATTCAATCGAAATATCAAGTATTTCAGACGCGGCATGTCTGTGTATACTAAAAAATAGCCTATGTTCGCCGACCAATGGCGGCAAAAAATTTGCTTCCACCTCGAAATTTAAAAACCAATTAATTCCTAAACTACTCGGCAATAAGGGCTCAAATTTTGCAAGAATGTGCGGAAGGATGGCAAAAATAGTTTAGACTTTTGGTTTTCTCGAAATTCGGAACCGTTTGTTCGTGAGAAGCGAAAAACGAAGAAAAAGTGAGGTTAAGTGCGTAAAAGACTGGTTTACGTCACTGTCGCGTAATGGAGAATTGCAGAGGGTAAGGGTTTGGTATTTTGTATGATGGATTAGCAAGTTTGTGATTGGATTGAGTACCTGGCATAAATGATTAGCGCAATCATCCAAGTTTGAGGAACAATTGATACCGACGAAGCCGACCGGGCACTCGCAGCTGTAGTGGGTCCTGTGGTCGACGCAACGACCACCGTTCTCGCAGGGGTCGTGTCCTTTTGTGCAAAAGGGTATTTTCGTCTCGCAGTATTCTCCCATGTATCCCGGTGCGCAGTCGCATCGGTAGGCCTGAACGAGGTCCACGCAGGTCGCGTTGTTCGAGCACTTGTTGTCTGCGCAATCGTTGACGTTGCTTTCACATCGGATGCCCTCGTAACCGGGGGCACAGTCGCAACTATAACGCATCGACTTAACGTCAATTGAGATATTTAGCCCGTTATTGGATCGCGATCGATCCGCCAACAGAAAACGCAAGCTTCGAATCCCTTTCAAAAGGTTTTCGGCAAGTCTAGGTAATTTTATTCTTCAATTTTCAATTAATCAATTAATTTTTATTACTTTTTCCAAGCCAATTCATGTACTACAATTAATGCAATTTACAACGTACGTGCCAACGATCAAATTAGGGTAAAACGCACAATGAATCAATACTACAGAATTTATGGAAAAAAAAAAAGTAATGTGTGATACGAAATAGCGGACTTTTTGCACTAGTGCCGAAAAGTTCACTTTTTCGCACTGTTATAAGAAAATGTAATTTTTTTTCTTTTGTGAAAATAATATATCTCTGGTTTAATGAGCGTTGATTCATTGGGTATACCCGAAGAAAAAAATTAAAAAAAAAATAAAAAAACGAAAAATTTTGACAACGAATTGCGTGCTAATACATAATCTACTAAGTTGGGGAGACGAGCTCGATCCAACCCCGATCTACAGACATTCTCGTAATATAATCTTGATATTAAACTCCACTTATTTAACTACCTGAATCTTCCTTCCTCCAGTACTTTACAAGTTCCGGTGTTCCTGCAAGGATTTCCATAGCACGCGTCAATTTTATGTTCACACCTGTCCCCGTGATATCCTGGCGAGCACTTGCAACGGAACTTCCGGTCCGGTAGCGTCTCGCAAAATCCTCCGTTCTGGCAGGGGACGGTGTAACACACGTCACACTTGGCCAATACCTCGGCAGGCTGTTTGGCTGCACGGAAGAAAGGTCTACGATTAATGAGCAATTTTAGTACCGATCTGAGCTCGAGGGCCAAAAAAATCAAACTAAATAGACGGGAATTCGCTAATTACTCAAACTAAAATTCTTCGCGCCGTTTCGACGATCAATTGTGCGTCAGGCACGTTGATTTGATACTTACTTTTACATTGAAATAGATTCGAGGGCGCGGTTAAAAGTAATTTTTCCTTCATCGCCGGCGGCTCTTTGCACATCGCTATTCCGGGCTCCACGTCTAAATCTTTTTTTACCCATTCGGCGAGCCAACGCAAATTGCAGTCGCAGTACAACGGATTTGAACCCAATGCTCTGTAATTTTTTTAAATCGTTAATAACATTTTGTTTTTTAAATTACATATTTTGTCAGGTTTTTTTTTTAAACTCACAAATGAGTAATGGATTCCAAATCGTCGAAAGCACCTTCCGGTATCGTTGAAATATCGTTGCCATGAAGAGAACTGTAAATATTTAATATTGCATTACGATTTTTTGATGTTCCTCATCGGACAATTGAATAAAATTGACGAAAATGACTCACATAAGTCGCAGGGATTTCAGTCCTGCGAGCGCATTTCGCTGCACGCACTGCAATTTATTGTAACTGATGATTCTAAACAGAAAAATCAAGACATCGTGAGCTGTCGCTGCAATACGAAGGCTAATTTTGTTTGTTTATGAAACTTTTTGTTATATTTACAAGTGAGAGAGCTTCGTGAGGTTCCTGAATGTATCGTTCGACAGCATTCCAATTTGATTGTTGCTCAAGTCCCTGGAAAACAAAAGGCATCGATAATCAATAATTCAATAAAATGATTTAATAGTTCTTTTTATGGAATTACATTATCTATTGTAAAATCCAAGGTTTTAATGTGTTGAAAAATAATTACTACAATTGAATTGCGATAGTAAAATTAAAAAAATAAAATATTATTAAAAAATATATATTTTAACGCCACTTTTGGGTACTCACAATCGCGTCAACATTCTCAAGTGACTGAGCCTCTCCGGTTGAATTGTTTTTATGTCGTTGACATCGAGCAACAATTCGGTAGTTTCCGGTGGAATTCCACGGGGAATTTCCGTGAGATGAGATCTGGAGCACCTGACGACGGAGCCTGCACAATTGCAGCGTGGAGGGCAGTAATCGTCGCCCAAACAACCGAAACTGTCTTCTAAAAAATCGTTTTAAAGGCAAATATAAATATCCTGCGAAGCGATGCAACATTTTCAGCATTCTCCACTAAGCCAATTTTCCTCGACTCTCTTTTTTATCCAATCGTTTTGAAAATCAATGTTTTTCCAAATTTTTTCAAGTCCTTATCACGGTTACGAAATATTAAAGCCCAGCAAAAAAACGTGGGAACAAAGAAGTTGTGTTTTTCCATGGACCATTTAATTCAAAGTACGTCATGATTTTTATGCCGCCAAAAAGCAATTTTTTCTCCAAAGATTGACTTTTATTTCGCTGTAGATGTAAAGAAAAAAAATTGGCAGCTTGGAATTTGGAAATTTTGACAGCTAAAAAAATTAATTAAATAGACTAGTATATTAATTAATGCAATTTGGTGTGACTAATTTTGGAGCAGATCTGAGATGGTTGGAAGAAAAATGGGTAAATTGACGGAGAATCGTTAAATATATCGTATATCGGTCGAGAACTTACTGTTGCACTTGAACTCGTGGCTAGGAATGTCCTTGACGTGAGCATCCTTCAGCCTCGGAGGATCGTGGCATCGGCCGATTATGCCTGGCATGTTGCGGCTTCTCAACCACTCGGCAAACCACTCCAAATGACAATTGCACGACAATGGATTTGCTTGCATGTTGCTAAAGGCAGATTCGAACAGTGGAAGGGTTAAGACGACCCTTTGTAATGCTAATTACCGAGTAAAACGTTGTAATTTAACTTACATCCCGTGAATGTGAGACATTCCGTCGAAAGCTCCTTGCATAACGCAAGTGATGGCGTTTCCGGTTAGATTTCTGAGCAATTAACGTTTAATAATGAGTGACTCGTTGACATAGTCAATCGATCAATTTTTGCAATTATTTTTTCAAGTACTTACAGAGTTTTTAAATTCGACAGGCCGGTAAACATTTTGTTGTGAACTTCTCGCAATTTGTTGTCAGATAACAGCCTAAAAAAATTAAAAATTGTATAATTTTCTACTTGGTTATTAGAAAAGGAAAAAAATATTATTATAGATATGATAATATTGCAATTGGGTAATTATTTGTGTGTTAGGTTTTAAAGGAATTAATGTTTGGTGCAATAAAGGGGAAAATATTGAGTTTTCGTTATGAATTCACGCACAATTCCGTGAGCTTGTGCGCTCCTTTGAATGCGGACGCTTCGATCCGCGAAATTCTGTTTCTTCTGAGGTCCAAATGCTGCAACTCCGGAAGCTTTTCGAATAAGCCATCGGCTTTTATTTTATCCAACTCGTTATTGCCCAGCAACCTGTGAAATCAATTTTATTAGCTGTGGTCTCGTGGAACACGATTTTGTTCAGTCAATCAATGTGTAAATGCCATTGCCAAAAATCTGAGTGAGCTCCAAAAATAATATGAAGCACCAAACGTTTTTTTAACTCCTGCTCATCGTTACTATTTTTTCCAATTTTCCAATTTTTTGGTACGAAAAGACTGAAGAACAATCCCATGGCAAATTCGGGCTAAAAGTGCGTTATTAAATTTTTGTTAATTATTGTAATAAATTAAAATGAAATACGTACAATATAGACGTATAAATGGGTAGATCCTTGGGTATCGATGTGAGTTTTTTGTCGGAGCAGTCGACGGTGGCCCCGTTGCAGGTGCAGGGCGAAGGGCATCCACCAGGTAAAACGCATTCGCCGGCGCGTTTGGTCAGCAGCTTCTCGTCGCCTGTGGGCAAATTTTCATCCTGGATACAGACTAGTTACACGTTACATGCCTGTTCTACAGTTTCTCGTTCTCTGTTTAACCAGAGATTTAGTAGCAGTAGCTGTGAGACGGAATGGAATGCGAATATGAAAATGGCGAGGACATATTTCATCCTTCGATATGTACAGTATTAATATTTTTAACAATACAAGGATGCATTAACGTGCTATCGAAACGCATGCGACTTCACCTTTGTTTTATCGTGGCTGATACGCTGTTGAAAATGTTTGCAAATTTACATTTTTTTTTGGTCGGTATAGTAACTTTAATATACAAATGTAGTAAATTTAGAAATTTTTCTATTCAAGTTCCTGATTTTCATATTTTATTTTGATAGAATTTTTTTTATTTCTTGCATTTTTTAAAAATTCCGTTAAATTCTATAAAATTTGTAATTCCTCAATATTTTCTGTTTTATATTGAATTAACTTCATAAAGGATTTGAAGAGATGGAAAGTAATGCAATTTTGGATATCGTTTCCATATTAAATTTAATATACCATATTTTGTGGAGGAAAATTTGTCTTCATTTGAAATGAAAATTTCTACGAAACATTTTAAACAGTGCGGCAATCGGGAAGTCATCTTAACAAAGTGACTATGGCTTACGTTTTTCCTCTTGACGTGCATCCAGGCATTATACTCTTATACGTACCCCATTAACAGCTTTGCATTTGTATGGCTCTTTTAAAATTCATCGGGATAAATGTACATGAATATGGAGAGCGTATCTCCGTCGGCGAATTTTCTCACCGTAAGTGATTACGCCTGGCTGTTGGCTGTCGATTACTTCGGTAGTTAAATTCACTCGGGAAAGAAGAAACGACGAAAAAAAAAATACAAAAACGTTTCAGGAATTTTCTACACGTGCGATACTTGGATCGAATACATAATGGGACGAGGAATTCAACGGGAAACACACAAAACAGATAATAGAGCTGAGAAATAACATCTGCCGACACAATAAACTAAAATGCCCAATTTTAGTATATTATTTAGCAATTTTCGCTATTTTGAGAAACACTGCCGAAGTTTTTTCAAGCTTCTTTTCATTATTATTATTTAATACAGGACTTCGTAAATAAAATTAAACGTCGCGATGAAAATGTCTCTAAATAATTTTGGTTTCCCATATAAATTAAAAATAAAGGCTGAATTATATTTCAGTCAGAAACCGACTCCATTTTTATGAAGAATATCATTAATTCTCTTTTTCAAACAAATGTAAAATTATATTTACTTCAATTTTCGTCTAATATCATATAATACCAATTTTTAAAAAATTCAAAATACAAAATTTTAGATATTTGAGCTTTTGTCACCTGATCCACATTCTGTATTCAAAAAATCGCAGTTTACTTATTTATTTATAAAAGTCCAAACAATAGCTTCAAAAAAATTCTGAACGTCGTTTATTCACGTTTTAAATAAAATGACAAAAAAAATTGTTATTTTTAATAAATGACAGATAGAAATATTCGATCAAATTTCGAGTTAAACATTTTTTTTGTTTTTTCTTGAGAAGTCCAGAAGAAAAAAAAAGAAGAAGAAATAAAAAATGACGATGATGATGCGAGTGATTAATGAGACGAAGGAATTCGGATGAGGATGTCTACCGACCTGAACCAAACCTGTCGAAGTAAGAAGAGATACCGGAAGTCGAATCGTGCTTACCCTTACATTTGAACTTTTCGTCCCGCATAACATCGATTTTCCTCTTGGCCGCGCGCTTTGGCGACTCGCACTTAGCCCCTGAAGTTTCGATGGGATTTGCATGAAGATAAAGGCTCAACCATCTCAAATTACAGTCGCAGATAAACGGATTCTTCGCCAAATGAAGAACTTGGATTTTGTTGAGATTCGCGAACGTCCCATTCGCCAGAGATTTTATGTTGTTATCGTAGAGTGATAAGAGCGTTAGGCTCGTGAGGTCGTGAAACAAATCCGTTCGTATGCACGAAATTTCGTTCGCGTTCAACAAACTAGAAATCCGAATTATTGCCAATTATCAATCACAATCATTCCTGTGGATAAAGCTCAAAAAGTCATGAAGATAAATGGAAACTTACAGCAATTTCAAGCTGCCGAGTCCTTGAAAAACACCTCCAGGCAATTCCGTGATTTGGTTGCCGTAGAGAACGCTATAAAAAATTCATTTAAAAAATTAGACCGATCAATTTTGGAAATTGGAATTTTTGGAGCATGAGAAAATATAATCGGATGTCATAATTGCATCGTTTGGCGTTAAAAATATTAGGAATATTTGCAAAAATATCGTGACACATATTCAGCTATTATACCTTCGAATGTTATTTGTTATTAAAAAAAAAGTTGTTGAACTTTTCATCAAAGTTGACAGTGAAAAAAACACTTACAGAGATTCGAGAGACTTTAGTCCGTGGAATGCGTCCGCAGCAATTTTCTTGATGTTGTTGTTGCTTAGATCACTGAAAAAGAAAAAAGAAAAATGGTAAATTTTAGTTGAGCTCAAGGCAATCGATCAATTTTTTTATTTTATTTTTTTTCGTTACTCACATTCTTTGTAATTTTCGGTAGGGCGAAAAAGCCTTTGGCGGAATTTCACGTATAACGTTCTGCTCCAGTCGTCTGTTAAATAATAAATTTAATTGAGCGAATGGAAAAATAATTACTGAGGAAAATTCGGTTCGTTGAAAAAAAAAAAAAAATTACGTACAATTCTGTGGTGTCCTCGGGCAGATGAGTCGGAACCTTTTCCAAGGAATTTCCTCGGCAATCGACGATCCCATTGGCGCAGGTGCACGGATGCGGACATTGAGGTTCAGCGCTGCACTCTGAACCCGTACGTTCCACTAGACCCGAACACTTGAACTCGTGCTCCTAAGGTTTGGATAAATTCGATCGTCAATTAAATTACATGAAGCATCTGCTCATGTAAGCTGACGTGTCAGCTTTGCTGCCGACAATTTCTACTTGAGATCAAAATGAATGTGATCAATTTTCTCGCTCGCAATTTGAAGAAAATTCTAACGTCATATAATATATTTTTTTTAAATTAGGGAATGAATTTTATTTTATTTTTTTTCGTGTATTCGTAGCCTTGCGAAATAATTTATATATATTTCCGAACGAAACAAAATTTCCATTTTTTTAAATGTTGCAACAGATCATTACGATTTCGCTGAAAATTTATACAAAAAACCCATTAATTTTATAAATAAACAAAAGAAATTGGTACAGTGGAAAATTGGAAATTTGGCAAAGTTCGCCGGAAAAATTAATAAAATTGATTCTAGTGAATTAAATAACACTGAAAAAATATATAAAAATATTGAAAATTGCTGTTTTCTTACCTGCAAATCGACGAGATTTTGACCCTTAAGATGAGCGGGGGAAGCACATCTCGTGTGTTGTCCCAGTCGCGAAAAGCTCTTCAGGTGTCGGGAGAGCCAGAAAAGATGGCAATCACAGGCTAGAAGATTATCAGCGAGCTTCAGAGTCCTGAGTCTTGATATTCCGATCAACATTTCTTTTCCCAAAGTCGTCAGTCTATTATTGTTGAGAGTTCTGTTGAAAAGGAAAAAAAACAGAAAATTATGTACGTGAATAAAAAAGGGAAAATGAATTAATACCTGCAAATGAAATTAATGAAACTATAAAAATAATTCACTGGATAATTCACTATTATGTTAATTAATACTTACAAAACTTCAAGGTCCTTTAATTCTCGAATTGCATTTTCGTCGATGCAGGTCAACACATTGTTGTCCAACAATCTGTAAAAAAAATATATAATTTAAAAAAGTGTAATTATTTATAAATTTTTTTAAATAAAAAATATTAATTAAAATTTAATTAACTTACAGATGCTTCAGTGAAGATACGCCTCTGAGAGTTTTGGGGCCGATCATCGCAATTTGATTATGACTGAGATCCCTGAAATCCAAAAATATCCAATTCTATTATTTTTGCATTTATTATAAAATCGAAATTTAATTACAAAAAAAAATAATTCTTCATTTTCTCAAGGCCAATTACTAAAATGAATCGCCAAGAATCCGTGCCAGGCAGTGCAGTATTTTATTAATCCATAGTTTTGCGGCTTTACCGCACTAGTGCGAAAAGTTGCTTCACCGAGATTCTTACCGAAAGGCGAAAAATTAATTAAAAAATTTCCTTCTTTTTTCCCGGAGGTGTGGAAAAATTCGAGTCATCGAGAAAATTTCCTGGAGCTTGTCAGACCCACCCGAAAATAGCCCCTTGAAATCGAGCTCCACTTTTCGTGACAAGTGGGCGAGAAAAAAAAAAAAAAAAAAAAAAAAAAAGAGGTAGAGACAGTCTCGCGAGTTCGTACTACATTTTCGATAAATAATTCAGTGCATCGAATGGTGGCCGCGACCTGGGTTCACCAGGGGATTCTCGGTGGTCTGGCTGTCTGCAGGGGTAGTCGACATTTATTATCCGAGCGGTTGAGCCGAGGTAAAGCTTTCCACGTATCCTACCGACTCGCACACAGCCCCACATTTTGTGTGTGAACCTTATCCACCACGACTTGTCTAGGTGCTCGTACAGTAAAGTTTACAGGCAGAGAGACAGACGCGGTCATCCACATCGGCGGTAAAGCTTCGCTGTGTCGCCAAGTGGTTGTTAGACGGCGGATAACGAGTGACCCTTTACCAACAACTCTCGTATATACACTCTCGACATCGGTCCACCACTTAACAACTTGCGAATCGTTACCTTCCGCCACCGTTAAATAACATATTCTCCTCGCGGAGCGTGCAATTTGCGGTCTTTTTACGATAACCCACCGCCGAGTGTTTCTGCGTTTTTTTTTTGACTTTTTTCGTAGTTTGTGAAGGAAAAAATAATAGGTTGAAGGTACAGGGGAATAAAAGGTAAGAATTAGGAGTACGACATCGGGGGGAGGACTGTACGAGGGTTGCTGAAGAGGAACTGGAAGTGGTACGACCAGATGTGGTTTGGGGAACGTTATCACTGGTCAGGGGTTGCGGTGTAGTGGGTTTTTCCATAGGGAAATGGGATTCCTTGGGCGAGTGGGAATTTTCGAAATTTTGGAGCAGATTTGTAATTTTTTTTGGGGTATTTTTTTTCTAGGGGATATTTTTTCCAGGGGGTATTTGTCTGGGGGTGATTTTGCCACCCTTTCCACGGTTCTCCTTTCACCAAATTCGTTTGAAAGGGTTATTTCAATTTTCTGAAAAATTCGGTAAACAAAAATGTAGTTTAAAACAACAAATTGGCAATTTGGTTTCTATTGTGCGAAGGCAAGCCGTTGTAACGTTCAGCGGTTCCATTGATTCCGGTTCGAACCGCCTCAACCAGACCCTTTCCATTATGGGTTAGTGTAGTTGTTGGCAGTGGCACACGGAGATTGTACCTCGGCGAACCACGCGCATGGTTCGCTATTGACCATAGCCATTCGCCCTCCCCTGTTTCGTCGGAACGCTTCGCGATCTGTAATTATGTTCGCCGTTGCTGGGTTCCAGAGGCGAAAAGACAGAAACAGGAAACAGTGGACTGCGCTACGTTCTCTGGTCTATAGTCTGGTACGTCAAGGAAAGCAACGCGAGAGAGAAAGAGAAGTAGAGTCGAAGGATTGAGGGTGTAAAGTCCCGGTTTTCGTACTTGTCAATCCAAAAAGCAATTAGGGTAAAATGGGGTACAAGAAGAAATTCCAAAAAATTCCGTACACTTTTGCTGTACCGCAGAAATAAAAAAGGGACATTTTTTTGCACTTGGTTGAAAAATTATTTTGCGATTAATCGACGAAAAGTTCACTTTTTCGCACTAGTGTCTTTGCGGTACAATGACATAAAATAATAAAATGTCTAAAATATAACAATAAAATAGAATAAAATAAAATGTGACGCCTGAATTTTGCCAGATTCACGTCTGACGTAATGCACGAAATTTCAATGGGGTTCAGGCGTCAAGCATTTCTCGATTATCGCGAATGCATGTGCAAATATCGTCACCGATAATGTGAACAGCTCCGCAGGAATATATTTGATATTGGAATTATTATCGTTGATAATTCAGGGTATTAAGATTTATTCCCAAACGGAACGCGTCGAGATTGAATGCCTTTCATTAGCGAATAATTCAATATACGTGTAATAAAAGTTGGCCGTTAATTAAATGTCCTTTATGCTCGACTTTATAGCCGTTAAATTAATTTCCTTCGAGGCTGTCCTTTCAATAAAGATTCTTAATTTACGGTGGAAAGTAAAAAATTTATTATTACGAGTATTCGCTGCGTTCATTTGCGCCCTTTTCCTCTTGACTGAGCTGAATAAATTGCGATTAAATAAAAAAATTCGAGCTGTATTAACAGTCGGAGTTTCCGTCTGGCATCTTCGAGGCCTTGGCAGCTGCCACTTGAGAAATCGAGTCAAAAAGTATTGCGCCCCGGCGTCTCGTTCATCACGTATAGTCAAGGAGCGACTTGAATCGTATAAGGGACATTCCGTACCGATTTAACCGATTTCCGACCTTAACCATTTTTTTGGAATTTTTTAACGAAAAATTCGTACTTACAAAAATTCATAATAAATCGAAATATCGATTTTTTGAAAATATTGGATTATTTTCATTGAATTTTTCTTAATTTTCAAAAACCCTATGCGCAAATATGAATATTTTTATTACTTTTCAGTGAGTCGGATAAGTGTTCGTTATTTTTTTAATTTTAATTTTTTTTTCCTCGTGAAAAGGGCCGAAGGGCAGTTGTAACAATTATTTTTCAAGTGGACCATACGCTCTGGTAAAAAAGAAAAAAAAAAAAAAAATCGATACACGATGGTCACGCGGATGCGGGCCGATTTGGCATGGAATGCCCCATACACTCTCTTCTGTACCGGAGCCTCGATTTTCGCTGGTTATCCTCGGCTGTCCTAAACAATCTGCAGAGCTTTGAAGGACTGGGCGACGCTGCAACACTTAGAGGACGTAATCCGTTTTTTTTCGACCCTCTCTCTCGCTCTCTCCTTCTCCCTCTCACTCTGTATACGTACTAACGCATGCTGGACTCATCCATCAACCGGCAAAGTGGGCAGACGCGCAGCTTGAAAGTTGCCGGCGTGGATGAGCGAGCGAACGGCGCGATGCCGATCTCACGAAAAAAAAGCGTAGTTTCGTAAATCCCTTCCATCGCTCACAATAGAATGAACTACAAAGATTGCGGTTCATATTGCAGATAAAAAAGATTTTCATTCATTAAATAAATGATCAACAACTCATTGATGAATTGATAATATCAGTGAAACTATGTGATGTGAGTTTTGGTTCATTGTTAGTGTCGATAATCGCCGCTAGGTGGCGAATGTTCAAAACGCTTCTCTCGCAAAAGAAACGGTTCTACCGACCAGCCCAGGTATCGGTATAACATTGCAGGAATAAATGATATTCGCAGATGAGCGAGTGTCCGATACAGAATGTTATATATAATAAATGAAAGCATTTCATGAATACACGGAAACTCGTTACGAGCGAATCGAAATATTTAATGAGTCTTCCTGAACACCGGATAAAACGTGCATTGAACTCAACACTGCATTTGATACTAGGGTATCCACCCTCGCAAAGTTACCTGAAGTTATATACTGAATAACGTAAATTCTAATTCAGAATGTTATATATAATAAATCAAAGCATTCCATGAATACCGGGAAGCGCATTAAGAGCGATCTGAAATATTTAATGAATCTTCTTGAATACCGGATCAAACTTCTATTGAACGCAGCGCGGCTATGTGATATTATAACGCCGGGCGAGTTTTGCCCAACGGTAGTGTCGACAGTCGCCGCTAGGTGGCGAAATGTCAAAGCGCTTCTCGCAAACGATACAGCCTCTCCGAATACCCGCGAAACGTAGTGCATCAATCTTTCGAAATAACGCACCAATACATTACATTGATGAATAAAAAAGGTGTAAATCAAAATACTGTATAAAATAAATAAATTTTCCCGAATGCCCGATGAGCGGCGCTTTGAAAAAATTAGATTTTACACCAGGGCATTCACCTTTTCGAGCTGCCCTAGGTTCTACCTAAAATACGAGAGCTCCAAGCTTTCCGAAATCTCCGTAATAAACCTGAACTCGCCAGAACCGTGAAAAAGGGTATCCTACACCGCTTTCACCACGAAATTCTCACACTCGTTGAACGTTCGATAAAGCGACTGCCTCGCGTTTCATGAACGATAGAGCTGTTCACCTGGCGCACGGGTCTAAGCTCCTAGAACACCTCTCAGCGAGATATACAGGTGGCATAGAAAGCTTCCAAGAGGTGTATAGAAACCATGGCGTCGTTGCCGAGCCTCCGGTACTGAAGTGGGGTAACCACCCCACTCGGAGCCATAGAGCGAGGTCGCTAGTTCACCCTGTACGACTGTGGAGCGCAACCAACCAACCAACCTCAGTATGTAGATCGTAGGTGGTTGAAAAGTTTATGCGATAGAGAAACGATTCTCATACTTGTAGTGTGTCGCTCGGTGGAGTCAGAGGGTCGGGCGAACGTGCACACGTGCCTTACACACCTCACGCTACCAGTGAAAATTCAACTGCGCTCACGAATCTCACCATCTCGTACTTTACCACGGTATAATTATTCCTCATGCCCTCACGAGAGGCTTTCTCAGTTGGTGCACTTGCCATCCCTCCTGTTTAACGTATACACGTATACGCCTCGCGCTTTTGGACAGGGTGGGTTTCCTCTTTTGTTGGTGGGATGTTAGCGGAGCGCTTTTCTACCTTGGTGGCGCGGTTTCGAGGCGTTTGTCGAAAGCTGGGCACTGCGGAATTTACCTCTAGCTCTAGCCTTCCCGAGAATCCTCGACAAAGGATCTCTCTTTCTGTGTCATCCCCTTTTCAACGAGTCCTCCTCGTGCTTTCACATTCTACCCACCGACCAGACCCGGAATTTTCTCCTCGTTGCCCGTATTTTCATCTTTCTCAGTTGGCCGGTGGCGAATGAGGACGCGGCCAGCGTCGTCCCCTGCTTTTCGAGTTTAATAACATTTTTTTTCTCCGGCCCCTATCCTCTTCGAGGCCCTTGACCAACGCGGAATATCATTTTCACCGCGAGTGGCAAAGAAGGGAATTCTTTGTGCGCTACTTTCCTTGCTTTCTTTTGCTATTTTTATTTTTTGGTACTCGAGAACACTGTCGAGAGCGAGAGCGAGAGAGAGAGGGATGAAGTCGGTACGGTAGAATTCTCCCTTCGTTTTTTTTCTAGATGGAAATGAAAAAGCTTCTTTGCCCGCCTTTGTGCGATTGCGAGGGTGAAAATTATAATATATATATACTTTTTAAAGAGGGTCTTTATACGGGGAGAGAATACGAGAAGGTACTCACAGTCTCTTCAGGTTCATCATGTTGCTGAATAGAGTGTCAGGCAGATAGCGAATTTGATTGTTATTCAGACGAAGCCTCTCGACGTCCACGAGGTCCTTGAACGCTCCGCGCTCGATCGTGTGGATCTGGTTGTTGTACAAATGCCTGGAAGAAAAATATATGAATATTCAGCACAGTCGTTTAATGAAAATGTTGCGGAAGGAAATGTAATTCACGCGGCGAGAGGAGAGCGGGAATGATTTCCATGCTCGGCGGAGTTGTCGAAAAATATTTTCTGGCCTCTGGTGTGTATATTTTTCAATGTAAAGGCGCCAAAAATAAAATATCCAACAGAAAAAGAAATCCTTTCAAAGATGATTTTTCGTTGATTGGTGTTTTTTCGGGCCGTTTTTTTCCCGAGACCCAGAAACTCGAATCAGCGAGTGACCACTTTGACTATTCGAGACACAGTCAAAGACACTCCATACGCTCCACAGAGGGAATATTTGCTTTCAAACGAATGTAATATATATTTCAGCACCAGCAGTGCACGAGCCCGTGCGCCCGAGTTGGAGCTCATTCAGGAAATGGAAAAGGATAGGATCTTGATTCAAAAGCGTTGTAAAGACCCCGGAATGGCATGCAATATTGTACGAAAAGCAATTTTGATACTCACAGAACGTGAAGCGCGGCCATGTCCTCAAAGTCCGTTTTGAAAATAACCGATATATTGTTGTCTTGGAGATCACTGAAATCAAAAATATTTTCTCGTTAACACACATATTTACATTTTTCAAAAGCAATAGTTTAACATTTTTTCAAAATACATTTTATTGACAAGAAAATTATGTTGGAATAACTTCGGTAAACACACAAGGTTAAATATAATTTATTCGCGAAACTTATTTGTCAGTTTTTTTTGGGCTCACGATATTATAAAAGGTATTTTTCGTCAAACGCTTTTATTAGTTAGACAGTAGTCGACGACTTATGACTAATTCAATTGCGTAAATCGTAGCGCCGCTACAGTCGGGGCGTCGCTAGGCCCCCCAGTGGCAACTCGAGTAACTAAGCGCGCGGCCATCTAAAGCGCGTCAGCGCAGCGCCTCCACGCGGCGCTTCAGTGCGTCAGGCCGTACTCAAGCAGATTACCATGCTACGTTACAAATTGACGTAGGAGTTACGTTTAAAGTAGAAAAAAATGTTTATTGACATTTCTGTTTATACATTTAGGATCGTGACGACCTTTTACACACTATAAAGTGTGTTGCTCATGTACAGTAATGACACGTTAAGCAAATACAAAAAAAAAAAAATAAGAAGAATGTAAAAGATAGGAAACAACACATTTGTACAACTCATTGTTCTTATAGCGATACCGAAATGAAACTTCGTTGATCCGCGGATTGTAAGCATTTACTTTTATTGAAGCAAATGGAATGGGATTGCGAATAACCGTAACCCAACGTGAAACAGGCTGAAGGAAAATAGCGGGACGAGGAGAAAAAAGAAAGGGAAAAACGAGATGAATAAAGAAAAAGTGATAGGGAAACGAGTCGCGGTCGTCAAATGCAGGGTAGCAGCCGGGGGTTGGACTCGATGGAAAGAAACAGGAAGGAAGGCAGAAAAGAAAGTAAGAGGGTCTCGTCCACCTTTTCTCAGTTGAGAAGAAGTTATTAAGGTCTTATTAAACCGGTTCTTACCTCAGTTTTTTGCCCCTCCGGACATGAAAAGCGCGAGGAAAGAAGCTCGAGACGAGTTAAAGATGGGGCTGCACTGTGTAACAGCGAGGGTGGCTGCATAGCCGTGAGGAACAAGAATTTAACGAGATTCGACTTGCCAATGGAATGTCGCGGTTCTCTGGAAATTCGAAGGGGGCGGAGAGACGAATCCGGGGGAGCAGAGGGCAAAGAACCGGGAGCAGAAGCAGCAAATTACTTTGGGATGCTCCCTGACTTTAATATTGTCGATGACGAGTTGTTGTTTCTCATCACCGGTGTTTTATTTTTTTATTATGATTATATGACCTCATAAAACGTCACAACCTCCATTTGCTTTTTATAACGACCTACAATTAGTTAATGACGTGAGAAAATTTCACCAGCATTTTTTAAAAATCAAAGTACCTTTCACTATTTATTTTAAGAATATTACTTTTTGACACCGGCGTGAAAAGTCGATTTTTCAACGCACTTTGTAAGCCGCGTGTAGAATTCTCGTTTCATATAAAAATTGCACAATAATGTTGTTTTTTTATCCCCGCTGCGTGCAAAAAAGTGGCTTTTCGCCCGAGTGCCAAAAGTTCACAAAACTGCATTGTTTAGCGAAACAATGACGAAAGTTGTTTGTTTCGTGTCTCGTTTCGTAATCAAATGTACGATTTTTTTTTTTTTTTTCAACTCTCAGCGAAGTCTGCGATGTTCCGAGGGTTGAAAGCTCGCAGCTTCGTGGCGCATCCTTGCGATTCGAGAAAAGCTGGTTATCACCAAGCAGCTTCTTCGTACCGAGAAGCTTTGGCTCGAGTTATTTTAATTGAGTGTGGTGAGCCGCGGTAGCGTCAGTCGAAACGACGACGAAACGGGGCGAAAAGCCACGCCGACGTTCCTGGAAGCACAAATCCGTCGTGTGCGAATGAGCTTTGCTTGCTTTGCATGTGGCTCTCGTTCTCTCACTCTCCCTCGTTCTACCCATTCACATCGGTCTCGCTCTCTCGAGTGCTTCCGGGCGCTCGTACCGACGACTCAAAGTTGCAGACGCCGGGCGCCTCGAGATTTCCTCCGACGCCTTTGCGATTTCCTATTTTCCACCATATACGCGTAAACTCGAGAGAATTCACCGTCTATCGTAGAGTCTAGTGGCAATTAAGGAACCTCAACCAACAGCTCACTTGCCGAAAAACACGCGAAGAAAATATATATAACCTGAGACAAGAAAACGACTCCGACGAATGCTTCACAGTATTATTAATACCATAATAATGAGAACCCCCCTCCAAAAAAACGTGTTCACTCATTTGCGTCGAAACGTTCGATTATTTGACGAACAAAATCTGATGGTATTACGCACCAAGTGCGTAAAGTAGGTTATTTCCGCATGAGGTGAAGATACGCGAAGAAAAAATGTCTCAGAGTTCATTTAATTCATTTCACCCCGACTAACTCACCAACTTCTCGTGTTATTCAGTTAGGACATTCGTGTTGTCTACCGGAAACCCGAGATCCGACGAGGAACAGTTGCAAGAGTGGAGTGTAGGCGTCGTGACATCAGGAAGTACGTGAAAGGTGAAAGGGAACGGGTCGTCGTCGTCGTCGGTACGAACTTCGCAGTGATATCGTGTTCCCGCGTTCCTCGAGCCTCCCAACCCCTCATATATATTTTTTTTTTTCGCAATTCCTCTCATTCCCGTATCAGGAAGGTTATTGTAATCCACGCGGACATCGCTTCGCAGGAAAGGGCGGAAAAGGGGGTCTTTCGGGGTGGATGAAAATTCTCCATTACAAAGTCCTTCGGTTCGCGTATTTTCAAAGTCTTTGTGTCCCCGTCTCTCGGAACCTAAGATCTTATCCGGAGCGTACGTTCCCTGGATGTTCCATTCTCGTGGAGGCGAAAAAGTGAGTACAGTGTGTATAATAGCCGGGTACATTGTAGCACGTGGAGCAAGGGGTCATACGTATACTTTCCTAACGAGACCTCGGGGTCCGCTTCTTCTTCTTCTTCTTCTTCTTCCTCTTCTTCTATTATACTCACTTCCTCCATTAACGGGCCTGGAGGCTGAAGAGGAGAGAAGATGCACTGCGTATTACCAGCAAGACAAGAGTCTCTTCGAGCGCATTCCATTTGTCTTGGGTGCCCTTTTACTTTTTTTGCTTTTTTGTTCTTCTTCTTTCATCCGGAGTTCACTTTTCTTCACATTATTTTTTCTCTCATTTCTCAGCCACTCTGCCACTTATTTTTTTTTCTATTCTTTTTTCTTCACCTTGGTGAAATCAAAGACAAAAAGGCCACTCGGAGACGTTGGTTCTGTGTCGAAGGGACAGGAGAACAAAGGAATGGAATTCGCAACGTCCGTCAAGGAAAACCCTTGGGCGGTACAATGAAGTTCAGCAACGCATGAAACTGGCCATTCTGTGTGTATGTTTGGTGATAAACGTGGCGGGAACGATGGCACAGCAGTCGTAGGGCGGAAGGGCGAGGGTTTTCCTCCTGTCGGGGGGCTCAGTATCGCGGGTCCACCGGCAGATGTAATCAAAGTTTGCAGACAACCACTCAGCCTCTTCTGCCTTGAGGAGGTCACGTCAAAACCACCCGGATATTCATTTCCACCCTCGTCAGCGTCTCAACGACGACGAAGACGATGACGGAGACGACGAGTCGGTGCCGAACGGGCGCACAAGTGCGAGACCCGAACGCCGGGGTTCACATGCTGATGCTGCGCCGGTGGATCCTTCTGATCTGTAATACGAGATGATGCTGGGCGACTAGACTCTGCACCGGAAGTACCGATGACATTGTCAATTTGGTGGTGGTTCCTCGAATGGTTGGGACTGTTTTTGGAGCACGATGAAATCGTCGTGTTCGCTTTAAAAAAAATAACTACCTTTTTTTGCACTATTCTTTTGAACAGGAACCAAAAAACTAATTTGTTCGCGCGTGCAGTGCGATAAAATGCGAGAAAGCCGGTTTCTCGCACTCGTGCGGTAAAAGTGTGGGAAAAAGTGGAGTGTCCATCGCGCTGGTACCGCACGAAATTTAATTCCCGAAACGTAGGAACAGGGGAATTAAAGTACGCGAGGCGTGCGTGAAACCGCATTTCTCGCACCGAGTGAAATAAAAGCAGTTTCGAAATTCAAATGCCCATAACTTCTGAACGGCTATAGCTACCGAGCTCAAATTTGGTATACAGTCGAAGCAGGACCTCCCCTTTGATCCTCATCATTATCGGCGATTTCCAATTATAATCTCATCGGTTATTTCACGAATTCTCGTCGAAACTCACGTATGCCTCGAATTGTACTACACGCAAAGCATCCTTAATCTTCGAGTGCATTTCCCGAGCGACCAGGTCCAGAAGCGAATCACGGGGCGTTATGGAACTACCCTCGAGGTTTCCGGTGTGCCAGAAGCTTTCATTAATTACTCGTCGCTAAAATGAATGCGGAAAGTGGCGGAAGGGGATGGGATAAAAGTTGTAATTGCCGCGGCGCTGTTCCCTGTGTGTGTGTGTGTGTGTGTATGCGAGCCTCAATACCTGGGAAACAAGTCGCGTGGGGAAAACTATGACATAGCTTCGTAGTCGCGAGGTTGACGAGGTTGCTGACGACGTCAACGGTTCAAGCAGCCGTCGAGTTGCTACCGCGAGTTGCTTGCGCGGATTCGAGCGAACGAGAAAATAGAGGGTTCTTGATAATTTACGATGGGAAACAAAAGCGGAAAGTTGAGCAGAAACGCGCTCGTTTTCTCCAAACGAGCTTTATTTAACTTTGTCATATGCATATAGACGAGGGAAAGAGAACTCGAGCTTGATGGCGATTCTGAAAGCAGCGCGATGGAAAACTCGACCGCATATTGCAACGTTGCCACGCAACACGTCAATCTTCCTTCTCTTATTTTCCTTTCTTTTTGCAATAATGTTTTCACAATTAATTATTTTCTCGTTTCTTCTCCGCAACGAGATTCTCCGTTGGCTCGGAACTCGAGCTTAACTCGTTTTAAAACTCCACTTGAAAACTCTTTAATCCTGAGGAGACTTAAAGCACCTCGCGATTTTCATTATTCAACACGAATTTTGCATTAATTATGGGCTCGCGGATGTCGGAGGCTGTGGCTTAATTAGCGACATGTTGATTCAAGCAACGCTTAATTTTCATTCAGATTGCAAATTGGGAACAATAATTGCTAAACGTAATTCGGATAAATAAATCTTGAGAGAATTCTTCTTCTTCTTTTTTTATTTCCGCAATAATCGTTTATTCGAGTTAACGTTGATACTATCTTAAATAACAATTATTTGAAAATTCTGTTACCATTTTCATCCAATTAGCGAATCGTGGAATAAAAAATTGGATGCCTTCTTAAGGGTTCTGCTATTTTTTGAAATTTTTATTTTTTTCTATTTCCAGCATTAATAAAAGCAATTTCCGCCAGACATTTTTTACCATCTTTAAGCACATAAAAAAAAAAGTGTCTGCGAAATTTCCTCAACCCTTGATAAATTTCGTTAAGCCCGAAGCCCAAACTTTTAACCCTGTACGCCAATATGGCCGACGATCCATGGAAACTATGTGACGCGTTCACCAATCGACACGAAATTTTCCGCTATATTATTGGAAGCAATTTATAATTAACTGGATAACCCTTGACGAATTTTCCGGGAAATTCGCGAGCCGAACTTTGCCGAGCGAAATTCACGTTGTTACTCTCCTCTTTCTCTCCATTTTCTCAAGCATATATTCATATATATATATATATATATACATATATATAACGGCTCGAGTCTCGGAGGGAATGATTGTCGCTGCAACTCGAACTCTCGAATGTCGGAATGAAAAATTAACGTCGACGTTAATTAACCAAGTCGCGTTAACAGTAATTAGTCGACGCTCGTCCTCCGCGTGGAGGTAAGGCGAGCGCGTCGCTTGCACCGTCGCGCCGCCTCGTGTCGTGGCGTCGTTTAGATTTAGACGTCTGATTTGTAAGGATGAAAGCGCGCCGCTGGGCACGCACCCTTACGGGCTTCTCGCTTACTCCACCTTCGGCGAGGTTTTGAGCTTATAACTCTACTCGTTCGCTGGTGACTTAGCCGGGGGGCATATACTTCTAATCTTATCCACACTCGTATGTTATGTGTACTCCTTCAGGGTTTTTTCTTTTTTTTTTTTCTCTCTTAGGTCGTGTACGACATTTAGTGCATTATTTTTTAACAGTTGACTCAAGGTAATACCGTTTACTGGAATTAATTTCACTGGGGTATTACAGGCCCAACTTTAATAGGCCACTTTGAATATGAATCGTCCAGTGATTCGCAAATTCAATTTTTTTATTCAATCGCAATATTAGTCGTTCGTAATTCAAATGTTGCTTTTATTCAATTAATACTACAGCTGATAAGTATTTAATATATTTGTGTTAAAAAAATTATTATTTATTTATCTTGTATGCTCTTTCGGCTAAAAAGTTGTTAATACATTTTTTATTATTTTTTAAATTTCGTTATTATTCTGTCGATTACTGGCAATTTTAGTTCGAATAATAAATAAAAAACTAAAAAAAAATCTAAACGTCATTGAATATTTTAAGGAAATTATAATGAAATATCTGTAATAAAATATATTTTTTTAAATACATTTTCAAAAATCATTTAGGACAATAATGTGCATTGCTACTTTCTTAAGAAAATCTCGCAAAGAAATTTCTCAGGAAAAAAAATTACTCAAGTTCTATGGTAATAAAAAGGCCAAATATGCAATCCCTATGAATCTCCCATATATTTGCATAGTGGTTTAAACTTGAGCGCATTCTCGCAAGATTCTCGCGCTCTGGCAGCATAAGTCGTACTTATGTGTCTGGCCACGTAGGTACCCGCCTGATTTATCCACTGTCCAGTCTCGGACAGTGTATACGACGAGGGAGAAGACCACAAGACGGCCAACAGTGAACAAGGACTCATTGTCAGCCTTCCAAGTCGGACAATGAATAATCGGTGGCAACAAGAGCTCCGCTACGGTACAAACAGCGAGCACCGCATGAGAAGCTTCGCACTTTCTCATTTCTCTCGCTCTATCATAACGCGCTTAACGTTTAAGACGTCCACGAGCTCAACAGAGCAAAATTCTACGACTCGTCGATGTCTTTCTTCTGTACATTTATATAAATCAATTATATTTAGAAAATAAATTACAAAAATGTATATACAGTAGAACCCCGATTAACTGAAGTCGAATTAGCTGGGCATTTTCTTCGATTTTTTTTTTTTTCATTTATGTTGAAAAAAAAAAGAGTCTGGTTTACTTAAAGTTAATAAAAAAAGTTCTGAAAATTAAAAATACAAGTTTTATTTTTTGCTATTAAAGGTTTAAAAGTCCTGCACATATATATGTAGTTAAAAAAAGTTACATGGAGCTATATTGTTTTATATATATATATAAATGTATCGAGAGACAAGAAGGAACGTTGAGAACTCCTGTTATTCGCATTTTGCTCAAAGTGGTTACATCCATTCACGCTACTGACGTCCGGATTAAATTGTCCGTAACTGATTCGATTTCTCTTTATTCCAACGATAAAATGCTCGGAGTGTTAACGCGAATAGGAGCGTTGGTATAGCTAGTTTTAAGGAAGAACGGGAGGAAAATCGTCTGGTGCCGAGAACGGGCTACGACCGTGAAGTTTCCGGTTTACTACGCGACGACGGAATCGCGACAGTAAAGTTTTCAGCTATAAATTCGAATGACTGTGTTCGCTCGTTACGGAGACGCTTCGGACTCAGCTCCACGGATCACACAGCTTGTTGCTAGGCTACCAGAGGTAGACGAAAAAAAAATATCCCTAGGAGATGATATTCTATTAAGGGGCCTATTTTTTCCCGAGGGCGTTTTTTCCAGATTTTTTTTTCTGGCGCCATTTTTTTCGCCAGGGACATTTTTTTGCGAGGATATTTTACTCCAGAAGTATTTTTATCTCGGGGGAATTTTATTCCAGGGGCTATTATTTTCCAGGGACATTTTTTACCAGGATATTTTATTCCAGGGGCTATTATTTTTCAGTGACATTTTTTGCCAGGATATTTTATTCCAGGGGCTATTATTTTCCGGGGTATTTTTGGCCAGGATATTTTATTCCAGGGGCTATTTTTTTCAGGGACATTTTATTTCAGAGGCTATTATTTTCCAGGGGCATTTTTTGCCAGGATATTTTATTCCAGCGGCTATTTCTTTTCCACGGACATTTTTTGCCAGGATATTTCTTTCTAGGAATATTTTTTTCAGGGACATTTTTTCCGGAGGTAATTATTTCCAAGCGTATTTCTTTCGCAGGTGTTTTTCCAAACAATAGCATTTCGAATGCCGACGATTTGCCGACAAACTCTGGGCTTCGGTAGACGAAACGTTCCATTGAAAATTGTAGTTTACCATAACAGCGCATTGAAAATTCTCAAACTCGTGCTGCGGATTGTTGAGTAATAACTTGAGAGCCAACAACGAGGGTGGCGCTCAGGTGTTGAACTCGTGAATTTCATTGAATTTAAATGAGCTCATTTCAATCTTAATCACACGGCTTTAAAAGGTGAGCTCATGCCAATTTACACGACGTATAAATAAAACGTACGCAAATGAACATCACACGAAAATTAATGTTGCATAATACAATATAATAAAATAAAAAATATATATAATTTAATTCACTAAGTGCGTTAATAAATGTCTTGAATTTTACGTAAAATGTCCGGAGGATATTTCAAAAAAATGCTCCGCGGAGTAAAAAAAAAACATGAAAACTTACAGAGGGAAATAAATGTTTTATTTCCACGGAAGCTTTTCGGAGTTTTAATGGACATGAAGTTTTTTTTTATAATAATGAAAAACCATTAACCTTCGTGGACCATAAAACAAAATGCCTGATACTAAAAATCATAATAGCATTACTGTGATAATATAGTTTTTCGTCATTAAAAATGCCTGCCGGAAAATACGCGTACCTAATAATTTTCCATAATGGAAAATAAAATGTTCGTACCCATAAATCGTCATTGTTGCGGAAAACAGAAATCTCATTGCATCGAATAATAATAATTCAGCGTGGACCATTGCCCAGCCCACAAAAATCGATGGACTTTTTATGGAAATCGAAATGTTTCCGGAAATGGCACTTTTTTCGTTTTCAATCAGTGAAAGCAGCTTTTGCCGATTTTTGGTATCGAAAAAATATTTTTATTTATTTTTTTAAATTAATTATACGTGCACATGATGAATATTAAAAAATTGGATATGACGAAAAATTGGGAAGAATTTTTTAAATAATAATTTACAAATAATGATACAAAATTTCACCACTTTTTACAATGACAAATGTTTCATTCAAATAATGCAAATTTATTCGTTCCAAATTGAAGGCTATATTCCGGTCTACAGTACTTTCCACGTGAAATGTTTCGGAAATTCATGTATTTTGTCTCAAATGCTCACTGTGCAACTTAAAATGGGGTTCTCGAGTTTTACAGCCTTTTTAACGGTACATTTATGAAAAAGTGTGTCAGATGTAATTGCGAGACCGGGTACGTTTACTTTCTTATCTCGATGGAGTTTTGCAACACAAAATGTATCAATTACACGTTCGTTTCTCCAGTGGATACGCGAGGAAAAGCGGCGAATGTTGTACGTCGTATTTTGTCCCTTATCTTTTGTTTTTTAAACCAATGTATGTAATCATTAATCTCGTTTAAAGCTTTTGGAATTCGCGGAGTAATATAAAAAGGGTCTCGTTAATCAGATAACCGCAGATTATGCAGTAACGATATTAAAAAAATAATAAAAAATAAAATAAATGCTGCACAAAAATCTGTAGAAACCAAGAAGTAATTATAAAATATTTGCTATTGAACCGCCATCTTTTATTGCGTAAGGGTAGGAATATAAAAAATTCTCGTCGAAGCCGAAAAAAAAAATCAATTCTGCACCACGCTCTCAAAGATCTGCAGAAACCAAGGATTAATTATGAAATATTTGCGATTGCAAAATATAAAAAATTCTCGTCGAAGCCGAAAAAAAAAAAAAAAATGTTTGCTCTCGTATTATTGCTCGGCTCCCGAGCGGATAGCAGAGATCCAAAATCTTTGGTGATTTGCACCGAGCAGAAAAAGGAAACGCCCACGTAATCGAAGTTCCGTCCAATCGTAAACTGGGCGCCCGCTGCTCGTTTCTTCCGCTGTTTCATTTTCCTTTTTATTTTCCACGCCGACTTGTTATTATATGCCGGGACAGCACAGCGCGTTCCACAGGACCGAAGTTGCTCGTCGTGCTGTCGAGTCATTAGGGTCCCGGTGACCATCCATTTCGCCGGTGCGCACTCTTGTGTCGGGTGATCGAGCGCGACTTTAGTCTGGTGCTTCCTTGTCGGATCATTGGCTTCGACACCGAACGGTAATCACCTGCGACAACATCTAACGATCCGGCTCCGAGCTCTGAGCGAACGAGAATCAAGAGTCGAGAGAGAAAAAAAAAATACATTGCTCCAGGGCTTGAAAACGATTTATTCTCCGGGCCACCCAAATACGAAAAATTCGATCGATATATCTGCACTGTGAAAAAAAAAAAAAAAAAAAATTGAATGATTCATAAGAAATATGAATATTGTAGCCTTAATGTGCATACAATGCAATTTTACCTAAATTATATTAAAAAATAAAAATATATGACTTTTGATATATTAAAAAATAATTAAAAAATTGTTAAAAAAGAACACAATTATTTTGGCGGTTTGAGATAAAGTCCAGTGACAATTACCCAAAAGATAATCAATTATCCGGTGAATTTGTCTGGTATTTTAAGAGAGTCGAGAGAGAAAAAAAAATACATTGCTCCAGGGCTTGAAAGCGATTTATTCTCCGGGCCACCCAAATACGAAAAATTCGATCGATATATCTGCACTGTGAAAAAAAAAAAATTTAATGATTCATAAGAAATATGAATATTGTAGCCTTAATGTGCATTCAATGCAATTTTACCTAAATTATATAAAAAAATAAAAATATATGACTTTTGATACATTAAAAAATAATAAAAAAATTGTTAAAAAAGAACACAATTATTTTGGCGGTTTGAGATAAAGTCCAGTGACAATTACCCAAAAGATAATCAATTATCCGGTGAATTTGTCTGGTATTTTAAGAGAGGATTCTCAAGTGCTACCAATTGACCCTCGTTCACATGGTGAAAGCTCGGTATAATAAGCCCAAGAGGGCAACGCATCGCAATTACGAGGCCAATAAAATATCTGGATCAGGATCTATAAATTTTCCGAGTAGATGTCGTAAATTGCTGGATCTCCGTTCTCGTATTTTATTTATAGTTTATTAGATTGCCGCGTACTCATCGCGGAATACCACGAGGCCTCTATACACAAGCGCAATATATTATACACCGAGGTACTACGGCTTGCAGAAACTATGGTTATACTGTACAGCGGCAATGCCGAGTTATCAAGGGAGGAGATGAGATAGCAAAGAGGATGAACAATCGTGACCGCACGTTCACGATCACGATCACAATCACCGACACCCATCGAGCGGAGATTACGATCTTAACCGCGAGACCCGAGCATCGCTGTTTCCTGCGGTGGGGAGATCAAGAGGCCTCCGCGTTCCAGTTTCCCTACGCCAATCCGGATGTCATGAGGTTCAATCATTTAATTTCCGCGTTTAAAAAAAAAAAAAAATTATCCAATTTTGTGGGAAATTGTGCGGTTAAAAAAATCGAGTAGGTCGAAAAGATGGATTTTACGGACCCGGCGAAAATAACCTGTTTCCCTACGCCAATCCGGATGTCGAGGAGTTCAATCATTTTAAAAAAATCCAATTTTGTGTCCCGCCGAAAATAACCTCATTTCGGGTGAATTACGCGTAGGGAATTTGGTGTCATTACTGCCTAGGGAGCAAGAAATGTTTCTTTTCCGCCCGGCGGGAGTAATGAACACTTTACTGCATATGTGTAGATGTCAGCGATTAAAAGTGAGCAATTTTTCTAGCTTTGCTGCAAAACACGCACTTTTCTCCCTTGTTGGGTAAAGCATTTATTTCAATAAACATTTTGTCATTCAATGATTCCGCGTTTCGGATTAAGAGCGTCAAGCCGAGAAAATGATCCACGTTTTTGTGAAGCGACGCAGTTAAATCGAGTGGAGTATCCGAGATTTTTCAAATGGTTGCGAAAAAAGGAAAAAAAAAATTGAAAACTTGAAAAATAAGAAAACGGAGTTGAGTTTGGGAAAAAAATATAGAAAAAGAGAAAATGCTTATTTTTTTCGTGTCACTGGCTCAGAAAGGAGACGTCACGTGACCGTCGCTCCGCTCACGTGCAGGTATGTGTGTCCCTTTTGAGGGACACGTACTTTTGCAGTCGAAACAAGAATTTCTTCAAAAGAAGATACAGAACATAACGCTCAAGACTGCGTCAGCATTCAGAAAATGCAGTGCCTCAAAGAGTCAAAGAAGCAGCGCCGAGAGGATAGTCGAGGAAAGAGGTGGTTAAGCCAGAAGCAGGGCTCTCAGGAATGAAGGTGGATGGAAAAGGGTTCCTCATTAACTGCACCCGAGAAATTAAGTTTCTCGAGATGTCACTGCTGAGGATAAAACTGTTTTTAATCTTTCTCACTAATACACTATTAAACTTTTAATTACGCTACATGGAATTCCGGATCAAATCGACGCTTCAAAATTTTTTCGTGTCCATTTATATTTTTATTAAAAATTTTCACCATAATCATAATCATTATTATTATTATTTAATAACATCATAATCACAGAGAATTATTTTCAAAAACATCTATGATTTTTTAAAAATAATAATTTCTTCATATTCTTAATAAAAATAATGATAATAATTTTTTAAACACGTGATTTTATTAGGTTTGCAAATTTTTCAATGTTTTTTTTTTAATTCAATATTTTTTAAATTTATTTCTGTAAAATTAATGGAGATTGTTGGAATGGTCCATTTGGAGTGAAATGCCTCGTACATTTTTTGGTTTTTTTTTTGTATCATGAGGGAAATCGAAATTGCAAAATCTTGTAATGTCATTTAAAAAAATGGTTGTACTAATGTTGGTTGTGGTTACAGGAATAAAAATCAACGTTTTAATTAACATAATACGAAGAGTTAATTGCTCCGTATTTATTGGAGGGGCGTAAAGACTCATCAGGCTCGTCGGCTGGACTCCAGCGCTGCGGGAATCTTAATTGCCCCTCATAATTACATGGCTAACTGGTAATAATGCATTTGGATCCGATGATATCGATTGGCCGAAGACGCACCCACGACCGGTAATTTTCTTATCTTGCCAATCAGCGACTAAATTCCTGCGTTCTTGTGTGTGGAAAGATTATTTCCGATAAATCTGATGAAAATAAACTGCAACGTCGTAGAGATGTGATGAAATTAATTGATTATCTTTTTATCTTGTTAAACATGCAGCTATAATTTCTGTAAAATAGTAAAACATGTTGCCTGTCTTCATTTACCACTAAATTAGCAAGATTATAGCATTTTTCCAAAACTTTTTTTTACAGAATCTTCGGCATGAAAATCATGGTCCTAATTTTAGAGATAAAACATTTTTTTGATTCCTGATTTTTGCTTGAACTGATTTTTTTTTTTTTTTCATTTCAAATTTTGATGAACCTACACCGAACTTAATTTCAAAGAAATCAATTTAGTCAATTAATTCATCCGCAATTCATACCGGAACAATTTTCATTTAATTTCAAACTGTTTTCCACCTAAAATTAAAATAAATAAAAAATATCCTTTCCTGAATTTAATGCACAGCATGCGTGCGTGTATCCAAAGGTTAACTCAGAATTTTCGCGAGGAGTTATCCAAAGTTATCGGCGTCTTTGGAGCAAGGGAAGTAGCAGAAAGGAACGAATATAAGCAGCGGGCAGAAAAAAAATAAATAAAAAAAAAACGCTCACCCACAATTTTCTTTTTTCGACCTAAAATTAAAATAAAAAAATGTTGCTTCCCTGAATTTAATCCACAGCATGCGCGTGTGTATCCAAAGGTTAACCCAGAATTTTCGCGAGGAGTTATCCAAAGTTATCGGCGTCTTTGGAGCAAGGGAAGTAGCAGAAAGGAACGAATATAAGCAGCGGGCAGAAAAAAAAAAAAAAAAAAAAACGCTCACCCACAATTTTCATCAAAGAGCCCTACGGGGAAGCGCCATGAACGACCCCATCTAACCGATCTCCCGCTAATGGATTCATAATCTTAATACGTCCAGGCCCGTCTTGCGTGTCTCGGCTCAATTTAATATTACGCCCGCGAGAGCGCAATATTCCCGGGCTTTGCAGCCGCGGCCTTAAGCTCGTGCAGTTTTCGAGAGATGTTATGCTTTTGCAACGTGAACAACACCAAGTTCACCGTGTGTAGGTGCCATATTGAATATTAACCACGTTAACTATACGCGCGTGGCCCGAGTGAAAATCCTAATAGTCGAAAGATATGTGTATCCGCTTCCCTTAACCCTTTGAATATTAAATGTCAAATTTTATCCGAATTTATAGGGGAGATTGATTTTTCGGAGCTAACAAATTTCAGAGGGGCGTAATAGCAACGTTTTCGGTCATTCGAGCGCATGTGAATTGATGTTGCATGTATAATCGCCATAACGACGAAGTACATTTGTCGATTTGAGTCTCAGATTTGGCATCGACATTCTCGAGGACCTCAACTACCGCATAACCGACAATCATTTCTGAAAACGAGGACATTGGGGCCGAATTAACCAGCGATTCTATTCGGGCTTAGAATTTAATCCGGGTTGGCATTGTCATTTTTTCCCGACATCTGACGATCATTTTTCACTGCTGATTATTCGATAAATATCGTGGCTATGAAGTCGTTTTGTCAAATCAATTCAAACATAGTTCATTCGGCACGCAACATTTTTTCAGTTGATAAACTGTTCGATCACGGATATGGATTTGCCGAATGGGACAACGAGTCAGTTGGTTGAGTCAACAATCAGTTGGCTGGGACGCGGAAGCAGTTGGTTGACGCAAAAGTCATTTATTGGGACGACAAAACAGTTGGTGGGCAAGAAATCTGTTGGTTAGGACAACAGTTGGCTGAGAAAAAGCATCGACTGGTTGGGACGATGAGTCAGTTGGTGCGGGACAATAAATCAATTGGCTGGGACGCGGAAGCAGTTGGTTAACGCAAAATTCATTGATTGGGACGACAAAACAGTTGGTGGGCAAGAAATCTGTTGGTTAGGACAACAGTTGGCTGAGAAAAAGCATCGACTGGTTGGGACGATGAGTCAGTTGGTGCGGGACAATAAATCAATTGGCTGGGACGCGGAAGCAGTTGGTTGACGCAAAATTCATTGATTGGGACGACAAAACAGTTGGTGGGCAAGAAATCTTTTGGTTAGGACAACAGTTGGCGGAGAAAAAGCACCAACTGGTTGGGACGATGAGTCAGTTGGTGCGGGACAATAAATCAATTGGCTGGGACAACGAATCAGTTGTGACTGACGGAAAATCAATTGGTCGGTGCAACCGGTCAGTTGGCTGGGACATGAAATTAATTGGTACAGTTGGAACTGGAAAAATTCTTTTAGTGATTTGATTTTTATTTGATAATGATTTAAACAAAAATTTTTATGCTTAATAAAAATATTTAGACATAAAAGTATATGGGAATTTCATCAGGTATTAGAATTTCAAGGTTACACGAAAATTTTGTTCCTAGTCAACGAGCTTCCGATAATCCACTTTATGGATTTCACTTAAATTCGACTCTTCGTTATCGCGAACCGTAACATCATGTTGATTGATATTAATAACCCATAAAGTATCGTAAATATAGGCATACACGGGAGGTAACGGTAAATCCCGAGGCAATTACAGCTGCGGGATTTAATAACCGTCCCACTAGCCGGCATTAATGCACCGTATATGTGCTTGGGATTCCGGAACCGAAAAGCGAGCCGCTTCCAACCGCTCAATGTCAACGCCCATGGTCTACCATCGTGAAATCTGTACGAACCGAACTACCGCCGCGAGCCGTTAAAGTTTTACCACCACGTTACTCCGTTTCGTCGCCTCAGCCCTTCGAGCCCTCGCACTTTAACCCGACCTATGCAAAAAGCTTCGAGCTTTCGATAGCCAAAACCATCGATGTGTATTATGAAGTGTATACAATGTGGTTCTTGTTTTTTTTTTTTTTTTCGGTCGTATAAATCCGGACCTAGGCACTCGCGCTTGTTCGTAAAACACCGGAAGTACGGTTCGATAGCGATACATAAAATGTATGAAAAGTACAGTCCTTAAGAGTCTATGGAGCATTCCGTATCAAATGATTTTTTTTTAACGAGAGGCACACAATTTTTTATGGAATAAAAATTTTATTAGCATTTTTTGAGCATCTAATTTGGGGGCACATTTTGTGAAAAAAAAAAAGAATTATTTTTGTTCAGGTGACTCAAAATCTGCAAGTTATTGCTGAATTTTGAGTTTTTTTTAGGGGTTCTCAAATGTTAATAACAAATTTGGACGAAATTTTAAGACACTTATTATCAGCGGTATTAATTATCAATTTATGTGGATAATAATATTTTTTATAAAGCCCGGAAATTGGATTTCTTTTTTTTTTCATATTTAGTTTATTTATTGAAATGATTGATTTTTAGAATTTTTTTTTTTGGATCGCCAAATTTACGTGGAATGACTTGTACGTCGACTCTCTTTTTCTCTCTCGCACTTTTGTCGGTTTATGCACCGAAATTGCTTGCCATTAATGGCATCGCAAAAATTCCATCCGAGCCACTATTCATTGGTCCTATAGTATATCGAGTTCGTATAATAAACTCGAGTAATAAAATCGAAAGTACCTGAACTTTCAGGCTGATACACCGCGGTGCAACTTGCCCCGGAGATTACGAATATAATGATATTGGAGAATATTGGAGAAATTGATGAAAAATGTTTTTCCGTATACCTGTTACACCTGCTTTCATAATTGACAACTGTGCCTATCGATATTGAATATTTTCAGAACATTATTTAGAATCTTTATCCCTTTGACCACCGCAAAAAAAAAAAAAAAATCATAAATTACGAGCTTCGGAATTTTTTTTAAGTATCTGCCTTTCACTAATTTATAATTCGACTATTACAATAAAAAAACAAAAATCGATATTTTTATTGAAACGTCAAGATTTAGCAAGACAAATATAACCGAATAAAATAACAGAAAAAAAAACATAAGCTAATTTTTTGACCATAAAAATTTTCAAATGTGCCCAAATCGAAGCTCAAAAAAAAAAATTCAAAAATTTACGAAATTTAATAATAATAGTAATAATAATAATTTATATTACACTGCATAACTGAGTTTCTCGAATCGAATAAAAGTATTTGCAAAAAAACATTATTCTTAATTAACCCGTCAATTAAAAAGCACCACGTGGGCACAAAAAAGTTGACGCAAGCGCTGCAGTCAATTGTCCTGAGGTCATCTGACCGTCGGTCTTTTTTTGTGTCTCGTCACGTGCAACTAAAGCTGCTCCAGCTTTAAATAGAGACGTACGAACGTCGAGTGGGTTGCAAGGCAAAATTGCAAGCTCCGGAGATTGGAGAGGGATGCAGACCACGAGAAACGAATATATGTTCTCCAAGCCGTTGACTTTTCCTCTTATAGCGTTATGTCACTTTAATAACGTGTCCAGTCTACTCGTGTCTTTCTTGATCTCGCGTATTCATGCGACTTGAAGAAAACAAGCAAAGCCACGAGCTTTTTTTTTTTTTCGAAAAAAAAAAAAAAAAGCTCGAGATGCGAGGGTGCGGTCGTAAAGCGCATACTTTGAAGCTTTAATTAATGATAGTCAGCGTCGTCTGGCTTTGGAGCGCGAACACGAAGAGAGATCCGAGAGCTTCTGCAAGCTCGAGCTTCTCTTTCTGGCTCGTTGGAGTTTCTTCTCTCCGAGGGAACATGAGCCCGCACTAAATTATTCTCTCGTATCAGCTAGTTACTCGCGAAACTTGGGAAAGTAACGTTTCGAGGGACCTTGAAGAAGAGAGGCGAATAGGTATGCTTGGCTTGTGTGTACGTAGAGCCTCATTCTTAAGCCTTTTGATGTTGGCAACGATTATCCTCATCAACCCGGAGAATTATGAGATGCGGTGGAATTTTTGTTCCACTGATTTTCGGTGAATCCAAGTTTTGAGGCTGGATGAAAAGCTTCAAAATTCACTCGGGGCTTTTGACGTCGGAATTTTTAATAAAGATATATGAAAAATGTCCGAAGAAAAACTGTAAGTTTGTTATTAATTTTTTTAAATTAAGTTAAATTAGATTAAAAAATTCTTAATTAAAAAAAAATTAAGTTAAACTAAATTTAAAAAAGCTTAATTTTTTTAAATGTCCCTGAAGAGCGTTACGAAAATTTGGGAAAAAGGGGGAATTTTCAAATTCGATTCGGTGAGCATGAGTAATGCATCATTTTACACACGGTACTTCACAGTTGATAAATAGATTAACATCCGATCGATTTTCGGCCGGAGTATAAACGTGGTTAAGATTCAATTGAATTGCTAATTCGCCCCTGAAGCTCCGAGCGGAAATGAGATTCGAGTTTCGGTTTCACTAAAACATCTTCGTTACCTTGGCAAAACGATATTCATCGGAATGATAATAAATCAATTTTCTCGATTGACATTGATATCGAAAAAAATATCCAAAATAATCCATAAATAGTAATAACGATAATTACCGTACCGAAATAAAAAAAATTTTCCTCAAGCTGAAAATGCAAATGCAAATGAATTTCACATATAACGTTGAATAACTAATATTCTTTATTTTCGTAAGCCAAATAAATGCTAAAAAAAAAATCACGATAAATTAAATGTCACCGGCGATGGGGTAAAATATAAAAGTTAATAACCTCGGCACGATAATAGCAGTGACCGCATCACGATTTCCACGATCCAACGACGAGAGATCCTGAGACTGTTCGTTGTCGACTCCACTCATCGTCCGAGTTCAACGAGCCAATGTTTGCTCGACGTCGAGATGAGCCACGTGCGCTTGATATTCGCGAGAACGAAACGTATTGCTGAAGAGTGTAGTCGAGACGTACGTGAGTCCCGAGACCCTGCGGTTAGTATTAATAAACTTGGCTAACACTGAAAACTTCCATTTCAAGCAACGATTCTCGAGTGCTCTTTCGAGGAGATTCGAGAGAGAGAGAGAGACTCTCTCGTTGGGCACAGCGATATTGGAGAAAAATTCACGTGCGACTCAGAGGAAAGACATTGAAGAAGCACGTTGACGTTGATTACCGTTGACTTTGTCATTGTAATCAACAAACGCTTTGAAATGAAACATCAACTCGACACAGTTTGCCATAGAATGGTAAATGGTAATTCGAGAGCTCACGGATGATGTTGGAGAAAAATTCACGTGCGACTCAGAGGAAAGACATTGAAGAAGCACGTTGACGTTGATTACCGTTGACTTTGTCATTGTAATCAACAAACGCTTTAAAATGAAACATCAACTCGACACAGTTTGCCATAGAATGGTAAATGGTAATTCGAGAGAAGACATTGAAGAAGCACGTTGACGTTGATTACCGTGGACTTTGTCATTGTAATCAACAAATCCTTTGAAATGAAACATCAACTCGACACAGTTTGCCATAGAATGGTAAATGGTAATTCGAGAGCTCACGGATGATGTTGGAGAAAAATTCACGTGCGACTCAGAGGAAAGACATTGAAGAAGCACGTTGACGTTGATTACCGTTGACTTTGTCATTGTAATCAACAAACGCTTTAAAATGAAACATCAACTCGACACAGTTTGCCATAGAATGGTAAATGGTAATTCGAGAGCTCACGGATGATGTTGGAGAAAAATTCACGTGCGACTCAGAGGAAAGACATTGAAGAAGCACGTTGACGTTGATTACCGTTGACTTTGTCATTGTAATCAACAAACGCTTTGAAATGAAACATCAACTCGACACAGTTTGCCATAGAATGGTAAATGGTAATTCGAGAGCTCACGGATGATGTTGAAGGGACTGGGCATTGACGGGCATCGCACGGGCAGACGGATCGATCATTGATACCCGATACCCGATGATCAGGGAAGCCTCGGCCGGTGTCTTTATGCCTAATGTCCAACGATCACGAGGATCATGAGGATCAAACGCGCCTTGACTCTCGGCAAAAGGTCGAGGGACGATCGATCGCACGTTACACACGAGACTGTTTGAGGAATCACGAAGCGGCGACCACGTCCACGTGTATCGAAGGCCGCATTATGGGAAATACCTTTAGCTATTCAGGATTCAGTGCCGTTCACGTTTTTCAGGACATTTTTTCAAAATTCACTTTATTTATTGTATCGATGTAAGGATTTTTGAAGACATTTTTTCGAAATTCACTTTTTTTTTTTTGAGAACATTGTCACCTCGAAGCCTTTCCCCCATTTTTTTCGTCTTTGTTTAATAACAACTGTTATTAAAATTTGATAAAATTCCAGGCACACAATCTGGAGAGATATTTTCCCTTCAAATAAATATGCATGTAAACATATAAAGTATGCGTATACTTATAGACATAAAATAGTCCAAGTGCAAAGTTGCGTGGGTGGTTCAGCTTACGTTGCGGAACTTACGTGGCTTTTTGTTGTTGTTGTTATTCTTGTTCTTCGCCATGGCTGCCGGTTCCACTCTTTCATTGTCGAGAAAATAATCCACTATATACGCGCGTGATCGCATTACGCGCGAGGAGATTATTCCCGGAGAGAACGTTGCCGTTGCACCATGGACACATTGAGCCTGCTTGGGACTGTTCAATGTTGAACGCAACAAGAGATTCAACTAACGGCCGCGTAAGTCCCGGAGCCTGCAAAATGTATCGCCCGTTCGGGCTTCACGGCTCGCGAGCTTTCGGAAGGCAATAATTCAAGCTCCGGCGAATCTAGCTTCACCGAGATTTTCTAGCTTTCGAAACTCACGCGGGGATTCGTGTCGCTGACAATAATAAGATTTACTCGTATGGGTTTAATCATCGGTCCCATGAAAAAAAAAAATCAAAACCCATGTTACGTCGATCGTATATTTGCGGATATTATTAATAACAGTCGACCGAATGAAAATTATCGAATTTTTCCGCCTCTCAATCGAGAGTCGTCAAAAAATGCCACTTTACATCCATGCAAATTGCACCAATAAAAATCTTCGACTGTTGAAATCCTCTTCATCGAATATTTAAAATGAAAATCGGTTTTTCGTGCCAGGTCGGCGAAAACTGAAATTTTACTGCCTTAGTGCTGAAAAGTGTCGTTTACCAAACAAAAAAAAAATCATTTTTTTCTGAATGATTTATCACGACGAAAAAGCTCAGGAAAGCTTGAAAATCGGTGCTCTTCAGCAATGAAGCGGTGACGGAAAATGAAGGTGATCCGACAGAACAAAATCCATAGAACATGTGGTACCCATAATCCCATGATCATCCGAGTATCCGCACGCACGATGCCTGCATTCCGAATGCACTTGTACCCTGAAGTGAATGCTTTATGGATTAGGCTTAGTGATGAGGCCCGCTGACGCATCTGTCTGTTATCAATGGCGACGAGTGGGTGGTCCGGATTACGCACTGGTTGGAAACTAAGCATCAAGGCATCGTGAGACAGTGGCGTTATGCATGGTATTCAACATGGGCACTGGGAGAGCGAAGCGCCGTACTTGATTCCGGGCAGTTACGGGAAATTGACCCGAGAGACGAAGCTGCGGGACCACCGTCAGCCGACTAATTATATGTAACACGAGTTGAATTGCAAGCGTGGAGACGTTGATGCCCCATCAGTGGAAATTGCTCCTTGAAGTTCCCCTGCCATTTGGGCTCCAGCGTGTACAACAAGCGGTACACCAATCTCTAAATTAATCCGCCCATAAATTTGTCAGATTGCTACCCAAAACTTAGTATTTCGGCTGCGAACAAATTGATGGTATTACATTTTTGATGTTGGCCGAAATCTGAATACCACTTGAATAATGACCTCCAATTTCGGCAGGGTTTCATTATTCAAGGCGATTCTATGGCAGCGATGAGATTCAAGGACATGACAATGAGATTACTGTCATCATGATGAAGAATGTTAGGCAGAACATAAGTTGAGAATGAAAGTGGATACTCGGTTCGACCAAGAAGAGGTCCGAATGGCCACGGGTTCTATTGCAAGCGATGAAATGTCGATGTCTCATCAGTGGAATTCCCATAAAATGTTGAGCCTCAACGTGCAAACGGTACACCAATCCGTACATCGAACCGGCCATAAATTTGTGTCAAATTGATTTCTGAAACTTTGAGTTTGTCCGTTGACAAATTGATGGCGTGTCGGATGAAACCGAAATGAGAATACCTCTCGAATGATCTCTGGGACGTGGCGGGTACCGTGACGGCCATTTTATGACCACGAAGAGACGCGGGGACATAACGATGCGACCATTCGCCAGAGATGGATTCGTCGTCCACGAAATTTTATAGTTTGACGACCTGGTGCATTCATGAGCCATGATACAACGTTTCATCACTTGTCCTGGTGTCGTCCGAATAGTTCATTGCACTCCTCATCATCGTTGAGATGACGTTTGACTGGATATGAATACACAAAGATGCAGAGAAGAAGGTGAAGTGAACCAGGCTAATTTCTTCAAGGGTTCGCACACCAGTTCGCTTCAAGTTTGTCAAATTTACTCCTGAAACCTTGAATTCGGCTGCTGTCAAACTGACAACCCATGACATTTCGACTGCACTGAAGCCCGAATGCGAATGATCTTTGAATGATGATCTCTACGACCCGCAGCATCCCATGACAGAGAAATTGTGTGGGACCATGACCATGATGTGACCATTTGGCAGAGATGGATCCGGTGTTCACTTGGCTTGACAGGTTGACGGTCCATTCGCTCAAATGCCAGGAGACAAGGGCTCATCACTCGTCCAAGTAGCGCATTGCATTGGTCGTCATCGATGGCATGACTGCTGAAGAGATACAAGTGTCCGTCGATACGAAGAAGAAGGTGAGAGGGAGGAACACGAGTGAGGAATGAAAGAGGACAAGAGGTTCGAGCAACGCCAAGCAGCGGGTCACGATTCGAGAGATCGAGAGATCGTTCGAGTCGATCTCCTCACTCTTCCTCTCTGCTGCTCTCCTTCGTTCGGATCCACACCTTTTCTCTGTCCGTTCTCGCACTCAACCCAAGAGCTCGCGTCCCGATAAATCGAGATTGCTCGTTCGTTCGGTACGGCATTTCGTGGCTCATTAATTTCGTCGATATTATCGGAGGGCATGGACAACTTGTATGTACACTGTAAAATTTGCTCCGGCGAGTCGATCGCCTCTCAGAAATCTCGGAGATCGGACACTGTGAAGTTGGTACACCTCGGCACGTCTCACATCGTTACTTGACTTTCGAATGATCTACGGAGACAAGTGTGTCACACACGTCGGTCATGTCGTCGACTGTTAAGTGACAACTGTTGATTTTGTCGACCCTGCAACCATTTTCATAGCTACGGTAACCTTGAAGACAGTTACACGGTTGAAAAATTTGTTGTACCAACTAAACGTGAGTAGTTGTCACTTGAAGGTCACCGGTACCAATTATTTCCAGCCATGGGAAACAATTTGTGAACAAATGACTCGGATCATGAGATTGTGGATGGATCATTCTCAAAGTGTCTTCTGATGTCGAAGACAAGACACTCGATAGTCTTGCTTTTCTGGGTCGGGTACTTAATTTCCTGTTATCCTCGTTATCCAAACGTCAGCCTCGGTCCACACACACACACACACACACACTCTATTCCTGTTCAGCAAACACAGAAGCCTCGGGAAAGGATGTGTACCTTAGCAATTATCGTTTTCCCGGTGTTTACTTACACCGGACGAATGCAGCGAAGAATTGATGCAACGAGGATTTTCATTCTCCCTGAAGAGTAGCTCAAGGCCGTTGCCGTAACTGCCACCTAGCAGATAAATATGACTAAAGCTACTTAAGTACAGCCACGGAATGAAGATGATGATGCTGCGGTACCAACCTTTCGACTAAGTACAAACGGCTCATCGAACAACCTTGATAACTCTTCTGTTAATCTCAAAATCGCTTTGACCTTTTTCAAGATTCTTCGACCTGACGCAACTCAAAAGGGGCGATTTTTCAAAAACACGTGTTCAACAAATTGGAAAATGATTTTGAAGCTGAACGGAATCTATGAATCTCGAGAATGACCTTTGACAGGAAGACCCCAAAGTGGCTACTCGATTGCCAGGATATTGATCAAGAAGACTCGGGCTTGTTAGCGAGCGTTGGAAGATTTAACAGGTTACCGAGTATACGTCCAGTTGCACTTCTTGTTTGCTCCGCAAGCACGAACACCAGAGGGATTAGGATGCATGTTCTCCACAGAATCACGCAGGACATGATTTTACTTCAGCTTCGCCCGGTGTTTCAGTTGTCTCCTCTAATTACGCGGCGTAATGCTAATCGCGGTAATAGGGCAAACTCCGCTACTCTGCGATGATCTTTCGCATGTGGTGCATGTGCTTTGGACCGGGTCAGGCTCCGAGGGAGAACCGGAGGATGCTCCGCACGCCACTGCGCGACTAACTGCATCAGCTGCATCAGCAAACCTCTGCTTTGCCTCTTCACTATCCAACTCGTGTGTCTGATCCGTCCGCCTGAGCTGAGTACACCCGAAAGAGCATACAAATTATAGTTCTGTCGCTTGCCATGACGTGAAACACGTTCTGTGATGTTCCCCTTTCGTACCCTGAGGAAAATCGTACCTCGGCTTTCCGAACTCACAGCAGACACTTTTATGTACAGGTTCTAAGGTGCGGTACCAATTTTCGAACTTTTGCCGATGACTTTCCAGCTACGTTACCAAAAAATGGCTCCATCGCCGAAATCCAAAGAAACCCAAGGGCAACACGTTTCGGTCTTCGTCTAATCACGACGACCTCCGTTGTCTTCAGGATATAGGAAACCAGCCATTACTTGGTCCCCACGAGATTCTTCATTAATTAAAGGCCTATCGGATAACCGTAACGAATGCAAATGTATTTCTGATCATCGTCGGACCAACAACTTCGACGAGATCACTCGGCGAATTCCCCGATGACCTTTTGCTACGATTCTCCAGAATCCAGTTCACCGGATGGTACCCGACAAATAGGACAATTTGGAATTGACACTTTAGTCAATAACACAGAACTCCGGCAGTGATATCGACATGGATAATGAAACTTTTATCAATAACGTGACCTTTCGTTCCACTTTTTGTGATCCATTGTGTTTTTTTTTTCTTTTTCACGCCATGCGATGGGAGATTTCAGAATTTCCGCTCAAAGTGGATGATCTAAATCGGGGATTGAGATATCGCGGTACGTGCCACGTTCGACCAGACCATCCGAGTAATGGATCAAGCGACTGGAAGATACGCGGAGCCAGGCCTCGAAAGAGAAACCAGAAGGTGCGGTGCTATAATAGTAGACTCGGCGCTGGAGAACAGAAACAGCATCACAGAAGCTGAGATCAGGCTGGGTGCTCGCCCGTAGAAGCGACTTCCCGGCGCACTTATGACGCCAGGATTATCCTCGGGTTATCGCGGGTACAAACTGCATTTACGACGACTACTTCAATGGCCGCCGGAGTTCAAAGTGCTTCACCGAGCCCGGATCTTACGATATCTTGCGTTGTAAAAATATATAATCTGCCTTAATGCCGCCGAAAAGTACGAGCTCTCGGGAGAAAAAGTAATAAATAATCTGCGGCTTTCACTGCTGAGAACAGAACCGTAAAAACACACATTTCCTCCCCGTTTCAAGTGGTACCGGTGCTTTTACGAAGAAAAAAATCGTTAAATTTCAGAAGCAAAGATAAATCAAGGGAATCCGGACGTCATGAAGATGTTGCCGAAAATTTTCATACCGATATGACAATTGACCTTGGATTTCATGGTGTAAATATGAACCAAGGAGCCGAAGAGGGGCTGGTATTTTTTGTTAGCATTGTTGTGCCTTCTTCAGTTGCTGAAGAAAGGGTTCGGTAAGTTCGACGGTGAATAAACCGGTGCATGTTCGATTGACTCGAGTCGAGTGCGAGTAAATCGGTTGAGATCGAGAGGCTTTCGTTCACGAATTCTTGGGTATTGTGAATAGCACTTGCGGGGGGTCCTGATGTCCATGGTGCGGTGAAAGGGGCGGGGGTAAGGGGGAGGATAACGGAAATGTGGCTGGCGCGCACTTTCGATCTTCAGACCCTCCGGACACTCGTTACTTTCCCAACGATTTAACATTCGCACTGTGAGGCAGTGGATGCCAACGTCGATAAAATGGAAATTTAACGAAAGTCCTGCTGGGCTCAGGACCCAATCTGAATTCCATCCAGGACTCAAAAAACTGTTCGCGAATCCACCTGAGAATTGACGTCGCTGGGATTCGTCTTGTCGCGATTTCCGGCTTCTAAAATAATTTGTCATCGTACAAAAATCACAGACCGTAAGGTCGAAATCTCGGTGACCCTACGACCCTCAGAACCTGGGACCATGTTCCTGTTACCCTGTTTAAAAGGGCCATTATTTTCGACGTGAAGAATCAACGCGTGATGTTCACCGTGATTCGAGCGTGACTCGATCAGCTGTGGGAATAGTGAGCACCGCTGGACAAGTCATGAATGTGGATAAAGGAGATTAGATGGTTGAGCGGTTCACGCTGCTCTCCGGAGGCATAACTAAGGTTTATTAACGATCCCCTTTCGCTCGGTTTCTTCAGCTTCTCCTTCCCTTTTCATCATTCCGCTGGATCCATCCGGTATAGGTATACAAGAGTTGACTCCACCTCGTCTCTTCAGGTACTCTCCCAGTGCAGATAGTGGGTACAGGTATCGTGAATTCCGTCTTACTCTGGTCCCAGTAGAAAAGAAAAAAAAAACGTGGGGGGCTCACTGTTCTCTGGTCCTCGTCACTCTTCAGCATCCGAATCGTTGGCCGAGACGGAAGATCGTTAGCTCGGTGTACGTCTCCGAGCTCGTTCTTCGTCTTCTTTCTTTCATCTTCGCCGTCTGTCTTTCGGGAAATCTTTCTCCCTTCCGCTTTCATCATCCCCCAACAAAAAACCGTCTCTCTCTCTCTCTCATCTCACTCGGTTGAATTCTCCTCAGGCCAGCGGAAGCTTTTCCTACCCCCAGCTCTCTCCTTCATTTCTCCAGGGGCAATATTGCACTCTTCTATCTGCGAGAATGCCAATTTCGATGTAAATTACGTAAATGCGGAAAGCGCAGAGAGAGAGGCACGAAAAAAAAGCACACACGAAGAGGAAGATGAAGAGGGAGGAGGAGGAGGAGGAACAAACGGGGCTGAGGAAAAAAGGGATAAAAATTGGAATGAAGGGTGTAGTTTAAATTGACGAGGCTGTGCAACTGGGTCGCGGTGCTTCCGGACCGGAAACCAACGGTACCAGTGGTACCAACGGCAGCGCATAGCCTTAACCCCCGAAATTCCGCGGTACAACCGCAGGGGAAAAGGCAAAAATAGCCGAGGTACCGGTGCACGATAGCGGGGGCTGTGAAAGTTTGGAAATGCCTCGTATTCTTTCCTCCCGGCTGCAACCCGCTCCAGTCAGCAGAGAGTTTCTCGGTCTATCTCTCGCTCTCTCCTGTGGAGGCCGTCGTTAATCCGCACCCGGACCCAAAGTGTTCCGGTGGGGTTGGGAATGGCGAGCGAAAGAAAGACGGGAATAAACCGCATTCGCTCGCGGTCAAGCGCTAAATTTCACTCCAACGCGGCGAGCGAACATCTCGAAAACGCGCCCGGGAGTTCGGCTTGCTATCCTCGTGGAACGCCTCGCGAGGCTACCGAGGAATTTTTCCGAGGTGGTCCGCAAGGTGATACGCCACTCGAGAGAATGGACCATGGACGTACAGGAGAGGTGAGATATTTACAGATGAAAAAAAAATTAAAACGCGCCCGGGAGTTCGGCTTGCTGCCCTCGTGGAACGCCTCGCGAGGCTACCGAGGAATTTTTCCGAGGTGGTCCGCAAGGTGATACGCCACTCGAGAGAACGGACCACGGACGTACAGGAGAGGTGAGATATTTACAGATGAAAAAGAAATTAGGTTGAGGCAGGTTGTGGCTACTGTACAGTTTTTGCGGGAAAAGCAAATTTGAAATAGATTTAATAAATTTTTTAAATACCTCCTGACTATCGAACCATGAGGATAATGATAATATTGAATGTAAAATAGTGGTAAAAGTATTTCTATAGAGCCGGAAGTTACGAATGCGCAGGTGCCACGTGTCAGCCAGATCTCACCTTGCTCTCACCTTAGTCAGAGGGTTACGCGACTTCTTGGTTAGCCGATGTTGGAATAATAGGTTAAAAGACAATTATTAGCGAAATCGATATTCTTGTCTTTGGTAGTGTTTTAAAAGTCATGTTGAAGCCCAGGTAAGAGCAAGGTGAGAACAAGGTGAGAACAAGGTGAGTTCAAGGCGATTTTAGTACTTCGGAGTGGATATATCAAAATTTTTCTACTGGTTAATTCAACATCTCGTGAGTGCGATTTGAAATGTCAAAGTTGACCTGTATGCAAAGGCATTAATACCGAATTACATATTTGATTTCGGAAAGCAGTTAACGAGGGCAGTACATAAATAGGAATATACCGTGCATTCGGTCGCGGTCGAGCGTTAAATTTCATTCGAATGCCCGAGCGAGCATCTCGAAAGCGCGGGCGATTTCCGTTTGCTCCTCTCGTGAACGCCTCGCGAGGGCTGCAAGGAATTTCGAGGTGTTCGCGGCTGATACTCCAGTCGAGGGAAAGGGGTAACGCTACGTAGGAGAGACGAGGTATTTATGGATGAAAAAAAATATATACAAGGTAAGCCTGGAGCTGGGAGAGCAGGAAAGGGGAGTGCTTAACGAGCGACATTGAATTTGACTTCCGTTTTATCGTCCTCCTCCTCGGCACTCGTGAAATTCCGCATGAGCTTCCTACGAGCCGAGCCATCAGACTCTGATACGAAAAATCATTTTATCATCCTCCTCTCCTCGGCTTTCGAGCTCTCTGAGCAACTCGAGACTGCCCGGGATACGAGATGATTCAATCCGCACGTATAAAACCTTACTCTCTGCCAGGAACTGCCAAGGGCTGTAGAAAATGTAAATTTAAATCCGCTTCGTGCATCAAACTCAGTCGCGAAGAGAAGTCCCAGCAAAAGAGAGAAAAAAAAAAAAAAAGAAAAATGAAATAACCCTGAGTGATCCGCCTAAAATTGGTCAACCCTTTACCTCACAGAATTACATCTGAAATTTGTCTCGAAAAAATATTTTTTTCAACCCCTTCATAAACACAGTGTTTTTCAACTGGTCAATAAAAAAACATTAGGAAAACTTAATCTCGATTTTTTTTTAATATTCATTTTTATTCGATTATTATTCTTATTTATGTAGAGTGAAAAAAAGAAATTAAATTGACAGAAAAAATAAGTAATTTTGTTGATCACACCAAGATCATTGATTTCTGGCATGAATGCAGGAACCTAAAGTATTCGATTGGCCATTGCGAATAAAATGAAAAATTTAATAATACGAAAGTTGGTGCGATGTTCCGTGGAAAAATAAGTGCGAGGCGCAATTGTACGAGTTGAAAGGAATCGCGTGGGTACGTGCAGAAGGAATTTTCATTGCTGTTTAAAATCCATGGGAAAGAGGCCGATGCCCAAGAACGTCCGGACGTCGTCTAAAAACTTTGAAAACTTGATTGTGACAAAGTTCACGCGCTCGCCGGTGGAATGAAAACCGGACGTTTGCCACTGGGCGAAAGGGGTTTTAGAATCGGGCAAATTTCTCGGGAGCTCTCAAATAGAGAACTCGCCGTCTGGTTCCACTCGCAGTCCCAAGAATTGGCCACTATTCGATTTCACTCGTGAATGCATTATGTGCCACTCGGTCGCGGACCGAATACCAAGAGACTGCAATCATTCGGCTTTCGTCCTTCCCCCGACTTGGTGAGCTCGTTGAAAAATATTTTTCGACCAAGAATATTGCAACGTGCTTCAGAACCCTTAATACTCCAAACCGAAAAAAAATAAAGTCAACAAGAAGTCAGGATAATTGAATTATAGAGATTTATTAAAAAATGTTCCGTCTTGAAACTGGATTTTTGTTTAAAAAATTTATATCTCACGAAGTTAATGGACCATCACGATGAAATATGGCTTAAAACCACCGGACGAACTTCCGGAATGCGTGTATAAAATATGGTCGAGAAATTCATTGTGGTTTTCGAGAACATTCGTGACATAGAAACCCGGTAGATGGAGCAGCGCATAAAACTTGATTTCTCGCACAGCTTCACGAAATTCTTGTACTAAACGTTGAGATGGCTCTATTTTCGACTGGTTTTAAAGAATTCGGAATTCCAGAGTGGCCAACGATTGCATCGTTAACCCTATCGAGCAAAGTAGTAGTATGTAGCGGAGTCGGGGAAGAGCATGATAGCAGACGTGTTGCACCTGCCGGGCAAAAGGGAATCACAGCGGCGCGGCGAGCGCGGAGGCCGAAGACTAGCCCGTCTAACCGGTACTGGCTCTGTAAAATTCCCAAGTATGCACTTAGTCCAGCTGCGATGTATGCAACACAACTATACTCTTGTATATACAGGGTGTACCGAAACAAAGTACTCGAGGCTTGACGTGACGCTCTCAACAATATGACGCGCCTCGAAAATAGCAATATCAAATTTATCGATATTCCCTAGCGATACAAATTTTTCGTCAAATACTTATTATCATTATTATGGCAACCGGAAATGGCTGAATGAAAATCAGAAACACGTAGGAGCAAATAAATTGTCCATTTCAGTGTTCAGGGGCGTAGGTGTCCATAAAACCATCATGAAAGTTTCTCCCAGACGTGGATATATACCGTATTCGCGTTCACGCGAGAATTTAAGCTCAGTCGAATGCACAAGATAAAGGAGACTCGTGCGACAATCGAGCCCAAGATTTACACGTGTCCGCGAGTGCGTTACAAAAGACCGGGTTATGACCTCGGTGGTCAAAAATTGTTTTTAACAGACGTGTTGAACATATGACCTGCAGATAGGTATTATTGATTCATGTGTAATGTGCATATGGGGCTCTTCACTTCAAATTAACAGGGTGATCGTGTCCCTGTTATTCCATTTTCCGGTTGCTCAAAAAATTGTTGACATTTTGAAAATTAAAAAAAGAAACTTGAAGAGCATGACTCTAAAGATAGCAGCAGAAAAATTAAATAAAAAATCATCTCTTTTCACAGTTTTTAATTTTCAGTCCTATTATTATTAACCGTGTTGCTATACGTCGTATTCACAAAAAAAGAAAAACCAATTACTTATTATAACAACTGGAGATGGAGAATTGACGATGCCGTAAATTTGACCTGAAATTCGCTATATGCGTGAACGCCATGCCGTAGGCACTGATATTCTCCTCCACACAAACGCACCATTATAAAATACCAATTGCAATAATTAGTCGTGTTGCTTGTAATTTCCATATGTCATACATATACATATATATATATAAATATTCATAATACGCAAAGTGTTGGCTTTTAGTTTATCGAAGCTGGCAATTCGAAATTTATGGATGGGCTCAACACTCCTTCCCCATCGTTGTCGCTCTTTCACTCGGTAATAATAATCGCATGGACCTATGATGCTGCGTCCCACGCAGTGTAAGATCATTGCGCTAGAGCCAACGACTCTCACTTACTCATTCTTACGTGGTTGTCTTACCCTTTGCCGATGCAGTGTTTTAAATGTATTTTTTTTTTTCCATTTGTTTCCCTTGAGAAAGGAGGGTAATAAAATATCTGCACGTCAGCGGATCGACGCACATGTAGCAGCGATGTTGCGTCTGGCCGAGGCCCAACCTAGAGTTATCATCTAACCTACACAATACAATTTCAGACAAGAATAATAAATCATGGTGAGTAATGATTGGCCGGGCGCGGAATCGAGAATATTAGCAGTGCGGGACGTTGCATTTAACATCGAGCGACAATGTCGAGCACGTGGCCTGGGGATGGGAGAGAGTTAGTGGTTAAATTGTGAGATTAATGCGTGCACTTTTCATCGAGTATCGAATTTGTGGGTGTGCAGCGATAGCGTGTACCGATAAGTGAATTATTTTCACAGGCCACAATAACTTTCGTCTATTAGAGACTATTTTCTATTCAATTTTATTTATTTATGTCATTCGGTATCAAACGCAATTAAATTGAACTTGAGTTGGAGCTTAAGTATCGAATTTTGAGTTCAATGATAGAAATACTTTGAATTTCATATTTTTCAATCATAAACTACGAAATGAGTTGATACCTGTGCATAAATGAATTATGCGAAATTTCTATCGATTTTACGTCAAGAAATTATTGATTTCTGCCTCTTTTCCTTCTCGTTATCGATGAAAAACGCTCAGCGGTCGCGTCTCGAGAGGGAGTCGGTAAGGTAGGTAACTTATCTCAGAATCACAGAATCTATTGGAGCTTTTGTACCGCGTTTATTTCGTTCCTCGAGAGCTTCTCGCAACACGTTCTCCAGGATTTCCGACGAACCGAGTCTCGTAGTTCAATAAGAGTCTCGCAATTGAGAAGGATAGGGGAAGGAGCGAATTAGCCGCTCGAGAATCGAGAGAAGATCGACGGTAGATCGTCTCTCTCTTCGGTTGCCTCGAATATAGTCTTATCGACGAAAATAGAGAGAGGGGGAGATCCGGTGGCGCTGCAGTCGCGGATATAGAGCCGAGAGGGCTCGATGCACGCGAGTGCAGCAAATTACTCGACGGGACGTGCCCGGTGTGTTAATGGTTTAATACCCAGCGGGACGACAAAGTAACCGCGCGCACGAGTCGCCGCGTCTGGGTTTCGCTGTTACAACACTAGACGCCTTTATATATGTATAAATTCATGAATGTGCGTATGTGTGTTATTAACAGGCCTGAGCGGTGACCACGACGAAGATTATTATAAATAACACGCGCGAATCGCTGTGAACTATCGACGAGGTTTCGTTGACGAGGAATATAATCGTAAACTTCGCGACCCCGAGACAGTTAATATGCGTCTAAAAATACAATTTTATGACGTTGGTTATTCACTTTATGCCTGCGATTCGAACGTAAATCTTTGGATATCACAAGTGTAAGGGAATAAGTTGTGGACGATGAAGAGAACATTTCCAGCGGATCCGGAAAATTCTTGTCCTTGCGCGAGCGGTTTTTTTTTGGGGTTTTCGGGATCTGGTCAGGCCCTGGCTAGAACATGATCAGGCCCTGGCTAGGCCTTGATGAGGCACTTTTTGGAATACGTAAATTCGACACAATTCCATTCCCACTCGAGTAGTCATTACAAAAAATGATGACAGAAAAAGGATAATTCACGAAAACGCCACTTTTTCGGTTACTTTTCGGTAAATTTGACATAATTTCAATTTCATAAATCGATTGTTCGTCCTTTCACTGGTCCCTTAAGCCTACCCGCATTTCTATGTATCCTGGCCTGCATATTTCTCGGCAAAGCCTCGCTTAACATGCTTTTACTCGAAAATTTCTCATCCTTCCTCTTCTTCTTCTTCGTCGCACACGCTCATTGATCCTGTCCTCATTCTCAGCCCGCAGGTCCTCGAGGCTCGCGTACTGTTTCCAGCCTCTCTCGAGCCCGCACAAACGATCCTTCTCGCACGTGCACGCGCGAGGGCTACCGTACCGCATAATAAAGCATCCTGTCCTCACAGTCCTCCCTCCTCATTTTCATCCCGTCCCGAGCACCGCTATTGTACCGTTTCGTTTTCTTGGCGCGACGAGAGCCTCTCACGAATGAGCTATTCAACGCACACGCCAATTGGACGCAATGCGTTCGTGCGATTCCTCGACTAAATATAATATATACCTGCACCGATGATAGGGATCGTGATTACGTAACGGTTAAGAGGTAATGCGAATGATGAAGTACCGCGGGAAATGAAATTGCAGAAAATGCCATTGGGTAGGATCCGCGGGGTCCACAATTATTATTAAGTACTCGTATCGAATAACAGTTTTATTGGAATCCATTTCATTATTTTGCTTCGTTTTTAATTCGAATAATTAAGCGATTTTTTTGCATTCTTAATTGGAGTTTCATAATTACGATTTAATTATTTCGATTAAATAGGAATATTTTGGGGGATTTTTTTTTTTTAATCGCTAGTTCAATTATCGTAAAAAAGTATTTCTTAACGAATTTAGCTGTCAAACGTCAATAGCGAATTAGTAATTAATTAGATTATTAGGGTTTACAAAAATTGACACCTGTCGTTATTTTTTTTATTGTTTTTTTTTTTTCGACTTTACGAGAATCTTTTATAGCCGATTTTTATTGACTCTGGTTCTCTTAAAAAATCAACTATATATTGGCTCGTGGATGGCTCGAACGGTCGCAAAGCTGTACGTTACTCGCCGCCGTAAAAATCCAGCGACTGTATTGTACTTTATACGTGGGTGACCGCCCGCATGCGTCCTATATACATCATGCACTTGGCTATGCATTATATGGTATCGTTGTACATAACTATCGACGTCGTAAACCTGAAGCGCTTCTTTTACGAGCCTGATAATAGTGAATCTAATCATCGATACTTTGCAGCTCGCGAGGACGCAAAATCGGTGAGTTAATGGGCATATTTTGTGGTCTAGTTGATACTATTCTCCTCACTATTTTTTCACACTTCTCAGAATATTGTTACAAATGATGGGGAATCATAAAATTTTTTTTTTTATTATTTCTTCGACAATAAAAAAAGGTCGAAGATATGAAAATAATTCGCATCTCATTTTTTTTCCATGAAAAACAAAAAAAAAATTATATATTATTATCCATTCGCAGTGCATAAAACGAGTGTCGTTATTTTATTTTTATCCAATATGACTTTTCATAAGAATCGATTATTGAATTAATAGTCAATTGGAATTACTATATATCTATGTCATCAATTTTATTATCCCATCGCAGCGCATAAAACCAGTGTCCAGACTATCCGTTATTATCACGCGGACGCCGATATCAGGGTCAGGCTAAAATCGTTCGGAGAGTATATAAAAGCTGAATCAACGGATACGGTAAAGTCCTGGAATGGCTATCGTCTGTAGCTATAGCTTTTAAGCGGTTATAATCCCGGAGTGGCTATAATAACGGCGAGTGTTGTCAGTATTAGAAACTTGAAAGTGGCTAATAACTCACAAATTATTAAAAAATGTAATTAAAAAAATATATATATTAACTTCTTCGATTTTTGTCTTGACTTTTGGAAAAAAAGTTTCCAACAAATATTATCAATATTAATTTTTTTCGTACGATCATTACGATAAAAGCAATAAACACGAAAATATCGTCTAAATTCTTCGGAATAGATTTTTTAATTTTTAATTTTTTGCAAAAAATTTCATAACCAAATCCTGATATTTCGATTCCGACTTCCACTTTTGTTTTTTCGCCGCCCAAATTATGAGCAATTTTTTAGAAAATATGATAAAAAAAATTAATTGGTGGTTCTCGATTTTTGGTCGATTACAGGTTGGCCCAGTGGATGAATTGATGATGTATGGGAGGGCGGAACTGGAGGGTGGGTCGTGAAGGTGCGTAGACAGTGTCGGTGGCTCCTCTCAAGATCCCGAATTAACGAGGACGACGATCTTGATTTATGCGCGGAGCGTTCACGCTACTCACGCTTGATCTACGATCGATCTACGAGGCGAATGGGGAAGTGTGCTGCGCTATGGGATGTGCCGCTGTACTAGAATGGCGAGAAGGATGAGGAGAGGAGCCAAGGCGTCGAGCAAACACGCGCGATACGTGCCGGTTAATCGTTATTCTCTCGCTCGGACGTATCGAGCGGATAATTAATAGCCAATCAGCGAACGTGGCTGCCTGAATGTTAAGCAGTGCAGTGAAGCGAGTAGATACAACGGGCGAACGGGAGAATGCATCGATGCCTTTCGAGCACGATACCGCAGCGTAAATGCCCACTGCATAGGCCCTCATTGAATAGGGGAGACGCGTCGTCATTGCACCGGTTGACGTGAAATTCAAGAAATTATCTGAAACAATGTTTCGGATGAATTCGAAGACGACTTCCGGTATGAAAATCATTGATGTTGCTGAAGGTCCAATTTCATAATTGAAATCAGTTGTCATTGAAAATCATTGATATCGATGATGGTCCAATTTCACGAATGAAATCAGTTGTCATTGAAAATCATTGATGTCGATGATGGTCCAATTTCACGAATGAAATCAGTTGTCATTGAAAATCATTGATGTCATTGATAGCCCAATTTCATGAATGAAATCAGTTGTCATTGAAAATCATTGATGTCATTGATAGCCCAATTTCATGAATGAAATCGATTGTCATTGAAAATCATTGATGTCGTTGATGGTCCAATTTCATGAATGAAATCAGTTGTCATTGAAAATCATTGGTGTCGTTGATGGTTCAATTCCACGAATGAAATCAGTTGTCATTGAAAATCATTGATGTCATCGACAGCCCAATTTCATGAATGAAATCGATTGTCATTGAAAATCATTGATGTCATCGACAGCCCAATTTCATGAATGAAATCGATTGTCATTGAAAATCATTGATGTCGATGATGGTCCAATTTCATTAATGAAATCGGTTGTCGTGAAGATCATTGATGTCGTCAATGGTTTAATTTCCCGAATGAAATTCAATTGTCATGAAAGTCATTGACGTCGTCAATAGTCCAACTTCATGAAATTCACTGACGTCATTAATGATCCAACTTCACGAATGGCCTCGTTTTTCGCGAACGGCCCACCCAATTACGGGTGCCAATAAAGTCAAGGTCAAAGTAGGAGATATCAAAGCGCCATCAGTGATTCCAACGATCTTCCAACACGACTCCCTCCCCTGTCTCCCAAAACAAATCCGCAAATATTCAAGTTTCCCAAGCGTATATCATTTGACTGTGGGTATATTGCGATACGGAACCTAACCCGGTGCCATTGAAGGAAGCTGTAAAGCCCTCGAGCTTAGACAAGTAACAGAAGCTCCATTCTCTACACACTCATCGACTCATGTACATACTCAACTAGCCAAACGTTGAGGCCCACGGCAGAGGGTAAACTTTGCCGTGGCGTCGTGTGAGGCTCTCAAGCGTTTCCAGAGATCGGCTTGGAGCCTTGGGCATGAACGAGCGAGCGAGCGAGGGAGCCTGGACTCCACACCAAAACGGTAGAAGCGTAACACGAGTGGAATGGGATGAAAGAGAAGGTGCAGAAGAGAACGAAGCTCCGGCGAACGTGTGAGGAAGTACCGGGCGCGAACCATGCCGAGGGCGTTAAAGTTCACGGCCCGTTTCGTGTCGTTGGAGAACGCGGCAAGATATCTATCTGTACGTACGTACGAGGCTTCGTTGGTTGCTTCTGCTCTTCCATATACACACTGACTCTCGTCGTACTGGACTATACCGAGTATCTATGTATATATGTTGTATATATATTTTCGATGCACATGATTGAGGCTCTGGGCAAGGTACACGGGGGTTTCGATGTTTGCCGAGGTGCAGAGACGAAGGAGAAGCTCGAATGTACACAGGCACACGTAACTAACGTGATGCACACCATCAGCTGCTTGTATGCTTGCACATGCATCGCCGAGAGTTCCACTACGCTACCGTGGGTCAAGTGTCCATATACGTAGGGGAAGGTGGGGCAAAGTGGGACAGTCGTTGAGGGGGGACATGCGGGGCAAAGTGGGACAGTCGTTTAGGGGGGAAATGCGGGGCAAGGTGGGACACTTTCAGAGTAGGGAATGTGGGCCAAAGTGGGACAGCCATTTAGGGGGGTGGGACAGTCAAGGGGGGTGATGTGGGGCAAGGTGGGACACCTTTAGAGTAGGGAATGTGGGCCAAAGTGGGACAGCCATTTAGGGGTGGGGGAAAAGTGGGACAGTCAGGGGGGGGGGCTCAGAATAGTTCGCCCCATTTTTTTTGTCTACGGAATCAAAGCTTACTCAATGGGACAGAACAAAAACCATAATTCCCCTGCATGAGCCTGACGGTGAAATGCTTTGGTGGGGAAGGCCCCATATACAAGGGCACTAGGTACATACATACTGCAACGAAGATTTAGACTGGTGCAACGAGGTGTTTCACCCAACCGAAGTGTATACTACACGAAAACGAACACACACACACACACGAAACGCATATTCGTGTATTCAAGGTTCGTACGTACGTAGAGAAGTTTAGCAGAAGTCACATCGTAATACAGCGCGGGGTAAAGCGTCGAGCATTAACGTTGCCTGGTAACTTTGCACCGGCAAAATATGCAGCAGATGCATAGCCGAGATAGACGTCTGGGGAAGGCGAATTCTAAACGCGGATAATGTAATGTTACCCGCAAATATTCTGGGCACTGCTCACGAGCGTTTCGCAGTCATGTTACCGTTGTATGTGTACATAAGTACAGCTATTACATACATGACGATGTTTGTAAGTGGATGAGTAGTGTGAGGACAGATAATACACGTGTGGATGTATCTCAAGCTTGTATTTGTATTATACCAGGGAGATGAAGCTGCATCTACCTGTGCATATATATATATATATATATATATATATATATGTAAAGCGCATATGAGGTTCGCGAGAGAACCGCAGTTGCATGTATTGTGTCAAGAGTCGCTCGAGGAGAGGAACAGCCGTACCAACTGAGAGAGGACACATATGTTCGTTATTACGTATCTATTTATGCGCTCTACGCAACCTGATATCGAGCTCTGGATACTCCCGGGAACCGCACACTCCAATTATTCGTAATCCCCACAAAGGCAGAAACATTCGATTTAATTATTGATATTTATATACGAACAAATGTTCGTGTTTGTCAACATTCCTCACTTACAAGGCGAATACTTGATGAGCATTATATATTAGTGTTTTTTTTTTGAGGATTTTCCCATGTCAGGGATTGGATAATGAGTTTAATGAAGTAATCGAATCTTCAGAAGTTGGTGCTTGGAATTGAATAAATTGGCGAGGCAATTCGAAGAAGATGATCCATTTCGAAATTGATGATTTTTTTAACAGGATTGCGCTCACCTTGTTCTCAACTTACTCTCATCTTGGTCTCACTTTGCTCTCACCACGACTTTAACTTAGCTTAAGCTCATAGTGCCTGGACATTCGCAACTTCCGGTGCTCCGTAATACAGACAACGAACCCCGTTTCAGGATTTCGATTGGCTCAATTTCCTGAGCGAATAACGTTACCACTACCAGTTTAATATCCTACCGTAAACTGGAATATTGAAGCGTTCTCCGGATTGGTACCGGCAAGAATCACCAATAAATAAGAGAAATGCAATACTCACAAGAGTCACAGGGTGAAAGAGATACAAACTAATGATTCTATGTGGATGACACTTCGAGAATTCAACTCACCTGTAACAGAGAACAAATAAATAAATGCATTAGTCTCGTAATCCAATTTACAATATTGGCAATTTGTACACGGTTTTATTTTATACGCAGTGATTGTACGCAGATTTTATCGTGACACAAATCTTCATATTATAGTGTCAACTTCTACATATTTTTTATTTTATTTTTTCAAAAATAGCGAAGTAACAGAAAATCGTCATTACTTTATACACATCATTAAAAAAACAAATATATATATATATAACATAATTCATCTCAATATTTTCTCCGTTCCATTAATTTCATAAAAATCAATACTTCGAAAATTTAGAAATAGCGGTTCAATTTGAAAGCACGTCAATACCATTAAATAAAAAATTGAAAATCACAACGAGCCTCAACAGAAGTTTGAAGGCTGAGACGAGAGGCGGAGATGGGCCTAATTAAAAAAAATTATTTTTTTCTCCTGTCTTTGGAGAAAAATCCAGAGGCTGTCATCGAAGATAAAGTGAAGTGAAGTTTCGTCGCGCGAGAAATTTTCGAGTGGGAGAAAATGTTTACATAATTATGCAGAATGGCTCATTCGTTCAATTATTTTATATATATATATATCTATGTGTGTGTGTGGTGAACACAGAAAAGTAGATATAGCTGCGAGTCTGGCCTCCAGACTGGAGTATTCCAGGGCGTAGTTGTTGCGGTGATTGTTGATTGTTTCTAATGTAATTATAACTTGGATTCCTGTTGAAACAACTCGGGAGCGGGATTTAATTACCGGCGCGATATAATTATTAATTACCGGGCAGTCGCGAGCAATAGGAAGAAACAAAAGTGCTCACCGCGCCGAAATAACGAGCTGGAGAATTGGCAGTGCGTGCGCTACCTGGAGAGAGAGAGAACGAGAGAGAGAGAGAGAGATGCTGAAGGATTGATGGAAGCGAAAACTCGTGGCGGTACTTGAGAGGAAAGGAGGCGGAATATTATAAATCGAGAGGTAGTGTTGAGCCAGAGTATGTACGTAAATTCATCTTTTTCTCCAGGACTCCCTCTACCGCGGATCGAATTACCGACGATAAATACTCGTGGCAACCCGATCGAATTCCTTCTCAGAAATTATTCTCCAACCGCTCTACTTATCAGATGCCATACACGTGTACACGTCCCTTCAAAATAACGCATCGAGTGTCGTAATAGGTGGTAACTGGAAAAAACTATCGTCGGAAGAATTATCGCTGGAAAAAAATATTTTGGGAAAGAATCACCCTAAACAATTGTAAGATGCTGCAAATCTACAAAATGAGCATCTATGAAACGTTGTATCATGTTGAGGCTGTGACTTGCTAAAGTTATAACTGGTAGAAATGTAAATTTGCAATGACAAATATATTATTTCGAGGGTGGCAAATGCTTGGGAATGTCGGAGTGACATCATTCCAGCGTAAAGTCCACGGTCGCCATCGAGTAGGAGCAATATTTATTTTAAGCCGCGCGGTATTTGCCGATATCTTTTTTTTTTCTTTCTCTTCTTCTTTTCTCTCGTGGTTCATTTCTGCGGCCACAAGTAATAATGATTCTCGTGCCAATATATTTTTGTTCGATTACAGTTGCGGTTGAGTTTAAAGATATTGGTTTCGTGGTTTTCCACGTGGAACACACACACACACACATATATATATATAAATATATATATATATATATTAGGGGTTAATGTGGCCCATGCGTTTGCATAAATAATTCAAGCCAAAAGAGACTATTTATAGGTTAGCCACTCCGTCACATTATTAACTCCATGCGATTTGACATTTTGTGGTCTTAGCCACTCCATGAACTAAGCAAGTCCGCGACTTTGACAAGTCAGTGACTTTGGCAAGTCAGTGACTTTGGCAAGACCGTGACTTTGACAAGTCCGCGATTTTGACAAGTCCGCGATTTTGACAAGTCCGCGATTTTGACAAGTCCGCGATTTTGACAAGTCCGTGATTTTGACAAGTCCGTGATTTTGACAAGTCCGTGATTTTGGCAAGTCCGCGCCTTTGGCAAGTCCGTGATTTCGGCAAGTCCACGACTTTGGCAAGTCCGCGACTTTGGCAAATCGGCGACTTTGGCAAGTCCGCGATTTCGGCAAGTCCGTGACTTTAGCAAATTCGTGTTTTTAGCAGATTCCCGACATTAGCAAGTCCGTGACTTTAGCAACTCTGCCATTAGTCCTGATATGGAATGCCCTACATATCCCACATGGCAACGGCGACGGCGAAATCTTTTTATAATATAAAGGGAGTGCGTATATACATACATAGTCTTGTTGGATGAGTTTATAAACATGGTGACCATATATTTATGTCGCTTTCCATTTCGTATACGATACACTCGACGTGACGCGTGCGTTGCGCAATCACACTTCAAATAAGCGTGCTCACATACATTGTAAATTGCATTTTGTGAGAATGCGAGTGGTAAGGATGGACAGATAAGGATACACACAGATGTGTCGGGTCGTGTGGCCAGCACGTGTCGAAGAGGGTTCTTCGTCAATGAACGTCGTACGTCAGACGTTCTCCGGTCTGGTAGCATCGATCACGACCTAAGCATAATATTGGCATAATAATCGGAAGGGATTCGACACGCTCATGACCACGGCCTACGCGAGATAAGGGTCGACGACCTCTGCGCACGATTGCCTTTTTTTTTCCTTCAAATTTTTCGCTAAATATATAAATCTCTGAATTTGTTGGAATTTTCATGAAATTCACTTAAAAAAAAAAGTTGTTTATAAATTTTTATTTGCAATAATATTTGACAACCTTTTTTCACCTTTAATCACTTTGGACAATAAAGAAATTGCTTAAAAAAATTAATTTTTATTTAAATTGAATTGCCAAATAAAATAATGTAACTTGCTGATTGTTGATAAAAAAATAGATTATTATTACAAAAAAAGAGATTAATTTCGGGCTTGGAAAATAATGGAAACGAATGGTTTTGAAAATCCAATTTGATGTGAACGCTTTTGCTTTTTTTTTCAACCTATTGTTTCAAACATCTGGCAATTGGTTATAGATTCACTTTACGTTCATCCCAGGACCGCCTCGCGAAAACCGATGCGAACAATGTGCGAGGCCTACGGGTGGTCGGCAAGCCCAGAGTTCGATGGAGTATCGAAAATGCGAAATTGGCCGATGCTCGTAAATCACGAGGGAACTGCGAGTGCTCCGGTTTCAGTGAGTGGAATCGATATGTACTATATAATGCAGCGCGTATATATATAGTCTATGTATATATATATGTGTATATAACTTGACTATATACATATAAAACAATATGCATATATATATGGGGCATTCCATACGAATGATGGATACTGCCCTGCTGTAACCCTTTAAAGGGCCAGTGTCCCTTCCCCCACCATTTGAAAATTTGGAAACGAATATTATAATCGAAAAGAAAGTAAATATGAGGTAATTTACTTCCACATGTCGAAAATTGACATTTTATAAATAATTCGCAAAAAACAATATAATTTAAACACAGAAAATAATTTATTTGAAAATGATAAATATATGCTGAAAATATATATATTTTTTTAAGCAATAAATTTGCGAAAATTTTGATGAAAAAATTGTTAAAAAATTGTGGGTGCTGTACTTTGACGAATAATGAGGAAAATTTCGAAAAAATTATGGGACGGTGGACAGAGTACGAGAATTTCGTGACAAGTCATCCGGCATGGAATGCCCTATGTATACATCCTTTGGTGCGTGGATACACCTCCGATTCGACCAGGACCCCTATTACGTTTCTGGCTTAATCAGTTTAAGTGATTTCAAAGGCAAAACTACCTAACGACTCGCGCACGCCGCCACCGACCCATGGTGGTCCATCCTGCGTAAGTGCGTGGGCGGTATGCCCACATGGACCATCGCGGTAGCGGCGTAACGCACACGCGATGCTCCGATTTGTCTACTCATCCTTTCTCCGCTCGCCACTCGGAGCTTTCACACACACACACACACACACATATGGGCAATTCCATTCCAACTCGACCATGGGTCTGACCCTCGACCTCTCGGATTTCATCCCCGATTTTTTTGGCAATTCTTTCGTCTCTAAGAAGTTAGCACAATTTTTATTTGAAAATTAGAGAAAAAAAAAAAAACAATTTACATACTTGCAATTATTTATAACAAATATTTTCGTTTAAAAAAATTGCCAAAAAATAGAAGCGATGACCGGAACATTTTGTAACTGAGTTAAAAAATATTAATATGTTTTTAATTTTTGCCCCGAATATTTTCGGTATAAATAATCGTAAGTATGTAAATTGTGTATAAAAAAATTTAATAAAAATTGTGGTTGCTTCTTGGAGATGAAAAAAATATATAAAAAAAATCGGGGATTGAATCTGAGAGGTCGAGGGTCGGACCCAGGGCGAGTTGATATGGAATCGCCCATATACGCACAACCTCCGTTACATTACCATACTAATTGCAGTCAAAGTTCTGCACAGCGCGCATTTCCGACGATTTATCGTCGTACAATCGCCGATAAAACGATGTCCGATCGCGCCCCCGCCGTTGCGCTATCTTATGTCGTATAATTCGGTCGTAATTAACGCTAACAACGCAACAACATTATGTGGGCAGTTGGATAATCACAAAGTGGGTTCGCGACTGTGGGACAGATATATGTATGTACATGCAAAAGTAAAAAAGCGGCGAGAGCTTTTTCGCATTATTAAAATGTACACCTTGATTAATATAATTGTTTTCAAAAATAATAATTTTTTCATAATTTTACATTCCTGAAAATTTTTATTAAACTTTCAAATGTTAACACGTGAGAAAAAAATTTTGTTATTTTTAATTACTCAACCATTCAATGCCCCATTTCGTTGTTATTAAAAATATTTTGAAAAAAATTGAAAATTTATATATAAATATCTGTATATGGGGCATTCTCTGTCAATTTTACAATTTTTTTTTTTCGGAGTTTATTATTATTAACAAACGATTTTTTAAATTGCAATGAGATGTTGTTAGTTACTTAAATTTTTTTGAAACTCCAAAACGAACTTTTCGTAATCACTTTCGCCTAAATAATTTTTTTTATTGGTCAATTTATCATCAAGACGAAAGACTCGGTTTATGGTCTGAAAAATGTTGTGGGACTATCCGATGCAACGAGACCCAGAAAAACGACGGACTTTCGCATACCTGTATATATATATAGTCCCTCGAGTCCTTCGAAAAGCCTAGAAACACTGCTGAGACTTTATCCACTTTTGCGGAATCTCTCTGGCGAATCGGCACATTGCAATTTCGAAAGTGGCTCTGCGCTGCGGTTGCAGCTGCTATGCTCTGGAGGCTCAGCGTAAATCTATCAGTTCGACGTTTCGGAGTATCGCGAAGGAAAAACGAGAGACGACGACCTTCCCAACCTCATGCCCATCACGTATGGGAATTCATTCGATAAAAATGTAATTAAAAAAGGTAATTTTCACGAAAAAATAATTAAGAATTATATAGCTTATTATTGTAAACGAATAATTCAACTGAATTAATTATAATTGTTTAAATATATAAAAATTGTGATTTTCGCATTACAATTCATAAAAAAATTATTAAAAAAATAATAATAATAATAAATAAAAATTCTATAAAATTGATATAAAAATGGTATCGAAATTTTTGAACATTTTTCACGTTAACGCATCTCAAAAATGGCACTTTTCGGCGTATATCGATTTTTTTCATCTCTACTCGACGAAATTATTTTCCCCGGGAAAATCGAAGCGAATTTTCTCTCTAATGATCATCGCTCTACGCGGAGGTTAATATATATGCTAACATTCCCGCGGAAACTCGACGTCAGTCGAAGATACGCGGGCGGACCATTAGCCTGATCGAACTGTCGTCGGATGGAGGCTCGGAGAGTGATTGATCACATCCGCCTTAACGTGAATGAGAAATAAATAAATAAAAAAAATTGCATGAACGAAGAGAAAATTAAATATACCGTAATTAAAGTATCCGTTTAATAATTATCAATTTAATCTATAAGAAAATTAATTAAACACCTTCTCCATTTTTTTTATCACGCAGATTTATATTAAAAAATCAATAAATAAACCTACAAATATTACATTTCACTCAATATCGATAAATGATACTTTTTGTTTTTTAATTTTCAAAAAGCAAAAAAATTCGAACAACCAGAGTGCATCTGCAGTTTGTCACAGATATGATATTGCAGATATTTTTTCGTCGGGTTGCCGGAGCCAAGTTTCTCTTTCCCGAGGGTACAGTATATCCCCTTAAAAAATTAGATTAGAGACATTAAATTTACACCCCTGCGACGCGTGCACAGTGTGTTTTCATCGTGAGGTTGGTGCACCGTAAGTATCTGACCATGCGCAAAGCGCGCACGTTGGCTGTTGTCCCCTCAGTGCACACGAGGGGATTGTACCAACGAGAGATGATTGCCTTTCCAACGCAAGTGCGTCCACTCCGACCACCGGTCCGCAAAATCAAATTACAAATATTCCAATTGTAGCGTTAATACTTTTCAAACTTCTCCTTTTTTTCAATCCTCCACAACAAAATGTCCATACGTTACACTATTTCCAATAAAACCGTCGAAGTGTTGATCGGAAAAACAATTTACGCAAAAAATAATTAAACATTTTTTTTATTCGAATTTTTAGAGATTTCATGGATCAAGTGACTATCAAATGACTATTTGGTGACTATTTTACTGACTATCAAGTGACTATTTGGTGACTATTTTACTGACTATCAAGTGACTATTTGGTGACTATTTTACTGACTATCAAGTGACTATTCAGTGACTATTCGTTCAGCAGATCTGACTACATTCGCCATTGCATCCCAGGAATTTTCTACAGTGAATATTCGCTACGTTTTATATATGGTTTTACGATTTTTTTTTTCTTTTGCCCGATTTTTCACATTTTCGAAAAATTCGCGTGAAACAAACAATTGCATCGCAGCACGTGTTCGTGAAACGTCATCAACGCGCACCAGACTCAGCAATTTCCGTTGCCGCACAATGCGACATATGACACATAACCGTTGAGGTCATCTGCGCACGTGGGACCCGAAATACTTAATCTCCGAGAGAACGATTCCCCACGGATTCCACGGAACATTAAGGACCCCCTGAATATTTTCACACCCCCGCCCGAGCCACCGTACATTTGCCCACATATCGATGCCCCCCGCGACCCCATCCCTTCGCTCTGTACCCTATCTTCCACTTTCACCGCTCGAAGGGACCGAAATCCTCGTCATCGTATTCTCCACTTTTTTCCTACACGAAGAAGTGGCTCTTTTCGACTTGGCCCCCCACCCCCCTTCACTGTAGATGCTACCCCCCATGTCTGTTTTGTAACTATTTTCCGCTAGGACCACTGCGAATGAGGGGACCAGTCGTTTCTTGTCGGGCGCCCCCGCACGAAAAATAGTGGGGGCGGAGGGGGAGGAACCCTCTTTTGGATTCGGGGCGCCCAAACCGAGGGGGCCAACGACCACCACACGGTAGCGGAGGGGGCAACGACTCCGAGGATCGGGACATACGCCCAGAAATTATGGGGGTGCACGTTAATGATGGTAGGGGGTGCGTTCTTGCGTATCGATTCCATGCACCCCCGAAAATTCGGGGCTCGCTTCGCTTCATCCACCAACACGTCGGACAGGTTCATCCTTCATCGAGTTTTCCGATTGTTATTTTGATAAAAGTAGATTTGTCGAAAATAAAAAATAATTACGAAGCTTTTACTTTGCATTTTTGTTTTGTTGCTGTTTATTTTTATTTTTTGCAGTGAATATAATAATAATAATAAAATATAGAATTTATTATGAGATAACCATAAGCGAATTTCAATTTAAAAAAATTACACATTACGATAAATAGAATGAATCGTCCTGTAAATAAATAAATAAATATTGTAAAAAATAAACTCACTAACCTAGATAAAATAAAATAAATGTTAGGTCGCGGAAGTGAGAATCTCTCGGAGGTGGAAATATACAAGAGACATTTTAGTACGTGGAAATATCAGGGAGAGGATATGATTGTTAGGATTGTCGAGTCGTGAAACGATTTCTCGTGGAGTGCGCGACGGGATATCCTGGAAGCTGGGAATTGCTGGAAATTGTACAGCCGAATGGCAGAACGGTCGGGAATGAAGTCGCGGGATATATGTTTGTGTATATGAACTCGACAATCTGTATATCTTTCTTCGCCTCGGCGTCTCTTTACCTTTTGGAAAAACGTCGAGAGCCACCTGTCGATTCTCACGAGTGTCGGGAGAGAACAGCTCTGTCGTTTCCGACCTTTCCTTCGGAGCTTTACGCGCGCCCTGGTGCAGAGTGCTTTTCTCCTCTCTCCATATACATCTATACTAAAGTCCGGATGAACTGGATGGACTGTAATGCAGTGTAACGCGCAGCTTCTCCTGCCATTACCAACGTCACTTGCGATTTATTTTTACTCTATGTCGCGCCCCTTCTCGCTTAACATTTATCGACAATGGACACACCGGAAGTGGAGTTTTTTCAAGTAATTTATAAATTAGAAAAAAGGCAATAATCGATTTTAAGCAAAAGTGAAAGGAATGAAGGGTTGTCATCGTATTTGGTTTATTTATTTCATTAATTAATTTTTGTTAAAATTTTTACCGTATTTCACTCTCGTCTAATTTATTGGCAAAGCATTTTTTTTAAATTTATTTAACATACTTTATTATGATGTGACTGTATTATTATTATTATTATTCATGTATTTATCTATCATAAATAAAAATGATGATAAAATTACGGAGAAAATTAGTGAAATCCCTTATTTTTCAATAATTATGAAACAAGAAGAAAGAAATAAGTGCTAAATTGTGCATGTACAATGTCGAATGCAGCCTCGTGAGAATTCGCCTTTAAAAATCGTCCTGCTTTAATTCTATCTACTGTTTTAATATCCCAAGTCATTTGAACCTCTTTAACTATAATTCATATTCAACTGTCTACTGAATAGTCCCAAAAAAAATTTTTTTTTTTTACAACTCGAGTACAGTTTGTCTCATTTCTCGACTGAAGTATCGTTCCAGGCCCGCGATTATCATCCACTGCAGTGAATTGGAGTTACAATTGCACCGCGTGCATTGCCATTGCCGAAGACGCGAGGAGCACCGAGAGGCGCGTGAATCACTCGAGGATTATCCGGATCGTTTATCGTGCAAAATAGTACGGGCCACCCTCCGCGCAATACAACAACTTCCACCAGTAGATAAATATGTCTATACGTACGCGCAGTGAGAACGAGGGAGAAAGCCATTTTGGCCGTCTCTGATTGCGCGGCTTGCGTTGCATCGCTGCATTATGTATCGCGGATACCGGGGCCCGGTATTCATGTATTCATTGAATAATTGCGAGATCGGTATCTCGCTCGGTTTCCCGCTCCTACACGTCCCTCCGTCTCACTCTCCCTCGCTTTTCTCCTTCCCGAGAGTAACAAGTACTCGGGCGTGGTGCACATGCACCCATTTCAACTGCAACGAGACGAGAAAACGACCACGTTCGCAAACTGTTGCCGCACTTATGCGCTATAACGGTAAACGGTCCAGTGATTGGCAGATTATATTTTCTGCGTATTGCGAGAATGAAAAAAAAAAAATTAAATTTTACGTTACGAAAGGCTCTGAGGGTTTGTAGTGGGCCTTTTTTTTTTGAGTAGATGATTATTGATATTTTGAATTATTGAGATTTTCCCAATTTTTTGCGGGTTCCATGGAGAAAATTTTATTTTATGGGGCTTGAATGGTTTTTTTTTTTTTTTTGGAAATAAGAGATAAATTTGGTGATTGTATTGACCGCGTACTGCGAGATTGAAAAAAAAAAAGTTTATCAAATTTTATGTTACGAAAGGCATTGACTTGAGGGATTGTAGTGGGCCATTTTTTTGAGCAGAAGATTATTGATTTTCTGAATTATTGAAATTTTCCCAATTTTTTGCGGGTTCCATGGAGAAAATTTGATTTTATGGGGCTTGAATGGTTTTTTTAAAAAATGAATTTGGTCGAAGAAGGTTCAACGGTTGTGCTGTAGACTAGAATTTGTATTATGGGTTACCGTTTGGATAATGGGATACCATTTATATCATGGACCATTATTTGTACCCTGTATTACCATGATACAAATTTCTCACAAACCGGTCAACCACTTTTAATTTTTATAAAAAAAAAACACGTCATTCGAGCGAAAACTGCGATCACAAAATTGTGTAATAATGAGGAAGCAATTTGCGAGTTTCTACCGTGGAGCCTTTTCCAAACTCCAATTACAGTCACTTGGGTGATTTTACTGTTAGTGTCCTGCGGTTGATCAATACAAAATTTATCAGATCATTTGTGATACTGTCTTATTAATTCATATCGATTATACTAAACTATAATGAATATTGACTCAATTTTCTTAAATCAATATTTGACATCTCTCTATCTAATTCACTGGATATTCCAATTACCATGGACTGCCAGATTGCGAGGGTATATACGATAGGAAAAGGCGTGGCCCAATGGCAACTCTTGCTCGGGACGTTCAGCCGATAGTGAGATCCGAAGGAATTCATGAGCAGTCTTCAGCGTCTTACACAAAAATCCTCGGTCGATGCTTCTGGTCACGAGAATCCAAGATCGAGAAAATCTCCTGCACTGCACGGGGCATTCCGCGTCAACTCGACATGCACTTCTGGAATTCATTCCTTATTTATTTATTTCATCGCCCCATCCCTGAGAAGCAACCACAATTTTTATTAAATTTTTATTTAAACAATTCAACCACTTATAAATATTCATAACGAATACATTCAGAAACAAGATTAAAAAATCTAAAAAAAATCTCATGAATCTTGGACGACGTGACAATATTTATAAGACTTTGCAGATAAAAAAAAAATTCCAAAATTTGTATGGAAAAATTAATAAATAAATTTAAGTAAAGAAACATTTCGCTTTGCGAAAATTTGAAAAAAATTGTGAAAAGTCTTAAAAACATTGATAAGTGATACAGGATTTATGTGATTGGTTGAAAAAAAAAAAATCTTTAAAAAAATTGTGGTCGCTTTTTAAAAATATTTAAAAAAATCGGAGATGGAATCCGACTTGGCATGGAATGGCCCGTATAAAAATGCGGCAAAGCCAGCAAAGTCGTTTATTCGAGCCGGTAGAAAAGTGAAAGGGGAAAAAAGATATCGAGAAGCTCATTAAGAAATGCTGAAGAGCGCAACTGTCGATGCCGGGGATTGGAGAGACTGAATCTGTTCGTGTGTTTTGTACACATTAATGTGTGGATCATCCGGTGGCAATCGTCGCTTCGATCTTCGACTATCTAAACTCGAATCTCCATTCGTATCCCGGCTGCGCGCGAGACGTTAATTATTATCGTATAGCATATATAATACAGCGTTTAGGCGGACCGAAAGGTATTTATACACTGCAGAGTCTTTCTCTGCCGATTAAATCTGTGCGCCGATCGTCACGCCGATTAATCGAGACGAGAAGTCCCTTGGGAGGTAAAACTCTAATCTGCCATCTCATCGAATCAAGATTAAAATTTTTTTTTAAGATAACAACATTGTCATTGGAATTATTCATTTTATTTATTTATTTTAATTACCCAAACCTTTCAATTTCATATCACATATTTACTATATTAATTCTTCAAAATATATCACAATTACTAATTATTAATTTTTTTCCCAGCCCAATACACAAAAAAAAAAAAAATTGCATTCCTTGCTTGAACTTGATAACCACCCAACATATATGTACACATGGCTTGTAAATCGACGCACTAAAATATGAATTCGAATATCACGGGTTAATTTTGAGGCACGAGAGTCGCATTATCATATAGACGAGATTTCGCCTACCGTTATCAACCGGCACACGTATGTCCATGTGTTCAAGAACGCATTTGTAACATACCCATAGTCAAGTAGGTATATATATATATATATATATATTACAGTAACACTAGTTGTCACAGAGTAACAATGACGGCGTAACGCATTACATATCGTCCGAATGGATATATGTGCGTACAGTGCGTATGCATACGCACGTGTGTGCACGTGCCCTACGCCCCCGCATCGCCGGCAAGCGTGTGCCTGAAGGGGAAATTCGTGATATGATGTATATATTATGGGCGAGTGTATGGTAAGGTTCGCTATACTTTTCTCTCGTATAGTTGGATGAGAATGCGGGGGCGTGCACTAGAAGTGCTCTCCTTCCGGACCGGAAGTGACGATCGCTCTACATGCATCTCGTCGCCTCTCTTATGTACTCCGATTCCCTTATATACTCGGGTACAATTGCCACGTCACGTGAAGTCAAAATACAAGCATATGTATATATGTATATGTTTTTATGTGAAGGAAAAAGTAAAAAAAAAAAAAATGGGTAAAATTTCTGGAAAAAAATTGAATTTATTTTTTATGATAGAAAAAAAATCTATTTTGGCCCACTTATATATTCATGCACTTTTTAATTATTCCTGAGATTGGAATAAAAAAAAGAATTTTTTTAAGGGGAAAAAAATGAAACCTTTTGACTTTAACAATCTGCGTATCAAGTACTATCACCCACATTAAAATATATTGGAGTTTATGATCTCGAGCATAATAAAACGTGAGTATACATTCGCGTTAACAGTCCATTGGAGCCAAGAGACGAATCCATAAAAGCTGCTTTACCTTCGAGGGATTTCCGAGCTTTTTTTCGCCCATCGAACCACATAAATTTCTTATCAGGAATTCCCGCGTGGCAGCTCTCGGTGGGAGAAAAAAATACAGTAGCATCCCTCTATGCGGAGTACATTTTCGTCCTGTACGTATAACTCCACAGCTACATATGGGCCATTCCAGACCAACTCGACCTCCCACATTTTAACCCCGATTTTTGTGTTATTCTGTATTCGTCTATCAAAAGCAACCACAATTTTTAACAGATTAAAATACAAGAGAATTTATATACTTATGATTATTTATAACGAAATTATTCTGTATCAAATGTCAATATTTTTAAGCTTAGTATTTTACGATTTTTTTTTCAACGGCATTTTTTTTATTTAAATTCAGAAAATAACAATATTGAAATAAAAATTCGCTTCGATATTTTTTTGTATGTCTCTGGACTTCGGAGAATTATTTCAGATTAAAAAAAAATAAATTAAAACAAATAATCGTTAAAATTAATAAAAAAGGGGTTTAAGTTTAAAAAATCTTAAATAAAAATTTATAGAAAATTTGTCACATTATAAAATTCCGCCCGTTTGTTATAAATAATCATAAGAACTCCAATTGTAAAAAAAAAAAAAATTGTAGCGACGAAAAAACATCCAAAAAATCTTAAATTCTTATAAAATTCTTAAAATCGAGAGCGAGCTCGACTTGACGAGGAGCGGCCCGTACAGCCTCCTCTTTCTTTCAGCTTTCGTGCTCGCCCAGTCAATATTTGTCCAAGCTCTTTTCATACTTTTTATGCGATACATAAAAGCCGCTCGGCTAACCAATTTCAATGAAAGGTGCACGTGCGTTGCCGAGGGGCAACAGGAGCAACTCCGGGAGTTATAAACCCTCGAGGAAAACTGAACGCTCGCGGCTTTTCCTCCTTTTTCCCTTTCGGAATCGCGCGGGGCAACCTAAAGGGCAGAACGACCCTTGGCGAATTCCCGATTTTCGCGAAATTTCAAGGGAAATTCTCTCATTCGAGCGTCTGATGGTTTTAAGGGGGTGCGGAAAACTGCAAAGTCCACTCGGGACTCGCCGCTGAGCTTTCCACCGAATCTTCCAGGAATTTTTCTCTCCGAACACGAGAGAAAAGGGCGAAAGGGCGGAAACGACGAGGCGGAGAAAGGAGAGCATAGACTCGGCAGGAGAAATTCTTTGGGAAATAGAAAATTCGAGGGAAATTCGCCGGCTAATTTCTCGCCGCGAGAGCTTTGCTTCTATGGCTCGCGCCCTATACTTAAGCACAGTGCGAAACACTCTCCGCCTGCGATTCGCTCTTTCTGACTCACGTCGGGGATCACGTGGAATTAACCCGCAGGAGAGACTTGAGCGATGATGCCTGTACAGCGGGATGTATAGGGCGTTCCGTGTACAGGCTCAATCAAAAAATCAAAAAGTTTCCAAATTTTTATCAATTTTTTCGCGAAATTCGTTAGAGTAAAAAAATTCATAAATTTAATTAGAAATCCGGTAAAATTATAAAAATTCATAAATTCAATTAAAAATCCGGTAGAATTATTTTTAAAAAAACATGAAGTGTCTTGAAATAAAAATGAGCAATTTTGAGCTGACGATTTGCTCTACATTCCCAAAATTTTTGTGAGTCTTATTTTTTTCATTGCTCCATTTATCAGCCCACACGTGATGAATAAATCAGACGCCCTCGGATAATTATTTAGATTTATTAATACCCGATGTACCTTTCCACTTGTAATTTTTTTTTTTTTTAAATCGCGTAGCAATTACGGATTTTGGCACATCCTGTATGCGGAGAGTGCGAGGGAGACGGTCAGTCGGTGCTAAGTGTGAGTGAACACGCTGCTTCGCAAATCCATTAGCCTCTGGCGCACGCTACTGTTCTCTCGCTGTCTTCCTCTCTGTCATTCTACGCCGATGGGACTATCCACTGGCGCACAGTGAAGCGGAGAGACACAGAGTACACGAGTACTCTCCACTTTTCAATTTTCAACAAGCTTCCCCATTCACACTCGCGAGCGTGCAGTGCTCGCGTGCGCGCGTACGAGCAATTGGTTTGGTAAACGTTTTCCGAAATTGCCACACTACTATCACGATTCTTTTAAAAATAAAGTTGCCCCGCGTATGCCCGTAGTCAAAGCAATTCGGTAGCCCAAAAATGGCCTGTCAAAATCAGTGTACGTCAAAACGGAGTAAAAAAAAAAAAAATTCCACGTTGTTACAACAATTAAGAAAAATTATATTTACTAACAGAGAAGTTTTTTACTTATTATTTTTTAACAAATTGTTGTTAAGGTTCGGTTAAATTCAGCGGAAATTAATTGTTCTATCGATAAGCTTTTACGATTCGAGAAATAAAAATAAAGCTGGTGCATATGCACACAGTGAAAAGCGATTTGGTCCCGAAAAAAGTGCCTGTCAAAATCAGTGTCCGACAAAAAAAAAACATTTAATTTTTGTAAAAACAAGTTTACATTTTAACAATAACAAAATAGCACGAAATAAAAAAAATCCCCGGAAAAAGAACTCCTCCAAACATTTTTCTTTGATTACTTCTTCCATTCGCATTTTTTCCATTATTCACCCTGACCTACCCCACGAAAGGACGTCCGAACTTCAAACCCGAACCCGAAAAAAAATAAAATAAAAAAGAAAACTTGGTCGAATTCCCGCTCTACCTCGGTACCCACATTGTCGAAGAAACCATCCCAAACAGGGTCAAACTCGTCCGAACTTATATTAAAAAGTACACGGCTATGGTAAAAGTTGTGGTGGCATTGGGTCGATCGATCAGCAGATTATTACATAAATACATGTATGCGACTCCGGTTCGCTTGTTTAAATAATAAAACCGCGTATAAACAGTGTATTCGGTACAACGAGAGCCCTGAAGACTTTCCGAGAGTTCGTGACGTATACGTACAGGTTTGGTTCGGTGCTGGAAGGTACAGGAGCGTTATCGACATCACGCCGGTGTCGATTAGCGAGACTAACGAGTGTACAGTCGACGAGAGTTGCTCTTGCTGCTGCTGCTGCTCCGCTTACTCTTCAGGTAGTGCTTTTCTCTTCAGCTATGGCGTGAGCGAAAGAGTCGCGAGCATCTCGTGAGGGAGAAACGAGACTCGCCAAGGAGCTCACTGCTAGCTCAGGTTTATTCCAGTGAATGGGGTACAACACACCAATCTCCCCTCAGGATCTCCTTGAAGCCGCAGGGAGTTGTGGCCCTGCTGTAAGTTAGCCAGCCACCCAATGGAAGGCAAAACCAAGTGAGCAGCAGCAGCAGCAGCGAGAGAGAAGTAGAGGCGACGAGACGATGGTGAATCGGCACGGTTGCTCCACTCGCGGCGGTGCGAGCTACCGTTTTAGATTAGCATCTTTTATCCTCGCACACATGGACACCGTACACGGGGCTTTTCGTGTTGACCAACTTCAGTTGGGTTTTTGTATGTGAGTATTTGAGTATGGAAAGAGCGACTTGGCGAGATTTTTCGGGGCCTGAGATTTTAGGGAAGCTAAATTGTTTTTTTTTTAAATATTTTTGGGCCTGGTGGATTAGGAGTATGGGGACTTTGAGTGATGGCGGGATTCTTATGGGGTCTGAGATTTTAGCAAAGTTGTATATGTTTTTTTGAATATTTTTTAAAATTACGTCACGTTACTGTTCTGTTAAGGGTTAAAGTGAATTGATTTTGAAGAAGTGTATGTAAATTGTGTGATCGAAGGTGGAAGTTGACACGGAATGCCCCGTGTGGATTAACGCATGGATATTTCACGCATACCTGCCCGATACTACGGAGCTTCTGTATCCCGAGATATGCGTTATGTTTCTTCGAGCGTTCAGTAACCTGCAGCTACCCTTCGCAGATATAAGCATATACTTAAGTAATTTATAGCGTTGGTACACTCACGCATGAACTAATGTGATGCATTCTGGAGTGCAGAGGATTACGGATATACTGGGTGTCCAGGAATGGGTGTAGAGGCTTTAATATTAAAATTGGGCTAATTTATTCGAAAGATCTATAATAATCGATTGTAATAATACTTTACAACACTAGTGCGATAAAATTTTTTTATCACAAGTGTATTTTTCATTATTTTTCAAAATCAATTAACATACTTTTTCATAGAGGTAAGTTTGGAAAAACCAAAGATAATGATCAAATTGTAAAATTATACTTTTATAAAATTACACTGGTGTGCTAAAAGCAAAAATTCATTGCAAATAATGAGCCATTGGACCCCGGTCTCCTCTACCGAAGCCAGCGAGGCTCCAGTATCTCCTCTTCACATGGTCAGTTTTCCGAGAGAAGCCGAGAGCGAAGCTGCTGCGTGCTTTGATTTTATCTCTTCAATCCGCCCAGCCGAGTGCGAGCTCTTCTCCTCTGAAAGCTGATGCACCAGAAAGCAGCATCTCCACAGGCTTCGTGGAGGCAACACAGGCTTTCAGTGTTGGCTCGGTGCCTCGCTTTCGTGCACCAGATAATATCCTCGCTGCAACGGGAGGATCATGCGAGGCTGTAAACACAGTAGCCTCCGCGACCGAGCTCCGCACCAATAGGCTTCGCCGTAGCCCAACGGTGCGCACAAAGCAGCGCGCAGCTCTGAACTGATATCGTTGAGTCCGAGCTCCGCACCAATAGGCTTCGTCGTAGCCCAGCGGGACGCGCGAAGCAGCGCGCAGCTCTAAATTGATACCGTTGATTCCTATCCCCGGCAGAGGGCGCGCTTTCCGTGTTGGTGCGTTAGGAATATTGTATTTTCGTGAAACACATGGATTTACTATTTTTTTTTTTTTTCATATTCTGGCGGAGTATACCCAAAATTCACAATAATATCGGATAGAATGGAGTACAAATCTTCTGCAACGAAATTCAATGGCTGCGGCTGAATATTTCGGGACACGCTGCGGACAAAAAACGCTATTGAATCTGTTTCATTTGCTTTTGAGTCCAAATAATCAAATCGAGGTGAAATCGGATATTCTGCGTGTGTACAATTTTCGGGGAATAAACGTTGGACACACATGTTCAACGTCCCGAATAAAAAATTCGATATAATGGAATGAAAGGATGCGCAGTGTGAAATAAAATCTATGCGGAATAGTGTTCCTGAAAAATACCACCATACAATGTGTCAAACATTTCTATTATCTTTCGATGCCAACAAGACGTGATTAATAGGGATTCACTTCATTTAAGAGCACACAGTCAAATTTTCAGGTATCGCATTTTATGTTTACATGATTCTTAAAAAATTCTTCAATATTAAATGACAAATATCGACAAACCACGTATTGAAATGACTCAAAATTTGTCGTTTTTCCTTTGTGATTTCCCATAGAATAGAACACAAAACGTCTATTGTCTCCTGGACGAGGCGATAAATTCAAGAAGGTAATGACGTAGAGTTGTCCGAGTAGAAATAGCCGTTTAAATATATGGCGAGTGATCTATCATGTCGTATGGTGGCGACGATAAGACGCCGTATAACGAGTCGAGTAAAAAGAGGCCCATGCGCGGGAATCCATGGTGGAGAATGTATGTGAGCACAGATTGGAATAACTCGGGATGTCTGGATTACTCGCTCGATTCTGTAATGCCGTGTCTGCAGTGGATGCAGTGGCGTCTCGTTTCTACGCCGGTAGACGCTTCGTAATCTCGCCATTCTATTTCTCATTCGCTTCCTTCTTTTTCTTATCCTCGCCCATTCACTCGCCGTCCATGCTTCCTGCTCTTCAACAAGGATGAACGATGAAACGAAGCATTGATTCAATAATAATGACGTTACGAGGCGAGCTATTGCCGGGGGGTGGTTATGGGGCGTTGTACTATGGGACCTACGGTATCCCGGTGCCGTTTTCCTAGGTAAACGTCATTATGGCGTAGGATTATGTAAATTTTCTCGTTATCCGTTGGTCGGGTTCGTCGGTGGGTTGCGCACCGTGGTCCGGGTTAGGCGTCGGAGGTGGAACCGGGTGGGGGTTACCATAGTTAACCGGTCGGAGCCTCACGGCGCATTGCTGCCGGGGCTATGCCCAACGAGCGAACCAGCCAAAAGCCGCAAACGTGCTGTGGTGTTTGGCGGTGATGAGCAACATTTGAATAAATTTTATGTGGATTAGGTTTCGGTTCGAATAACTACGGTGGCGACAAAAAGGGTTCATTGACTCTGAAGAAATGGGGGGATTGAAGTTTTTCTTCATGGGCTTCGAGGAAATGGTTGGCGGATTTTCCGGAGAATGAAATGAAATTTTCAATGAAATGATTTTTTTTTTTTTTGGATTCGGGAAAGAGGATCAAAGAAATTTTTTCCTTGATTCAAATAAGCAGAATTAATTACATTTGAAATGAGGAATCAAAATGAGAAATAATTGACTTAAAAAAAATTGCATTATCGCTCGACGTCGAAAATTCTTCAGGATCATTTTAACGTCACGGAATTTCCAGTACAATTTTATTCGATCATTGTCTTTCTCTGGTATTAGTCGGTGTGGTAAAAGCACTGACGTTCTAGTCGTCGGCCCACGTAACGAGCAAGAGAGTAAAATTATTAAAAAATAAAAAAAATAAAAACCCTTCTACAACATTATGTATGAAAACCTCGTGAAAGTCGGGAAGCCACATTAATCACATCTGTTGACGTTGCAGCGCTTTATCGTCGTTGCTCAATGAATTAGGAGGGTTCACGCTTACCGAGACCGCGACGAGGGCGAGGCTTGACGATTATTATCCAACGCCAGTCCTCTCGGTGCATGTCATCGTTGTCAAAATCGTGGTAAATTTAACACCGCTATATCAGTCTGAAGATCTGACCTCATAAAAAAAACTCGTTGGTCATCATTACGCAGAAATTACGCTCATACTGGAATTTTAACGTCGGCAATAAATTTGGCTTTGACTTTTTTTTTATAATCGCTGATATGATTTTAGTGCATGTTTCACATAAAAAATGCACCGAGCGAAAAAAAAAAAAAAAAAAAAAAAACTGAATACCCAAAATACATGCAATAAACCTAACATTTTTTTATCGACTTGATAAAATATAAAAAAAATAAAATAACGAACGACAGCAGTAAAATGTTTATTCCAACGATTGAATGGAATGAACTTCGAACATTTTTTTTATTGCTTTGACAACAAAGAAAATAATTCCGATTAATTATACGATTAAATGATTATCCATTGCATTTATTAATTACTGAATGCGGGAAAAAATATTTAAAAAAATACTGTATGACGCCGATGACAACGATGAAATTAACAATTGTTATGGGCTATTCGTTGCTATGGGCACTTTCAAGTAGCAGCGGATCGAAGCCTCTAAATTAGTGCAATACGCTCGACCATCAATCCAGATACGATGCACCGCCACAAGCAAATTTACGAAGCATTCGAACAACACGGTGAATATACGAGAGAAAGAGGAGGTCAGGCTCGTTCACTGCACTCCACAATTAATTTATGATATGTCGTTTGATTAGTTGTTGGACGAACGAGGCCGACGTCCGAGCGTAGAAGCGGAGCTCGCAATGCATTCCGAGTCGTTGACACGACGAGTTCGAGCCGCCAGAAATAATTTAGGAGGAATGCAGCCCATAGAAAATAATATATCATGGGCACCAATCAGGGAAGAGCATTATCCGAGTAATGAATCATAGAAAATATTAATTTTTTTATACGAATATCTACAGAGACTATAAAAAAATATGCATTACAAAGAAATCATGAATTTCAAGAGCTCAGAATTACAATAAAATTAAGGGTATTTCCAAGCACTCAATCCTATTATTTAGTTAATATTTGGAAGACTTTTGGTAAATCCAAATAATTATTTCCTAGGCGTAGAAGAAATTAATTAGAATTGTTTTTTGTTTTTCTTCCAAACGTAACGTAAAACAATATTTCATTCGAACGGTGCCAATCGAGCAAAGTCCGAAATTTATCGATGTCAATAAAAGACAATGCCAGTGGGAACGTTGCTGTTTGAACCTTTCGAAATAATATACGATGTATGACGTGATTATCACGTGAGCAAAGAATAAACTCATAAAATCACGTGTTTGCGTACATCGTGATAAAGTGTGCTATAAGATCGGTAGTCTTTGAAGAAGGTTCATGACCCGGCGAACAGGTCCTCGAAGCAGTCGAGATACTCGCTTGTGTTCTACTGATGAGAGAAAGAGAGCCTCTCTCTCTCGCTCTCTCTCTCTCTCGTCTCTCGAACTCGTTCAATCCATTTGACCATAAATCTTGGGTTGGTACGACGGTTCGTGCAGCCGAAGAAGAAGTTCCGATGTGTATAAACCGTAATTAAGCCCCTGGTGGCAGAAGCCCGTTGTACAGTCGCCTGAAGTACACGAGAGTGAGAGGAGAGAGAGAGAGAGAGAGAGAGAAATCTGTACACGTGTATCGCGAAAACGCGTGAGAGTGAAACGGAGAATCTGTACGTATGTACGTATATATACAATGCACTCTCGGTTCAAACCGATTACTCAAGTTGGGTCACCCTCGATTCCCCCGCGTTCCTTCCACGTGAACTCCCGAGCAAATATACACTGACTCGGCACTCCACTCCCTCGCTATCATGACGTACCCCATTACCGATACGCGCAATTCGTGGCCGACGAATTTTCGCTCTTTTCGCTACCCAACGAGAGGCACACTTTCGTCGACCTTTGCCAATAACCGATCCTCGATCGAGTCGAAATCGGTTGGAAATCTGTTCGAGTTCGACCAATTTCATCAAAAAATTGTTCCCTCGTTGATCGGTAATAAAATCGTAACCGATTTCCAACCGATTTTTAACCGATTTTCAACCGATTTTCTGGCACAATTATATTCAGCATAAGCTTGAAAATATTCAAAAAAGGAAAAGTGACAAACCAACCGTTTGCACACTGCATTTTGTTCAAAATCTTTTGAGTGGCATGCAGATGAAAGTGGGTTGAATTTTTTTTTGTTTTCGTACTCTTCGGTGGCCAATGACTGTGCCGGCAGCCGAAAGCTCGCGACTCTCTTGCGCGAGATCGGTAATAAATCACTCGGCTAAACGATCCCCGATGAACCGAGCGTCGCGTTGTCGCGCGACGTGAGCTGTAATAATAACCCAATGGATCATGCTGCGACTCGGTGCGAAAGGCTTATAAATATGTGACTGCGTACTCTGTGCTACAACGATATGTGTACCGATCGGATACCAGAACATCGGGCGCCACCCTTTGGCACTGCAAAACAACTTTTCTCGCCCGTGCAGCATAATAAATACTTCACGGTTATTAGCCGGTCACTGTACATAATGACCCAACGAGGCCACGAGCGTGACTGCCGTTGTCTTTTTAATCTCATGCACAAAACTACCAGACCATGTAATTTCGAAGGCATTTATTATTATTATTATTTTTATACCAATTACCGAAACTGAATAGCGATTATTAAAATTGAAAGATACATCGAAAAATATAATTGTAGGGTAAGGAGGCTGAGAATTATTGTATCTTTGCTGCAAAAAAAAATATTGAAATTGATATTGTGGTTCCGGAAGTATATGTGCATTAAATGTCTATTCAATTTCATAACCATTTGTATCGAATTTTCAATTAACAATCATGTGTTAAAATTTTCAATCACCGGATCATCGAAAATCGATCCCTATTCAATATTTCTTACGACAACAAAACCCACAAATTTTCGTACAATGGCCTCATAAATTCACATTATTATTTAATATTATTATCTCCCATTCTATCATTCCATATTTTCCCGATCGTTATTATCATCATTATTTCCATATTGATAATAATAATTATTATCAGTCATTCGCATTGCGTAGTTTCGCTCATTGTGCAGTGGGTTGCACCTGCACTGCTTTATAAATGACCCCCATATATATACATATTAATAAATAAACAAATACATACATACATATATATATATATATATATATATATATATATATATACTGTGGTATGCATTAAGCACAGCCGCGTGTCCCATGTTGCAATTACGTAATCGAATCGAAGGCTTGAGATTGTCGAGGCGGAGGAGATTCTCTGTGTGCGCTAGGGATGCTGGGACGATGATGCATCCTAGCAGCATCATCCAAGGGTCCAATCAAGTCGGCATTGAATGTGCTTGTTACTCTCGCGAATAGTCGTTACAGAAAGAGTAAGAGTGCGATAAGGACAGAGAGATGTACAGAGAGAGAGAGAGAGAGAGATTCGTGTTATGTACGTCGAGTTGGAGAATAGTGAATTGCACCCTCTGCGTACGTGCTAGTGACATGATAAGTACGTTACGTAACGAAACGTAGAAATTGCACGAGGTCGCACACAGTGGATGTTTCAAATGCGACACAGAACTCGGTGCACACCATAAATAGTCGCTAAGATTAACTTAAGATAAAGGTATGCGCTGCAGAAGGGATACCGGAAGTGAATATATACACGGAACCAAATATTTTCTTGAGATGACTAACGTTAATATATTTCGGATATATTAGTAAAATAATATACCGGAAATAGCATCAGAGGCGCCCCCATAAAAAAATATACGTGAATTCCAAAGAGTTGTATATTTTGCATATATTTTTGGGAAAATATATGAAAATATATATGCAGTTGAAATACCAAAATTAAGCAAATATTGAAAGGCTATATTATAAAGCGACGAAAATGAGAGATTTTTCATTTCGGCTGATGAATTTCACTGAATTCATCAGCAGAGAGAATCGAACGTCGCCGGTACAGATATCGGCATTATTATCGATAGCATTGAAACTCGATAGGCTTGAGAGTCGGCATATTCATTTTCGACAGATTTGCTCGTATACAGGGCAAAACGGTGGGTGTATTTTTAAACACTGAGGACGATAAGCGCGGATTGCGACAAGCGACAGGCATATTTATTACATACGCTAAAAAAATTGGCTTTGCCGAGGGAACCGAAAAATTCGTTGGCACGAATAAACTTATTGAAGGAATAAATACATTAATTAAAATAACAAAGTAATTGATTAAAGCGATTGGCTAATTGGTTGATGTACCGCCAACCATTTATGCTGATCGATTAACCAATTGGTTAGTACAATTGATCAGCTGGCACCAATTAATCAATTGGCACAAGTTGTAAATTCTGTTGGTTCGAAAAATAATTCGATGACCCGCCGATGGGTTGATGGGATCGATCAACCGATTGCAACGTCAACTTGTAGTTTTTTGGGTGATCGAATCGTGCGAATGCCTTGCATGATTGCCAATCATATCAATCAATTAATGAAGGCTCATGATAATTAACGGTTAATGAAAACGGAAGCTGCCTCTCTGCTGTTACCTTCTACGGATCTTCGCGATTTTTACATAATCGTTATCGCTCCTAGTCAAGTATCATCACAAACTTCCGATATTCCCAATAATAATCCCAAATGCGTGAGATGTCGATAGACATCCATTGAACATATATCGAGAAATGAGAATCGAAGCTCATGTGGAAATAGACCGGAATATATCGGGTTGAGTGAGAATTAGTAGAGATGAATCTACGTCTCCTCCTCCTCCTCCTCCTCTACCTCTACCAGTTGATCCTCTCGTTGAAGTTGACCGGTAGCCGCGGAGTCCGAAGCTCCGAACTATTGACCAGAACACCGGACAAATATAGTCTCGCGCATAGACGGAAACCCGTAATTCGACCATCGAAACGAACGACCATCACGCATATGTTGTCAATCCGATGCGCGTTTCTGACGGACACGATAATTTCGAGAGTTGGCGAGGAAAAAAAAAAAAAACGGTGCGGAGAGAGCAGCGGTAGACGTATAACGAGAGGAGGTGGGTGGAAAAAAAAAAAGAGTGAATGACAGACGCCCGCATACCGGAACTCACTCATCTCTCTCTCCCTCTGTGCGATAGGTGGGATTTCCCTGTACGCGTTTTTTTTTTTTTTTTTTTTCCCATCAACGATTTCTCTCTTTTTGTCTTTGCCTCACATTCACCGTGTCCCTCTTCGTTATTCGGATGGTACACTCGCGTTCTTCTTTATTCTTCGCTCGGTTTTGTTTTTGTTTTTTTTTGTTTTTTTTTTTCCGCTGTGGGAAACCGGCGTCGCACCGTCTGTTATTCGACATTTGATGAGCTGATTCTTCATCTAGATCGACGTGCATATCCATCGCATAACTGTGCGTGAGCTTTTATATGCTTGAGCTTGAACACGATACTTCACATCTCGCTCTCTCTCTCTCGATCTTTTGTTCCACGTCGCTTTTTTTTTTTTGGTTTTTGCGCGAAACGAGTGGAGCTGTCGACTCAGACAGAAGCCTTGCAAATTATCGGCCGTTTTGACAAATCCACGTGCGGTGCGCTAAGGGCTTTTTCCGATAATTGGGCATTTTTCAAAGCTTTCATGTTTGCTCTACATCAGACACACGGTTTCTGTTTATCTTCGGTTTCGAAAATTCCGGCCGACGAATTTCGGCATATTTTTTTTTTGCAAAAAAAATAAATAAACATAAAATAAAATAAATATTCAGCAGTTCGAACTCGATCAAAATCATTGGGATAACTGCGGTAATTTCTACTTCCTGTTAAACGTTTCCTTCATCGCGTTATATCCCTCAGGAAAAATCCTTACCTGCAACATAAAAAAAAACGTATGCATATAAATATGTGCTGTTCGTAGTTGACATTATTAATATAAAATTTATTTTTATTATTTTATTACAATATAAATTCACGCTTTTTGTGGTTGAATGGGCAATTAAAAAAAAAAGAATTTAGTCACATTTTTAACTACAGGATATTCCACGAATCGTTATGGGGGTTGTTTCGACGTAAAAAAATTAAAATATGCACCACCACGTATTACAAACTGGAGACTGCTGATAGTACCTCTGATATTATTGTGTTATAGGAGGAACACGAAGTGCGCTCCTGATTCAGTGCATGCACTATGTCAAAGCTACCCTTCCGCTTAGAAACCCTTCACCGGCCCTCGTTGCCACCCCCCCGATTTAGGACGAGAGGGAGTGCTCGCGGATAATTCTGTTTTAGTTTCGCATTACATGGCAATGCACGTTGCCCGGGCCCGGGGGAGACGAGGAGGGGGGAGGGGGTTAGTTGCAGCTAGAATGTTAGTACGGGGTGAATCTCACCCTTCGTTCACGCTGGAGATGATTTTACGTTACGCATACAATATTTTCTGTGGAATACCGATAATTTACACTGTTCAATTTTTTTAAATAAATTTAAAGCGTTAAATTTTGTTGTTGTAAATTTAAAGGGTTAAATTTTTTTGAAAATGTTTATATTAAATATTCAAATTTTCATAGGACTCGGCAAAAAATTATGTAATTTTGCATCTGATTAAAATGTATATCGAATATTTTTATTTAAATAAATTTTTTTCTTTTTAAAATTGATGACTTTGGGCGGCAAAAAAAAAGTTGAAAAACCTAAAGGAAATGAGGGAGGGGGAATTTTGGTACAGGGTGAATTTCACCCTCCAGTGAGGCTGTGGCTGGTTTTCTGTTACGCATTCACTCGACCGTCCAATTCCAGCAGACTTTCCATTTCATTCTGCTTTCTTTTGCAATTCTTCATCGACTTTTTCCTGTTTATCCTTATCTCTCACGTAGATACCGCATTCCCTGAAGACTTCGCCCTCTTTCTCTCTCTCTTTTTTTTTTTTTTTTCAACTTTTCTCTCGAGTTACAACGAGGCACGAAGATTTGGATGGAGAAACGGAGAGAATAAAAGTCGGGAGCGAGTAAGAATTTGACTAATGCAATCTCGGATGCTAAGAAGTCACTTTCCTTCAGCTTCTATTGTGTGCAATGTTACCTCTACTTACTTCGAACCACCCGGGGACACTCCCCCAGGCCCCACGGTTTTAAGGGGGAAGAGGAAGAGGAGGAGCACTAACATTAGGGAGACAAGTGCCTCCGGCTAACTTGTAAAATAATCTACAGTCGAAACTCGAATATATAGGATATCGGTTGACGATAAAACGTCGAAAACATTTCGGAAATGAAATTTTATTTTCGTCGTAGTCTTCGAAACGAATAACAGTAGAACCTCGATTATGGCGAATATTGGTAAGCGGAAAAAAAATCGCTCAAAATTTTTTTTTTCTAGGGCTTTTTTTTTCTGGTACTTGTTAAAATTTGTCTCGATAACAGGAAACAGTGAAAATTCGTATTGAAATGAAGCCGGCAAAGGCGACGATTTTTTGTCCCTCAGAAAATGCACAATAACAATAACTAGAAGAGTCGAAATTATGCCGGAATTTTTTTTTTTTTTTTTTTTCGTTTCGTTGTACTTCTCCTGGAACAAAGCGTCACGTTTCGAGAGAAAAAGCTTAGAGGAGAGTCGGAGTGAAGGATTTTAATTTAAGTAAACGCGGGTAGACATCCCTGACAAATTGGCCAGCGAGGCTGCGAGTATTGTAAATCAGTCTTCCGTGGAGGAACCCATCGCCCCATTCGCCCGATGACTTCACCCTTTCTCTCGGCTTTCTCGCACCGAGTACACCATTCTACACATTTTGCTCCCTGTGCACGGAGAGAAACAAAATGAAGGCTAAAGGAGAAGCTGTGAGCCGGTAAGTTCGTTAACCCTCTTCAGAACTCACCGAAGAAATAAATGATCGACGCCAAAACGACAATAAACCGAGACGAAGTACTCGAGAATTTTTGATTCTACTCAACCAGGTGCATTAATTAATATCGCGTCGTTTGCAAATCGATAAATATCAACTCTCTTAAAATATGTCAATTATGATTTTACATACTAAAACTATTTAAAAAAAATCAAAATGTAAAATTTGACAACATAAAACCGATAAATCAACATTTTTATCATTTTTAAATTATACATTTACATTTTACATTTGACATTTTTTAAATTAAAATTTCATATTTTAAGACGACTCGAATTAATGGATTTGCAGACGATGCGAAAGGCGTTAATCCCAAAATTGGTTCGGACCCCAAATAACGACCACCCTGATGTACATAAATAAAAATGAAACTTTAATCTCCGTATAATTTGTCGGCGGGCTCACAAACGTTTTATCTCTTTCGGGGCGTGACGTGTAAAATCCGAGTTAGCATGAACTTTGTACGCGAATCCTTAAGATGAAATCCCGGTGAAGGTGAACGGCGCCTCAGGACGAAACAGCGGCTTACCGCTCACGAGAATTTCAAGCTTGACGCGTACGGACCCCCTTTTCCGTTTTCGAGGAGGACCGTCCACCATTTCCACTTCTTTCCTGTATTCAAATGGATGAAAATCCTCGTTCGCTCGACAAACACCGACCACTACCCTCACACATACCGAACCACCCTCACTGTCTTTTTTCTTTTTTTTTTTTTTTCTACCGCAGTTCGCCACTGCGGCAACTTCCGGTGGGAAATAAAAAAAACATGTCCTGGTGCAGTGACAACCCCGACGAGGGACGTGTACATCCACCTTAAGGCGAATCAATTCTCGCTGTCCAACAGCAACAACTGCAAATATAATATCTCCAACGAAACCCAAAAAAAGATTTATCAGATTTTGATAAAATTTCGTCAAAATAAATCAATTTTCTTATTTATATTTAATAGGTTATTACAAAACGCTTAAATTTTTTAAAATCAATTTCTTAGTCGTACTTTGACAAGACAAACAAATTTTTTCGCTAGACCACCAGTTTTTTTTTTTTTTTACTACCACATTAAAAAAAATATTATCGCTATTTTAGCGGAACCCTAACAAATTTGTTAGCTCAACAAGAACGTCGACGAAAAATGCTTCGTACGATAAAACACGGATGACAATCCCCGAAGCAACGATAAAATAGCGTTTATAAAACGCCTTGTAATCCCGTCCCAATGTAACCCCCTTTATTCCGCATGACGCGAAACGACAGTCGCAGCAGTGAGTTTACCGCGTCTCATTTCACAGCGTGCAAACGAGTTTTTACTCACGGCGAGATCTTCGTTCATACGCTTGACGCGAGAGGGCGATACTCGTTGGGTGGCTTACGGTGATAATCCGCAGCGCCATCTGTGAGCGCGGGCCCGAACGTCGAGGCTGCCGTCGTCGAAACCCCGTGAGTCATACGCGCGACGCGGACACGGAATTTATGAGGCTTGCTGCTGCTGCTACGTCGTAATAATCCATGGGATTATCTCGAACGGCCGGCCGGGGTTCTTCAGCAAAACCCCTCCTCGATATTCCGTCGAGGGAAGAGCAACTACGACTTGTAAATAGTGTGGGACGAGCCGTGTGTACGAGGGACGGGCGGCGAACGATCGACGATTATTAAGGTCCGGGCGCATCGATGCTTCTCCATCCTCTGACCAGAATCGAGGCGATCCTTTTAATTACGAGGGTGATCGATGGCGAGCGCGATTCCGGAGGACGTAGAATAAGATACATAAAGCCCCGGGCACAATTAGCATCAATGCTTTGTCATATACTTTTATGGATACGATTATGGACTGGAGTTTTTGTGGGCGAATAAATAACTACTAATAATTTGGCAGTGCCAATGATTTTTTCGCGACAATCGAGAATTGGCGCTAAGAATATATTGATTGATATTATATCATCGATATAATATTTTTTTTGGAACTGGCTTAATATGAAATTGCTTCGATTTAATGAATTTTCGAATGGAGCAGACACCGAATTTATTTTTATGAATTATTGTGTATAATTGTATTTATTATATACGAATAATTGCCGTGAATTAAATAATTTTCGTTAAATATTAATAAATCTTATTACCGAGTGCAACGGCGTCGGCGAGTCGCCAATGTCAGCGACGCTCGTTCATCACCCTCACGTTCTACCCCCGAAAATGTAGGGGCGGCTACGCCAATCTCCCCAGCGAGGAAGACACCGAGTTTTAATTTACACCCCCCGAATGGGGGGGCGCCCCCTATTTTCGTCAGCCTGCACAGCTTCAGAGCTTTATTCTTGGTCTCGCCGACGGAGGAGCGAAAAAGTGCGTTTTTCCTCCTTCCTCATCCACGTTCCTTTCGTTCTTACCCTCCACCCCCCGAGTCAGGAATAAATCCAAGCCTTGCCGGTGAGTGGAACCTCACCAGGATGAACCACCCATCTCTTTAGCGCGTCGTGATACTTAATTTCGACTCTTTCCCACTAAAGGACCTCAGTTTTTCACAATCAAAGGGGGAAACAAGACCGGGCCGCGAAACGCCCGGAGAAATTTCATTTAAGAAGAAGCAACCGAGCCGAGGATTTTCAACCTATTAATGCGAAGAGGAATTTCATTTAATTCTCCACGCATTATTATACCCCGGTGATATATTAAGTGGGTCTGCTGTTTCCGAGCACGGAAGCTCTGAAAGGAAGACTGATTTATTTTGAAATTGTGAAATAATGGGGCTTAATGGGTTTTGCGTTTCAACCGACAAAAGAGTTTGAAGACAAAATAAAAATTGGCACTCTAAATATCATAATAACCGTCAGAAAGATTTGCATTTTTGCAGTTAATTGTTAATTAAATGTCAAAAAGGTACGTTCAACGTGATTGCTTATTTTATGTCACTGGTATCAAGTTAATATTTTCAAACTGAAGTTTCGTTAAAAAAACTGTATCTCACGAAGTTGAATGTCTATCGGATTGAAATATGGCCTATAACCAGCGCACATACATCCTGAATCCGTGTGCAAAATATGGTTAACCCACTTCGTGTGGTTTCCGAGAACATTCGTGCCAAAGACGCTGCGTCAAACCGCCAGGCGGTGACCAGCGATATCTTCGGGTTTAAAAATTCTAGGTCAACAGATAGAATCATTTTCAGCGCACTGCGGTCATCTTCAGCATCTCGGGAGGGCCCCAAAAAACTTTTCATCCCCGTTACGAAAGATCCTTTATTCCCGTTTATGTGTCCCCCGTCTTTCGGTTCATGCGATATTTCAGTCTCCTCAGTCTAGACGTTGTTTAATAAATCACGAAGATTTTTGTATCCCGAGCATTGCCGGGTACATAATAAATGCAAATATAACGAGAAAAGTTCGGCTACTTATTCATCGTGAGCAGGGAGCTTCTTGTCTCAGTGGTACTTTATATCCGCACTCCGCAGACTGGATTCCATCCAGTATTCCTTACGCAGAACTCTACATATAAAGCATAATATCATGCTAATCCTTCGTGCTGTTTCTGCCTAACAAAATATTCATGCTCCTATAAACCACACAGGTATATCATATGTAGTGGATACAACTTTCCTCTATCTATTACGAAATATATGTATTCCATATCGTACGTCATTTCGTCACGTTCGCTTCTAATCTGAAATGCCACGAACGTGTACGAAAGCATAGAGGCGTGTACGTGACGAACGTTAAGGGAAGCCGAGCACGAGTCGACCGAATGGAAAATCGCGTCACGATACACCTCCAACGGGTATCGTATACAGTCGTCTACCACGAGCAGTGCGGATATACCATGCAACGCACTCGCCCTGCCAAGTAATAAAACATCCGGTATCATTCGCTATCACGCTTGAGCTGCGAACGTACAATATACACACAGAAAGGGTAAAACGATCTATGACACCGTTTAAACAAAACAAAAAAAAATGTTCTTGCACCTTTTCGTAAATGACTCGCTTGTTGTGTACCTTTCTACATTTCACTTACGCAAATTGTTTCGTCAAAATTACTGTCACATGCTTTATCTTGACTGTTCATTTTTTTTTCGTATATTCGAAAACGAACGATGAAAATATATTACAGCGAGACGTTGAAAAAGCTGTTGGGAGACAGTGATACACCGCTGGGAATTTTTTTAATGTCATTTGGGTGTCTTTCTCTCCGCCTAACCTCACTTTTTTCGGTTTTTTGGGGCTCCCGCACAAACGGCTATGAGTATCGAGGAACCACCAGGTGTAGCACATTTATGCCATGCTTCTGTACATTCATTCGAAATTTGAGATTCCTCTGCCGAGTAGTTTAGGGACAAATGGATTTCAAAATCTTGAGGTGGGGTGAAATTCACAATTTCATATGTACTCTACTGTTTCTCAGAAAAATCAGATTAAGATCATTTGTTTATATCTGCCATAGCAATCGAATAGTTGCCATAACAATAGTTGAATGGACCAAAGATAAACACTTTATAGTTGATTATCACGATTTTTTTGAGAGCGGTAGAAAAAAATATTGAAAATAATGGCCAATGGAGTCGCGATGCCTCGTATTGCCCCACGCACTGGCGATGCAATTTATGGAAATGCATTTGACGCGACATCCATACAAACACCATGAAACAACCGATGGTGGCGTCATGAACCGGTTGTCCACGCGGTCACGTGGGGCAGGAAACTCGCGGGTTTTCGGTCGGCCAATACACGTCCCAGCGTTAATAATCATGGGGTCTCGTGTTGCGCATTGCATCACATGTAAATCGCGACAATCACGCGTGATACCAGAGAGAACTGGAGTCGACGTTGCCCGCCGCTGTTGCCGCTCTTCCTCCTTCGGCCCGCGGGCGTCGCATCGCTAGTTTAATTAGATTAGCCTCATCCACCCTGACGCTCACGACCCGGCCGGTTGCTCGCAACCCTCTCCCCTTCCGTTTGGCTTGCGTCGACTGGCTCGCAACGCGTGAATCCACCAGGGCTCTCCCGACAAACCCGAAGTGACACGGCATATATGAGAGTGGAGATGAAACGCGGCCCAGAGTTCGTCGGGCTTTTCGAAACACGAGAACTATCATTTAGAGACGAGCGGGGCTTCCACGCTCGGAATGAAACAAGCTTAAAAATTAACGGATCCACAGCTTTTGCAATTTAACGTAAACGACAGACATAAACAACTGCTGTTTATAGAGATGTTAACCTCGCATCTCGAGCAACTACGGATTTTTCGAAAATCTAACATTCGACTTTTTTCGCAATTTAACGCTATAGCAATAACCGTTATCATTGCTCTCACCTTGTGCTCACCCTGCTCTTACCTTGCGATTAATTTTCTCTCACCTTGCTCGCAATTTTTTCTCACCTTGGCTTTAACATGAACTTCAAAGTTTTACGCAGGTCAAAAATATCGGGTTCACTAATTGTTTTGAAAATCCACGACATTCCGGAAATACCGTCGGGTCATAGTTGAAAGTGAACGCCAAAAAGTAAGGATTACGTTTAGAACTCTGATATGGTACTCCAGCGCTAATTCTGAAAGTGGTAGCCCTGATCATCCACGGGAATAGCAGCGGTCTCTCTCCTGACTCACGATGATTGAACACATTCCGACCTCTGACAACCTCAGGCGAATTTCCAATGCGCGTATTATTGCCCACTCGCGCAATTCTACGCAATACACCGAAGCCGCGATGTACCTGTACACGCGTACATTCGCAGACTTTTGAACCACGTTACCATGGTCATTGTTACAGGAGAAATTAGCTTGTCAAATTCTCCGCGCGGCTCAGCACAAGTGAATTATTTCGGTTTCCCGTTCCGACCGATGGTTTGTTGGTGTTACATTGCGATCCAGCTTCTGTTTCGTGTAACCGATATCGGATATGGAATTCGGCGCATTGACTCATTTATCGATCTTCTATTTTCAGCTGGAAATAATTTCCTTCTTATTACAAAAAAAAAATTCTAAATTCCGCAGAGTACAAAGCCAAGAGTAAAAAATTTGTCCGCACAAAATTAACAAAAATTAACGCATTCAAATTTTTTTTTCTCTAGCTAAATGAAAAGGCACAATAAATTTTTCGGCACGTAATTAACACATGAAAAGTTCATTATTCCGGTAAATGGTAATTTCATATAGGTGATTTTTTTCCTCCCTTTGATAGAGTCGCGAATACCGTGTATGCACTGTCAGCGATAACTTTGTGGACGTTGCGCGTCCGTATCGAAAGCTTTTTGCGTAGCGAAATAAGCGAATGGAATAAGCGCAAAAGGGTAAAATAAAAAAATGAAAATAACTATAAAAGAAAAGGAAAATACGCAGCGCGATAACGTAGCGGCGGGAAAGCAGAGCGGAGGATGAGTGAAAATGCGATAAATTTATCGGTCGGCGAAAAGCGAAACTGTTCTCCGGTGGCCAATAGGCGCCTCGCCGAGCTGCAGAAGCGAACGCTTGTCTCTCGCGGCCAAAAGGCAATCGGATAAACGGGCTACCATTGCGACCGACGACTCGACGCTATATAAAAGAGCTCGAATGCGAAGGATAAATAAACAAGCTCCGAGACACGCGTGTCTGACTGATAATAAAACTGAGGCGAGCTTTTAAATTCGTTCGCTTTTCAGATACCTTTCTCATCCTCCTTCTGCATTGCGATTCGGGCAACGCGGATCAACGAAACACCGAAACAGCGCTTCGATTACTCTTTGAACTATTAATTGAACGTCAGAACAAATCGAACGATCGAAAAGTAACGAATAAAATTAGTTATTTTTTCCTGCGGAGCGGAATTCACTAAACATCATTAGGGGATGATGAAATGACTTAAGAGGATTTCCGCGATTCACTTTTCTCCCCCCAGTGCAAGAATCGACGACTTTTCTCCCTCTTCGCAATGCATGCAATGTGGTATTTTCAGCGCAATGGAAAAAAAATTCTCTCGTGCAGAACTTTTCGTCCTGCAGGGCAAGAATGGACAATTTTTCGTCCCGCGTTGCAGGGACGAAATGTGGATTTTTCCGCACACTCGGGAAAAAAATGTTTTTTCCACATATTTTGCACATTATTCCGGAAAATTGTAATTTTCGTGCTGTCTTTATCGTGAGTGTATCCACGTGTGAAAAAAATATCAACTTTCCGGGATGATGGAAGTTGGGACTGATGCAATTTACATTTCGCCTCGCGCCCTCAAAGATAAAAGGCCGGCTATGTAGGATGTAAAATAAACATGTATCGTGTAGTAAAAACAAAGTGTATCTTTGGGGTGTACCGTACACACATAACAGCTCCAGAGTATTATTATATTTAAGATGCGAACACGAAGGGTGAATGCATAAACCCGGTTTTGCTGTAAGTGCTTCGTCGTATGTAGTAGACGTCTCATCTCTTTACTCCAATGTCTTGAAAAACGTGAGGGCCAAATACGAGTCAAGTGAAAGTGTGGGTGTGTGTGTGTGTGTGTTGCTTCCCTCGGGAACCACGCGACCCCGCTTTTCCGTTTGTAAATTCAACTCACAAGCTTCGAATATTTTCGAATGACCTCGTTTAAAATGTCTGCAAAATGCTCCTTGGCTCTTCTGAAGTATCAGAAAGTGCAATATTTCCCCAAGCTCTATTTGGCAAATGGAAAAAGGAAAAATTTGACAGTTGATCGACATCACAAAACGAGCAAACAAAAAGAAAAAATTACTCCAGTAAATAACACAAATTTTCCACAATTTTTTGAAAAAAAAAAAAATCTCATACCAAATTCACAAATGTTTGTATTGAATTAAACAAAAACGATTGAACAATCGAGAGAGAAAAAAAAAGAAGTTATCTTCCCAAATGCTTAACTCGGTCCAACTCGTTTTCTTGTCTGGTGAATACGAAAGAAGCGAACGAGGAGCGAAACGTCGGAGGATTTATGCGTAGCTCGTTATTTTCGAGAACTCACCGAGGTGCGATTTCGGGCGATCGTTTCAATTCCCTAATTCGTGAATGATGTCGCGGCGGCGGGAGGAAAGGGGCGGCGGTGGGCGCTCCGAACGACGTTTCAAATGCGGGGGAATCCCCGTTCTGTTCTGGCGAGGGGAGGTTGTGACTGTGGTCCACCGCCTCCTCATAACGCGGCTTGGCCAAGTGTGATTTATACAGCCAGCGCGGTTTGTCGAACGATTCGTCGGCGCGGCGGAAGTACCTCGGGATTTATCGTTCGGGACCTTCCAAACTAGATTTTATCGTTTATCAATAACGTCCACCCAATATAGTCACTGTGTGCGCGACGGTGAGTCGAACGGTGCCGCTACTACGTTGCTAACGTAGTTGAGTTTCGTCTGGGGAATTATCTAAACGAGGCACCAAACTGACGCGTCGTGTAATGATAATCACGATTAAATCATTAATAAATTGATTAGCCGTATATGTGGAGGGTGACATGGATAGCGGGATTGAATATGGGGCATTCCGCACCTGGAAGAAATGTTAGATTTCGAGAAATTTTTTTTTTAATTACATTAATTTTTTTTTAATGCTTATTAGAATTTTATTTGTAATGAGCGAATTTTTTTTATTAAAGGGGCAATTATTTGCGTGCAGAAAATTTATCGGTTGAACTGTGTATGCTTAGAATATGTTTGATTAAAGTTACAAATGTTTTATTTCAAGCAATATTTATTATAATAAAAGTATTGATGAAGTATGAATTGGCGATGAGAATTTTAATAATAATTACTGTTATGAATAATAATGTAGGTATAATATGTCAGCGAAAAATTCAGTTTTTAAAGTTAAAGGATTTGACCAACATTGAACGCGTATTGAAAAAAAGTAGTGGCACATGAGCAGAGACTACTTGTGCGGAAATCGCTGAATTATTTAATCCGGACGGGCATCGATCATCGCAGTCACGCGATACGTCGGGACGCTACGTCCCCGACACACGCATGTATTGGTATATATGGGCCATTCCATAATAACTCGACCTGGGTCTGACCCTCGACCTCTTGGATTTCATCCCAGATTTTTTACGTTATATGTTGCTTCAATATTTATGTAAATGTCAGAACTATTTGTCAGTAATATTTTTTCCAATTTTGTTTTTCAGAGCGAATTAAGAAAAAATTATTTTTGAAATTTTTTTTTGCTATTCAAATAAATTTTTTTTGTTTGAAATTGTTTTAAAAAAATGATATACGAATTGTAGTTGCTTCTTAAATATAGAACAATAATGTAAAAAATCAGGGATGCAATCCGAGCGGTCGAGGGTCAGACCCAGGTCGACTTGGTATGGAATGCCCCATACGCTTGCAACTGCAGCCAGAAGAGTGTCTAGCGATAGGTTATGTCGACGTATATGTGTCCGCGATATGCAGGAGTCCCTCGAGCCCACCTGTGTTTCTCTGCCATGTAAAATCGTTGACCTCAATCGTCCCGGTGGAGAACGACACCTTTTTAATCACGGGCCAGGGGACATTTTTATGCAAGGCAGGTAAAGGGCCGCGGCCGTCACTCCGAGCGGGCAATTGAACGTGATGTATGCGAGAGAAGTGAAACACGGACGATCTGACTTGTCGTTAAACGGAAAACCAAATTCTATAGACAATATGCAATTGTAACGCGATGTCTGTACTTACGGGCAGGCTTCGGCATTTCGCCGCTAGATGGAGATTACGCGGTGGCGCTTCGCGCAAGCGAACTGGCGGCTATTGGGATTCGAACCATTAGTCGCTCCGGCTTCGTTCCTTTTCCTACTAAGGTGACCATTTTTACGAGGCGATTCTCAATGGGTCATTGGGTAATTTTTACCTAGTTTTAGAATGCGTAAGCACCAAATACTGACATAGTCTGGAAACGGTTCTCTGTCAAATTGCAAAATTTGTGGCAAAAAAGATGGAAATGATTGATTTCACGCGAGACAAGCGCACCCCATGAAAATGTTTCTGAGATGGAGTCAATCAAAGTGACTTTGCTGAATTCACTTGCCTCGAAGTGGCTTTCGTTACTTCCATCGAAGGAGTTTTCACTCAGTGCATGAGCTGCAATAATTTCATAGCGGATATTCGTGTGTAACACGATGAAAACTTCACGAATTGTGGAGACTGCAAGAGCGCCGAGAGTGCAAAATTAATTTAACAAGCTCTCGTAAATTTAGTATACGGAGAGGGATGACAAGAACAAGCGACGGAGATGTACCATTGGCTGTAAAATCGATGCGTCACATGTGGAAGTAATCGCGACAAACTCTCGCGTTGCATTCTCGCAATCCCATGCGTACTCTCGGTAATTCCGCCAACTCCTATTCCTACGTACAACTCGTTGACGTGATAACGAGGTTTTCTTTTGCGCAACGCAAGTGTTCGTGTTTATCTCGTAGCACATGCACGTACAGATGTTTCCGAACTTTTAGACAAGGGTACGCCGTAATACGGGTGATTACGCGCATGTCATTTCAGTTTAAACGACTCATCGTAAAAAATTATGAATAATTTCGCACCAACATAAAACATTTTCTATAAATCCATCGAATTAATTAAATTATTTTTTAAAAAATCCTCTTCTTCTTAACTCACTGAAATTTCGAGTTAACTGCATTGCCAAACAATTTTCCGGCTTTTCAATTACCATGTGATTAAATAATTCGTCTCATCAATAAAACTCTCCACTTAACTACGATATTATTGCAAAATGTCGGTAAAAAAAATTGAATACGGATTCAGCAAACCTTCTGGCTTTACGTAAATACACGAGTCTGATAAAATGATCCGCATCACAGTTTACCGTATCCTCGCGTACCCAGTGATTATGTAGCGCTTACTTATGGCTATGTATAAAGAGGTATATATATACAAAGTATATCTGCGAGGCTTGCAACTGCATTAAACTGCTGGTAGAGCCTCTACCTCAACAGGTCAGAGCGGTCTGCAGTAGCGGGAGGTACGCACGGTGCACGTTCTGAACTGGTGCAATTTTCGCGCGTGCACACACCTACACCATAGTGACTTGAATCTACGGTACACTGAGCAGCAACAAGAGCAGCAAAAGGTGCAGATGCAACACACCCGCGAGCACGTAAACGTTGCAGTGGGCAGTGGCCGGCAGTGCGGTAGCCGGTACTTATAACGAGAGCGAGACGCAGCATCTAGACCAGGCTCCACATCCACAGTAGCAATAGGAGGAGTGATATGCGGTATACTGTACATAGTCCCTTGGGCCATCGGGTACGCCCGGTGGAAAGTAAAATTACACGGTTACCTGGTGAGCGCTTCGGTTACTTACGAGCTCGCAAAGGCCTATACGTTTCCGTTTAGTAGCTACCGTGTGTTTGTACGGAAGATAAACGTGCATTCATATCTATATGAATCAAAGTGCCACTCGCACTTCAGGGCCCGCTTTTTCCTTGACGAACAAATACACTGGTTCTCTTAATAAGGAGACTGATATTGAAGATGTTGGTAGCAGATGTTTCAGGCGGTAGTGGAAATATTCCATTGGTTCTGAAGAAGTGGGTGGATTGAATTTTTAAATTGACTTCGATGATATATTTTATGATGATTCAATGAAATGGTTACATTGATCCAACGAAATGGTTTCATTTTCAGGTATGTTTATTTATGATCACAATTTGATATATATATATTTTTTTTTTTTACACGGGTACCTTGTAAGTATCACACGACTGCTGGCAGTAAATATGTTGTAGGACTCAGTCCTGTGAAAAAGTGTAGTAGAACGTGGCTATAGGACACGAGCAATACCATATACAATATCCCTGAAGACTCGGTGAAGCTGTTCCCAATTCCCTTGTGGGCTTGCAGCGTACGCGAATCGCGAGGGGGCTCACGGGGTCCCTAAGTAAATGCGCGATGAATAAGTAAGGATAAGAGGGAGGAGACGATGTTTCCAGTTTGCGAGAGTGCGAGGACTGACGATATCATCGCTTCGATATGCGAGGTGAGCCGCTATGGTTGCGTCTTCGCGAGATATTTCCGACCGAAATCTCATGGGGAAAAGAGCAGAAAGTCGATATCGGGTACACGGTTTCGCGGGACCCGTTATCACCGATTGGCCATATCCTTTATATACCGGAATTCCCTCATACGAACGCCTCAAAGCTCTTCAACAACGGGTATCCGAAGTATTGTGTTGTTTCTTCAGCATCGACACTGTTGATTGATCGGAAAATTATCCTGGATCTCTTGATGGAACAAATGTAAAGTGGGTTAGGATCAATCGGTTAAGATAGCGTCAGGATAAAAGGATAACACATTCAGACCCAAAAACCAGCAACATATTCCCGAATCACTTTTTTCGTTTTAATGATTTTTGGGATTATTTTAATCAACCAATTTGCAACTTTCCCGAGTGAGGCTAAATCCAGAGACTTCAGAAATCTTCAACGCTTTTATCCTCGAAGTTTGCCTACGAATTATTCCTGAGGACAAAAGGTCGAAAGTCAAAGTTCCACGAAGAAGATTATCATAATGAATATTCAGGGTTTTGCCAAATAGGAAATGTTTCAAATCTTCAAGGTCGCGAATCTGGAAAGTACCATGTAAAAAATATTGGTCATCATCACGAAAATTTGACAAATTAAGAAGTGTCGGAGATAAGTGACCTTTGTTTCTTCAGTCGATAAATTGATTTCATTTTCATTTTGACATTTTGTCTCCGTCCCAAGATTCTTGTACCGTGCCATCTCTTCAGGGCTAGGTTTATTAACTTCAACTAGCTGTAGGTCGGGCTAAGTCTATGGAGACGAACTATTACCATGGCTATTCCTATTTATACAGCTATACAGAAGAAGAGTAGTAGGACGGACAAGGTACGCCCTCGTATCCTCTCGTCGCCTACGCTCGGTACCATCGCCCACGTGTACGGTGAACCCTTTCTTGGAAGAACCAAGATTGAGAAGACGACATTATCTGAACTCTGAGGTATTGCATCGGCACGCGTAATTACGCGGCGTAGCTGACAACGCGTGCCCTGAAGACGACGACGACGACGACGACGACGACGACGAAATTCTGTAGGTAGTTATATACCCTGAAGTGAATGTCCCTATCTGCCAACTCGGCAAGAATTTCTCCGTCTGCAATTGACTGAGTCATTATCCGCAGATCAAAGTTAATGAAAATACACGTCAACATTCTTGGGCCGCCTGCGATCATTAGGCCCGAGCGCAGATCTGTTGACATTATTACGCCTCGGCCACTCGACTGTCTAATCAATTTATTGGGCAGTTGTCCGCGCGGGTACACATCAGGCCTACCAAGATTTCTGGTATTCGGTGTTGTCATGTATATTTTCACCAATTTCGAGTGGTCACGACGTAGCACTTAAATCTTAGGAGGCCATTACGCGGTTTTCTTCCGCTTATGGTTGTCATCATCGCAGCTTTCTACGAGAATGATGATGTTCACAATTTTGTGAGATTCGGTCTCCAATTCATAAGTTTAATAATTTCATAAGACAAATTATTGACCCACCAATCATGGTCCAATCTTTTTTCGAGTGCCGCGAATATTTTGCACCGATATCTCGATATTTGTAGCATGGTACCAGATTTTGCCGAATCCAATCCAAATCTGTCAAGGGTCGCCGTGATTTTGAACTGCGATCGTTGGCAAGTCTTCAGGATTCGGAATTTGGAAGTTTACCGGTAATTCTTGTGATCATGTTGAACGCTGTCCATAAAGATGTTGAACATCTGGAACCTAAGAGGACAGTTCAACGTATCTCCAAGAGTTTACACCGGATATCCAGGGGGAGATCCAGTTGGTGAATGTGCGAGGCTGCGCTTCCCTCTTGTACATGAGACAAGACCTCATAGATTATTATGCAACAGCAAAGAGCATCGTCCTCGCCTCCTAACTGACTGTGACCGGAGAAGAGTCCGAGTGAGACTCCTCGTACATGTTCGATAAGCTCCAGTCGACAACACGATCCTCGTGGTCTCGTCCCACACGTATCTACCCTCGATTCTCGACTTGACCAACCGAGCACCGCTGACTCAGTCGTAAATTAGCGATCGACCGTCTCCTCGAGGTTGCCCTTCTCCAGCCAGACACGCGAATGGAATGGAATCAGTCCCACTGATTCTCAGCACATCCACATGACGGTTGTGGGTATACTTTGGACATTGAACGTGCCAGGAAATTATTTAAAGAATTCCTGCAGCTGTGTGAAATCGTAAATTATCATTTTCCATGCATTCAAGATCTCAAGTTTATGGCAAACGTAAGTAATAAAGCGGAATGTGGTCAATTTATTTCCTCCATATTTCCCTCTGAAGGATCATGAAGTTATGGGAAGTAAGACACATCTTTACGCACGAGTTCGTGTGCGTGTTTGAATGAAACTTTACGAGAGAATTAACGGGTATGAGCAATGGAATAACGTTTCAAAGTTATGGGACCCACCATGGTCGGTATTCAGAACGACGAACCTGTTTTTTTTTAACCCAGTTTACTTTGGTAACAAATCGGACAGATGTGAAATGATAAGTGCGGAAATTTCAATATCGTCTCTCTCCGGGATTAAGGTGTGACATTGTCTTACGGAATGTTGAAGTGGCAATGGAAAAATGATGATTTTTGGATATCCAAAAGTTGGGTCACTTCGTGAACTGCCATAGCAGCGATGAGATGTTACGTTTGTGCTTGTGAATTCCAATTTTCAATGACTAACAGCCCTACTACAATTTGGCCGTATCGTCTCGTGTAATCGCCGCTAACAGTTATCCTACAAAGTTGATGACGATATCGACAATACAGGTCTACAATGACCTGAATTACGACTGCAGATCAGCATTCGCATTATAGTCAACACTAGGTATGTGTTATGGCCGAGATCGTCCATATGTCGCTGTCCATGGTGCGAATCTAATCGCAATACGATTAGGGGACGAACGCTGAAGTGCTCGATCGTCAAGCGCTCCTGACAGCTGTCAGGCTTCGACAATTGAGCTCTGCTCTGCCCAAACGCTGCATAACACCGGATGACCAAGCTGCTAGGAATACCAATTCGAGAATCCATTGATATCCCAATGAGATGCGGGTCGTGATGAGGCAAACTACGAAAAGACCATTGCGAAAACATAATGACAAGAGAAACGAAATTAATCGGATGGATGATGGTGAGACACGCGATGTTCCGTACACACTCGAGCGTGCGTTTCCTTTTGCCTCGATGGAGTTCCGTGTTTCGAGGTCTCCTCGAATTTTCGAGACTCACGAATAATTAGCACGATTCAACGATTTAATTGAATCGAGGGCGGGTTCGAACAGGGGAAACGAGATGGTTCGTTCACTTGGCGACTATCACGTGTGTGTACAGCCCTGGATACGAGTGTGCACACGTACGAGAAGGAAGGAGACCACGCAAACCGAGCGGGCAATTTATTGCAATCAGTGTCGCGGAGGACCGAACAAAAAGTCGACGCGAAAGAGGGAAAATACCGGAGGCCCCGCAGACGATGCGAGTCGAAGGGATGGTGCGGGTAAAGCACTGTGCAGGCAAGAAGAGGACAGCGGTGCAGTCTATGTATGTAGAGGAAGACAGGGGTATGAGGAAACGCTCCAAGTACGCGAAGCAGGATGCTCCGATGCGAAAGAGACGAAAAGCAAAAGCCGAGAATGTCTCGTGGGTGGTTGGAGCGACCGTATATGGCGACGATCACGAGGGGTCAGCGGATCCTCTCGTGCTACGTATTGTACAGGGTTTTCACTCACTTCACTTTGGACATCACGACTCTGAAAGATACACAGTGGACACTGGACATGCAACAATGTATTCAGCGAAGGGATGTACTGTGCGCTGAAAAATTAGGGTATTCCACCCTCGTTGCCACCTATACCGTCAGCATTGGTGTAAAATTTATGCCCCATGAGGACACCCATTCAAATTGAAAGATACTTCAAATTTTTACGTGAGGACAACATTTTCTCCTCACAAAAGCAGAATTCGGATTTCGTCGAATAGTCGAAAATATGTTATCGACGCCATTTTCGAGAAATCTTAGCAAACTTAATAATGGTTAATTGAAATTTCGTACTTTGAGACTCGCCACTAGCGATTGAATGCAAAATCGTTACATTTGGCAGACCCAATCCTATTGCTTTTGACATATTTATGTTTTCCCATAATGGCGACAAATTTACCATTCAACTTAATTTTTTTTTTTCTTATCGAGTCCGCAGTAATCGAATTGTACAAGCACTACCTTCGACAATGTTCAGTAATCCGGCTCGAGGTTTCTCGTGCGCGTGTACATACAACAACAAGCTTTCCAAACATTACAGTCAACCTAACTGACAGCAGTTCGACGGAGAAGTTGATCCCGAGCGAGCACGATGCCGCGCACGGCTTTGTGCCGTATAATTATGCACGGGGTCTCAGTTGTGAGCGTCGTGCAGAAATCCAGGTAGCTACATGAATGACACGGGGGCCACTCCGCAGAGTTTCCACACAGGTAGTATGTACTACCAACGTGGCCACGGTAACTCACTTCAGCTCGTAGAGCAAATGGACGTGTTGACTCTATCCGTTGTATACGTCTGAGCCTCCTCAGTGTTCCTAACACATCTCTCGCTCTCACAGTGGCCCTCTACGTGTTTCCCTTCCTCGTGTGACAAGCGTGTCACCACCACGGTTTCCTAATCGCTTAACAAAGCTCTCTCGCTTCTACCTCTTCCCTTAAGTATACTTGCATTCGACGAGACAAGAGACGTGTATGGTGCTTTTCCAGCTCACTACAAAGCTCCCGTACAAGCTGCAGCAACAATCGCAGCTCGTGCGTTATGTCGTCAACTAATTGGAGAGGATTTACAATTAGCACTAATGAAAAAGATATTACCAATAAACACAACGTCGAATGAAGCATTGTCAATTGAGCCAGTTTTATCGAACATCACAAAAATGATTGTGTTATAGATTAATGCTTTTATCTTCAAAACACGTTTCCAAGTCGCAGAATAACTTCTACATGCAAGAAAAATAATATTGAGGAAAAAAGACTATAAGACAATTGGATCATGCAGCAGACATGACGCAATGCAAGAGACGAAAAAAAAAATCTGCTCGGCAAAGCGACGGTAGGAATTTCGATGAGTCGACCCAGCCGGAAGAATAGAGAAAATCAAACGCTTCTATCCACCCGTACGCCCCCGAAGACCTTTTCCTTTCTACAAAGTCTACGATGTCTCTGTCGCACACTCATCGATGGCGCTAGTCGCGCGTTCCGGCATCCACAGGGCGTGACGTCCTGTTTCTACGGTTAGCAAAGAAGGAGGAGCGCGAGAATTCCGGCTGCAGGGTGAGCTAGTGTGTCAGAGAGAAAACGGGAAGGTTGGATATTTGCTGCGAAAACATCGTCGACCTATCTCACCCGCATTCTAGAACGTCGTGTGCGCGAGAGGCCAGGACAATATTTCCGGAACACGTTGTGCTCTTCAGCAAGCACACTGTGGTGTATGTATGTACATAACTCCTGCCTCGTTGGATCACGTCGTCGTTCCGTTCTCTGCTATTTGCCTTTTAACTCTGGCAGTCCTCATCGCTTTATTTAGTGTACACCAGGGAAAACTCGGCCACGAGCATCGCAGTCAGAAGCTGCATTGTTCTAGATTCCTCGTTTTTTTATATTTATTTCTTGCTTATGTACTCAGAAGCTGTATACGAGATTTATATTTAAAGGATCAACTCTTTGCTCTTGGCTCTTATTTTCTCTCCTTTATTGCTGAGCTCTCGACGAGTACACAACTTTATTGTCTGCTCTACGGAGGCTTCAAAACCTACCAGCAATTTTACTTTATTGTCTAGCTTCCGTCGAGATTCTGGGTCACGTATGAAATGAGTCACACAGCTTGTGACAAAAATGGGAATTATTTACATTCTGGTTTACCTAGGCTCGCTTTAATTTGCTCCCCGGATGCCTGCCAACTAAGTCTCCACAGTAATATAACTTCCTAAATAGAGGCAATAGGCAAAGTTCCATCTAGTCATGTTAAATAACTCAAATCACCGTCATCTTCCTTCTGTAAAATGAGGATAAAAGGAACTGCGTAATTTCTACAAATCCCAACTCGACACAGGCAACTGAACGTAGATTCAACTCGACATGGCAGAACTTTTCGGTGATGAGTCAACTCTAAACAGCAAAACTCTACCACGCACGCAACATGACACCGTAGAACCATATCATGAAGAAACTTTTCAAAGTCTGTGTTCAGTTGCCCTTGTCGAGTCAGGTCCAGCGGAAATCTGCAAAATCGAGGTATTGCCAGGATAAAAAGTGCATGACCCGTTAACATCAACCGGTATTTCATCATCATCTAAAGCTCTAGGTGCATTTTGGAATGGGACCCCGGAGATTGTCTGGAGCTGGTACAAACGGAACGAACAGGCCCAATTCTGATCAAAGTCTCTGTTCAGTTCCGTCAGTACAGCTTCGCACGAACCCTATTCCCACGTGGCTCATAATACACAAGTGGTGTAGTTGTAGCCACAGATACTCAGAAGTCAACGAAAATTAATTAGGCTCCGCGTGAGCCACAATTCAGAGTTGCCAGGAGCTTCTGGTAATCTCGAAGACGGTGTTGGCCCAAAGTGGCTCGTCTGATCTCCACGAGGAACACCAAACAGTTACCAAGATCGAGGAAGTTGCTTCTCCGTCTCTCTCCATCTCCCGCCCCAAAATCACGAAAGCTTGTCTCCCTATACAGGTTTGCTCGATTGTTGAAAGGCATCCTAGCGCCAAAGCTCACTTACTCCGCCATAATATCGCTTATTAGAAACGCGGCTGGCAGGAAACGAGAATCCGGTGGATACGGGGTCATATATACCCAAGCGCATCCCTATTTCCAGCGTGGCTTGGTGCAAGGGTTCGCCCCATGCTATATACAACCCTTGAGGAAGTGGGTTTGTTACGGAGAACAGTGTCGACGTTGCTGCTGTTGCTGGTGCTTCGAGAAACGCCGTGACGCGAGGGAGGATGATGCTTTACTTGCCAAGTCAAACGATCACGCAACCCGAAATATCCCGTCTGCCAGAATAAAATGGGTGGGTATAAGACACTGTTGAGGGCGAGATGAACGCCCTCCTGAAACTACGTCGCCTTGTGTGTAACCTCGTTCCTTCCGCGGAATCCTTTCAACGTCCCTCTAACCGGTCGACTCCTCAGGGTTGTCATGACCATCACCAGAACCACCGTTTCCCTCCTCACTATTTCCTCACCACATCAAATAGCAACGATACCGTGTACCAGCTATGCAAAGTACATCTTTCGCTGGACTCGGTCGACTGGAAACAGGTTGTAGACACACAAAGATGTTTTGGTCATGAGAACTCGCCCGAAGAACTTTGCCGAGAAGCGAGACGGTAAAGCAACGCATTCCTGGCTGGCCTCCGCGATTCCGCGGAAAATTACTCAGCCTCGGACCAAGTTTAACGTCTGCGCAATGTAAGGTGCAAGTATTCATAGATGTTGGGGTGTTAGAGGTCGAATTGGGTTCAGTTGGGAGTCTTAGCAAAGTAATTAGAGCTTCTTAATCGTGAATTAAGAGGTTTCAGACTCCCCCCGGAGTTTTCACAGGTCTTCATTCGCTTGGTTTCCTAATTATCTAATTCTTCTTTCCCAAGTCGAAAACTGGACGTCCGGAGATTTTTTCCGCAACGGACAGAACTTACAGATTCTTACCGCCGAATTCTTTGGGTGTTCGCAGGGTCTGAAGTCTCCTCTTCTCTTTTTTTTCTTCTTATATCTCCGCTGACGAGAAGCTTCCACGAAATTGTATTGGCCGCGTCTCGAACATACGAACGCAGCGTCAGAACGCGTGAGTCTTTCACGCCAAGTTGAGCTTACAGCTCATCAATCCCCGAGATTGAAAAAAATAAGGGAACAAATTCCTCGAGGCTCATCGAGCGTGAGACGCGGAGCTCGATCTTCCCTTTTTTCCCTTCTTCTCTCACTCCGCACCAAGATTCAAGCTCGATTCCTCAGCGGGGAATCCCGGGGGCTTTTTTCCGCACCCAAGCAACGCAACACAGGGAATTTCAATCCTACGCGCTTTCGGATATCCGTTTTTTTTTTTTCCACCTCGTGTAAATAAGTCCGGATCATTGGGCGTACGCGGTTTCGCGTAGGGTGTGTTTTTCCTACGACGTTTACCGACAGGTGCTTTCGACGGAAATTTCCGCATAAGAGACCTTCTTGTGCGGAGACGAAAATACGATGGGAAGTGTCGAAGGAAGAAAAAACATAAATTGTTCCCCGCGGGTCTCGAAAGTCTCGCCACGACGACAACGGCGAGATGAATATTGATTTTTAAGCCCTTTCCGCATCGCCCGTTGCGGACGGCTTAACGGTTTTACGCCGAGAATTCGAATTCACTCAGCATCGATGATGACGGCCGGGCTCGCGGCTTCACTGAGATGAAAACGAGTGTTGCGGGAGGGACGATGGACCACCCTCAAAACTCTGAAGAGTATACAGCGGTCGGAAGTATTGGCGCGACAAAGGATCTGTCCGTTGGTGGGAGGCTGAGACTTCTTCAGGGTTGGAAAAGCTCTTATACAAAAAGTTCGCACGAACGCCGCTGTAATCTCGATGCATTACGGATCTCACGGTACGATACGTCCTTCGGAAGAGGCTCCTTCTACCTCGTGGATGTGAACGCACGAATCCATTTCGATCCCGGGGCTCTTCAGGCCGCGTCGACTCGCCGATCTTGCGGACGGATAACTTTCTCCACTTTTTGTTTAATCGGCAAACGTGATGAAAGGGTCAAACAGTTTATTTTCTCAAACGGAAATAGGATTCTACGTCACATCGCGTTCAAAGGAGAAGACATCCCTCTTTCGTTTTTCATGAATTTCTCCGCATCTGGCAAACGGAACATTAGCGAATTTTCGAACCTTTCCCATTGATCCGTCGACGGACTTAACTTCCAATTTGAATACACGCGCAAAACAGCAATAACAACTGCCGCCGTCCGTGAGACGAGTGGCATGAGCGGTTCGAATTTATGGAGAAGACTCGAGCGAAGAAAATACTTAAGCGAGTCATCGACTTGTAAATTAGGAGCCCTCGTTGCTAGATTCTCTCTCCGTGGAATGAAACCCGGTAAACCGGAGGTAGTTTAAAACTCTAGCATTGACTTCATCCGCTTCGATTGCCCGGTGACGTGTCGAGGGAACTGCTTTCGGAGTGATTAAAAAGAACGGAGCGACGTTCCGCGTGGAGAGGGAGAAAGGCGTGCGGAGAGTCCGGAATATGAGAGAAAGAAGCTGAAGCGGTAGAACGAAGAGGGGGACGGGGATTTTGATGGGAAAAATGAGGGAGTATAAGCCGAATGCGAGTGAGAGACCAGAAAGAGGCCGAAAGGTCCTTGGGCAAGCCGAGTATTAACCCCCGCGGCGTTAACTTCCACAGGGACATTCATTTTCGGAAAGACGCGTCCCGCGCGTCCACCAAATGTTTATTCAATTTTCTACCAGACTCAGGTCGAGATTCTTGGTGCTCAGCACGAGATCGACTCGAGGCTGCTGTGGAGACCTCCTCGGTTGTTCTCTCGGTGGTCCCTCTTCGCGATAATGACCTTTTCTTTCTCGGTTCCTCTTTTCTCCTCTCCCAATTCCTTTTCCCGGAGGCTCTCTCGCCGCGTGTCTCGCAATTCCGCAGCGTCGTTTATTCTCTCTTTCCCTCGAAATTCTTCGTCGCCGTTGGCTTTCGTCGGTGGTTCTTCCATCGCGACTCAGCATCGTATTACGGAATTACGCGACTTCTTCGACTCTCCTCTCGTCTGTTCCACCGACGTCGTCGTCGTCGTCGTAGTCGTTTGACGAAGAGAGTTCCAGCGGGTGCAAGTCGCGCGCGTTTTCGCTCTTTTAATGAGATTCTTAAAATACACTTCCGACCCTCTCGGCTCCTATTCTCCCTTTTCCTCCTCACTCTTTCTCCCGCTTGCTCGCTGGGCCTCCTTACCCCACTCTGTACCTTTCGTTTTCTGTATACTCGCTCGCCGTACCACACTCGAGCTCTTTTTCTTTGTCTTCCCTTGAGTGCAGGCGAGTTGAGAGTACGCCAAAGTTGTAAACGCGCCTCTAATCGTAGTTAACGGAGTTAACTCCTGAGAGAGCTCTCTGTGTGCCGCTTTGAATAGTGCTTGCCACGTACTTGGCGATTTTTTTATTTTCATTTTTTGGTAATAATGGCGGAACAATAAAAAAAAAAAGAAAGGAACCTTGCACTCCTTTTAGGTGATTTTTTGAGGCGTTTGTTTATTGTGCATTATGTTCGTTCCTTTGACGTTGTCCGTTTAACACGTCTTAAATAATGTTTCATAAATAATAAAAGCCAATACTTACAGACATCGAAGTGAGGCTGGGGACTATTAAGTAACGACTATAATTTATGAACTTTTTGCTCTGCCCTTGGCTCCAATTTGGTTTTTCAAGCGTCACGAAAATATTATAATCCTTCGAACACTTTCCTCACAATTCGCGTTGAATTTTTTTATTGAACTTGACACTCATGTCTTCGATAAATTTTGGAAAAAAGAGACGAAATAACATTAAAAAAAAACTTTGCTGGCAATGCGATAAGAAAATTCGAAAACGTACGATACTGAGTGGTAATAAGATTTCCCAGTGTTTGCTACCTTTCTTCCTCCGGCCGATGCAATAATGCCGAAGCGAAGGTTAGAGAAATAAGCTAAGTGGGGCAGTAGATAAGCCTGATTCGATTGATCGACCCACCCAACTCGACCTCTGCCTCGTTAACGTGAAAGGAATAATGTTTTGCTACGTTTTTTTTATTTCAAACCTCCCCTCAGTCTGTACATTGTATGCATCAGCTTTCTTTCCTTATTCTTTTTATTTTGCGGATAATAGGCGCGCTCTATACGTCCTGGTAGCCAGGCATTTTTTTTTTTTTCTTCCTCTTCGGGGCTTCCCACGACAGACACGCGTGTATGTCGACTCGAGGGTGGCAACTGGGTTAACCCGATTATTATATTCATGCTCGGCATTATAAGCCGGTCAGTGCAAGCGGATAGTCCAGCATTATAATATACCGAAGCGAGCGAGCAGACCGGATGTGCGCCAGTTTACCAACGAGATCAGCAAAAAAAAAAAAAGAATATATATCGGCTTGGTGCACCTGCGTCGCCTTCATTCTTTCTCCAATATGAACCAAAAGTATTATAATACAGTTCGCCTTGTGTTTCTGGGCATCGAAAAACACGCTTTACAGCATTCAAGACTAAATATATACGCGAATAAAAATAAAAATATGAAAAATCGATATCGAATACTTCGTTAATTATAAAGGTGAATTATGCGGAAAATTCTTTTCATTTTCAATAGCGAAATTTGCATGCGCAATATTTTTAAATGTTCATGTTAACGAAGAAATTAAAACTTGTATGCATTTTTTAGGAAGAATAAAATAATAATACTAATTATTGGATCCTGGATAAAATAAAAATGATAATTGGAAATACGTTTTTTGAAAATTGGATGAAATTTACCACAGGAAAAGAACGACAATTTCCTGAGTAATACGTAACATGAGCTGAGAACACCGTAACAAATATGTAGCAGGTACAACATACGGAAGTCGTGTGACGTAAGGACTCTTAGCGTTAGAACGCTAATGGAAGGCCTCTGGACTCGGTTATAGTCGGTCTGACTTTTATTATCGCGTTTACAAGCGTCCGACGAAGAGATTTAGATATCCTGGAGTCGCTGGACTATCTGTCCCGACCGAGTCTCTCATTTTCAATGGATTTATCCAGCGCGGCAATAAACTTAACCTCAGCGGTTTAAAAGATGAGCAGTTAAATGTTCCGCGGTATCCGTAGACGCTTTTCAGGATGAAGATACTTCCGTGAATGTGTTTATCCGTTTCATTGCAATGAAAAGTGTGGTTTACGTTGCGTCTAATCAGGAAAAACTATTTTACACATTTATTCATCACAGATTTTTTTCCTGTCCTTAAAAAATTCACAATAACATTTTTTTAAAATATGAAAGCATGAACATTTACTGCCCTGATAATTAGTCCTAATTATTTATATAATTTTTTTTAAATACAAAAATGCCCATCGTTCAGAAATATTTTTTAATTTTCTATTGACAAAATTTAATTCAATATCCCATAAATTTCTACTTTCTTAATGCCATTGTATTTGCCAATAAAATCAATCTATCAGAATTTATCTCCAGAATGGAAAATGTCAAATTATTGCAAACTATTGATCGATTAATTATTGGACTACGTCACGCGAGTCTACGGTTTCATAAAGTGCCATTTAGAAAATCCATTTTTTTTTCCTGATATTCGTATTCGCCGAGGAACTTCGACCCCCCGTCGAATTACACTCGCAGTTCTGTCGTATACTTTTACATACTATAAATGGAAATAAGTACTTTAGCCTATGAGAAATATTTCAAGTAGTTGCGTCCGAGTTTTACGACTCTGAGAATGAATATACTTTACGGCAATCCAGTTTTAAAGGTTCGCCAGTTCTGGGCTAGCCTCTCGGTCCGACGTCATGACTATGCGATGGACCAGTCGTTCGGGCATCGCGGAATAATGCAAAACGAACGAGAGGACCTTAAGATCAGCTCAGCGGTAGGTCCGCCGAGTAAGCGCACGTTATCCGTCTCGATTCTTCAGGATGATAAGGACTAGTGACTAGGAGAGCGAGAGTCGACAGGAGATGAAAGACACTCGATCGTATCAGGAGAGTCGAAGTAACTCACGAGCATCCATCCGGTGCATTAGAACAGCGAAGTTCAATAGGCATTCGACATTTAATATTTTTAATATTAATTCTTTATTTTTATTTTTTTCCAAACGAACTGCAAAAAAAAAAAATATCGAGATTTTCATTATAAGGCACGATTGATTATGACAGTCAAAAAGTTTGTAAATTTTTTGTAGTTTTTTAATTTTCAATAAACGGCGAAAATTTTTTTAAGACAATAAAATTTTTCACAAATTTTATTCTCTACGGAGTTTAAAAATATAGGGAATTAAAAAAAAATGTTTGTACTTTGTATTCCAGGAAGATTTGCATAACCCTTTTATTGCATAGGTCTCGTAATTGCCCAGTCGATTTCCCAGAGCAATTCTCACGAGATAAGAAAATTATAGTTGCAACTGTGCAATGAGGATTTTCAATTAACTGGCTGATCGACGATCGAGCGCAATAGGAACGATAATAGATGCAGCGTGCAATTTCCAGGGCCTGCACCCTTGGCCCGTTTAAGATTAAAACGGGTGGAGAACACACGCCTCTGTGGCTCGTGAGCTCGGAGAGGAAAGAGGCGCTCGCATATAGTGTAATACGTAATACTACGTGGACTGCTGCGCATACCGCTCCACGTATAATCCATAGTACGCCCGTAGTTGGCTGTTCTCACGCCTACGTGTGCTCCTCGAAGGATAGGCTCTAAGCCCCGCTGATGCTCCTCTCCGGAGCGCGGTTCAGGCTCGCGAGTGAGCTCGAGCGTGCGCGTGAACCTCTGGCGTTAACGACCCTCTTACTATAATGCGAAGATAAGCACTTATTACTCACTGCCCGCTGGGAGGACGAGAAGGTGGAGAAGGAAAGACCTCGAGAGAAGAGAACGCCCGGCCCGCAGATAAACAGGAGTGAAGGAGGATCAGGGAGGAGGATAGCCTAGACTCGTGGTAGACCAAGCCTATACTCGATGAGTCAGTGAGGGCGTTCGGCTTTCTGCGTACTACCTTTTTTTCTTATTAGTCTTGGATCAATTTTAATTAAGTTTTTATTCAGGTTCTAACTTGAGTTCAAAGTTGAGCTAGAAGTTGAGTCAAAAGTTGAGTTAGAAGTTGAGTTAAAAGTTGAGTCAAAAGTTGAGTTAGGAGTTGAGTCGAAAGTTGAGTTAAAATTTGAGTCAAAAGTTGAGTTAAAAGTTGAGTTAAAAGTTGAGTTAGAAGTTGAGTTAAAATTTGAGGCAAAAGTTGAGTCGAAAGTTGAATTAAAATTTGAGGCAAAAGTTGAGTCAAAAGTTGAGTTAAAGCTCACGACTATAAATTCTTATTACTGTTCATCTGGACCAAGTAAATTAAAATCTAAATGTTATTCTTACGCGTGAGTTTCAATGAGATTGCATGTTCCTGGAGTTCGTTAAAAATTTTTTTTTTTATTGCTGCACCTGTGAAATGTGCCACACAAAAAGATACTTGCCGAAGATAAGCACTTATTACTCACTGCCCGCTGGGAGGAATAGAAAGTGGAGGAGAAAAGAGGAGATGAGAACGCCCGGCGAGCAGAAAGAGAGGATCGGGGTGTACCCTAGACCCCGAGTAGACCGAGCGCGCACGTTCGTTGAAACAGCGAGTGCATCGGGCTTTCCGAGGAGCTTCAAAAATATTCCACCATCTCCTCTTCCCTACGAGTTGTATCCTTATGAGCCGATCTATCCTTTCTTATTACATCGCGTCTTCAGCAAAACGGATCGGCAATGACGTGGCCAACAGGTCCGCTTGTTTTATCGCGATGCTGCTGGCGCGAGAGAAAATCGGGCGATTTATCAGATCGTATCCAAGCCCTTCACCTATACTAGCTATAGCGGAGAACAACATTGCGTTATGTATTGTAGGTTGCGGGATTGCATTGCGCGTCTGTTAACCAAAGATGCTCATCATTTCAGTGGAAAAATCATTTAAAATACTTGAAAGGCCTAATATTTTTTTTCATAAATAATTACCGTACAAAGAAATGACAATTCCGACGATACCCGATTCTTATAAATAATAACAATATCCATAATAATATTTCGTAGAAATATTATTGTAATCGTCTATGAGCGCGCACAAAAAAAAAATTGTATCAAGGGACACTTTTCGAACTTCGACGAAAGACCCACAATAAAATCGATACCAAAGTCAACAGACCTCGAATTTTCAAGCTCATAGAATGTATAATGCCAAAGTTCTACGGAAGCAAATGGCAACACAAAAGGTGAGAACAAGGTGAGCACGAGGTGAGAGCAAGTTGAGCAACAACCTTCAAAATCAATTGGCCGAACGTCCACCAAAAAAAGTTCTCCGACTTATAATTATGACCCTCTATCGACTGAAATATTGCATCGATGATGATAAACAATTTTCATTGTCGAAGCATTTGGTACGTGTGTTTCGCAGTGGACCGACCTCCTGGAGCCAGTAGAGTAACGCGAAGCGTCGAAGAGGTCACGCGCGTTCCAGTCAACTGTGCAGTCGAGCGGCGAGTTTCGAGGATATGTAGGTCGTTCAGTAATTAGGTGCAACGCCATTCTCTCCGTCTCGCTTCCCTCTGCCTCGATCCTCCGGATATGTACGCTCTGCGGTACTGGCCGAACGATCACGAATCCCCGTTTCACTGATACGAGTCGCTTCTCCATTCCTCTGGCTTCGCTTCTGGCGATGCGGAGGAAAGAGAAGGAAGAGGCCCCGCCACTGGCCTGGACACAGAAATTCGCCCTCCAGCGCGAGCTTACACCGATGTTCGGGCCTCGTAAAAGCCAACCCCTTCTCTGCGATCATCACTGCACACCGCATACCTTCGGAGCTTCTCTCCGCATCACGTACACCAAAATAGCTCGATGTTCAGTAGTGCATTTACGTACGGCGCCAATACGTTTCCAGCGTATCATCAATGGAAGTAGTATTAGCGGAGCGTGCTCCCTGCGAGCCACTGTCGATGGTGCACCGGAATATTGCCTCATAATCAAGATTGTTGCAATTTCGAAAATGCACGTGTCGATAGATATTTCCGTTGACATACAAAGACACGCGAAAATGCATTCGATAACCGAATTATTCATTCTCCAATAATAAGGCACGCATCGAAATGCAAATTTATCGATATGTCGGTAGAAAACAAAAATTCAATAACATTTGTTGAAATAATTAATAACCAAAAATTCAATCACTTTTATTAAAATAATGAATAAAAAACAATTACTTCGATATCTTTGTTGAAAATTTTTTTACTCAGAAAAATTTCCATGCAAACAAGATGCGAAATATTGGCCATTTTTCTTTCACGATATTCTTGAAAAATTGCACCGGAAGTGATTGAAAATTCGCGGGGATTGCGTTGAAATAAAAAAAAAATAAGTATATTATAGAAAAGTACGATGCATTTTTTTTTTTTCGCTCGCGCATTTGTACTCGTTGTACTCTCTCAGTTTTGGTGCATATGAATTTGTTGAACGTTGCAGTTTTGCAGATCTACACAAACGTGAATATCGGGCATCGGAGAGACGGAAATAGGAACCGGTGCATCGCTCGGTGTATGAATCAGCAGACATGCATAGAGTGGAGAAACCGATAGGAAACAGTACACAGTTCGGTAGGAAGTGAAGTTGCACTGCCATTGGAGGCTGCGGAGCGGAAGCGCGAACGGTAAGCAGGTGCTGTTTGCCCCGGGTATTATCATCCAATAGCAGAAGCACTAGTGCCACCAGAATCGCGAGATATCACACCGAGAGCATCGAGAAATGTTTGCCAATGCCGGAGCTTTGACTGCATGCAGTTCCGGATGCAGTTGCATTGCACCAGCCGCATTAGAGTTCCTCTTTGATGCAACCAATTATTCAGCGAATCTTTAACAAAGACAAATTTATTTATACACATCCAAAAAATCATAGATTTGACGTAAAGGCTGCTGCTGCTGTTGCAAAAATGACTGCACTCAAATCCGAATGCACTTTTAGATGCACAAATTAAAAAATCGAACTGTGCTATTTTTCGTTTTCATATTTTGACTTTTTATTATTTTTCGTATTATTCTGATGTGGTAAGTTGAAATTCTACGTTTTTTTTTGGTCCATACAAATTTTGAGGAATTTTCGAGTTTTTTCGAGATTTTTTTTGCAAAGTAATAATTTTTATAGGAGATATGTTTTTTTTTTCCTGAACACATTTTATCGAAATTAATTAGTCGTAGTGCCGAAAATATTCATCCGGGAAAAAATGCTTTCCCAAAGATCATTTTTCGTTTAATGATGGTAATTTCTTCAGGGGTGTTTTTTTTTTAGTAGAACCCGAAGATTTTAGTAGAAGCCTGAAGTCCACATTCCGACTATGAAACAGCCACGTCCTATACCGTTCACCATCTTTCTCACTATAGAGCACCGTCGAGATCGTCTCATTGAATTTTACGAGCTTTAGATGCTCCAGAATTTCACACCCCCAGCCCAGCCCCTTATCATTTTAGGTAGCAGCTCTGTTTGCTTGCTTAGCGAGTTCGGAGGTAGGTCAATTGGGGTATAAAAATCTACATGACCCAAGAGGTCTGACCTCACGACGGACGGTTGAATATGTTAACGAAGGGGATAAAAAGTGTAGTGAATTAATTGGTGTCGACACTCATTTTCACCCTAAAAATGCATTCTCTCTTGAAAATATCAATTACATATGAATTAATGAATAAAAGAATTTTTATTACAGTCAATGCATTATTCCATATTGGATATATCATTTTTTGTTAATTATTTGTAATCAATGGACCGTCATTGCTACCCTAAAAATATCAATTACATATGAATGCATGAATCAAAATTTTAATTGCAGTCAATGCATTACTTTATGCTGCATGTATAATTAATTATTTGTCAATGAACATTTATTTCCATCCTAAAAATACTAATTATATATGAATTAATGAATAAAAAAAATTTAATTAAAGTCAATGCATTATTTTCTGGACATGTAATTTTTTATTTTATTTTATTTTGATGATGCATTATCGTATAGACTCGCTATTAATAATGAACTATGATCCTATCTTCGACTCGCACGGTTCTCACTCAAATTGTTACCGCATTGCACTCACTGTGCTGTAATATAAGTGTCGGGTCATAATATTGTGTTTAGAATTTACGGACTCACGGTGCGAAATAGAATCTCGCACCGTGCGAAAATAAACGGATAACAACTTTACGTACCGCCCCTAAACTCTCATCAGCAATATAACGTAATGTGCAGTGAAACGAAGTAACATTACCCGCTTATATCGGATGATCATACATATATTTATACGGTTATGTACGCTTTTGGGAATTCGCATCGATAGCTTGAGATGCCATTAAACGAATAGCACGAGTTTCCAATGTCCGTACTTGGCTTTCGACTGTAAATAAACTAGTCTACAGGCCTTTCCATGTCAAGCTATTTCCATGAATTTTATCAGACCTACACGATTTTTTTTTTATTTTGTTGGAATGAATACTCTTTAAAGCAATTTTTTTTATTTTGGCATCTTCAACCGCATTAATGATAAAGTTTGAACTATTTATAAATAACGAAGGGATTTTAATAAAAGTCAATTATCGCAATATTCGACTTTTCTTAACAGAAAAGTACTTTTTTCTCCCTCGATTACTTTTCCTCCCCATGCCCTACTTCCCACTGCCTTACTTTTCCTCCCACCCCACTACTTTTCTTCCCCCTGCCAATAACCGATAACGAATGTGGTCTTTTCATCCTAATCGATAAAAAAAACGAAACACATTACTGCTATACTCCACATTTCTCTCTCTCTCTCAATTCGTCGTTAGCTAGTATGTGTAGTGCGAGCCGCATTACACGAGTTACACGCAACTGATGCACACACAGTCGACGCTAGTACGAGAACGCTTCTCCACTCAGCTCAAAGCGCTCAGCGAGGACACGAATCGGTATCTAGCGATCGGGTGCGCATTTACACGGGTAATAGGGTAGATGGGAGGCTTGTAACAGTACAGAACACCGACAGAGCGACAGAGGGTTGCTCCTATCATTACTATAGCGTGTAACCCACCCTATAGGTGATGGTGACTCACGGTGGATACACGCTATCACCAACCAACCCGTTATCGGTGTCGCGTTCGATATAATCGAGACACGGCTCGCCACGTACCTATAACCATTGCATGTACCAGTCGTTTCCATCGCTTCGTTCTCCTCTCTACGCTCGTTGTTCTCGCCTCGCATTGCTCTTCTACACGTCACATATCGTAGAGTACACTAGACAAGTAGTACACACCCGTCCCGACGCTTACGCCTCGGACAATATGGATATTCGTGTACTGTTACAAATATGTCCACTGGTGTCCAAATAGTCCATATTGCGCGGATGTATGGGCCATTCCAGACACGCCTGTATATTTATTTATTTTATTCGGGGATCGTACCTAGAAAATTTGAGATTTTTTTTTTGAAATTGTTATTAGCTGTTAAAAGTGAGATTTTGTCTTATCGAAAAAAAAATTATTTGACCAAATTAATTTTTCTTAAATTGGTTTTGAAAAAAGGCACAGGTTCGCAGTGGAAATTCGGCGGAGAATCAAAAAAGTACATGAAACATTCCATTTTTAGAACTAATTCCGGTTGAGTCTTCGATTTTTAATGACTCTCTCAAAAATTGCGAAAAAATATTTCTTTGAAAAATTAGTAATTTTTCACACTACTTAGAATTATTTGTTTGGGGGCTAGAATTTAGGTGATTGAAGTTAACCGATTTTTTTCGACATCCCAATTTTTTTTGTAGATATTGAAAATCGTGCACAATTTACAGCTCCAAAAAATTCGATCAAAAATTTGGCGATTTATGGAAAAGTACAATCTCGATAAAAAAAGCCATGTAAAAGCGGAGATATTCGAATGCCGCTGAAATTGAGTGGCATCATATTTAACCGATTTCTACTTTTTTTTTTTCGCGTCGCCTCGCGTATGGAAATTTTTTTTGTAAATAAATTTCACGGTCGGGTGGCTTTGGTTCGAAATACCCTATATAGGAAAATGAGCCTCGCTCGATCCCATCTCAACCTCGATTTTCTCACGTGGACTGTATGTTTGTGTATACATCCAATGCGAGATCGATAATAGAAGCTGTAAGCCCCGCAAGCGAGCATCGATAATCCGAGGCATGTTTGGACGATGGTGCTCCGCTGTGCGTGTATCCCCATGTGCATAGCGTGAATATGCTCTCGCCGATCGGCTCTTCCGCAATTTTATTTTGACGTTCGGTAAAAAAAAAAAAGAAAAATGTTTCGATTCACTCGGGCATTGATTGGGTCGTTGACGCAACAACTAAAACGTGCGACTTTTTAAACAATCTCAGTGTGTTCAGTCATTTTTTTTTTAAATATTGAAATATCATTCCACTATAAAAATCGAAACGATTTTTTAATATTACGATACTTCCTCTTTTAAAAAAAAACATACTCTGAATGCGATGATAAAAAATAAAAAATGTTATTTTCTCCACCATCGGCCTTAAGAATTTTTGTTGTTACTCAAATTGCCTACCATTTGCACTTATCTGATAATTTGTCAATAAAAGAGGATAAATAAAATTTTAATTTACACGGAAAATGGAATATTGATTAATTTCGTAACGATTGAAAATAAATAGTGCTATTGTTAAAAAGCGATTGATGAGCCAATTTAATTGATAAAATATCAATAGCTAAAAACAGAGATGAAAAAATAAAATCCTTATCCGTGTACCCGGTTATAAATATCAATGAGTTTAGCAATAATAGAAATTCAATGACCCAAGTGAATTATTAGTAGATAATGGTAAATAGGCTGACTTATTGATAGCTAGTGAAAGCGATTGGGCGATACGCGAATGGAAAGTAGTTGAGTTAGATTGGATTATATTCGATTGAAAGTCCTGGAGTACAATGGCTCCCCCGATACCGGATCGATTAATAGTATTGGTTTCGATATTAGTAATACTTAATGTTACATGCACAGGTAATAATGTACATATGAATAACCCTTCTGTATACTCGACCCTGAAGCTCGGAAGCGGTATCGATAGAGGTTTCCTATGGACCCCTCCCCCTCCTCTCGAGTACCTGCTCTAATTACCGACAATTACCGGTGCATCATCAATTACGGTAATGCAATCGGCTACCTGGAAGCCGCAGTGCTATCAGCTAGCCAAGTGCGGTAATTGGCCCACACTTGTGCTGAAATATTTGCATCTGAAGCCATATCAATGGGGTAGTGGGCGTTGATTAATAGAAAAACGATTGGTAATTGAAAATAAAAATGTATTTGTATTACTGAAATCGATACATTTATTCATAAAATGAAAAGTAAAAAAAATTGTGGCTTGAAGTTACCCACTTGATGACTCGAACGATTGTTTGTTTACTTGAAATTTGTGGTATTTTGGTCAAAGGTATTTTTGCAAGACAGCTACAAAATTACAAGTGAAAATTAAGTGTTGAGAATAAAGTGAGAACAGGTTGAGAATAAGGTGAGAGCAAGATAAGAACGAGAGATTCGGATGCAGTGACCCCAACATGACAGAACTCGACAACACAAACCACACCCTTACTTGCATGCCGAAAAATCCATTTTACTACCGCACACCATTAAATCCCCCACCCCCTTTTACCTCCTTTCCCGCTTATTATTTTCCTTCTTCATCCTAAATCCAAGTTATTCCTTGCCCGGGCTCGCTCTCAAGTGCGAGGTTAAAAATCGAGAGTATGCTTCCGTCAAGGATTTCACCCCGTGTCGTAAAGCGTCTTTTCAAACCTCAATACCCGCGTCCCAATCTCGCTTCAGTGTGTGTGTGTGTGAAAACAAATTTTCTTCTCGCTCTTTCACCGCCGGTCATTACTTTTTAATCTCCTGAAATTCTGATAGAGCGCCAAGAGTGTGTACCGCGATGGTTTTTCTCTACTACCTCTCGGCTCCTGCAGCATTGAAGTTTACGACTCGAGGCCACGAAGAAGGAGGTAAAGGGTATATATAGCATGCAGTGGGATATGTCTCTTCGGCTGTATCTACACGTACCCCGTACAGCCACACTCTTCGGGTCTTAGCTGAAGGTACTCTCGCCGTCCTAGTGGTCGTTCTCCGCGCGCGCACGCGGTACCACCGAGCGGACCGTTTTTTACGGTCATACGGTTTCACCTGCGACTTACGGCCCCGGACATCCCGTTCGTTACAAGCCTCGAGACGAGCTCGTGCGCTCTCACAAGATCGTGGTACTCACCGGCCAAGACGAATGAGCTCACAACGAAGGAAATGAGAGAGAGAGAGAGAGAAGGAATAGAAGGTAACGCTTTGGAGCATCAGCCCGTGCGAAACTCGAGCACGAGTCCGGGCCAGCCGTTATCGGAGAAGAAATGGCTATGCGCGTACTCTTGTGCACCGAGTTTTGCCGCTATCGAATCGAATCGCTGTGGCGGTGGTACACAAGTATCGCGAGCCCGTGCTCGCAATTCCTTCGAATAATTTATCGTGTCAAGTCACCGGCAAACCACGAGATGATTCATTTTCTTCCGCAATCGAGGGCTTGTAATTGGAAACTTGAAATTTTGTCCGCGGTAGAAATCGATTAGTGAGAGAGGGGCGAGAGAGGGAGAGCCGATACAATTGCCAATGACATTTTTTATCATGAAAAAAAAAAAGGAAAATGAATGTTTGGGACGTTTAAAAAAAATGTGAGGTGTGAATTTGTAATTAATTGAATCAATTATTAGGAAGGTGTTTAACAAATTGGTTGGGATTTTTTTAAAATTTAATTAACGTGTATTTGCGATTTTTTTTTTTCAAAGGGTATATTGATTGTGATATCGGAGTAAAAAATATCTGGCGTGCAACACTTACGAAAATTGACGGGTTGAAATTGGGTATTGGTCATTGTTCCGGAATGTAACTTACCTGTAACAGAAAATCGAAATTTATGGATTAGTCTAAAAGTAATAATTGAAATATTCGTATCTGGAATAAAAGGAGAGTAGGTATTTTCTTATATATATATTTTTTTTCACGTTTATGAAAAAAATAAAAAAATGTCATAATTAAATGTCGATTAACGAATTTCACTAAATCATTTTTCCGGTTGCGTGGTAATGAAATTATTGCAATCGACCTCGTCGAGTGCTCTATTGTCGAGAGGATCGACGTTTCCTTTTTTTTTTTGAAATAAAATAAAATTGTGAAGAATATAGAGAATCTGGAGCACGCGATCACGATTATTGCTGTGCGCTCCTTCGCCAGGATGTTGAGAGTGAACTGTGCTGTAGTACTATCCAATATATCCCGCGAGAGAGCTATCTGAACGAGGCTGTTAATTATCTGGGATCGGTTCGAGCGTTAACCGAACAACTCCACCGGTGCATATATATATATATATATATGTGTGCTTATAGTATAGAACGGACAAACGAAGAAGAAGAAGAAGAGAGCTGCATCCAAGTCTTGACCCCCTTCGCCGAAGATCCTTGTAATTTCCCGAGGAAGTATCCTTTTCATCCTCCGCTCATTTTTTTTAACTACCAAATACTCTCAACTAAATTAACAGAGAGAAATTTTATATTCCCGGCGCACAGGCTCGTTGTGTATCATTAATCATGACATTTCAATCGTAAATTCAGCGCGTCGGAAAGCTCGGTTTCTACAATGCCCATATATCCACATGATTAAGAGCCAATTGCCTCGTTCAAGTACTTCAAACGATACTTTGTAAACATTTTATTACGAAACAATCCGAATTTCATTAATATTCACATCCGATGGAAAGTAATAAAAATTATTTTGTTCGCTAATTGATCACTGATGACTAATACACAGGCCGAAATCCAGAGAAAAAATGGGTCATTACTCCCTAGGTCGAAAACATGATTATTTCTCCCCTCTGAGAGTCATGAAAATTGTACTCCCCCTTTTGTACTTGAAAACTTGGAAAACACCAATTTTCACGTCCTTACTTTAAGCACCGAATTTTTTTTTTTTTTTCTGAAACCGGAAGACAAAAATCGAGATCGATTGTGACATTAATTTCATTCGCGGAAAAAAATGATGCACTTTTCTCCCGTGCATATGCTGAGGAGCAAAATCGGACGCAATACGTAATGTCATCCTGAAGAAGTTGCTGGTTGATGAGCCCGAGGAAAATGAGTGAGACTAACGAGGGACCACACGCTCTCTCACGCACATAGTCTTCGCCTCGCTACGAGCACGAAATTCGAGGTAAAATAAATGTAAATCCAAGCCCAAGCAGTGGAATCGTGACATATTGCAGTTATATTAAACACCGGATAATTAATATTCTCGTAATAATAATCCTGCGTGGGAAATCGAGGAAGCTGGCCCAGATGAACGCGCGGCGTCCGGCTTTTCGAGCGACGAAGCGTGCCCGCACTCGGGCGAGCACGTTTTCCAACGCTCTGTAGTATCTCTGCTCGTTTGGACGCCCTCGCAATTACGCAGAGCGTGACGACGACGCAGAATGAGAGCGGCAAGCGTTTTTTACTGCGCCAACGCGATTACGAACGACTGTCGCGCTAACGTTGTAACCCGTGTAACCCGGGTTAAGCGCTCTAACTCGGGCAGCGGCATCGGTGCCACATGATACTCGGCTGTGCAGTTACTTTCGGACTCTACGGTCCTTGCACACAGCACTGGCCTACAGAGAGGCACCGCGTCAGCGGAATATACGTGAAACAGTGCTACATACCTGCCCACATGTATATATATACACACAGGTATGCATGTACGGGGCATTCCGTTTCAAATCCACTAAACTTCCACCTTGACCAATATCGCATGGTATTTTTTTTATTCTCTAGAATGAATGCAACACTAAATTGAAAAGTTTACGTTGTTTTTTAAGCTTATTCATTTTTTTTAAAGTGGATCAGAATCGGATTATTATTATTTTTTGACAAGAAAAAATTCGGGGATTCGAAAATGATTGTTTTGATTTTTTTTTTCTGTGAAACATGTGGTTTTTTTTTTAAGTTGAAAGGTGTTTATAAAATGGGCTCTATGATATGGAAGGCCGGTGAGTGGTCTGGAATTGACATGAAATGCCCCATGTGTACCTGGTCCGTAACCATGGTCAACGTGGATGGGAAGCTCGCTCTAATGAAAATAAAAACGAGACGCGTATAGAGTCGAGCGAGTGGTCGCTCCCTTTCAGGTCGATTACAAGCCATTCGGACATTCGTTGACACACATACAAACGTTTTGGTTTTTCATTAGCAGCCGTGAATCCGTGAAAAATTTGATGAAAAATTATTGAAAATTTCTTCAGTGCAGCGAAGGATTTTTTAATTTTTTTGTTTTCAAATCCAAGTGAGAATGGTCAAGACCAAACATCAGTGGCGGAATTAGAAATTATTCGAAAATGTGGAATATTCAAAAAATTGAATATTCTAATGAAGAATATTTAACGCAATATATTTGATCACACTTTGAATTTATTTCGGGAATTGACATGGAACGTCCCGTACATAGCTGGTCCGCAACGATGGTTAACGCGGATGGGAATCCCGCGCTAATGAAAATAAAAACGGGACGCGTATAGAGTCGAGAAGGACGAGGACACTCGGTCCCTTTCAGGTCGATTACAAGCCATTCGGACATTCGTTGACACACATGCCGCCCTGGCATCGGAGCATTGCGCCGCGGTTCGCCAACGCGGCGACTGAGCAACCGCAGCTACGCAGTGCATCGCAATGCGCGATGCACCTGAGTCGTTCAGCCGCACTATACAGATATGCACGTGTGCACATCGGAGGCACTCGCTCGAAATAATGCATTGCCCGTACGTATACGTACCGCCGACTCTCCGAGCCACGGTTAGGTCAGGTTGGGCAGAGCGTTTGGCTATTTTCTCGGGTGCAAAATGTTGGACGAGAAAACAAAACAACATGGAAAAGGTGCGTTCGAAATTCAACACCGCTTTCGGTATGTATTGTTACGCGGGGACTGTTGGTGCAATTACGATTGAATATTCATGCAATCGCCAACGAAATTCGTTAACGCTGGATTTTTTTTTTTTTTTTCTTTCTTTTCTGTTGCGATTTTGGAGGGTGGGCGAAGTTTGGATTATTGGTAATTAGAAATTGGCCGTAGAAGCTGCCATTGAAATCTCGTGGGGGCGGGGACATTTTTGAAACTCAGATGCAATTCGGATATTTTTTTCCGTCGGCATATTTTTTTCGGCGAGATATTTTTCTCCGTCGGGATATTTTTTTCGACGAGATATTTTTCTCCGTCGGGATATTTTTTTCGGCGAGATATTTTTCTCCGTCGGGATACTTTTTTCGACGAGATATTTTTCTCCGTCGGGATATTTTTTTCGACGAGATATTTTTCTCCGTCGGGATATTTTTTTCCACGAGATATTTTTCTCCGTCGGGATATTTTTTTCGGCGAGATATTTTTCTCCGTCGAGATATTTTTTTCGACGAGATATTTTTCTCCGTCGGGATATTTTTTTCCACGAGATATTTTTCTCCGTATTAGCCATTATCCGTATTAAACCATATTGCCAAAAATCGAAATACGTTCGGATTGCTGTAACTTGCGAAGCGTACTTCATAAGCTCCCAAGGCTAAATTGGTGTTGGTGTCACAGACGAATGTCTTTTATCCGCGCGAAACAATTGTCTAGGTCCTAAAAAACAAATAATCGCTGGGCCCTCGACTCGTCTGCGTGGCAATAAATGGGTTACCGGAGAGCCAGGCAGTAAACAGCAGATCCGCCGAGGCTGATTCCTCACTTCATCCTCTCCTTTTCTCTTCCCTCCTCGCCTTTTACTTCGCATTCGTTTCTTTCGCACGATTGCTCGTGCACTCGCTCTCATATACTACCAAACGCAGATATAGTTTCTCAACGGTACTCCTTCAAACGGGCCATTGTTCTGCCTCAGTGCTTCGATGACCTTCCCATCTCAACCCATCCACCCACCCACCCCCCACCCCCGCGGAATCGAACGAACGATCCGGCATCGATAGATCCTCCGTGTGTATCTCCGCACTAAGTAAAGGAGGAGTGAAGGCGGATTGCGACTCAGGAAACGAGTGAAAGAAAAAGCCCCGAGACCGTCTAATGGAGCGAAGGGAATCCGATTCGACGAGAGGAAGCAAAATCGTTTCTACTTCTCGATTGTGCACCTACAGCAGTATTACCAACCGATATGTATATATATATATATATATACGGGCGATTCCGTGCCAAGTCGAGGTGACTCTTGAGGACCTTCTACCCCTTGAATATCGTCCCCTATTTTTGAGATTATTTTTCATATTATCCTTCCCTCTCCAATTTTGTCAAATTTTGTTTTAAACAACTTACGAATTTTCTGCAGCAGATATCAAGATTTATAATCTGGAGTTCGAAAAAAAAAAAAAAATGCCTCTATTTTTTTACGAATTATTTTTTTTAAACTGAATTTAAAAAAGTGAGGTAAAATGTTTTTCACTGCGGGATATCGTTTGGATTTTTTATTTTAGTACATTTTTTTGTTGGTAATTTAAATGGGGAAAAAATGCCTTGAAAAAATTGAGGAAAATACGGTGTAAAAATATTTACGAATTTAAAAATCCATCAAATTTTTTCGAATATTTTCGTTATAAATAATCGTAAGTATGTAAATTGTTGAAAAAAAAAAATCTAAAAAAATTCGTGGGTGCTCTTTGCAGGCGGAAGAATGATGTGAAAAATCGGGGGGTGGAATCGCAAGAGTGGGTACGGAATGGCCCGTATGCGCGAGTATCCAAATGCCATGGAAAAGGAGAAACAACCCGCATGAAATTCATCGGTGCCTCCCGATTTCCATTTTCCTCGCATTTTCCTATTCCCAAGTTTCTTCTCCGTATCACTCATCCCGTGGGCATTGAGGACGGAAACCGAGCCGTAAATAATCTTCGAAGTAGAAAAGCGAAGCGGGCACGACGAGCAGACGAGTTTTCTCCACGCCATAGCACTAAATGCACTATATTGTGGTGGGGAAAAAAAAAGAAAGAAAAAAAAAAAAGGAAAAAAAGCTGATGCTCTCGGAGATGAAAATGCTGGGGGGGAAAACGCGGTGTTTGCGGTTCCGTGAAAAATCGGCCCGAGCTCGACGATACTCGACAGCTTTATGTAAAACTGCTAAAGAACGATCCGGTGGAACGATGAATTTTTCGTTATTTTATGTTTTATAAATTCGACGGTGCGCTTTCGGTCCAGCTCTCTCTCTCTCTCTCTCTCGATTCAACGGAAGCACACTTTTTCACGTGATTTCGGGTTAACGCCGAGTACGCTGATAAATCCCGCATACAAAACCTGCGCCCCTATTATACTACAGTGCCACTGTATATTGGCACTATGCAGCAAGCCGATAGCATGGAACCGTGTATACGAGGAATTCCACCTCAAAACGTCGCGGTTCTGACCCTCGACCGCTTGGATCGCATCCCCGATTTTTTAATATTATCGATCGGTCTCCAAACATTACTCACGATTTTTATGAGATTTTTTTGAAAGCAATTTATAAAATTATGATTATCCATAACGCAAATACCGAGGCCATTTTCCGATCATAATCGATTTTTTACGATTTTTTTTGCTACGAAAAAAAAAAAATTGAAAAATTTCCGATGTCAGACTCTGGAGAATTTTTGGAACGTTTCTTTAGTTTTAACTATTTAGTAGTTGAAAAAGTACGATTCAGGTACAGAATCAATAGTGAGACCCGATAATCTGGTCACTGTCAAAATACCAGGACCACCGCTTTTTGTCTGAGCGTACCTCACGAAAATTCATCAGCATTAAAAGTTCTGACGACAAAAAATGTAAATCTGTCGTGCGATAGACGGTAAAATAAATATTCGTGTATTTTACAAAAGTTTCGTGGTTCAAAAACCTTCACTATCTGCTTTTTTGTTAACAATTCCACTACACATAAGCAAATATCAAATTTTTTGTTGCCGTTACCACGGAGTGTCACCAAAGTCAGACCAAAGTCAGGCCAAAGTAAGAGCAAGGTGAGAACTCATCAGGTGCGTAACTCGTACTCATCCCCTTTTGACATTGCATTTTGTCTCTTGGTCATTAAATCTACTCGAAATTGAGTGACCGATCGAAAACTGTCCTAATTCAGGGACATTAGGCTTCGTCAAGCGGCGGAAAGGTGCGCGTAGGCCGTGCACGTTTCGTGATGAAAAGAATAATCGATAGAGGGAGTGAGTGGCGAGGGGCTTATAGGCGTTGGAAGCTCCGAACGAGCGATTGGGCCGACGGAGCCCCGCGGTATTACTTTATCCTTTCCCGGTGCGGCAGTGTCGATAGGAAATTGGAAATTGAAAATGGAACACGCGCGACCCGAAATGTAGGTTGTCGGCCGATTTCTGTATCCTATAGTGCGGGTCCGGGTCCTCTGGACGTAGGCGAAATATATATATATATATATATAGAGATCGGCGCATATACACGCTTGCAAAGAGAAGAGGTCGCGCGGTAGTCGGTATAGCGGGCTTGCGGAACGCGACGGCGGAAAAAGGACTCACTGTTGCAGCAGGAGCGACCGAGTTGGACGGACCCGATGCCGGCGACCACTTCCGGCCAATGCGATTTAAAACGCTCCGGCGAAATATCGACGATCGCCGTAAATAACGCGTTCGACCAAACCAAACGCTGGTGGAGCGATGCAACGGCGATCACCAGAGCCAGAAGTCGGTGGGGGCGTGGGGGAGGGGGGGAGACTCTATACCAACGATTTTTCCATTAAAACTCAACGACGAGAAGGGAGTACACGCGAGGAGGGTGACGTAGAACGCGTATGGATAAAACTACTCGCAGAGTCCCAGGAATCGGCGTTCTCCAGCCCGAAATACGCGGAGAATTTAATTTTCTACCACCCCCACCCCCCCATCCTTTCAGTGGCCGTGCGACATTTTTTTTTCCTCCACTTTTTCTTCCGCCTGCGATATATATGCATATATATATATATATATATATATATATATATATGTGTGTGTGTGTGTGGGTGTATGTGTGGGTGTGTGCATATGTATACCAAGGCGCGAAATCGAGAGAAATAGAGACGGAGAAGAGAGGCAAATCGATTGATGCGACGAGAGAGAGAGAGAAGAGCAGAGCCAACGAGATGAGAAGTGGATTCGACTGGAGATACTCCGCGGCGCTGGTTATACCGGTTACCGGTGGAAATCTATCACGATACGGGACAGCCAAGAGAGAGCAATGCTGTTTTGTGGGATGTCGATGCATCGAGTGACAATTGGGTCGACGAGAAGAGTCGAGACAAATTCACCAACAGCAAGCAAGCAAGCAAAGCCCGATACTCTCCCGAATCCCGTCCCTCCTCCGCTCGCCAACGAAATTCACTGCCTGTAATACTGTCTACTCTGTTATAGATGCACCGGCTGCGACGGAATAAAGGAACGGCGAGCTCTATTTCTCTACCGGGCCGGCTCATTGACGCGAGCACTCCTGGCTTTCATCGCCTCTCTTCTCTCTCTCTCTCTCTCTCTCTCTCCGTCTCTATTGCTTTTTTCGCTGTATCTAGTCTTGCATAGAATAGTCAGTGTCGGTGCTAAATTTAAGCCTTTTCGGTGGAATGATTTCGCAGGTATTCTTGTCCCAATCAAAATTAGGAAAATGTTGTGCAATATCGTTGGTGGGCTATATATGTGATTGCGGAATTAATGAGCTGTCGAATTTTCTCAATATTAACAACTTTTGGGATACGAAAATAGTTGGTGGCTTATCATTGCCTTAATTTATTCAGCCGGATCTCACCTTGTTCTCAACTTGCGCTCACTTTGGTCTCAATTTGCTCTTAACTTATTTTCACTTTGTTCTCACCTTTTTCTCACCTTGCTCTCACCTTGGCTCACGAAGTGTCAAAAAAGTCAAGATCATTGCGTTCTTCAACAATTATCTTTTTACTTATCATTTTTCCGCATTCGCCAGCTAAGAAGTCACGTTACCATCTCTGATTAAGGTGAGAGTAAGGTGAGAGCCGACTGACATGCGTCATTTCAAAGCCATTTTTTAACTGGCAAACTGACAAAAACGTCAATAAAACTAGAACCGAGTAGTTGAATTGTCCCATCACCATAAAAATACAAATATCATTTCCTACCCAATGCAAAAACAAAATGGCAACCGACTAAATTAATTAAAAAATCGTCCCTTTCATCGTGGCCAGCGGTTTATTCCCTCACCCAGCAAAACCCGTAAAACTTGACATATTTTTAGTAGGACTATGTCGAAATCACCTGCGCGAAATATCGAAACAAAGCCACTGAACCCGTCGAAACAAAAAAGGCGAAAAACAAAAACCTTTCATTCAGTGAATGTCTCGACGGGACGGGGGCGCGATCGAGCGCTCCATCATTTCCCCAGAATTTCAGCGGGCGACAAAACACGTTCTCGTCATTTCAGCCGCGGCGATCAATCTCTCGACGAGAAATGTACTTTTTCAACCTTGAAGAATTAGAGATTCTTCTCGCGTTCGTCTGTCCGAGTGACTTTTGTCCGCGCAGCCGAGACCCGCCGCCGAGACCAACTTTTTCCTCCTCTCAACGGGTTTCCAGCTGAACGAGACATGGGTTACCTGTCATCAGCGTGTTCATCTGTTGGACGGACCAACAGTGAAAACAAAAGTTGCTGACCCGTGGCTGTGTGTGTGTCCGTGTAGAATTCCGGAGCATGCCAGTGAACTAAGGCAACATCCGCCATTTTCCTGGTCAGCTCATGTACCAAAACCGACCATCATCATTAGGCCCAACGTGGTTCGCGTAATTGCACTCATTCCTGACCTCCGAATTACCTTTGAATTGTAGCTACCGTTCGAAGTGCCCGAAACGAAGAGAAACGAAAAAAGCGACTGAACCCTGAAGAGAAAAGACGAAGAGAGAAATGAAGTCGGTCGAGATAAGCACAAAAGGCAGCCTTTCCAGCGGCTGGCTAGAAAACTGGTAATGTCAGGGTCAGTGAGATATTTTCTCCGTGGTAAGCGTTCTTCCTTCTCTTTCTCTTCTTCTTCTTCTTCTTCTTCAACTTCATCGAGTTTTTACTGTTCCGCTTGTGTGCGGTACCCGAGGCCAGAAAATAAAGAAACATATCGGAAAACTGCGGAGGGCTGAAAAGCGAAGGAAATCGTTTCAATCTCGTCGTCGGATAAGAGTCTCTTCCTGTCTTGAGTTTTGTTTGCACAGCGTGTCGCGAGCTCTATTGTCGTTATTCCGGAAGTACCGAGACGGGGAAATTGCTTGCTGTACAATACCCGGAACTCGGATAGCTATGATCAAAGTAATATCCATGATATTTCCAGCTCGAGTGGCTTTTCATGATGTTTCGAGTTTTCCGGATATTTTTCATAATTTTTATTGTGTTAGGGAGAAAGACACGACATGTTTTTCTGTTTTTGTTATGTAAGCTTATTTTTTCAAGTCGTTAATGAATTGTAACAAATTTTAGGCAATTTGAGATATTTGGCATTGATGTGATTCAAATATTGATAAAAATTCACTAAAATCTCAGATAATTATGACGACAACTTCGGGAAAATAATGAAGAGCTTCGTTTAAATCGGTGTCAGTTTTTTGGGAAACTTTTGACTGGAAGACAATTTTTTTTTGTTATCAATATCTACTACTAATTAAGCTGCAAGATTGTGAAAGCCGCTTTATTATTGAGCAAACGTTAAGCGTAATCAGAAGCAATTTCTCGCTGCTCCGTTAAATTATTCATATGTTTTTATATGCACAGCATATCAGATCATGCCTGGAAATTTCACGTTCGAATTATCGTTTTACGAGACGTTAATTATTTAAAATTATGCTCAGGATCGAGATACCAAATTTTTTTTCCCTTTTATCTTACCTAAAAAAAATTATTATTGCAATTAGGTCAATTTATTATACCCCATAATATAGAATATATAATATTACAGTTACAACCCCCCCCCCCCTAACAATTTTTAAAAATAATAATAACAACAAAAATATAAAACGTGACACATATTTAAAAAATTCATACAATTATAATTGTCTATAGAAAAATTCCCCAAACCATTGACATTTATAAAAAGTATAATGTACCAAGCCAAATACCAAAGTGAGTGCAATCCGCTGACGCAGTTGCATTCGACCCACTGACCGACTAAAATATACAGTACCCTTTCACAGTTTTAAATCTCACCAATTACGAGAAACAAAAACAGAAATAAAATCTGTCAAGTTATTTACGTGTTGTCGGTAATTATTTTCGCTTCCCGTCTGCTTCTGTCCTACGACATTAAAGTGACGAGAATATATATATATATGTCACCGCTAAAAGATTCATGATCGTGCGGAGACTTCCCAGTTCCGAGCTTTCTTGTATTTTCACAAGCTCCGGAGAGACAACGTTGATTAAGGGGCTTCCAAAAATAATGTAACGGAGTTTTCAGGCGCTCCACGAATTTTCCCCGACGACGTACGGTGCCCGGTCATCCCGCTTCCACCAGCCCGACGTATTTCGCCCATCAAGTGGCTCCAAGACACGAGGCGATGCTAGGAATACCGAAGCCACCATCGCGACAACCGAGAATCCAACAAGAATTCGATGAACGACAGACCTTAAGGATCCCAGCGAGATTTATGGTCCATCGAACCATCGACTCGCCTGTCGGATGCCTACGGGACATTCCACGCCGAACCAGCAACCCATGACCCTCGTTCCCCTCGATTCCCATCATTTTTCGTGTTGTTCCTATGCTCTGATTTTTTTTTTTCAATTCATAAATCCAGCATTGCAATTAAAAAAAAAAATAAATCGATAAACAATTTTTTTAACCTTCAAAAAAAAAAATCGCAAAGGTGAATTAAAAATTTTCTTATCGGTCATAATTCCCCCAAATACCAAAAAACTAGAAACTAAAAACGAAAAGTTAATATTAAGAACGAAACGTGGAATCAGCGCGATTTTTTTTTGCCTTTCGAGAATGTCATTGTAAAGATAATTTTCTCAAATTTTGTCGGTCCAGCAAAATACCGTGAAAATCGAAGAGGAGAATGACGAGCTGCCAATTTGACGTGGAACGGCCGATAGGTGGCTAAGAGCAGGACTTGAAACCCGCTAGGGCCCTAAAACCCTGGAGATACCACCTGAAATTGTGTTGAAGAGCTCGGAACACGAAGTGTGCGAGGTAAAAAGGTCCAGAGATGCTGTGGGAGTTGTAATCTCTGGAGGTGCCAGTAGCACTTTTACAACCGGACGATTTTAACGTTGTTTCGGGGATGCCAGAACATAGAACAGATTTACAGGCATCATCGCTCTCGGGAAGCCGCATTAGCCTTTATTTCTTCCTTTTATTTCCGACTCTTCGTTGCTGTTAATCTTTATCTCGGACAATTTTACCCAGGAGCACGTAGAAAGGTGCCGTCTCGTGTTGCCTCGCTGTTGCGATAAGACACTGACCCAAACGACGTCACATCGTCTCTCGGTTGCTCCGCCAGCTTCAGTCCCTGAAGAGGAACAAGGATGTTGCTTGACCTGCCACTCCGGATGTCGATTTGGAGCCGCTGCCACGAAGAGAAGCTCCCCATCTGGTGATAACCGTGCGACGAATAAGTTTTAACTCAGTAGGTTACATTGGGTAATCGGACTCTGTTAGGTTGGGCCACTAGGAGTCGTTTCTCATCCCCGGGATCTCGGCTAAGAGAGAGAGAGAGAGAGCGACGAGGCTTTAGATTAGTTGTGACCATTAGCGGGTTCGAATTACGTTCCGTGTTCGAGACGAGATGGAATTGGATCTTGTGAATAGAATCCGATGTGTAGAGGCACTAATGGCATTTGCTGCGATGACGTTTCGAATTGGGCGAACGGGAGAAATTTGTAAAATGTTATATGGAGGTTCTCATATTTCCCGTGATTCAAAGAAATATTTCCTCGATTCAGAGAAATGGTTTTGACAATTCCACACGATTGGAAATGCACAATTGAAGGAATGTCTGACGCAGGTAACCAGTGATCCCGATATATCCTCAACTGCATTACCGAAATTACCTCACTTTCGTGAATATTCCGCAGCAACTGAAGATCGATCGCTCGATGGAAATAGTCCCATGGATCAACCATTGATACCTGTCACTTACAATTGCCACCACGAAACCGCACGATTACGTTGCAGCGCTCCAACTTCACATACACACTTCATATTCGCGTAGAGAATAGAATCCATGGTACAGTAGAACCTCGATTATCCGCACGCTCAATTATCCGGACGGAAGCACGTGACAGCGGTTCGCCAATTGAAAATTGACGATTTTATAAAGAAGATATTAAAAAAAAGGCATTCCACTTTTTTTCAGATATTAAACATAGACACATTTGAATGTTCATATATATGATAAATTTTTATATACATCCTCTGTTTTTATGTGAAAAGGTGTCCTTTTTGATACCGGCCCCAAAAACACCACCTTTCGATTATCCGAACTAATTGGGACCGAGATTAGTTCCAATAATCGAGGTTCTACTGTACATCTATTTACTTCGTTTCTTCTGTATATTATAACACTTGTGTCGAGAATCTGAATATGAATATCTAAATGTGCTTTATAAATATGACTTTCGAAATTTTATACGTCGGATTGTACGAATGCTTAAGCGGGCATGACGCAGAGGACGATGCTACGTACGGAGAGGGTCCTCGAGCAGATGGGACTGAAAAACGCATTTTTTAGCACGCTCGACAGGTTCGGTGAGCATGTACGTAGCTTGCAGTTCAGTTTTCTCTCTCTTCTTCTTCTTCTCGGTGGCATTTGCGGGGGCGACTTATCACACTTTTATTTCCAAGTCTCAAGCACCGTGTGCGGTTACGAAGCTTTAGAATTTTAATTAGGGGAATTAGGCGTGGCATTATGGCCTCTAAATTTTGTGTAAATAAGAGTTAAAAAAAAAAACGTGAATGGCTGAGGAGGCTGTTTGAGGATTCCCGGGGGAGACACTAATTATGTTTACGATCGCTCGACTTGCGGTCTGTTCTTCGCTATCCGACTATGCATATGACGAGAGGCTTTTGCTCCTCGTAAAATGCTGGAGGTCTCGATGACCCCACACCCACGAAAAATCTTTCGTGCACATTTAAAATGAGTATAAATTTTTATTCTATTTATATTTTCACGTTTCGGTGACACTTAATTATTACCCAAAATACGGATTTTATTTTTTGAATCAACAAATGACTATTTAAAGTCGGAGCCCTTGAATTGACAAAAAAATAAAATAATTCAGTTATTTTCAACAAAATTGCGATGGACAGTATTCTCGCAAATTGGCGTACGATTGGCGAAAAATGTTCATTTTAAATATGGGCGATAATTTGAACTTGGAACGCAATTGAATATTGGTTTGATCGAAGCGGACAGGAATTCGTATTGCGCCTCGTTGAAGTTGAAGTTGATTTGCACGTTAAGCCAGAGTAAAATCACCGTCCATTTTATTGGCTGGTATGTAAAAGTGGGAGGAGCGCGTTTGGCTCTTCGCCAAAAGTCATTGAAAAGCCGACGGAAATGATATGTGCACGTGTGTGTTCACAGTGACTGTAAAAATATGAAATGAGAATTTACAGGGGCGAGATAATGTTTAGATATCGAGATTCTCGTTCGGAATTTCTCTATCGGTGAAATGGCCGAGACCGTGGCGAGTGAAAAAAAAAAAAAAAAAATCTCTTCACGAGCTGAAACGAGAGAAAGTGAGGCCGCGAGTGTATCCAGCCGGACGCCAGCTTCCCCGAGGGCTCTCGTCAGCCATACGAAACTTTTGAATGGACCTTCGTAACAATGGGATGGTGGTTTACATTTATTAGACCTCGGGCGAAAAAGCCTCGTTCCAGCCCGTGCGCTTTGCGCACATGAGCAGTCCGAGCGAGGGGCCGAGAGCTCCTCGCGATTTAATGTTTTCGTGATTAAGTGGAGGGCGAATGAGCCCGGAGTAATGATGCATTAGATTTTCCCAAAATTTCGTTTAACTCAATAAAATTAATTTCATTTTTTTTTTTACACGTTCGAACGAAAATATTTTGCATGCAATACTTACGAAAATCGAAGGTAGATTAAAATTGCATAACGATCATGGTTCCGGAATGTAACTTACGCTTTGCGCACATGAGCAGTCCGAGCGAGGGGCCGAGAGCTCCTCGCGATTTAATGTTTTCGTGATTAAGTGGAGGGCGAATGAGCCCGGAGTAATGATGCATTAGATTTTCCCAAAATTTCGTTTAACTCAATAAAATTAATTTAATTTTTTTTACACGTTCGAACGAAAATATTTTGCATGCAATACTTACGAAAATCGAAGGTAGATTAAAATTGCATAACGATCATGGTTCCGGAATGTAACTTACCTGTAACAGAAAGAATTTAAAAAATCCATTAGTACAACATTTTTTATACTTTTAATTAAAAAATTGTCATTTAGCTTATATTTTATAAAAAAATTTTTACACGAAATGGTACACGGTCATAATTACGTATGAATCCGCGGTTTAAAAAATTTCGAACTTTTTAATTAGTGCACCGGATGAAGTATCTCATTTTCCAGGAAATAATTTTGAATATTATCACGAAATGCTTGGAAAAACATTTTTTCAAAATTACGAAAAATAAAACTTCCTGGATCGTAATGCATACAAAAAATATCCAGTGGAAAAAAAATAGTCAAGAATATCGGGGGCGTATTTTGGAAAATCGGGAAAATCGTGAGACGAATTTTGCATTGGATCTCGAGCGGAAAAGTGGGGATTCGAAATCTCACCGAGTCTTGACGAAAGTGGCAATCATTCATAAGAGCAACTCTGTCCCGAGGGCGAATATTACGGCGTCACATGCGCAGGGAAAGTGTAATTATGTAATTGCTCTCAAAGTCCCGACGGACACCGAGAATTATGTGATTACGCGGGAGATGCGCTCGCGCCGGTCAATGCGGCCAACGTTCACCGAGGAACGGTGCACGGCTGTGCGGCAATGCACGCATGCAAATTTACGAATATGACAGATGAGACAGGAGAGATAGGGAACAAAACGACGACGATAATGCGAGAGATAGCTCGAGCCTGAGTGTCCGGTGGACGAACGTATTACCTCGCAATGGTCAGCGAGCGAAGCGTGCACAGTATATTCCAGCAGAAATAGGAAATCGTCTGGTAATAGAGCGCGAGACGTGCATATACCTCCAGGAACAGGAAATCCACGAGCACGTTGACCACCGCAGTGGCTACGCTCCAACTTCTCGTCATACTCAATATTGTCAGCATTGTCGTCGACCTCGTCGTCGTTGTCATCGCGTTTCCACTTCAACTCCTCGACCGCACAATTTCCTTCTCGTTACAAATAATCCTCGAAACTGTCGAGCCGCGTTTTCCAGCACTGGAGCCTCATAATTACACAATATGCGAATCAATTTGTACAGCTTTCACCGAAATTGTAATTTTGAAGAATTTCGAGAAAATTGTGATTTTCAAGAATTTTTTCAAAATCAGCATTTACAAAAATCCCTGCAAAATTTGCATTTACAATTTTTTTTTGCCTAATTTGTATTTCCAAAAATGTTGAAATACAAATTTATAGCTTTTTTTCCACGGACTGATAAAATAATAAATTCATAATCGAACTTGCGTAGTAAATTAAATAGCTGCGAGATCTAATAACTTTTTCTCGTATCGAAATTTTATCCCAGCAGTAGAAATCTCGGTTTCCGAGATTTTTTATATGAGCGCGCATACGTGCTCTTGTGATTCGTTGCAGGGATATGAAAAAAAGGGTTTTCCAGGTCGGTCACGTTGAACGACAGCTTCTGAAAGACCTGGTGAGAAGGCGAGCGAGCAGCGAAGTAGCTACAGTACATAGGTAATACGCGGTGCGCATGTACAAAGGTACAACGCAGAAGGGTTGAGAGGGGGTGAGAAGGAGGACGGCATGCCCTCTTGAAACGAGATTCTCGAGAGAAATCGAGACGAGTCCACTCTGTATACACATTTTATTCGTGCAGTGGGTACAGTGCCCACGTAGAAGGAGTTTTCCAGATTTTATGGGCTCAGCCGTAGCAAAGCTGTTGTATATACAAATATACGGGCCATTCCATACCAACAGCTTTAGAAAAAAAAAAAATCCAACTTTCGAAAAATCGCTCTGCAGAAATCCAAAAAAATCTGCATTGAAAGAATTCTTACACACGTGACATTTTTCGAATAAAAAAAAAAGTGTGTAAAAAAACAAATCGAGGTCCAGGCCATTTTTGAGATGAAGCTCAAAAATATTGCGAATTTTATCCGATTTTGTAATTCCGGCCCTCAATATATTTGTTACAAATAATTATAACTACACGAATTGTAGAAATAAAAATCTGATAAAAATTGTGACTATTGCTTAGAGTCAGGGCAACGATAAAAAAAATCAGGGATGAAATCCGAGATGTGTAATCAGGTAGAGTTCGGCACGGAGCGTCCCATGTGCACCCGAAGAATGTATGTGTAGTGTAAAGCATATAATATGCACGCTACGTATGTATGACCGTGCGGAGTTTTCCCGGGCGAAGAAAAATTCAAGCGTTTCCACATCTGAGCTCTGAATGCGAGACTGGAGCGAGGGAGAGACGTTCGAATTTTCCAAAAGCAGAAGGAGCCTCGATGAATAATCAAATCGCCGATATGTCGTAAATTGGCTTTTTTTCCTCGCTGCCTGTATGTCGTCGTTTTATTTTTCGTTGGCCAGGAATATTTTGCCGGGAGGAAAGGGCGTTTTTCATTACGGCCGAGTGAGAGATAGAGCGCAAAGTCATGCAAAGTAGAAGTGTACCGCGCAAGAAAAGTAGTTCCACAGGACGACCGAGATGCCGGAAGTACCGGGAAGAAATTCAATCTCCCGAGCAGCATCCGCGACGTGCTGCCGTATCCGAGATACGTCCTATCGATGATTGAATACACAACCGGCGTGTACATCGCTCCGCGCGCCCACTTTTTACCTCGGATCCCATATACACGAGCTCGCATCGTACATTTCCGACCGGGGCCTCACTTAATGGACTCACGCGTCTTTTCAATCTGGCCGATTCTATCACGCGGCGCGGAGTGGCACTCTTTTATGTTGCTAAATCGAATGAAAGGAATCCCGGGAACGTCTCCAGAGCCGCAATCGTTCCAGGGTATGATAACCAAACAATGCAAAGTTCTGAGCGATTCGAGGCGAGAACTCTTTGCGAAACCGGTCAAGCAATAATATTTTTCACTCATTTCGTTGCTTACTTACAGAGGAAGGTTTCTTTTCACGAAAATATTTTTATTCCGGTACATCAAAAGTGGTTTGAGTGGTTGAGAAATGTGGACTGGAAAAAAAGGGCCCAAGTCATCATCGAATGATTATTACTCGTGAACTAATGGACGGAATAAGCTGAAATTTTTATGTGATCCGGACTCCAGGGTGACGTTGATGTGGCTTAAATTTTATCAAGATTGTACGAGGCATTTGGTTTTTATAAATTTTCGAAGATCTCGATGAAATCCTGTGCGCAATGGTGACGCAAACAAATTTACGGGGACCGGGGGGAAAAAAAGTACTCGGGGGACGACGTACACGTAGGGCATCTTTTCTGTTTCGTGTTAGTTATCTCTGCGGTTTATTTCTAGGTGCATACACAGGTAACGGAAGCCCCGAGTGTCAAGTCTGGCTTCTGTCTCGCGGCCAACTTGCTATTTCCGCGCAACCTTTTTCCTCCATCATTTTTCTTGGACTTGAGTTTATTCAACGGGGCTATATATCTCGAGCTCTTCCACCGCAGCAGGTAGCGTGAAGCTGGAAAACAGCTTGGCTGGAATAACGTTCCACTATTTACGGGTGCCGGTGTGCCACCGCAATGCGAAAAGCTTGCTCGGTGACTGTCGTCGGCTCGCGGGTTTTTCGTTGCCGAGTTCATTCTGCTTGGAGAAAAGCCCTGCGCTGACGTTTCACGCTGGAGGACACCACCGAGTAAACGAAGAGGAACCGTTAAAGAGAAAAGAGTGAACGTTGGTGCGTGTATAATGACACGTGTACCGTGGGTCGTGCCATTCGCGGCGTGTTCGACTTTGATTTCACGGCGCGAATGTGTCGCCTGTCGACTCTCACCTTCCTCTCACCTTCTTCTCACCCTAGCCAGAGAAGGTAACGCCTTTTAGCTAGCCAATGTTATAACACAATGAATTGAAAAAGCGGACCTGATTTTCTCGACTTTCGTGACACTTCGACAATGAAGTTGAGAAGCCAAGGTGAGAACAGGGTGAGAACAAGGTGAGAGTAAGACGAGAGCCATTCCTGGCGTTTGCGCACTTGGATTTTCCAGCAATTTTTTCCCCCTTTAACCAGGAAACGACTTCTAAAAGACAGTAAATGAAAAATCAATCATCTTTTTTCAAATATCTTGGAATAAATATATTTATGGCTATTTCGTAATCTGTTTTTACACGAGGTGTGGCTACCACCGCAATGCCAAAAGGTTGCGAGTGGCCTGTCGTAGGTTGTCGGGTGTTGGCTGTCGAGTTGATTCTGGTTGTGGAAAAGCCTGCGCGGACGTTTGCTCGGTGAAGGACACCACCGAGTAGACGAGGAGGAGCTGTTAAAGTGAGGAGAATGGAGGTTGGCGAGTATATAACGCGCTTGTAGCGTGGTACGTGCCATTGCGACCCGTTCGGCTTTGGTTTCGAGGCACGAAAGAAGAAGGGAAATGTGCAGCGCAAAAGGGCGACGTGGGCCTTCAACGGGGCTCCCCGGTCCCACTCTCCCTCGCGTGGTCAGCCAAGGCTTCGTGGCTACCACAGCGTCGACGGCCTCTCTGTGTATCTCATCTGCATAGAAACAAGCTCGCTCCGGACAATGGGCTCTCCTCTCGTTCATTCTGAACACTGCAAACACGCTGCAACCGTGTTCCGCGCGAAGAGCCAACGGAGCTGCTCCTGTATTCCTGGAGACCCGTCTACCACGGTGCCCTCACCCGTCTCTACAGGCTGATCCACCGGTATAAGCTGTGTTTTTACACCTCGCAAATTGCTACGAAAATTTAACCCCCACAAACTTGCACAAACGTAAGTTTCACCATTTTGTGGTGCCTACAAACAAATTATCGTCACGCATTATTATTTAATTTTTTTTAAATCCTTGGGAATCAGTGAAATAGTATTGAAATTTCCAGTGATTATGATTACTAAGGAATACGATAATTTCCCATGAAATTTATATAAACAAAAAACAGTTTAATATCAGATCACACATTTTTTTCTTATTTAAATAATTTTCTAATTCAATCATTTCCAACAAAATTTCCCGTGAATAAGTAAATTAAATTTTATGTCTTCTCTCAAGTACCATAAACACGATAGATTTCATTTAGCCGGGTAAAAATCGACGTATGATGGGCAGCAACCGTTGGAACACTTGTTATGAATCACTCTGTACGAAGTATAACTCAGACACGAGACCAATGGGGAAAAGCATTTTGGCATGCACCGCTAACCCTTTCGTTCTCGCGTACAGGCCAAGACGCGAGGAGCCCGGTGTAGCCCATGGTATTGGCCACTCGGAGCGTTATGATACCCACTGTACCTCGTGGCCATTGTGAGAGAAGCGAGCCGTGTGTGGTAATGGAAGCGGCGGGCTGTCCGAAACGCGATATATATACTGTGTTGTATGGACCGATGATTTTCGTGTACTCGAGATACTGCGATCCCTCTGTATACATAATCGTAATAACGCGCAGGAGCGAGGCCCGACGTGCTCAACAGATCGGGCATTGGGAAGGGCTCCCGCCGAATGTTACGGGGGTGCACTGGCCCGTGGGAAAGGTGCGAGTAAACCATCCAGCCCTCGGGACCCACGAACCGCTCCAGTTGTCTAGTGTTTGGGAAGCCAGAGGATGCGCTCAAACACCCGAAACTAATGGCATAACGCACGTATATGTGCACAGTAGTTATGTACGTATGCCTATTATGGCATGCGCCCGGGTTATGAATTGTTGCGTAGACTCCCATTTGCTTGTGTGCACACGCGTTATGCAACGAGACACGAAACACTTGTTGGATTAATACTAGCGCTATTGTTGTACGACGACGCTTGGTGAACTAGTCTGGAAGAGGATAACTCACTGAGATTCAGAGAGAGAATTGTTACTAAGAGAGAGAGGGAGAGGTGGTTAGCTGGTTAGTTTTCGAGGGAAGGTGAAACTGCGCCGGGAACACTGAAGATCACGAAGAAGAATCGATGAAGGGACGGAAGGGCTTGGTTTTGGGAAGAAGGGTTAGGGATGTGGGCCAGGAAGACGTGGTTCTAGAATGGATAGTGTTGGGGAAGTATCAGGAGATTCGATTTTAGTATTGGAAGCATCCATTGACAGACAAAAGTGTTGCGAAGATTTAGTTCTGCCGGGTAAAGTGGAAGAAAAGTGTTAGAATGACTTAGTTTTAGGACCAAACGTTCGGGGAAACGTGCCGAAAAGATGAACTTCAAGGAGTGTGCAAGGGAAAGGGTCGGGAAGACGGAAGACCGCGAATGAGAATGAAGCGAAGATGAAAAAGATTTAGTTTTGGAAAAACTCGGTATCAGGAAGGATAGTGTGGAAAAGAAGTGTTGGGAAGATTGAGCTTTATCAGGAAAAGTCGAAGAAAGGTGTCGGGAAGACGTAGTGCAAGGCGGGAGTTTTCAAGGGAAAGTGCCCGGAGCACCGAGTTTCACGAAGGAGAATCAAGGAAAGAGCAAAAAGATTAGGCTTTGGAGAGGAGAGTTAGGTAAGTACACTAGGGATACGTAGTTCGAGAACGAATAGTGTCGGGGGGACTTATTTTTGAGGAAGAAAGTGTGGGAAAAGCAGATGAAAGGCTTCAGTGTTGCGAGGGAAAGTCGGAGAAATGGGCCAGGACGACTTAGTTATGTTGGCGAGAGCCAGGAAGTTGTCCTTCGGGGAGGAGGTTTGGATAAAAGTGCTAGCATGAATTTATTTGGGAGGGAAAGGGAGGATTTATGGAAGATAAATTCTTCAGGATAGTTTTCGGTATAATTGAGGATAACCCGACCCTTCAGAGTATCCTTCAAATGCCTTATACTCTTTTCACTATTTCCTCAACAGATCCTTACAGAACGACTTCCATTGACGTGATTTCCCTTCCGGAAGCTGAACCGAGATTTTGTTTTCGACGATATTCCATAACAGTATTTGAAATCCTGGCTGATCATCGGATTTTCGTTGTTCAAGACAAAACGTGGATAGACCAAAAAGATATAGACTTTCGAAAGAGGAGGAACAGCGATTTCAGCAATCGCCGTAATGTCGAAGCAGTGGACAGAGCGGAAAGGGGGAATCTCGTTGGAACAGATTCCGAGGCATTAGGCGATATCGGCTTTGTGCTTCCCTCTTCCCCCTTCGATTCCGGCAGCCCCGAAGGGGAAGTTACCGACTAAGCCAGTGATCCAAGCCCCCGGAGGATTGCTCTTCCTCAGGGCATCATCTCACTCCTGATAAAACCTGCAAACTCGGGAAAAAATTCGTCTCTTTCTCAGCGCATCCCGACCCTTTTCCTAGAGAATCTCTCCACCGGATATCTGTATTACCGTTGACTCTCTCAATGGCGATATTAACCGCTGCGATCAAGCGAAAGAGGAAGGAAGCCACCGGTAAACCAGAAACATCATATTCAACTATACCCGCGGCAATCGGGTTCGGAAAATCTGGAGAGTTGCCAATTGCTCATTTGGAGAATCATACTTTCTACCTTCGAGTGAATGGCAAGGGTGTGTACCTGAAGAGTGGATAAAAATTGGGTCCGTCGGTGTGTAAGTATAGTTAAGAACTGTAGTTACATATTACGGAGACCCGTCTGCGATGGAGCTGGTTCGGGAAGGGGTAACCATGCGAAACTTGCTTATTATATGGGCGGGCGATACCGAAGGTAACCAGGCGCAACGAGGTAGAACTACGTCGAGACGTGGCTGGACCGAAAGAGCGAAGAGGACAGAGACCCTCAGCCTGCGGGAGAGTTGGGATCCTTCGTCGGTGTTTAACCATCTTTCTTCCTCTCTCGGTAATTAACCTGGCAAACTTGAATCGTAAACAAGGCGGTATCCATTAAGATCCCATTCATTAAACCGGAAGTGGCCTCGTGGTGGTGGTGGTGTAGGTGCAGCCAAGAGTGGCCGACAGAGATCCGCAATGGTCTCGGCGTAGAAAAGACGATGCGCAGGTGGGTGAACTGGAGAAGACTTATCTACTTTGCTATTGTGCAATGGGGAATCAACTGGTCCGGTGTTGCGATCCCACAGTTCCGTATTTGCGTCTCTGAGAAAGTCTTTAAGATCTGATAAGGCTTCCCCATCCACATTAGGACCTCTGAGGGGTTCGGAACTTCGTGGGTCATCACCAACCTGCCTTGGATTGTGATAACCAGCCAATATGACCGATCAATGATGCATCGACGACTCTTCGCTCTTCAACTTCGCTGTTCACTGAAGTTGGACGTGACGACAGATTCGTCCAGAGTTTGGCAGTGTCTGGACCTTCGTTACCAAACTATTGGAGGCACTGCTAAATGCCACGTGCTATTTTCGAAACGGCTACGAAGGACATTTTGACACAGGTCAAAATGGCTAACTTCTGTAATGGTCTCCCCGTAGAAAGGGAACGATGACATGGATGAACTGGAGATGACTTATCCGATTTGCCATTGTGCAATAGGAATCGACATAGTCTCCTGGAGCGATCTCCCAGTTCCGTATTCGCGTCCCGGACAAAGAGGTACAATCCGGTATGGCGTGCCCATTCACATTAGAAACTCCAAGGGGTTCGGAATACAGTGGAATTTTCTGTCCAGCGAGAATATGACCAATCAATGGACGCGTCGACAACTCTCTTCACTCTTCAACTCCAGTCCACAGTGAAGTTGTCTATAACGAGAGTCTGGTGTGGAGTTGGCAGTGTCTGGACCTTCCTCCTCAGCGTCTGAAAAATAGCGAGGGGCAGCCCCCCCCTCCCCACCCTACCCTCGATCGTTTCGTTCGTTTGGTGAAACTCTGAGCCATTCTGGCAGGAGTAGCCAGAAGCCGAAGACTTTCAATAATTCTTCGGAATAACTTTGAGACGCAACGAGACTAGACGACTGGGCAAGAGGCTGTTGGAATGGGTGCGAGGATCCAACGAGAAGAAGAGTTTCAGGTCCAAGTTTGGAGCCCTCTCCGCTGCCTCTAAGTCCGGGGGAGTAGTGAAGAGAGAGTTTCTGGGCAGTCGGAACCGCGCGTCTCCGGCCGGTTCGTTGAACGGGAAGGAAGCCTGCAGTGGGGAATCGTGGGGAGAAGAGGCTGCTGGAAGAGATGACTCGAGTGGCGAAATAAGAAACGGGAAGTAAAACTAGTGGAATAAGAAGACGAAGAAGACGAAGAAGAAGAAGTTAAAAGGCAGATGGAAGATGAGACAGACCGAAAGGAGAAAGTAAAGCCGAATTGTACCGAAGAATAAATAAAAGTAAAAGTACGCGAGGCTGAAAGGGAAGGATAGGTATTCGAGAAAGAAGAGGCGCAACGAGACGCAAAGTGAGTGTATAACTTTCAGCCCCGGCTTGTCCGCTCGGAGTCGGCGCGCGATATTTTCGTACGCGCATATCCTTTCCATCATCCACATTGCCTTCACTTATCTTTTATGCATTATCGGTAACGCTGTCACTTCACCTTCTCCACGTACCACGGTCACCGACCGTACAACCTTATATTCTCATATTTCGGATCCAATATTATGGTAATATTGTCACTCGCTACCTTCGACCCCCACTCGCGACTCCCTTGTGTGCTTCCTCCTCCTCTACTTCCGGTAAATTTATGCATCGGTATACATACCGTACATTACACAATACCGATACACGGTGTGTCTCTCGATCGTACCTTGACTAACCGCTATCAAAACCATCATTCCAGTGTCTCGTTTTTCGCGTTCCTTTACATTCTCCCTTCCTGCGCCCTTTTGCATTAAAGGACTCGAGGCCCCCGCAGTCATATTCAACGTGCAGTTGAATTGGTTTTCATAGTTATCCTTCCATTACCCGGGTAATTTAAGACAATACATGATACAAGGTTGCGAAGAGGGAAAAGAGGCAAGGGCAATTATAGGGGAGTGGGTTACCCGACCCTAAAACCTGGTCCACCCTTGGTTCCAGGCTCTTGAGCCCTGTAGACATATTTTGCAATCAGCACACCTGATCATCACCCTAAATCCTTTGATTCCATTCCAAAACCATGAACCCCACCAGGTGACCAGGCCCCCAGTTGATAGCCACTTTCATCAGCAGACATTCGCTCGCGGACAAGTATCTAGTTTACGACCGCAAAGGGCGATTCGAAGTGGGAAGTCGACTTACGAGTCGTCTACCGTAGACATTGACTGTAAATAAGGCTGGAAGGAACGCACCTGCGTAACCGAGTGTGGCCCACGCTCGGAATGTGGGTGGGTAAAAGGGTACCGGAGACCAGTGCCCACTTTCGTCCCGTAGGATTGGTCGGTAGAGGCGCGGAACATCCCGAAGACTATACATATATCCACGTCGTTATTATGCATTGACTGGACGTTCCGGGCGAGCGCTCTGGATCGGACGTCGGACCACTTTTAATCACTATTCAGGCGGATTGCGCTAAACGGGGTCGGAATAGGGAGAAATGTGGAAGGGGCTCGCTGGAACGAACCGCCTGAGGCAACTAACCCGCGCTCTTGGCTTCGGATGATGTACACGTTCATATATATACATATATGTATGTATCTCGGTGTGGGGAAACTGCGAAAACAGGGTTTGAATGGACACCGTGGGGGGTCGTTGCGGTGCTTCCCCTACTGCATACAACCAGCCAACCCATGACCACCCCCGATACTCCTACATGCAAACGCCCGCACCTAGGAACTCCCGGCAAAGAGAGAGAGTGGAGTCAGTGAAAAAAAAAGTAAAAATAAAAATGGCAAGGTAAAAAAAGGCGGGTAAAAAATTCAAATGGAACAATTGAAAGCGGGCGCGCGGTAGGCCAGGACAGGGAGAAAGGTATAGGTGTATCTACGCGTTGAGCAATAGGTAACCCACCGTACACGTGCAAACCCCCGACCTCCGAGGGGTAGGAACGTACTGCGGCGTCTCCATTGTACGTACCAGCCTCGCAATTTGTGCGAGGATTTTGGTGTGAGTGCAGGGAGGGTGTGAGAAGGAAAGAGGTGGAGGGTCGGGAGGAAGAGAGAGAGATGAACTGTGATAGGCACGTGAGGATGGCATGTGTATGTGTGTGTGTGCACGAGGGAACAGAAAATTGGTATACCCGAAGCGAGGGCGAAAGGGGGGAGGGTGAAAGAACGAACGAACTGCGGCCGAGTCGCAAAGTGCTGGAATGAGAATGGGAAATCCTCTCGTCGCGGTGGTGAAATTATCCACGAGTGATTTAAATTTGTTAGACACTCCTTTCCATTATTGAAATGAATTTCGTGGGTCTCGTTGCGCGAAATATTGGAGGGCTGACTGAGGGACCAAGAAAACTGAAGGAAGCAATGAAAATAAAAGAAATAAAAGGACGAAGAGAGGAGGTAAAGGAGCGAGATTGATAAAGAGATGTATAACAGGGCTTGGGCGGAAGCGGGATGTGATACTGTATGCATATTATAGCAGGCGAGAATATGAGGGTGGAAAACAGCGGAGCTCTGCACGGAGAGAATAAAAACGTGGTGGCTGTAGGGCTGTGGGTGGCACGGAACTCGCTTGTGCAGCAGCATAGGGGCTCGTTCTCCACTCGTGAACCACTTGACGATATGTCGAAGCGCCTCTCTCGCTGTAATATAAAATGAAAGGTAGGGCGTGAGAGAGGGAGAGAGAGACAGGAAGAGCGCGATAAGTGCAGCAAACGGGAAACAGAGACGAGAGTCTCGGGAAAAGAGGGAAGGAGGGAGGGAGGGAGGGAGGGAGTGAAGAAGCGCAGGGGCGCTTGAAACCGCTTTTGTGGGAACGGGAAGGGTGATACCGGCTGCGCCAGTCTCTCTTTTACCCTGTTACAAACTACCACGTTTGCCCCGGTGCTCTCCCGATCTCCACCCTATTTTCGAAAACAAATTCATATTTCAAAGCGAAACGACGGACGTGAACGGCACTCGATGTATCCGCTATGGAAAGGAGGGCGGAGACGCGCTCCCGGAGATAAAAGTGAAATATACGCGCTAGCGCGTGAATCGCGGCTCCGGAGTTCTCCGACGCGCGAGCGGATAACGCGGATGTCGAGTGACAGTCGCGAGGGTACGAGGGTTGCGATGTTGTGTCGCTTCGACGGAACTGAGGAGAACATGCGCCCTTGAAGAGTGTCTTCAACGCTGTTGGGCAATTTAACTTATTATTTCAAATTTCACTTAGTCAAGTTAAATCAATTTAACTTAATATTCAAATTTCACTTGGAGAACAAAATAACCCGATATGGGTGCCACAATGATGGCCTAATAAATGGCCACAATGGACTTCGATGCATCGTGTCATGTAACCGAATCGAGTTATGGTCAGTTTGTTTGTTTACTTCGGGCTCATCGCTAATGTTATGCGTTTAGCGGTGATCAACGGATCAATGGGCGCTCTATGCCACGAATGCTTTCGAGAACCACGAGGAAATGGTCAACCAAATTTTGTACACAGATTTCGGAAGCATTTATTCAGATTTAATCATTCGAACGCATTGCAGGGTAAGAAATTAATGAAGAATCGATGAACAGGTTGCGAACACGCGAATCACCGAATCTCATCGAGGAGAACTTTGACTTGTGCTATCATGGACTGCATGCAAGATCCATCATGGACGATGGTGAGTCAGTTGCCCTTCAAGCAATGCTGTCCAAAGGCGATTGACGGGTGTTTCCGCAGTCTCGTTCATCCTCGAGTGACCGTGTGCAATTGTGCACAAGAGTGAACATGACATCTCATTGACTGTCTCACTTGTCTGGTTCATGGGCAGCCAACGGGAATCATCGTACGACTCCTCTCTTCGTCCGATTTCGGCGCCTTTGCCGTCGCGTCTCGCGTGGTGCCATTTCGGACATCAACCTCACTCGAACCTTGCCGTCCGGAGAGTTCGGCACGCGGCCCTCATCGTCATCCCTACTTCTTCCCTCGTGTCCATTATTGCGATAGCAGCCTGGGTCAATATTGGCCCAAAGGGTTTCGCTATGATTGTCTTTTGTACGTGAGTTAGAGGCTTCTCCGGTTCCCGGCACCCAGACACCATCAACTCCGACCCGTGCCCATGGAAATCCGGCATCGTGCGAATAGCTTCCCCATCCGTTCGTCGACGACACGTTCATTCACCCTTTGCTCCTTTCTGTTTACCCAATTTTACCTAGATTCTCGGCGAATCTCGGGACTGTCCAATGGATTTGTTTTTTCTGACGTTGATCTCTTCATACACCGAGAAAGGGAATTGAGTGGTTCAAGTAAATCTGGCAGAATTGGACGGTTCGATAAATATTTGGGCAGGCTAACACATCTGTTCACTTTTAAAACGCTTCAGTCTGTCGTCATATCGAATGCTTTTGATACAAATGAGCAAAAAAATATCCGGTGTCAGGAACAAAGCTGATGACAAATGAAACAATCGTTGGCCAGGTGACAAGTTTTGTTGGAAACGACGGAAACAAAAGGTCAACAAATGACCCGAACACATTTGTCATCAGGTTTCTGGTGGTGAAGTCGCTTCCAGTTTTTGTTTTGATTCAGATTTTTGTCGTCAGACGTTTTTCGGTATTTTCTTCACTCTCGGGAACCCAACCCATGAACGGTTTCCGAGGGGCTGCTATACTTTATGGCACGAGGCATAAACAGTGGGTCTGGAACAACCCTTGCGTTTATGGACCCGTCTTGTTCGCCTCATCATCGCTCGAGACAACGCCGCAGCGTATGTACAAAACATATACTCGCCGTATTATGACGGCGCAGCGAGGGCGACTCACAGGGCAAACAAAGGGGTCGGAGATCCACATAATGTGGCGCGACACGGATAAGAGCTCGGATAGAATGGCGAGCCGAGCGTTCGCCATATTTATGGGCATCTAGACACCGTGTCGTTTACGTGATTTTCGCGCCGTCCCCTCAATCACCCTCGTAAAAATCTATTCGACTCGGAAAAATATTTTTCAATAACAAGGTCTACGTTACTAGACGCTCCGTTTTATGCATTGCGGTTATGGCGAGACATTGGTTGTTACTGAATAGATTTATAAACGGGCAAAAAGATCAATATTGACGTGGTGTCAAAAGCAATATCGAAAGTAAATAATATCTTAAGTATGATCCAAATTGTATTATAGTATAAAGAGTTAGCTTGTAATATCGGTTGTCCCGGGTGACATGTCCATGGTTTATGGTTTCCCGGTCGATTTCACCATAGTTTTCGATATCTTGACCGATCTATTTGCAGCTTTAGTCGTGTAGGTATGTAAGTTCATGCATCATTTGAGTTTCAGTTGAATTGAGCCTCCATTTTGTCAGTGTCCCGGTCGATAACGACAAAACAAAATGGCGGAGTACATCTGGACACGGAGGATCGGAAGAAAAAATGAAGCGACCATTGAAAGGTGCAGAGAAATGAAGCCCAGACACCGGAAACCATGGAAATGTCAATCTGGACACCAAAGACCATGAAGATAGTGATCTGAATTTTCAAAATTAATCAGTCCATCTAATACTGGTTTTGGTGTTTCGGTTTTTTTGTTTTTGTGCAAGTGCGTAACAAATATTCGAACCGGATCAGCAAACTTGGCAATTTTGGCCATTTTTTGACGTCCCATCGATGAATGATTCGATGGTGGAAACGTGGTATTAGGAAGTGAGATATCGGTTCGCGGTCAGTGGACGATAGGTCAGGACCCGAAGAGGGATCGGAAAGGGAAGAGAAGGAGTGGGCCCGGCTGGCCACGAGCGTGGAATACCAAACGAGACCACCTCTTTTGTACCTCGGATATTCCCACCTGTTCCATTATTCGTTTATTTTTCTCGGGTCGTTAGAGCCCTGACAGGATAAAAGGCAAACGCACACAGGCTGCCGGACTTCGCCGACATCGCACCCCGGGCTCACGTAAGATCACGTCTCCGACCCGAGGGACACACTGGACGACAGAAACCACGTACGTCCCGTAAACGCCAACACCTGGTGCATAACCGCGAGTCGCATACCTATAAGCTCGACCATTTCCGTGCGATTTTCTAACATCTAGTTTTGTCATGAACCCGATGGATCCCATCGGAAATATGATTGGCTCGGAAAACTAGAAATTTTCCGTCAGAACCGTAAAAATTAATTTACGGGAACCGAAAATTTTCCGTGGATATTCCTCTGTCAAAAAAATCTCACATTCAAACGTCACGAAGTATATAATTAAAGAGGAATTTTTAAAAATGAAATTGGATTCACTGTAGTCAATTTTTTATTTTCCATTTAAAATCGGACTTTGTTATAAGAGCCTGAAATAAAAATTCCTTGCACTTTTTTTTTTTTTTTTTTCAAGAAAATGGAAATCAAAATAATTCGTGAACAAACTGCTGACAACATAAATATATTCCGCTGGATAAAACAATTTAAATATTTAATTGTAACCAATGGCGATATTTTTGAATTTTCAATTCGTGCTTTGATTGCGTTTCCGAAAGATTTGTGGCTCGATTTATAGTTCGCAAAATAAAATCTATGCGCGTTATTTATATTCGTCCAACGATTTGGATGTACAAAATATTTATCGCTCGCTCGGCGATTTATTTCACCGCCCACGTGAATATTTAGTGACAATTTTGTGGAAACGTTTCGAGCGACAAATCTTCCATTTTTATTGCCACAGTTCGCAGGGGTCGCTTTTAATGAAGCTGACCGCTCATTTAATATTCTCACGGAATTAAATCGTTACGGAGCTTCTTATCGGGAGATTTATCGGCCGATTAATATTCGATACTAAGCACCAATGTAATCGCAAGTAAGCGATGTAATCAACGCGAAACGCCCACGCGTCTAGCGGACGAAACGAGCAACTCGATCGCGACTACCTTTCCGATCTTATCGATCTATCTACGCTACGCATGCGGTGAACCGAGCTTTCCTCGTGGATTCGATGTAACGAGAGTGCGATAGTTATTTACGAGGCTACGGCAGCCACGACGTTTATTCGCACTCGTTTTAGCACCCGGAACATTTTCGGCATAAAAAAAAATAATCCGACGGATAAAACGCGCGTAACTTGTCCAAACATCACGCGGCTTTAATTACGACGTGTCAAGTAGACACGAAGTAACGAGCCCACGGAATTATGCCATTTCACATCGCAAATGTGCTAGTAGGGCACATTTGTTATTCTACCTCAGGACACGAAATTTAACAAAATTTTAATGCCCTGAAATTTAACAAAAAACAATTAAATTTAATAATGAGAACAAATAAATGTTTCATCAAGTACATTAATCGAATTTTTTTGACAATTATTGCTACACTAAAAAGTGTAGCATTGAATTTTTTTCATCGCTTATCTCTTGATATTGTTGTTTACATTTATTAATTTTTTTTTACCTCTTTCTACTGCAAATTTTGCTGCGTATATTCACAACTGCAAGAAGACTTTTTTGTTTCTTTTTCACCCCTGGAATTTTAGCAGACTAAACAACGCTCGAAGAATGCCAACCCTCATTTCACCTGCGACGAACTCGTCCTCACCGACATCCGGAATTTTCAACAAAGGACAAAAGCGAGTGGCCGCTCAGAAACAAAGGATTGAGGTAATAGTGGGACGAAATTAAAAGAGAATCCGGAGAAGAAAGAAACGACATTTTTCAAATGACGTCTGCGAGCTTGGAGTTGGTGAAGCGGAATGAAATCAATAGATTGTTTCGATTTTGTTCCCTCATTATATAAAAAAAAATCCTCATATAAATTCAATACAAATTCGTTACAAAAAAAAATTCAAAATGTTAAACGGGAGAAAAGTGCCTAATTTTTGCCGAAAGTTTGTTCAAATTCCCCGAGGTGAAAGACATGCACTTTTCTCCCGTGGAAAAGACGACACTTTTTCTCCCCATTTCACGAAAAAAAAAAAAAAACCCACCCGATGGAAACATACTTTTTCCACCCGGGCATGAAAAGTGATCTTTTCAGCAGACTCGAGAAAAAGGTAATTAAAATGAATTAGCATTATAATAGGATTGTGCATAGCGATAGTACGATAAATTTGTTGGGAGGATGATTTTCGATGGAAAATTTCGACCCACTTTCCCGTCTTCAAGTTCCAAAGTCCGCGGGTCCATCGGATGGTTAATACTTTTGTTCGTATGCATAGTATCTTTGGATCGCGAGGCTCGAAGCTACAGGGACGTTCATTTTTTTAAATTAAACTCTCGGCCCTTGGCAGGTGCTCCAGTTTTTTCTCCCTCTCTGACAGATAGTCCAAAACAGATGCTCGTGTTCGACACTCGCTGGCCCCTGGCGTTTTGACAATTAAAAAATGGTCCTCCTCCGAATAATGCGGTGCATTGGTACCAAGCGAATTTTAATTATTGATCGAAATCCTATATTCATTAGAGGGACTGGTGACGACCGCAGAACTCACCGGGTTCGCCACAATGACAGCCATAAAATTAATTGGATATATATTCGTACGCCAGGTAATATTGAAACGTCGAATTTTCCGGGAACTCAACGGGGAATTGCGGTTATAATAGTCGGGCCGCACTCTTGTCGCGACTTTTCGCTGTATCGGCAGCAATATAATTATTAGCTCGCACGCGAATCGACGCACTAATTAAGGGGCCCAACTCAGCCTCCGATATTCCAAATTTAACGACGCACATGTGATTCGTCATCACGTGGACAAGCACCACTTTATTAGCCTCAATCAAGAATTTCCAATTTCATTGCGTTACGCTAAATTGACGACCCGTTCGCCGACAAACTTCGTACCGTTACACAATGTTTTTTGAACAACACCGAAAAGCAAAGAAACAATTCGGTGCTATTTATTTTTCAGTCGTGAGAACCAATACGCGTGTGGTTAATTAATTATCCTGACATTGTCGAAAGTGTAGTACCTGAAAATAGAGGTACAATTTTTAAAAAATTCATCTGGGTAAAAAAATTGTCGCTTGTCTGGAATTTTCGAATTTTTCAAATTCATATTCACAACAGATGAACATTTTTAATTCAGAGTTCAATTTTGGAACAATTAAAATTCATATTCATAGCAGATGAACATTTTTTTTATACCATTGATGGTTTTTTTAAAATAAAAATTTATAGCGTAACGCTTCTTTTTTTTTTTTTTGACAGCTGATAAATTGGCTTTTTTCGACTTCCATTTTCGTCACGTTTATCTTTAGTGTCATGCATGTAACTATTTTATGAAATGACGAGCAAAGGGGGCTTTAAAAATCGATATACCTCAATGTAGGTCGAATAACTTTTTTTTTTTCGGGTCAACTGAAGTACTAAAAGACCGTTTTTATAGACCCATTTTGCATTTTGTCTTCATGGATTGCAACCACGTGTTGGTATATGATTTTTCATGTACAGTGAGCAACTGAGACGCGATGAAATAACGATCCTGCAGATCGTACGGATGAATAAGTGAAAAATGGTGAATAATTCATTGAAAATGTCTTTTTCGTGTGCGATGGATAAAAATGGGTCGAGTGTTTCGTTGAACGGGACGTCATCGGTTCAGCGGTCGCAATGAAAAGCAATCGTTATCGGTTTAAGATTATAAAGAATTTGCATAGAGTTCTCGACGAAGCGATACGTCCTCAATTTTGCTCGAATAATTACGAAAAAAATTCGATGAATGAGGATGCACTCGGTGAGAGAGAATGAAAATTGGTTCTCCGATTGAGGAATAGTTGTCGTTATCTGGTAAAACGAGCTTTCAACGGTATTTCAAATGCTCGTTATAATATGCATATTGGCACGATTCATTGGCTATTCTTGCTCCGAGACGACAATCTAGTCAGGTAGTACGCCCCCGCTCGCATTGAAGTAGCTCCGAGACCTCGGGAAGCAAGCGAAATCTAATTACGGCGGGTTTTCGTGGGTCGCCAGACAGCGAAGGGCTACGACCCTCCCACAGCCCCCCCCCCCTCCTTTCCGAGCCAGGCCCTCTGTGGTAAACATTGGTGACATCTGAAGGTGACAACCTTCTTCGGCTATGTTCTGCGACCAGAATATCTAAACACTGAGCTAAGAAAAGAAATTGCTTGATAAATTTACTCAAAATTACGAGAAATTGAATATTAGGTAAAATTGAAATTTGCGTAAAATTGAATAATAAAAGGTAGAATTGAAATTTGCGTGAAATTGAATATTACGTAAAATTGAAATTTGCGTAAAATTGAATAATATGCAGAATTGAAATTTGCGTGAAATTGAATATTACGTAAAATTGAAATTTGCGTGAAATTGAATATAACGTAAAACAGAAAAATTGGAAATTACGTAAAAATGAAAATTACGTAAAATTGAAAATGACGGAAAAATAAAAAATCGCGTAAAATTGAAGTGGGCATAAGATTGAAAGTGGCGTAAATTAAAATTTTCAATGGCGTAAATTCAAAAATGTAAAATCGAGATGCTTGGGAGGAGTAAGAAAATAATAACCATGGGAATTTGGTGCGATGGAATTTCATGTGGAACCACGAGAGAATATGGACCGAGGTGAATGGTGGAAGTTTTTTTTTTTTTTTGTTTTTTCAAGGCTCAAGTTCAAATATATAGCATCCGCCACGTGAACGTTCGGCGTGTTTCGCGAATGAAATTTATGACGTGCTAAAATTGCTCGCTGTTTTCTGCTATATTCATGATATATTATTTATGGTTCATCGGCCCAACGAGGAGAACACATTTTTACAGAGTTCTCTTTTCGATAGCTTCGCATTGTCGCCCAAGGCCTCGATTCGGCAACCACGATCCTCGTTACCCCGAGGATTCCACGATTTATTGTGGTGCTATTCGCACGATGCACCTGTCAACGATCCTCGCGAATCGGGACTCAAGAAAAATAACAAACAAAATTCATTCGCGTTTCCCCTCCTATTGAATCCACTTCACGAGCGCCATCTATACTTTTCGGCACATTTTCATGATTTCTTACAACTGCGTGCGTTTTTAGGTTAAGTGGCGTTTACTTCACCGGTAAATGCGAGCTCTTCACGACGGAGAGTTGATTTTGGCGGCGGCCATGACAGTCTGAAGTTGGCTGATGGTCGGACCAATCAGAGAATTCATTTCCAATGCGTTCTATCTGTCTTAAGGAGGTTATGTCGGAATAAAAGCTGTGAACTGTGACGCTTGAAAAATGGATGACAGTTCAAGTGATTCTAAAGGTAATTACAAAGTTTGAGGCTCTGTCACCGAGCGAAAGCTGAGAAAATTGACGTTGAACTCGGGGCAAACCGCATGGGCTCTTGTGGGTGAGGGTTCGAAATTTTGCTTCGAATGAAAAATTCACGTACGTTCATTGAACTTGTGCGCAATAAAAACTACATTTCGGAAGCGTCGGAACTTCGAGATTCCGGTACCGCCATAAAAAACGAGGTGTTACCGGGAATTTCAATGAACCGCTGCAACTTAAACGAGCTCTACATGCAAATTAAAAAGGCCAGTTAATTTTCATCACTTCGTAGTACATGGTACCGACAAAAACCCATAAAATTCTAATTTGTATGAACGGATAATTGAGAAAAGTGGTGAAAAAAACCCTAACCTAATAACCATAAAACCTCTGGGCTGAGGAAAAAAAAATGATTTGATCTACCATGAAAAATAAAATAAAATAAAATTTGTTGACTGCGGTCGGTCGTTAAATAAAATGAAGATACCTCATCGGGTGAAATTATTGCCAGGGCGATCCATCGATATCTCGAATAGTGGCGATTTTTCAGTTTCTCATTTCCTCCCAGGTCAACGAGGCCGAACTCTGTCATCACGTAGAGGAGGCAGGGAGGAATTGCAATTCGCTCGAGTTGCACGGAAAGCTATACTCCTCGGTGTAATACCATGTGCTACTCGGAGGTCTCGTCGTATCGCATCGGGAGCCTCCTCAAACGTTGAAACAGACCTATATCTCATAGCATCGGGTGATATCGAAGGTACTTACGAGCTAAGCCACATGTCCGTTCTCACTGGTTTATTGCCGCCGTTGGAGAGTGGCGAAGACCGATAGGCTGCATTTTCTAGCTACCTTATATTGCTACCGAGTACCATCTCAATGGATTTTCCACGCTACATCATTTATCGTCTTTCGTATTATCTTCCTGCAGTCACATCTTATCTGTTTCAACATTGAACGGCAACGTAACGCGTACACGAAGAGTGGGTAAGACATTTACTCGCCTACTTTTCAATTATATTCTTCGAGCCTTATTTCATCTGTTTCCACATTGAACATCAACAAAAACGATTACCTGAAGGGAAGGTAAGAATTCCATATTTCCCACTTTTCAATTATATTCTTCGAGCCTTATTTCATCTGTTTCCACATTGAACATCAACAAAAACGAGTACCTGAAGAAAGGGTAAGAATGTTCAACATTGAAAAGCAACAAAATCGAGTACCTGAAGAGACGGCGAGAACTCCACTCTTCAACATCACGAGCATTCTCCGAATCAGCAATCAATCATGAAGTGGGACGAAGATAATGATAATGATAAATTAAAAATACGTGCAGTTAAATTGCAACCCCTTCCTGGGAATTTCGAGTTACAGGCGAATCTCCCTCGCTCTATAGACACAAGGGAACTTCATCTAGATGAAACTATAGACACAAGGTAGGTACAAGAGTCTATAGAGCTTATTGCACAGTCCGTGTCGGTAACCTCATGGGTTACATGTCCGATAGTATGTATTCGGTGCATTGATACCGCGACCTCGATCCACGGAAAAGGTCAGTGGACGCTTGACCCCGGAATCTCTTTTTCCCCGTCCCTCTTTCGATTAATCGGCTCCGCTGTCATAACGGATTCAAGCTCGAATCAAAGCTCCGTTTCAATCCAATTAACTCGGTTTGGATTATGGTTCGCAACTAATGCCATGGCTGCACGTGACGTACCATTCCATAAATTTCAATTTATCCCATGCTATCCCATGGTCCTCGACGTAATTACTCTTTCCGTCCTCCTCGGCATCTCCATGGTTCACCCGGGGGCCGGAAATAGTGCAATCGTTTGGAGGAAGGCTCGCGGTACCAGCAAGAAATTGGACCATCGATATCGTGGACAGCGACCACTGGGAATTCGATGCATTTACTTGAAGTACAAGACGTCTCCTGGTCTGGTCCACGGCGGAAGTCGGATGGATAGTCGCAGCTCGTTTCTTTGAAGTGCGACAACATCGCGGTGCGGTAGTTCCAGTCGGAGTTCTTCCAAGGACGCGGTACCAGCGATTGGTAGCAGCCAGGATCTCTTAATTGGAAGCTACTCCTCGGGGACCGGGATTCGGAGTCGAGTTGCAAGAAGGTATTCCGTACCGATAGCGCATCCCTTCGGGCGTCCGAAGCTCGAAGGTTGACACTCGAGCTCCTCGGGGAGCTTCGCGGAATTGGGAAGAACGCGTCCGACTTACCGGCGAACCGGAAATGGATTGATACGAAGAAATTGACAGCGTACCTTGAATGATAACGATAATACGAATCATTGAATCATTCGTATGGTAATGAACACTAGAACCAAGTAATTGCCGTAAATAATTGAATGTCCATTTACAAATTGGATGAAAAAGAAAAAAAAAAAATGAAAAAATGGCAAAGTAACTCACGCGACTTTCTTCGAAACTCTTTTTTGTCGATAATTGAGAAGGATAATCGTTAAATAATTGGCACTTAACGCGTCTGGGGAGGGTGTTACCTGAGCGTATATACGGCAGACAGGCAATCAAATTATGTGGTGGAAGTGTCGGTGTCCGAGGTTGCCTCGGAGGCAAGCTTAAAAAATTTGGCACGTGCAAAGAGGTGTCGATGCTCGGTGGACACGCCCTCCATCGCCGCGCGTGGATATATACTTGATTTCGTCGACACGGCCTCTCGGTTCGAGCCCCGGCGATGACGCTACAATGCTTCTGACCCGCTCCGGAGAATTCGCGATCCGAGAGTCAAGCACGCGTGTGTATACCCTCGGCTCACCCGAGGGTAGAAAGGGGGATGGGCAGAGTCCCTCTCTCTCTATCTCTCTTCTTTGGGCCGTGTATGCGTGCACTACGTGTCTATAGCAAACGTGAGATACGTCGAGAGTGAGAAAGCTCTCCGCCGAGATATATAGAGTCTCGTCCTCCGACTCTGAGTTGAACCTCGTGTATAACTAATGGCCGCCCTCGGGCTACCTTTCAGCGGTTCTCAATTCGCAATACTCTCCTCTCCTCCTGCGCCGAACAAACTAAAATACTATCGCATCTGGCAACTATCCCGATGGATTGAACGTTCAACTTCGCGAGGTTATCAGCAAGCTCCGTATCGCATTACGTGATATTGATGTTCCACGCACTCGCGGGAATTACGAGAAGTTTGTACCAATATTACGGTAGGAAAGGAAAACGTAATGAAGATGAGGGCATTTTTCCGCACCTAGCTGGATAAATACGTTGAATTATCACGAGTATCGTGATGAGGTTAAGTAGATCATGTGTCCCAACGCCGAATTTTCTCATGAAGTGTCCCATGCCGAAAATTCCCGCGTCAAAGTGTCCCACGCCGAAATGTCCCGCCCCGAATTGTCCCGCGCCGAAATTTCCGTCGCCGAATTGTCCCACGCCGAAATTTCCGTCGCCGAATCGTCCCGCGCCGAAATTTCCGTCGCCGAATTGTCCCACGCCGAAATTTCCGTCGCCGAATCGTCCCGCGCCGAAATTTCCGTCGCCGAATCGTCCCGCGCCGAAACGACTCGACGTCTCACGCCATCAACGCCGAATTATTTTACGCGAAAACGACTCGGCCGAAAGTACGGCGTTTAAAAGTAACAAACCCCAGGCGCACTTGATAAATTCCCCCTTAAACGCAAAGCGCGGACGTTTTTCAATCTCGGCAAATGAATATCCAAGGGCCTGTTGTTGAACGGTTTTGTAATTTTAATCAACGGCGAAAAAATATAACTCTTCTTGCGTAAATTGCACAAAAGTTTAAGGAGTCACAAAACATGTAATCTCGTTGAAGAGAGCACGATGATCGGGAGGCTTGCGTGCCACACTTCAGAATCTGATGTTCCACACGCTCCGCGTAACAGCATGCAAGTGGAAACCTATATTTCCTGGGCGAATGACGCTCGGCCGCAAGTTGATTTGTAATAAATTAACCTCCCAAGAATAACTAGTACAGTGGGCAGTTTAACTCGTGTTTCAGAGGCCACCAAGAGGGCGGAAAGTTTACGAGGCGAAAAGAAAAAAAAAAGAAAGAAAATCAACGTAAATCAATAGCCATGCGCGCTGCTGTTTTTGCCGTCACGAATGCGAATACCAATCGACGTGAGCACCAAAACGAAAGACCATGGTTCATTTATAAAAATGAAAAAAAAAAAAAAAAAAAATTAATGCCATTTCCCGTTGTAAAATAACGTGGAAACGAGAACGTACTTCAGAAGAGATTGAAAATTCGTCACGTGCTTTTTAACAAATAATGTAAAAAAAAAAAAAATTAATTGCTTATGCAAGCTCAAACATACGACTTCAGAATTGCAGCATTTTTCCTTCCATTATTTATGCATAAACTGAAAAGCTCGGGAAACTGGGGGACAAATTGAACTTGTGTTGGAAGTCGAGTAATTTTGTTACATTTTTCAACAGTGTATGAATTATTTATTAAAAGAGAAGTTTTTTTCCTTGTCCTGCATTTTTTTCTTTCATGAAATGCTTTTCAATTCACGGTCACTTTGTTAATATGAAAGAAAAAATGTAATAAAGGTGTTTTCAATCATGGCGAAAAAAATGTATACACTTTCAATCATAACAACAGCAAAAATTGTAAATGTTTTAAATGACGGCGAAAAATCTGGGCGAGCTTGAGGGAGCTTCGAGCGAACGTTGGGGATGGAGAAGTTTATGTCCAGTGTTCAGAGGTTGATGGAATCTTAAATATACTTTATCGTCTTATAAACTCGAGGGGAGAGACTAAGGCGAGTCTGTAATCGTCGTTAAGAATTTCCTTTTCCAAGGATTTAGATAGCTCGGCTCGGTATGTATACTTTGGCGCGTTTCCGCGCTCCTAAGTGCTTTCTCTGTCATGCCTCGCTTCATTAAGCCACTCCGCGATTAGATGCAGATATTGCACCGGAAGTTTTTTGCATCTGCGTGAGCTCCCGTTCGCTAATCAACGTGCGATACGAGGAAAGAGTGGTATTAAATGTCTGGAAAATAAAATGGAAAGCACTTGTGAGCCGCGGTTGACGGAGGGGCAGAAAAATTCTGCCAACGGTAGAGAAAATTCTTGGCAAAGATTTAAGGGCGTTCGGAAGCTAGAAAAAGCGATACGATGAAGATTAAGTCAACGTTGCACTGTTGCATCACGATTGAGCTTGCAATAAAGTGCAACGCAACTTCTGGAATAGTTCAATCGATTGTTGAGCTTTCTTTCGAAGAATGAAGAACTTCAATGTTACAGGCAACGAGATTCTTACGTAATAACATTGGAAAAGTTCGTTATTTACAATTTAATTAAGTATGCAGTAAGAAATGCATTTTTCAAAGGCCATTGATTTTTTCAATCAATACTAACTCACTGCACTTGATAGTAAAAATATTTAAAAAATTTGAAACTCTCGTCTAGAATGGTGAAAATATTTCCAATGGGTTGGAAGTTCAATTGGATTACAATGATCGATAAATGGAATGTGATATTGAATTATTTTAATTTCAAATGTGTCGAAAGCTTTGAGCTTCAAGAACAACTGTTGTAAGTGACAACACGAATGAATGAAAATATCGAACGTTGAATTGATTATTTTATTGTATTCGTTATGATTGAGTAATTTGCGAACTGAGGAAAATGAGCTCGGAATTGCTCCGCTGACGAAGCTCGTCACCGAACTGCCAAGTGCTTTTCACCGAACCATCGAATCTTTTCACTGGCCCATCAAAATCCTTTTCCCCGTGATCGAGCAAATCTCTGACTGCGGTAAATGAGCCCGGGATTATTCGGCTCGGTGGTTGCGATTGAATTAATGAACTGTCACTCGCTGGAGATCAATTCAATTATGAGCGTCCACGAAGCATTTCGTCCGAACGGTGCACATTTCACTTCTCCAATTGGCCGTCTAATCGTTATCGCGAGGTCCGATGAACGGCCGAGTGGCGGGCTCCGGGGATGGGCGTTGAATAAGGGCAGATAAGGGACGTCGTGGCCACGTATGTCCGAAGGGATTTGCGAGTCCCGTGGCCACGGCGGTGATGCGCTCGAGTTCGGGGTGGCCTTGTCCAGGCCCTCCCACCCAAAATCCCGCTCTCCCCGTACACTCCGTCATACTATACGCACAGCGTTCGAGGAGAATGAGTAATGGCCGATATAACTCGCGGAGATCGAGTCTCGCACACGGGTTTACAATTCAAATGGAGCAGAATCGGCGTCGAGCTCGTATAGCTTTATGGAACGCTCCGCAGCGTTCCGATACATACAGTCACAAGCGGCATGTTCCACCGAACATTGAAATACATCGACGGTTCCAGGGACCATTTCATACCCGGGGACAATGGGACATACATACACTTTGCAGGCGCAGCCTCGCCGCGGAAAATTGTAAACGCGATGCTCTCGCGTTTACGCAATTGCTAAACGAGACGAGGAAAATTAAATTTATACACAGGGCCGCGGCGTATTAAAATGGAAAATCGCTGACAATAATATCCACAGAGAAACGCTGAACTCACTATTTTCCACTTGTATACCTTGGCGCACTTTTCAGTCTGGTGATTCTCGTGAAATATCGTTTTCAGCGAAATTCATTAAAATTCTGACAATTATCAACGAATTTTATCGTCACTTCGAAACGTCACTGTTCGGTTTTATTGACGGTGTCGGTTAACCTCTCGTCGGGGGTGAGATTATCAATTTTTTAAAAATAATTTTATTTTTGTTTTTATTTTTTCACTTTGTGACACGATGGGAAATTGAATTGAAAAAAGGTCTTGTCGTAACCTCATTTTTTTGGGGGAACAAAAAAAAATTTAATTTGGAAGGAAATTACTGACGTAATTAACGACAGGTGAAAATGAACGATCATCAAAAATACTCAGGAACCGAAATTTTTTTTTCTTTTCATTTTTTAAATATTTAAAATACATATTTAAATGTAGAGAATGCATTGCAAAAATTTGGCACTCGTTTGACTGCCCTGAAAATTGTTTTTCTCGATACCTTTGTAACATATTTTCAGAATTAGTGCGAAAAATGGAGAAGAAAGGAGAGAGAGAAAAAAAAAACACGTTGATTCAAGAGTATCGGCTATGGCGCGATGTTAAATTGCAAATCCTGAGGAACTTTTATGCCCGAGTGAATAGGCGAAATTCAACAGCCCCCGCGGGGCTTCCCCGACGCTTGGGTCCCACTCGCGACGTATGAGCAAACGTGGAAAGCTATGAAACGAGAGCAGAAATAAGTGCAGCGGAGGAGCACACGTGTGAGTGGCACCGGTGAAGGTAGCCGGAACATAGCCGAGAACGAGACTGTTTGGACGCGGCAAACATGTTTTTCCTGGGACTCTGCAGTACAACGGGCGCTCTTCTCCAGCAGTTGAGTTCTCCAGACTCCCTCCAGCTATTTCGCAGACACTTTTACGAGCTCACCGTGAGCTCAATGCATACCGTGTGCACCAGAGGTGGTGAAAAAACGGTAGAACGTAGAAAAATCGTGGTGTACCACATTCGGCGAGTGTTGCGCAACTCTGGCCACCCTTAAACCACTGAGTTCCGTGGATCTAGACATTTTAATAATCCAGACCGTTTTCTCGAAAAATTCAATCGCCATTTTTACATCGCGCAATGTTATAAAAAATTATTTTATTTTATTTTAGCAAAAAAAAAAAAATGTTGATTAAGAAGTCATTGAAAAATGTGTTGAAGTGATTCACATCGATCGGAAAAATGTAAAAATACAAATTCATTGAATACCATTTGTTCAGGCAAAAAATATCGATTCTGGGGTTTTACATATGGAAATTCTAACGAACTATCATAAATTTGATACTTTTTTTTTCATGACTTCTTTTTTAATAATTTTTTTTTAATAAAAAAAAATCTGTTACATTTCCTAAATGTCGGTCCTTTAATATTTGTAAATATCGTGCGCATTATATAAGCGGCGAACAATTCGATAAACAAACAAAACAAAAGTGCTATCGTTTCTCGGGGGGTTGATAATGGACTGGTGAATGTGAAAAAATTCATTACTATTGCTTGGCGCACGCGATAGAGGTGCGTGCAGAGCAGAGCGCGATTGTAGGTTCTCGGGTTGATGCATTAAAAATGAACGGTGCGTTTCCGTATGGCCTCGGGTATACGCGGGCAGAGGGCGCGTAAGTCCGAGTGTTGTACGTCTGGGAAATCGTGAGAGTTAGCACTGCAGTCGAGGCTGCGCCAAGTATACTCGGGGGTGATACAACCGTTCACCTCGCGTTTCGCATTTCTTACAAAGGGAGTTACGTTCACCACCGCAGGGTGTTCTGCGACGGTTTCCGGCCTCGCGAGAACAAACAACATCCTTTGCCGAGAAAGGGACCTTAAGGTAAATGTACCAATGGCGGGACGTTTAAGACCATGTCTGTATCGGTAAAAAAATGTCGATTTCGTGCGGTGTAGTGTTCCAATTTTTTTTTTCGTATTCTCAGCACAACGCGCTGAATTTTTCGCGTTGTCCTAGATACAAGTCAGGCCCTGGCCAGTTTCTGGCGTGGCCTGGCCGGATTTGGCCAGGGCCTGACCAGGATTTCGCGTTTATCGAAAATTGTACGAAAAATACATAATTGAAGCAGCAATACTATACTTTTGCCATATAGTTCCCATGAGAAACTTTTATATTTTTTAAAAAAGAAATAATTATAGCTCGACTAATGAAAAGCATAATATCCAGTACAATCGATACGATCGTTCTTCCTGAAAATTATAGTGGTATCGATCTACTATTCCACTATATATTTTTTTTTCTCTCAGTGTAAGTTAACCACCGGGGGGGGATGCTCTGCGATTTCTTCCGGGCTCGCGAGAAGAGACAACATCCTTTGGCGAGAAACTGAAGTAGCCTTATCTCGCGGGTGCGTCAACACCGTATCTCAAGGATCCTTTTCTCCAGCAGCGAGAGAACGAGGAGCGTATCGTTGGTGGGGACATGAGCCGGTGCGATAAGACGCGTCCGCAGCGTCGTAAGTCAGGTGGCTGATTTAATATCCGGGAAAGACTGGCACCGCTGCAAGCAGAAGGCTCTTCTTATTCTCCGGGACAGAGGATACAACCTCGAGGCATTAAGTCATGAATCGCCGGCGGCAACTGCGCCAGCAACAGCTACCATACCGCTATATAATAAGTGCAATGTACTTGCAGACACGGGGGAAAATGGGAACCAAGGGATAACGAGATTCTTCCTCATCTCCGCGCGAGTTAATTTTATATGCCTGCACGAGAGTCCGCACTCGGGATTCCCTTGGTATGTATACCTACTGTAATAAGCAATACGATATACGCTGTGTCGTGTACTCGAGTACATTACGATTGGATACGATATCCCAAGTGATACCACATTGCTTTCTTCAGGGTCCCTTCGTTATCTTCCTCTTCGCCCGTACACGAACCTATCGCCACGATGATAAAAGTATTTCTGAACCGCGACGAGTTTCGTCGCTGCAACATATTTCCAATAGCAATGACCTTGTTCGACACAACTCAAACCGTTGTTACAAGGTTCATCGACACATGATTTTGCTCTTCGTACTGTTGCCAATACCTTGAAGTTGGCGGAAAGAGAAATTCGGAGGCTTTGGCAAGGTCCTTTATCGGCTCGTGTCTGCCGAATTCTGAGTCTCCTTGTCACGTGGTATCCACAAGGTGGTACGACGCATGGTTTCCATGAAACCCACCAGCCATTGTGGATGGTTAAAGTTTTCCGTACACCACGTTGAGGTACTGTTGTGTATCTTCGGAACGAGCTCACACGTGACGTGTATGCACGTTAACGCGATCGTATCTCGAGCTCGACGCGCATAGTCTTTCCCCCGGTGTGGTATCATGACCGGTGTACACGGGGCTCCTTGCAAAGTAGTAGTTATGGGAAGCCATAACGTGCAGCGCTTACATTCTCACATAGCTAACCTCACACCGTCGACCCATGACACAGCGAAAGGTGCGTATACGTGAATAAGGGAATCGCCGCTCGTGGGATGCAGCCCTTGGAAGGGAGACGGGTGGTCTCGCATGGCACCGACCCAGGAGACGCCGTTGGGTCGCGGCGCCATGGAATGCGCATGTAAAAAATGACAGGGTTCAGACTGCTCGCACTGGTCTCTCTCTCTCTCTCTCTCTTCTACCCGCAGCCCTGAGGAGAAACACGACGACGACGACGACGAGGGGATCGGGACACATGCACAAGGTGCGTACGATATAATGACACATGGTCACGAACCATGGTCTACCCCCGCGAAATTCGCCGAATATGTTTGCGCGCTTTGAGTAACGGGCTTTCGCACAATTGAGGCCCCAGAGGCAACCTCGCGATGGGCGGTTCGACTTTGCAGGACCGACCTTTAGACAAAAGTCGACAAACAGGGTCGCGAGAAATCAACTGGAAGGTTAGTTCCAGCCTCGTCGTTACGTCCGACAGCCTCGTAATAACGTCATAATGGCGATTCGCCGACGATATAATGACCTTCCGCGACTCACCTTTGCGACATTGCCCTCCGAAGGGTTCGGAACATCAGCAAAAGATATAATGGCGTCGAAGTATCACTCGATATTCCGTGTCGCCTTAAAATGGGTAATAACTGTCTTATAAGAACATTTTTATCGCCATTGTACTCCGCTGAGAACCGAGAAATGCAATCTCCGTGAATCCTCTTCAGGTTGTTCGGATATGTAAGCAAGAACGTGGACAATGCTGGTCTTTGTTTTCAAATGGGCACTAACCGCCACTGGGGTACGATCTACGATTCCTACGAAGCTTCGTCCTTTTAACTCAAACCCGAAGAGATACTGAGGGTGGAGATTTTGCGTTGTAGTTGGGAAAAGTATACCTTCCAAAGAAGCTCATGGATACGCGAGCGAAGAGGAACGCCGAAGAGCGACGTCTTTGACGAAGCAGTCGTTATTCCGCACATATCTCGGACAAAGTCTTCAGGTACACAGGTCTTTTCATGGTACATATTGCATTACGCTGCTGTCGGATATCATGAGAAAAGGATATGGATACGAAGACGTCAGTCCTTTCGCCTTTGATGAAAAGGGCCTTCGTAACGACGTTCCATCGATTGATCGAATTCTTGTGAACCGCTGAGAAATACATTAGGAGACAGATAAAGAGTGATGCGGTGAAGGGGGCCAAAAGAACTGGGTTGCATATGTCAAGTCTGAGTGATGAACACGTTATAGAACTGGGACTCGAGCGTATATCCGAGGTTGGACCACTGCTGGAAGCAGCTGCAGAGCCTCAACCATCCGGGCTCTTCGAGTTCCACTATCCATGTACTCCCCGTCGACTTGGTACAGTCGCAAATAAATAAGCACCGAGAATAAGATAGGAATGAGAAGTCTGGCCGAGGCTGGGATAGTGGTACACCTATCAATTTCATCACCGCCTGCAGTTTCTCCTGGAGCTCCCTGGATTCTATGTACGTCTGTACTATTCCTCAACTCCTATCCTATCAGTTCACTTGAATGTACTCCGGCACTTCGTTTCCTTCTCAGTTACGATCATCCAACAGTATTACGTACTCTCGCTATACCTACATATTGCCCTTTACCATCGCTCGGGAATAACCCATCGTTCTCTCGCACTAATAGATTCACGAGTGCATCGCGAACAGAGAGATGCATTGTGTGCTCGAGAGACCCGGAGACTCCACGTTGAGCTAGCTAGCTAGCAAGCTATCTGGCTCTGCTGGCCCACGAAGATTGTGGAGAGTATGAACGTCACGAGGACCGCCAGAACAGGCTCAGGGCCGATATGCTTTGGTAGCGGTGTGCAACGAGCTCTGGGGAGCAACGACGAGGTTGATGGATGGTCCCGCGACCTCGAGCACCATTAACACCCAGAGCCGGTGGAAATAGACGTCCTGCAACGTCCTCTGTGATGACGATGAAGAAACAGCCAGAGCGCAATCCACGTCCATTCTGACGAAACGCACAACAAAATGGCCGTCTCAACTCAACGCCACGCTTACTGACATCGCGAGGTCTTGATTGATCTCCACACGTGGTAACGTGACGTAAAGGGCACTGGACATTTTTTATTGAGCCAACGGAGATCGATTGAACGAGTGTTATGACACGCCCTTTATGTTCTTGTCGGGAGGTCGTGAAGCATGTGAAAAAAAAGGTGGCGCTGGGAGCCAAAGTCGATTATCATCAGCATAAAGCGATTGGTAATTAGAACGGTGAATGTCGGAGGATTGAGTGGATGAGGGCGAAGGTCGCACAGCGTCCTTCTCTCGATCGCCAGACCCACTTAATCTCCCGGCTTTGAGCACACTCGTATCCTAGTCAAATTTCTTGTTCTTCTTAATGTTCTTCATCTTCCTTCCCGCCTTTCTGTTCGCCCCGAGGCTACGTCTTCCACACTCGGAGGCACCGAGGGCCTGGGGCCGTCATCTTCACCAACATTCACGCGCTGCAGGATCGGCTCACCTGAAACCCACGCATTACGATCGCGTTTCTGCTTCGTTGGCTCGAGAAGCCGCGGGAAGAGCCGAGGAAAAAAGGCATGGGAGAGAAGGCCTGGGCGCCTCGGCTTTTATCTCTCGCCACGCGCGTTGATGTTGATGGTAATAAGCCCCCGTTAAGGCGTATATTATGACAGGTTTCCCCGTCCCGGGCCCACCTCTTTAACCGTCCAAAGAATCCAAAGGAACAAACACGACGAGATGCGCGGTGTACACCGGCCCTGTAGCCCTTTTCTTCTTCGTTTCTCCTCAGCTTCTGCTCTACCTCTTCATCCTCTCTGTTTCGGCTTCCATGGAGCCTCTGTCTCATGCTGTAGCTTCATTTATTCCCACTCCCATGCACTCCGAGGTCCCACAGAATATTCTCCGTCCCTCGACGAGCTTTTTTTCTTCTTCATCTTCTCTCACTTGGCTTTCTTCTTTCACTCGGGTTTTCAACGTTATTTTACGAGCTTTACAATGTGACCTCCACCGGGGCTCGCTCGCTGAAACCACTCTCCGTAAGATGGCTTAATTAACGAGTCAAGTCATAGTCTCCCACTTGTCGCCAATTCTCCACGCTATGACCTTGTGACACTCGGGTACCATTCCGTGGTGTCTCGTAAATTCGGATGACAATATGTCAATCTTTCGAAGCTCTCGTGCAGACGAGTCGCCAAAACGAGAGCTACGAATCCGGACATGTTGACGTACATCAAGATATCGGACACCCTGAACTCCATAACTTGCACCCCTTCTTCGTGTCGTCGATGCATGAATCGGACCTCTCTTTTCGGTGGGCTTACAGTGGTTCCTTGGCATTTTATTACTTTCATTAATATTGATTATGGGGTTCGGTCTTAAAACGAGGTTTTCCGGTCGGTATTTTCGTCTTGTTAAATTCTTCGATACCATATTTCGTTGGTTCTCACGTCGCTTTGTAGATGGAAGTTGGTTGGCACTTAACTACAATAATTTCCTAGTCCACGTGGCTATTTACCCTCCGCGGGTGAAGCGCGGCAGGGCAAAGTTGCCCAGTGCATAATTGCAGACCTGAAGAGCATGTGGATACGTATCTACACGAGTTAACATGTAGAACTGGAGGCGCTGGAGCGTCTGACACGAAGAAAACTGTGCCTGGGCTTGGAACATAGCTTGTGGCAACCTTTTTCTCGCCCCTTTTTTTACTCACTTCTCGGGATGAAACCCATCACCTGCCCTGTAGTTTTTTCTGCTGCTTCAACCAGTGCAAAACAAGTGCGAAAATTCGCTACTTTTATCTGCAGTTCTCTGAACATAAAAAAAAACCTTTGTTGGATAGACTCTTCATGGTCAAATTGGTTGGACCAATAATCTACTGGGTTACAGAAGCGAATCGAATCATTGGCAACGAATTGGCTGACAGTTTGACAGTCTACCGAAATAAAAATCGTTAACCCAGTGAACTTAGTCGCTCGGCGGCGTTTTTAGCGATGCCAACCACTGATTTTTTCTCCGCCGCGGAATAAGTAAAATCGAGTTGTCGGTGAATACGTCGCAAATTGGATCTCGAGTCCACACCGACCACACAAGCCCATGTTTCCGTGCACATTGGTTTGATCTAGGCTCAAGATAGCGAATGGCTGAAATAACGAATTCCATAATGACCCGGCCATTCTTGATTCGGACGTTCATTACATCCGCCATTTCAGCCAATCGCTGTTAAGTTCGTTCGCCATTTCGACCCCCGTCCATTGGTTTCAGTGTACCCACGTCGAAACCCAGATTGTTTGCCTCAATTGATACAACCCCTTGGGTTAACCCTGAAGAATCAATGACATGATTCAAAGAAGACTTGGTACCGGTAGAATAGCCGCATGAATTGATGAAGAAAAATGGTATTTTTCACCCTAACCCACCCATTTTCAGTTTTCCGTATAAATTGGCTATGCGAATTGGCCGCGCGGTTACCCCAGTCCGCACCCTTTCGATTTCAACGTTTCTAGCTTTACGAGTTAGCGAATGGGCGCGGTACGGTGGAAGTAAAATTATTACCATCGCCGTTTGTTGTCACCCTCCATCGGCACGTTTAATAAATAATGCACAGCTAAGGCGAGGAGGAGGTTCCTTTACCCCACATTTGCACCAATCTCCCCGAAGATATATGTCGCGGTTGCACGTCTATATTTCCGCAGGGGGCGATCGATGACCGAGGCCGAATGGCACTAACGGCACGTCGTCGTCGTCGTCGTCTTCAGCGTCGCCACAGCGAAATCATTCACAGCGAAAAAAGCTATTGCTGTCGCACACGACGTCAGCCTAAAGGGCCTTGGTACGCCTATCCGTGGGTATTACGCGCGCCCCGTTTACTCCGGACTCTTCGGCTTCTCTGGGGACTCGATAACGACCGTGCGGAAATGGAGGAAAAAAGAAACCGAGAAAAGATAGTTGAAAAAAAAAAGAAGAAAAAGAAGGGAACTTCTACCGGGGGCTTGCTAAGAGATTGAAAACATTTTCATGAATGAATATATATCCATCTCAGGATCTCCCAGTTGGACCATTGGCTTTTATTAAGCAACTCCAATACGACGATGCACGACTGTTTGCAATTGAAATGTACCAATCGTCTGGAGGTTTTTTCTTTATTATCGATTTTGTTTGTTTTTTTTTTTTTTCTATTTTTTTAGTGGTGTTCAATGCTACTTTTTTATGAACATTTTTTTTTGTATTATTGTATTTAGCAATAAAATAACTTTTATATACGTAATGAATTACGATTGGTAATTTTTTGAGGCGAGTGATCAAAACGGACTTGGAATTTTTTTTTTCTTTGGATTTGATATGACTTGGAGATATCAAGACACGTCGGGAGAGAGGAGGCGTCAAGTGACTAGTATGTCTATGTATATGTCACGCGGGTGTCCAATGGCTTATCGCTCGACTCTGTTAACATTATTACACGACCCCCGGGTGAGCTCGTAGCCTACATGACGTACGTATATGTGTGAGAGAGAGAGAGAGAGAAACGATCGGGCTCCCGCGTTCAACGGGGAAACGGGTTTTCGGTGTTGGTCGCTGCCGATGGACGAGAGGCAAGAGCGAACGAGCGCGTTGCCTCCGACAAAAGTCCGCGTCGTTATCGGGTTTAGGTGTCGGATGACTGGATAGGTGTCAGAATATTATCTGAAACTCACGGAAATGAGAGTGTGCTAACGAGGACGGAACTTTAAGCCGTTGTACATTTTTTGCATTACATACACGTGTTCAATGGATGGAAAACGATGTTATTCAAGCTGAAGACAAGGAGGGGAAAAATTATTGTCATCGCCAATTTTTTTGTTCACATTTTTTTGTCCTTGTTGCTTGTACATGAATTTATTGAATTAAAAAATGTGATTGAGATTTGGGCCAATTTCCTATTCGACATTGGGCCCAATGAAACATTGGCCAAATGTTGGGATAAAAAACGCTTGACCCATGGAAATACGGGGCTCACATTGGCGACAGTTTTTCGGACAATTTTGAGAAACTTCGGATCAATCTCGTATGCCAATGTTGGCAACCCGGACATCGAATGTCGGCCAATCATTGGCCAGGTACGATCACCCTTCATGGGGTTACTCCACGTACACACAGCCCACCAGTGGAATAGGGAATGGGCGGTCAACCAACAGCCAATTAATAATAACGAGGACAGCCATTTTAGCATTACGGAAAATTATCGCTTTTAATGCGACGAGGGAGCCAATATCCCTCGCTTGTTGTCGGTTTTGGCGCTACTCGCCCGGAAACCGAGAAAGATGGATAACGGCGATGTATTGTCTACAACTACATCGCCGCTGTGTCGTCCGCCAAAGAAGGAAAACCATCGTCCATTAATTTACTATAGCACTCACGCCGGACGCACTTGTTCCCTATAATATCGGGTTACCGGAAACACTCTCGCACTCTCGCCTCATCTCGTTTTTGGCGAATGTTAATAATCCACTTTACATTTAGAAATTAAGATTTGTAGCGATCATTTTTTATTTTACCTCGACTCGTGTGCAAGACAAAAATTGGCGACCAAATAGATTCAGTCACATCTACTGATTCCTCGTAATAAATATTTCCACTTTGCCAAAACTATCATCGATTAAATTCCTGTCACATTTTTTCTTAGCTTCCCAAAAAAAAAAGAAAAAAATCGCTGCATTGCACTAAAGTGAATTTCAGCCAATTTTTCCAAAATCATGTGAATTCGAAAAGCCCGACTTCCGGTTTGCCAACTGCACAAAAATTCTCATTTCCCGTCCGCCGTTAAAAAAATCGGTATCACATCGATAAATCGCGGGAAAGTCGATATTGCCGGTTAAAATTTGACCGCCTTGATGCCGCCGGACAAAGCGAGTGTTGCCAATTTTTAATAATGTCGGCTGGAAAAAAAAAAAAAAAAAAAAAGAAAAAGAAAAAAAATGCGAGATAACGAGAAAACGAGAGTGAAAGGGGCAGAAGAATCGAGAGCCCGGCCGAAAATTTATGTGCGAGGACGTGTGTGTGCCCCGCGGTCTCGGCGTCCGGTTGACCGGCAGGCGGAGGGATTTTATTTGCGGAAAAGTAACGCACGTGAAATCGCGGCGAGCGAAAGGCAAGCTTCGGCATCGGGGTATGTATTTCTGGTGGACGTATGCGCGCGTATGTGGGTGTGGAGCAGCACGAAACAAGCGAATACGCTGAACAGCCGAGTGAATAATTAGTGAGTTGAAAATGAAAGTCGTCTGGCGACGATATTTGCCAGCGGGCTCGAGTGGAAGGAGGCGGCGAATCGGGAGGGTGGCACGAAATCCGCCCGCTCGCGTTTGCACCCTTTGCGCTCTGGTGCTTTTAACCCGCTACAACTATTACTGTATTTATATGCGTAGGTACCGTGTCATATAGGAGTGTGCACTCGAACTCGAACCGTGACACTCGTTCCGTCGCGGCTCTCGTATAACACACGGGAACACGTATATACGTACTCGGTTTATAGGCTCGTGTGCCGGCTGAGTGAACGACCCCGGCAGTTTCGGCTTCATCGCAATTTCATCGACGCGCCTCCACCGCCAACGCCGCCGCCTCTTTTCCCCCCGATATGTGCCGTGTAATCCCGTTAAACGCTGCCGCTCAGCGCTTCTCTCTATCTATCGCTCTCGTCGTACGTCCGACATACAGATACACATAATGTCGATGGGCTGGGATAAACGCTGAGGGTGGTAACCGTGGATGGCCACCGCGGTGGATATTTTCAGTTTGAATTTTCATTTTCTTCAATTTCTTTGGTAATTTATATTTTATTATTGTAATTTAACAAGTGTGACTCTTCGTCATGTATAATAGCAATAATAATTTGTTAATTTAATTGATGAATAATCACTTATTTTCTCATTATTTATTGCGTCATGTAAAATATTTTAAAAAATGCAAGTAAATGCACGTAAAATACATATGTGCCCGACTGATTCGTATCAATTACTTTTTCAACTCAACTCAACGTTGAATAGGAATCTGCGAATAAGAGGATGGATCGCACGACATTGAATCATCGATTGACTCCGATGCGGCAATAAATGTGAATTTAATAGGAGCTCGGATGAAAAACTTTTGGAATAAGCTACTGGAGAGAGCTTTCGGAGGCTACTCTCACGCAGCCACTGCTATCCAATGCCAGTGTCGATCGATCCGCTAAGTGCGAACTTCATTCCACTAATTAATTCGACCCTTTCGGTATAATGAGAGATTTCCAAGGCTCGAAGTGAAGCGAGTGGTAATCAGTCGATCGCACCTTCGTCAGTAGGCCACGTAATGCAACTAGCCCACACATTCAGTGAGAATTACGGTGTTACGAGGTACAGTGGAGTCCCGATTTTATTCCAGCCTATGTCAAATTCTGAATCAAAATAGTATAGGCGTATATTTTGTGAGATCTGTGTATTTTTTCCATTCAATACAAATTCATAACCTCTTGCACCGAGTAATAATCGACAGTAGTTTGAAACTTTTTTTTGGCGTTATTTAAGGTACAAATCGGGCCCTGGCCAGTTCCTGACGTGGCCAGACGGGGCCTGACCAGGGCCCGACTAGCGCCTGAGAACGCTGCATTTCTACTGTAAATATGTATTGTATGATATAACAATTGCATCGATAGATTTTTCATCACAATATTGTTTTTGCGTACTACCTATAAACATGACTTTCCCCACTTTCCGCACAGAAGTAGTGGGGCCAATGGAGGAAAATAGAGGTGCAAGATAATCGCGACTTCACTGTACGTAGATATATTCGAGTCAGTAACCCGAGCTCGGATCTGTGGCCTGGTGAAGTGGCGCCAAGCCACATGCCTAGGACTTTCGACCTATTCCGTCGCGCGTTTGGGCGACTGTCCAAGCATCACAGTTCACACGTTCTGACGTATGGGCTTTCGTGTGTCCCTAACCCACAGCGAGAATAGTGAGTTTTGTTAATTGCAGGTGGTCGTTGTTCGTGTGCGTGAAAACGCTCCGGCGCTAATCCTACGATCCCACGGATCAAGAAACACCTTCTATCGCTCGGTGTTTACCCTCGGCAAAGCTCGGCCCACATAAAGGAACTACCGTGCGCTGCTTGCTCTCGATATACTCCGTCGAATCTCCACCGATAAACCCATCGATGGCTTATGTCAATTCGTACGAACGAAGCAGAGGCTCCTGCATCGATAGCTCGATATCCGGAGTGGATCCATATACACTGCGACCCAAAATTTCACGGTGGTCCACTGACGATCAATGGGGTAACGAAAAATTCTGTACTATACATTTTACCCATTCCGCTTGATGGATATCTCTTCGGGTATCTGGGACATACCGATCTATGGGTTTTGGCCGATAGTCCATTCGTGTATATGCATTCCTTGTCAAGTTTTTCGACCTTTTTGTTGTCGACCATCAAAATACGACGAAAAAAGATTTTTTTTTCAACCGAACAGATTTCGGAAATTTGGGATTGGTGAAAAACATCTCCACATGAAAATTGGAATTTTGTGTTGACACAGCTAAGCACGTTGTACAACAGAACAGAGGAAAGGCAAACTAAAAAAAAAAAAAAACAAGTAAATAAGGATAGGAACACCCACTGCTACGGTGAGTCGCGAGGAACGATATTTAACTTAGAAATTAACACTCGTTTATGCTAATACGATAGTCAACTAAGGATTAACGATTGGCAGACAGAGAGACATTTGGAACTTATGCATTAGTCATTCGAACTAACTGTGGATTTTAGTTACCATATCACGAAGAGATGCTATTTTTTCTTATAACATTTTTTTTTTCCCAAAATCATTAAAAAATACGCTCCAAATACAACAAATGACAAATGCAGCCTCAAAAAAAAAAGTGGGTATTAGTAACGTGCAATGTATTCGCGAAGTTGTATGCATAATGCCTCGGAGTGGTAACATATAGCTGATACGGTGCACTTGCACCGCGAGTGTACTTACTCTCGCGCAAATTGCACTCAAGGGGCGCGCGGAGATTTAGCATTTTGTTTTTTTTTTTTTTTTTACATTCCACCGACCAAGAGGTCAAGCGTTGTGGAGATCCCGGCAAATACTTGAACGCGGGAGTTTCTCGTAACGAGAGGGTGGGAAGAGAGGAGAGCGTATGAGTAAATGGTCGAGTTAAAAAAAAAGCGAGGCACGGAGGGGGCAGGAAAGTATCTCGAGCCCGGGGATGGACAACCCGACCTTGCAATAAATCGCCTCTATCAAGATGACTCGGTGCTCTTCTTGCACCGCTCAACACAGCCAAGTGGCGTCTCCATCGAAAGGGTTAAGGCCCACGAGTCGGAAGAAGAGAAGAGAGGGGGATGGGAGAGGGGGAAAAAAAAAAAGAGAAAAAGAGAAAATATCCGAGTTCGCAGCGCGAGCGTAGGCGATTCTTCGAGAGGATCGCGAAGATATATTCTTACGTTGCTGGTGCACGTATAGCCCGGAGGGCAAAATCTCGAAAGGATCATTTTCGCTGTAAGAAACCATCCCAACCATGCAAACACCCAGAGAGAGAGAGAGAGATGCAATAACAGCAACAATAAATATCGAAATAAAATGTAATTGTGCAATTTACGTGGAGTTAAATAAAATGTATACATATTGGCTCGTAAATAGTCCATTCAATCACGGGCAGTACATAAAAGTGGTCCACTAAATCACACACCTAATTCAATTGCTCGTTCAACGTCGCACAGAGAGAGAGAAAAAAAAATAAAAATTCTGGAATGTTTGTTGCACCGAAGTGGTGGATGAAAAATTTTCAATTGTTCCCACACGTTCCATGGGCTTATTTTCAGTGGTGCGAAACGAGGATACGATATTCTATGGTTGTATGGTGTTATTGGCTATACCGGAGTTGTACAAATGTGCGAGCTGCCGTTGCTGGTCAGCGGAGAAAATAATTCTTCCATAAACATAACAGTACGAGACGAAAGCAGTATGGGCACACATATGCGTATGGGGGGTACACTCGTGTATGAATATTTTCCTGTATACGTTTCTTTGTATTTATATTTATATATATATATATGATAAGCGAGTGTCGGTTACGGGCGCGTGAGGGTATTCGCTTCGGTTGTCCCGAACGCATACACATACTGCTTATGAATAATGATAATGCCTCGTTGAGCGCCCCAGGAACAATACCCGAGTTATGCCCCTCAGTTTTGCGTGGGAGGACACACGTACTGAGCCCAGCGACGTTTAAAAAGCACACACCACTGTGGGAACAGTATATTTATATATATTTCTACATAAAGATATAATATGTATGTATAAATATATAGGTACATATGTGTAGTTCAATGTATGTATGTATGAGCCGCGACAAGCGAGACGGAAGAATAAGAATTTAGCGGTAAGAGTTCCTTCGTTCGTTGTTCGACTGGACGTCGGGAGACTGATTTTCCTTCCGCGGTCACAATTCTCCGGGGAATAAAGGAAAAGTGGAAGAGAAGACAAAGCGATTTGATGGGGAGTGAAAGAAAGAAATAAGTAAATCTGTTGAAGGCAGGGGAGTGGGTAAACTGAGAAGTTTCCTGAGCTTCTTGCCAGAAGGTAGTGAAAAGTATAAGCGGACGAGATAAAGGGCGCGCACGCGAACCGAACCGAACGCGGCTTTAATTAAAGCGCCACGTCACTCTGTACTCACCATCTGTTTACCCTGTACTCACTTTCTTCTCACCCTGTACTCACTTTCTACTCACCATGTACTCACTCTCTACTCACCATGTACTCACTTTCTACTCACCATGTACTCACTTTCTACTCACCATGTACTCACTCTCTACTCACCCTATACTCACTTTCTACTCATCTTGTACTCACCCTGTACTCACTCTCAACGCTTTTTCGACTCACTCTGTACTCACTCTCAACGCATTTTCGACTCACTCTGTACTCACTCTCAACGCATTTTCGACTCACTCTTTACTCACCCTTTACTCACCCTTTACTCACCGACGGCAATATAAATGAAAATCACGTATTGTTTAAAGCGGCCCAACGACACAACTCACCGCGACTTTTAATTTCCCGAAGAGCCAAGTGTCCCATTCTCACTGCTCCATTCCGCTTGTGCCTAACAATCTCCCAACGCCGAGGGGTATTACGCACATAAGTCACGACTTTTTCGGAGGGCTCCATTTTTTTTTACCCTTGAAAGTGTGTGTGTGTGTGTGTGTGTGTGTGTGTGTGTGTGCGAATCAAGAATATTCAAACTCGAACTGCTCTATACATAATTCCTTAAAAACATAACAAATGTCGATCCTTCCCAAAAAATATCCCCTCCCTCACCCCACCCCAACCTTTAACTCTAAAAATAACTCTGCCAATGGAAAATAAATATTTGAAAACAATTATCCTAAATACATTTTCTTCTCCGGCGAGATAAAAATTTTTATTTGTTATTCACGAAAACGAAATGACTTTTCTGCATGGAGAAAAAAAAAGGAATAATAAAGTTAGGAAGAACCGAGTGGAAGAAAGAACAGAATGAAAGACTCCGCACGCTCTACTATATTTAGCTCGCGACTGCGTGGAAATCTAGCCGAAATTCGCGCAAGTCCTCCTCCTCCTCCTCCCATCCCTTTTCTGCTCCCTTCACTCGCAACCCTTCGGGCTTTCCAAGAGCGAAGACTTTATACCGTCGTGGGCACCCCCTCGGGATCTCACCGAATATATTAATTTTGCAGGACTCTCCGGTTCGTGAGAAGGTTCATTCACACTCCCATTCCCTAATTCCCTTGAGCCTCCCTGTGCTGCCACACGTAAAAATGCATTCCAAGACACTCTGCGAATTACGAAAATGCGTCTGAAGAACTCGAGAGTGCCGCTCGCAATAAGACCGAACAACCAGACGAATGTGTCTGCTTTCGTTTGTACGGCTGCGTATAACACAAAGGCTTTTTTCGAGCGAATAAAACGGCGCTTACATAACCCATGAAAATTGTTTCATAACACTTAGAGCTTAAGATCCAGTGAATTTTTGAGACCCCATTTCCTTGCGAATACTCATAATTTTTCTTCCATGCTAATAATCCGAAAAAAATTGTCGAAAAATCTCTAAACTTTCTAATGAATGCAACGAAAAATATTTTTATCAATTATTGCTAAAAATTGAGATGGCATTCGTATATTCTGCATTTAAAGCTTGACATTTTTTTTTTTTGGATTTCAAAGTCTCAAGGATAAAATCCCATTATTAACATTTTTATTTTACAATTCCCGGGAGAATTAAATTTTTTCAGAATTCAAAGTGTGTTAATTATGCGATTAGTAATTATGCGAAAATTAAATTTTTCATTAATTATTAAGAAACCTCGATATCTTTTAATAAAAATTGACCATCCATTTCCGTGATCCATGATCGAGTTGATAACACACGAATTGTGCAATGGAATGATGGACAAAAGTGTTACTAAGTACATAATCAAGTGCGGATGTGGTAGGGGGCAACACAAGAAATTGTTGGTGAGCCGAGTGAAAAGTGAGGGAATTAACTGGTGTATTGTTGGAGAACGCCCGAGAAACCGGGATCACATGGATAACTCCTACCGTGCACCAGTAGGAGGGAGGAGTACATACTGTGCACATATACTTTGGCATTGCTGAAGAGTTCTTCACCACGCACACGTTTCCTAGAGTGTTAACGGGTTGCCCGGGGCGGGGCCATTCGTCACGCAATATTTTCGCAGCGCACATTCGCCAGAGACAGAGACGACTCGTGCACTGTAGTAATGCGGATTTTCCATGCGGAAATCCAAGGAGGCGCGAAGATATTAAGTGGCTCGGTTTAATGGAGGGCAATGAAGTGCGAACTCAGACTGACTGCTCTTCTTCTCCTTCTTCATCATCTTCATCTTTTGTCGTTATATATACATTTAAATATATCGAGACCATTTACGACAATGGACTATTTTCATGGACGGTATAAATTAGGGGCTCATTGTCAATATTAATTTTCCTAATTTTTTTTTTAATAATTGGAGTTGATTATGCGCAGAATAAAATGTGTGAAAACGCAAAGTTTGAAGTTATTAGCGGAAGAAAAGCACCAGAAGGGAGAATTTCTATTTTAGGCAAACTGTTAATTTTTTATACGATGCAATCAAAGGAGCAGATAAAAGACGTCTGCGGAAAGTACAATTTTTCGGTATTTTCATTCATCGTGCCAAGTGTCGAAAAATTTGAGAAAAATCTTTAATGACATTAAGGGTTAATTGAGAAGTTGAAGCTTGTCAGTGGAAAAAAAAAAAAGCACGAAGTCGAAAGCGAGACTTCCTATTTTCGGTGGACTGTTGAATTTCATAAGTGAAGCATTCACGGGTGAATATAAAAAACGTCTCTGGACAATAAAATTTTCCTCTGCTTCAACTGTTCCGCGGAGCGTGAAAAATAAAAGAAAACGTTTCCAGTCGCGAATTGGGTTAATTAAAAAATGAAGACTTATCAGTGCAGGAAAAGCACGAATTGTTAATTGTTAATTGAATTGTGTTAATTGAAAAATGAAGACGTATCAGTGCAGGAAGAGCACGAAATGAAGGGTGGCTGCTTTTGGTGGCCGAGTCTCAACCAAACTCCAAAATCAAATGCGAAAGCTCCAACTCGACTGGAGTCCGCTCCGGGATTTCGCGCCTCGGTTTCTCGAGCCGACGAGGCGTTCTCTCTATACTTAGACGCGAGTCTCGTTCCTCAACACTTGACTCCGTTGTTAATTGTTAATTGAAAAATGAAGACTTATCAGTGCAAGAAAAGCACGAGATTGAGGGTGCCTGCTTTTGGTGGCCGAGTCTCAACCAAACTCCAAAATCAAATGCGAAAGCTCCAACTGGACTGGAGTCCGCTCCGGGATTTCGCGCCTCGGTTTCTCGAGCCGACGAGGCGTTCTCTCTATACTTAGACACGAGTCTCGTTCCTAAACATTTGGCTCCGTTCCCGAGGGTACACAGAGGGTGTGGGTGCGTGCGCGAGAGGAACTTGAGAAAAAAATACGAGCCGTCAAAACACGAGCATAACTCGCTCGTTGCCGAGGCTCATGAGCCGCCGCCGCCGCCGCCGCCGCGTTTGCCTCCAGGCTCGTCTCAAGAACGGCTGTAAAAAACCCACCGGGCCGTCCAATAAAGTTGCTAATAGGGTGGCCGTTATACTACCAAAGCACAGAGCGCATCTTGCCACGCGTTTCTCATACAGACGAGCTTGCGGCCTTGCGGGAAAAAAAAAAAAAACGAGCAGCTCCTATATTTTACTGCGCGATAAAATTCAACTCGCGCTGGATTTCCCCTCGCGGTCTCAACTATTTTATTCAAATTCAAGAAGAACCAATTTTCATGTCATTTTTGTGTTACCTCTGATTTTGCAAAAGTCGACGCGTACATTTTGCGGAAATTTCGAAATTCCATCGAAATACAAAATGACCGAATACCACAAATTTTAGGCTCGCCGTGACAAATTCAGCAAAAATTTGTGGATAACCCAATTTTTTAATTTAGCAAAATGGATTGAATTTCACGAAAGTCGAAACGATCGCGCACTTTTTTTGTCAAAAAATCCAAAAAGCCATTGAATCGAAATTTGTGTATGCAATTTTTCAAAAATTCCAATAATCGACCAAGAAATAAAAAAAATTAAAAATTGGAGATTGATTTTTCGATATGCAAATATCTATATAAAAATACACAAATATACACGTGGAAATTATTTCCCGATCATATTTCTCGACCTTTTGAACCATTTTGAGTGTCCAAAGTTGAAAATTATTTTTATTCATTTTAATTTCACGAAAATGAGGTTTCCTTCGTGAGAAAAACGACAAAAAACGCGAGTAATGGATTCTTCCGATCGAACGAACAGCCGGAAGGATTTTTTTGCGTGCGGCCAAAATCGATGCGCTTGTACGTTTGACCTGATCCGAGGCGAAGAGTATCTCGGCTTGACTCAGGAAATGCATTCTATTGCGATGCACGTTAAAAAGCTGCCGGGGGCAACTGCCAGCGCGGGAGCAAAGAGTGATATTAAATTTCCAAGACAAAACTTCATAATTGATGCTCCGGCGTTCGCGTTTTTATGAGAGAACGAGTCACGGCGAGTGCGGCTGTCGCTTCGGGGGTATTTTTTAAGTTTCAACAATGCGGTGACGGTTTCTGCTGGCTCTTTTATCTCTGTAATCTCAAGGCGCATGCTGCACTCATTCATTTTCTCGTAGCATCGCTTGTTCCTTCCGCAGCTAATTTTACTTATTCCGCGCGGTTAAATTATATTCCGCTTCCAATATTTTTCATTTTATCATTCATATTCCGTATTTCGATGAGAATTTTTCAAAGATTTATTGCATTGTACTGTTCAATCAATCGATTTCAATTGTTCTCTGGCTTTTGCACGCTGCTAAAATTAGTTTTGCACTCTGCGCATGATTCAGAGAACACTGGTCGAAGGATGGACCTTCGCTGGGTCTCATTCCCTTCGCAGTTTCACTGCGCATCATGTAAGCGAAGCAATTTTTTCAAAAGATCATACTTTGAGAGATCCATGTCTCAGTTGCCATCATTATTACGAAATTTTATAAATTTTTCTACAATTCTGCTTTCAGTATTCTAAAAAAAAAAAAATCTCAGTCACACTGCGAAGAGAATGAGTCCTAGCGAAGGTCCATCCTTCGACCAGTCATCTCTTTTTCCTGCGCAGGGTGTAAAATCCATAAATCTGGTTTTCAAGTGGTTTGTCAAAAGGCCAATAAATCCTTGAGCTTGGTCCTGAAGAGAGGGAATTTTTCCAAATTTTTACCTCACCGCAGGAGAGAGTAATCTATGAAACAACGAAAAATACACGTTTTTTGCCCTATTGACAGTTGCCATGGCTACCACAAATCATCGCAGCTCATTAGTAAAACGCGTAAAAGGAGGAAAATATGAGAAAGCTGAGAAAAAAGTGTATGGAATGAAAGTTTTTGTTGGAGTGAAAAAGAGTGATGAATGAATTCAAACATCCGGTGTGTCCGGTACAGTCGCTGCTGACGACAGACCGCAGTCCTCCGTCCGTGTTTATCGTTCGATAGCTTTTTCTCCATCACGGAGAACATTTTTTCGAAGCAAGAGCAAGGAATCGAGATGAAGAGATAAAAATATATATATACTCTGCAGTATCTACTGCGCGCCGTGGTGTGAGTTACTTTGCCGACAGTATGGCGAGACGTTGCCAACGGGAGTGGCGTAATCGCATTTGTTTGTAATTCTAAGCTACGAAGCCCTGCGACTAACCGCATGATACGTGCCCGCCCAAGTAAGAGCCACAACACAGAATGCACGTTTTATGTGTGGGTTACTTTTCTCCCTCTCGCTTTCTCGTTTCCAATTTCTCGCCGGAAGCTCTCCCGATGTCGCTTTCAATTTATCAGGCATTTCAAAGTGTCGGTAATGAAGAACCTCTTTGATGAAACGTCACCGATAATAAACGTCGGAATTTTTATGACGAGCGAACGCAAAAATGAAGTCAAACTTTGTATCGATGGAATGAAATTTTTCCAAATTTCCGACGGTAAGATAGGGAAAATGAATTTTGCATTCGCCAGTCGCAAATAGTTCGCCGAGAATGCGGTAACTTTAACGAAGCAAACTAGTGATTCAATGATGTATTTATGAGGGATGAATATTTGGAACTCGAACTAGGATCAGAATGCATTTACGGCAAATAATGTAAAGCGGAGCCGGATAATCGTCGAGACGATACTAGAGCTTTATATATATACATATATACACAGCTCAGGTCAGACAAAACGGCGCAAGAAACATGAGGGTCTTCCACATTTACCTCGGGACATCGATCTCTCGTTTCTGCTCTAAAACTGTCTCGAACTGTTTCGTCCTCATATCGTGAATTATGTCACAACGTCCAACCAAAGTCCGTCGTCAGCAGACTTGATTACTTCTCACGTGAAAATTGCATTTACCAAATTCAATATCTCAAATTTTTTCGTCATTATTAATTCACGTTTTAAATAGAGCACGTATGTGGGGGTGAATACGAACGAAATGAGGCAAAAAAAAAAAACTTTTCGCAGAAAATACCCAGGGTAAAAATAACCCCCCTCGAAAAAATAGCCGCCGAATCGCCCCCTCAACGAAAAATCATTTTTTTTTCGACTTCCCTTTCCGGAATTACTTTTCCCGCTTACCCAATTTCGCGTGCGAGAGCCACGATGTTACACCGAGAAAATTATGAATCTGCAATCGCACTCATTGGACCGAATTCTTCCAATTATCGGCGGCCGCCCGTATACCCCATATCCCCCATGCGCCGATACGGCGTGCCTTCATTATTTATTTTATTCTCTCTCTCTCTCTCTCGCGGTATTACATTTTTTTTTAATGACGGCAGATGCGCTTTCATAGAGTAGGCACGCACGGTCCCGCGAGCGCGAATTCGCGCACCGATTGGCACCCCCATACCCAATCCCACCGGTGGGGTGCTATCCACCCCAATTCCGCGTCAGCACACGGTCAGATAAAGCCGGAAATCCATTAATTGGAAAAGCCTAGTGAGAGAAACACGAACGTGTACAACCCACTTGTACTCAGTGGTGGGTGGATGGGCGGGGGGAGGAGGAGGAGGAGGGGGAGGGGGCAGGAGGGCATAAACGAAAAGGGAACAGAGGAGGCAACATGAGGAATGAAAAGAGTAGAATATAGCGGTAGAGGCGGCACGTTTATCATTCGCTCTCGCTGAAATGCCGGGGTCATTTGTTATTTACATATAATTCGTGCTCAGCTCGTGTTAGCCGCTCTACCGAATCACGTTGCAATTAACGTCCGATCGATTATTTTACGCTGGGCAACCATTCCGCACCCAACCCATGGACGGCCATCCATCCGTACGGTCTCTCTCGATCAGCCCACACACTCGTCGAGTTATCGACGATAGGTATTTTTTGTTTTTTTGTTTTTTCGTTGTTTTTTTTTCCCGGCGCCGACGACCGCGCGTCACGCGTCGCACCCACCGCTTCAAACATACCGAAATCACGGTGTCGTGGCATATAAATCTGCAAATGCGTTCACGGTGGTCGAACCATACCGAGGGTATCGAGATGATTTTAAAACCGATATTGATATGAACACGATGAATTATTAATGCAGAAATATTGTGATCGGCTTTCCGGGAATTTGAGTTGACAATTAAAATGGTATCCCGGCGGTTCTCGCTATTCATTTCCGCTTTTAAATTTCGCAATTGCGCATGAATTTTAGCGGACACTTCGATTGGAAATCTCATCGGCTCAATCGGCCGCGTTTTAACATTTTTTACGCCCCGTACCGGTCGCAAATTTCGCAATGGAATCGCAATTAGTTTTTTTATTGTGAAACGGCGCAACACGATTTTTATATCTCCAATCGTGTAATTCGGCGGCCGGAAAAAAATGGACTTTATTTGCTGGAGCTGGAAAATCGGGTCGTTGCACTATCTGAAAAAATGTATGAATATTTTATTGCAAGAAAAACGAAAAAATCGATATTTCATCCTACGATTTCGAGTTAAGCTGGAAATAATTCCGCGCTGGTTTTTTATTTTAAAAAAAAGAGATCTGGTGATTTGTACGTTCTGGTTCGAGCGGAAATTTCGTAATGGAATGACACTACATTCTAATTTTTTTATTGCTCGACGGCACTATACGATTTTTATATCTCCCATCGTGCAATCCATTGTCGAGAGAACCGCGTTTTACACGGAGTTAGAAAATTGCATTTCCAATTGCTAACACATGAAATATTGTATTGATTCTGGGTCGTTGAACTAACAGAAAAAAAATTGGATAAACAGTAACCAAAAATCAATATTTCATCGTCCGATATCGAGTTAAGCTGGAAATAATTTCGCGCTGATTTTCACGAGAGAGAGAGAGAGAGAGAGAGGGAGAGAGGGGGCTGGAAAAAAATCTGTTGTCGGTATATGATCAAATAATTTTTCGTCGCGTAAATAATTTTTATTTAAATAGCACTGAATTATTTTTCGATTTATCGGTGAGTATTTTATGAAACGTAGTCATTCAAAAAAGTTGTAATGACGAGATAATTGCATTTGGAGAGGGCCTTCTAGTTTGTAAAGGGCCAAAGTTTTCCGGAGAATAATAGGAGAAAAAGTTCACGATTTTTATAATAATTATCAGCAGCACGTGCAGAACACTCGAACATAGATTGGATCTGATTAAGGATCGAATCGATCGCAGAGTCGAGCTATTGTGGGCCGCCCACTTGGGCAATAAACATTTAGGTTAGTGGCGGACCCGAGAAAGTCGGGCATCGGTTTCTTCAGCTTTCTCGGCTATAATCGCAAATAGTTCTACGACCAATTGACCCTCAAAGAGAAAAGAGGGAGAATTCAAAAAAAAAAAAGTTTAAAGGCTCGTGAAAAAAGTCTTTGACTTAGGGTAGTTAGTAGGTTAGACTGTCGGTACAGTCCGATTAAGCTTAAGATTCGGAAAGAATTCCGAATAACATTGAAAGACGTTGATAATATTTTGGAATTATGATTGTGCAAAATCAACCGTTTCAGCATCTTCAACTTAATGCTTAGGTTTTTTTCAGATTTTAATCACATCGAGAACTGTCCGAAATTATTTCTGAATCGCACATTTAATCGGACTGTACCGACAGAAACTACCTTAATGGTCAGAGGCTTCGAAAACGAATTTTTCTCGTTGCGCGCAAGAAGCGTTAGGTACCGAGGGTTCTCAGGTTGGTTGTAAGAGGGATGCCATTTCCCGAGGATTCTCGTAATCTCCCATAATCTTTTTATTGTCATCGTTAAAAGGAATGGCACTTTAAGATCCCCTGGGGGTAAGAGGCTCTTTTCCACCCTTACGCTTTCATCCCTTTTTCCTGAGTCAAAATTTGTAAACTTCAATCCACTGAATTAAGCCTCAGAGATCCAGGTGCGGTTGCCCGACGCTCGTCTGTTTATCGGAAGCAAATCGGTAGCCGCCAATCAGTTCAATGGATAACAATACCATTATTGGATTTTCTAGTTAACCCAACACTAGCTACCAGTGTTTTCACAATCCAGTTTGTTTCTTCCGTCCTTCCGCACATACCCTCAAAATTTGAGCTTTTTCTGCCGAGTAGTTTACGAGAAAATCGATTTCAAAATTTTGAGCTGTGGTGGGAGTAGTGCCACGGCTTTTGACGACAAAATGGCGGTTACGCCACCTCACCTCAAAGTTTTAAAACCGGTTTTCTCCTAAACTACTCGGCAGACGAAGCTCAAATTTTGACAGAATGTGCGAGAGTATGGCAGAAATAAGCTCAGATTCTGGCTCCTCGAAACTCACAGCCGTTTTCTCCGGAGGAGCGAAAAATAAAAAAGGTAAAGGTAGTTCATATCTGGAGTTATACGAAATCTCCAGAACGCTGGATTTCATACACGCAACGTATTGAACCTTTGCATTCGAGTGTAAAAGAGAGTCTCATATTCCAATAGCACATTTGACAAACAAGATCCGGAAATACTGCATATTGCTTGTCGCCTTTTCATTGGAAAGGAAATTCCGGATTCAAGAGTTTGAATGTGGTTTCTTCGGAGCGGCTTGAGAGAGCAAGTATCGAAGATCCAAGAAGATCCTGCGGAGGAGCAAGTTGCGAAAACATAGAAGCAACGCAAGCGGGAAAACGCGAAAGCCAGGGATTAGCGTTAATTCGTCGGGAGAAATGGGCTCAGAGTCGAAGCGATAGCGAATAAGCGCTCACTCCCACTTAGTTGCAAAGCGAGAAGACCAAAGAGTCGCCCACCAGAATATCCTCGACGATTTCCTGACTCGAGTGAGCTCTGCAGTATGTATATCTGCACGTACTTCCCCATCTCGACTCAATCGCTTCGGGATCCTCTTCTGTCCCACTGAGACTTTTCATTCCTCATCTCTTTGTAACTCCAAAGGGACTTCTTGCGGAAAAGGATTGAGAAAGGAGCACGATCTCGAAAGTTCTCTCATCTGTTAACGTTTCTTGTTGTGCGTAATTCCACGAAGCGATACTTCGCAATCTAATCGCTTCTCTTCTGGGCACTTCTTATTTAATCTTCTTCGCTTTCCGCTTCATTGTTCTCGTTTCCCTCGCATTTCATGAGTTTTTCTCGTAATTGCTTTTAACAAGAAAGTACCAGCAGATATTTTAATGTACATTTATTGAGTGCAGTGCCGGAATACAATCAATTTAATACAGTGCAATCGTATTACAAGCAGATTCGTATACTTTGTTATTTTTAGGTCACTTTTTCAGTCCATTCCAAGTAAAGAAAATTATTTATCAAGTACATAAAAAAAAATATCTTATTAGGTGCATCATCAATGAAAAAAGATAAATAAGCATGCCAATTTTAATGGTAATAAAAATAGTAAAAATTATAATAAAAATAATAAAAACTGGGGAAAACTTATATTTTTTGGCACTTCCTGAAAAAACACACAGAAGACCTTATTCCATGGGACAAAAAATTCAGTGTCAATTATATACCCAGTAATTGGGAAAAAATAAAATAAGTGAAAATTTAACGCTGATTTTAAGAGTTAAAAAGATAAATTTAACATTCACATTTGACTGGATGCAATGGACTCTGCAAATGTAAGTACGCAGTATCCAGTAAATCTCTGCATCCTATACCATATAACATCGTTTTGCAGATTTACGTACCTACGAAGCATGAGACGCCATGGATTTGCCACAAGCATTGCTCGTTTCAACGAGAGAAGGATCGTACGAACAGTGAGAAGGAGGAAAGGCGATCGTATATGCACAGAAGAATGAGCCGAGGTTGAGGAACCTCCGGGTGTAAAATTTTGCCATTGTAGTTTCTCGCTTTCGAATCATCGCGCTGGAGAATATTACGTATCATCGAGAGACCTGTGGATCCTTCTCGTAATATTCATATTTTACGACTCCCACAGGAACGATCTTTTATTTTCAAAGAAAAGCATCTATGTGAATTATGCAATCTTCGCGCGGAGTTTGATAACATTATTTTATTACTGATTGCTATTTTTTTTATGGATATTGCCGTATCGTCAAACAAGATCATTTTACGGAATGAGATTTTTTTCGTAATCTCCGAAAGACATTGTGACAATTGCAGACATTTTCTCCCCTCCAGACTCCATTTGTTCAATTATCCTGCATATAGTCAATTCACCACTGAAAGTACTATTCTCAATTTTTTTTAACAATTTTTTAATTCATATTAAAAAATTTTTTATAAAAAAAAAAAAAAACAAACGCCTTGAAAAAATCTAAAAAAATGAAGCGACGTTCGAGACGTCGAAGCCTAAAAATTCAATTCAATTTTACATTCCTGTACTGAATTTAATACACAAGTTGATACACTTGAAAAAAATTGAAATATAAAAAATTCATACATAAAAAAATCGACCACCGCAGGAAACAATGATTGTCTGTCTAAAAAAATTTTGGACCCGTCTGTACCTACTATAGACCCGCCATCTCGATGGTACAGAGTCTATAGTGAAAAGCACAACGAGTAGTGCAATGGCACGAGAAACTCCCGGAGAGTAGACTGCGAATATTGCGAGACAGGGGATGGGATGAAGAAGAGGGAGGAAAATAGCGGAGAGTCTGCCGCGGCGCAAAGGGGTCGAAGGTCGGCGACGTGTTGCCGTTCCGGCGAGGTCTTCGGCTCCAAGCCAAAGGCTAGCCAGCCTCGCTAGGAAACTGTACGCGAGAGCCCGGCGAACACGGCAAAACACACCTGCCCCACCGACGACGTCCGAGTTGCTGGCTTTGCTCGAACTCGTTACTCTTCCCAGTGGCCACGTATATCCTTCACGGAGCGCCGGAGCACCGCCGTTGCCCACATAAACTACCCATATACATCTCGACGTGGTGCCAGTGCGAAGCAGACACTGACAGACCTCTTCTGTAATTTCCCTCCGAAGGATCGATTTCCTTGTGCCTCGAAATTCGCGACTTTTCGAACCGCACCGCTGGTACAAATTTCCGCCACGACGGCGTTCACGGTACTTTACGGCACTAGTGCGATAAAAAACGTTTCCAACGAGTTGGAGACGAGTTTCGTACAGAAATATATAACATTGGGACTTTTCGCACGCGAGAACGCGAAGTATGCGTAAAACCGCGTTTCTCGCACCGAGTGAAATAAATGTATTGTGCCTCGAAATTCGCGATTTTTTGAACCGCACCGCTGATACAAATTTCCGCCACGACGGCGTTCACGGTACTTTACGGCACTAGTGCGATAAAAAACATTTCCAACGAGTTGGATACGAGTTTCGTACAGAAATATATAACATTGGGACTTTTCGCACGCGAGAATGCGAAGTATGCGTAAAACCGCATTTCTCGAACCGAGTGAAATAAATGTATTCAATGTACAATTACAACTCTTCAAATTGAATACAAATTTTTATAAATTATTTTTTATACAAGTTCATTTTTATTTTACCGGACGTACGTTACATTTGCATTTTCTTTTGTGTAATTAATTACATTTCCTGCACGAGTTTCATCAAAATAGAGTACATTATGTTACTATACAGCATATGAATTTTCCATACGTTATTTCCACTGCAGGAAGGTCTTCTAATTCAGTACTTTTTTTGCATGTCGAAATAAAAAAATGTTAAAAATACTCTCGACTAACCGAATTTTGTAATTTTGCGGAAAAATGATTTTCGTTAGGAAAAGGTTGTCATTCCCTCACAAAAGTAGAGTTTATTTTCGCTTATCTTTTTATTCAAAGTACGTTCACCAAAAGTGCTAAATTATTGTTGACCTCGCAAAGAACAAATGCCCTGAGTTATCTCGTTACCGATTTAAATAATGTCTTCACTCTCGATTATCGTTCTCACTGGGGATTCACGATGCGCTCGTACGCGTGAGCAAAAAAGGAAAACTCGGAAAGTAAGTGAAATCGTGAGGGAGGAAAGGAGGAGGAGAAAAGGGTGCTGGCGTTCGGAACGTACGAGGTGCAAGAATTCGATAAGAGCTGGATCGCACCTTGTAAGTACAGAGGCTCCTGTGGTAGTTGCTTCGAGTAGTTCCACACTATATAGATATTTCCAGTGCTGTATATATATGTACATGGATACCTACGCAGAGGATAAAATATCTATATACGTACATGTGTCTTTACTTATACATATATATTTTCGTTTATATGGGGCATTCCATCTAATTTCGACCTGGTCATGACCCTTGACCCTTCCTAATGGACCCGCAATTATTTATAAGATAGACACGACTCTAAAGAGCACAAAATAAAAATAGTCTTCAATTATCCGCAATTTTTAATAAAAAAATATCAATCAAACGACACATAAAAATCTGAAAAATATTTTTCGGTAATTAAAATATTTTATCTCATTAAAAAAAAATAGATTTTTCATTCTTTTTTTTTTTCGGATTTTCGAAAATTCATAAAAAATATATGTGATTCATAAAAAATATAATTACGGATAATTGGTGCTTTTTAGAGATGTGATAATGGTATTTAAATATTAGGATCTAATTGGGAGGGTCAAGGGTCAGGGCGAAACTAGATGGAATTCCCCATATGCATACCTACGTGCAACATAAAATATATACGTGCAGAACAAAATATCTATATATATATGTGTGTGTGTGTGTATGAGTGTATTTACTTATACATACGTACTTGTATATCTCCGTGTACAATGGGCGCATGTGAGCGCGGACGCGTGGGCGGGTACGACGAGTACCTATCTGAGAAGGGAGTACGTGTGGAATGCGCGACCCAGACTGCCGCTCCGTACGCATTATCCTTACATTACGAGCCATTTATTCGATCAGCTATATACCCGAGCGCCTTCCTGCCGGAGGCTCGTAAAGAAGACTTTTGTCTCATGGCTTCTACACGCTGCGTTCGGTATAAGCGGAGACTCGGACCAGAAAACGTAGGCGAAGCCGAAGTGGACCACGAAGGTCTCTTCAAGTTCGAAACTTCGCATACCAATTTGATAGCGATAATACATACTTTTTTATCACTCGGTTATGTACATAACTTGGAAATGAGGTTTAAGACCTGTATCCATAAACAAACCTCACTTCGTTATTCAGATAAAAATGAAATTTGCGGTCCAGCGACGCAAAACGAGATCTCACGTCTGCCCCATAATTGGTCATGTTAAAGTACCATTAAAATGCACTGGATGATTTTTTTTTCCAGTTTTTTTTTTATCCAATATTGAGATAATTTACGTTCTTTTTTGAGGTCAGTATATTTTGGAAATTTGGAGCTACATAATGACATAAGTTACTGTTAAATGATCCATTCAAGTGCAGTTACGATTTGCCCGCGGTTTCCGGATGGAGAAAATACTATTTGCTCGGTATTCGAGGTTCTGATTTCGCGGGGATTAACGACTTTATTGAATAGGAGAGCCACTCTTGTCCCACGAGAGTGAGACTAGTCTCACGTTTGCGATAAGACGATGATCGTCGAACTCGGGAGCGTGGGAGGGTGGAGACGTCTGTGTCCCCTCGGTATGATGTCTTCTTTCTCTTTTGCCTCGAGTCCCTAACGAGATAAGTACATAATGCGAAGTACGCGAGCCGAGCGGCGTCGCGACGGCTCAGTGCAAGAAGCGTCGCTCGCTCTGCTCCGCGCCACGAACTGAATAGCGTCGAGAGATTCTTGGCCTCTCCCGCAGGAAGCCCAGCGTCCCAATCGAGGTTCCGGGTCGTTGGATGTGTACTCCCACGCGGCTTGCCAACGAGAAAGCTCTCGCAGGTATCAGGGCTCTCTCTTACTCTTTTCCCTCCTCGTCTCTTGTACTACATACGCTCTCGGCGCTACGAACCTCGCTTTTCCTCCAGTCGGATGTACCGAGTTAACGGGTTGGAACGAATAATGGAGAATGCAACTCTGACGATGTCATTCCCAAATAAAACGATTCAAAAATAACACGTTACAGTAATTTATGCCACTAGTGCGATAAAATGGGAGCTTTCCACACTGTAAGAATAATAAACGCTATGAAAAAAAATTTACCAATAAACAACAGTAACGATTCCACCGTTTTGTTATCTGTTTCAGTTGTTTTCTACAAAGTACTTTGTATTGAACAAAATAGGTTGGCCCAAATAATGTAAAATTGCATTTTTTTTCTACAAAATAACCCAGAAACGTACCATTTTATTTATTTTTTAATTTAACATCCACGAAAGCTAAAATATTCGGCACCTGTGATCAGAAAAAAATAATAATAATAAAATTGTTCAATATTGAATAAAATCATCGAAGCAAAAAGGCACAAATTACCGAGTACTTTAAGGCCAATAATGGAAAATACGAAATGGAGGGACGTGTTTTTTTTTTTTTTTTTTTTCCTATGCGTGCTCCACGAGCATACATTTTTTGCGTTCACACGCATAGGTGCATACCATAATGAGTCGAGGCTAATTTTGCTGGTAGACAGTGTCGCAGGACACGCAAAGTGCGAGGGTGGACTGTAGATGAATTTTGCAACGTCGAAGAGGCGAGGCAATTACAGGTGAAGCTATAGCTTTGAAATGAGAGTGTGCGCCAGTGCGATATAAGTATGAGCCTGGAGAGAGGGACGGAGGAGGGGAAGAGGACCTCGATACTAAATTGATTCTCAGGGCCCGGGTCGACGAGGTCGAGCCGGGTCAAAAGGGGCCTTTTGTAAATCATATTAAAGTCTCACTGGCACGTATATCAGTCTATACCGACCGGATCCTATATGGCCCGGGCGAATCTAGCAATTAGTCAATTATCTCCAATTACGATGATGGCTTATTAGCAAGGAGTGCCTCGAATTCTTTGTTGAGCGTATCGTCTCGCCTGTTGCACTCACCGGCTACATAAATGTCAGCACTTTGATATCGCAGTGCCTACTTGGAGGTACCGTAACTCAAACTCCAATAAGCAGGAAGCTAGAACTTCATTAGCTTGTCCGTTAAAGGGAAATGCTTGTCAAGTTCCTCGCAAAGTGGTCGCTGATCAGGCTGCTGTTAATTTATCTTATTTTTCGAAGCCCGAGATTGCGATTACTTTGGTTATTAGCGACTATCAGGATTCGATTCGATTTTCTTGATCAAACTAGACATTTAATTATATGTACATTGTTGTAATAATAATTGGAGATAAAATAAAGACCTTATTATTAAAATTTCGAGGAATTTTCTTCTCTCGTGTAAAATAATGGATAATTGAAATGAAGTATTTTTTTTTTAATTGGAGATAAAAAATAGTCTGCAGCTAACTTCTCGTAAAAATATTTTTTTATTTTTTCATTTATATTTTCTATGAAAGTTCATTGAGTTTTTAGCCCGAAAAAATTGCAATTGTGAAACTCAGCATTTTAACGCAAAGTCATGAATGAAAATGGGAAGCCTATGTTTTTTTTTTTCTTTTTTTTTCCAATCTGCGCGGTAAACGAGCAGAGTCGGACATCCCGGCGAGAGCAGAAGCGACGCTCCCTTCGTAATTCAACGGCCGCGAAATTTTTTATATGCCCGCGTCAAAGCGTTGACATTGCGCGGCGTAACGATGCGGACTTGTACAAGCGTACGACTCACCCACGGGTGAGTTATCGCGCGTCGACCGGTGAAATTAATTTTACATGAAGTGCGTATACGAGAACACCGAAAACTTGTGCCCCCCTCCGCGTCTGCCAGTTTTGTGGAATACTTTCGGCCTTTTGTCACGCATTCGCTTTCGACTGGCCATAGGGGATCGTGCAATAGGCTGAGTATTGGCCGAAATGATGGCCCTGCAAGGGCATCCAGTACTGGCCCATTTCTAACACGATTACTGGATGATAAATTGGGCCCAGTACTATGAGTAGTATATAGACTGTCCGTACGAGGAATGTGGTTATTAATTGTCAACAATGCGTGAACACTGGCCAGTACTGGCAGCCAGTACTAGTTCGGAATTCAGCCAGTAGTGGCAGTAAACAGTTCGTGGCCATTTCTTCACCCAGTAATCCACTTTTGACAGCCTCTCGTTGGCCAGTGAGCACTGGCCAATACTGGCAGCCAGTACCACTCCGGAATTTAATCACTAGTGACAGCAAACAGTTCGTAATAATTTATTGGCCCGCCATTAACGTACGGCCAACAGTAATTTCTCAGCCAGTGAACACTGGCCAATGCTGGAAGCCAGCACTGGTTCGCAGTTTAACCAGAAGTGGCGGCCAAATGTTCATAACCATTACTCGCCCAAGCAACGGTCCTATTGTTACCGCTGGCGGACCCTATACAGGTCGATTTGTTTTTGGCTCGGTCCCCCCTTCGCACCGAGACTCGTACAACCCGACCGCGGAATTCTGACAACGCAATTCGCTTGAGAGGGCCTTCAATTTCATGCGCTGGCATGTATGCTCTCACAGAGACTGCTTCTCCTCCTTGTCACACGCTCGTTTGCGCAATATGCATTTTGTGTTCTTTTTTTTTTTATTTATTTTTTCCGCCTCGTTGTATTACACACAATGGGCGAGCTTTTCAGTCGCGATATTGTTCCTTTTGCATTACAAACCTATATACGTTTTTTCGCGCATTGCGAATAACAGTTTTCCCATTTTAAGACACACACCCACGTAAATTGCTGACCATTTAGTTCAACAAAAAATTCGCAGCCTCGCTAATTTCCATCTGGTCTCTCGGCAACCAACAGACACACTGAATTGTCATTTACTTTCAGAAAACCATTGATCAGGTAGAAGATAGACTGTCAGCATCGAACCATCGATCGACAAGAGGCCGTTCCATTATCACGGCAACTCGAGTGTCCGCAATGTGGAATCCAGAGACCAGCGACGATACTCGACGTCCATGTCCGGAATTCCATTGCTGTGGAGTGAAACAAATGCGAGTTGCTGAAGAGGCCCTCATGAAAAAAAAAAAAAACAATGAAACGAATGAAAATCTCGAGCAGGATGTTTTGACGTCTCGATGGGCGGATCACGACCACCCGGACCTCGGCAATGGTTGGGAATTTTTTGACTCGCCAACACGACTCGACGAACGCCAATGGGAATGATGGTCCCGCCAAGTGGGTCCGTTTCTCTGGCTCCTGCGCAACGGGAGCACAGAAGGCAACGGCCCAGCAGGAATTGCACCATCATAGATATGTATATCGACGAGTACAGAGGCCGTGATCGCATGACTCGGGCGTGGAGTGAACGAGAAGTCACTGGCAAGAAGAAAAAATGAAGAGGAAAGAGGAAAGAGAGCGATCGAGTGGAGCGTACGGAGGGTACGGAAGGTAGAAGGAAGCCCGTGTCCTCTTGGACAGTTATAATTTGCAAAAATCCTCCGTCAATCGCGATAAGCGACCGCCCGATGTTTGCCAATTAGCGAGCGGAGGCCTGTATTTACGGTGCACGACGGGTGTCGGCTAATGGCAAAGCCACGTCTCTTGTTCCTCGGGCTCTCGTCGAGCGTCGTTGTCTCTCGTTGTCGAGAGACACGAGCGCAAAGGACACTCTCGAGTGTATTCGGCTATCCTATGAGGAAGTATCCAACTGTGAATCTCGTTGCTTTCCCTCTGTCTCCATTATGTTCTCTATTTTACTTGGATCTTACGCTGCGACTCGCGTATCACTCGAGCAATCGAGTCAGCGAACTCCGTGAACTCGAGTTCTCGTACTCACGTGACTTTACTTTCAGCTTTGGCTCGCCGATTCGGTGACTCACGTGTCAATACGTACGGAAAATATCCGGGGTAGTTACCGGTCACTTTGTGAGCGTGGAAGATGAGTCGCTTGGGAAAAAGTCATCAAGAAGGAAAAGGAACAACGGGGAAGTAAAGGGTGGATCACGATGATGACGAAAGGCTTGATTTTGAATCTAGAAATCGAGTGACTCGAGTTCTTGTACTCACGTGACTTTACTTTCATCTTTGGCTCTCCGATTCAGTGATACACGTGTCAATGCGCACGGGAAATATCCGAGGTACTTACCTGTAACAGAAAAACATGAAAATTATTAATTTCGTGATCACGGAAGACGAGTCGAGAAGGAAAAGCAGCGACGGGGAAGCGAAGGGTGGATGATATTGCGACCAATGGGCACTCACGTGTCACTCATGATGTAGACACTGACGTTCCGGTTGATGGACAAGTGGTCTCGACTGTGGCAGGCCTTGTAAAGCCTGGCACGGGGAAAGATGAGCAGCGAAAAGGACGGGAGGACTTGTGGGCTCACGTTTACCCATGCGACTTTAATAAAAACCGCATTACACGCGTCAGGTGATTTTCGCCGTGTGTTTTGGGCTTGCTTCTCGCAATACACCATTGGTCGCACGGCTGGAAAGATTCTCGAGGCTTTGGTACAAGCAGATTCGACTAAGCCTGCAAAATCTGTGGGGTAGAGTCGTCCGCATGTGATCATTCATGGAATACAGTCGACAAGAGTTTTTTTTTTTTTTTCGAAGCGGGGAAAAAAGATGTCCGTACTTCCTTTTTGTTTGTCAGTGTCCTGTCGTTTTCTGAATACCGTGGAAGGGTCTGGTTGAAAAATATGCTCAACACATTTCAACACATAAATTCATTTGACAGGTCACACGTGGTAAAATGATAAATAAGCCATTCGGAGACTTTTCAACACACAAACCGGGATAAATGACTTCTGTTTAATATCTGGGTTGCAAAGTTCGTTGAGCAAACGCAAAAGTGCTCAAACTGAAACTCTTTATCCAATTCTCGAGTACTTCTAACCCATCGCACACTGTTATCCATGCAAACCCGAGAGGATAAATTCATAACCGGTTCGCGAATTTCACGAACATTAGCATACATTAAAATAATTCGCCTCACCGAAATTGCTGAAAAAGGGCTTAAAAGCCTGGTGCAATATACGCGCGGGTGCATATAATAATCTGCAGCACGGAAAGCATCGATTCTCAGCCCGCGTAAAAATAAAAGTATGTTAACCGATGATAAAGCGACATCCCAAAAAGTGGCACTTTTTAGACTCGTTGATAAATAACCCAACAAAATCCATCCAATATCCGATCTCCACATAATTATATTTCCCTTCAACAAAAAAAATAAAAAATAAAAAAAATGCAGTTCCGCAACATTTTTGGCGCGTTTTCCGCAATGAAAAAAAAAAAGAAAAAAAAGGGTTGACGCCGGGTAAAAGTGCGTGAGACGATTTGCACCGAGGAAAAGCGTACAAGGGGCGAAGAGAGACGAAATTATTGCACGCTCGTCGGGGGTGGTTTACGGTAACGCGAGCATCTCATGTTACAATCGGGGAGGGTGAATGTACGCATGGCGTAGTTCTCTCCGGGCGCATTAATATACGATGAGAGGGTAAGACTGGGGAAATACGTGAGGAGCACGGGAGGAGGGTATGGGGGTCGTGGGAGTTAAAGCGTTTTCAAGTTTCCGGGAGCGTGCGAACTTCTGTCGCGGAGACAAGAGTTGCTTGCAAGGTAATTTCTCGGCGCAGACGGTACGTATACCAGCAAAGACAAGAGAGAGAGAGAGAGAGAGAGAGAGAGAGAGAGAGAGAGAGAGAGAGAGAGAGAGAGAGAGAGAGAGAGAGAGAGAGAGAGAGAGAGAGAGAGAGAGAGAAAGAGACGAGGAAGACGACGGAACTCAAGCTCTCCTTTTGGTGGCCCCAGGGCCTCCTATAACAGCCAGGGTAGTCCACTCGTGGTGTCTGAACCGCGTTTTCCAAGCACATACTGTAGCTGGTGCTACTTTTGCATCGCTATAGGGATCGTCCGCGCGGTGCTCGCCCGGGTTATTAGCATTTTATCCATTTATCTCATCCCCGTGCCGGGGAAGAGAAACCAACGAATACCGGTGCACTTGCTCCCTTATGCATAACCACGCGTGCATAACACGCTCGCGAGGGTATCAAAAACTTTTAGTGCTATGAAAAGTCTCTCTTTTTGGCCGATCTCAGAGGGAAGAAGAGCTATGCTCTAGCGGATACGGTAGCCGGTTACTCAGAGTTTTATTAAACTGGGGCACATGTGAGGAGGACACGACATTCTCTTATGTACATCAAACAAGTCACTTAGGGTAGGCCACTTACCGACCAAAAGTTTTGGGCCAGTCTCACGCGGAACGGGGACCACTTTGGATCAAAGTCGAGACCAAGCGGCTTCGAGCTCTTGCTACAGCGAGCATCGCCAATGATGAAGGATTGAAAGGATATCGGGAAAAAGTACAGGTGAAAAGTCGTTCGTACGGTTCATGGGATTGGGTGATGGTAAATTGTGGTGGATTGGATTATCCCATTACTTCATGGATTCACGTGTCCGATATTTTCAGAGTTGTCGATGCGCGGGTCAATATTTCTATGGCTTTTCATGTCCAGGTGATCCATAATTCCATGAATTTTGATGTCCAGGTGAATATCTGCCTAGTTTTTAGGTCGCCCATTGGTATGTTCTGATACTTTGCTTTGTTCATGGGTTTACATGAGAATTGTTTAACGAGGTGGACTTCCGGGGTATTCCAAAAAACATCAACTGTAATAATAGCTCATTTTATATCATCGGACATTTATTATTCCGACGTGTAACACCATTCTGCAATTTCGTTGATATTGCCTAATGCCCACATCATATTTTTATGTACCGCACTGTACTATATTACACTCTATACATACATATATCTGTGTGTTCTCCTTGACACCAGCCCGGGGATATTAAATAAAGAATCCCCTCGGTCCCTCGGGAAGCCCAGAGGCCAAGCCCGTCTTTCGCATCGCGCCCCTCCGATCCCACTCCCCCAGCCCACAAGGATACGGCTCCTTCTACTTCGAAGGTACACTACTAAACCCGGCTTCCCTTGCCACCCAACAGAACTTGGTATTACAGCCCCCATTCATGCCAAGTTACCCAATATTTAGTCCTGCGAGTATTAGACTCGAACGCTCGACTTCCTTGCCTACCGTAAGCATTCAACGATACTGCAAATACGGCTAAAGTGGTCAATATGGACCGATGCATTTTTATCGATTGCTTCGTAAAAATCCACACGAGGAATCGAAAAAATTCACAACGTCGTACGCTTAAAGATTTACAACTTTACACCAATTTTCTTCGGATTTTCAAGTATAACCTGTAATTTTAAATTAACATTTAGAATTTATTTCTTGCGATATCGATGACTCGCATTGTGTAGTGGACACGATTAACTAAAAAGTAGCTGAATAATTAGATTGGTGATTTATGGCAGCGAAAACAATGGGAAAAGTGTTGGCAATATGGACCATCTGTTTGCTAAGATTTATCTCGAGGAGTAGAGGGCGCAGGCGAAATTTTTTTTGGTGGTCCATATTCGCCACGTTTACCCGGTACTAAGACCCGGCGAATGGGCATCCAACACGCAATGGTTAGCCTAAAAATAGTCGATGTATCAAGACCCTTCCGATATAACGGGAGCTTAATCCACCCAATGCGACACAATCGCTTTGCGCCATATTTCTGACTTAATCGCAAAACTTTTCGTTCCAGATATGTACTACGAAAGGGATTATTATTTACTGAATAATGAAATCATTGCGTGCAATTCGTAATCTGCTGATGTAATTATAGCTTTATCGAGCTGTTCTAATTTATCAGAGGAATTGTACTGGACTTAACCATGAGAGCATGGTATCACTCGTATCCGAACCCAGTTTCAGAAAAATGTACGAGGAGAGCGCCTGAAATTTATCCCTGCACACTTAATTAGACTAATAAAGTTAATTTATGGTTAGATTAACCAACTATATATACAGTTACCTTAACCTTACCTTAATTAGAAGTAACCATTCATAAATGAACGTATTAAAATTTTGCGTGACCTTTAAAGTACAAATTTTCAGTGTTGAGGCCCAAGTCAGGCCCTGGCAGGGCCACAGCTGAACCAGATTCACGGCTGATGAAACGCTAAAAATGTCGTCACTCGATAGTTACCATCACCAGTTCTTCAGGTTCAGCAATCGAGAAGACCATTTTGTGGGAGTGTAACTCGATAATGTGGATATAAATCCGGATGAAGGAGATCAAGGAAATAGCTCGAATAAGAATGAAAACTGGGCGAAAGTGACCCGGAAAAGGTGGTCCCTGATGGAAAGACGTGGAGGATACAGGAGGTGGGAGAAAGAGTGTTAGAGTAGTGGCGGTTTGATGCCGAGAAAGCGAGAAAGGGAGCTAGAGTGTAACTTGTTCGCCAGGCTTAATCGCGAAGAGAACTTTGGTAATGGCCGCTTGGAAAGTGCTCGCGAATGAGGCTAATGCCTTCTCTCGCGGGCTTTCGCCTCCGTTACCTCGCATTAAAACTTGGACAAATATGGTAGACCCCGAGCGTGAAGAGCGTCGGAGCCTGAACAGAGAAACCGAGCAGAGGGTTGTTGAGGCAAAAGCGGGGTTGAATATTCTCGGGTGTGTAATGTACGTCCTTCCTTGGCTACGTATTCCGGATACACATATAAACCTCATACGAGACTCATCGTCAAGTCTTTTTCTGGCGCGAGTGCTGCCAGAGGTGGCACAATTTAATCTCACATTACCTGATGTGCTTTCATCACTTTGCCAAATCATCATAAATTGCCGTATCCCAAAAAGCGCCATTTTTCCGACGTGAAACAAATTTTTTTCGAAAAGTTCAAAGCGATTTTAAGATCGATAAGTGTTTTTGACAGCATGACGTTTTTGCCATTTCGCGAATTGGGCCAAATTGATGATCGACCCGCTTGCGGTTATTCCGGTTGATTATTTGGAAAACAGCAGGCGAGGTTTCTTGTTTTTGTTCATGTCTACATCAACTTTTTTCCTCGTGCATCGTGAGCTATCCATTTCGTATTTTCTCTAGGACACCAGCGATTTTCAGTTTAATCACAATTAAGATGGATCGTCCGTTTGCTTTTTGACACTGCACGCAACTTTATCGCAAGGTATCTCGCACTGGAAGGAAAGTTAACACAGTATGAAACGTAAAAAGTCTTAAGTATGATCTATTGGACGGAACAACAAGGTGTATTAGGTCGAATTATTAATTTCCAGAATCCAGGTCGATATGTCAGCATAACCCTCAGTGTCCAGGTCAATCGTGTCATTGTTGTTAATTTTTCAGACCGATCAAAATCCTGCAAAACAACGTGCAATTAACCTGAACCTCAAAAACTGCAAGCAAACATCCGATACGAGGTAAAATGACGAATCAATTCACCTGGACCCAGAAAAATATGAAGACGTAGCCTCGGACAACTAAAATTCTGGTCCGGTCAACCTGGACATATCCAAAGCTATGAAGACATCAAATTGGACACTAAAAACCATGGACATACTGACCTGGACCATGAAAACCAATGACTCGATCACCTTTCAGTGTCATTAGGATCAATGAAATCATCAGAATCGGACAATCGTGTATTCCGACCTTCCCTAACATGTCAGCTCAGTGTCCAAGTGTCAAAAACCTTTGTTCTATGCAAATACACAATATCAATCAAAATCTGTCTTGATACGTCTTACCTTTCATCCTGTTTTTATCGTTTTTCTCCATTTTATTCGGCGCATGAAATATTTCGCTGCTTGTACTTGGTCTTCAAGGTATATGTTTCATATAAAAAAGTGGAAAGACATTCCACGTGTTTGGGTCGTGCATGTTTCAGAGGTTTGCTCGAAAGTTTCGCAAGGACTTTTAGATGCGACGTTGCTTCTGTTACTGTTCGCTCCAGTACATCGCCGGGTGGTTGGTGGGTTACATGCAATGCATCAGCTGCATGCCATACGCGCGTCAAGGAATCTGGCGGCCTCTCTCTCTCTCGCTCTCGGGATATTATACTTCAGTGTAGTACACTATCGTGAACCGGAGACCGGTAATTGGCTCCGTAGTGCCTTTTACGTAGGCAAATTGTGTTAATAAATCGTGCGGGGGCAGTGAGTCTACGGCCGGGGCCGCTGTAATTTACAAGGGGGGGTGGGGGCGATGTGGCGATAATTAATTTATACCAGGGTCTCCGAGGCCGGTGTATGTTGCCAGGTTTCCCTCTGGCCAGAAGCACCGGCCGACCGTCGAAGTATCACCAGCGGAACTTCGACACTATGCCCCGGTACAAGGCAATTAATGCCAACGGTGTCAAAGAAATTGATCGGAGACGTTCTCCAACCCTTTTCCGCCGCTTGAACACGCTTTCCCGTGACTTAGACAGCCCAACCTGAGTCATCAATTTCAAGGGTGTACTTTTAATATCGTGGAGCCGAAATATTGCCCGTTGCCAATGAAACTTCAGACTGAACCCGAAGAAACCAACACGTAGCTATCATGTATTTCCGCATCAACGCGGAGAAAACTGGTTGGTTGCGGAAACCAACTTTCAAATGCTTGACCGACCGGTAGGACCGACCATTTTGTTCTCCATGTGAAATCAACCAACAGAACCATTGGTTCTGACACCCGATAACTTGCCAACGCCATATTCGATGGTTCCTGAAACTGCGCCCGTTTCTCCGTGACTATTACCAAATTTCCATTTAGAACTTGATCGGATGTTCGATATTAACGACTCGGATAAGTTTGCGATTGGTATGGTCAACGCGATGTGGTCGTGCACGAAAGAAGGCACTGTACACTCTTACACGATGCCGGACATCTGGATTCCGGCGTCACGTGCAGTCTATACCTTCGAGCGTGAACTGCCAAGCAGCGCAAAGAGAACGTAAAACTTTCCGGCGAATTGAGGGTTATCGCATTACGATATTTCCCCTCGACGTCGCATCGTCCATCCATAAGTTATGAAGCGAGCGTAACGGTACGTACGTGGCTTGGCTTGTGTATGGCAATGCAAAGACTCTTTTCCGCCACCCCTTTTGCCCTCGAGACGTCGACCGTGCTCGACGCGCCATACATTATTATATCGTCGATCCTCCGCAAGAAAATATATAATATAAAGTGCGCCGAGAGACAGGGTAGGGCACCGAGCATCAGCGCGGCAAGAGTCACTGCGATGCTGTCGTGTTGCCTCACGCCGATAAATGTTTTGCCCACGTTTTTTTTTTTTTTTTTCTTAACCAACGCACCGCGATATGATTCATGAGTGTCGCAGGGCTTTGCGGGAACGAAATTTACTGCGAGGTTATTATTTCTTCTTTCGTTTTTTCATTTCGCATTCGCAATAAGCCCGCAACTGCCTCTGAGTTGTTGTTTCTTTTTTTTTTTTGTTTCGCCGCGTTTTGCCTTTCCGTTATAATACAATCCGCATCAACCGTATGACAGGATTATCGATACATCGGAAGGGAGTTCGGAGGGGGAAGGAGAGGAGTGATTCAACGACGACGACCACTATGCTAAACCGGGATGATACCCAATATCGTATTTCGATTCGGAAGCCCCTGCCGTTAAAAGCCGACTTTAAAATGGAACTCACGTACACGGAGACTAGTCCATATCTCGTTGTCGATTAACACGCGGTAATAGAATACCGGAGGAAGGAGAATTCTATGTCGCGATATGCATCGGGTATCGGGTTTCTTCACTGGGATGATGTGGCTCGGAGGGTTGCGGACCACGGGGCCACGGGGACAAAAAAAATGTTAACCTCCCCGGTGTATGGATCGTATGGTCGATGTACCGATGTAGGCTGAAAGCTTCGTTGTCAATTTGTCGCGCGAGGCATGCGCGCGAATTATTTAACAGCTTCGGGACAATTTTGCGTGTGCGGGTGTCGATTTATCGGTGGCTGTTGGAAGATACAGTTTAGCAGTGCTGGACATGTCAATTTATTGGAATCAAATTTACTGGAATCTGCAGTTCAGTTTCAATTTGGAAGCTTGGTCAAAATTTGATGACAATCACAATCTTCAGGGTCGAATTTAGCGATGAACTTGGAGGCAGTCTTTGTTTTTGCATTGTTGATATACAAAACATCTGTCATTGGTTGTCCAGGGACCCTTTCACTTTGCTAAGCGTCCGCTCAAAAGCACCAGGATAAGTGAAGTAGCCGTAAACGGAGTGGAATTGTGAGGATAAGAACTATTTTAGCAAAGCGGACGATGAATTTTCTATTAGCGTGTCGACCGGACGAAGTTGACGAAGGGCAGCCTGGCTTCCGGCGTCTGGCGAGCTGAGGGTTGGCCGGGAACTTCCTGCCGTGGACAAATTCCGAGTCTCTGCTGAGGCCAACATCGTCGCGTGTTAATTCCGACAAGACCGTAGGGCGGACAACGTTAGCCCATGAAAGCCTGGTAAGAATGGCCTTCCAGCTAAATAGAGACATTTCTCCCAGGCGAAAGACATAAAACATGATGCAGGACAAAAGCTGCTTGCCCATTTCCATGCGGAATCAAGACGAACATGGTTCGAGTTGGTCCAAGGTGACCGTTTGTCGCCCATAAAACATGAATAGAACCTATCGGTTGCTACGTTTCCTGGATCATCAGATAAAACCATGTGATTCCACATGTGAGTCCATGATCTGTTCATTCGTTTCCAGGCTGGACATTCGGTAATCAAGTTATCAACCAACGAAACTTGTTTCGCGCTGCAAATCCATTTTGGCCTTACAACCGACCTGAGTTTGCCGATGAATTTCCCATTCGGCAAAGTCTCCAGGGACCCTGTCACTTTGTTGATCGTTCTCTCGAAAGGATATAAGGGTAATAGGCGTAAACGGAGAGGAGTAAGAGGGTTGCGGTGTGAAATAGCGATGAAAAATGGTATTTTAACAAAGGCGGACGATGAATTTTTATTAGCTTGTCAGCCGGACGAAGTGGATGAAGGCAGGTTTCCAGCGGTGGACAAATTTCGAGTCTCCGCTGAGACCAACAGCGTCGCGTGTTAATTCCGACGAGACTGTGTGTAGCGGGCAGAGACAATATCAGCCCGCAAAAGCCCGGTAAGAATCGCCTTCCAACTATATCCAGCTAAATAGAGACATTTTTGCAGGCGAAGAAGGGCGGCGGGATAAAGAGGTGGTGGTTGCCCGTTTCCATGCGGAAAGGAGAACGAGGATAGTTCGAGTTGGCAGCTCTCTCCGGTGGAAGCTTGCCACGTTGAACCATAAGGAATGGCTCCTCTTGATAGCCCCGTTGCGTTCGCAGACCTGGAGTTAATAAAGAAATATACAAGGTGACCAGCCAGGGCATTTAATATCAATTTGCTGGTGAGCGCACCCCTCGTTTCGTTCGCCCCTTAGTCCGCATAGCCGAGCCTCGAGTCTCCTCTTACCCGGCGTTGATGGTGTTGGCTGGTTGGCCATCGCGAGCTTCTTTCGCTTGGACGACGAGGGTTCCTTGCTTGCTCGACGGATCTTTCCAGGGTATATAGCCGCTTTCCTTGTCGGAGGATCGGGGGAAAAAGAGAGTAAACGAGCAGGGCCAAAAGACAAAGAGGGCAAAGAAGCCACTATGGCTGGAGACCCGACAGGGAAAATAAAGGAAAATTCCGGGAGGGAGAAGAAAGGGAATAAAGCCGGTGGTGGGTGAGGAAGGGTGGCAGTTTGGGGCTGCGATAGAAATTTCGAGGTAGATTTCGGACGCAACCGAGGCGAAGAGGGCTCGCGAAAGTGCCGATGGGGAAAAGAAAGAGCCCGTAGCACGAGGAATGCACCGCAGGGATTACCCTCCTCTTCTCTCGCCAAGATGGCTTCACCAAGGCTTTTTCTTTCACTCGTGTTGTGCCGGAGCAAATTGTTGAAAACAGTTGAGGGAGGTGGAACTCCTGACTCCTCGTCAACGAAAGAAACAAACCAGAAGATCCCCGGTGCACGTCATCAACCATACCGTCACTGATTACTTTTCTTTTTTACTTATCCCGTACGAACTTATCGCGGGCAAAGGGAGGTGAGCTTAGGCACTGGCGCGGAAAATCTTCAGGCCTGTCGTGATTACAAGCTAACTATTATTAGTGATGGTAGAATGGAGATGAGGCTGCGGGGCGCCGAGATTAAATCACCTCTCGCTCTCCCGTAAATAAACGCTGGCCTCCGGTGTGATAATTAAGGTCAGTAATTTCATTAACCGCGACGGAGGATTATGAAAGAGGAGCTGGTAAATCGTGGAGCCGAGATTTGTTATTAGTTTCGACGTATCAGTGGGCGGATTATTAATCCCGTGCACACCTGTCTTGATCCACTTGCCGGAGAAAATTGAGTGAGCTTTTCGGCAATCTTTCCGTCGACTGTCCGCGTCACTGAAAACGTGCGTTCAATTCTGAGACGCGAAATATGCGAGAGCTTCTTTGCTATGAGTATTCGGATGAAATAGCCAACCAACAAAGACAAAACAATGTAATTAAGGCTCGAGAAAATTCCGCACAACGCATCCTTCTCTTTCTCTCGAGATCCTTCCGCTTGAGATATTTCGCTCCGAGTCAAGCGATACATTCGGTAACACCGAACCGTGAGATAAAGGAAGATATGCTTGGTAAATTGTAAATTATCTCTGTCGCAGTTGTAACTGCTGTTTCGCATTCGACAATTTCATTGCTTTTTCATTCAACGTCCGGTGTGTTTATCCTTGTCTCGTTCACGGAATTCGCAGGAATTTCATGGGCGAATAAGGGAAAAGAAGGTTGAACGGGAGTACACTTCGCCACGTGTACCGTTACAGAGCGCGCGGTACAATCGAATATAGAATTTGCATTCCCTTGCTACGTCTTCTCTCTGTGTGCTACTCCGCAAGGGCAACAACGGAGGAAACTGCGTGTTTCGAATTCTCGCCACGGAGTTTCCGAGGAAATTTGCCAAGAGAACGAATAGTCCTTTGTGGCGAGTACGAGAGAGAGAGAAGGAGGGAGAGGGAGAAGGAGGCAAAACAGGATGGCATACACTGCTGGAAAATGGCTGCTTCCGAATCCTGGATGTTGGTATCTACATCATGGTTATGGGCATGCCAAGATACACTTGTAAGTTGAAAAACTTCGACGGAAGGCCCAGCCCACATTTTGTGCAACACGAGGCTGATCCTGTTACCATTTCAACCATTCCTCCCAACCTATGAATAATCGTTGATTTACAATGTTACGCAACTTCGCGTATATCGCACTGAGTATTAGATGTCAAAGTCGTGTTCACCGACGACTCGAAAGCAAACGTTTGAAAACGTGAAGAGTTCACACGTGAACCATTGACACTGTAGAACCTTGTACCAGGTCCATTTGGACCCACAATTTCACTTGGTACTGCGAATCGATATTACTTCACAGTATCCGCAGGAAAAGGGTTCATGTTGGGTTGATGATTGTCCGATGGTCATTTTTATTTTTTTTTTATTACGCACGAAATTCCCATCGGACGTTTCGGTCACGATAAGGGTGAGCACTGAATGTTTCAGGCTTTCACTTGAAACCCCATTGCAGATTCCCAGCCGTTCGGTTGGGGTGAAAGCCAAGAGAGAGAGAGAGAAAGGCATCGGAGTGTTCCCTCGGTTTGGGTAATTGATTCCATGACTACACCTTTTAGGCGCACAGGGCGTACGCGACTCTCTTTACGATCATTTTCATTCTCGGTCTATAACTACAGGATGACATCGAGAAGCATGGGAAAAAGTTGTGACCAGCGAGGAGCTTTTACGAGCGGAGGAGTGCATGTACTTCGAGACCTGGTCCCCCACGTCGTCTCGTTTTTCCGCGAACGGATAGGTGCTTACTGCCTCGTTTCGCCGCGAAACCACCCGACTCACCGTTATTTCCGTTTCTTCTTCGTTTATTTTCGTTTTTCCGCGCTCTCTTCGCTTTCGCTGCCGCTATTCCTTTGCTTTATTTCTTCGTATCCTTTTTGTGTTTCGTTCTTTTTTTTTCTTGTCGACGCATTTACCGAGCACACGAGCAGCGCATTGCAGTAACAAGGTGGTGACCTCGCCACCGGAGACTCCAACACAACCGCGGCTTTACGACCCCGCTACCGGAAAAATACGTGAAACGGCACCTCCAGGAACAGTTTCCGAACGGCATTCATTGAGGCTCGCTGATATTTCATCAGGTTCGTTTCCGGTATCAGAAAAAACTTGGCGGGTCCTATGTGGACACATCTCGGAAGATCAAGATCATCATACTTAAGTATACTTTGGCCCATATAGGACATGACCATGGCACGGATTACAGAATCAGAAAACCATATGGATGCAATCTACAAAATATTTGTGAGCTCAGTAAAAATCCTTGTTAGTCAAGCAAAACGATTTGGTAAGCCAGCAGTTTTTTTAGTTAGGCCTTAATTAGAATTTTCTAACCCAGCAAAATCGTTATCTCCATATGGGCTCCGGACCATTTCCACGCGGGGCATTATTTGAAAAACAAAAACAGTGATATCCGGTGTTCGAATGGATTGGCTGGAGGTAGGACGTCAGAGAAGGTGGATAGGATGTGAAATTGTCGAGAAGTGACTCGTCCAATGTCAGGAGGCTTTGTTCGATCCGATTATACCGAACCCCGAGCCACGAACACGCGTCCACATCAAGCGAAAGATAATCGATAGCATTTCCGTTAGCCTACTCATCTCCCGGAACTCGATATTCCATTCTCTGCCTCTGGATACTTCCTTCCTTCCTTCCGCTGATGTATTCAAGATATAAATCGGCGAGCCAACTGAAAGCTGTTGGATTATCTATAACTGGTATCGATTGCTAAGTACAACACGGACTCCACCCAACGTGTATAACTGTAAATCGTGAGGCACTGAACTTCAATTGGCAAAGAGTACGGGATACCATCGGATCAATTGCAAGCCTTAATAATATTCTCGGATTGATTGTTCAACCGTGAATGGGTAATCGATGAATAAAATGGTAATATCGGACCTTGAATACATCGTTGCGAAACGGTGGAAAAAGAAAAAAATGGACAATGGACCAAGAGAAGTAAAATTCTGAATTACAGCAATGGACAGCCTCGGGCCAATTTGCCATCGAAGTTATTAGTTCGGATTGTATGCGGGACATGGTCCCCGCAATTTCACAGCCAGACACTCCGCGCCAATGCTCTCTTTCGGTGAAATATCCTCTCTCGAATAGAAATATCACCGAGCTAACGGAAACTATAGGCTCGGGATGTCTTCCGGAAGACCTCGGCCCCTGACTTCCGGTTCTTAGCATCCCTCTCTGCGCCTCCGGCGCTGAAATCCTTTGTTGCCCGGGCATAGAAAGTGAGAAGACGGGTTTACTGCCGGGCAAATATTACCTCCTCGACCACTCCGACCATCGCAACCATGGCCTAAAGGGCAATTTACATTTACTCATGATTACCGGTAAAAAAAAATACATTATTTTTAGCGGACTGATTTTTTTTTGTCCTCAGGATAATTTATGTGATAACGATGATTTTATGATATTGATACATCAATTGTTTTATCTCATATTCGATTGTTTATCCTGCATCATTTGGATTCGGTGAAAAAATAAAATAAAAAATTTGTGTAATGAACATAATGAAGGAAACCGACGATTATTCCATTATTTACAAAGCTTTCTCTGTGAGGAAGTCATATTTTATTAACGTACTTCCTCGTTAAGGTAACTTTGTGAAAAAAAATGAAAAATAATGAGGAAACAATACGAGAGGTTATGCTTCGCATCGTTTTTATTTGTCAGACAAGCTATTAGGGCCGGGGAAAATTTGAAAAAAAAAAAAAAAAAAAAACATGTAAAAAAAGTGTATACAAGAGCAATCGTTCACCTGGAAGGGAAAAACGGTTCACGCTGCGTGAAAACGTAGTGTGTATTTTAGTTGTTGTTTTTTTTTCGTAATAAAAAAAACAAACAAAACATTACTTCCTCCATGCTGAATCAGTTTGTGGTTGGTAAAATCGTACACGGTCTATACATGGACTCGGGCAATATCCGGCGGACTATCTGTGCCTCGTGTATCGGGAACCGTGGACTAATTAATCTCGGGCCGGAAGTAGCTCGGGCATTCCGGTGGGCTCCGGGGAAAAATATAACAGTTATAAAGCGCGATAACCCAATGACTGTACAGTACTCTAATATACGTACTCATGAATGTACCAACCCGCGAGACTCTCCCCAGAGGAAACAAATAAAAATGTTGCGATTACCAAATTCATGAAGGACCGCAAATATCGTTTTTTTTTCCACCTGCTACCATGAGACAAACATCCTTTTTTTTATAAATCGTAAATGAGTTTGGACTACAATTGCGTATTGTCAAAATCCTGTCTACATTTTACGCGAAGGGATCTTATGTAGAATCAGTTTCATTTTTAGGTTTTTTTTTTTCAAAATTTTTTAAATTATAAATAAACATAGAAGAATTTTATTGGTTTTTCAATTAATTGATAAATGAAGAAAATTCCACTGAAGAACAACACTTTTCACTCTGAACAAAATATTCAAAAACTGACTTTGCTTTCAATTGATATAAAAAAAAAAAACAATTCACAAAGGACAAGTCTACGCGTTCACGTGAAGGAAACCTGCATATAATAAGTTTCATTTCAAAGAAAGAGTAAACCTCGATACTTTGTAACAATACGACTGCCGGTAAAAAAATGCTGTTTTTATTTGGAAAGAGATCTGAAGGGATTTCAGTCGGCGAGACTATTTGCAATACCGCAACGCGTAGAACGTTAGAGCCCGAGGGTGAAGGAGAAGAGAATTTTGTTACAGGGGTATAATACACTTTTCCCGTGAATAAAGGTGAGAACTTCCTTTCCCCGAGCCTCTAGGGTTTCTATCGTCTTTTCGTCTCACTATTTTACTGTTTAAGGGCTTCGCCGATACGTGCTGATACAATTGCTACGTGTCTCGCCTCGCGGTCTTAAAAATTCTCTCCGATTTTTATATCTCACAATTTTCCAACAGTTCCCCCGTCTCCTTATCCCATTCCACGATGGGCTAGCGCACAGCGTCTCGACTCATATTCAAGATATATGACAGTACTGGGGAATCGAACATAAAGATTCGTCGCTTACCCGGCGCACTCGAGAGGAAGTACTCGTAGTATTGCACTTCGTATATAGAAGCAATAATAAAAAATAAAAAAAACGTGGCTGTTCTCGCGCCATTTCGATTCGACGGATCCGGAAGTACAAAACAAAACGATCCCCCGTCAGGATGACACTGAATAGGGCGACTACGAGTGGAGAAAAAAGGGGAGAATGGCGCGACCGGTAGTTCACGAAACTTCGGAAAACTATCGGATCCGAGAAAAGAGTGAGATCGTATAATAAAACAATTGAATTCCGGGCGAACGAGCACAAGAATCGGGGGTGGCCCAAAGGGGTGGAAAATGCTCGGCGCGCTTGTCTTCGCGCCGATAAAACTTGCCTCCGACGTCGCGCGACTGGAATTTATAGAAATATACCGTGGAACCCCAACCAAGTAATTGCATTTTGGGTATCGTGAAAATAGCAACTTTCATCGAAAATGCGCAGCCCTTCACAGTTCACATTTCTTGTCCGTTATTTTTGAAAATCCAATTTTGAGGGAAAATAAAATTGTTATCTACAAAATTGAGCGTTTTTTTTTAATGGTTGATGTGGAATTATCTGGTTCGGATTTTTCGGGATACTGAATTGAGTTTGAAAAACTTCGGCCGGGTATTCAACGAAATTTTACCATTCTCATTATTCTCAAAATACTTTTCCATCATTTTTGATTGCTTATCAGTCCAATATTATACAGAGATACTATAAATTTAGATTTTTCAGATTTTTAAATTTAGAATTCAGATTTTTAATGGAAAATAAAAGTGGAAAAATGTCCTCATGTGTGGTAGTGTTTTTAGATTAACTTTTTTTTTTTCAAGTGTTTTTTCTGGGAGCGTGAGCGTTCAACGTGTAAATCCGGTGCTTATTGTAGGCTGGAGAGAATCTCCGTTGAATGTCTGGACGGCGGTTTTGGAGACCGCACGAAAAGCCCAGTATTTCCAGGCGAACCACAGTCGCCCCTCTTTCCGGGTCTTATCCACAAAACGTGCCGGGTCCGGTGGGTAATAACGGTCGACCGGATAAATCCACGGGAGACGGTAAACAGTGGCAAAACATATTTCAATCAAAGTTCCCGAGAGCTAATCTCAAACAGTGCGCGATTGGCCCCGGAGTTCTATGGCGGTCTATGGAGGGTCGACGACGTCGAGGTCGATGGGAATCGGGAAGCGGGAACCGGGGAAAAAGTTGAAAAGTTGGCAAACAACTCCCAGCGTCTCAATGCACTCCCCACGTCAATATAATATGGCTTCCTCACTCTGCCAGGAAAATCAAGTTAAAAACTGTCGTTCCAAGGTTTATGAAAATACATTTTTCATTCCCCGTTCCTTTTTTTTTCAACGTGGCCTCGAACGAATACAGCAATTGGATGAGGTTCAAGATAACGAATCATCAAGACGGCAAATGGCTAAAACGGCGAATTCCATGATGAGGGCCATTCCGGATTCGAACGATCAGATTATTTTGGAATACGGTATTTTGATAATTCGCTGTTTTGATCATTTGCTATTTTGATCATTTGCTATAATAATCATTCGCTATTAGAATGAAATGAAAATAGCGGATAGCTAAAACAGCGAATTCCACAGTAAGGGCCATTCCGGATTCGAACGTTCATATTATTTTGGAATTCGGTATTTTGGAATTTGGTATTTTGATAATTCGCTGTTTTGATAATACACTATTTTGATCATTCGCTATAATAATCATTCGCTATTGGAACGCAATGAAAATAGCGGATAGCTAAAACAGCGAATTCCGTAATAATGGCCATTCCACATTGGCTTGTAAATTATTTTTAAATTGGCTATTTTGAGAGCCCGACCCAGCAATCGATGCACACTTATTTCCTGTTATTTCGAGGTATTGAAATATCGACGCAGTTGTTTCGATGAGTCAGTGGCGAAGAACGGTGGTGGAAAAATCGTTTGCGATTCGCAATAACGACGAAAGCACCGGTGAAGTAAAAAGGGAACAAAGTACGGCGTAAGATAAAAGGCCGGTACAGTTTGTATGTCATTATTTAGCAGGAAACGTGGCACGCAATAACAACATTGCGCTACTCACAATTCCGCACGGAGAAATAGATGGTAAGCGTACTTTTAAAACGTAGCACTTTGCACCCATTGGAGTTCCCGCAGCGTTTAACCCTAATCGCGAGGAGAAAGCGCGCCAAGTCCGAAAGAAATTGAAACTGTTGAGAGCGCGAGTGAGACGGACACTCGGAAAAGTGTAAACGCACATCGGCAGAGATACGAGGATAAACTTTGCACGATCATTACTTTTGTACCGCGAGGGAGAGAGCGAGAGAGACGGAGCCATGGGTCGATGGAAAGGCGAATAATGGCAGTCGTAAATTCTTTACCACGAGCTTTCCTGAGCCACCTCTTCTCTCTTTTTCACTGCTCTTCAGTCGTTTTTGCTTCCTCGTAGAGGAAGCTTTGTGTTCATGAAGTAGAAAAAAAAAAAAAAACACATTTCGAGTTTTATTTTTTTTATGACACTGAAAATGGCCCAAAGCGTTCAGAAAATTGGCCTAGAAAAAAAAAAAAAAAATGTCCGCGTGTGTGAAAAATTCAACCACGATGAACATATAATTTAGCGACGATGTAAAAATTTTTTATCTCATGGAATTTCGAATAATCAATAAACCTTAACGGTATCGCATGAACTTCCGGATAGCACAAGATATCAATCGCAAATTTGATATGCGAACAAAATAATACCCATATCAATTAATTGAAAAAAAATGAAATAAAAATAAAAAAATAAATAAAAATAAAGATGCAAAATATTGTGATAAAAAGGTCTTCTCTCTCAGGCAGTCAACATCGATAAACGTACCACCTCATAGAAAAAAAAAATAAATAAAAAAATTAATTAATTAAAAAAAAACAAAGCTACCCGCCTTGTAATTATTGTTTTTTGCTCCTTCGTCGTCGTTGACATGGTTGTCCATTCCTCAGCGTCGAATCTAGCAAAGCTCGCACGGTTGTCCTCTTTCCCTACACGCTCTGCCTCTTTATCATTATATTTTCCACCCTCATTCCTCACCCCGTCCCTCTCTCTCTCACCCCTCGATTATTTCCCCCTTTACCATTCTCTTTCAATTATAGAAGCGGGGAGCCTTAATTGCTCGAGCTCTCTGCTCCACGCCAACCACTGTGGTATATCGGGCCATGGCTCCACTGTCCTGTACCATTCTTACCACTGTTCGAGACCCACCCCTTGATCCTTGTGCACGCGTACCCCGCCGCTATATCCTCCTTTGACGTAGTCACAACAGACGATACGCTTCGTTTCCTATGCGGGAGACTCGAGAAATCCTTTCGGTACCAGTTTCAACCCCGTATTGCTGTTTGACGTTTATGCTGAACTACCCCTATTCCTCGAACCTCGTTAACGCATTTAAATCCAACGTAAACCGGACTGATGTGTGATTTAATCACAATACTACAATCACCCACTCAATGACGAATTATTGCAGTCTTTGCACTGCACGAAATTTTGAGATGACTCATTAAAAGGGATGTAGCATGATTAATCATCGAGTTTGGGAATTTTGAGTATCATTTCAGTCACAAAGATTCAATAAAAAAAAAAAAAATTTATCTGACTCAGCCAAGCATTAGCAAAGACGGCATAAAAATAATTGTCAAATTGAAATCACAAAACGGAAGGCAAAAAGTGCCTTTTTTTAGATGCGAAATATTTTTGGAATCGGGATGTATATAATCGTCAATTAAATTTAATGAACAATTGTAGATTTTTTTTAAAACCCTTCTGCTTTAATGTATTGTTTTTTTACACTCATATCCTTCCTGCTCTTTATTTCCTTTATCTTTTTGCCATCCTTTTGTATCTCTACTTTCTCTCTACGTCCTTATCAAAATTTCGACTAGATTGCCAATCGTCACCTCGCTATTTTACCCTTTCTTCCTTATCTTCTTTTCTGTCTCTCTTAACCCTTTACTTTCTCCTTTATCTTGTCCTTGTCTTCACTTGTCATCTCTACCTTTTTTAACACGTTTTTTTTCTTCCTCTTTTACCTAATTACACTATTTCCTTTGCACCCACATGGTCTGCTCTCATTCTTCCGCTTCTCTATGCTCGATTTTCCTCCACATTTTCTTCCTTGTCGACTTTTCCGCTCACTTCATACTTTTCCCACCTTTTCCTATTACCTTTGTCCGGGATGCTCCGGGATTAGTTTCAAATTGCCTCGCGTAAAAAAAACTCTGTATGTAGATTTGTATCTGAATATATTATGAAAGTACGGAAGTGAATTGAAAACTCGAATGAAAAAAAAAAAAAAAGAAGTTTTCTCCGGTGTGCGCGAATTATATTGCCTATTATCATTCACATGCGGAAGCAATATACGAGGTTCTACTGTAATTTTTTTTCCGGATCCGTCGTTTCCAGCCCGGCTTTAAAAATGAGCTTTGCACAAAAAATGTGCCATATGTGGACTTGGAAATTTTTTTCTGAGTCTACGGTGAAATTTATCGCCACAAAACTTTATTAAGTTCGAAGGATGATTGAATTTTCTCGAATGTACGTTTTTTCGTTTTCCAAAATACATTTTATTTCCGCTGAGAAACGAAAAAAAGACAAAAAACCCAAAACTTACCGATCCACTCAAAGTGGTCGCTACCGTTGCTTACGAGAAAACAATAAATCGTCCTACGACAGAAGATGGCGCTGCTGTTGCGTTTGATCCCAAACTGAATTCCATGGACCGTAAAGAACGTGAAGTCAGAGCGGGATAAAGTTTCTCATGAAAACACGATCGATCCCTTGTTAACCCTCGAAGGGAACGAAACGAGAAAGGGTTGCGATCGGCTAAACCTTCTCGTGCAACGACTGGGTTAAGCTGACCACAGAAAATCACGTACTGTACTGCACCGAGGACGATGACGCAAAGAGGAATCCAGAAGAGAGACGGGAAAAACGTTACAAGGTATATATAAAAATAAAAAGAAAGAAAAAAAAAAAAAAGCTCACAGAGCGATGTAGCGAACGAGGAAGCAATCGAGGACCGCGGGTCAACACAGATTCGATTGTGAGCTTTACGATGCTAAAGCACGAAAGACTTTCCCGTTGGCTCTTATCCTTTCTCGTTTGTGCGAAGGTAAAGGAGACGCTCACCTCTCTTTGCCGGAGATGCGGAATGGAAGAGACCCTCCGGAATGAGTTCTTCGTGGTCGTCTTCCGCTACTTCCACTATTTCCACTCGAATTTCCTACGTTCTTCATTCCCAGATGCGGAGATCCATCGTACGTGAAATTCGATTTATCGATAGGTAAGAGGCATCAGGACAGCGCATCAAATTCGTCCGAGTGCAAGGGTATTTTCCTCGACGGAACATCGAGCCTCCAGTCTAAGAAAAATCCACCCCCTCCCTCCCTCTCCCCGCCAATGCTCGCTTCGTCGTATCACGGAAACCCGAAGTCTCCTGAAAAGATGCGGGATTTGGGTGTGTCATCGTTATGGACACCGTCAGCACAATTTTCCAAGACTTCACTCTTGCGCAGCCGAGAACTTAGCCAAGTACGAGGTCCAATTTGGAAAATCGATCAAACGAAAATGTCAAAGAAGAGCTCGACTCGACTCTGGCTTATCGACATCCCAAGGAGATTATGTTCGTCCTCGTTAATGTTATGCAAAGATGACGTCGTCCGTTGCGCAGCTTCGGGATCGATGGAAATTGTTGAATGTTGACGGTCGTCGGAAACGAAGTGACATCTGAGTTAACCGAGTCTCCAATTATCTTTGACTCTTTGGCACATTCGTATGGACAAGGTCGAGGTCCAATTTGGAAAATCGATCGAACGACAAGAAAAAAGGTAAAAAATCCCGACGTAAAGCAGCGTTTTTTAAGCTGAGCTCTGATTTAAAATCCCCGCCAGAAGAATGGGCCAATAATGGTGACTTCGGAACAAAAAGAAACAAGGAAAAAGCCAACGACTCTCTCGTATATCACGTGCGAATATGTGTGATATTCTGTTGCACGTAGGCCGCAATATACGTATTTACACACGCGGTAACCGCGGTTGAGTTTTCGCGGGTAGCGCTAATGGCCGATAAGATTTTATCGGCTGTCACTGGTTCACCAGTTATATCTTCGCAACGCCATTACGGGGCTTTCAACCTCTCGCAGCTCGTGTGTGCCGGTAATCGGGGCTTTTCCCGCCTCTATATTCCGCACCTCCAAGCCGCACATTCGAACTATCCCCAATGGCTTTTCCCTCCGTCAGTTTTCCCCGCGCATACATAATCCATGTATCGCGAAACTCGTACACGAAAGCGGCGCTGTTTCATGGCGCGAATCGGTGAGCGAACGTTCGTTCACCGTGTTGCATTAATAATTTATAACGTTAGCGGGAAAGATAGGGGATCGACGTGGCACGATCTCCGCGTAAGAATCGTGACCGCCGATAGGATCGTTTCCACTCTCCGTTTAACGTGGAAACGGCCAAGGAACACCTTGTCTCGGCGTGTGCCTCACCTTAAGCCATAAGAGGGAAAATGGGATGGAAAGTAAAGGCGATACTGAACGAACTATCGATGGCAAAAAGAGAATAGGAAATTACAGAGGGAATGAAAAAAACGTTACAGGGTCCAAAGTCACGTGCCACCTTGCGATTCCACGGCGCAGAAGTGAAAAAAGAAAGAAAGAAAAGGACGGAGACGAGGAGAACAGGAAGAAGGATGAGGCTGAAGAAGCGCTTCCCTCGGGAACCTGGTTAATAAACCCGCCTGACGACAGTTCGTGAGAATAGTCTTTTCAGAAAACTCATCGCGACCCTCGGATTGGCGAGGTGAAGAGAATCGAAAGCAATCCGTCGGGTCCACCGGTAAACTTTCTTGGTTACTTTGTTTCCCATTTTGATGAAAGGTGCCAGTTGCCAATGTTATGATATACCAGGACCCTTTCGTATTCCAAGTGGTCGCGGAATCCGGTGCGTTTCCACGGTTCGCCAACTTTAATTGGGAAATTTTTCTTATCCAGTCGATGAAAGTGATTTCCAATATTTTAGGAAAAGGCGTTGAGGCCCGCGTCTAGGGTATCCATACAAGTACCATAAGTATCCATACAAGATGATCGCTCGTGTTCTCGTCGGTTGCAAGCGGCGGAACAGCGAAACGGTTGTTAATAAATCGAAGTCTCTTTAAGAAAACTCATCGCGACGTTCGGATTGGCGAGGTGAAGAGAAGTGAAAGCAATCCCTTTGTTTCCAATTTCGATGACAGGTGGCAGTTGCCCGTGTTATCAAGCCCCGGGCCCTTTCGTATTCCGAGTGGTCACGGAATCCGGTGCGTTTCCAGAGTTCGCCAACTTTAATTGGGGAATTTTGGTTAATCATGATGATCGACACGTCAGCCAGTGAAATGGCGACGGTACTCCAACTTCTGTCCCTTATCCAGTCGATGAAAGGGATTTCCAATATTTTAGGAAACGGCGTTGAGGCCCGCGTCGCCTCGTCTGCCGGGTACTTTTGAACTACGGGCTTCAGGGTATCCATGACCAGAGCCCTATGCAAGTACCTAACCCCGATCGCCTCGTGTTCTCGTCCGTTTCAAGCGACGGAGTAGCGAAACGATTGTAATTAAAGTTGAACCGTGTCGCTCTCTCTCCTCCTCTCGTTTTCGGCTTCATTCCCAAGGCTCTCTTGCTCTTCGCTTTTATTCAACCTCCCTTCTCCCCCCCCCCCCCCACCCACCACCCGTTTTTCCCTCCCAGTTCTCGCTTCTCGATATAATTAGTTTCCACTCCCTTGACGGAGGACTGTGGACTCACTGCTCTTCTCGATATTTTCATCTCCCTCTTGGTAGCCGGAGTCGCAACCCTTTTCCGCTAAACTCTATGACATGCATAAAACTACCGGCGCGGTGAAATTGACGCAATTATTACAATCGATTGTGCAGGACGACTCCGTTAGCAGCTCCGGGAAATTGGTCAGCTTCACCGAACGACAGCATTAACATCCCTTTCCGTGCAGAATGTTCTTTGCACTTTGCTAAAACTCGTTCTTTCTCTCCAATTCTCTCTCTCTCTCTCTATTTCGCTCCCCGGGCTTCATAAAACGTTAGCAACACCGCTTTTGTGGGCTCGCGTTCATTCGCTCGAAAACGGGGATTCAATTACGACCTCGTGCCTCCGTAGCGAAGTTAACAAAACGCTCTGAACGTCCTGATTCTCCGGCACTATTCGCCCTTTCGCTATTTCTGTATCCGAGCGGGTTTTTCGCTTCGTCTACCGCGCTCCCATTGTCTTCTTCTTCTTTTCGGTTACACATCGAGGCTTTATCAACGTAACTTGCATAACACGACGAGACCCCGTGAAAATTACCTCGGGCCGCTCCGCAGGTACTCGGGCTTTGTTTTACCACGTGTATGACGAACACTTCTCCTCTTCATCGTGCCCCTTCACGCTGAAAATTCGCTGGGTAATAATCTAATTTGCCGCAGTTAAAATCCATTATTTCCAGGATTTCATGCACTTCATTGTACAAGTCAAAGCTCCCGTCTAATTAATGCGAATAACACCCGTCTACCTTGCATTTGTTGGAAATTCGTCTACGCCATCTTTAAAAGCTCACGATTTACAAAAATATTTTAAACAACTGCCTTTATGGGGCAAGGTGAGAGAAAATCTACAAATTAATAAATTTGTCTTTAATTTTCACAAGAGATGATTCTGCAATTCAGTTTTGTGTGTGTGTGTGTGTGTTCTTGAGATCTTGAGCCAGATAAATCGGCAAATTGATATTGTATCTGGAAGGGGGAGGACATGGAAAAATGGAAGATTCGAATAACACGCAGGAAAGGATGGGATGGAACGGGACTGATTTAGCCCGGGGATCGATGCACAGTTAAGTTGAGTTGGCGAGGACTTCCCTTCGGCGCCACCCGCCGAACCAATTGGCCTCGAGGATCTGACGGATTTTATGCATGCCGCGGCACTCTTCCCCAACCCACGTGGCTTCCGGCCTCTTCGCTCGGTAGCTCCTGGCACGAATTTATTTGCTCGATTTCGAAACAAGTGCGCGCCCCGAGAGTAGAACGAGAGGATAAAGGGCCTGGATGGAAGCTGTGTTCGATAGACGAACGAGAGACCGGTGACGAGAAGCATTTATACATGAGACATGGAATGGGCACCCTCAATCACCCTGTCTATTTTCATACCAGACACCCTTCTCCTCTCTGTCTCTCTCTCCCTCTTTTCGAATTACTTAATATTCCGGCGGTGTAAGGCCTGCTGAATAATCGTCTATCCGGCCACGCGCGCAATGCCATACCCCGCCTTACAAGCGTACAACACACTGCCGGTACGCGTTTCCCCGACACTTCGCACTCCGCACTCAGGGCCCACGGAGGGGACTTGTACATCGAAATTACATTGCCGGGCATACGTGCCTTGGAATTTTTATCGGTTAAGAAATTCGCCCACTACAGTGTATAACAACGAGAAGCTGGTGACAATAAAAAAAGAAGATGTACAGAGTAATTCGAGGGGTGGGAAATGAGAGTTTACGTTTTTTTTTTTTTTCACAGGTGTTTACGCGAGCTGGCCAATATTGTTCGCAGTTCGTTAGTAAGCTTTTTTATGGGAATTTCCATATTGACCCTTTGGAATAACAATTTTTCTCTGGATTTTAATTGTATGAAAAGTGATCAGGCAGATTTTGAAAAATGTTCTTAAAAATGAACTTTAGGTTTAAGATGTCATTTTTTTTTTTGAGTAAATAAAATAAAATAAATAAACAACGTCCGGATGTATTTCCGTCAATCCAAGTTGAAGATATTACGCTAAATGTGGATGGGCATCGAATAATCTACCTGAATTTTCGGCCTTTACCCAAGCAAAGATAATTAAGTGAGAGGGTCAATCGTTCGACATGCACGATATTCCGCACACGAGCGTAAAGGCGTCGGGCGTAACTATGCGTGCTAATTATTGTGGCGTCGTTTTGAAACAAAAATGAGCAAGACACGATCGTGTGCGCTCGGTAGGATATACAGGGTGGTCATATTAAGTCCGACGCCATTCGAAGGTATTCTAATGAAGATAAATAACAAAATGAGAACAAGGTGAGAGCAAGTTGAGAACAAGATGAGACCACCAGAAAATTCCACAAAAAATCTCATACAAATTTTCTTCTCCCTTCAAAACCACACATCGCCAACCCAAAACCCTTTGCATTATCAAAGACAACTCACAAGCAAACCGCACCTTGCATGAACCCATCCGGAGAGCACCGCCTAAACCGAGATGTCAAGCTAACAATTGACACCCCGTATATGGAAAACAGGTGGAAACGAGACGACGTCACGGATGGGGGTGCGCTGTTTGGGGATGGTACCTCACCGGCGTAGCGCACGTACCTACGTACCGGGGGAGAAAAAGCTCCGCGAACCACACATCGCCAACCCAAAACCCTTTGCATTATCAAAGACAACTCACAAGCAAACCGCACCTTGCATGAACCCATCCGGGAAGACATCCGGAGAGCACCGCCTAAACAGAAATGTCAAGCTAACAATTGACACCCCGTATATGGAAAACAGGTGGAAACGAGACGACGTCACGGATGGGGGTGCGCTGTTTGGGGATGGTACCTCACCCGCGTAGCGCACGTACCTACGTACCGGGGGAGAAAAAGCTCCGCGAATATAGGCGAGGGTGTGAGAAGGAGAGGAGCAAAGGGTGCAAAGGGAAGGCAAAGGAAGCCGGGGGTGCGATGGCGTGTCGCATGATTTGCGGAGACTTTTATTGCCCGCGAGATCTCGGCTCTGAGATAGCTCCTCGTAGTAGCACACTCTACGTACGTATATACACGACTCGAGCGATGAGAACGAGCCACCGGTGAGAAGGTTGGAGGAAAAAAATCGATTGGCAGCTAAAGCTCGCGGTGCTGGTGGCGAATACGCGTGCAGTCGCCCTCGCGACTTAACCCCCTCGAGAATATACGTATACGATGTATAAGGTGGGTTAGGTAGCTTATATCGCAAACGCGAACCAGCGAGAGCTTTCGTACCGTCGTTTCGTCCCACTCTCGAGGCTCACCGGTGGTAGCTACAAGTGTTCGATCGCTCGTGTTTCCTTCCCCGAGCGCTAACCGCGAAGCGTACTGACTACTTGCCAGCGCGATTCTCGAGCTGTGCATAACGATTCTGTGGAGTGCTCAAGAGAACGAGAGAGAGAGAGGGAAAGCTGCGAAATGCATATGTGTGGAAAGGCATTGAGGAGAAAAAAAATATCATAAGTTGGTGTGCGTGTGTGTGTGTTTGTAATGGAGAACAGGAACACACTTACCGTTTTCTCGGTTACGAGCCGCTAACACGACAGACCCGTAATTTCCAGCTTTTAGAATGTTGAAGAGGCACTGCCGACACAATTTCTCTCAATCTTGCCGCACTTTTTCAGGTTTTACGTGTCACGTCAGTTGGGCAAGTTGGCCGAAGATTCACTTGGTTGAGAAATAATTGGATCGGGTTACAACACCGAGGGACGAAATTTCCTGAGTTTTGACACTATCTTTTTGTCGGGAAATCTGGATTCAATGAAAAAATTGTGATTTTGAATCGAGGAAACGTTTCCTCGAACCAACTTCGTTGGATTTTAGAGACACGGTCTTCCGGAGACTGAAACATAACCTACGAAACAGGGTGAAAATTCTTTCACCACTTTTCGATGGTTGGAAATATTGTTGATTGGATGAAAATTTTGACAGGAAAATGTAAACACGTGCAAACTTTGGCGCTCCCTTTTACCGCACAAGATGTCGAACTTTTTTTTGCTTTTGTAAAGATTGTTTTGAATAACGCGAAAAAAAAAAAATTGATTTTGGCGTAAAATGGTCAGTTTTAAAACGAAAGCACTGTCGGTCCAATTTCATAACAATATCCGGCACGTGCTGGACATTACCGATGTTACAACGATGTAACATTTATTACCGCGCGAACATTCGAGTCGAGGAAAAACTCGAATTGGACAACAAGGGAGCGTCAACGATAAATTATTTAAACTCTAATGGCGCCGCAATAAACACGAGCGATGATTGCTAACGAAAACATTGATACAATATAACGAAATGAGCACGTTCTCGAGCCGCCAACAGAATTGAAACGTGCCATTTTGATATTGACCTCGCAAACAATTCAGTATATCAAATGAATGCTGGATTTCCGTTGGATTAACGTTGGTTAAAAAATGCGGATAAACGCGTGGAATTGTTGACAATTGGCTCCCATTGGCTAAGCCCAAAATGAGCCTCGCAAATAATCATTAATATTATGAGGTAAACGTGAACGACAAAACGATTGGAAATTCATCGACACTGAACGAAATCAATATGAACATCCCGGGTTAAGATTTAATCCCTTCAAACGCTCTTTGTTCAATAAAAATGCGAGAAATACGCCAAAAAAATACAAGGACGTAAAAACCTCATTTCACTTCGATCTGCCATTTCCGGTGGTTTTGTCAATTTCCCTTTGCCGTTTACATTGATAATAATGCCTTTACGTTTTGAAAAGAGTTCACATCTCAGCTCAGCTTTGACACGAAAAAAAAAAAAAAAATTCAAGTTTCCGAATGCCGATTAGTGCGGGCTCTTCGTCAACGTCAGTTTTTCCACATGTCCGTTTGGATGAACCAAAAACAAAAAAACGGATTCCATTTGTTGCCAACGCCCCGGTTGCCCTATTATCCATATCTTCGGTCACAACTGCAACTGCCGGTTTTGATTTCGATATTGAAGTGACTCCCCGACCCTCACTCCATCTTTCTCTCGCCCTGCGCGATAAATCGGGTTGTGGTCACAGGTGTACCGAAGTCCACCGACGAGAGTAAATGAGAGTGGGTTATATGGAAAGCCCCGAAGCCCGGTAAGCCGCGAGAACACATGGGTGAGTGCATGCGAGCCAACGTTGCGGTTTCGCTCTCTCTCTCTCTTTCCGTCTCTCTTCATCTCACCCCGACGTGTCCCTCGTGTGGAATGATGGATGGTAGGCTAATCGTTCATATTTACACTATACGAGCACGGGCCACGAGGCGCATACACGAATACACATACTCAAGCATACATATCGTATATATGTGTAACGGACCAGCAGGGCTTTTTTGCGTCTCTGCTCGTACGTAAGTGATCCGGGTGCGTGCACGAGTGCGTACTCGACCTTGCGCGTGCACAAGCGTTCCTACACGTCCACCGAGGTTACACTGTACGGTCACGTACACATCTCGCCGTATTACGGGCGTACGTTTTAGTCTGCTTTACAACCGCCGGTCAAAGGACACCAACGGGTTAGAGAAACAGAGCGTTTACGCGACAACAACGCCGGAATTCGTGGGCGGGGAAATAACCGAGAAATTTTATGGGCCTCCATTGTCACAGACCCTCTCGGACGCTCCCGGAGTTTTGGGCAAAGGGCTCGCGGTTCACCACGTTGCCGAGATGCTATTCGCCGCGTCATGGTTATGGTCCGTGGTACCTGGAGGAGATAAGTATTTAATGAGCGGATATCAAGGAGGGTGACCAGTTGCGGACTGGGTTAGAGATCAAAATTTCACGTACAGTGGAACCTCGATTGTCGGAAATCATTGGGGCCTAGGGTTCGGATAATGGACACGCTGTTTTTGGGCACCGAACCATAAAAAACACTTTTTAATCTTTTAAAAAATAAAAATAAAAATTTTTGTTATAGTTGGAGGAGATAAGTATTTAATAAGCGGATATCAAGGAGGGTGACCAGTTGCGGATTGGGTTAGAGATCAAAATTTCACGTACAGTGGAACCTCGATTGTCGGAAATCATTGGGGCCTAGGGTTCGGATAATGGTCACCCAGTTTTTGGGCACCGGACCGTAAAAAACACTTTTTAACATTGGATAAGCCTTAAATCATCGGGGCTTCGGATTCCGGTAATGGAAACCTAGTTTTTGAGCACGTGATCATGAAAAACACTTGTTAACATGAAAAGTTAAACATTGGACTGGTTCGAATTCATACGAGGTTATCGAGTTACATCAATTCTCGTTATCCCGTCACATTCAATTCGACAAAAAGTTGAATCATTTACAAATAGCCATAAACAGGGTTACAACTCCGTTCGATAATTGGTCCCTTGATGGCGTCGCAATAAAAAAATCCGAAATATCACCGATTATACCGAAACCAATGTTTCATTAATCGAGCGTGTCCCGAATATGTTCTCGATGTCCCGACAAAGATAAATGAGTGTTTACCAAAAGCCATTTCTATATTTGTCGTTGACCGGTGACTGTGCCTAACCGCAAAATCGGATAAAGGGCTTCGTAGGTCGAAATCGTGTGTGAATGGTAGAGCAATTATTATTCGAGCTGTCGAGAGTGGATGAAGTATTTACTTTTTAGTTCTCTGGCAGTGAGATCGGAGTCCCGGAAAATGTGGGGGAGATTAGGGAAGTGAAGCTGGAATCTCTTTGCAGAGATGACGGCACGAAGGGCGAGTAACATCAGTGAGTGAATGCCTCGCTCTCCGGTGCACGTGATATGTGACGTGCATTCGATAGTCGATGATCGATCGTCTTTTCGTAACGTTGGAACCTTAAGCCCCCTGATATTTATTTTTATTCCATCGAGTTTGTGCACCTGTGGCCATTTACCGTAGTCACCTTTCGTCGTTCTTGGTTCTTGAGGAGGAGAAAAAAAAAAAGAAGTAGACAAACAAACCTTCAAGAGTGTCCCGAGATGACAATCAAAGCAGTAACCATTTTTCCACGTCACTCTCAGATGTTTTGATATTTCTTTTTTTTTTTTCGCTCAAGGTTTTCCCGCTTAAGGATTCGCATTGAAGTACAAGTTCGAGTATTGATCGACTGCTCTCAATAATTTATCAAAGACACATTTTTCAGTCCCCTTGCAACGATTTTCTTGAAAATCCTCGACAAGAATTGAAATTCAAGAAAAAAATGTGTAAAAGTTCATTGAATCGTCGGTTAATTAACGCGATCTTAAAAGCAATCGACAAGACATCTGTTTTTAAGATTCATCGAAGGCCTGATAAAGATTGGAGACATCAACCGATGCGGTGTCGCTGAAAGTTTCGCGCCGGATGTTCGAACGCTTTGAAATTTCAGTAGCTCGATTGGAATGAACATGAAAAGAATTAAAAAAAGCTGCGAGCTCGGTGCTTTTCAGTCTGGTAGACGTTGATGAACGTGGCGAGCAGAGAGACGAGGTTGGAAAGCAAATTAGCCTTCGTTTACGCTTCGGTTAATTAAAAAATGCTTGATGACTCGATCGAATCGGTTGGGGAATAAGATACTTTTGGGTGGAATTGTGATTTGCCTTGAAAGAGCGAGATACGATGCCGATATAAGAACCGAGAAAAGGGAGTTAATTAAAAGAGGCAGTGGTTGGTGTTATTCGGGTGGCTGGTGGTTAAAGAGGGAGACTGTGAAGATCGATCGGCGAAGGGAGCGAAAAGGGAAAAGGGAGACGCTCTCCCATCGGGTTGCTCTTGCGGACGGAAATTAAAAATGTTAATTCGCGTGATTGGAAAGCAACCTCGGGCTCGATCGTCGAATGTATAGAGCGCACTTAATAAACCGTCGCTTCCAAGTCGCGAAAGCATCGGTCGAGCAACCAGAAGAAGAAGAAGATCCCGATGAACGAGAGCGTCTGGCATCGTTCCTTCCGGCTTCGAATTTTTTCTGTAATTGCTTTCAACCGCGTCTGTCGAATTGAGAGCTCATCTCTTTTTCGCCTCGAGAGATTCGAGAGTGTTGCATTATTGAGGACTTACCGAACAATGGTTTTGCTTTCCCGGAATATCAATTAATCGTCAATTATTTATCGAAATGTATTGGAAGAAAAACAAATATTGTCAATCATTCCGAATAATTGTGACGAATCGTCGGGACACACAAAATGAACAATTTGCCTGAAATTAGTTTCAAACGTGTTACAGATTATTTCGAGGAATTGTTGGGCATTAATCGAAAGGTCATTTTGTCCAAAATAATTCCACAATTCCAAAAAGTAAGGAATATCGACTGATCGATTATCGATTGAAAGCGCTCATCATTGATTGGAATATGAACAAGGGTTTGTATTGCAAAAAACATTGCGATTGAAGAATTTTAATTCGTAGGCAATTAAAGTAAGTGCCCCAAATGATCATTAAGGCCACTCCGGCATTTCAGTTAATTAAAATCAACGATCGACGCATCTGATTAATGCAAAATTACCGTTCTAGCACCGTGCACATTCTAATGCAAAGCTGAATACGAGGAACATTGTCCCGAGTCAAGATTATTCCAAAAAGAGGAATAATCTTAAGAGGGATTTGTACTCACGTTACATTTCTCTTTAGATACGATGGCTCTTGGCAAATGCAGTTGCAAGCAGTCAAACTCGTTGCGGAAAGTGTCCAAGGTACTTACCTGAAACAGAAGAGAAAAGGAATATTAGGTTTAAGTACCGAGAAGAGCCAAGGAAGTGGCTTAGCAAAAAAATTCTCATCGGAGCCAAGAGGTCGGGGAAAGCGAATATGCCGGAAATGTAACGTCTGCACGGTCTCGGAACACTAACTCCGTTGCGGTTAGCCAAGGCTTTGAAACAGGGTGTGCAAATTTCGTCTACTTCTACGTGCCACCAAACTGCATCTAGACAAATCGAATTTCGATCGTAAGAGCCCTCACGACAGCCCCCGAACATTCTCATTCCGAACGAGAGACCTAACCCAGTAACAAATTCCTTGTCCTTGGGCACAATTATCTGAACAAACATTCGTTAGTTAACTCGCCGGTCCACCGGAGTTGATTTTAGAAATTATAATTTGATATTCGTGTAACCGTGAAGGGTGACTCGAGTGCTGTTGCTACTTTCCTCTCCTCTGGCTTCCATACTGGCTCCCAGCCAGAGTTTCCTATTTCTCGTTTAATATCGTACGTTCACCCTCGCACCCACCCACACACACACACACACCACACACTTATCGGTCCAACTTCTTCCATCGCTTCATCCAGACAGTTCCACGCCAGCGGAATGCCAAGAAACTATTGTTGCAATAGAATGGGCTGTAATCTTGGGTTTTTCATTTCTTCTCCTCGAAGCGAAAAGTCGGAAGGCGAGAGAGAAAGAAAATTTCGGAAAAACCTGAAGCACGTAACAGATTACGAGCAAACTGTGTGCCCATCGTTGCTGAATAGTACCGATTTTATCGATGAAGCTCATGTTTTCCTGAAGTTAGGACAATAACGTGAATTTTTGGACATTTTTCAAAAGCTATAAAAGGATAATTTTGGGATGAATTTGGGGAAAAAAATGTTCACGAAGCAATAATCGATAAACCTTAAATCGTGTGTTAGGAAATCGATCGGTGGAGGATTAAGGTTGCGGGAATAAATAGAGTTCGCTGTACCGACAACCGTACACCAGGGATTTCATTTATTAGGACGAAGCGCAGCACGTGACACACCCACACAGAGCGAATAATGGGAACGATGAGAGGAAGAAGGAGCGAGAGAGCAAAGAAAAAGGGGATTGTTACGGTGCACCGAGGCAGTGAACGCAGTTCGCAGTCACCACCGATCTGCGGAAGCAGATCCTGATGGAAGCAGCGTACGCGAAAAAAGAAGTCCTTTCACTGTGTTAAATTGGCGCATTAAAACTGCGCGTAGCTCCTCTTCCAATGGGCGCTTTAGTCGTACCGTTGAGAAGAGGGTGGAGATTTTTTTTCTTCTCCTTTCTTTAAGGGCCTTTATGCATTCACCGATCTTTGATACCTCCACAGAAGCCTGATTCAGAGTACCGAGAAACACAGAGACTCTCATGCCGACTTATAGCCATCCCACCACATGTCATGAATTTTAAAGCCACGAAGAAGAGAAAGCCACGAGGAAAGGCAGTTAGGGCCTCGTTACCTACTTGTTAGGTCCCATAGCTCCCTTTCATAGACTTTTAGAGCAAATGCTAATTTTATGGATGGGTGCGCATCACAAAATCGGTGGCTGAGGAGAACCGATTAATAATCCATATGGCGACATATTGAAATCTTGTTCTACCCATCCATACATCTGGAGCATTGCTTCCTCTGGATCCTAACCTCACTTTTATTTGTTTTCCTGTTCTCCCGAAAAAACGGCTTTGAGTTTCGAAAATCCATTGGTGTATCCCATTCCTGCCATCTTTCCGCACGTTCCCGCAAAATTTGGGTCATATCTGCCGAGTAGTTTAGGAAAAAAAGGGTTTTTAAATTTCGAGGTGAGCGGCATTGTTTGCTTAATATGGATATTTGAAACTAGACGATGCCATTAAAAAATGTCGCCCATTGGATGTTCTTCGAAGGTACAGGCGCCCGAAAAATGTTTCTGCTTGACAAAATCCAACGTATTGCCAATATTGCGGTCACTAATCACAAATATCGAGTTTTGAAGTTCCGGAAAAGTTTTTCACGACATCGAAGTTGGTTTTCGATCCAGTTATGCATACATAATGGCGGCACTATTCGTGCCGGCTCGGAACCGGCAGCTCGGGTATAGTTGACTGGTAAGACCCGCGAGTCGAGTCTCAAGCCATCGAGTAGATATAGCTGCAGTGCGCGCACGACACACCCAGCAATGCCTTGCCAACGGAACCGCAAGAAGCGTGTTAATTCCGCTCGCATAAATCCCGGGATTAAGAGCATACGTTATACTTAGGGAAATATGCTCGGGTCGTGTTACCAGCGTATGCTCCTTCGTTTCATTTCCTCCCTTTCGTTTTTTACCGTACCTTTGTCTGCCATTTCGCCTTCTCTATTTCGTTCTTTTTCCTTGTCTACCTTCACCCACCGCCTCCTTAATGCACAGACTATATTTTGGCAAGGCTCCGTCGCACCTGTTTGCAAAAATCCAACTCTTCAACAATTTAGACTCAAGATCGTAGAATCCATAAAACAGGCCTTTTTTAATTTCTTTAATTTCCACATCGTTATACATTTTCGTATCTCAAAAAAAAAACGTTCAAAATAAATTCTCTTTATTTAATGCTGTCGTAATTTTATTTAGATATGGACTGGATCATCGTCGGTTTCTTTCGTTCTTTTTTTTTTTGCATTCATCTTTTCACGGTGAGGAAAGAGCGAGAAAATACGGACAAGAGGACCACGCCGACGTCAACTCGCTTCGAGATTAACGATGCCGACGAATATTCGGCGAGTATAACGCGGGAGATTTGCACGCTTTAACGAAGCGTGGAATATCTCATGGTGACGGCGTATAAGCCGCGCGGTCCTCGGACACGTCGCGCCGCTCTGGCTCTCATAAATTCATGGACCCAACCTCAACGCCTGGTCCAGGTATCGCTGTACACCGAAGGCGATCAAATTTCCGTACTGTGAGCACGGAAAATCGATTGGAATGGATGCTCAATTAACATAAAATGGTTAAATCATAAATTTGTAAGGCATGAGGTGACGCAATCAATATTACTTCAGCATACACTTGAAGAGTCGAGATTCATCACTCGCGATTCGCAGCGTCGTCCATTTAACATGATTTTAATCGCTCTATCAATCCGGAATAACAAGAAGCGCCTGTAAAACCCTTCAATGAGCGGGAAATGAAGAAAAGGGTAGAAAAAAATGAAAAATCCAGCATCCGCTATTCCTTCACTTTGTTATACGAGATGAAATCCGTGGTAACTCGATTTACGCCTTCTCTGCTGCAAAATGCGACAGCTGGATGATGAAAAAATAAAAAAAAACTGTATCACACAAACTGACATTAACGTCGGAGTCGCCAAGCGCAATGTGAAAAAAAGGGAAAAAAGCCCTTGAGCCATTTTCCAGAGACGATGCGAGAGACCTTGATGCCAAGGCTATAGGCCAGAAGTTATAAAGACGGAGAAATGGCGAATGCGGCTCTTTTCGTTATCTCGTTATAGCTAAATCTAACGGCGGTAAGAGCGTCGAAGTAAAATCGGTTGAAGCCGCGAGGAATGAGCTAAAGTGCTGAGGTTAAGCCTCGGAAACTTAATTACCACCCACCCAGCTATAACAGAACCCGGCATCGGAATAATTCCGCACAAAAAGTACAAAATGCTCTTGCTTTATCTTGCAGCCTCATTAACTTGGCCGATTTTGCGAATCACTGTGAATACACGAGCCAATTTGTAGTCGTAAGTCTTCAACGACGACATCATCGTTATGCTAAGTTGAGGTCGTGCAGAAAAATGAATGAATGCGAAATTTTACGTCTTGAATATTTTCCGTTATCACCATGTTTCGTCGTTTATCTTCTTTTTTTTTTTTAGTAGAAAAATGGAAGTATGAAATTCGGCGCAAATCGAAGCATCCGATCAGTTTTTCTACCACCGATCATATCAACGAGTCCCAAACAGCAATTCGAGGGTCAGGCTTCGCTTTCTTGTCCACCGAAAAGGCGTTGAAACTGAACATTAGGTCATGGTTCAGCGAAACGATGGAATTTCTCGTTAGCTACACCAGCTAACCGAAAGATCAATTGAGAAGTTGCGGGATGTTCGATCCCTCGGTGTGATTAGTACGAGGGGTTAGTGACGCGGTCACGAAAGTGGTATTGCGTGGAAGGTCCCTTGAATAGGGCGTCCCCCAAAGTGGACGGAGAAGCGGCGGCGGAGGAAGGAAAACCGGCGGCAAGTAATCGTCAGACAAGTGGAGCTGAGGGCGGCTCCGACGTGGTGGAAATTGACCCTGTCGCTCCGGTGGTTCGGTGCCTGACGTTAAAGGGGTCGAAAATATCTCTTGCGCAGGCCTCGTAATTTCGGAAACTCCATTCGTAGCTATCTGCCGGATTCCGGCGCGTCGGTGTGGGACCTTCGAATGTTCGGCTTCGGAAGTGCTTCCGCGCAGTCATCTCGGGACTGCTCTCCAGGGAGAGGAAGAAAAGGGCTAGGGGGGCCAGGGCAGCTTCTCAATTAGGAACGAGAAGACGATGTAGTCGAGTCCTGTAACTGCGACGTCTTTGTTCGCGTTTGGGTATTCGACAGTTGAGACCCTTAACACCGATTCCGCCGCATAATCCATGCAGGTTAATCCGGATATTCGCTTGTCAGTATCAAATGTCATTTCGGTGATGTGATACCGCATCAGTGGGGCGGACGGATCCATGTACAATACGATCTATGCATTACATAGGTATCAATGTCGTTACCGCAGCTATGCGAGATCACGGGCCAATGAATTTCCCGTTACAAAAACAATTTGACAAGGTTTTGCGGAAACGCAATGCGATCACAATGTCAATGGTGCAATACCGGAAATATTCAAGGACCTGAAATCCTTCGATAGCAACCACGATGACATGTGTTCGTATAAATGATCGACATACATTTTGTTCTCATTCATGCGAGCTATCGAATTGTCCTGTTCTCCTGTTTGCATCGTATGGACAAACAAGCGGCGTTTAGGGTGGGCACTGTGCGTGTCGCGCAATCTCGCAACTGGCTAAACCGACGTCACCGTTGGTTAAGACGACATTGGTGACATCGTCGAAATCCCGGGAAATTGGCGTGGCTGACGACAGCACAAACGCGGCTGTCACGCTAGCGAGTTTCTTCGGACATGCGTACCACCCGGGCGAGTGTTAGCGCGTGTCAAATTTCGTGTCGCTCACCGAGGACCCTACTCCGAAGAGGTGTCGGGTGGAGGAGAGCTGTGTGTCCGGCTACACTGACCTGATATACCCACCACGGGCAGTGGCAAAGCCGACCGACTTTCCCAATGGACAGTGGACTTGGGGCCCTGGGTCGTACGGTTTCTCCCGATAACGAGCCGAAGGATTTCATCTGTGGGGTCTCTGTTGCGAACATCATCATCGTCTACCCAGGCCTGGGTACGTCACCGATTGATAGGTCAAAGCCCAGACCTTGCCGTGTACGCTCGGTGTAATCGAGTAGCTCGATAAATAACGAGGTCTCGTTATTTACGGAGAGAAACAGAGAAGGGGAAAGAAGAAATGAAAGACTCTATTCTGCCCGAATCGCTGCACGTTCTTCGTTGAGGGGCTCGACGTTTCAGTCTCTGTGGATCGGTTCGTTAAAGCGACTCGGTTGTTGAGTAAAAGAGGCTATCATCCGGAGAGACATTGTTACGCTTTTTCGTTTTGTTTTTTTTTTTTTTTGGTTCTTTCCTTTTTCCCCAATTTTCGCAATTCTTTGACCAATGTGTACGTTCGTTATGTCCATCAGTGTTCCCGGTTATATTTTCAACGGACAAATGTGACGCTTGCGTTTTGATTAACCTGATCCACTGTGAATTTTCACCAAAGCCCAATCGGTTTAGATCGGAGAAGCACCTTTTTCGTGGATTCAAACACGAATTTTTCATTAACCTCCCTGTCGCTTCGAGGCACACTTTGGAGTCCGCGGGGAATTTTAACGCGTCTCGATGCTTCTGCGGAACGCGGAATAATCGGAGTGAAGAAATCAATGTCGGTTGAAGAGCTTGGTTGGCTTCGACAACTGCGTTGCGATAACTCGACCGCTCAAACCTCTTTCCGTTTTTTTTTTTCTCGCATTCACTTTTACTCATTAACGAAATGCTCTCTAGCGTAACTGACGTACGTACGTCAGTTGATGGGGTGAATTTCACGCGAATGACAAACCATGAGGTCGCTCTCGTGACGTTTACTTCAGCTCGCGTTCTATTGGATAACGAAATTATGTGGAACGCTGGCTGAAGTGTATCACAAAAGTGTATGCGCAACAATACTTCAGACCCAAGGCCATTAGTCGGCAGTGGCACATTTGGCGGAATGAAAATAAGAAAGGGCACGTATGCACATTTTTTTTTTCTACTAACGAAGTGCCCTCGGGCTAAGCTGAGCGTTTTCGCTTATTTTGACGCTGCTGGTGCTACCAGCTGTTCTTCAGCTACGACGTGACGGAGAAATAGAACGTATATGGAAAATGTAAGGTGCGAAAGCATGCGCGTGAAATAGTGAAGAATGTGAGAGTGGTCATAGCTGTAGGAACAACGGAAGGACGAGGATAAGTGATGAGGGCTGGAGACGTCGAGAGGGAGACGAGGGAATACATGGTGAACGAGAGAGGAATACGTAGTGAAGCTAGGCGCAGGATGTTTCGAGCGGTGCGACGCCGAGAATGACGCCGAGTAACGAGGCATCCAATTATCAAGTCGTCGGGACTCACGGGCTGCCTTCCAGCATCCTCCGTCATATCTCTGTTTCTTTTCCGACTCTTCGCTCTCTCTCTCTTTCTCTCTCGCACTTCTACTAGACGCGCGGAGCCACTGTGTACACTATGTCACTGGCTCGTTGAGGGGGATGGAAGCCAGCGCATTTTTCCTATCCAGAAAAAGGCATTATAAAAGTATCCTCCAGTCCCGCTACGGTACGAGACACTGTTTTTCTCGCGTTTCCTCACTCACACCCCGATTCTCTCCTTGGGTGTTGCGACACAACTGTCCCTCGAGCGAAATTCTCCGCTGCCGGAAGTACAGAGGTTTATTCAGTTCTTACGCGGAGTGTTTTTCTTTTTCTTTTTCTTTTTTTTTTTTCCTTCATTTTCGGTATTCACGAGCCTGTTCCGTGAAGAGTCGGGAACAGAGTCGGAGACACTGATAGAGTCGCAAACAGAACTGCAGACGGGAATAGAGACGCAAACAGAAGTCAGAAGCAAAATCAGAGACAAAGTCAGAGTCAGAATCAGAGATAGAGTCACGGACAGAGTCAGAATCGAAGCAATTGATTTTGCCGCACATTTGCCAACTTGACTGTTAATTGCCTGTTTTATAAATAACCAGCAGTACTTGTCATCGGAATGACGATGAAAAAAATTCGATGCTTCCAATTAACTCCCTCGTCGACCATTGTTACTATCGACGCTGACATCGTTACTGCATTTGCCAACCGCCGCGACCCATATTCATGAGAACTCCAACAACTGTCGACGAGTCAACAAGAAAATTACCGAATTCCGTTCGTCGACATATCGTTCCCATCGGGAAACGAATTTTCATCGTTGCAGTTGCTGAATCTGGGAGCTTCGAGGTGTTTGACCGGAGGCTCTTGGCTTCCGGTGTACAACCTTGTCGGCAATACGCGAGAGGAGCTGAACAAGCGAACCGTGTGGATGCTACATAGTCCCTCTCCAGGAATTATACCCCGATTTAACGTGCGAAGACAGGACGATTGAAAGGAGTGGGCTAACATCAAAAGGATTATCCTGTGATTAATGTCCCGGGCACGCAACAGATGCGAGGCTCCGAGCACCCGACGAAAGCCGAAAAAGGTTTGTCGAGATGCTTCTCTAGCTACTACACGGTAACTCTTTATACGAATTCGGAGCCCGATGTGATCCAGCCCTCATGATACTTGGCTCCTATAATACAGCTTCACCCTGAAGCTTCCTGAGGAGCGGATCCTTCGAGGATTAAATCAAGCTCCGCGTATATCCTCCACATACATACATCACGATCTTCCACTCCTGGCACAGACTCCACTCTCATTTTATCTTCGCAACAACTTTCAGTCTGTTGCGATCGTTCATTCACGGATCTAAATATGATTCCCATATTTCGATACAAATTGGGACAATTCAACGCCACTTTAGTGTAATGAAAATAATCCATCATGTCTCTAAAATCTACCAACTGGAAATCTTCACAAAGATACCAGGATTTATGAATAAATTAATGTATATTGAAAAGTGTTGATAAAATATTTCCGATTTCCGATAACTCAGTAAATAAAGGCTTGGCTAAGAGAAAGAGGAAATTTCATCGAGGACTCGAATGTGAATGTCCAAGGTCCAAAGACCACGCTCGAAGGTTCGCAGTAGCATCGACATACTAATCCTGTTTCCTTATCACATACCTCGGGAACTTTATCGGGCCTGTTAGAAAGTGCGTATATCTGTGTCGCGCAACTGTGTCCGGAGTTGAACCGCGCGTACCGTCCCATTGTTTACGGCGAGTATTGTTGCGGAATCGCATTTACACCCGGTAATCGTACGAACGCCTGTATCTCCACTGGGAACCATTTTATATAACAGCGTACGGGAGTGGTGTGCGTATGTTCTCTCTGTCGTCAGGCACTTACCGCCGATATTGGCCGAGTACCCGATATCGATATTGAATCTCTCCCGCGAGTTTATCGCATTACGACCGCTATCTCATGTTCACTCTCATTATTTCCTCTCGCTTTTTCATTCTCTCACTCGCTCATCTCGCTCTGTCCTTGTTTATCCTTGCGTTCGCCGGTCAAAAGGAGCGCGGATAGTGCAATGGCGTGCGCCAGTGACTCGACTCTCTGTGCAGTGCCAATTGTTGAGGCGTGGCAAATAGTTTATTGTTCCGCGGATAGAGAGGCTCGGGCGTTCGGACTTCGATTGTTGCGAGCTAACGCGAAAAGAGTGAACCAGTCCGAAAGCGTACGGTGAAGTTCTGAGTCGTCAGCGCGCAGTGAACAGTACATTGCCCATTTCGCGCCCGATAGCCTGCCCGATTTCACTCCCTCCACACGTTAACTCTGTTTTCCTCTGTCATTGTTTAGTTTCTTCTTCATCACCGATCTCGTGCCCGACAAACACGCCTATGCGTTGGTTTTTCTTTGTTCTTTTCGTATTGTTTTCATCGCGTTTCCCTTGTCTCTTGTTCTTTTGTATCAGGCAATACAAGGCCCAGATTCACGTACAAAAATCGCATTGACAAAACGCCAAGTTGTTCACCCGTTGCAATTGCGGACCGGAGCTTTAGTGATTGCGAGAGAGTTCATGGACCTGCGGCACTTCGGGCGTCGTTCTATCAATGCCTTTGAACAATCGTGTCGGGGATGCTAATAGACCGATATCTTTCGTTCTCATCTCGCTCCGGTGTTTTTTTTTGTTCCTTCCTTCTCGCTTTTGTCGCTTTCCGAGCTTTCAATCGATCGCAACGACAATTCAAACTCAACGAATTCTCGGCCTCTGTCGATCTCTCTCTCTCTCTCTCTCTGGCGAAATAACGAACCGGTTAACACTATTATCGCCTATTTCTTTTTGGCTCTGCCCTGTTGTCGCGAACGATAATCAACCCGGGATTGATCGAGTTGCCAACTTAGCCGGAATTATCGACAATCGATTAAACCACTTTTTCATAGTCAATTATAATACCCGGCTCTCGGGTTTCATTGAATTTTTGTTTAGACCATCCGTGTGATAGTATTGTTCGGTGATCGAGCAAAGTTCATTAACCAAAAATGAGTATCAATCGAAGACTTGGGAAAACTGACCGGTTCGCAGGCCAGATTTGTTTTTTCGGCTGTTTCGCCGGCATTTCTAAACGTTATCGATTCCATCGATAACTGGAATCTCAATTTTCCCGTCCCAAGTACTTATATCAGCGCGGAGTTGTTGCGTGTCCGGAAAAAATGTTCCGGGCTCAAACAAATCCCCACGTTGCGGGTGACAATCAGCGTTTTATTGTTCCGCAACATGGCGTTTGACGTGAGGCAAGCGTCGCAGTTGCTGAAGAGCCGGAGTAGCCTTTAAGATACAGAGCCAGCGAGGAGAAGAGAAAGGTCAAAAGGAAAAAAAAGAGAAGGAGTCGTCGAGTGTGCGATCAACCGAGTGAATAGAGTTGGCGGTCGGATGGTCCGCTCGCGTTTCACGCCGGAAATTCAGCATCGCCGCGAAGCTCCGCGTGGAAACGGGCATCGTAATATGCCCGGCGACGTTGCTCTGACCAACGTTGTACCCGTCGTATCCTATCTCTTCTACCCACGAGCTTATAAGCCAGTGCAGCTCTCCTCGTGCGTCCACGCGTTTGTCAGATCGGTCGGCGCACGTGCGCTCGAATCCTCGGAGCGGTACTTTTACAGCCGCGCGACGACCGAGGCAACCGGGCGACTTCGCGGCTCCATCTTTTATTACTCCTCTTTCTGGAAGCGTACGATGCGCAGGTTCGAGCTGATAGCGGTTATAATCTTGTCGCGAGCCACCGCCGATTTTGCCGGCACGCAGGAGACAACCGAGAAACCGGAGAGAGAAAGGGGGAAAACGATTTCGCGCTTCTGCGGTAACCGAGACAATTATTTCCGCGAACAATGTTCCATATACCCTGACATAAACTATTTGTTTTATCAGGTAAAAATGGATACAACTCGGTTCAACTGAATGGAAGTTGGTTCAAGTTTGTCGTATGCATTCCCGTATCTCGGCGGTTCAACCAAACTGATTACTGAGTCAGGAGAACAAAATTAGCATCGGGGCAACTGAATTCGCAAGTAAAGTCACTTGGCTTCATGTTAACAGTGTAAAGTAAATTGAGGGTGATCCTTATTTTGCTTTTGTCGTTCCCCGTTGTTGGACCTTTCAGAGTCTCTCTCTCTTAATCAACCGGGATATTAATTGGTGGTGGATTCGTTTCCGCGACATCTACACGCAGCTTAGTTTGGATCCCCGTGTCTTGGTCTCGGTCTCCGAGTCGCTTCTTCCTCGTCGTCGTGGCTCTCGGAATGTCCTTGCACTTTCCCTCGTGTTTGCTACGTAAATCACCCGGATAGTCGGCGACTTTCGCCCTCGCAAAATGCGAGGAATTCACCGACCGAAACACCAACTCCGCCAGCAGACTAAAGAGTACCGTGCGCATACCGGAGTCGCTCCTTGAAGCGGATCGAAGCGTTTCTGTTGCTCGCGTGCAGGAAGTCGAAGTGGAGGCGAACATCAGCGAGGTCGCCATTGAGGGATACTCGTTCCTGATCATTGTGCGATGTACTCACGCGAACTTCCGGGTCTCCGACTAGACCCGAGGCCTTTGTAATCATTTCGCTAATTGTAATTATGAACGTCTTGGTATATCCGGACCAGCAATTAACGAAATCGGAAGTAACATCCTCGTGATGTATAATTTAACTCAGTAGCAAATAGCCTCTCTGCGAAATGCGAGCATGTGCAATACCCTCATTACTGTCAAAAATGGTTTAGTGATTTAAACGCGCACGATTCATTCACCAATTACCAACGAATATCCCTCAAGATGTGAATTCAACTTTGGAAACCAAAAATCTCGCATTATTGTACATCTTCTTCATCTTGTTTTGATCAAACTCCTCGAGGTACTTCTTCAATTCCGGAAACAATGGTAACATTGCGTTTGTTAGGTTGAGAGAAGATATTTGTGGATCGTTTCTCAACAGTTGAGTAATTGGAACGATGGTTTCGCTCATACTGCCGAGATGCAAGTGGTAATACGTGGAGAACATGGTCTCGTGAATTCTGAGATGGGTCGACGAGGGAGGATCTCCACGAGGAAACGGTTCGCTGTTTCGCTTCTCCGCTGTAGTTTTGTATCTGGATTGTACGGTGGCTCTAGTGGAGGTGAGAGTCGAAGAGACGAGGGAGAGAGAGAGACAGCGAACCGTACATACTGTATATGTACAGTATAACTCTAAGGAGTTTACCGGCGGAGTGTCGAGAGGCGTCGAGGCGCCAACAACCCGACGCTAAACTTCGCTTTATACGGTGAGACTGGGCGAGGGTGGAACGCTCCTGCCGTTGAACACTGCATAGAGAATCTGCATAATGCAACAGTCGGGGCGCACTCGACCTCGGCTCTCCGCGTGCGCGCCGGTTAATTTCATTTTCTGCGATTTGTCCTGCCGAGATTAGCCGGGTCCCGGGCGCCATGGAAACATCTCTGAGACCATCCCAGCATGGTGAACTCAGCGTATTATATAGTCTCCGGTATACCCAAGTGGAAAGGGTGAGACGGATCTCGTTGTTTCGTGTGATCGCTGAGTTGGCGGATATTCAAGAATGCAAAGGAATCGATAGAAACCTCAACAATGACCAGGAATCAGAAACGTCGATATAAATGAAGAACATCCGGATTTGCTTCCGAATCAATGTGCCTTCGAGCCATTCACCAAGACAATGGCGTCGTTATTACAGTTGAAGGCCCATGAACAAGAGACCGAGTCAGGTAGATGAAAACATTTCGACTACATTCGACTGAAAATCAGTTGGCAATCTGTCGTGATAAAATGACCCTTGGTTCAAATCAAACGTCAGAAAAGTGGTTCTCAGCATTTTGAAAAATCGCGCCGTTATACGAGATGGTAAATAACTCGAATTCGAGGTCTTCGGGTTCTTCCGGCACAGGATATCTGCACAAAACCCCACACACTGAGCCACTGGCAGAGTCCGATGAAGCGTGATTCTAGACAGCCTCGGTGGGGTGCGGCGGAGCCGGTGAAATGACTCCAGTTTCGCAACAGGATCCCAATCCGGCCTCGTCAATCCTCTCGAGGGCTCGACGCCGAGTTCTTTTTCGTCTGGCGGTGTTGCCCCCCTGTGCATGTATCCCCGTAAAACGCGACTCGATCCGAGGGTGCCTCGAGACTGATTCGGGGCGAATATCGATCAACCGTGAATTCGCCAGGGATCCCAACACCCGTTGCTCAACGTAAGCATCGCAAAGCATTTTTTTGCTTCTCCGTTCGATCGAACGTGGAACAAAAAAGCTCTGACGAAACTCGAGTGAGGTACGAGATATCCATGACACGGGTAACAAGGACACGGGGGTGTTTGGAAATACGCGAAGAAAGTCACGTTCTATTGAATTTGAATGGCCGTGTATAGATTAGAGAAATGCAATTATTGGTTTATCGCCGAAAGCATTGTTCGGGTATTGTAATTTCACTGGCGAGACAATGCTATCGAGAAATCCACGCGAAATCGGGTCAAGCCCGTACAGCTTTCGATTTTCCCCTTTGAAACCTTGTCAGGCTGGTCTATTCTGTAATATATAGATCTCGCGGCGTCGCTGAGAGCTCTGACGTGAATAGGATTCCGATGAGTATGTTCGGGGTTTCGGGTGAGCGAGATAATTGTCGAGCTGAGTGCGAAGTCTGTGGGAATCCTTAGCCGAGGAGTGTTCGCGGTGCTATGAAGCTCCAGAAGCATTTACTGCAAACGGAGAAACCCGTCGACGAGCGTGCTCCGTGTATATGTATACGCGAACGCCCTTTATATAGGCTATATATGAATGCACGTCGCCACCGCCCCCGATGAGCTTTGGCGTGTTGCCTACGTCGTGCTGCACTGCCTCTGTGCTCCCTTAACGAAATACCCTCTACCTACCCCCACAAGACCTGTACTCTCCATTGTTTTCGGCTTATAAACGGCTCCACGAGCATTACGATTGAAACGAGCGCTCGCCGAGTCTTAATTCCCGGATTACTGGGACCTACTCGATTGGGCCTCGTTCTCCATACAATATCTACGACTTCCTACTATAAAATCATGTTGTGTATGTTATACACAGGATTACAAGTGGATTTGGATCGTGAGAGAGCGAATGTACTGTGCGATTTAATGGACACGCCGAGGAAAGGGTTAAAAAAAAGGGTTAAAAAAAGGTACGGCGAGGTAATTTCAATCAGCTTCACCGAAATTGATTTGACAAAACACAGCAATCGTCACTGATACTAATGATAATTGGTTCGAAATTATCCACGACTGAATGATTCGAGGATTCGATTTTTTTTTTTCTTCTTTCAAATATCGAATGTGGATGTAATCGATTATTTTCCGAGTAATAAATAAAGCATTACTTTTACATTAAAAAATTTCACGTCCCAGGTATCCAATCCCAATACCTCAAATCTCCTTGGTATTTGAAATCCTCTTCTCGTTTATTCGTTCTTAACATTTGTGTTGGGCTATTTATGTTGACCGGTACACAGTGGAGTCTGGCAATTCCACGAGGAACGAGTCGGTTTTTTATTACACACACGAGACGGGATCTCGTGTGCGCATCGATGACGATTGTAGAGGTTGGGAATTGAATTCTCGCGGGTGTTAGGTTAGACGCGTAAATGCCTCCCGGAACTTTTCACGTACCCTCCCCCCCACCGATTACCCGGAGCCATTCTTCGCTGAGCCGGGGTCGGTGTCGTTATCACGCTCGAGTTGCGGCGAGTTCGATTAGCTGGAAACCAATAAGGTCCGAAGCGATAAGAAGTGTGACCGTATAACGGCGGAACATATAGCGTCCGGCTCCCGCGGAAGTTAAGTGAGACGACAAAAGGACGGAGATGAAGCTAAAAATCCCGAGGCTATCGGCCACACACTCAGCCAGCTCATGTTGTTCGCCATGCCTTCTTGACTCGCAATCTCATTTTCTCATTCTCTTCGCCAGGTTATTTCTTTCTTCTCTTTTCTCCACATGCTTTCTATTCTTCGGTGTGCGAATAACGATAAGGGCTCGAATTTAGGTTACCGAGTTCGAAGAATCCTCAAACTTTGTAACCGAAACGGCATTTTGATATTTGGGGTTAAGGGCTTAGCAGGAGGATAAAATTGAATTGTGCTTGAGATCATTTCGCAGGACAGTCATTCAAATTTGGCGATGACCCTATGGTTGATAAGGTGAAATATCGAGGTATCGTATTTCGGACAAAATGTAATGCAGAACTTTTGGTGATAGGTAGTAACAGTAGTTGTAATGAGGTACTTTTAAAGTGCGATGGATTCGCTTCCGGGTTTTTATTTAATATGGAAAATACTATGGTTTTTTTTTGTTTAACGATTGGAAGGTGAAAGCTCAATGAAAAATCGTGGCCCTGGCTGAGAATCTTCGTTGGAGGACCACTTGTTTCAAAATAGAAACTGTATATGGCTAAATTCAGTAATGATAAGGGATAAGCCCGCAAGGAAGTTTTTTTTTTGTCTAACGATTAGAAGGTGATGAAAAATTGTGGCCCTGGCTGAGAATCTTCGTTGGAGGTCCACTTGTTTCAAAATAGAAACTGTATATGGCTAAATTCAGTAAGGATAAGTGATAAGCCCGCAAGGAAGTTTTTTTTTTTGTCTAACGATTAGAAGGTGATGAAAAATTGTGGCCCTGGCTGAGAATCTTCGTTGGAGGTCCACTTGTTTCAGAATAGAAACTATATGTTAGGGTGAATTCAGTAAGGATATGTGATAGGCCCGCAAGGAATGCGAGCCGGGAGCAATGAAGGTTTCACGGATGGCGAAGACGAAGTGTGAAATTAATAGCGGTAGCCGAGAGTTTGATTAGCCGGTGCGAAGCCGCCGGGAGGCCAAACTCGACGCGTGGCTGTCACTCGTTTATCTCGTTCTCGCTCGATCTTTCTTTCCGGTACATTCTCCCTTCGTGAAATTCGCCGAGCATAGAGACGGGGAGAACGACGACGCGGGATCCCCGGAGGCGCCAGGAAATTAGTGAGGAAACTCCGTCGGGAAAAGGAAGCAACAACGATCGAACGAGGGAAAGACAATGGGCGAGTGGAAAATTGTCTCAACCACTATACCTATACGTACCTCCTCTTCCCATTTCCGTTTTCCCTACTTTTACCATCATTTCCTAGCATTAGGTTCACCGACCCATTCCGAGTGCTATCACAATTTACGGGCTTAACCGACAAACACAAAAATTCCAGTTTCTTTGCGCAGCTGAACAAATTTTTCGCCCATTCTAATGTTGCCAATTTGAAGTTTTCGAAAAATAAAAAATAAACATTTTTTATTGAATTAAAGAAAAATTACCTGAACGGCCGAAAAATTTTACGGCGCATTCTAAAGTTTTTTTTCATACAATTTTGTTGTTTTTTTTTTTTTTTTTTTTTTCAAAATCCTAGATTATGATAGTTAAAATCTGCACATTTCTTATCAGCAAATAAAATTTTTTTTTAATAAAAAAAAATTACATTCCAATATAATGGTTTACTGTTTGAAACCAATAAATCATTTGTCCTGGTGCATCGTGGCGAACGTTTTGTCCTCGGAATTAATAACTATTCGATAATTCAACTGTCTGTGTTACGTATGCTTGAGGATTATTTGAAATGCGCAATGCAGGAAGAGCGAAGAGTGTTGTATTATCCGGCAGATGGGTGAGACAGTTTAATTTGTTCGCAGCTCCCCGCAAGCGGATTGTAAGCAGACTCGGAGTAAGGAATAGTGTAGAAGCTTGCTCGGTTGTAGTCTCGACAAATGCGGTCTGTGCACCCGAACTAACCCGCTCTCCGCATTCTCTTTTGTTTCTCATCCTTATCATTTACCTTCTCCCTGTTTCAGTCTGCTTCGCGCGCAAACGTGAGAAGTTTGTCGGTGGCTCGTGCCCGGGAATAAATAAGCCCATACCATTACCATCCGCAGCTGGGACAGCAATATGCATTATTTACCCTGAAAAGTCAAGCTCCGCACAAGTCCGATTAACGTTTTCATCGATTTCGATCATTTTCATTATATATATATTTTTAACATTATATTTAATTATCAGCATAAATCATTTTTTACACCCAGACGAAAAAAGAAAATTATAAACAAATTTTTTTCTCATTCGTATTTATTTTATCTTCGATTCAAGTATCATAAATATTTGATTCGAAGCAATATTCAATGCAAATATCAAATTTAAATATCGTTTGGACTAAAATCATTTAGTTGTAATAAATATTTTTTACCGTCAAACAATTTTTGTTTTTTTTTCTCAATCTGAATTCTGATATGCTGTTTTATGTAGTGAAAGCCAGTAAATAAATTTTACTAATTTATTAACGATAAATGTGTGATACCTAAATTTCCCAAGTATGAAAAACTAACTTTACACGGTGTGTGTGTGTTTTTTTATTGCATTGCATTGGGAAAAATTTCAATTAGTCGACGGGAATTACGAATTCGATGTTTTTCGATTACCAGTTGCATTTGCGCCCTCAGGATGCTTGTTGCGTTGCGTTAGCAACGATTATTGGAGCACCATAGGAAATCGCACTGCGACGAACTGATAAAATATCCAATGGAGAACGGGTTGCGGCGAGGCGCGTGTAACATGCGTACCGATAGCTGCATTCCTCATGCGGCCCATCGTTCGACCACCGTTAACGCGTAACTCCGAAATTTCTGCCCGAATTTCAAGTAATTTAACAATAATAGCACGCGAGAGAAACGGCGCCGAGGGAGATAACGGCATTGATGGGTTAACCGTATGCGCCCGTCAGTCCTCGATAATTGACCACGAGTTTAATCGAATCAATCGTATATGTACACAACAATGGCGACAATTATGTAACATGCGCGAAGGCGTGGCGAGCCTGGTGGTCGACGGTTATCGAAATTTTGTTTACCTCGCATTAAAAAAACCTTTCACTTCACGTTAATGTCCGTGGCTCGACGATAAACCTCGTGATTGGGGTCAATATGGGGGCGTGCCGAAAAATCACATTCCAACTCGTTAAAAGGGGCGGGTCGTCTTAAAAAAGTGATAAGAAATCAAAATTACAAACTCATCAAGTTATATATCCCAAGCATCGTAATTCTGCAATTTTTTTTCAACTGCATCAGAAAAGTGAAAATGTTCAATTAGTGAACAACCTTTTGTCTTCGATTCCTTATTTTATCTGTCGAAGAGTGAATTTTAGCGAACGAGGCAAGGAATCTTTTTTAGAGACCTTCTTGACCATTTTAAGTGTGTGGATAATTTTTTTTTTTTTTAAGGCGCGAAATAATTGGTTATAGTAATAGTACTTTACGACACTAGTGCGATAAACCTTTTTTCTGATGAGTGCAAGTGTTGCAATCACACGAGTTGAGAAAACGAGTATCGTGCGAAATTTTATTTATTGATTTGGATGAAATATCGTTCTTTAGGTCAATCCGATATTTCCTCCTCGCATTTATATGGTTTCTTATTTACGTATGATATTTTTCTCGTCGTATGCTTTCCCTCGGATTTTATTTTTCCGCCCTACATTCGCATCGAGGATTCTTTCGCGAACGCTTAGCAATATACATCGACGTCATCCGGGTGCTCGTGAAAATATTTATCGACGATTATGGAGTGGATTTCACTTGCATTCATCGATACGTACTCTCACCTAGCGAGCAACTCATTGACGAAATATTATGGGTTTATGGAAACGAGAAAAGCGGATTGAACGAGCGTATAATGTGTGTGCTCGGCGATATAATCATGTTTACTTTAAAACGGGGACAGATGCTCGGGAGTGTCGGCGGTCGGCTACAGTTACGAATCGGTGACATAACAGAATTGCACTGCGGAAGAGGATTATTACGCACGAAGTATTGATAACGAAGCGACGTCGACATCGACGTCGAGCTCGTCAACCATTTCGGTACAACCAGTGAACACACCCGATCAACTGGGCACCAGCACTGCCCATTCCTGGCCCCAGTTTACACACACACACCGTGTCTATATATCCATATGCATATTCCGTCCCTATAGGCTAGAGAGTTTAATTCAACCTCAACGTATGAGCAATCTATCGGATCTACCTTATGAATATCGATATTTTCACGAGCCTAAGTACCGGTATTCATGCCTTCCCTTTCACAATCCATTAACCAGATCGTTCGAGTACCAAACGCCTAATGAATTTTTCATTGACATTAAATTTAACTATTTTTCAGCCTTGAAAAAAAAAAAAATAGTGAAAAAGTACTTGTATCAATGGCGAAATTTTCTTTCGCCCTGTGAAAAATGGATTTTGCCCTTTTTCTGCCTGAATTATATAAAATTCGGTACAGGAAATTAATATGTTTGCACAGTAAATTTGATTGAATGCAGATACATGAATTTTGATAATCCGATTTGAAGTTTGCAGCACATGATCGTTGAATCGATGACAAATAAATTTGCACGTGGAAAATCGATGGGATTTTGGAATTTTTGAGGCTGATTTGAAATTGAATACGTGTTTTTCGATACGAAAAGAGGATTCAGTACGAGAAATTGGTCATTGTATTGTAATTGACTATGAAATTGGGCCCGAATGTTTTGAATCATAAAAATTCGAGGTCAATTTTTGTGAAAATCAATGCACAATTGTATGTTGTATTTCATACGTCATGTATTCATTTTAATAGACGTTAAAAATTTTTTTTTAAAGCGAAACATGCGGAGAGTCAAACGAATACATCAAAGCTGTCTAGTAAGATTAATCAGAGCTATTACGACCCAATGAATAAGTGACGTTGATGCATACGTTCAGGATGCAGGATGTTATGTACAGATATGTAATTTCATACATTAGGTGGATGCTCGGATTCGGAGAGGTGCTCTTGTTGGCTCAACGTACGAGGACCACCTCTCGAGAATTCGTGGGTGTATGTCTGTACCTTGAGGCTCGATCCCTTTGAGACTCCACACCTCGGATGCTTATCATATTTGTGCGAGCTGGCATGTGTAATTCGACACGCATCACTGCGCCCGAGAGCGCGTTTATCATGGGGACGTGGAACGCGTGCCAAAAAAAAAAATATCGTGGGCTCGTTAGGGGAATTCTCACAAGGCACGAAATTTTTATTTTTTTTTATTGAGCGACGAAATCAAGTGGGATGAAATATGAGGGTTCTACACCATCGAACTTTGATGGGGCACCATATATTCCCGTTAAACATGAGTCTCGTCATTATAACAGTCATCCCTTGAAATTCATCTTACCGAGTCAAAATCTGAGTAGATAAACGCATTTTTTGACAAGACGAACGACGCTGTCGTTCGACTCCTTCGATTTCATGATACTCCATGATGTGAGAGGAATTGAAATATCAATTAATTACACACTTGTGATTCGATTTGTTATCCATAAGTCGGTCGTATGGTTTTTGACACGTTATCAGAGTTTAATACCGACTGCTCGACGAACGTAGAGGACGGGATCTATGCGTTTGGCGGTGAAGCGGATCGATGGGGTTGCTTTGTCACGAATGTTCTCGAAAACCATAAGACATTTCGCAACGAAATTTTGCACACACATTTCGACAATATGAGCGCTGGTTATAGGCCACATTTCAGTCCAATAGAATATTAACTTATTTATTTACAAATATTTTTATTTCACTTTCATTGACTTTTGCCGATTTTTTTGTTTTCATGATCATAAGGATGCTGCATTTCTATAGAAATTCTATAGAAAATTTATACCCACTTTATATATGAACCCAAAAAATTACCCAACACTTGATACATAAATTGCATGCTTGAAAATAAATATATATATATATATTTGTATATACTACATGCTTTTTTTTTCAGTCGATCTGATATCAGTGCTTTCTATGGTGTTTTCCATGGTGGACAACTTCGCCCTCTGCGCAATGAATTCCTCATTGCACTCTCGGAAATTCCATGCACCCCGAGCATCATGTTTTTCGGTCGGAAGATTTATTTTCTCGTGAGGATGGAAAGCGCATGGATCAGGGGGCGTTTTGGGTCATTAGGAATCGATGAAGGAGAACCGATCGCCATGCAACGGCAACTTTTGAACGGACTACGTATTCGTAACGCGTGTGGGACATCGGTTATGAACATTAGGATTCTATTAGGCGGCGACGAGACGAGAGGAGAGTCGCAGCCATTCGATATTTTTCAACTTCTGGTCCTTCCCATTCTCCTTGGCTGACGATGCTGGGTTTGACTGATATCCAGACGTTTGTCCTGAGAGAAATGTTCAGACGTTCCAGCGTCTCTCTGCCTCTCGGCTTTCCCCCCTATCTCAAGACCATTTGCCCTTGTCCACCATTCTATCGCAACCATTTGTATGATACAGACACGACGATAAATCACAGCGGGGCCTTTCTCACAGCTTAAGATATATCTCCTATATCCAGCCATGAAGATGTACCTTAAGCTTCTATAAATTTTTATACCGTTTCTACTAATCATGGAAAAGACTACTTTACGCCACTTTTTTTGTCATTTCCGCTGGAACATTGACTTTCATTGATTTTTAACGACTTTTCGTCGTCGTGTGTGAATATTACATACACAATTCATGTAATCGAAGAGGGTTGAAAGAGAAGAAAAAAATTTTCCGCCTTCATTCGATAATAATGAGCGGCTCAATTGAATTTCGCTGGAAATATCATTTTTTTTTCTCCGGGTTTGGGAAGGAGAAATTTTGGGAATTTATTCCTTGGGGTTAAGGACATTTTTTATGGACCATGCCGACCGCAGAAAAAATATTTTCCACGCTGGATAATAAAGAAAATTGGCTCTGTTGAATTTCGCTGTGAAAATCGAGAATACTGAGTGAAATAATACATTTTTTGTTTTCAAGCTTGGGAAAAGAGTCATTTTTTGGACTTTACTCTTTAGAGCGACATTTTTTATGATACACATTCCAACGAGTGAAAAAAAATATTTTCCGCGTACGCTGGACGATGGAGAAAATAGGCTCAATTAAATTGCGCGGTGAAAGTGGAGAAGACAAAGTGGAGTTCCCAAAGTATTTTCGAGGTTTGCGTGTCAGTGAGATGAGTTTTCGTCGGCTTTGTGGCTCGGAAAAGGGCAGCGACAACACGCGTCAATAAGGGCTGAAACACGTGTGAAGAGCCCAGCAAAAGGGTATCCGCCAGAACCATCCGTAGACAAAAAAAAAAAAATCCGCAGAAAAATATCCACGTTCGAAATTTTCGACGGTACGAAAAAATGGAGAGAAAAAATATCGCGGGTAAATACGAACTGGAGGAAGTATAAAAACCTTGGGAAAAAATATTCAATTTTCAATCGAACCGCTATGTAAATTCGTGCGTAGATTCGAAACGAATAAAAAGTTAGTTCGTAAATAACGTTATTTCGCCGAGATTTTTATTTCGTACGGTTTTCATCTCCGTCGGATTATTTTTTCAGCGATATATTTTTTTTTTCCCCCGGAATATTCGTTCCGAGATTCCAGTAAAACTAAGGCGAAATAAAAAGGGTAAATCTCGGTGTGCCAGTGCCGAGGAAATAAAGCGTCGTGACTGTGGTAAAATAATAGGAAAAGAAAATGGAATAAAGAAAAAAAAAAAGCCGGAATGAAAAATACAGGAGTGAATATTGGCGTATGGGGAAAAGGAATTCCTGGCACCTGGTCGACTGGGGGCTTCGCGCTGAATGTGCTACGCCAGTAAGGATGGCGAGCTACCCTCGCGGCCAGACGCGTATTGAACGAGTAACGAGAACTTACAGCGAATGAATGAAAGAACGAAGCGAACACGAGCAAGGAGAGGTAAATTGAAGAAAGAAGAAGAAGAGGAAGCGGGCGCGGAGGTTGCAGTGAAGCGAAACGTATTTGGCCGCGCGCGCGCTCGACAAAAAACGTTAGCCACATTGGCAGAGAGACTGAATGATACATGGTCAGAATTGGGTATAAACGCGAGAATGAGTACTTGCCAGAAACAGCAGGGGCATTCACTCGGAGAAAAAGAAAAGAGAGCGCAAAAAAAAAGAACAAAACAAAGAATGAGAACCGCAAAGATTTACTAATATTTCTTCTAGCGGAGCTTGAGGTGAGGGAAACTCAGGAATTGAGAGTCCATTGGAAACCCTGAAGACCGCCAATGTAATATATCATATTATAATTTCAAGTGGATATAATTACCATTGCAATATTATTCCCGAATTTAACTTGTGTTACTGTGTGTCTAACGGAAATATTGTAAATTATTCAATTCAATAGTAGTGAAATGATTGCATTTCAGCTGTTTCAATAAGACAGTACGGAATTATCTAGTATTTGATCGGATACGAAATCGAATGTCTGTGTAGCTAGTAACTGAAGGGTCGATCGACGCTTGCACATAGTAAAGTTATGATTATCGGCTGCTGACCTACAACCGAGTATCGGGCAGAGTTCGAGTATCGGGCATATCCCGAGTATCGGGCATATCCCGTGTGTCGGGCATATCCCGTGTGTCGGGCTTACTCCGAGTATCGGGCATATTCCGAGTATCGGGCATATTCCGAGTATCGGGCATATTCCGAGTATCGGGCATATTCCGAATATCGGGCATTTTCCGAGTTTCGGGTATATTCCGAGTGTCGGGCATAGCTCGAGTATCGGGCATATCTCGAATGTCGGGCATATCCCGAGTGTCGGGCATATTCTAAATGTCGGGCTTACTCCGAGTATCGGGCATATTCCGAGTGTCGGGTATATTCCGAGTGTCGGGCATATTCCAAGTGTCGGCCATATCTCGAGTGTCGGGCATATTCCGAGTGTCGGGCATATTCCGAATGCCGGGCTTATTCCGAGTGTCGGGCATACCTCGAATGTCGGGCGCACTCCAAGTGTCGGCCAACAGCACTAGCTGTGCCGTTTTTTTTTTTTTTTTTTTTTTTTTCGTTGCATCTTTAATTCTATTTGTTTCTGTCTTTCCTGCCTCAGTGATTCTGATCCACAGCGCACCTCCGGCAGCTCATGTCTTCCTAACGTTAGTGACGTGATCCAGCTACCCTCTTCACTGTATGTACACACGCCACTGTCGGATTCGCGCGTGTATAAATGCCCGCTCGTCGTTTCCAGTAGCTACGTCGGTAGTTTACACGTGTTCAGCCTCGTGCTTCTCTAACTATATCCGCGATGGTTTATATATCGGTGTACCTTTCGTAACGTAACAAGTTTGTGAAGTGGCGCCGTCACGTTTGCCCTACGGGCCCCATGTCGGTCCCCCGGATGAATCTCTTGTCGCTGATGCTGCTGTTGCTGCTGCTGCTGATGGCGCTGATGCTGATGCTGCTCTGACACGTTACTCCCCTGACTTAAACTCTCGTCCTTGCGGCGCACCATGACTTCAGTCTGACGGGAACACTCTCCCGAACAAACTCGTGTAATATAGCGACCTGATTGGACCTCCGATTATGCTAAGCGATGGAACATCGATCTTCGCAACAGGTGCCCTATTCATGGATTATTTCTCGGTCAAAGATGAAGTTCCGCAGTACATCTTGAAATTCCAAAGGAAACTTCACATCATGTCAATCCTTCCAATGGATTCCCTTGACCAAAATCAATTATTCCCGAGTTACAGAATTTCCAAAACTTCACTAAACTCCCTTTCAATACACTTTTCACTTCGAATTTCATGACGAACTTTATTCTTCCCAAGCCCTGAAGTTCGATGATGAAAAACGAGGAGAAAAAATTAGAAGACAGTTCTCCGCTTCCTGGAGTTCAAGTTTTTAACCCCAAAACCAAATAACGCGGGTGCAAAAAATCCGAGAAAAATGGATTTACGTGAGTAATCAGACATTTTACGAAGGGATGTGAAAAAAAAAATGAAAATAAAATATTAATCAGGCACTTCGAGTAACTGTACATTCCTGATAATAGAAAAACGCTCTTTTTCATTGTGTAAGAAAACAGAAAAGTTGAATTCCCATGAGGAAATTATGAAAACTTGTCATGGAGAACCGGAGTCACCGCCGACAATAACAATAATGTTTTGTCTTGGGAGAGGGTGAAACACAATAAAAAAAAAAATAGAGTCGACGATGAAAAGACGAAAATGTGACTGAGGAGATACACGTATAAGAGAAACGCAGCCGAAGTCTTCGAGGGCGGAAAAGAAAAAGAATCCGACGAATGACATCGAGAGGGGGCGCCCCCCTTTCTCGCCCCCTGCCCTCGAGCTCACGACAAAAGAGTTTTCCCATTGGTTTCGTGACGTGTTGGGGTCGAGATGTTACATGTGCCGGATTTTCGCTCTTCAGGCTCTTCAAGTTCACATATGAGCCTCGCTTTTACTTCCCCATATTCATTCTTTCTCCCTTTCTCTCTCTCTCTCTCTCTTTCGTTGGCCGTTGTCAAGCTATGCAGGCCTCGAAATCCACGAGGCTACGGTACAACGAACCGTGAGAAATTTCCACATGCGTGTTACATCGGTACACACAAGTGTTAGGTGCTCGCTTAGGGTCCAACGCCCAAAACGCCTCAATCGCCGCTGCTCGATTGTGCGCAAAGCCGGCCTTTGTATTCGTGAACATTTATACATCTATGCTGAAGAGGGACAGCAGTGTGAAGAGTGCAGTGAGAGAGAAAGAAAAAAAAAAAAAAGAAAAGATTTCGGTAGCTTTTAGGGGGGCACGCGTGCAGCGTGAAAACCGTTCCCGGAGTTTTGGGTTGCAGGGGAGATGCTGAAGAGTTTAAAACCCCTCGGAAAGAGATGAACCTAAATTGTTGTTACGTCGTTCGCGGAGGGTCCACTACTTCCGGCTATTGCGACGGGTCAACGTTATTTGGATACTTACACGTTTGTTTTTTTTTTGTGCATTTAATTACTCGTAAGTTTAATAAAAAATTGAATAAACCAATCTGCTGAAATAATAATTTAATCAATCGATATTTTCCACGATTTCATGTGAACAGTGAACCGGATATAATGAATATATAATTTATTATCGATTTTTCAAAATCTATACTTAAGCACAATGTAAACCAATCATTGGTTAGTACTTGAAAGAAAAAAAACATCATTGTTATATTGAAATTCGACTCTCGTTTGAGGCGAAACGATAATATGAAAAATTCTTGTACGGAAGCACAGCGAGAGAAAGTGCTTGATTTTTTTTTTTTTTTATGAGACAACGTCGCGACGCCGCCACAGCTGGTACAAAATCACGAAGCGAGGGATTGTCGAGGGTAAAAAATTCGTTTCTTTGGGCACAGTTCCTTGGTCTGGAAATCCGTGCGAGACCGAGTCAGAGGCACGCGTATATACAGTGGAGTGCATCGCCTACCGCATCGGCACGACGAAACGACGACGAGTGCACTTTTAATATTTCCGAGCGACATCCTGCGAGCCAAGAGAGCGAAGGTGTAGTGTTTGCCGCATGGGAAAAGTAATCGCTTTCTGCTTCTCTGTTTCTCTATATATATGTATGTGTGTGTGTGTGTGTGTATATATATATATATTATTTTTTATCTCTATCCGTCTTTCCACATATATCTGCAGTGCATATACACGAGTGCTTTTTCCTTGCACCACGAATTTCTCTGTAGTGCACTGCAGCATCTCCTCCCATCGACTGAAAGACTAGTTCATATAAAGAAGGAAATAGAGGAGAAGTTGCATATATTCGAGCTCGCCTTTACCTCGAGTTCGTCGATCGGAAGAAACGAGAGCGTCACGCTTTTCGAGTTTCCAGCAAAGCTGCTGATGCACCTGCACCGCTTCTATCCCACGACGTATAAACGAAAAAAATCAAGATGCATTCGGAGATTTTCGAGCCTTTGTGCGATCGAGATTTTTCTCTACGCCGAAAAAAACGATTTTATCGACTCCAAAGATTTTATTTATTTATTTATTTTATTTTTTTCAAATTTTTCTCCAATTTCCAGATTTAAATTTATAGTGACTGAATGTATCACTTTCAAATTTTCAAGAGCTTACCTAGTTCAATATACAACAAAAAATAAATAAAAATAAATAATCAGCCCTGCAAAATACGCTCTCTTTGCTTCTTCACTTTGACTTATTCGCTCCTTTATTAAAATTTCCATAAACCAGGAAAAAAATTATCAAGCGATGAGGCACCATTATGTTTATTTTTTGTTTTTTTTTTTTCTGCGTGCGCATGCATAAATGCGCAATTGCGTTAAGGAATCGAGCGGTCGGTTGAAAGCAGCGAGTTGCCGATAATAAAAGCTCAAAGTTTTGAGTTGGTTTCACTGGTTCGAGCACTGGCCGTGAATCACGAGAGGCCGTTGAAGGAACGACGAATAATAAATAGCTAATAAGGAGGAGGGAGATAGAAAAGGAGTTGGCGTGACATAGAACCGATAGCAGAGCCCCATAAGAAGGTAACCCTGAAGGGAGAGGACGAAAGAAAGCAGAGTATGAGCGTATTAAAGTGCGCGTGCGGTAAGACTACTCCTTTCCAGACGATACCCCGAAGTGTACGTAGTACATAAGTACATTGAACGAACGCACGCGAACGCACGTCGCACACGCACGTCCCAAATTATCCAATGTAATATGTATATTCGCCATTGAAAGCGAAAGAGAGTTGCGGGACGAGTGAACGTCTCAATCGGGCCACGCTCACGCACACTTTAACAAAGTATAGCCTCGACGCTCACGCACCGACAACGAGAACAATCTCTTCAGCATATAAATAAAGTACTTTATCTGCGGGATGCAATTTCTGCTCGTTTAACGCATTTGTAGAAATCAACGAACTGAACTTACGTCCAGAAACGAAAAAATTTCTTCGCGGGATCAGAATTTATGCATCGGAAATTTTTTTAAATACTCTGATGCCGAAATCCTAGACTTTTAACAACCTCCAAAAAAAAAACAATGCGAAAAACGATAGGAGTGCGACAAAACTTGCGGTAGAACTTTGAGAAAAGGTTTATCGCACGAGCTTCGAGTAACAGTTTATCTCACGAGTGCGAGAAGTGCGACTTCTCGCACCGAGTGGCATAAAGTACTGTTTTTGCTTGGAAACTGAGAAACACTGCGGTCCGCTAACTCTCGCTAAAGATTTTTTCGAGTAAAAGAGAAGAAAACGTAGTAATCGAAGGCACTAGTGCGTAAAGTGAGCTGAGTGCATGCGGCAATTTGTTCAGCTACCCTAACAACACACAGTGACAAAAATTTCGCAGGAATGTCTGAGAAACCTACCAATTGACCTAACACCGAACGACGCCTCGTCATTTTTCAAAATTTGATCAACAAATCAACTTGTTACCTGTCATTGCTCAATTTCGGCACAGATGGCGCTTCGTTGATGCGTGACGGTGATAATGAAGATAAGAGAGGCACGAACCCGAGAGGAAACAAAGAAAATAAAAGGCTTGAAGAGCGAGCGAGGAGCCGAGGGGAGCGAAGTCGTCATGCCAGCGCCCGGCTCATCACCAATTTGTCTCTTCCTGTTGTCGATCTGGGCCACCGCGTTGTCGACATTGGTATCCGTACAGATGCCATAAATTCCCGGTTCCACTGCGAGCGACGAGGACAAAAGAAGAAATTAGGAACTCGTATACCCCCCCACGAGTCGATGGACCAAAGCCGTATATCTAAGCGGCGAGGAGTTGAGTCGAGAGACTCGAAGTGCTTTTCAGGAGATTAGTCGACGATGAAGAGTCAGATCAGGAATTCGAGTCCGGGGCTGCTCTTTCCCATCGCTGCCTCCTCTTCGCTTTTTCGTATTCGGATGCAGTCTCTTCGGCAAGTGACCAAAAGGCTTTTTGGTCCATGCCCGCGCGCGCGCTCCTAGCCGATAATAGTTTGGAGTGCTCGGTGATGATTACGACGAGTCTGGCGACGAAGGGAGACACAAACGAGTCCCCGTGGAGACCCAAATGAGCATTCCCACTTGTAATTGGAGCGAAAGGGGCCAATAGCCACTGTCACGAGGAGCGTTGGGTCAGTGGGAGGGCAAAACGTTCGCTACCAGACGGAAAATACGTGGGAGGGTCTTCGCCACGATGCCTCTGGCGAAAAAGGGACGACCGAAGAGATCAGCAGGAGAGTCGAAAGAGGGAAAAAAAAACAAAAAAGACTACGGGACGTAACCGAAGCACCCTTGGACCGTCTGAGTGCTCCAGGCGCGAGGGACCACGAGATAGAGGAGTGAATAAGAGGGCGGAGGTGATGGAAAAATACATTGGAAGAGGACAGCGAGTGAGTTGGAGAACGCGGGAGCATGACGAAGAGACGGCCTGGCAGGAAGTGTCCCTGAAGAACCTCTAAACAACGACAAAAGGATGACATTGTCCCCTCCGAATCGTCGACACATCCAAGACTTATCTCGGCCAGTTCACCGTTTCTCGCACACGACTTTCACTGCTCGATAGGTCGATTTTCTGTCTCTCGCCTCGTAGTCGAATAGTTCCAACCATTCCGATGGCTTATCGCGGGGATGAAAGGCCTCGCAGAACAGGAGCGAATTCTTTCGCCGGAATTCCGAGCCTGATGTACAGCTTCCTCAGGGTCGTGGTGACTGAATACCAAAATGGCGGCACTCCGACGTCATTTTTTCACCAAACCTCAAGGTTAATCTTCCGGAAATTCCAATTTCATATTTACCCGGAGGTGAAATTGTCGAAAGGCTCGGGAATTGGGTTCCTTCGAAGGTTTGGGTAACTATCGACGTGGGAAAAATAGATTCCAAGACGTAGGGCAAAAAAAAAAAGATGTACAATGGAAAGTATGAAGAGCATGTCGTGCCGGAATAAATTATACTTGAATAGTAAAGGTATCCCTACGGTTTTTTGCCAACGCACATTAAACCGACCTGACACCTTTTGTGAAGCTTCGGGCCCTGCAAAAACATCAAATGACAATATCTAAGCACCCATTATCATTTTTGTTTTGCCTGCCGTTCCCTACATTTGCCCTTCTATTAACTTGCAACCCCTTCGCATTTCACAGACTCCGCATTTGATGACAAAGTAAACAGTTCTCGCTGCCATTCTCTCGTGTGTGTACGTGTGGGTGTATGTCGGACACAAAAAAACCGCGACAACACGAGGATTCCCCTCGAGGGCGTCTTGCGGCGAGTCTGGTGACACCGACGCGTATCCTCGCCGTTGCCGCAAAGCGAATAATGGAAGGAGTTATGTGTGCGCGACGGTCCAGCAGCACGCGTCCGCGCTTCTTCGTCTTATTCATAGCGCGGGACCTCACACGCCGCTGCTGTTCTCTCATGTAAAACCCAAGCAACGGGAAATCCTCGTGGCCGATGCGGAGAATCGCGCCAACTCCACACGACTTCTCAGCGCCTCCCAGACGATCGTAACTCACGCCCCGCGCACTTTTGTCGCCGCAAATGGAAACGAAACTTCGTACCGAATCGAACTCCGTGATTCGCGCACAACGTCCCGGACATTTCCCTCGGCGACGAGATGACGAGGTTGTGAAAATAAAATAAACGCAATGTATAGAAACGAATCGAGAACTCTTTGAAGGCGACTCATCGACGAGTGACGACGTTTACGAGCGGAGAAAGTCAGCCGCAACACAAAATGTCTTGCCAAGCTGTAATCGTCAAGATATTACTTACAAATCATGCTAAAGAGAATATACGACTCGTAATAGAATGATCCGAGTGAAATTTATTGAATCTATTTGAACCACGTGAACTCGATGAATTATGGGCTACTTTATGGGCTTCGAGCGTTTACCATAACATTTGTTACATGTTATCATGTGCTTAAAATGGTTTGAGAAAACACTTCGTTGAGCTAGGAATTGATCGAGTCCTTGGGAAAGCCAAGTACTTGGTTCCCAAAAAAACAAAATGTAATTTTGTAATCATGGCTAATTTGTGAAATTGTGCTAATGAAATAAAAAGATTAACGAAAATTAGCCGATGCCTTAAGAACCAGATACCCGAATAACGAGATTTTGTTCTCCAACTCTGCCACTCGATAAACCGCACCGTGGATCACAAGCCCGGAAGGAGATCTCTTAATCATCGCGTGCCTCCAAAAGCCTCTTCGTGTTCCCACTTTTCCACCGTAATAGAAACTTCATCACGGAAAGCCATCGATTCCAAGGTCGTCCGAAGCAGCCAACAGATTGTTAATCCGATTACGACCTCTACGACGGATGCATCCACTGCAGCGAGGAGGTAATACCGGGTTCGGAGAACGCGACGATAAATCAAAGGCTCTTTGGTGCGTCGTCGTGGCTCGTATTAGCATGTGGACGCGCGTAATAACGACTAACCGAAGCCGGAGAAGAGAAAAGCGAAGACGCTTTTGATTCACTGCAGCTTCCACGTAGTACGGGACGATGAAACGTGTTGAAAAGAGGCGCTTTTCGACGTGAACGTGTGTCTGTGTGCCGCGCGAGGAAACGTGTCCAGGGCCGAGGATACCTCATCGGGTTGCACGATGGTTAAGATCGCTGAAAGTGAGAAAGAGGAAGTCACACGTGGTTTCGGTGGCGCATTAACGTCACTCAAAATCCGGCCACCTCATCGTCTTGATCTTCGTCGCGGTGTCTCTTCGTCACCGTTGCCACAGCAGCTGGCTTCAAAGCCAGCAAAGTAGTGAACCCTCTTTCTTCGACTCCTGGCGCATACACCGATATTAATTATTGCCATCTCTGAGTACGGTCATCAAGAATGTATGTGAAAGGCGAATGCACAGACACAGACACACGTCTTGATGTACCATCAAGTCTGTGTGTGTGCGTGTGTGTGTGCAATTTAACACAAGCTCGATGGTACATCAAGAGGCGTATGTGTACATCAACATACGCACGGTGGTTGACATGCATGAAGTAGTGCGGACAGCGTGAGGAGCGTCAAAGCGTCGAGCGGCTCATTAGCCGCGACTCTAGAGACTCGACGTCGTGTCTCTGGGCCTGTGAGAGGAAGACCGAGCCACAGACATAACTGGGATCCGGCGGAGACGACGTTCCGGAGTCGTCATCGTCCTCAGCGTCGTGGTTGATGACGGATCCGCACCAATTCCACCATCGAGCATCCACCCTGTCGTAGTACAAACGTTTGCCGTTGCTGTTACACGCCGAGGCACAGGCTCTCATGTTGGGCTTTGGATTCCGATGTGCATACACGGGTTCCTGCTTGCATTTAACCCTTGGTTATTCAACGAAATTACGAGACTTCGGTATTTACTAATGCCACGATAATATAATGGCTCAGTAATGGTTTTTGGTGATCATGACGAATGAGATTCGTGAAGTACGTGCATAGCTACGTCGAAAATTTGATCGCAACTCTATCATTGGTCGCCATATTGGACTGTCGACTTGGATATAAGGACTTGTTAGGTGGGCCAAGTTTTGTTATGGGCTTGAGTTTGATGGTGTCTCTGGAATTGGCAGGTTATGGTCTGGGGTGAAGGCAGTTTCCAGGTTTCCAGTACAGAGCTACCCACTGATAGCCTGTACAAGGCAGTAGATGGAACACGGATGCATCTACCTATATCGACTCTGTTTACGCATGAATTCACCGAATCGATTGTCCTAATCGTGGTCATTGATTTGCCAAGTACGTACACACACTACGGACACCGGTACCGCAGAATCGGTGAACGCGTTACGCTGTAGTACCGCATATATTCGGTCCATCTGGTGAGAGACTCTCTGATCAGCCCTATCGTTACTATATCGATCGCGTTTATTATCGCATATAATGCACACACTATTCGGCTTATCGCACAGACGCCGAGGGTGCATATATCCATCGATGAGAGGCGTTACCTCGCCAAATGATGCCTCGAGTTGTCTCACTTGGCTTCCCATATGGGTTTCCGCGTTGGACGTTGAACGTATCTTCAGTAATAAATAACTATTTAGATCAATCGATCAGCTATTGTGGAAAATAAAGGGGAATTTTTTTGTTTGATTGGAAAATTTCGTCCAAATTTAATACCAAACAGCATTGAACATATCTTCAATTATGCATAATTGGTTACCTAATTTTATTTATTTTAAGGGATATCTCCAGCCAACCAATTCCACTATTATGCCTTAATTACCATCCATGTTATATATTTAATTATATATTTTTCTAATGACCTAGCTCTTGATGCGAGTTTAATTTAAGTGATTTAAAATAAATTCTAAATCACATCTTCTTGACTGGACTAGATTTTTACTGGATTTTTTACGTTAGTTCGCGTGGTTATTGGACACTCGGTTGGGTTTATCCGTCTTATGGTTTAGCCGTCCACGTCGACGTATTTCTCGCACGTAGACGTACAGTGTACTTATGGAAAATTGTGTTTCCCTTGGAGCCCAGAAATCTGGGCTCTCTCCAGGTCCGATTAATTAACGAATCTGCCTCACGTCGGACATCAAACAGATGACGAGGTGGCGTTAATAAGGGAAACGAGCGGCGGCGACGACGACGGCAGCGGAGGTAGCAGCAGGGGAAACAAGGCCAAGGGAGAACGAGAGTCGCGGGGGCGAGATTTTCGCGTTCCCTTAATCCCCGGCAATTAAAAAATAGTCACGCGTGACGGGCGCGAATGGCAATTAGGATTGCATGTCACGTAGTCGGCGTGAAGCTGGAGTACGTAATTCCTTCCTGCCTCTCTTTCCTCCTCCACGAATGTGTACAGAGTGCTTCAGTAAACGTAAACACCCGCTATCATTTATTACGAGGGTTCGTTAATAATAATTATTAAAAATTGTAATTCCTACGGTGCAATGAACTTTAATTCGGAATACAGAAAGAAAAAAAAATAGGGAATAAAATGAAATGCAATTTTTCATTATATTGTAATAATTTCTAATTACACAATTAGAAATTTTGTAATTACAATTAAATATGTAACGAATCCACGCATTATTTTTCAAAAACTCCAAAATTTCACATACTTTTAGTGGATATAATTGTGCATTTACTTATCAGTGTGAGAAATTTTTGAAAAAATAAAAATAAAAATTTATTATTATTTCCGGTAATTTTCGTAGCAATAAAAATATTTTTTCACAAAATTGTGGGGTTGAAGTGAATATGTTTTCGGCTATTTTAGGTGAGACAACCTGTAGTCAATGCCAAACATTTTTTTTTTCCTTCTACCTTCTCTTTGTACCTTCGCCCTTTTCCCTTATTCACATTAGTTTCCTGCTATTCTTCTTTCTGCATTCTCGTTTAGCCATTCCCACTCCGCGGATTTTTCTTTCGGCCCTCTTGTCCCGTCAACATCATCTCCGCAATCCCAGAGCCCCGGACGACGGAAAAACTAATTATAAAAATGTAACGCGTACCTCTGGCAGCCGTAACAGCAGGCACTAATGAAATAAAGGCGCTTCGAGGTTGGCCCGTCTTTTCTCCCAGTCTCGCCGCGAATTTTGCTACGATAATTCGCCGGGAGGTACGAAACCTTCCGCAGGTGTGTAGTTTCATGTTATTGCCTTGAGGAGAAGCGACATTTTCACTCACTGTGAATTTTACGTCGTTATTTTGAGGGAACGAATAATGAGCAAATTAATGGTATATTATCCCTTCGAAATTATATTTGTAAGATACATGCCTCCGGTTTTTTTTTTAATACATTGAGTCTATCATAGACCATGAATATATTTAAATATATTTGATATCGCGACGGAATATGAAATACGAAAAATGAAACCGATAATATTCGAATAATAATTCAATATCAATTTTTAAAAAATTGAATTAATATCCGGAATTATCTAAGATTAAAAAAAAATATTAATATTAATATTTTAACGACTTCCGGTCTATAACTAATAACATCGATAATAATCAATTTGGATTTGTAATATCGATCGTCTTCAATACGATCCCATCGCAAATTACGACTGAAAAATGAAAAAAGTTTCGACACCTTTTATTGTGAAGATACTCGAGGAGGGGCAACTTATTCTTATTTTTATCCCCGAGCCGAAACTTGTTGTACGAGTGGCGGAACATGTCGTAAAACTTGTACGACACGAGCTAACCTCACGAAAATGAACCGCAAAGAATTACTCGTCCGCGGTTTTAATAAAGAGTTTGGGATACGTCGAGAAAAGTATGATACTAGGGTGAGGCGAGGGTGGAAGGCAGTAAAGAAACCGAAGGGGACCAGTGAAACATTTTCATATCCGGCTTTTTTTCATGGACCACCCCGCCTCGGGCTCTTCCAAAGTTTTCCAAGTTTTTCGACTTCCCCCTCGCCCCCCCACTTCCTCCCTTGTTCCCGTGTTATGTAAATATATTCAGGCTGGCGCGACAACCCTCATTCTTACTCCGTTTCCCAAGCCACGCGTTTTTTTTTTTTCTTTTTTTTTTCTACTCTTATCTTGAATATACCGAGGCCCAGCAATGAAAAACGAGAAAATATGCGTAACTGGCAACTTCAAGCCGGATAAGAGCCGCGCGGGACAATCGGACGAGAATCGCAAGACGGGAAATTGAGATTTTCTCTTCTCCGTCAAGATGCAATCTGCAGATTTATATATAGCTTCCCATCGCTTTAATAAACTTCCCATAAATGCTGGTTTACATAACTGCGAATATTGAGCAAAAGAAAAAAACAAATTATTGTACAGGATAATTCGTATCAATTGCAAATAATTTAATTTGTATTCAACCCGATATTTCAATGTAAATGAGAATGTGAGTGAAATTTTGAGTACATGGACATTTTTGGTGAGGAAAAAAAAAAAGATTTTATCGAGCTGATTTTTTCCCCCCTTCATTAATGAGAAATTATCTTAAATGAGTAAACCAAAACAGATTCAATTCCTAGAATCGAAACCATAATGCGCAGTTTTATATATACACATTTTTTTTTAATTACGCAATTTCGATAAGAAGGGCGCTAGTGTTTCAACCCCCACCCACAAAAAAACGAATAATTGCATATATTTAATGGTTAGAGAATCACAGGATGTGCAGCATCCGAAAGTATTAAGGTCTTGTAAGGAGGAGAAAAAAAAAAGTCGTCGGTGCGTCTTCGAGGGCGTGTAACTTGGAACCAGGAGCCACGGGGTCAAGGCTATTAATTCGGCGGTGTGTGGGTGCACTTCGCAGTGCGAGATTTATGCACGGCTCTCGGCTGACGGGAGCGCATATATCACTCGGGTTGAAGGGATGGTGCGCGGGAGAGAGTCCGAGCATTAGGAGAGCGAGAGAGGAGAGGGGGCAGCGTTGGATGGGTTATGGGTTCATTTTCCATGTATCGCGTGGCTCGAGTTATGGGTTACACCATGCGCGTAATTTATGTTCACTTTGGAGAACGTATAGCTTCTCTTCAGGGACAGAGAGTTGGACAGTGGCACAAACTCACACCGATACTCTTGGATTCCACACGAATTTACGTAGTAACATTGGAACTTTCCATAATTCAACAACTCCGATAAACCGCGTCCCATTTATCCGCTCGAATCTTTTCCACTTTTATTTTTCCCGATATGCGAAAAAAAGTCCCTTTTCTTCACAATTATTTCATCAGTTGATCATTCAATCGCTGTAATTAATTAGCAATTAATTATGACATGATTGATTTTTACGTATTTCATATTTCGTTGGTAATGTCCATTTTTATTGTTACAAAAATAAAATGAAAAAGGAGAGGTAAAAATAAAAATTTGATTTTTGGCAAAATCAAAGCCTTTTTTTAAACAATGAGACTCGTATAAGTTGCGATTGTTTATTAAAGGTTGTGTTATTAATATTAAGGAATATTTATTGTCAAGTCGATTGTCGGATAAGTTAAGAGGGATTCGACTGTACATACGTGCGTATGTGGAATTCTATAATTACGAGGACGTGAGGTCCGATGCGAATGGAGGCGTAAGGCGTGTCCTGATTGCGCGTACAATTTTCGTCGCCTCTCTGTGCGTGAATTCCTAATACAATAGTACGTTTATGCACGCGTGAATGGCCCGGAATACGAGCGCGATAGACACTGATACGCTCAAATTTGGAGGCACGGAGAGCCGGCTCGTGTCAGGCTGATAGCCTGCCGTGAGTTCCCCGGACATTTGCGTAATCGGTCCCCGCTCTCTCTCCCCGGCGTGTCGGCTCCGCGCGACCGGGGCTCCCGAATGAGCGCTCGAGAATTCCGGGAGAGCGTGCTCGGGACAGCTCCGATTGCCGTTTCGAGCCGAAAACGAAACCCTACACATAGGTAACCGGACACCGTATACTATCGGCTCTGGTATACCCCACAGAGGAAAGCCAAAGCTCCCCTCTCTCTCTCTCGCGCGCTCCTCCGTCTCCCGGAATCCGCCGCAGTTAATTAATGATGGAGCGAGCAATCTAGCACTCCTCGTTGCAGGAGTTCGACGTGACGGTAAATCCAAGTGTGTTGCAATCTGTACATTCGATTACCGTTACGTTCTACTCTCTTTTCTACGTGTTGGGTTTTTTTTTTAAAAGTGTAAACGAAAAATGGTACTTGGTGATGCCAGTGCGAAAAAGTTAACTTTTTCGCACTGGTGTCGCATGTCAAGTTTTCGAAGGATTGCGAAAACATTCTAGCCTTTCTATGCCTGTAGTTTGGGAGAAAGTGTGCGAGAAAGTAGATTTCACGCACTAGTGCGGAAAAAGTGTGCGATAAAAGGAAAAACATGAGAAACCACGGGTTTTTTATATTGGCTCACACTCGAAATTCGATTGTCACGTATTTTCTAGGAAGTAAACGAGAAAGTGTGGGATAAAACAGCTTTTTCGCACTGGTGCGAATGCTCAAATACAAAAAGAATGCTAAGCAATAAAACTTCTCCTGTCGAGTCTTCGTATACCAATGAGCAATTAATTCCTTAAAAATCCATTTTTTCCCCTGACTTCATTCCTCACTCTTCATCTTCTTATTCATCATAGAGCATACCTTACCCACGCCCACGGTTACGGGATAAGGTGGAAGCGAACGGGCGAGAAAATAAACAACTAGTCATTCAAAGTTCCCACGCCTATTGAGCCCACTTACCGATCATAATTCCCGATACAATATAACCGCGTCGGAAAAAAAAAAAAAGAAAAAAAAAGGTCCATTGAAAATTATACGTCTGCGAATATGAGATAAGAATCTCGCTCTCGCGTACTCCAAACTGATAAATTATACGCGCGCGAAGTTGCTTGCACACCTCGACGAATAATGTCGATCATTTGTGATCGGGATGGACGATGTTGCATCTCGATGCAAATTGAACAACGACATCCACGACCAGCGAACGTCGCGCGGGCATAGCTCAGCATCAACGGACTGCGGTACGCGTTGTGGTCCAGCGAGAGATGATCCTCTGCACGAGCCCTCGTCTCGCATAACCATCGGAGTCTCGTTCGGCCGATCATTCGAGTATGATTTGCGAGTTACCGCCCGCCCACATTTCGATTTGTGGTGTACACTCCGCCGAGAATCGTCGAGTTGCGATGATGTTTGTGCGCTTGTGTCGGTCCACGTCCCTACGAGAGGATGTGGCGCATAAGAACGCACCCGAGTAATGAGCTAATGAGCCGGCACATCGACACGCTCGTACGTATATGTATTACACACGGCCAATAAGTGAGATCGTTGCTGTCGTGGCTTCTGGTGATGCCAAGCGGTTCTCGATAACGAGTGACGACGCTCCGGAGATCCCGAAGGAGCTCGCGCCGTCTTGTTACACGCTTAATTAACGCGACAAACGGCTCGACGTGTAATAAATGCCCCTCCCGGCAAATATCATCCGTTGCCCGCATTCGCGCAACTGTTCTCCACCACCGGACAACCCGTCAATTGGTGCACCGGATTCCTGACAGAAATAAGCTCATTCTAATGACAACAAATTGATTTTATTAGTTACACCCATTCAAATGTCATTTATTGGAATTATATTGGTACGCTGTTATTTATATATATGTATTTATATATACAGGGTAAAACATGGTTGAACTAATCAATTCTAATGATTATGTCCTCTTCAGGTACATTCGGAACGAGGAATTATCCGATCGGTGAGATAAAATAAGGCACATATGCTACGAGCGAAATGAGACACTTTTATCCCCCATCGGCTGAAAAAAAAATTACTTTTTGTGCTTGGACTACAATCGCAAAACTGCTCATTTTTTAGCCGAGGACGAATAAGATTATTTTCGCAAAATCCGGGGGGAAAAAACGTCATTATTAATTTTGTAGGACGTTACAGAATTTCATGAAATTTGTCGGAAATGTTGGTGAGACTTTATTGTTTTTCCATAACAATCGACGATTTTTAGACTTCAAAAAATGTCTCTTATTATTCCACATTCTTATATATATATTTGCGGATATGGAACGTGTCATTTCGATCTAACGAAAAGTTGTCAGGATGTGAGATGAAGATTATTCTCGTTCTCTCTGAGCGGGAATTTTTTTGGAGACGATATTTGAAGAAAATAGCAGCGCACACGTGTTACTGAATTGTATGAGAAGCGAAAAAGCTATGACCCCGAAGGAGAAAGGGTGGAGAGGGCGGAAAGGGAGCAGCTCTCTATTTCTCGGTATCGTTGACTTGCCAAGAGAAGCGCGGGAAAAGTAGTGCCATCATTTTGAAGAAAAAGTCGTTGAATCTTGAGGAAAAAATATGAAGTCGACGGTAATAAGGGTTGGGAAGGAAAAAAACGTCATCCGTTGCCGTGTCATCCGGGTGCAGTTGGCCCCCGTGACGAAAAGTGGAAGTACCCGGAAGATATTTCGTGTCAGGTTGCAAATTTCACCCTTCAGACGAAATTGGACGCCGTCGACGAATCATCGGAGATGGAGGAGCTACAATGAAGTGCGAAAATTTCCAGGTACGATTACTTGAGTAAATGCACTCTAATATACATTTTTATGCATACATATATATATATAAAATTTCAAATGCAAATTCATTACCTACGTTAATGAAGCACAAAAATTGACAAATTTCAACTCCATTTGGCACGAGGTTTTTTTATTTTTTTGCGGAAGAGCTGAAAAATGTATTCTTCTATGCTCATTATGATTCTAATTAAAAAATCATGGAATTAACGAGACCGAAGAGTCCGAGGGTTTTCAATCCTCTCGAACGAAAAAAAAAAAGAGCTCAAATGTCCTAGTCTCTCGGGATCCAATAATCGATTCAATGACTATAAGAGACCCTGAATGGAATAAAATAAGAAACAAAAGTGAAGGAATAAATGAGAACGTGAATGGGAGAAAGATTAAAAATATATATATATATATATATATAGCGAGAGCTTAACGAGGTACAGAGCTCACAGTTTCTCCGATACTTTCCGCCAATTTGTTCAATCCTGTGGATCAGCTGCTCGGTACAATGCACTCTTCTTTATTTTCATCGTGCCCTTGCGACTTTAACGATGTAAGAGGCGGATTTGCAAATTTCCTTGGCACACGATGGCACCGAAGATTCTTGGTGCTACAGCAATTCAAGCGATTCCATGCAGCCAGCAACATCCTGCATCGAGGAACATCTTCAACTGCAGTTGCAATTAATTATTATTACAAGTGTACCCAATAAATTTTAAGTGAAAGGCCATTAAAAAAATGAGAAGTCATTTCCAATACATATTCGTGAATATAACTTATTATTTTATAATTAACTGGTAATTGATTGCAGCGAAAAAAAAAAATTGAGATTGGTCTGCAGGAATATATGTGATTTTCCGAAAAATTTATTGGCATGCACTTTTAGCGATTTACGTCGTGGCCATTCCAGCATAAATGCTGGAGTCTAAAGTCCAAATCAATTAATCGATAGATTCATTATCGTTTTGCGTCTCCGTTCCCCAATATCGCTGTAGGAAATATTATGACGGCGGATTTTGATAAATCGGTTTTATAGCCCTCAAAAGTTCACAACGAAATGGTGATCTATCATCATTATTATAACGCCGCTAATTTTATGGGGATCATTGAAGGGCTTTCGCAGGATTGTTGAGAAAGATTTATAGAACAATTAAATAAATATATATATATATTTTGTTATTTTTCCAGGAAGCAATACCTCAAAGTCTGCATTTATGTCATTAATTCGTTTCATTTTCGAATTTCATTCATTCCAGGCAAAAAAAAAGTGATTATATTTGTATAATTGAAAAAAAAAACGAATAAAAATTGTATAAAAAATGTGAACTGTGACAGAAATGTCCAAATACGAAATAATTTTATTTAACCTTTTTCACGATCTCAACACAAATCTAAAAATGTTAGTCGTTCGAGTTGAATATTTATTCAAACAAAAGCTCCTTTTCAAAATGAATATAGCAAGTGACTAAAACAAAATGACCATTCGATTATCAATGTACGACATGTATACGAGTCATATTTGGTCTGCTTGTCAATTATCTCCTGACTTTAAGTGTAAAAAAAAAACGGTAAGTTAATAAAACGCAGCTTAGGATCGTGGCAGTGCATAAACATTTTGATTTTGCACATAATAATCGCACGTACGTAGTGTATCTGGAGAGGAGCATCAACATAAAAGCGGTGGACGCGCGATGGGCTGTAATGTCAGTGGTTTAATCTGGGTTATCGCGAAACGATGGGTTGCTGTCGCGAGCAAGTTGAGCGGCAATGGACCGCGAAGCGGAGCCATTCGTTAACGAGCTATAATAATGCAGAAGCAAGCAAGAGAAAAGCCGTTGCATTCATGCTTTTCATCGGCGTCGACGTCAACGTCGTCACCGGCGTCGTCGTTCCAGGTACTTTCAATTAAGCCGAGCGTATAATCGGATTTTCGAATCGAGAAAATGCGCGGCAACAGCCTTCCTCTGTTCCGTACCGACGGTTTTCTCCGCAAATTGCGGTTTACCACTGGGAGAAATAAAGAGAGAACGTTCAAGTGTTTACCGGAGTAACGAGAATGGAGAGACGAGACGAAAATACAAGAGAAATTCTCGCAGTCGAATTTAATGTAAGCAAGCGAGTGAGACGCTTTCTCTCCCTTTCTCTCCTCTTCTCCTTCAGGACCGGAAGAGGAGAAGCGACGGAGAAATGCAAGGACACCGCATCGTGTAAACGAGCCGGAGAGTAAAATAGGAGAATAAGGAGAAGAAAGTGAGGTAAAAGGGAGTGAACAGTGAACAGGGACAGAGGGAAACCGAGTATATGATTGCGAGGAAAGACTTTGAGGACCTCCAGAGGGCGGAGCCTCCGCCAGGAGCGAGCAAACTTCGCTCCAACCTTATTACAACTCCTCTTAACAAATTTAACCGTTAAATCCAAAGTTGACGTTTGAGTTTGAGCGACGAGGGAAAGACAGAGAGGCGACTCGGTGAACTGGCGACGAGCTTTCCAATAAACTCGACATCACGTATCGGCGAATACCTGTATTGGCATGGAGCTTGTGATGCTGCAATCTGCGGAACTTTGAAGATCCAACGCGTCAACGTAGTCGAGATAAAATCGCTCGAATATCCTCGCTGATGCAGGTCGTCACATTGATATGGAATATTATAGCCAAAGTGACTTTTCCGCCGAAATTTATTCGACGAATCCATTACCAACAATTTCTTCTAAATCCACGCATCTCTCCAACCAACAAAATTATTTTCCATTGCCATTTGAATATTTCCGAGCATTTGCACGCCGCCAATTTAATTCCACACTCGAGTATAAACGTCCGGTCGACGTTTCTGCCGATCGGCTTGCCGATTTCAGCCTCGGGCCTCGGCGTTCAACGGGAAATCATTTCCACGAGAAAGTGCAACGCTTTGCGATGAAGATAATGGCTCGCTTGATACAAAATTGCAGATATACACGAAGTGAAGAGGTATCAACGAGAGAGTATCTCATATGAACCACACGATCGTCAAAAAAAAATTTCTTTTTTAATCACTCGGTTTCAAGTATACTTGTTTCACGATGACGTATGAAAAAAAAAAAAAAAATACATTTAAACAATTTTTTTTCCCGGGCTGAAAATCGGCGAATAACAAGCGCCAATTTGTGGCCCGAAGAAAACAGGTTTTCCTGATTAATACTAGTCAACATGGCGCAAAATTCCGCGTCCATCGATCGCCGACTTCTGGCGTAACCTGCTAATGGCCGTTTCGCTTACCTCTCCTTCTCGCGCCCACGATCGTCGATAATTATACGGCGATATCGCGACGCGTGAAACGACCGGTAACACGCTGTAAATGCATACACGCGCACTGACACAGCAATACGAGCGCGGAAACGTGGAGTCTGCAGGAGCGAATTAATTTATCAGCTATATAACGATGGATATACAGTGACTTCTCGCGACAATAATAATTACAGGGCGATTGCGTGCAGTTCCGAACCAGGTCGACGACCGTAGCGGAGCGTTCGAGGCACTCGCAACCATTGAAGTGATATGGTCTCCAAAAAAAAAATTGTATATGGAATTACATAGACTTAATTTGTTGTAAATTTGGAGTAGTGAAAAAAAAAATGCAAAGTATTTTTTACAGGTGTTTTGGTACATCCAATTATGAAATGGGCGATGGTCGAAATAAAAAAGGGGCTAAATTGACAGAGCCTCATATAAACATATCGGTAAATTCAATTTTTTTTTCGGTTTATATGTAAAATGTATGTATGTAGATATAATTTTTTTATTTATTTTTTATTTGTGGTTTACCTGGAAAATGTAGCTTTTCGTGAATTCGCGTTGCTTCGTTTTCTCCCGCTGCACGTTCAATTTTTTTTTACGTGTGTATAAGGTATACGGGTGAGTACGGAAATGTATAAAACGTATGCGGCAAATAATGTGTGTATGGAACGGCAGTATGCTGGTAATGCATTTTCAGGGACGTCGGTGGGTACGGGGGATTCTTGCACTGGGGCATTTGTTTACATGGGAGAAACGGCACGGGTACGTGGGTTTAGCGCATGTTGAATTTTTCAATGAACGACACGTTCGTTCTGCGGACGAGCGGAATTTCGGGGTGGGTATATCGCTCGCCTCGCCATTTCTGAGTCCAAACGCTGCATTTATGCCAGTCTCTTCCATCGAACATTTGACGGAGGAATTTACTACGAGTGCGCGACCACCGGGAACATCCAATTTTCCAATGTATTTCCGGTGCAACGAATGAGAAATGCATTCAAGGAAATTTTCTTTCGACGTCGAATTAGCATTTCATTTGAGTCTGCAAAAAATTTATCAAAAATTATCGACGTCGAGCGAATGATTAGATGGTATTAGAAAATTTTTTGAAGATTTGAAATAATTATCAAACGCGATATTCTCCACTTGTCAAAAGCAAGGTGAGAGTAAGGTGAGGGTACGCTTAAAAAGACCAGTTTTTACCTCGTCGGTGTTAATAAAATCCCAATAAAATTCTAATAAACAAATAACGATCTCATGAAAAACGTTAATTAATTTTTGTCGAATTAGGCATAATTATAATCAGTAAAACCGAGTTCCAGGAGAACCCGGAGGGAATCCAATTTCCTGCAACATCCACCGGTAGAGAACTAGCGAAACTTTCTGGCTTGTCAATCGTGCGAGGTTGGAGATTGACTCAACGTGCGGCAGCCGGACAGATGTGGATCATGGTACACGGCAATTACGGGTAGAACTCTCCTCCGGAACGCGGGAGACATCGGGAGTGGATAAACGGGGGGCCGGACCGAGAGCAAACGAGAGAGAGAGAGAGAGAGAGAGAGAAGGAGAACAGGTGTCCCCCGCTGGTGGTCCCAGAAGGGATCAACGTCTCAAGGATCGAGCGGAACGAGCACCCGAGACGCTTCTCTGCTGTCTATGTGATGCTTCTGCTGGTGGCGCTTTCGAGTAGGTGTTCCAAGGATCCTTTCCGTTGGTTCGTCGAGCACGCCGTGGTCCGGATCATCTGCGGTGACTAGCGACTTTCATAAGCCCGCCCAGTTCTCTCGGTACCACACACACCCTGTCAAGTTCTCATGTGTGACAGCGCAACTCCTCTACCGCATGGTTTATAATGTCGGAGAATCCGTCCACTGTCGAAGAAAGATCACATCCGCTTACCGATATACGCCGTACACGTTCAACGCAATCGCATTAGCTTCATTTGAATATCAGCCATACGGACACCCATTGATTTTCAAATGTGCGCATCGGAAAGGTTTCACAATCTATGCGACAGTGGGAAGCGCGACAGATGTCGGAATACGAGCTACCATTATAACGGAAGTGCGAGTTTCTCGCCTTGAAATACAGGTTGAGACGAAGCAGGAGAAGGGGAGCAAGAAGGTTGATCCTAAATCTCAGTGACATGTGGATATCGAATTATAACGGGCTCTATGCGACAAACTCACAAGTCCGGAGTACATTGATCTGTGAAACAATCAAGTTACTTTGCAGGCCGTCGAGTTCAAAACGGTCCAACCCGTTTTCAGCGATGCTTACCTTGAAGAGCAACTCAAGGCATTCGTATCGAGTATTTTTCACATTGCCGACTCAAATAATCACGCAGGTTTTGCCAAGGGTCACCAGCAGAGTCCGAAATTACCTCGATAGCTGGAAAAATGATCATCTTCCGGGATAGCCAGCATACCCAACGGCTTCCGGAAGACAAGGATCTTGAAAGACGAACGAGGAACAAGCAGAAGTGGAATGTATTCACGCCACACATGGTCTTGCCGATATACCCAGGATACGACCATTTACCAAAAGCGCAGGACGGCAATTTCAGTGCCGGAAAAATCTCCTCAGTGATTAACTACAAATGGTATGGCATCAATGGAATTCCGATGTTATCGAGGGAAATGTTTCGTCGGTAGAGCGGCGATCCAAAGATCAATGGGATTCCGAGATTATCGAAGGGAATGTTTCCATTGAACAGCGACTATTCAATGATACCAATAGCAACTGTCCTTGTGATGTTGATTGCTCATGTTGGGAAAACGAATTGCGCATTGAAAGCCACTGATACCGATACGCGAGCGAAACTACATCTACCCGTTTACACAGTTTGGGCTAAAAGAAACAGAGCAAGATCTTTGCACAATTATGCAAAGGCTACGGAGAAGACAAATGGACATTCGACCCGTCATTGTAACGGTTGGGCCGAGAATTCGGGGATGTGTGTATGATGGTAGGGTGGATGCATTGCCGAAGTATCGAAGAGAGAAAAGATATGGTGATCTCCGGGGATCGAACCGGGAATGTTCATTCCTAAGTCAGAGCGCTAACCACTGCGCTAATGTCACCTATGCTTCTCTCTTATTCGAATCGTCTTCTTATATGCAATGCTACCCCGTTACAGTAACAAGCATCAGTACACAGTTGCATATTACAATGCCTAAGAATGAGATACTGACGGCAACATGGTTCGAATGATCAACGTCAAGCAACACGAACGCAACCTCTTCATGGGCTATTGATCGAGAACATCAATGAAACAGCAAATACAAAGATGAAGAGCACGGCATGGAAAAGTCAGCTTCACGAATTCGGGGATGTGTGTATGATGATAGTGTGGATGCATTGCCGAAGTATCGAAGAGAGAAAAGATATGGTGATCTCCGGGGATCGAACCCGGAATGTTCATTCCTAAGTCAGAGCGCTAACCACTGCGCTAATGTCACCTATGCTTCTCTCTTATTCGAATCGTCTTCTTGTATGCAATGCTACCCCGTTACAGTAACAAGCATCAGTACACAGTTGCAAATTACAATGCCTAAGAATGAGATACTGACGGCAACATGGTTCGAATGATCAACGTCAAGCAACACGAACGCAACCTCTTCATGGGCTATTGATCGAGAACATTAATGAAACAGCAAATACAAAGATGAAGAGCACGGCATGGAAAAGTCAGCTTCATGGTTATAGTGTTTCAGACTCTGAGGAAGCTCAAGACTCGCGTCTGTATAATCCCGAAGAGTGAACAACGATTAGGACGAAGAAAACGCGAGTCGTGTCGCTCGGGCGTTGTGAACTATCAACATCATTCCATGAGGCCATTCATTTCTGCTTACCTGTCATTCCGAGCGTCCTCTCTTGGCATCTCGAATTTCCGTCCTTCATCCGCAGGGTCGAAAGTCGAGTGAAGTTGGCGGCATGAAGGTAGAAAAATCGCACGAGACCGGAGGAGAATCTGGCGGTGGACGATGAAGTGGCGGTGGTGAAAGTGGTGAAGGTCCTGCGGGATGAGAGCATATCCTCTGGCCAGCCACGAACCTTAATGGACAGCTCACCACAAGCTTTAATGCATCGCGAATGGCTCTCACTCTAACTCACTCACTTCCTCGCCACTTCTGCACATCTCTCTCCACCTTTTTCTTCTTCTTCTTCTTCTTCATTTTTATTTATCTCTCCTTCGTCCCCTTTATCCTGTTATTCCATTATTTCTCTCCCCGGCACACAGTTCTCTCGCTCATGGTGCTTTTACCCCTGCGGACACTTTCCTTGTTGCTCTTTTCCTGCGCCACACTTTTTCCCTCGTCTGGCTTGTCTCTCTCTCTCTCTCTCTGAGTTTTTTTTTTTTTGTTTTTTGTTTGTTTTAAATCCTTAGAAATGACGAAGAAACAATAACAGCACGAAAGACGAGGAGGAGGATTCTTTTCTGTTTTTCCGTGTCTGTCGGGGCCAGAAAAGAGAGAAAACTGGTTTTGTTCGGACTGCGTGGACATGGCATACGTGCACCAGACACTCTCGGCTCTCCGGGTTGGAGTTGTCTGACCCAACTGAGGCACGTTCGATACTCGTTCGTTTCTCTGTATCAGCCGCTTCGTTTTTCCTTCCACTCGCGATCCTTTTTTCCTTCGAGTACTCTCAGTGCTGGCCTCTCTCCGCTCGTCGAGGATGGCGAGGCTGGCGAGCAACAAGGCAACCCAGTGAAACAGAGGAACGGAATGAAAGAAATGAATTTACGTTCAATGGAGCCCATGCTGTGGGCCATCAGCGTTGAGAAATGTTAACAGTTCACTGGCGAGCTTCGTATAATGAATTTTAGTTCAAATAAAATTCCCCGACGACCGAACGCTCGTGGCCATTGTTTCTGGGGAAAACTTTTTCGAGCGAATTGCCTCGTCGAATATTAGTGTTAGCTCTCGTTCCACCTTTTCTGTGATGTACGGTTTTTTGTTTCGTTTTTTTCCAACTCTCTCTCTCTCTCTCCCGGACAAAGAGATTTTGAGTGAAGGACTAATTAACGCCCGTCGTTATTCAAAAGCGTGGATAAATATGTAATTTAATATAGCAAATAAGTCGGATGTTCCGCAATAAACGTACGATCATCTCGTCAGTTTGTAATTTACCTCGGACACCACCGACAGATTTATAATTGGACGAGCCGGGAGATATCTCTTACATTGCGAATAATTAATACAACAAATGTGTGATATACGTATAATTAGATGGAGGGAAGAAGAAGAAGAAGAAAAATGGTCCCGGCGGTTGGACCCACGGTCGGTGGTGTACATTGATTGGATTACTGTGTAGCTTGGAAAGTCGATAAATTAACCGAGCGAGAAAGCGGATGAGTCTGAAGTGCGAGTCTCCGCGTGGTTCTCCATGCGCTCTTCAGCTACGCCATCAGAAAAACATATCCCAACCAGTACACGCCGGTCTCGAGCCACGGCGTTCCTTCGCCAAGCGAAACAAGCCTCATTTCGTAAGAAGTTATTTTATTACCCGCTCGGGCTCTTGGCCTGGCACTCTTTTATCAGTGCATGTTTAATCCACGGAGACACGAGTCACGTACGTGTGCGAAATACTTGCGTGCACAAAGGTATTATGTCTTCGTGATGAAACCCTGGGTATTGAACGTCTTTCCGCAAGATCTATGGTTTGCCTCGGCATCAATGATTCAAGATCAATCATTATTTTTATAGCTGACGATAATATCAATCCCCGCAACTGCAAATCTCCGAATGAACCACCCAATTTTCTGGTAAACGTCTAGGCTGGAATTTACAAAATTCCGGTAACCACTTTTCGTGGGAAAAAGTGATACGAAATTTTTGAGAAATCGGTTTTACTGGCCTGATAAATATTTTTCGGAAATAATGGTAGCATTGCAAATCAATTGGATCAAGACCATCGATTTTACGAGGCACTGTATTTTTTGTCAACGATGAAGAGACACTTTACTGTCACTCCTCAGCAATTTCTTCAGCGTCAGCTTATCCAACTGCATCTGAAGAAGAAAAAAATGGCAATAATTTCATTGAACCACCTGGTCCCATACATTTCCTCAGCGACTTCTGTCTCGCTCTGTCATTAAGGGAAATAAACATGTCCCGCAGTCTCGAAAAACAGGAGAGAATAAAGGATTGCTCGTGAAGGAGCTTTCGAAATTGGAGAAAAGAATAACAGGAGCCCGAGGCTGAGTTTCGAACGAGAATAAGAGAAACAGAGGGCAGTCGTCGCTCGAGGAGCTCTCGATCCGCGTGATGAGAACTTGGAGACAAATCGACGCGCAGCATCCCGAAGGTACAGCCGAAGTGAGAGAGACGAACATAAATGATATGTGGTGCAAATAAACAAAACGGAGGACGAGGAGACGAGAGAGACGAAGGAAGCTGAAGGCACGCGAGAGGCGCAAACCTGAAGAGCAAGAGGAGAAACCGGGTGAAGGAAAGGAGAGTGAACGAATGTCGTGGTATGCGCGCGGCTTGTTTTGACAGACGTTGGGTACAGTACGAGAGATGTGCACGCTCGACTCTATCTCCGCTCTTCACGTTTCTCTCTTCTCTTTCTTTGCTCAGCCTTTTCTCTCGCACGGTCCACTTCTTATTCGTTTCTACCTTCACCATCCACGTCCTTCTTCCTCCTCAGCATCCTCTTCATCTTCTCCTCCTCCTCCTCCTCCTCCTCCTCTTTTTTCTCGCTTTCTTATTTCTCTTCATCTTCGTTGGATGCTTCCTCCTCATCCCTTTTCGTCCGCAAAGCTTTTTGTAATGTGTTTTTTTTTTTTGTTTCTTCTTCTTTTTCTTCGTGGCTCCAGCCTCCGTGGCTTGGTCCACCTTACAACGCTCCCGCTATTTCATTCACCTTGCCCTCTCTGGCCTTTCATCCCGCCATTCTCTTGAATCGCTCGGCGAAGGATCCGCGAGCTCGCATATCTCTGCGCGCCCGTACACTTAAACCTGTACCGGGTCGGGATCCTTGCGCCCGGAGTAGCATCAACACGTTCTTGTCCGCTTGATCCTCGAGGGGAAGATACATTCTGGTTTGCTCCGCACGGACAACACGATCCCCCGACAGATATTGTTGCAAATACGATAAACCACTGCGGGGACCAAGCGCATGTTGAGATTTGTTGAAGCAGCTTAGCCTTGTGGTTACTTTGGGCTGAAATTTTTTTTATCGCAAGTCCGTTTGAGGTTTTGATTGGTGAAATGTGAGACAGTGGATTTGGTTGGGGGTTGAATGAACCTATTTTTATTTCGACCGCTTTTATGCCGTTAATATTGGTTACGAATTTTGTTGCTTAACAACAAATATATCGCGAAAGTTGTTTTATAGATTTTCGTTGACGCAATCGAGCAATGGAGATTAATTAAACGATTTTTAGCGAAGGTACGTCGAAGACCAATTACACTTAATACGTAACATCTACAAACATTATAATTGGTTAATAGATATTGTTGCAAATACGATAAACCACTGTGGGGATCAAGCGCACGTTGAGATTTGTTGGAGCAGCTTAGCCTTGTGGTTACTTTGGGCTGAAATTTTTTTTATCGCAAGTCCGTTTGAGGTTTTGATTGGTGAAATGTGAGACAGTGGATTTAGTTGGGGATTGAATGAACCTATTTTTATTTCGACCGCTTAATATTGGTTACGAATTTGGTTGCTTAACAACAAATATATCGTGAAAGTTGTTTTATAGATTTTCGTTGACGCAATCGAGCAATTGAGATTAATTAAACGATTTTTAGCGAAGGTACGTCGAAGACTAATTACACTTAATACGTAACATCTACAAACATTATAATTGGTCAATAGTTATTTTATTCGAAATATTATTTTGCATTCCACGCACGTGGATACGAGATTAATAAAATAGGCTTAATGGCTCAATTAAGTTAACCAATTCGATAAATCAACTTTCACTATCATCGTTAGCCGATCTATTCCCGCTCGAAAAAAATCTATCCAGTCTCAATATAAATTACATTTGCGTCCGATGGTTCGTGGGTGGTCCGACTCGGTGGATACATAAAATTTGCGTAATGGTCGCTGACCAGAGAAAATTCAAAGGAGACCCCCTCGTGCCTCGACAAGGCCGTTCGTTTCTCTCACCGCGGTTCCCCCCATGGTGAGGCCATTTTTTTGTTTCCATTCTTTCCTCTCAAAAGAAACAAAAAGTTAACCTACACGTGAATTGGTTCAAATGGCACCTATTCCACGATTTTATAGAACGACTACCGACGAACGCTTGACTTAAACCGACGATTTTAGTGGCTGTACACTCGGATCCTGATCGTTTAATTTTATCATCGATAAATTCAATCCTGCGTAAATAAATTATAATATCGCCGTGCGTGATCGTCAGGGAGAAAAATGTTTCAATAAATTCCAATGAAATGTTGTATTTATTTGAATAAATTAATTTCAAATAAAATATGTTATTAATTACGAAAATATTGTTCCAGACCTGGGGAATCACGATGGTTCATTGCAACATTTTTTTCGCGTTCATTGTTCTGAGATACTATCATGGATTTTTTTTTAATAAACACTTTTTTTTTATTGGAGCCAAGATTTCAATGGAATTTACTTTCTCGGTGAAATTTGCGGGTTTACAATGTTTGAGGAACTCGACGCTGTCTTGTGGGGTCATCGAGGTCCCGTTGAGGCCTATATACACTGTGGGGTCAAGAAAGCCCGGGCACGTAAAGAAGAAGCCGGTCAAGGAACAGGCGAAGTACACCTTTAAAAAAATGGCTCCCGTTTTTATTTTATTTTTATTTTTTTTGAGGAGTTAAAAATCGAGTCAAGCAGCGTTGTTGACCGCAGGCGTGCGCCCTCCTAGCGGGAGGTTCGGCGGCGTGCCTTGTATCCCCAAAAGATTTAGAAAAAAAAAAAAAAAATTGTGGAAGAGGCGCCCAACTCAGCCTACGAAATACCTTCAGCACATACTCACCTACGGGAGATAAGGTTTGAAAGGTTGCCAAAAACACCAGGAGCTTTCCTTTTGGCAAGAAGAAAAAAAAAGAACGAGTAACATAAATGTTAATGCGCTGCGCCATTGCAGGCTGATGTGGATTTTTTTTTTTTTTATGTTGCGCAGTTTTTTAGAAGAATTGCAGAAATTAGAGGCATTGAGATAATTGACATACAAACACTGCCCATTTTTTAGTACAATGCAATTAATTGCAAATAATTTTCCCATTTTTTTTCCAGTGCTAAAAAAATCAACTTGAATTTTAATGCACATGAGCTCAAATTTTTCATTCTTAAACTACTATACTAAATTTCCTATACAGATACAATGTCAAATTTATTTTTGGTATGTTGATTTTACTGTAAAAGAACTTAAATTTTTTTTTAAATATCATTGCAAACTTGTTTTATATTACGATCATAAATTAAATCAAATTTACGAGTTTATGAATAAAAAAATTCCCTAATTTTTTTGACTCGGAGGTCACGTAAAAGGTAAGATGGAGGTTCTCCGCGCGGATTGTTCGAAACATGTCCGATTGCATGCGAGTAAAGTCACAGGAACGAGAAGGGACCTCGTGTTTTATGTAAGTTTCTTGAGCGTGAGGTTGTAGTGAGGCTGGTAATAAATTTCGGGGTTGAAGGTAGGCATTGGATTGGCGAGGTGGATGCTGTGTTTGTTAAGTTGGTTGGTTTTGCTTCTGCGGGCATGCAACAACGCAAATGGAAGAATTATTCTCGCGGGCGCATTCGCATTCCCGTCGTCGTCGTCGTCGTTGCCATTTTCTCACTCACCACCACGCCGGATATTACGACCTTCTTCATGGGTATGACACCGGTGACCATAAGAAGTATACATTCAACGTCAAGGCTATTTTTTAACCCTCAAGCTCATGTTACACGCTCGTAACTGCGTGAGGATCGTAAAATCCGCTGGTTTTTGCGTGTGAGTCCGATGATGGGAATCGCAACACCATCCCATCAACATCATGCTCAAGGTGGGCGATAAGATTTCTGCTCCATGGTATTATTACAAAAAAAAAAAGTAGCCTAATCAATTACAGCCACAACGAGAGAAAAAATTGTTGTTGATTCAACAAAATCCCCTTGAAATCTCGACCCACGAACCTTTTTTTCTTTTTAATGTCAAAGAGACATGATTTATTTTGAGTTGATGATCTTATTGTTCTTGAAATAACAATCAGTCCTGCTGAGATTTCTCCGAGTGTGAAATATATTGATGTACCGACCGAACCCGTTCATGTTGTGACCGTTTATTTGAAGTAATGCAAAGTGCAAAGCAAAGAAATACTTCATTGAAGTCAATGAAAGAAATTCAATTTCCCCATTTCTTCGGAATCGATGAGACATGTTTTTTCGCGTCGTACAATTGCAGTAACAAACAGACCAATTAATAAAAGCTCAAGTGTAGTCAAGCGTGATTACAGCACCGAACAAACGTCGTCACAAAAAAGTCTGCCAGGCCCGCTGAGATTTCTCTGATTGTGAGTGTGAAATATATCGATGTACCGACCGAGCCCGATGACTTTGTTTTTTCCATTGTTCTGAATGTCGAAGAACTTGCAGCGGAGTTGAGCTCCCGTCGCGCGAGAAGTATCGCCTCAAGAACAAAAGAAGGCGTTGGAACACAAGCTGAAGAAGAAAAAAAAAAAAAAAACATAGGAAGAGTCAAAGACATTCTACCGCACAGAAACCTAAGCTAAGCTACCTGCTGCTGTTATGGTGTCTCTGCGGCACGAGAAACTTCGAGTCCAATCACTCGGAATGAAAATTCAAGCCCAACGACGTTCATCCGGGGTTGAAGAGTCGAATCAGGGACAAGGGCGCCATACTGATGCAGCCGTGACTGCCGTCCGAATGCAATCTGTATGCGCATAATCCATCGACAATGGTCCATGGTCAGGCAGGCCAACTCTAAACGGAGATTTGTGCGGTGACGACAAAAGGTGAACCATCGCAGAATCGACGTATCTTAACCACGACCGGCAATGGGCAGGCCGATTACCAAAATAAATACAGAATTTGCCCATACTTGTACATTTTTTGTGTTTTACGTTCTGCATTCACGGAATATCTAGAATAGTACTTTACGACACTAGTGCGATAAAACTTTTTCTGACGAGTATTGCAATTAATCAGTTATAACATATTTTATCGCACTATGTGTCGTACGAATTTGTTTTTCTTTTCTAGAATAGTACTTTACGACACTAGTGCGATAAAACTTTTTCTGACGAGTATTGCAATTAATCAGTTATAACATATTTTATCGCACTATGTGTCGTACGAAATTGTTTTCTTTTCTAGAATAGTACTTTAAGACACTAGTGCGATAAAACTTTTTCTGACGAGTGTTGCAATCAATCAGTTAAAAAATCTTTTATCGCACTATGTGTCGTACGATTTTTTTTTTCTTTTCTAGAATAGTACTTTAAGACACTAGTGCGATAAAACTTTTTCTGACGAGTGTTGCAATCAATCAGTTAAAAAATCTTTTATCGCACTATGTGTCGTACGAATTTTTTTCTTTTTTTTTAATTTCACGAGGAATTTGTCACTCGAGTCACTTAATACGGCGATACAATGTCAAAATTGCTGGTAAAAAATTTCACGCGTCGGTTGACGCTAAGACCATGTTCAGACTGATGTTCTTTAGGCTCGGGACGAAAGGACGGTTCGTTCACTCTGATCGCCTTCGTCTGGCAGGGCATTTGCTTCGTTCAACTTATTCTTATAGGCAAACTTAGCCCGAACTTAAACAGTGAGCGGGGCTCTTTTAGTTTTGAGCTTAGTTTCACGGGTAAAACGGAACAAATGGAGATAGTAGAAGTTTCACAAGCGCCGGGCCGCACGTGCCATTTGTCTCTTCATCCCTCTTTACTCGCGAGCGAGTAGCGCGGGCGTTCGCTCTCTTCCCCAACTGAATTATTAAAATTTTCCATGGCCAGAGGCAACATTAGATTTTCAAATTCGAATGCATTTGGCAAGCCTCTCGGTTGCTTCTGCTCTCCGGATGCTAAACATTCTTTTGCCGCCGTTTCGGTTCCTTCATGCGGAATTTCTCAGCCGCCAATGGCCGAAATTCACACTGAAACAAATTTGCGGTGAATCTTTGTCTTCGCGAATTGAAATCGCCATTTTTCTTCCCTCGCGACTAAATTTCGATTTCCACTCGGTGAAATGATTATTTGTGGATTCGGGGCAACTAAATACATTTTTTTTTTTTTTTGGAGTATACAAGAATTCAATCACCTTAAGACTCAGGAAGGCAAAAACTTCATCTGTTTTTTTTTTTGCGAATTCACGAAGCATTTATTAAACTAATGAATTAATTAAATCATAAGTCCTTTTGATAGAGTTCCTGGTTAAAAAATTATATTATTTTCTTTGTGATATTGAATTTGTAGTGGAATAAGAGAATTTTTTTACTTGCCGAATGCTCTTAATATTCGTAAAGGGAATATTTTGATAAAACAAACACGATATTCGTGGTGGCTGTTGACTTTTCTCCCCGAGCCCGGAGGAAATCGTTTAATTCCGAATCCACTTGGACTGTGCAGCTGCAATTTAACGTGAAATTCTTCCGAAACCGCGGCCCGAGGGTTTACGTGTCATCGCATAAGCGATCTTTTGTCGACGAGTGCTCCCTCGGGCGGTATAATTGTCCGAAATTCGTGAACGCGCAAATGTAATGCGCGATCACGTACCACGGAGCACCGAACATTCGTTCGGTCAACCGGCAAAAGGTACCTGCAGAGCTACCGGGATTATTTCATAATTTCCGGATGTCTCCGGCTGCTTTTACGAAAATAAAACGCTTGGAAAAAGTTGGCGGGTGGAGAAAATATGCCCGGGAAAAAAATCATCCCGAGAAAAGTGTCTCCTGGTTAATATCGACGCGGAAAAAATATTCCCTAGAAAAAAATATTGCCTAAACAAAACAATCCCCTAAAAAATATTGCGTGAATAAAAAAACCGAGGAAAAGATTTTACCTAAAAAAAAAAAATTTTTTAAATTCCCTAAAAATATACCCTGGAAAAAAATATTGCCTCAAAAAAATAATCCCCTAAAAAATATCACCTTGGAAAAAATATTGCGTGAACAAAAAAAACTGGGAAAAAAAATATTCCGTGAAAAAAAAATCTCTGAACAAAATAGCCACAGCCAAAATATCCTCCGAAAGAAAAATCCGGATAAAACTATGCCCTCAAAAAAAAAAAAAAAAATCCTCCAAAGGTGATTATCCGTTGACGGGGTTAGTTTTTTATTTTTTTTATGGGTTTCGAAAAAGTGAGAGTCAGTTTCGGTACCGGCGATGGGTTTGAGGAAGGGCAACCACGCCCCGAAAAAAACCCCAAGTTAGCCGCATCACAAATCACAAATCGCCGGAATATCTTGTGGGAAAGGGAAAATCAACTTTCCAAGTTCGACTGGCTTTGGAATATGTGGGTAGCCGAGGCGAACCCCTTTTTTTTTTTCGAACATCCGAATTCACGGCTCGGAATATTTCTCGGCAACGCGCGCTGCCACGATCATCGATCCAACAACACTGATCGTTTTTCCAGCTGTGAAACCCTCACCCCCGAGGCTCAGGTAGTAAACCCGAGAAAAGAATGAAAAATAAAAGTAAAATAGAACTGACGTGTATAATTCGTGCGGATGTCAGTCCCCATTCCCCCTCCCCCCCATTGTGACATAAGACCTGCTACTCGTGCGGTGAGACCCAATAAAGTGGTTTATTGAAATAGCCTGTCTGTTCTCATCAGCGAGTCGATTTGTTAAATCCCTCTTACCTGGCCAAATCGGTGAACCCATTACTCCACGATCCTGGGATTCTTTAATTTTTCATCGACCGAGACAAAACTAAATAAATTGTTAGTTCGATCCATTAGAGTTGCACGCTGCAAATTTCGACCTAGGCCTTGCCAATTTTTTCGGGCTTCCCGTACGTGCAGCGGATTTTTAATAGTTTTAATGCCCGACATTAATTCATGGGCCCATAAATTTTCGATAAAAGCTGCTACAAAATTGAAAAAAAAAAGAAAATTATTTAAGTGCAACGATTTATCAGAAGGATATAGCCAATAGCTGGAGTTTGACCAACGACTGTGGTCTCGAACGTTGCGGTATCCATTTCCGGTATATAAAATTCCAGAGGCCTGGTCGGAGGGCAGTTTGGGAGGGGAAAAATAAATAAATGCTCGAGTGACTCTCGGTGAGTTTACGAAGGGAGAGGCTGCACGTTAGTGCGATAGTAAAGAGGGTGAAAGGGCGATGGGTTCTTTGGAGTCTTGGAATAGGTAGCTCAGCGTCGCGTCCGTCGTAGGTATGCCTTAGGGAGAGGCATTAATATTTAATGCGATTCTACGCGCCCACCCTTGGGACAGGGTAACTTTTGGAATCGAGCAGTGGCACGCTATGCGTCCCCACGATCTTCTCTCCGCTACCTGTGCATTTTCGGCTCTGGCGCAATATGCGCCTTCATCACGTTTGTACTTTAGCAAATGCGCGGCCAACTTTTCATTCCCCAGTAGAACGTCGATATTCCAAGCATCCGTTCATAGATGAAAAGCAAATAAACGTTTTTTTTTTTTTTTCTCTCTTTCCTCAACTTCATACATCTCCGCCGTTTTATAAACCAACGGAAATTGGGTCACCGACCTGACATCCTCGGAAAAGTATCTGTAAATAAAGTATCCGGGGACGTGAATTTTATATACGTATATCCGAAAATGGAACAAGAGCAAAACTATCAAGAGGAGAATTGATAAGCTGCGAAGAACGTGGATAATTTTAAATAGCACTGCACAGAATAAAAAAAGGTTGTTTATTCATGCATGACCGAGTTATTGACTGAGGCAACCAAGTTATTGGCTGGAGCAACTAAGTTATTGGCTGAGACAACCAAGTTATTGGCTGGGGCAACCAAGTTGTTGGCTGGGGCAACCAAGTTGTTGGCTGAGGCAACCAAGTTATTGGCTGAGGCAACCAAGTTATTGGCTGGGGCAACCAAGTTATTGGCTGAGGCAACCAAGTTATTGGCTGAGGCAACCAAGTTATTGGCTGAGGCAACCAAGTTATTGGCTGGGGCAACTAAGTTATTAGCTGAGGCAGCCAAGTTATTGGCTGAGGCAACCAAGTTATTGGCTGAGGCAACCAAGTTATTGGCTAGGTCAATCAAGTATTGGCTAGGTCAATCAAGTATTGGCTGAGGCAACCAAGTTATTGGCTAGCTTAATAAAGTATTGGCTGGGGCAACCAAGTTACTGGCTAAAGCAACCAAATTTGGTTTATTTGTGTCGCATAATATTTGGATTGGACGATTCGGTGCAAACGTTTTGTCAGCCAACCGCAAAAAGTTCAACAGGTTCAACGAATATATGGTCCGTTGGCTTTCTGAGTGTGTCGCTGTAATTTTATGTACTGAATGTTAATTTTATAAGGTAGATACAGTGCCACGATGAGTGGTTTGTTTGTCCTCATCCTGTTTAAACAAAGCAGCACACGTCATTAATGTAAACTGTTGTACGTGCATAACGCACTTTCTCTTCCTCTCTGTCTATCTATCTTTCTCACTGTTTCAAACCATCAGTTTAACGGGTAGGCAGGGGTACCACAGTCCCGCAATACAACACGCGCCACGCTTGTTCAAGCTTTGGGGCGGCGCGTTTCACACCCGTGGAATGTTACTTGGAAAAACATCGGGCTGTGAATAGTATCCGGGGGAACTATGCTTGCTCAAACACACACTTATACCCACCGGGCCAATACCGAATAATACACGCTGCGGTAGCGACCCGGGAATTGTTCAGTTTTTCCTTTATAGTGTTTGCATGGCCTAATCGAAAAATCGTAAGTGGCCCCTTAGCTTCCTGTCCGAGCTATTGTACTTTACACTAGACACATAAGCCGAGGAAAACCGGATATTGGCATAACGGGCAATATTTGGTAAATAATCAAGTGCCGGTTGACACATTTGCCACTGTACCAAGAGGTCACTCGTCTATTAACGTAACTACTGCCCATCGTTCCTACCGTATTATTTTCCATCCATGCCTCAAATTTAAAACAGAAGCTTATGAACACGGAATTTTGTTTTTGTTTTTTTACTGAGATCTGAGAAAATATAACTTATCTGTAATCGATATTTGAGAAAAAAATTATTAAAATTGATAATTACGGAATTTTGTTTAAATCGAATTTTTTTTACTGATTTATCTGGCTGTATTTTGAATTTTCTTTTTTTTTTTACTCTTTTTTCACTGTGATCTATATCTCGCCGAATTTTTCGGTGCTGTTGAAAATTTCTATTTCGAACAATTCTGAATGATAAATAATTCATTTGGACACCTAAACCGACGAAAACTCGAATCAGACCGGATATCTATTTCAAACACAGCTTATCTATAATCGATACTTAAAAAAACAAAAACGACTATGATGACAAAATTCTGTAAGAAAATCCTCTCCTTTGCTGCGATTTACCAGGTCATGTTTTTGGATCCAGTCGACAATTTCTATTTTGAACAATACCGGATGGCAGCTAATTTAGTTGGTAATGAACCATTATTTTCTGACGCTGATGAACCCACCAGGATAACGAGGGGTAATTAGACCTGCACTGGCGCCTCTAATTGTCAGTGACCAATTTTAAATAGCCCACACTTTCTTGATGTCCCTGATTAAACGAAAGCCTCTTGACGCTTACCGATTTTTCCTAACGGTGACTGACCTATTCCAATTCACAAAATCGACCCTCATATTAGCTCACTAATTTTCTACATATATTTTCGTATTCACGTTTCATACCTATTTTAAATTTCACCATTGAAAAAAAAAATTAAATTGAATAAAAATAGCAACTTCATTGATCTGTTCGTTAAAATTAAAATTAGAACTACCAAGGCCTCATTTTTTTTTTTTTTTTTTCATCCACAATAATTAATCCACTTCTTATTTTTATTCAACATTCTCGACACTGTATATATATTTCTCTCAAGATATTTCCGTCAAAAATAAATGCTTCCACTAGATTAAAAAAATTTCATCAAAAAAAATATACCCGACAATCGACTCTGAGAATATTTTCGATTTCCATAATTACTTTTTCTACCCTTACAAAGTACATACCGTATTTTAATAGGATAGCATCTATGTAAATATGATATGAAATTTGACCACCGACCAAAGGAAATTAAACGAGAATACAAGCCAGGGATTCGAGGAGGAGGAAAAATGAATGGAGCACAGGGCGTCCACCCTTTTTGCATTCGCTGAGCTCGCCGAGCTCGGGAGCCCAGATTAGAAAGTGGTGATTTCTTCCTTCGACACATTTGAATTATGGAAATGGCGATGAAATTTTATTGCAGCGTGGATAGTTGGTTTCTCTGCATACGTTTTCCTGGAAATTGCAGTTTGTGCAACGACAAAAAAATATAAATGACAAAAAAAAACGAAAAAATGTCCCACTGAGGGAGACTGTAAGTGCGCATAGCGGCAACGAGTTATCAGCGCTTGTGGAGACACTCGCCAGGGGCTATCGCTCGTAAATCTAATGTTTCATTAGACCGCTGGCTGCGCGTGTACCTCCGCATAACGGGAAGGGAACCCACGAGAGAAACTGGCCCTCCGTTACCTTGCTAAGTTAACCTATAGCCACGACTAATATACATGCGAATGGTGGTCAAAACTTACGGGTTTCCCACCTCGTTCTGACAGCCCCAACCGCACGCAGGCTCTTATAATAATTCGCGGACAACTATTTTCCGCCAGATGGTAGGGAAGATGGCACGCGAGCCTCCGAGAGTGCCATTGTCGTGAGTAGGTACATGAAATTTTGATCTCAAGTTAAGATTTTTTTTCGGCAGCTCTTTTATTCCATCCAGCCCATATTTACACCATGCATTAGTCTGATGATGTGTAATGGGCCACATTACGTTTCACAAGCATTATGTCATCCGCTCGCTAATATCTCGGCAAAAAAATTTTTATTTGACGTAACGTGTCGACAGATTACTTTTCGTCACTTTGGAAGATTCTTTTTTTTTTTTCGCATCGATCAAATTCCGAAAATTCGTCAATTACTCGGGGATTAAAAATCGTACGCGAAAAACTGCGCTAATAAAAATGCGAAGACATGTCGACAGATAAATTTTCGTCAATTTCATTTTAAGAATTTTTTTCAAGGCGAACACACAAACTACACTTTTCGTTGCTTGAATAAATGAATATTATTGATATTCCTGACAAAATTAGTCAAGTTGTGAAAAGTGATTATTTATTAAATATTCGGGAATGTAAAAATAAAAATAGTTACAAGTATCTGAGAAATTGTAAAGTTTGTAGAAAAAACAAAATTAATTTATACGTTGTGTGTATGAAAAAGTGTACTAAGAAAACTGACACTGTCAGGATAAGAAATGTGTCTCGTCGCTTTTTACGACTTTTATAGCGATGTTGAGATTTTTTTTAAAAGGGGGAATGTGACAGAAAATAATGAATTGACGTATCTGGAGAATGCAAACGAAAAAAAAAAAAAAAAAAGAAAAGGACACGTTGACACTTTGGTTTGGGATATGGGTTCACGTCCGAAACTTTTTACGACTCAGCTTGTTTCTCACTTCAATCTATCGAGTCAATCTCCGCGGCGGCAATTAGCATTTTTCGTGCTCGTTCATATCGGACTGGATCAAAGCTCGTGGAATTGCTATATGTATAGCGAAATTGGTACGAACGCGGGACCTTCAGAAAGCCGGTCCTATTTAATTTCGTTGGATTATACGCATATATATATATATAAGAGTGTACAAAAATAATAAAATAAATAAATGTTGCCGTGAAAATCGATTCCTTTTTTAATTGTCCCAAAAGTTGCTTCAACATTTTTTATATCATGTGACAAAAAATTTTAATTCATGTTTAATAATTTCCTCGGATATTATTATTTTTAAATATGAAAAAAAAAAAATTATCAAAAAATGCTTTTTTTTTTTGAGGTTGTCTCAATGGTGTTGCTACTTAATTATATATGGTCCAAACAGATATTGGAGATGGGTGGAGATATAGGACTGAGCTACGAAGGTGGTCAGGATAATGAAGACGTCGCGCTTCGTGGCGACTTTGCGGTAGCTTTAATTATTTTTCCTGATAGCGCCGGAATCGGAGCCTCGGGCGACTCCGAGGGCCAATTAAGGGAGAGAAATTGGCTGAAGAAGAACGGCCACTGATCACGAGTGGCATGTTCAAAAGCTTATGGCCTCGTTAAAGAGCCCGCGATACTGAGTTTTTGCCTCTTTCACAATCTTTCGTGTTCTATTTTTATCAAAATTGCTATACATTTTAACAGCCTCAAAAAAAAAAAAGGAACCTGGTACATTTAACAGCTCAACAAAAATGTATTAATTCATGTAGCAGACCATATAAAGTGAAAGGATGTAAATTTCGAATAATTTACATGGCCCTTTGGTCATGTTGTGTGTGGCCGTTCCCAAATCAATCAATTTTTTATTATTCAATACATTATTCGAAAGACAAAAAATTATAATAATTCAAGAATATACACAAATTTCATCAACACAACTTAAAAATCAAAACTCTATTCACAATTTTTTAATCTTTCAATCCAAAATGTTTTTCGAATTTTTTGTTTGGTACTTTATTGATGAATAAAAATCGATTTCTTGTCATTTTCATATTTTTGAATTTACTCAACACGAAATTAATTTATTTTTTTTAGAATAAATTTCCCCAACTTATAATAACTTTTCGAAAAATAAATTATCAACGTTTCGAGGCCGGAGCAGGTGGACGACTCGATCGATGAAAGTGTAATGGAAACAGGAGAGGATGAATTAAGTAAAGATGGCTATAAGGTTCACCCTTCTCGCCCTTTCGGTGAAACGCGAAACCCAGAATGCGAGGAGCGTATTAAACAGGGGGTTAAACTCGGTGAGATTTAAATATTCAGAATCCCCGGCTTAATAAGGCATTAGGTATCAACGGGCGAAGGCGGTCCCGCGGCTAGTGTCCTGCGGTGTTTGTTACGTAAAAGCCGAGCCGGTTTTTCATGGTGTGCGATGAGAGTCCGACGAGAAGTAGGAGGAGACGAAAAAGAAGATACGACGACGCTCATCGTGGATATTCAGAATTGCAGTCAGAAAGCGAAGACTCGCGTACCCAGTATACATATATACGTACGAGGGTTAATGCATTTCGACGATTTAATTATTCGTTCCTTTCCGCGCTCGAGCTCGCGTACCGCTAGCATATTAATCGTATGCTAATCGAATGACCACGTTAATAGCCCTACTAACTTGGCGCCGATTTATTAGAGGAGTGGAGCTCTCTCTTCGCGATCGGGCTCAACGGGCGCGTCGATTATTATTACCGCGTGGTCACTTTTCAGCGTGTATCACATTGCCGAAAGTTAACGACTCGTGAGAAAAGATGAATCGTTTCGTTATCGGTAATGCGCCCTTTGGATTTCGTAAAATTGGGTTAATACCGATTTTTGTTCTGATAATCGCGAAGCAAAATTAATCAACAAATATCATAATGTTGGATTGATTAATATCATTTTTTCCTCGTTGTTAAGAGGCAGTAATTTAATGCTAGTGTGTATCTGCACATTTCCAAAATGTGGGCTTTATCCGTCGAGTAGTTTGAGAGAGAAAGGAGTTCAAAATTTTGGAATCCAAATAAAAGTCCGAAAAGTGGAAAAAACTGAAAGTGAGGTTACGTGCGAATTCGTTTTAACGTTGAACAACGAGGTTCCTGTGGGTGTGTCGATTATGATCGTTGAACTTACAGTTTTTCGGCGAGAACAGCCAAATCCCCGGGAACCTGGGTGAGTCCACGTCGGGAGCAGTCGAGTTGTTGTCCGCCGCACTGGCAGGCCCACGGACATCTCGTGGTTCCATCCAGATCCTCCATGGTGCCGGAGCTGTCGAATCCATAGCTACCGATTCCGGTGTTGTGTGAGGCGCCTCCGAGAACCGACAATATGAGCAGTAGTCCCCAGGCACAAACAACCGAACCGCAACTGACGCCTAAGAGGCGAAGTGACCAAGCGGGAGTCATGGCCCTCGCCATGCCGATCACCTTCGCGTTAATGTTTCTCACTTTCTCGTTCGAGTTCTGAAGGAACTCGATGAATTTGCCCCGCGATTTGTGGCCAACCCGTCGCGTGTGACAACCGTTCGACGTCACGCGAATCACTTCCCCATGATCGAGAACGACTCTCGTGCAAACGCCGTTTGGCTGAAAGATCACCGTTTCCTGAGCAGATCCAACGGTAAGATCGGCAACGAGGGGATTCGTCGACTCGGTAGGAATCTCCCGATGAGTCCTCGGAGTCCCCGACACCGAGTTTTCACCCCTGATCGCAACAAGATTCTCCGTTAAGTTCCCGTTTATCGATATTCTGCATTCAAGATTAACCGATTCTTGTTGGGAGCTCAAGATCTGAATTTGGGCTATGGTCTTGTCGCCGGATGAGGCCCTTTGGTCGATGGATGTGGCGTTGTGTTCTTTGCGATGCCTTCGACAAGATGGCGAGCAGTGATGATGCTTCCGGTGAAGCGCAGTCGCTTCTTGATGAGTTTTGTTCTCGTTGCAGGCCGGATTGTTGGTTGACACGGTATCGGCCGGCACGGAAATGACTGGAGTGCGCGCGGGACTCGTTGATTCAGAGTCCAAATCGATTCTACCTGAAAGATCCGATGTGGAAGAGCGATCGAGGCTCGGGTCACTGAGATCGGGTTCACTGATGCCCGTTGGCTTCGCCGGGGCTGCGGTTAAGGAAGGAGCAGCTCGAGGATCAAGCGCAATGGCATCGGCCAGGCCCGTTGGGGGGCCTTGTGCGGGGCCCCCTTCTAGCCCGTGGCGCCCGTTTGCGCCGCAAGCGGTGTCCACCACTAACGGCGAAAGCTGATCCTGCTCATCCCGCGGCAGAGACGCCAGTCCCTTTATCTTGATGCTGATGATCTTGTCTCTCGTTGGATACGAGATTACCCGAGCGTACCCTGTACGAGGGTACGTGGCTGGAAATGCCGCACGACGCGGATGACGATCACCACTCGCGACTTAACGATCAACCACTTCCCTGCGGTAGACTTTCGCGGATCTTTGTCACTTTGACCTTTTTACTATCTCAACATGTTTCTGGAACTCTCACGAGGTTAATTCGACGTCGCTAACACCACTTCTAGGAATTTTATCGGATTGATTCAGTCCAGGTTGTTAAATCGAGAATCCCGCCGGATAGACGCATCACCTGAAACAGAAAAAGACAAGAATATGAACGTTGCATTCGACCAATATCACATAATTCGTTTGTACATCGATGGGTTGATGGATTTTCCAAATGAACCTTTCCGCAGAGATGCAGAAAGGACGTTTCGGGATATTGAAAATGCAACCGACTCAGGACGGAGTGAGTTTGTTGATGGTTTAGTTTTCCGCAAGGGGTGAAGGTATTTGGGGCTGGAAGATGGGAAAGTATATCGTGAATTGAGCTCGGAAAAAATGATAGTCACGCATTTATACGAGCGGCGTGCCACCCTGCCACTGTAATATCCCTTCGGTTGGTGGTTGTGGAAGTCGTACCGACATCGGTGGCGGTAGGTTGAGAGAAATATGCTTCGGATGCACAATCAAAGCCTCGAATGCATTCCGCGCACGGCTACGCGAGTTTCCAGGCATATTGGAATTTTTCCTCCGGTACACACGTACGCTGCCTACCCTCTGCCACACTCTGGCTTCGAGGCTGCGTTCTTTCTTGTACTTCTGTCGTCTCCTTCGTCGTACTGTGTCGCAGTCTGGGAAAACGTGCCCACGAACAAACCTATCCGCGCTGCAATACATGCCCAACAAACCCGGGCAAGGGCGCTGCGTTTTTTTCCGGATGGCGAGCGAACTCCTGTGTCACAGCCATGGCGCTCCTCGCCAGACTGTATTCCGTGCTTTCTATCGGAGAATCCCGGCGGAGAGACGCTATTTTTCTCTCTCACGGAACAGCGAAAAATTCGTTGCTCATTTTTCTTTCGATGTGTGCCGCTAAGACGACGTCAGTCGCGATGAAAAACGGCGGGGAAAATCGGTCGCGAGATGAACTATTGAGGATTAAGGAGGTCCGGAAAACGACAGAGTTGTTTTTGAATAACATGCCACATTAAGGGTTCATACTTTTTTATACGAGCTTCTGTAAAACGTGTAGTAATTTGCACCGAAAATTTTTCACGGTAGTCCGCGAAAATATGGCGCTGAGGTTGAAGTTAAGGTTGGGGAGGACATTGCGTACTTGCCACTTGGTAGTCAGCATCTGAGGATCGGAGAATGCTGCATAAGCGAAGCTGTCGTCATTGGTGTCTGCAAAGGCTTCACTTGCTCCTCGTCTGCGTAACGTCCTTGTCTGTGTCTGGCTCTCAAAACTCCTTTCGATGGCTCAACATTAATTAATGACTTTAACGCATATTAATTGAGGTAAAGTAGCGAGTGGCATGAACGCGTATGCGTAATGGTACACGGGGCTACGGATCGTGTCTGTGAGCCCTCTGTCGGCGCCTCCGAACTCTTTGCCTCTCGTAGCCCGCAGCAAGTTGGCAACTCTCGGTCCTTATCGATACCCAGTCTCTCGGTTACTTTGCCCTTCGATAGCCTCGGGCTCCGGCACAAAGGGCGATAAGTTCGTGATATATATTCGCATTTCCATGGGCCATTTAGCGTCAGATAAGCGCGCGAAAAAAATTATTGGAAATCCGATAACGTACTCGAGGTTAAATATCCCTCAAAATTAACCGGCAGAATTTGAATTTTCATATCCGATGACAAATTTATGCAATTTTCATTTGTCTCCGCAAAATATGAAAAACCCTCCATATTGCTAATATATTTCAACCCTTCTTCCGGATAAAGAAAAAAAAAATTGTTATCTATGATTTAAAAAATGCGACTCAGACTCCGGCACAGAGGGCGATGAATATTTGCATTTCCATGGGCCATTTAGTGTCAGATAAGCGCGCGAAAAAAATTATTGGAAATCCGATAACGTACTCGAGGTTAAATATCCCTCAAAATTAACCGGCAGAATATAAATCTTGATATCCGATGACAAATTTATGCAATTTTTATTTGTCTCCGCAAAATATGAAATACCCTCCATATTGCTAATATATTTCAACCCTACTTCCGGATAAAGAAAAAAAAGATTGTTATCCATGATTTAAAAAATGCGACTCAGACTCCGGCACAAAGGGCGATGAATATTCGCATTTACATGGGCCATTCCATGTCAGATAAGCAGCGAAAAAAAAAAATCTGTGTTTCATGAAACATTTTTAAACAAATCGCCAAAATTCATATAACTATTAATATCATATTTTTGTATTACTTCATGGAGTTCCATCTTCTGTTCTACTGCGTTATTATAACGCAGAAGGGCAAGAGGAGAAAAAAAGAAAGCGCCAAGGGTCCGTAAGCAAGGATATTATAGTGACGAGGTAGTTGAAAGGAGATTCGTCGGATTGGTGAGAGGGAAGTGACGAAGGGCGAGTGCAGCAAGCCACGTAATAACCGAGAAGGCGAACACATATGTTCGGAACCCATGGGATCTATGGTACGGAGAGGGGGGGGGGGGGGGGGGGGGCTCAACGACAACGACAGGAATCGAATTTGTCCGTTCTTCTGAAGCCGGAATCGAGGGAGGGCTGCCAAGTCAAAAAGAAGCGAAGGGACGGGATCTGAAAAGTTGAAAGCGCGCAACGTCCACGTCTCTCTCTCTCTCTCTCTCTCTCCCAACGAATTTACCGGGACGAACCTAATTTGTGAAAAGTCGGAGAGAAAGGAATCGCGTTAACGGAATCGGGCCCTTTTCCGAGCCCAGCGAAACGTAAGGGCGACTCCCAGCGACTGTAGAACCATGGGAAATCAGCCACGAGGTATACACTCTTAAAAACCGATCTAATACGTCTCACGGGAAAGTAGGACGAACCAAGTTGTTCCTTCTTTATTCCTCAACAGGGCGACGAAACTTTTCACCGAGTTTTGGAATCTTTGGCCACGTGTCCCTCCCGCTGTGCTCCACTTTTGCCAATTTTCTCATTGATCGCCCGAGACACTAGCGTGCAACTCGACTGTAGTAATGACAAAGTTTTCCAGATGGCGAGAAGGAGAGAGAGAGAGAATCGTCTATGAAACACTCGTTATTCACCTCGTCTCACTAATTAACGTTATTTCAATTATCTCATGAGAGGCAAAGAGAAAGAGACCGTTCCGAAGGAAAGTCGGTTCTGTGCCTGGAAAGAGAGCGGAAGCATCGTCAGAGGTACGTGTAATAAACGAGAGAACTTCATGAGACTTCGACATGACTGCACACAGGGTGTCCCGAAACGATGAACAATCCAACACCGGAAAATAATTCGTTACACTCGACAGTTTCGTTTTTTCATTTCTTCATCTTAATTATTTATACTTATTACGAAATATGAAATTCATTCGCAATGATACAGAGAGAAAAATAATAAAAATGCCTAAAGACTACACTTCATAATTTCACTCGACTCAATGAAACATTGGAATTGAAAAAAAAAAAAATTATCGATATTTCTATCATTTTAATTTACCTCCACATTTTTTAATAATAATAATAAATAATAATAAATAAATATTCATAAGCCAATGTACATTTTTTAGAAAATAATTTATATCATTATCCTTGTAATCCTTTGAATAACCTAATTAATTTTCAATACCGATTAATCTAATTTTCATGTGCCTAAGAAAAATCCTTTTTTTTTTTTGTAAATGTCATTTTTTTAATCAATAATTATCATGAAATTGTTGAAAATAAAATAGTTATGAGTAACTTGATGTACTCAGAGGATTTCTCTCAAATTGAGACACCCTATATATCGACCATATTCGACTACGAGGGTTGCAGTACCGAGCAATGTGTTCTCCCTCGTTTCCGACGTAAGAAGTAATTGCGCGCGCATCAGAGAACAATTTGACGCGATTCACGGAGCTGACGTTCGCGGAGGAGGCGAAAGAGAGGGAATTAAGGAGAGAATCCTTTGGGCCGTTTTGCTGAAGCGAGAGGACTCGTTCAGCGACGCTTGCCAGTTTCTCCCAGTTCGCTTGTGCCACTGATGCGCGTCTCCACCCGCATTCGGCACTCGCCTCTCTTCGGTGCTTTCACTGGAACGAAGAAACGCAGTTAGTACGCGGTAGTGATGCCGCCGGCGCCGGTGGTACAGCGCGCAGCATCCCTTGCGAGGCTAATAAAGTGAACCCTCGCCCTCTCCTCCATGTACCCAGTCCCGTGGACTTCCGGTTGTGTGTCTATTCGCTGAGAATAGAACCAGGGGAAAGAAGAACTCCTACTTTCTCCGAGCCTTTGCTTAAATAATAATGATAATAATAAATTGAAACGATCCGAAACATTGAATTTTATTAGTAGGACATTTTTTTTTTTTTTTTTTCGATTCAGATTTGGACTGTAATTCGTCATGTGAAAATGTGACTAAAAAGCACTGTTTTTAGTCACTCTCTCAACGGACATTGATACAAAAGTAGAATATTTAGAGTGGACAATGAGTTTTTCAAAAATCTCATCTCTTCGGAGAACAAATTATTTTAATTGGATGATTTATAGTAAAACACACAAAAGGTATTTTTTAATTTCTGAACGAATTTGAAAAAAAAATGTTAGGTATTTGCATTTTTTTTAAATTCCGAATTTCGGTGTCGTTGACGCTGTGTGAGTATGGGAAACGATGGTGGAAATGTGTTCCCTGAATTTTCACGCGTCAATAAACGAGCTAATTCATCACTGTAATTATTAGCCGGATCTTTTTTCATTTTTCGTATCGGCCAATAAATGCCGCAGTTTCACAAGCATCGATATCACCGAGGTGAGCAAATTTCCATTCGGCTATTGCACTTAATATTCAAGCGAGTCTAGGCGCACGTGTACAGAAACGAGCGGCGAATATTAAGAGTCCGAAGCAACAGGAACAAAATGGAAAATATCGACAGTCATTAAGATCCACTTCTCTCGAAGATTTATCTCTTATACTGCGGCTAGGGATAAAAGCAGGGAAGATAGGGAATTTAAAAAATGAAGAAAAATAAATAAAAATCTGCTCGGTAGCCGGAGAGTTGACCGGTTTCGTGACGGTATATATATATATATACATATATATGTCCTTATATTATAGCTGTGCAGTGGCCACTCGATGGACTCTATGCATATCATACGTTTTGTGTACTCTCGTATAAACGGACTGAGGCAAACTCCCGATAGATTACAAAATGTATATATTGGCGCGCGGGCGCGCTCGTGTTCGCCGATCTATCGGTGCCGGTGAGATTTATAAGTGCCGATAAAGCGATTTCTCCGCGTGCGCGCTCGGCAATCAAGTACCCGGCTGTGTTTACGCTAGCATTTATACCGTGCACTTGAATCGAGTGCATCTATAATGCAAGTTGATAGTCGAGGCGCGTACCGGGATTATTATAAATTGAGAGACACGATTATTAATTATTACCGTGCGTTTTGATGCTCAAACGGTCAACGATCTGCCGATTTTTCCACCCGATTTCCAAGTGGCCATTTGCGTCGTGAAATTCGTGGCGCAAAAAATGAGGTACGTCAAATTGGGATCACAAATTGGCGTATTAAGTTTTGACGTATTTTGAGAAATTTCAAGAGAGAAAAATGGCGAAATATTGTCAAACCGATTTTCGGATCAATTTCATATTCATTTCGCGACTATTTTCAGCGCAATTCGTGATTTGGCAATTTTTTTTTCTCAAACTAGAGTCAAATTATTTAAATTGTAAGATTTTTTATCCACCATAAAATATTGTAAAAAAGTTATTAAAACAAAGCCAAAAATTTCAAACATGTCTTTGACCTAACAAATTTTTTTTTTTTTTTTACGCGGGGCGTTCCGATTCGCTGTCAGGGTTACTGTAATTTTCGTGATTGCGCGTCGTCTCTCGGATTTCGTGCAGAAGCCGATGCAGCGGGCGGAGAAATCCAGAGGCGTGACGAATCGTGAGAACTTGAAGTGCGGTGGGAAAAATTGGACTTTTGCAACGTTTAAGAGGAAAGTAGGGAAACATCGTGAGTTTGTCTGGACGTCCGGGGGTAAAAAAGGAAGAGACGTTAAGTGCACGAATACGTGTGGGTCGAGGTAATAATCGGGAATCTGGACACGCACGCACGTGGATGCCCACGGCGAGGTTGCACGGATGAAACCTCCGAAGAATATGAGCGCTACAAGCTATTACGCCGTCTGGCGCTACATTTCTTTCACTTATTTTCACCAATCGAAGCGAAATCGCTGCTATAATACTATATTTTATTTTTACGACTGACGTTCCTCATTGGACGAAAGAAAAAATAAATGTCCTCTTTTTTTTGGTCTTCGTGACTCAAAGTCGAGGGAGGCTAACCTGGCAACCGACTGCGCCAGAGGAATTCGCTGGCAAATAATATTTAGAGGCTTGAATCGCGATCTATGATTTTCGACAATTTAAACATTTTTTTTAATCATAAAAAAATTTAGTCGCGTTTTTTGTACAGAAGGTGTTTTTTTTTAAATTTCGGATATATATTTGGAATATCTGTAAAATATATATCATATGTTTTTATATGTCAAATATATTGTGCATATATTTCTTTTAGTTTTTACAAACAATCTATTAAAAACTTCCTGTTTTTTTCACACGCTCGGGTTACAAGTACCGAGAACAAGTGTGTGACACGTCAACAGTTTTGACTGAGACGAATAGGCTCTTTTGGCTGTCTGTCCGTCAAACGTCAGTAATCCGAATACTAAAAAAATGAGAGTAACGAAATCTGTGGAGATGACTGAAAGCGAACGAGAAAAAACAAACGCAAGCCCCCGATTGTTTGTTTTAGGAGGAAAGAGAGGTAAAAAAAGAATGAACGATGTTCGGCCGAGGGGGGCAGGAAAAGCACAAAGCTTAATGGCCCGTGCGGAATGGATTTTTAAGGTTTTCTTTGGCTCCTGTTCCTGGATTTTTCAAGCGGAGGGTGGGAGAATCGAGAAAACTAAACTGACGCCACTCCAGACTGTAAGAATTGCCCGAGGGTGGTTTACGTATAGAGGGAACATATTTTTAAGATACGCAACGAATAACTCAGTATTTATCATCCATGTATTTTGATTAGACCGCTATTACGATGATTTATCTCCTTCCATTCGACTGTGCTAAAAGCCTTTGAAATTTACAGCGTTATCCCAGGCCCAAGTCCGGCCCTGGTCAGGCCCTGGCCAGGCCACCACTTGTCACGCCAGGAACTGGCCAGGGCCTGATTACTATCTGAAATAACGGAAAAAATTCTACTGTACATTCCCCAATGCGGATTTTGAGGCTCCGTTGACGCTGAACTGGCTCCTGTAGCTGTTGCCCTTGTACCTTATCCACAGAAGGGCTAGAAGACGACCGAAGGGAGGACCCCCAGATATTAGTTTCTTCAATGCGGTTCCACCCACTCGACCGTCCGATCTTCCGACCGAACCCCGGGGAAATCACACTAGATACGTGAGACTTTCTCTCACTCTCTCCCACTTTCTCACTTCCTCTTCTCACATACAGCCACAATATCGAACCTTCATACGCTTTTGGGCTTTCCTCATCTTCTCCTTTCTCTGTATTTGCCTTTCTTACGTCCCTTCTTAATACTCACCTTCCAAATATCCGAGAGTAGACTCGACAAAACCTTGAAACCCGCCATTCCCCGGCAATTGAGTGCAAGTCAAAGAGGGTAGCTCGACTATCGACCTCGTGGGATTATTTCGGTGAAAGAGAGAGAAACGATAAGAACACCCGTTCCCATCAAGGACTGTGCGTAATCGTCGGACCCGGAGGAGTTGAGCGAAGCATTGCGGATGAAAGCTCTGAGATAAATAGATACTAAAGGTGTAGTAAGAACTAAGCGAGCCAAATGAGAAAACGTCTTTGGTATTAATCACCACCGAATTTTTTTTCCGCCTCCTGTGATCGAGATTACTTTCTTGGTGCGTGTTGATAAAATGTTCGATCAACGTGTACAATATTACGTCACGTTAAAATAAATATCAAGAACAATATAAATTTTTTTTTAATTCCCAAGTATCTGATAGACTTTTTTTTTAAATATGATAAAAACGAACATTTTTAAAAATCACAAACGTGACTATAATTTAATTTCACAAATTATACGAGAAATTGATAAAATACAAATTAATTTTTTTTTTTTTTTTTTTCTTTAAAAATCGTGTAACAACGAGTGCGTTAAGCTGGCAATCACTTTTCTGTTCGCAATATCCACTGTAACAGTCGCGCATTTTCTTTTTTCTCCCCATCTCGGATGTGCGTCACCGGAGATTGAGAAAAAAATTACTTCTGCGAAAGACATACTACAGGGCTTAAGGTTTTTTTTTTTTTTCTCCTTCTTCTTCTTGTTCGTGGGGGGAGTGGCGCTTATGGTCTGCAGAATAGCTGTTGAGGGCGGTGGCATACCGATACGAAAAAATCAATTTATCCACTAGTTTGCTCACTCAGCTCAGCCCCATTATATCGAGAAAACGGTATAATAACAGAGTCTCGATAGCCTCCCCCTGGGGAGGGGAGAATTGACTCCCACCCTGGCCAAGGAATGCGATGTAGTTATTTCATCGAATGAAAGAAAACGTCGTTTTCTTTTTTTTTTCATCATTTTCCACCCTGTCTCATTCTCTCTCAATCATGAGCACATAATTATATTTTTTGATATACGTATCGACAGTCCAGTGATTAACGTGACTCGCAAAATAAATCTCACGATAAAACGCTCCGGGTGAAAAATGAAGGAAAATCGTTCTCGAGTCATTTTTCATATCAATATTTCAGAGCGAGGTAGAAAATTAAAGTGCTGCACGTTTCGATCTATACATTGGAGAATTTAATCACTATTTTTTACTCTCTCTCTCACACACACATTTTCTCCCTCTCTGAAAAGGTCATTTTCGTTCTTGCTCCTTCTCACTTTTCTTCAATCCTGATTCCATCATTCAATTTTTTGATATCCCTATCGACGATCTAGCGATTAGGCTGACTCACAAAATAAATCTCGCGATAAAACTCTCCAGAAAAAAAAAATCGTTCTCAAGTAATTTGTTATATCAATATTTCAAAGTGGGGTAGAAAATTAAAGTGCGCACGATTATTTATAATTGTAGCAAATATCGTTGACTTATCTTTCCGAGAATTTAATCACTGCTTGTCTCTCTCTCTCTCTCTCTCTCGCTTTTGGTTACCTCTTTCCTTTATGCATCATCGGTTCACTCAGTCGCGGCACGCGATCGCGTTTGCGCCTCACCTTGCTATTGATGCGAGAGCAACGTAACCGAACGTCTGAACGACGAGACCCTTCCATTATTGCGTGGGCTTTTTATCGGAGCGACGATGGCGGTAACTGAGCGCGGTCACTTTGATCCAATCGTTATCGCGTATCCGTTTGGAGGAAGGCCGAAAAAAAAAAAAAAAAATACAGGTATTATATACCTTCAGTACATCACGTGTATAGTGTACGATGCATCGAAACAAACCGAGAGGCTTTTTCCATGACATATATATGGGGCACTCCACGCGTAACCTTTCCAAAAATGGATCGCGATTTTCGAGGTTATTTATTCACCGAAAAAATTAACGTAAATATTTCTTCACTCAAATCAACAAATCGGTAAATAAAAAATTCACCCGCTTGATAAATTCGACCAACCAATTGAACGAAACAATGCCCGAGCATATTTTTCGAGTCCATTCAATTATCAAAAACAAATAAAATAAAAATAAAAAGCCACACATTTTTAATGAAAATCGGTAATCAAGTGTGTGTTTGTTGATTAATGTCGCACTTCGGTTGCCGAGTGAAAGAAACGTCAAAAGAGACTTTCAATTGTCTTCATGAATCGCGAAAGACTTTGCAGAAATGTGCGACATTTCATAACGATTTCCGCGATGTTCGCGTTGGCTCTGCAAATAGTCGTGAAAAGCTAATAAGAGGAAGTAACGAGAAAAGAAATCTGGACGTTGAGTCTGGCGCACTCTCGGAAACTCGGCCCCAGTGGATCGCTAGATTTTCCGTCGGGCCGAGCCGAATCTACGGGCTATTAAATCTCCGTACGGAGGAAAAACTTTTTCCGAATTCTATTTGTCTTACGGTAGCCGCCCTCGAGTTTTCCTTCGCCTCGTATCTTCCCATTCCACGGCTATCTCCTTCCACGCTCCGCCAAGCGCCCACTTCCGGTTTCATGTCCAGGCGAGTTCCGCCAGTGGCTGGAGAAGCCTCGGTTCGTTTGGTTCTCCGTACGTTTCGGTGTCTCGCTCAAAGTTCCGGCGACGAAACGCACTAATCGGTCTAGACTCCCTTTCCCTTTCTCCCGCCCAACAAACTAACTCTTGTTTTTTCCTGTACACGGACCAGCGACGTCATCAGGAACCGCACACCAAGTGGAGCACGAGGCGAGTGTGGAGAGGAGTAACAGAAGGAAAAGCGGACACTTCGTCGCATTCCGAGCGACCGCAGCAAAGTAACTGGTCCATGGGTCGAGAAATAATCTCCTTTTTGCTCAGTCCGTTGACGGAGTATCCACCGCGCCAACAGTATTCACCATTAATCTGCTAATGTACCAAGAGAGTGTACGCTTCTCAAACTGCGACTTCACTCCAGCCGAACTCTCCGCCGGAGCGAAGAAGCGCAACAAAAAGAGAGGGACGGAGAAGAAAGCTCGAGAAGAGATCGGTTGATGATTTTTTGTGTCTCTCGTGATGATCGGCGGGTGAAAGCGATCGAGAACGTCGACGTCGGGGCTTAATGGTAAATCTATAAAAGCTCAGGACTCTCTTCAGGGTCTCTCGACGTGGCTTCGTGCCGCTTCTTTTTCCGCAGCGTTTTTTTCGACGACCGCACCGTTTCCACTCGTTCCTCCACCCACTCCTCCGTCTCTTCATTGTTTCGTCCTGTTTTTGTCGTCCCGGGGACGTCACCTTCACCTCCGCAGTCCCGCAATCCTTTTCCCCTCGTTCACTATATACGATTTCTTGCACCGAGATACGCTCGGCACGGAGAATCAAGGACCCGCCGGTGAAGAGTGCGACTTTGGAGCGCGTGGACCAAGAGAGCTTTCCTTTATTCCGGAAGGAATATCCCACGGGAGAATCGTAGATCAGAGCCATCGGTCTTCCTTCCGGCGTTCGCTCTCGTTGAAGGATCGATCCAAAGTGATAATCTCGGGGAGGAGGGAAAAACGGGACCACCACCTAATCTCGGATGTGGGGCTCCGGCGGAAGTGGAACGGAATGTCACTGCAGCGCCAGCTCCTTTTTCCGTTATCTCTCGCTCTCGCTCTCTCTCTCTCTCTCATTTCCCGTATGGCGTCTCTCTGTGTGTCAAGGACTTTTCACTGTTAGTGTGAAAGGAAGGAAGGAAGACACACGCGAGGCTTTGGACAAACCGGAGAAGAGAGAAGAGGAGGGAACGTCAGGATGGTCCGTGAAGCATTCTGCGAACGAGACGCCAGCTTCCACTGAGGTTCTTCACCGAGTTTTACGTAGCCACTGGTACGAGCTTCACGGAAGAGGGAAGCTCGTAAGGAAGGAGGAGAAGAGGTTGCGAGCTTTCTGGTTACCGGCGGAAACGTACCTTAATTTCATTCTGACGTCTCGTTCGCACACCCGTTTCATTCTGCTACCAGCACCACCACCTCTTCATCCCTTCCTCCTCTCATTCACCCCCCGGACGGGGAGTCCACCTTTTCTCCACACAAACGCGAATCGTTTGTCTTCGGAATTACACGAAAGTTTCCATGGTCGTGGTTTTTTTTTTTTTTTTCTTCTTTCTGTCTTCAGTCTCTTCTTCCCGCGCAACTTATTCCTCTTCTTACTCTTCACTTTTCACGGTTTTCAGGAAGATTGAGATCTACAAGAAAATTGTTCTGAAACGGGAGTCATCGGTTACCGCGGAATGGAAGAGCGGGCCGGTAAATACTGGAGAGATTTGAGGAGATGCGCCGAAAGTTTGGAATTGTTATTATTATCGGGGTGCTGAAAATTTTCGGGAATGGCCCACTTACGTTTTTTCTCGTTATCCTGCGGATTGAGGAAAATATTGGGCGTTTTTGCACCAATTTTCGAAAAATGCTTAAAATGATTAGTGTTTTTTTTTTTTTTTAAGTAATTATTACCACATTTTTGGTCTCATTGATGAATCATAATATATATATCGTCGTAACAGAGAGCCAATATTGACAATAGAAAAAATTCGCAGGTTGGACTGTCGACGAGAAATTCCTCTGCTACAATGTCTCTATCGTGTGTTTACGATTAGAGCCCATCGCCCCGAGGAACGATACGAGCACTCGTTCCCCTGAAGAGCTTATCTCACTCGCAGGACTTATCCACAGGCTCAAGCCTACCGTCGGAGTATCGGATAGATAGATAGCGATGCAGTCTATATCTTCTTTTATCTCGGCATGAATAACAGTTCTTAAAATTGACTTTACGAGTCAATTTTAACGGATGTCCATGGTGTGCACGGTAATGAGAAAAAAAGAAAAAAAAATTCACGCCATTTTCCATCGACAAAAAAAAAAGGAAGAAATTATCAAGTTTTTTTTTATTTTCCTATTTTTAGATTGGCAAGCAGTTTTTATTTTTTTCCTATTTTTTTTTTTTTCACGCGGTTTTTTATATTCATTAAAAAAAAAGTGTTTCTCCCTTAATTTTTCACACCAGTGAATAGTCATATTTTCCACAAGGAATAGTGAAAAGTGTGGTTACAAAATTCCGCCAATACGAAGAGTGAAACTCCCAAGGGAAGAAAGTTAAGGCAATCGGCAAGGTATCTTTTCAGCACCGCCATAAAATATGCCACTTCCGTCGGACAAAAGTTTTATGAAAACCAGCGCCGTCCATGCATCCATTGCAAAAAGAAAATTCAATTTTTTTTGTTTTTTTTTTTTTTTCGTTACCCGAAGAAAAGCGAATAAATTCTTGTTTCCACAGGCGTGAAGTTTACGACGTACATTCAATTTTACTTAGAGATTTTATTTGATTATTTATTTTTATTTTTTACAATAACGTAACAAAAATTTTCAGACGTAACGGAGCGTGTGTATTCCTGAGATCTCATGACGTTACGTTATTACTTATACCACAGATCGTACGTAGTGTTGAAGGCCGTCGTGTACGATTCTCGTTATCGATAATAGGGTCATATATCGGAACGACGTCAGACTCGAGGTCCCACCGCAGCCTTCACTATCCAAGAATAAGGTAAAAAGTGAAAAAAAAAGGGGGGACGAAGAAGAAGAGGTGGTTGAGAATTGCGTTGCACCAACCGAATCGATACTTGAAGCCAAAGGATTTCAGATAAGTTTACAACGTATTTCGATGTATATATATATATATATATATAAACATATACATATATACATATATAAACATATATATATATATACACGCAACCGACTGTGACACTTTGCTCACCAGGGAGAATCCTTATCTCTCGTCTTACCCTTCCTTACTTTTACCGTTCGCCTGCAATGCTGTAATACTTCACAACGGCCTCTCTGGATTCTCCAAGGGGAATAGCGAGACGACCGGAAGTGGCAAGTAAGGACGGTAGCGCCTGTTACCGAGTGGCCATTCGAAGGATTGAAAGCTTCGTCCTCCCGAAGCTCGACGCCTTTTACTTATACAGGACAATCCAGAGGCGTCTCATAAATCATCCAGCATCCGGGGCACATGCTTCAACAAAAGTTTATATCAATCTCAGACGTTTTAGTGGAGTTTTGTCGAAGGACGGAATTGAGACGTGGACATTCCATCCGACAAAATTGCCATTGCCACTTGGTAATTCGATGTTGTATGAAAAATAGTGTATTACGCCACACGGGAGCAAAATTGCGCGTTCATACAAGGAGATCGAAAGGTTTGCCGATTTTTAGGTGATGCCGAATGTGCAGCACCGGGCAAAAAAGTATTTTTCGGCCCGCCGCGTTACTTTTCGTCCCCCCGTGGAAAATCGCCAACTTTTCAGCCTTTGGCCCTATGAAAAAGTGGACACCAACGGTGCGAATTACATCGCGAATCCTCAACAGTCCAGCAGGAAGAGAAATATATTGCAGAACTGCAATTACGTATCGATGCGAATTTTTTCGACACGTGTTTCTGAATATTATAGTCGAGTTGCACGAGAAAGAAAGCCTTGCAACCATTTCATCCTGTACGTTGTCTATACATCCAAGTATCAACCAAGTGTACACCTACCTAGGGCTGCTCTAGTCAAGAATCAGTAGCCCGTGCTCATTCTCGGCGCGTGGCCGAGTTTTTGCCGTCGGTAGTTCGTGAGAATGCAAGTGTGCTAGGGTATAAGCACATTGCAGCAGCTTGCAGGGATCAGTTTGTACATGAAAGTGGATCTAGTTCGGATAGTTCGGACATTTATGTATGCGTATGTGTAGCGCGGAACGTGCCAGACATTCACCGCGAAAAAGGCGCACGACTCGAGAGGGAAGGACACGATCTACGTGGTAGATATATGTGTAGGTTTGAATGTACGGAATACGTGTTTTTATGCCGGCAGATTGCGATCGGAGAGCATGGAAGGTAGAAAAAGAAGAAGAAGAAGGAAGAAAAAAAGAAAGAATGGAGGAGAGAAGAAAGAAGGTTTGATTCTTTATTCCGGACAGGAATTCCGGAGTTCCGAGCACGCGGATCAGCTTAGATCCTGGCAGAGAACGGCTAGCAGTAGCTGCAGTCAGGAAGAACCAGCTGCCTTGGAATTCCAAGTTCCCGTTGATGCTGCTGATGGCACTGGGTGTTCTCCGACGTTGGCCCGGCTTCGAGCTTCTCTTATTTCACAGATTCGAGCTACGAAAGCTTCAAAGAGTGTCGAGTAGATCATGGGAACACGTCGGCCCTCGTGAATTATGATAATCTCGTCGGGACTTGCAATTTTTCGGAATCGGTGAACTTTTCACGTCAATGGGAAACCTTTTATCCATGTAACACACTCGTACTGTGATCACGTGGAAATTCTTTTGAAAAAATATTTTTATGGTTACTGATAACCTCGAGATCCTCTGAGAAAATATCAGATTTCACTTATGTGGCAAAGTTCGTCATTGATAACGTTAATTCGTCATACTTCATTGACGGGTTTATTTAAGCACAAAAAAAGATACCCAGAAACCATTGTGAATACATAGAATGCGTCACGCTGAGTAAAAAAGTATTTGGGTGCAAATTCGAAAGATGAAAATTGACGGAGATATCGGGGTTTGTCGTTCAGCCAATCACAGCGCAGCTTCAGTGTTAGCAGCGACCGCACCGCGGCGCTGCTAACGACGAAAGACTTTTTTGGCGTTTTCTCGTGAAGTTTTCGTCAGAAATCGACAGAAAAAAATCTGTATTGAACCTCCAATCACGGTTTCGATACACAGTATTATTTCGCCAAAAAGTATCGATGCGAAATATCGGTAACTGCAAAAATCGATCGAATAATCGGCACCCTATGGCAAAAGCCTCGCGACCCTGACCTCCCAGGTTACGGGTGCACGTCAGCAACAAGAATCACGTGCTCATCGTTCTTACAGTGCACTACAGTGTAATAAGCGTCGACACATATATACACGGGCATTGTAATCTCGTGCCACACGTAACATTAACGCTTTCGCGGTAATGGCGTAGTGATTCGCGTCGTAATTACTTCACCGCGAAACGACCCACAAGCCACTACTACCAGCCACGAGTAACAACGACCATCAGAGATCCGACAGAGAAACAGCAACGTAACTTTACGTCCGTTTGTTCGTCCAACACTCTCCAGAAATGCTCTTAAGAGACGACGGAGCCAGAATTAAAGGTGAACGAGGTTTGAATAGGGAGAAAAGGGGAAGAGGTCCTTAAAGGAATAAAGGAGCCAGTGGAACCAACTGAGGGAGACACAAGTTAAAGGCTCCAATGACAGAAAAGAGAATAAGACAGAGGTACATTAAGGGTAGCACAAGAAAGAGAGAGCGAGTGAGAGAGAGAGAGAGAGAGAGAAAGGGCAGAAGGAATTACCAGAGGCAAAACAATTACCCTACCCTCGTTGCGAGAACATTTTCACCCCACGGAACGCGGCAAGGTGGGGAAGGAATTCCCATCCTTCGAACCCCCAGAGGTATATACGGTACACAACACGCCCAGCAGGACAGGACTACCCCCCACGATGCAAGGCATTACGTACACGCACGTATAAATATGTAAATGCTTTTGCGACTGCACGATTCCGAATGAACGAGAGAGAAAAAGAGAGGGGGAAAATTAAAAGGAAGAGGGAAAAAGTGCGAGAGCAGCGTGGGGGAGGGGGGGGGGGCAAAAGAGAGAGGGAGAAAGAGAAAATGAAAAGGGAAAGGAAGGAGGGGGTGGGAATGAAAAGGGAGAGGGAAATTGAGAGAAAGAGAGTTTCTAAGGCTAGGTACCTATTTTTTTTCTAGGAACTAGAGGTGCGTATATTCCAACACCAGGATCGAGAGAACGAACGGACAGGTGAAATCGGACAGCGACGTGAATATCTCTTGGCCAAAGTGTGCATCGTGTGTTCAGAGACTCTGTGCACTTCGGTTACCTTTCCCTGCAACGAGTGTACAGTTTATGCCGATGTGCACATTGCCGTATTTCCCATTGCACTAAATGTTGTAGTACTGCAGTTCTTCATGCCACGATAGAGGATAGAAAGCTGAGCTCTCGAGGGAATCGATACTTTCGTACGATACATTGCATACTGTACTGAGTATCAACTCGCACTATATCCGGGGGGGGGGGGGGGGGGTATATGCAATATGCCTGTTAGGTTAGGTATACAAGTCGCATGTGAAGTTCATGTTCTACATAGTTTTTTTTTTTTTCTACAATTGTGATGGAACTTTTGTTTTCGATCAGGTGGATTATGGAACATTTCAATGGAAGCATTTTTGTTGTTCTTGTCAAACGTCCGGTTGAACAGTTGAGTGGTTAGAATCGCCGAGTTTATTGACAATATTGATGAATGGTATTGCACAAGTAAACAATTAATTTATACGTCCCGGTTCATTTACCTATTCTTAACCCACACTTTGTAACCATCTTGTGTGTTTTTACATGGACCCTGAAGAGGTTCATGAAGAAGGTAATGGAAGAGCAAGCGGAATTGGAGGTCGAGGTGTAAAAAATGTCCAGTTAACAGGTGAAGCGGCACGAAGATCTCTCCGCAAAGAGACCACGCTCTTCGGTTTTGTATTTTTTTATTTTTTTACTTCTTACATGGATCCTGAAGAAGTTGCTGAAGAAGCTGAGGCAAAAGGAAGCGGAATTGGAGGTCGCGAATAAAAAAAATGTCCAGTTAACAGGTGAAGCGGCACACGAAGGTCTCTCCGCAAAGAGACCACGCTCTTCGGTTTTGTATTTTTTTATTTTTTTACTTCTTACATGGATCCTGAAGAAGTTGCTGAAGAAGCTGAGGCAAAAGGAAGCGGAATTGGAGGTCGCGAATAAAAAAAATGTCCAGTTAACAGGTGAAGCGGCACACGAAGGTCTCTCCGCAAAGAGACCGCGCTCTTCAGGTTCTGTACCAACGACCTCGTCGACAACGCTCGACAGTTTCATAAATTGAAATATACGTCCTGGTTCACCGCACGATTATGTGTGTCTGTGATAGTAAATAGTAGAGGCAGTGGTAGTAATGTACATCGAACATCAGTAGGTTACTCGTCTATAGCCTTCGGTCTCTCTCGGCTATGCGAGTGAAGAGAGACCACCCTCCCGCATGACATTCGTCAGGTCACATGAATTATTCAATTCCGTCTCACCCCCTGAAAAGCTTCCCTTTCTCGAGACACTCCTCTCGCCCTTTTCCACAAAGCTCTTCGGGTATTCCACGTTTTTTCGAGCAAGAAATTAAACTCCCTCGACTTTTTGTTGACATTCCAATGTCCTGCTTCCTGGCAATACACTATTCGAAGTTTCCGCACTTCCTTAACAGGCGCTCAAGGAGCGATTGAAATTTTTTTCATTTTTTTTTTTTTTCTTTCTACAGTATTTGCCAAAGCGAATTTCTTCCACTTGATTTGATCGATTATCGATTTGGGATCTATATGCATAGAAATTTTTCCACTTCTGGCCTCGATATCGTAAAGTCATAGTAATGACATTTTCCCCAGTCGATAAATCAGCAATCTTTTTTTTTCGAACCCCTTGTTCTCCTTTTCGAATTCCCTTTTTTTTTTTTTTCCAGGAGCAAGAAATTGCATTCTTCTCTGACAAATGCCATTACTCAACCTCTTTTCCTTTATTCTCTGCTCTATTCATCCGTAAATGCATATCCATTTTGTCCTGGACGATGGCGGAGGTATTTGAGATATGATAACGCTATTATTTTATTGGGAATTCAATTAATTATCGATTATTGCGATTGTATACAGTGCATAGAGTATCGGGCGTCGAAGCAAAACGTACTTTGTTATTTATACTCCGAGTTATTGTATTGACGAAGGCGTGCAGTGACGTTGTGTCTAAGTCGCAGTCGGAATGTCAGGAATACCACTACTGGCATCGTTCCACGTCACGACCGAAGACACGTTTGCTTATACTCAATGCAATCGCGTTACATTGCACCAGTGCCGGTTTACGGGCGACGTGTAAACAGATAACAGATACGACTTCGTAGTAAAACCTAAGTGAACGTAAAATGTGTGCGCGCTCGTACTTCCCGGGATCAAAGTATCCGAGCGCTTACGCATTATTTTCATTCGAGTGACGAACATTAATTTATGCGGAAAGCAGAATTTTTTGGAAATTGACATATTTTTATAATTTAAATCGAATCCATTCTTAAAAAAGTTTTTCGAAAATTGTCCGAAAAAAAACTTAATGACTTTAATTATAAAAATAATAAGTTCGGTAAAAAAAAAATTCATGAAATTTCAAATCGCACGAAACTCATTTATTCCAAATAACAAAAAAATTGTCAAAAACTAAATTCGTACGAAAAAAAATATTTAAACAATTAATTCTATAAAATACTAATTTTCAGTCGTTATAATTTCAACAAATCATTATTTTCATCAGCCAATTTTATGAAGTTGCCGTCAAAAGGACTCTCCCAATTGGCATATCTCACTGTGCCCTGAATTTTAATAAATCTGCTAAAAAAAAAAAAAATCTCTGGTTATCACTTTCCATCACCGAAGCTTTGAAATTCGCGTTATTTAATAATAATCCTGTTGAAAATTAGCGAAACGAGAGGGGTGAATGAATTTACGTTGATTTCGTTGAATTTACGGATTTTCGAACGATCGCGAACGTGCAGATGGTGCTTCCGTGAAAGAGGTGGAGGAGGGGGGCGGAAAAGGGGGGGGGACACGTGTCGAGAGGGAATAACGAGGAAAATTGTTGGAAAAATCGAGTGGCTATGGTGACTATAGGAAGAAGTGAGGCTAAACGGGAATTCACGTGCTTTATGTCGACGAGTTCTCGTCATATGCTATGGGCTCTGGACTCCAGCTCCTACTGTCCCTGTAAATATATTCTGCGGACGTGTCAGTGACACGTGACACCTCATCCCTGTCAGGGACCGCAGCAGCAGCAGCACACGACTGTAATACATGTCAGTGCGGTGTGCCGCCTGTCTGAAAATCCTCGTCAATACACCCCCCCCCCCCCCCCCCCCCGCCCTCACCCCCCTCGAACTCTAATAGTGAATTAATGAAAAAAAAAAAAAAATTGAATTAATTTCCCTCGATTCGAAAAGTTCCGATACTCGATGTACAATATATCAAGTAATATGCAATAATTTTTAATGGTAATTGAAAAGAGAAAATGAGACAATTGAAATTAGCGATTGAAGAATAAATTCTGAAGAATACATTGACAAATTATTACACGTTATTACACATTACGTAATAATACAATTAACGAATAATTATCCAATATTGGATTATGCGGTAATGCATAATGCGGTAAAGAGTGAAAAAAAAAAATGGAGGGTAATTCAAAAGAGCAAATGAAACACTGAAATTAGATCGACAGATAAAATCTAAAGGACACGTTGGACAATTATATTATTACATATTATGCAATAATATGATTGATTAGAGTGCAAAAAAATTATTGAATTGGAGTGTGGAAAATATATCGTCGATAACGTTGTACGAAGGGAGAGAGGGAAATTTAATTGATCTGTGGTGAAATTGCGAAAAGAGAAATGATCAGGACATGGATTTTCGTGTGATTTTGTATTAAATAATTAATTTTTTGTTGCCGGTTAAATTGTTGGCGAACGGAAACTCAAAGAGCTGACGGTAAGACACGCGTTCGCCGGTTGAATAACTCGTGGATGAGTCTATGGGGGCCCTTTTTGTGACCGTCTGTTATTCGTCGGGAGTGTGGCATTCTAGTCCGTCAGCGCGACTAGCGCACATCCTCATTTAAATGAAATAAATCTTGTTACGAGTAATTTTCGTCGGCCGGCGTGGTTCCAAAATGGTAAAGAGCCTCGGTGCGCAGTGTTCTCGTGAATGAGCGCGGATATACTGTACTACTCGTAGGGTGGGCAACGACGGGAGAACAAAAAATTCGAGGTACCTTTTTCTATGCGCGAGAGATAAAAAGCGTGGGCATTAAAGAAAAAAATAAATAAAATAAAATAACAAACCGTGGATATGTAGAAATTTTCAATATTTTTTTCCATATCTGGAATATGTTCACATGGACCCAGATTTTTTTTTTTTTTTTTAAAATGAATTTTAACGAAAATATCCATCGTCGAATATTGTTGTTATTTTTTATTTATTTATTCTTTCAAACGACATCTCGTAACTGCCTGATAGTAAAACAAAAAGTACAGTTAAATTTTTTATGGTTTTCCGAAAAAAGAAAAAAATCGAATATAATGTTGAAAAAATATATATATATATAACACCAATTTCTACATTCGACGTTCCCACAATATATAAAAACAAATCTACAAATAATAAACTATCAATTATTCACTTTCCACAAAATTAACATTGAAAAATAAAATACAATTAATACAATCCAAAAAAAAATCTCCTGAATTAATAAAAACAATGCAGTGCCAAACGCATTAAAAATATTTTCGAAATTGCAGCTGAAAAATAATAATAATAATAACAATAAAATGTTCAACACTAATTTCCATCGGAAATTCCAACAAAGTTTCAGGTGTTTCCAATGGTCCAAGCACCAACGACGACCTTATCCTTAACCTCAACCTTATTTATCTGAAATCTCGTGCCCGGTTAATCTAACGTCTACGATCTAGAAAAATTTCATTCGTCGCCAATGACGGATGAGTGTAGCGCTGACAGTGGGAAAAAAAAGATGAACGGGAGTGTCCGTGTGCGATAAAGCGCACAGGTTGTCCATCGTGTGGTTGAGTGAAGGACCACGTCGACGGGAATACATATAGCAGTGGATACAGCGAGCGCAGAGGAGACTTAATATTTTTCGAGACTGGGCGTCTCTGCTCTCCTCGCGCGCGCGCGCAGCGTTTCTGCCGTCGAGAGCAGCGCCTACTGATGTGAATCGGAATATAAAGAGGGGCTTGCTGCGGACTGCTCAAAATATTTAAACGTCAGCGCGCGGCACATAGACCGACTCGCGCGCTTCGGCTCGAGAGCATTGTGTTGGTCGCTGGCGTTGATGCTGTCCTGCCCCCTCGACCAGCAGCCCACTTTTCTCTCTCCTCCATTTTTCCTTCTCTCCTTCGTTCTCCAGTCATTCGCTCTTTCGTTGGTCTTAAAGGGTACGTAGGACTCTGGTATTCTGTCTCTCAAAAATGCAATAAATCCAGTCGATTCTCTAAATGAGACAAGTTTAAAATTTTTTGAATTAACATTGGATTTTCTCTCCTCCAGTCATTCGCTCTTTCGTTGGTCTTAAAGGGTACGTAGGATTCTGGGATTCTGCCTCTCAAAATGCACTAAATCCAGTTGATTCTCTAAATGAGACAAGTTGAAAATTTTTTGAATTAATATTGAATTTTCTCTCCTCCGTTTTTCGTTCTCCAGTCATTCGCCCTTTCGTTAATCTTAAAGGGTACGTAGGATTCCGGTATTCTGTCTCTCAAAAATGCAATAAATCCAATCGATGCTTTAAATGAGACAAGTTTAAAATTTTTTGAATTAACATTGAATTTTCTCTCCTCCAGTCATTCGCTCTTTCGTTGGTCTTAAAGGGTACGTAGGATTCTGGTATTCTGCCTCTCAAAAATGCAATAAATCCAATCGATACTCTAAATCAGACAAGTTTAAATTTTTTTGAATTAATATTGAATTTTCTCTCCTCCGTTTTTCGTTCTCCAGTCATTCGCCCTTTCGTTAATCTTAAAGAGTACGTAGGATTCCGGTATTCTGCCTCTCAAAAATGCAATAAATCCAGTCGATGCTTTAAATGAAACTTTAAAATTTTTTGAATTAATATTGAATTTTCTCTCCTCCATAATTATTCATTAAAATAATGAATTAACATTCATTACTTTCAATGTTATATTTAATGGAACGATAATATTTAAATCCATAAAAGAGTCAATTTGTTAATGTTGCATCGTGCAAAGTGGTTAAATAATTTCACACATTTATATAACCGAAAGAAAAGATAATAATTAGTTTTCAAAGTTAAGAGATAATTACAGACGTTGTAGTAATTACGTTTTTGTCTGCGGTCGATACAATGGCATTTACTAAAGAGATTTGCCGTAATCGTCGGGTGGCCAATGACTGTGCCACAGTTCACAATTCACAAATCTATCGCCAAAAAAAAAAAAAAAACAAAAAAAAAATCTGAATCTTACAGCAGAGCCTACAACTGCTGTAATTCACCGTTTACGTTCACGTTCGACGCATTACAATTAACCAAAGCGGTTCGCCGTAACGTTGGGTGGCCAATCACTGTGCCACACGCTACAAAAGTGTCTTTTTCGCTCGCGCTCATTCACCGCGAGCGTAGTACGTGCTTCGCGAGGTGAATCCGCCGCCGGCGGATCGTTCCTCGGCCGTCGCTGCGAACCTGTGCGCGCCGGGGCAAAGCAAAGCAAAGAGTGAACGAGATATAAGGTGCGCGCGGAGAGCGACGACGGAAAGAAGTTGCGGAAGGGAACGAGATGACGCGATATATACCAACTGGAATAAGAAAGAGGAAGAAAGGAAAAAGAAGAAGAAGAAGAAGAAGAAGAAGCACGGCAGGTTACTCCGCACGACGCAGCGATTCGCTGGAAGGGGAACGACTCGCTCGCAGCTCTTCACTCGATTATTTCGTTTTGCCTCGGTTCATTTTGCCGGTGTCCCGCAGGACCGAGCCCTTCGACCGAAGAGCACAGAGCTCCTGCTACTCGTTCGCGGCGCAACGGGTTCGTTGAACGGGCTCCGTCGGCTCTCTTCAGCAACTACCTACTTCTTCGGCTTCTTGTACTCTTTCTTCGTCTTCGATTGCACGCGCGCTATTCTTTTCACTGTATCTGTTTTTTTCCGAAGATTTCGGAGGATTGATTGTGATTACGAAGACGGAATTCGACTGAATTCTCATTTTTCGAAAATATCGTCAATTGGGAATTGAAAATGTTTAGGTTTTTTTGGAGGGCGGACATTTTTGTAGTTTTTTTTTCTTTTGTTTGGATGAAAATGTATGAACACGCTCCGTCGGCTCTCTTCAGCAACTAATTACTTCTTCGAGTTGTACTGTTTCTTCGTCTTCGATTGCACTCGCGCTATTCTTTTCACTGTATCTGTTTTTTTTTTTTTTTTTCGAAGATTTCGGAGGATTGATTGTGATTACGAAGACGGAATTCGACTGAATTCTCATTTTTCGAAAATATGGTCAATTGGGAATTGAAAATGTTTAGGTTTTTTTGAAGGGTGGACATTTTTATCGTTTTTTTTTTTTTTTATTTGGATGCAAATGTATGAACACGCTCCGTCGGCTCTCTTCAGCAACTAACTACGTCTTCGAGTTGTTGTGCTCTCTCTTCATCTTCGATTGCACTTGTGCCATTTTTTTTTGACTATGTCTGTCGTCCACTTAATATTATAATTTTGGAAGATATATTATAATTATGGAAATTGAATTCGATTACATTCTCAATCGAACGAGGCTTTCATCTCTCAATTCGATGATTTTGTGTCGAATTGACGATATTCTAGATTTAACGATCAGATTTTTCAGATGATACAACAGATCGTATCCAATATCCTTAAATTTTACTGCGAACGTACATTAAAACCGTACGATTCGATTTAACCATGGAAACTTCCAAAATTTTTTAACAATGCAGCCAAAATTCAGGCAGCAAAACTATAGACTATTTTAACGGCCAAATTTGTCTTATTCTAATTATAAACGCCAAAAACGTGCCTCAAAATCACGAAATTTCACATTCCACAAAATCAACCGTCGATCACCTTCAAAAACCTTTAAAAAACCCTTATCACTGTTTCCCGGCAAAACTTGAAACGAAAACAAAAAAAAACACCGATTTCTCACAATTTTCATTCCCTTACAAAATCAGCATAATAATAATAAACACCAATAAACCCACCACCAAAATTTATTTTTTTAACCTGGAAAATAAAAACTTTATCACTATTTTCCCAGCAAAACTTGAAATAACCAAAAAAAACCGATTTCTCACTATTTTCCTTCCCTTTCAAAATCAGCATAATAATTAATAAACATCAATAAACACACCGTCTCAAATTTTCGAAAAAAAAAAAACAAAAAAAAACCTTATCACGATTTTCCCGTCGAAACATGAAACAAAAAAGTTCCCACAATTATTTCTTCTTTTTTTTCACCTTAAAAGTCAACATAACAATAACAACAATAAACATCGCGAATAAACTCACCGTCGGTGATAATCGTTAAATCTCGGGGATCCAAAAGTGCACAAAGAAATTCCGTAACTCGAGGTAATAATAAATAAAAAAATCCAGTATCTTCTTCGTTGGAACGAACACTCGCGCACAATTTGATAACGTTTCGATTAAACAGTCGAATCGATCGGACTGAGAAATCTCACAAAATAACGCGAACGTAATTTGTCAGTGAATGTCACTCGAAGATCAAGTGGAAATGGAAACAGGACGTCGAGATTCCAAACTAACGGAAATGAGGAAGGAAAGAGGACGATAATTAGTATTGACACACGAGGATAAGTTCGTAGGTGGAAATACGTGAAATAAAAAGTTTAGCTCGATCCGTTGGCGTCGCGACGCTCGTCGTGCGTATAACCGTGCGGCTCGAGAACTCGCGCTCAACTGGTCTCCGATGGCTTTGCCGCGGCAAAGCCAGTCGTCCAATCGGGAGCGAGACTGCGCGGCGCGCACGGACCGCGCGCTTCGTACTCCGTCCGGCAGCAGCAGCAGCTCGTACTCCGCGTACATACATACAACCCCCGTTACGTTGACGAGGGACGTACGCCGATTCCGGGGAAGCCTAAACACGTCGCGACGCGTATGTGCGAGTGCGAACAGTCGGGAGTTTCGGTACGAGCCGCGGAAGGGGAGTCACTTTTTTTCTCTTCTTATCTTTCGGTTCTTTGTCGAGGAATGCATTATTAACGTTGATGAATTGAAGACAAAACAAATTAACAAGTGAAAAAATGGTTTATCGCTTATTTAACTGAAGAGTAAAGATTTAAATTGAATTTAATAAAAAAGTTATAAGCGGAGAAATCAGGGAAAATCTATGAAAGGCTAATTACACTCGCGAGGGACGTACGCCGATTCCGGGAAAGCCTAAACACGTCGCGACGCGTACGTGCGAGTGCGAACAGTGGGGAGTTTCGGTAGACGCCGCGGAAGGGGAGTCACTTTATTTCTCTTCTTATCTTTTGGTTCTTTTTCGATTGGTGGATTATTCGTCATGAAAATTGGTGGTTATGAGGGAGTGGGTTAAATACGCATCGATTTTTGTTGTTGTTATTGTTGTTATTGAGGGATTGCTTACTTATCTGGAGAGTGATCATTTAAATTCGACATAATTGAAAAGTTATAAGCGGAGAAATCAGTGAAAATCAGTGAAAGGCCAATTAAACTCGCGAGGGACGTACGCTGATTCCAGGGAAGCCTAAACACGTCACGACACGTATGTGCGAGTACGAGAGTCGGGAGCTTCGATGGACGCCGCGGAAGGGGCGTAAGTTTTTCTCACTTTTTCTTTTTTCTTTTCTCTTTTCTTTTTCTCTCTTCTTATCTTTAGGTTCTTTGGATTTTTTTTTTTTTCATTTCGTGGATTCTTGAGAATTGGTGATTATGAGGGGGTGGGTACAATAATAATCGATTTTTCTTGTTGTTATTGAGGAATGCATTGTTAGTGTTGATGAATTGAAGACAGAGCAAAGTAACCCGTGAAAAAAATGGCTTACTGCTTATTTATCTCAAGAGTCAAGATTCGAATTCAATATAATGAAAAAGTTACAAGCAAAGAAATCAGGGAAAATGAATCGACGAGCAATTAAACTAGCGAAGGACGTACGCGGATTCCGGGGAAGCCTAAACGCGTCGCGACGCGTATTCGCGATTACGAAAACCGGAAGCTTCGGTAGACGCCGCAGAAGGAGAGCTCTCTTCTTATCTTCAGGCCCCTTGGGTTCATTTTCTCTTTGTCGCTTTTTTAATCATGGAAATTAGTACCGAAAGGTATAATCGATTTAAAAAAAAAAACATAATTTCGAAAAATCAATTGTTAATGTCGATGAATCGATGTTGAAAAAGAAAAGTTACGAAAGGAGCTTTGCTAAAAGCACAGAAAGGGAGCAACATTTTTTTTTCATCGTGTCTCATCCTCCCCCCCCCTTCTGTGGCTTCTTTATCAAGGAAATTAGTACCGAAAGGTGTAATCGATTTAAAAAAAAACATAATTTCGAAAAATCAATTATTAATGTCCATGAATCGATGTTGAAAAAGAAAAGTTGCGAAAGGACCTTTGCTAAAAGCACAGAAAGGGAGCATCATTTTTTTTTTCACGGTGTCTCACCCTCTCCCCCTTCTGTGGCGTCTTTATCATGGAAATCTGTTGGCATAGGGTCGTTGGCCAAACGCACGTGTATAGAAACGTCGTGCTTACACATACCGATTTGTAGATATAGTTCGGTCATTGAGAAACACGAGAGACGAGAATAAAAGGCCCTTCGCGACTGCCGAGCGCAGATCACCTTAATCTTTCCATTCGAAATATCCCCGTTTTTTTTTTTTTATCTCCTCATCGTTCCTCACGATCGTTCTACTGGAAGATCCGGCTTTTTCTGTGGCTGACTTTCGGCGAGATGGACCATTTCCGGTTCGGAAGCTTTTCATCCTCCGCTCTCTTTCCTGCCTCGTGATTTTTCTATCACCCGAGAGTCTCAGACATGATTATTTTATCAACAAATAGAGGCTCTGCCTGGAGAGCCTTCGATTTATATTTTGCCGATTTTTTTTTCAATCAATATTTATTGAATTGTTTGATATGTAAAAATATTCAAGGTCAAATTGATGCGGAGCGTTTATTGAAAAGGGTATAGAAAATTTATTGCGTAAGTGGAAGTTAAAATTTATGTACGTTTTTCCTAAATTGTTTTTTTTTTAGAATTCATAGTAATTAATGCAATATGCATACTGGAATTAATTACAGGCTCTTAATTTTTTAAAAATTGTCTTTGTATGTAAAGTCATGTAAATTGAATTATTATTTTTATTTAATTCATCAGAATTTTTAATCATTTTGATAATATTTGCAGAATTAATTAAAAAGCGTGAATTTGACAATAAAAAAAATAGATCTTAATAATTTCCGATCGCTAGAATGTAATTATTTTAGACACAAAAAAGGGTCGACCAAACAAAGGGCTATTTTTAGTACAACACTCTCAGAAAATATATTCACTGTCGAAAATTCATGTCAATGAATCGAAACGAAGAGAATAGAATTAAATATTAATGTTGAGGAGGATTGAGGACACGTGTGTAAGTGGGAAGGTATATATATGATGACATAGGGGTGTACTCGTCACCCTAAAGGTGTGATGTGCCGTCACGCCGAATAATGGAAGTGACAGACAGCAGACAGGCCTCAACCCAGACAGGGTTTCGACGGTCCTGTATTTGGGCCATTCCAACTCGACCTGGCTCTGACCCTCGACCTCTCATATTTTATCCTCGATTTTTTTATATTATTCTTCAATCTCTAATAAACAATCGCAATTTTTATTTATTTTCTTCATTAACAATTTATATATATATATATATTCTTTTTTTTTTTTTGGTGTATTTTGGTTCCTCCAAATATTATTATTTTTTCACTACTATTTAAATAGTACCAAGTACTGGCCACTCATGAAATAAATGCAGGAGGGTAAAAAAAAATTGTATTCATTGATGGAAAAACATTAAATACTTAATTCTTCCCAAAAAACTATTTGCATTAACTAATTCCACAAAAATAAGAAAAAATCCTATGGTTTCTCCAAATATTATTATTTTTCCCCTCGATTTAAATAGTACCAAGTACTGGCCACTCATGAAAAAAATTGTATTCATTGATAAAGAAACACTAAATACTTAATTCTTCCAAGAAAAACTATTTGCATTAACTAATTCCACAATATTAAAAAAAATCATTTGGTTCCTCCAAATATTATTATTTTTCTCCACTATTTAAATAGCACCAAGTACTGACCGCTCATGAAGTAAATGCAGGAGAGTAAAAGGGGAAAAAAAAATTTTCGCTGAGTAGATGAAGAACGCCTCATTTTACATCAAGCTATACAATTGCATCCATGCGGTGGGAGGAGAATTTTCTGTGACAGCACGGTGTACACAGCCTCTCGTTAATATATCAGATCAAACGAGAATTAAGTTTTAGATTAGATTCAAGCCGAGCGTGACGACGGCGCTGAATCCGGGCTCGCGCCTTGCGCATCCTCTCGCACTTTCTCTCTCTCACTCTCACTCTTTCTCTGCGCTACGAGCTCCCGCTCTGAGCTCCCATCTTACGCCTGTGCCCTGCGTACGGACTTCTTAATGCATTCGGTGTTAAGAACTCGGTTTAAACTCCCTAAGCGAGTTACTGAAAGTTGCTGCCGTTGCTGCTGCTGCTGCTGCTGTGCAACCCTTCAACGTGCAACGCTGTGTGAGCTTTCGCCCGTACCTCTTCCATTCGCCAATCCAACCTTATAAGAGACTGCAACTCTTCCCTGCTCTTTATCGTTTAATCTCGCTTTATGCGAATATTCATCACCGAGGTAAGTAAAGGACTCGGACTCGTTACAAACCAACGATGGAAAAGTCGCATTTACTGCCTTCAACTTCATACTATACCACAAAAAAATAAGAAAAGGATGCAAAGTAGCCCCTCGTACATTGCTTCCTCATTAAATTTTGCTCTTTACAAAGCAACCTCTATGAGCGTTTATTGTAATTAATATTGGCTTCCTCATAGAGGGAGCTTTTTAAAAAGCACAAATTAATGCGGAAGCGATGCGCAAGATTGTACTTTGCATCCTGTTTTTTCATGGCCGTACTTCGAACCCTTGCCGAGATCCAAAACGTCCACCATATTAGGGGTAGCTTCCCAATCGAAGGGGTGCAGCTTTTGATTCGCCCCCGACGTCATTCCGGACCCGCAAGCTCAACGATTATTTTGTTCCGGTTGATTATAGATTTGTTTCTCGCTCCGACACTTAAAAAAAAAAAACACACAAAAACAGTGAGTGCTTAAAAACGGTTGTTTTTGGTCCAAATTGTAGTCAACGTCTGGCAAATCTTTTTGTAATTTCCATGAAAATGCCTTGATTGAAAAAGCATTTTTGAAAATTCGTTTTTCTTTTCGTGAATTCTGATGAAAATTTTGAAAAAAAAAAAAAACCCGCCTCGGTTAGGTAAGGGCGTGTAATCGAGACGGATACTTGCGGGATAATAAAACAGTATAACAATAAAAACAGTGAGTGCTTAAAAACGGTTGTTTTTGGTCCAAATTGTAGTCAACGTCTGGCAAATCGTTTTGTAATTTCCATGAAAATGCCTTGATTGAAAAAGCATTTTTGAAAATTCGTTTTTCTTTTCGTGAATTCTGATGAAAATTTTGAAAAAAAAAAAAAAAACGCGCCTCGGTTAGGTAAGGGCGTATAACCGAGACGGATACTTGCGGGATAATAAAACAGTATAACAATAAAAACAGTGAGTGCTTAAAAACGGTTGTTTTTGGTCCAAATTGTAATCAACGTCTGGCAAATCGTTTTGTAATTTCCATGAAAATGCCTTGATTGAAAAAGCATTTTTGAAAATTCGTTTTTCTTTTCGTGAATTCTAATGAAAATTTTGAAAAAAAAAAACGCGCCTCGGTTAGGTAAGGGCGTATAACCTAGACGGATACTTGCGGGATAATCCTCCACTTAGTGAGCTCCAGGTCGCGCACGTATTTGAAGAGGACTGCGGGGTCTCTTCGACCCGGGGCTGGAATATATACTTTTCGCGTATGTGCGCACACCCCATAGCGATACAGCCGCTATAACAGTTGAGAATTTTCGTGTTATATCGTGCATTACGGTAGCGACAAGGGAGCAATGTCAGGGACACACACACGAACCCTCGTAGGCATTCCCATTGTATTCCCCATATTTCTATATAAAACCGTGTAACTCCTGTCGTCATATATATAATACATGTGAAAGGAGAATCGAAATGAAATGTTTGAACTGCGACCGCGGTCCCGGATTACAGGTAGCGCCCCCTAAAAATCCACGCAACGAGACGATGCGCTGTATATATATAGTTATAATACGTCCACCATAACCAAAACTCGATTCTGGATATCCATGAATCATGGAACTAAGATTCCTCGTTCGACGAAAGCTTATGAATATTTAATTGAAAAGATATCTCTATAACTCTTTTCCTTCTTCTGGGGCGGGAGGGGGGGGGGGGGGGGGATATTATAATTTCTATTCGAAGGAATGGACGAAAGAAGAGAGAATTTTCATATTTATGGTACATACCGAAGATATAAATGATAGCGAGTGGAAAATGTGGACAGACAAATTATCAAAGTTCGTTAACGGAAATATTTAAGGGCCTCGTGAATATTGAGGTATTGAAAAAAATGTCCAATAAAATTGGCGAAGATTTGTAGCGTCGTTAATAAAATGATCACGATGAATTTTAGATTTTTTAAGCTTCGTAAGTGAAACTCACGGGCGTGAGAAAAAGTTTTGTCGCACTAGTGTCTTAAAATGCTATTACTTAACTCCAAATGAATTAAGAAAAGCTCGCACTTATTGTCGCCTTATTTCAGCCCAAAATTGCAACGATAATAACCAGGCAAAAAAATGCAACAAATGCAACAAAATTGTCAACAAACAAGAATTTTACTGCAGCTACTGCAATCATTGAAAAAAAAAAAAAAAATGATCGTCTCACACCTACAACGTCACAAATTCATCACCCGAATCAACATAACCACGAAAAGCCTCAATTCCGACCTTTCCACTTATTTTACTGACCCTTCCGAAGCAAAGGTCATCGAGTTACGCAACGACCTTACAGCAGCTCGGCATATAAACACCGGGGACCAGTGGCAAAAGAAAGTCCGTAATACAAATTCATGCCGGCGAATCCTCGTGACCCTAGAAACATAAAAAACGTCGTTTACGACATGACCGACCGAGAAAGAAAATCCTGTTGCTCAGAGGAAGAGCTGCGCGACACGAGGCGCATCATCACGTGTCCGAGTGTCCGCAAAACCAGCTCTCGATACTCGACGGAAGGCTTGAGGACGACTGGAAACGTTCAAACTGAAGCCTCGTAGCCTCGGCCCTTGAACCTCTTTCCGATGGAGTCGTTCACATTGGAGAAGCAAAGAAGAAGGCTTTGCAAGCGGCACCGTATGTTTCAATGCCTAAGTATATACCGCATAGCGAGTGAATGTCGCGGGCATAAATCTCTGACATTCAATAGTTTCGCACGCATTGATCCGCACTCGAGGTTCGCCGTCACGAAGAGTCACCACGAGGCTTCGTCCGGGCAACCTTCTCGTTCAAATTCGAGATATGGTTTAACTGCTGCTCAGTGTCGAGATGAAAAGAACGAAAGAACAAAGTAAAAGGGAGGGGGCGAAGGGGTGAGAGGGGGAAAAAAGTCGGTCGAATCGAAAACAGGGTCCATTCATAACGAACGTGACCGAGACAAGACTGACACTATTACCAGTCGCTGTTGCTTCTAGTCGGACTCTATAGTGGACAGGAAACGGACATCGGACATTAAATTCTGTGTTGCTATACCTACACGTCTGGTGTTGTACACACAACGGGCATTAGTAGGTGCCCATGGAGCCTTCGATATTTACATCTGGCATGGACGCCTTAAAGCTAATAAAATTCCCATTAGATTGCCGGGAAAAAAAGCATGAAAAAAAAAGGATCTGTGGACTTTTTAATAATAAATATTTTAATCAGAGAAAATGGTCAGCTCGACGCCATTGCTTTTTTTTAAAATCAATTTCTGAAATTTACATTAATCATTACCATTAACATTGCATTCGATATTACAAGCACGATTTTCGGCCAAATTAAACGACGAACAGCGAACAGCAACGTGGTAATGTATACAGGTCGTAACGATGAGGAGATTATGACGTTTTAAATCTCTCGGTGGTACTAATTACGGTTGTAATCAGGCGAATGAGTGAAACGCAGGAGCGATGATATAATTCCAAAGGGATGAGATTTATGCCGGTACTGTGGGCAGTCGGTGGTAAATTCTAGACAGTTAAATCGTTCGGCGAAATCATCGAACAAAAGCGAGCGTCATTAGTTCGCCGGCGGTCACTAGCGGTCCCGTTCAGTTCGAACGACACCGCGAGCATCGTATCAGCCGGAGGCATCCGCCTCGCTATTCTATCGTGGCTACCAGCATCGATCACTCTCCGGTTCCTCGTAATCACGTATTGTCTCGGACAAACCGTTACCGCTATGCTGCAGCTAGTGTTTCAGCATATACATGCTTATATATACATATATATAGACATTGGCAAGCAACGCGTTCAGAATTCTTTTGTATCCAGGGCAAATCAGTGCCACTGCAACGTACGACACGGTGCAGTGCAATAATATGCTCGAGGCATGGATTGAGCCGTAACAGCCCGACTGACGACCTTCAATCAGAGCCAGTTAGCCACTATAAACAGATTACGTTGTAGCGATCTCACGCGAAAAATTTGAGCCGAAGGGACTCGCTGAGAGGCTTTCCGCTGGCTAGGTACAACGAGGTACATCGAACGCCCGCCAGAGGGCGCGGGCAGTCGCGCGCGGGAATTTCGGTCACATTTCAAACGACTCTTGCCGAAATTAGTACGCGGTGTGGGAAATTCGTTCAGGGAAAGGGGTATAATAATTGTACTGCACGATTGTAACGTAAAATTGATGGAAAATATGTTATTTTCAGAGTGGGTCGTCAGCGTTGTTGTCTCGATACAATTTTTTTGTCTCAAAAAAACCTGGTTCATTCCATTTGTCGTAAAATAAAGAGAGAAAAAAATGTATGTCTAAATAAGCTATCGATGACCCACTTCGAAAATAACATACATTCAGTGACAAGATTTTTCGGCTTTCCAATAAATCGCGATTCAATCCCACAATATATTGCGTTTTATTGGAACGTTTTTTTTTATTGCTTGACCGAACTTGCCCCGCGATTGATTAAAATAGCTCGAGTGTGGAGCACCTCGGTTCGTGTCCGCGGTGCTTGCAGAAAAAATCCTTCGGGCCGCGACTTATCGATTGTGGAAGGCATCCGAAACTGTACCGTACTTAATTAATTTAAGTTACTTGAGTAATTAAAAGTTACGTGCAGTCAATTAAATAATAAAATAGTTGAAAGGAAAAAGTGACCCGTCTCGCCCCGGTCTACTTTGTTGCTCCGGTTTAAATGCACACATGGATGGAGGCCCCGATTATTATACTTTATATCATTATACAGCGGTTGAGAGAGAATTCGCGGGTTACTTTTTTCCAACTTCTTCATCGTTATCTTTTTTTCTCACGTCTCGTCATTATTTTAATGCAAGGCTTTCATCGTAGAACACCGTACACCGCTGTGTTGCCGAGGCTCTCTCTACCTGTTACCGTTTTAATTACGATAATGGTAGTTTCGACAGGTTTATTATTACAACGCAAATATAATGTAATTTCCTTGAGTCTAGTGGAGATTACACTCGCACAATTTATCCGAGAGAGTATGAAACAACAGGCGGATTGCAACAATTTCACTGGGACGAGAGGGCGCTTAAGAGATTTCAGGAAAATTAATCAAAGCTCAAAGCGTGATAAGCCGTCGAGGGACCGCGTAACAGCTAGCTTGTTTCACATTAATCTAGTGCGCAAAATTAATTTTCCCCATTTTCGAAAGCCCTCCGTCATTTTCGTCACAATTACAATGCTCTGAGTGCACACGAATGATTCTGATGCTTAGCCTTAAGTACTTAACATGTTAAGTATCGTGGGTCACGTGGCGAAACTTTGATGGTATGCATTGTGCTTGCTACTTTATTAACCGTGGGTTAATTGTGATTTTAAGGATTAATTTTAATCGTCATTAGCAGTCGATAAGGGCATAGGGATCTGTATTATCGACAAAAGGGGATCGTGGTCCCTGCATCGTTGATAACTCATCGATAGTTGGTAATTAAGTCAAATTCTGTTTTACCGTTAGTCGTTTAGGAGGGAAAAACGGTCGGTATTAGCGTTTATTGGTAAAGCAGGTCTTTCTTAATTATACTAGCACCATTTGATGGTCATCAGTTGGCAAATTAGATGTCCTCGAACGTATCGGAGGATGAAAACCAGAATCGATCAGAATTTTATTTTTATCATAATTATAATTAAATGAATTATTAATTACAATATTACTTATTTTCGAATTATTTTGGAGTCTTAATATTATTTATAAAAATTCAGAAAGCTCGTCTGGTAAACAAAAGTGGGGGTTGAAAAATTTAACAGATTAATTGGATTTTCTTAAAAACGTTTTATTCTATTTTCAAAATTGTATAAATATCTAATAGTCACGAAGAAAAAAATTCAGTAATTATTTACATAGTCCATATAGATACCTACTTACTTATATATTAAATATATCTACGAGATATAATTGCGGGGCGCTTGAGAAGCAGTTTTCGGTATTAGGTCATTTTCCTTACAATTGACAGATTGACGTGTAATTGTCAGTAAGTAGCACTTGATCTCAGCCTTTTGTAGTTGGCTACAATTTAAAAAATGCAGCGTCTTCGGATCCCCGCGAGTAATAAGTCATTTTACGTATTTCGATTTCGTTTTTTTTTTGCACAGCCTAAATTATTCTGTTATCAATATATTCGATTGCACATCCTGAGATAATATTCTTGAAAGGCCACGATGGTAATAATAACAACAATAATAAAAAATATTTTTCGTTGTCCCTTATCTCGTATTTGATTTCACGTTTATCTTTGAGATAAATTCCATTGCTTGATTATCACCTTTGCGATGCTCCAAAGCTCTCAGGACGTCCGAGCCTGTAAAATAATATTGCGAATTATTATTGAGAAAAATTTTAATTCATCCTCTTTATTTTGTGCAATTGCATACGAAATTTTTATAGCTTTTAAATAAATTCCAATTATTCACAAGCTCATTCGTTATTTTGATTTGTAATTATTTATATCGATGAAGACATAAGCTCTTGGATTAATTGCCATGTACAACTCGTTAATCAGGAGGGAGGTTAATCAGAGGGGTTAAAAATAAACAAATTCGTACTTCTGTCAGTTGGTCGAGAAAGATTGAGGTGTATTTGTTCGAGGGTCTCGATCCCATGTTCGTGATCACCGTCAGGAATTTCGGTGAAGGGCAAAAAAGCCTCAGCCATGAAACGCGCCCTTAGAAAATCCTTGTCCTTGACTTCAAACACCAGGATTGCATTTTCGAGTTTTCTTTGTTCCGTTGTCAGAGGACTGAAATGAAAAATCACATTGAAAATCCAAAAATGTCGTTTTTTCATTATAGGCTTCGTTGATTTTTGACTCACATGTTAAACGTCTCGTCGAACAGTGGGAAAAGTGTCTCTTTCTGCACGTGAGTCTTCGGAGCCTTGGTCTCGTTGAATTTTTCCTCGGGCAATAGTCTTATCTTAACGTACGAGTCACATTTGCCTGCGGAAGTTGCGAAACACCGTTCACGTTAGTTCAGAAAATATGGAGCCTCGAGAAAACCGACGGATCCCAAATTTAAACGATGCATGCACGATTGTAAAGGTGAAAAATGGTGATTTTTCTGTCGGGAACCAAAAAATGTTGCGGGACCAATATGGAAATTATGTTGTACAGCACAACATAGATAATATAAATACCAGGCATTCCACGTCAGTTATAAATAAATAGACTAAAATGCGAGTAAATTCAATGTGCAAAACGAAATGAGAATTGCAAATCCATGAATTCCATATTTATTATACTTTTTTTTTTCGTAAATTTGAAAATGGAGCGAAAATTCTACGATACGGTTTTTGAAAAAGCCAACTCAGAATTACGAATTTTATGCGGAGACATTTTTGTTTCAGTAACTTCAAATTGCCGAGATTTGGTGACTTGAACAAAAAAGAATTGTGGTTTTTCAAATATTGGATTTAAAAATCACGTGGAGTGCCTTTTAGTGGTACAAATTTTTTTTTAGTTGATTTTTAACCAATTATAGGGCAGATCGGAGATGGACGGAAAAAAATAGCTGAATTGACAGAGAATGCGCCATATATAGAACACGAAGAAAAATTCGTAAGGCTGACAGCGACTTTTTTTTTTCAAAATCAAATATTAATTATTAAAAAATTTAGAAAGTGCTTTCGAAAAAAAAAACATTTTCAGAATTTTTTGAAAATTGACAACATTCCTTAACTTCGGAATTAAATTGTGAACAGTTAACCTTGCGGACGGAAAATGCTATTGTACAATTTGTATAAAAAAAATATATATTTTTGAAAAATTAATAATTAAAAAAATATATATTTAAATGGTGCGTCTAATCTGACGTTGCATGCCTCGTATCGTGCTCGAGTGGATTTCCTAATATTGACTAAACTATCGATATCTTCCGTGCCATGCAGTACCGCATTCGTAATAATAGCAGGCAGTGATATATAATTTTGAATGATCGAGCGATCATTGAGTGGAGGTAAATTTTCGTTCCATACGATTTACATACTTGTCTTCACCTCTTTCAGTCTCTGTTTAGATTTAGAATGAAACTTGCGCTCGATAGTCGACAGCTTGCCTATAAAATCGCCTACAAAATCGAAAGAAAATGATTTAGAACGGCAGAGTCCGATGGTATGGCATTTCGGGAATTTCTTCATTTTTATTGAACAAGTTTAATCGGCGCAGGTATCGCTCATCGTCGAGGATCTCGGCTTTCTTTTTATTTTTATTTTATTTATTATGAGGCATTTCGCCCCAACTGAAAATATATTGTGAAATTTTTTAATAATTCAAAATTCTCCATGAAACTAAATTTTAATAACTCAATTATTCAATTTAAAAAAATATCTCATAAATCTTTTCCTAAAAATAAAGATTGTCGAGATTTCATTTTTCCACCTCTTTTCGAAAAAAAAAAAAAAAAAAAATTAGAAAAATTAGAAGAAAATCTTCATCAGTAGGACGAGAAAAAAAATTAAATAACGAATTGCCAAAAAAAAAAAATTCCAAAAATTGTGATAAATCAGGAAATTTCAAAAAAACAAATTGCGAGCGTAATCTAAAAAATCAAGGATCAAAGGTGAAATGCCTCATATACTCATAGAGCTGTTAGTGCATTTTTTTTTACGTGCTTACCATTACTGTCCATGGGCCGAAGGTTTCTCGCGTTGAGTATTTGCACGTTCAAAGAATTGTCGATAAATTGTGCTCTGACAGTGAGCTTCCCGTAGGCCGATTCTTCAATTTCCTTTTGTTCCTGGACCCTCTCCTGATTGTACCGATGAATCAATTCGGCTGTTTCCAAGCCGTGAAGGTTCAGCAGACGTTCAATCTTCTCGAGTACTTGAACATTTGCCGTTTCGTCCGCACCAAGATTGAAGAAACTTATGAGATTGTGAAGAGTGCGATGAAGATTTGAGTAGAATGAAGGTGGTCTCCGTTTCTAAATAGCACATGAACAAATTCATTCAAACAAGTCGACAAATAATTTTTTTTTAAATTCCCTTTTGTTAAAAAATCTTGAAACAAAAACCCAAAAAATCCAACAATGCTAATTTTACACTCGAACAATTATTGTATAAAATCCATAAATGTTGTCGAATATATAAATCGGCCAATTCGGTAAATATGCAAATTTCCATCAAATCTTCACTTCGAATTTATTCAATTATCGACCTAACAACCAACCTCAAGATTATTGCGAACCAGTTGGTAGAGTGTTTCGGACATTATTTCCCAGATGACAAGAAGTACCCGTTCGAAATTGTCCTCGTTAAGGTTGTCGTGTAGGATGGTGATGTTCATGTCGAGATAGTGGAGCAATCGGTCCATGGCGTTGCTGACGGTGTCGATGAGCTCTGCGCCTTCCATGAGGTACCTGCTCATCGCGGGTGCCATTTTGTTCGCAACAACCTCGAGCAAATCGATGATTTTGTTCTTCACGGTGTCGGTGGCGTTGTCAATGATGAGCTGCAGGGTTTGCCGGCACCGGTCAGCTTCCTGTTGGGTTTTGTTTTCCCCCAGGGCATCGACGATACCCTGAAGACCCAAGTCGTTCGCCAGGGGCTCGATGGACGTTCTTATGTAGTCGATGTTGTTGATAGCGAAACACCAAGCTGTCGAAACCTCGAACTTCTTCTCGTAAACGCTGCTCGGGTTGTCATTGTCCTGATCAATTTGCGTCACCTTCTCAGCCTTTGCTGCCATCATGTCCGCATAGGAAATGGAACACTTGCAAATATCCTGAAGCACAAAGATCATCATTTTGCATCGTACACATTGGAGTATCCAATTTTGCCTTGAATCCCCAATAACGTCAGGTTTTCACGTTCAACCTTAGACTATGTTAGCCAATTTTGTCAACTTGAGGCAGAACAAAAATCAAGACTCGCCTCAACCGCTTTGTTTCTATATTGATTTTGGACGTGGATGTTCCAGAAAATCTTACGTCAATAATTTTAGCGATGAAGGTGTAAGATCCCTCGACATCCGGCCAGGCCAACTGATTCCAAAAGACTTTGATCTGATAGAAGATGGTCAAAGTGTCGACGGCACTTGAACTGTACTGAACACTCGAGTCAACGGGCTGCAGAGTGTCGAATTCCACCGCCCTGTCGATTCTTTTGAGGGCCTTGTACACGGCGATGTCAAGCCAGTGAGCTACTCCAGCCCTGAACCATTCGTGGTAGCTCTGAACCTTGATGTTCTCCAGGCCCTCGATGCACAAGACTTGACCGAGGCTGTAATTTAATACGTGACGTTAATGTCGGTCATCTTCAAGGGGACCGAGTCAAAATGACGAAGGATAATTCTGTGGATGATGAGCCTTTGAAAAGTTTGTCAAGTTCCTCACTTACAGCATTTCCAATTCCATTGACTTTTTTTTAGGTGACTCGATCACCTTGACGTTTGCATTTTTGGTGCTCTTTCGTATTTGAATTCGAACTCAAGTTCAAGGTAGCGATTAGAATTTCGACTTCACGAAGACGCCATTTGATATCAGACACAGTGAAAGAACACACTTACACGGCAAATCTCTGGAGGGTGAGGTAGAGCTCGAAGAGTGTCGTTCCCAACGTCAATTCGACATCGTCGCTGCTCTCCACTTCGATGCGCTTCAATCTCAAGCAAACGTCTTCGACAATGACCATGCAGAGATCGCTGACCCTCTTTTCGTACATTATATACAAAGTCCTTGCATAGGGGAAGTTGATTTTTCTGAAAGAGGTACATAGTTACGTAAAGTTTGAGCGATTTCCTGAAGAAACGGGTTCAAAATGCCATTATGATGGTTGCGGTGGTTGAGCCTAACCATAAGATTTGGAAGCTCAATTCAGTGCTAAATAAAGTATCCAAATGTTCTTCAGCCCTTACTTGATGAACATTCTGTCATAAACTTCCGCGGCCCTCTGCAGATCAGCCCTGACGAGTTGTATGACCTTGATGTGATATCTGATGGCAGCGTCGTCAGTTTCGTATTCAGGAGTATTATTCTGTAGAATATGGTCCCACCATTCAGCGCCGCCCTGAGTAACAGTGTATTCCAAGCCCCGAAGAACGTCAATTTTTTCGCCATCGGGTTCCGGAAACCAGCCGTACATTTTGGGTGGAAATAGATCAAAATCGTCCGGCACGACCATCGACGAAATCGAAGACAGTATTCTGAAAGTTTGATCTCTGTTCAATACCCTATCGACTTCACCAAATTCCCAATACCATCATCGATCCATTTTTCTCATTCTTACCCCAAAATCGCACTCATCTGCGCCATGACATTTTTGTCACCAGCAGCGAACCTCCTGATCTTCCGGATGCTGTTGAGACAGGAATACAATAGTTTCCTCGTTGCATCCCAAAACATTCTTACCTCGTCGCTGGAAAAGAGACCATTGTCCATTGGTCTCAAAAGCTCAACCGCCAGTTTGTTGAACACTGCAAAATTGAGCGGATGCTCCTGATGGACCCTCGAGTATTCGACCCATTGGGCAAGAGCGACGTTCCTCGCGAGTAAACCTCTTTGGGCGCTATGCTGAAGAACCAGAGCTTCGGCCGCTGGTGACCATCGACCGCACCAACAGTACTTTTCGATTTTCTCCGTTTCCAGCTCGTGGAGCAACAAAATTCTCAGCAAGTGACGATGCTCCTGAGCAGCTACTTGAGTATTGTGCTCGGCGCTGAATGCCAGCCTCAAACGCACCACGCCACGACGTTTCGATTTGTTCTTTTTCTCAAGGGCGTACCACGTTGTGTGGCCTGTCACTGGAATTTCCTGAAATCAATTTTCAATCGGTTATTCCGGTACAAATAATGTGACAAAAAAAAAATGGTAACAGAAAAGTTCAACAAACTCAAAAGTAAAACATCATAATGCAACCAGTCATGGTAACGCGATGATCTTAAGGGCAAATACCTTCAAAAGTATCCGACTGCGACCGATGAACTCGTTGTCGTGACTTCCGGTCGTGGCGGTGACCGCTATTTCCTTCGCGAGCTTCACCAAGCCTCTAACCCCCTTAACGTCTTTGACTTTGCTCATCTTTTCCGGCACCGTCTCCGCGGCATCGAAATCCCTGATAAGCCAAGATAAGAAGGAACAAAAACAAAAAAAGGAAGCACCAATTAGCCAGAAAATTCGTAGGCCATTAATCATCGTCGCTGAAATGTTCATTTTATCTTGATGATTCTTACCAGACCTCGAGGCAGAGTGCATCGTTTTCCGCGTCTTCCAATGGCCTGTGGAATAAAACAAAATGCCGGTATCAGCGTTTCGTCCAAACAAAGAATAATCGCCAACCGAATTGGTGATGAACTCACAATTCAAAGTGCTCCTCCCAGACGGGAGTTAGGGTTGCGGTTTTAACCGCTGTATTGTATCGCCTCGTTGGCGCTGATTCGAGATAAAGAGCACAGAACGGATCGCTTTTTCCGTTGGCGTCTTTTGAAACGAGTTCCTTGGCCTCTATGACTTCCACATTGAGATGCATCACTGGCGCCTTAATTAAAAATTCATGATATTAGTAGAGCGAGGACGTCAAACGTTTACACGTTCATTACGTTTTGATCTATTCCCCGCGTGAAAAATACTGTGCGGGTTAAGTCATAAGGGTAGTTTTTTTTCTCTTTTATTCATTGGACGTTGGACGGGACAAGGTTTCAAAAATTGAGCTTGTTGGCAAAAAGGAAAATGGACTAAAATCACAATGCAAGTGTAAATTTGAATTAAACATTTGAAGATAAATAAATGAATTTTTTTTAACGCCTTAATTAAAAATTCATGATATTAGTAGAGCGAGGACGTCAAACGTTTACACGTTCATTACGTTTTGATCTATTCCCCGCGTAAAAAATACTGTGCGTCTTAAGTCATAAGGGTAGTTTTTTTTCTCTTTTATTCATTGGACGTTGGACGGGACAAAGTCTCAAAAATTGAGCGCGTTGGCAAAAAGGAAAATGGACTAAAATAACAATGCAAGTGTAAATTTGAATTAAACATTTGAAGATAAATAAATGAGTCTTTTTTAATTCGACAAATTCGGTAAAAAAAATTTTAATCCGATGTTTAGAAATAAATAAATAAAAATTTTTTTTCAGCTTGTGGAAATTGAAATAGTTAGCCACATAAAGTTGATTTTTTTGAGAAATTCAAAATCACCTAAAATCTGAAATTTTAGCCACATTTTTTTGGAAACTGTTTTTTTTTTTTCACGGGGGTCATGCCATTTTCCTAAACAATACCTCCATATTCCTCGTGTCCTCCAAAACTTGCTCGTGAGTCTCATTGTCAACCTTGAAGGCTTGTTGCAGATGGTTCAACAGAGCATCTTGTCCACACTCGTTTGTCACATCGTAACCGATTTGATGTTGCGTCATGTAAACGAGGGCCGAGTAGAGCTCCTCGAGCTGAAATACGTCAGAGACGCGAGGCGATTAAAAATCTAACGAGGCAAGTGAGTTAAGCAAATTGTTGATCATGGTTTGCGTTCGATTGCTGATTGGCAGCAAAACTCGAGTGTTATCGAATATTTCTCAGGGTAGGGATGCTAATAAACATACTTAATAAACATATACAATTAAAAAAACGCAAAAATAACAAATTTTTCGTGTACTTTAAATAATTATAAACACAAAAAATTGGAGCTCAACAAGAATCAAATTTTGTAATTGCCTAAAAACTAACAAATCCTCCTGGCGATAATCACTTTTGCTAATTAATATATGATAAATAATCGGAAAAAACGTCATTAATTCCATTTCGTTTTAATGATCACTTACAAAATGTAATTAGCGATAATATTTCCATAAGTACACCCATTATTAATTTTTTTTTTTTTCGGTCCTCTCCCGCAGCTAACACAATTGGTGCAAATGATTTTTTTTTTGAGACATTTCGGACAAACATTTTTGTCTCCAAGCCGATAAGACTTACCGTCATCGCTCGCAAAATAGCATTAGTTTTTCGTTCAACTTCCGCTTTGGGAACACCCCTAAAGGTGTTCCGATTTCTGCCGAGGGTGCCCATTCTGGTGAGTGTATTTGTCCTGACCATTGTTAAGCCAATCGTTGAGAAAGAGAGATACGGCCTTCTACTTTAATTGTCCATTGCATACACGCGTTAACATCATTTTCACAATTGTCGTGTCACCGGACGGTCACTGACAATTTGTCGCACGAGAATCGTCACTTCGTAAAAATGCGTTTTTCGAGACCAACATTATTTCCGTTGCAGCACTGGGGTGACCGATGGTTAGAGAGAATTCTTTTTTTAACAGTCGAGCTACTCGTAGTCACTGAAAAAAATGCGCGGAGCTATTTTTCGACCCGAGGTCGCTGACACACGTGCCGACGATGACACACCAACATTTCACTCGTCCAACTATTCGTTTCCGCTGGTCCACAAGATAAGTGACAAATGTTGAGAAACAATAATGAAAAATTGAATTTAGCACGACGAGGAGAGCTGGTTAAACTCGTCGCTTGTTTCCATCGTAACGTCGGTTCAACTTTGACCGGATCGTTGTGCTGGCTCAGCGTTAAATCACCGAGACCGCTTGTCTCGATCACACAAACAGTGAGCGAGTGTTTACAATACGAAGCGATAAAAAAGGTAGAGATTAAAAGAAAGAAAGAGGGAAAGTGAAACGCCGAGAAGAGAGCGAACCGAGAACTGAGGGGTCACGTGAAAACGCCGAGTTTCGTAGCTTTGTTCGGTCAAGACGCGCTCGGACATCAGTCCGAACTTTCCTACCATTGTCAGCGAGCGAGGGACCGGCGCATATCCAATCGCATTCGCATATGCGCTACTTCACGCTGCTCTAATTAGATTCACTGTGTAATCGGGGGATCCGGCTTTCAATGGAATCACGAGCCGCAATTTAACGCGCATTTAACGAGGCTTAAGATATATTCCGAGGCTTTGGGAAAATCGAGTGAGAGATGCTGAAGACAAGAGCCATTTGCGTGGGGTTCAGCTGATTTGCCTTGTAATCTCCCGTGTCATTCAATTATGGCACTTGGGCGGAAGGCACCTGTCAGTTTTCATTTAAATAGTGCACTTCCGGGTGGAATGATTTTTTTTTTTTTTTTTTTTTTTTTTTCACGATACAACGTATGACATAGAAGATTGTGATACTAGTGCGAGAAAAGGGTCTTTTCGATGGGGTTCAAGGGAATTCAGTATTTTGTGCCTGCTATGTGACGAAGGTGTGCGTTAAAGGAGCTTTTGCGCACTAGTGCGCAAAAAGTGTGCGTGAAGATACTTTTAACGCTCTAGTGCGCTAAAGTGAAACGTTAAAGTATTTTGAAAAATAATCAGATAAACCATTCAAACTATTAATTATTTTACTATATGGTCATTTTTATTTGGGCCAATGTGTTTGCCAATACGACACTTCCCATTGCTCCAATTAGATGCACTCTGTAATCGTCAAGGGAGATCTGACTTTCAATGGAATCACGAGCGTCAATTTAACGCGCATTTAACGAGACTTGAGATTCTAACGCTTTGGAAAATTGGACTTAAAGATATTCAAGACAAGGCCCATTTGCTTATGCTTTAAAGTTTCCCGTGTTATTCAATTATAGTGCTTCATACAAGTCGTTAGCAGGCAGCCTTCAGTTTCAATTCAAATAGTTCACTTCCGGTCTGAATACTAATTCATTCTCCAAAAAAAAAAAAAAAAGGCTTCAAGGTTCAAGGTCGCCTATTTTTTTATTTATCGATACAAAAAACGAAAAATATTCCATAGTATATTTAAATAAAATGTAGCAATTATTGCATCAAATTTAAGTTTAATTGAGCTTTTGATGAAACTTTCTCTCCCTGATTCGTTATGTTATGGAGTTTTCACTCTTAATCAATTCTTCAAGTATTCGTGCAGCGATCACTCTTCAGGGATAATTAAAATGAAATGATGGATGTTAAGTGATGTTGAAATGGGCAATGGGAGTATTTCGTTAAGGCGAATCAGCCAGAGTCGAACCGCATAATCCGCTTATCAGACGCAACGTTTTTTGTCAGGGGTCAAGGTCCTTCGTGAACTCTGTCCACCCGTGATGACCTGTGGCCAGCGGTTTTCATTATTGCAATACAGATACAGTCAGCAGACGTCTCTTCACACTCGGCAAATTTATTACAATTAATACGACGAACGAGCCGCCGTCGAATCTCGCCGAACTCAATTTCGAGTAAGCAATTCGACGAAAAACACACAGCGAGGAATACCCAGACGCGAAAATTCACAATTTTGCTTCCTCTTAGAAAAAGCCTTGTTTTCAGGACATTTTTATTTATTTAACTTCATTTCTATATCAGAAATATTTTGTTGAGTAATTAAAATTTTCGTTCTATTCAAAAGCACAGCCAAATTAATTTTCAATTCGTTCAAATCAATACATATTATTTTTTTAATTATTTATTTGCATATTTCTAATTTTTTTTAATACAAAAAAAATTGATACTTTTTTTTCGATTTTTTCAAATAAATAATTAAATTGAACATTCAGTTGATTGAATTAGATATTTCTCTCAGTGTGCATGAAGAACTGTGGCTAATGACCATAGCAGTAGACGCCGTAACAATAAAAAAAAAAAACTGTGGCTAGACGTCTTTATGGTTACCAAGATATGGTCACCAGACGTCTCTTCAGACCAGACGAATTCATCACAGCTGATACGGCGAACGAATTCTCGGCCAAGCTCGCGGAAATTAATTTCGGCTTTGACAATTCGACGAAAAACAAGGAGAATAGAAAAAAATACACAGATGCGGAGGTCACGGTAGCTTTAACCCGGCTATAACTGGGCCGCATCCCGTTTAAACTAGCGACACATGGACTAGAGCAAGTGCAACCACGAACTGGTCGCGTACGCTTGAACAATTGTGCCCAATGAAAGTTGATATGACGGCAATTAGTTGATTGACCATCAGGTCGCTATACGCGGGGCACCCGACATGTCCGATTGACATTTTCTACGAACTGCTTTTCCAGAATTTCCCTCGGATCCATTTTTTTTTTTTTTTTTTTTTTTTTTTTTTCGTTCCTTTGTCGACATGTGGACAATGTTCGATCCTAGAGAAAATAAACACCATTTTTCATTTTTCTTTCATCAGATTCCTGTTCGGAAATGTATATTGCACGTTATTGCACATTAATTTTTCACGATATTTAAAATCAAATATGAATAATTATTTATTTAAAGAAATGAGCTTGAGGAATGTTGATGTTATTTTGTTAAGTCCTACCGAAAATATTAAATTTGAATTTTTGGATATATACAATTTTTGACTTGACCCGTTTTAATCATTGGTATTTATAAATAAATTTAGATTTTAATTGAATTGAGAAAATAGAATAAATTGGTCATACTCAAAAGGTGAGCTGAGAAAACCACTTTTTCGTCGATTGAGTACTGGAAATTTATGTACTTTTTTTTTTTTCAAATCCGTCACGACCCTATAAATACTCTTCATCACTTTTTCACCGCGTTGTGCAACATGTTCTCGACTAATTTTACACTTTCCATCAAGCTCCTTTTCTAATCAGTTTTATGCGACGTTTCCATTTGGGCGATAAGCTCTCAATAGGGTCTGATTTCAATTCCCTGGCTTCTGCAGGAAGATTTTTAAATAAATTACGAACTTATACCATTGCAAATTTTAAAAAATTAGGTGATTTTTAGAATTAAAAATAATGATTACATCGATTTTTTTAGAGATGTAGTAATTCCTAAATAAACTATATAAACAAATTTTCTGCACGATAATGCAAAAAAAATTTAAACCGAAAATCTAGTAGGTATTTTTCTTACCATAAACTAATATTTAAAAAAAAATATAACTGTGAAAAAAAAAATAGAAAATTCACTTCAATGCCAAGTTGACAATTTTTTACCCAATCAAAAAAATACTAGATAATTTTATTAAAAAATTTGTGTAGAAATTTATTTATTTATTTAAAGTTGCAATTATTTCAGAACTGCAATTTTTGACTTGCAAGCAGTTGCACTTCAAAGGCAACATTTTCAAACTATTCAAAATTTGACCACAAAATCTTCATGTAATATTGAAAATGATGTAAATTTAACAAAATAAGCAAAAAAAAATTAACATTTACACTGGTACAACTCCTTAACCAATTGATGTATAATGAAGAGGTGCACAGCGTCAGCCAGGCTGAGAATTAGAAGAGTGGTGTGTTGATTGTGAAAGCTTTGAATTTTGACGACTTGAGCCCGAGACCTTTAAACGTGCTCGGAGTCTCTACGACCATTCGTATGTTCTGTCGCACAGAGTTACATTTTTAAACTGAGCTTTCTGAGTGTTTGCCAGAAATTGTTGAGAGACATCGGTCTTCGAAGATCTCCTTCAAGAACTTTTTTTTTCTCCAGTAATTAATGCCCGAATTTCTGTCCAATTAAAAATCCATCATAAATAACTAATTTCCAGCATTTAATCATCCACGTTACAATTATTATTATTCCCAAATAAATAAATAAAATCTTCATGTCAATTTCAACCCCCATTTAAGACACATACACATTTTTACATCACCTAAAAAATCCATGAACCTTTCACATCACATTATATACATATCAACAATTTTTTTGTTCAATGAAAATAAAAAAAATCCTTATGCATCACACGTGCCAAAATAACCCCTAAATTTCCAATTATTTTTTTTTTAAAGCCCATCAAACATTTCCATTTTATTTTATCGTGCGACGTGTCACTAAAATCACCTGCGTCACTAACTAATATTTCGCGGGAAGGCCGGAAAAATTCACTAAAACCTTAAAAAAAAAACCCCCTTAAGCACTTTTTCACAGATGGTTAAATTTAATCCGAAAGCACACGGTATTTGATGTGGTAACACTCGAAACGAGTAACGCGGATCGTAAAGTTGCTTGTTATTGTTGCTCTTCACTGTGAGCGATCACACGAAATACACAGCGGCGCGAGCTCGACGATTGTGAGGATGATTCGTGAGCTCGGAGGCTCGTCATCCTCGAGAGTGAAGCTTCTTTAGCGTCGTTGACCACGAGACTGGGGTTAGCGTTGCGCGGGCTATAATAACCGCGTTCATGTGCTCGGTAATTGATCGTTTTGATTGGAAATGAAAAGGAAGCTCTTGTGGCCGATCTGGGATTCGTCGCGATAGCCAAGAGATCAATGCGAGAAAGAAGAAGAGTGGACAAGCCAGTGGCGTAAACGCAGCGGAACTCGAGACCGCCAGGAATAGACAGCCCGACGAGTCGGATAGTAAAATCGTCGACGAATCCTCGTGGTCGTCGTCGACCACGACCAAACGACGTTTGGACTTTACGCGGGCGTTCGTCGACGCGAGGAATCTTCGCGATCTGACGCAGGCGCTGCGAATGTTTAACTAAGTATTATCTCCGGTGATTTACACAGCGAGCATCTTTGATCGACTTTTTATCTCAAATTCGAGAGATCAGATGTACTGTTGAACTTCAAGTTCAAAGTTGGGCTCCTTTGAAACTTGAAGTTCAAACTCAAGTTGAAGAGGTTCGTTCCAACTGAAGTTCAAATTAAAGGCCTATCTTAAGTTTGAACTTGAGTTTTTTTTTTTTTTTTCGTTGAGTTGCACTTGAGTTGAAACTTGAGTTAAAAGTGAAGCTTGAATTGTAACTCCAAGTTCAAATCCAAATTGAAAAGGTTCGTTCCAACTGAAGTTCAAATTAAAGGCCTGTCTTAAGTTTTGACTTGAGTTTTTTTTTTTTTTTTCGTTGAGTTGCACTTGAGTTGAAACTTGAGTTAAAAGTGAAGCTTGAATTGTAACTCCAAGTTCAAATCCAAATTGAAAAGGTTCGTTCCAACTCAAGTTCAAATTGAAGCCTATCTTAAGTTTTAACTTGAGTTTTTTTTTTTTTTTTTTCGTTGAGTTGCACTTGAGTTGAAACTTGAGTTAAAAGTGAAGCTTGAAACTTAAATTTCGACCATGATTAGAAATTTTTACTATGGGTAGTAAAAACTCTTTTAGAAAAATTGATATGTTTGATATAGAATTTGATGAAAAATAGGAAATTTCGACTTTGTGATAATTACACGACACCGCGTGACCTCCAGACACATGGTCCATTACCCATGGACAGCAGTAGACATGGATTGGACCTGTGAGAACGAGTCAATTCGGATCAGTGAATGAATTAACGTGATTTATGAGGACCGCGAGATAACAGCCGCTCCTACGTGTCTCACGCCCAGACCGAATCCACAGGTCTCACCAGCTTGGAATAACTACCCTTGAGCCGAATAGGTCTTCACGTATTCCCAAAGCAGCGCGGAAATTCTATTTTTCGACTGTGGACACTTCGAGCCTCGACTTGGCTTCAAGTAACACTTCACAGCTGCCATACGAGCGTAATAAAATATTGACTATTAAATTTCATTACGTTTTTATTATTAATTATTTAATTAAATTAAAGGAAAGCGGATCAAGAGAAAAAATATCCAGTAGTTGATGGCATTAAAAAAAAAAATCATTTGATAATTTTTTTCGCATGAAAAATATCCGCCAGGTCAGTAATGAATCATTTTTCTCCCTAGGGAGTAATGAAAGAATGCATTACACATGGGGAGTCAAAAATTAGCGATTTTACAGCCGTTTTACCGGCGCGACATTAAATTATTTCAGTGAATTCGAGGGAAAATATTTTTATGCATTGTAAAATAATTAATTATTGTTTTTGGATAGCAAAAGTGAGGCTGTTTTTTTTTAATATTTTTTATAGAGTGCCGATTACACGATTACGAAAGTAACGGCGGATGTTTAGAGAATTTGATTATTTCTTCACGCGGAATATGTCTTCCCACGCACTGGCGAATTTTTCTCTCGCTTTCTTGTTCGACACGTGTTATTAATTAGTTATCTCCTCCGTCCAGTCGCCACTATACACGAAGAGTGTAAAAGAAGTATTGAAAACCGATTCGTAATCTTAGGAAGATGTTGAACAGATGACCTGTTGAACAGGCTCGCTTCAATATCGACTTTTGTAACATATATTTTACCATTGAACCCTATATATATATATATATTTCTATATGGGGCATTCTATATCGGTTCAGTCAGTCGCTCCAAAAATCGCAACGATCATGTGAATAGCATAAAATAAATATCACACCCAAAAAATTATCAAACAATCTAAAAAAAAATCAGTGAGCGGTCATCCTGATATAATTAAATACCGAAAACTAAAATTTCATACGTAAATGAGCAGAAAAATATAATTTGAAAATAATTTTTTTCACTTTTTCATTAATAAATTGGTTTGATTACAATTTTAAAAAAAAATTATACATAATCCCTCCGTTGAATATAAAAAAAATCTAATCCATGATTGTCTTTTTGACTATTAATTTTTATTAGTTACCACAATTATCATATATTTATTGAAGAAAGTAATTTAATGGACAAAAAATTAATAGTCGCCACTTTATACTCGGAGTATCGAGGCTCATTAAATGGCATGGAATGTCCCATACACAATTAATTATAATGTGCCTATTACTTTAGTGGATGACTGATGCTTAATGTCCTGTGATAACATGAGAATGATGGAGTTCACGTTCGTTTAACGATAGATAAAAAAAAATCGATGTGCTTACATTCCAACCGACTGAGCCAACGAGCAGATCAGTCGCATGTTCGTTTTCATCTCTGTCACTGTCAGATTCCAACAATGCCTCGGTCGGTTCGTTAATGCTTCTGGCATCGCTTCCCTCGTCGTCGTCGTCCTCTTCCGGACCCTCGACTTCCTTTTCCTCGGCCCTTGAAGGTAAAGGCCCTTCCACCACTTCTTGAGCTCGAGCTTTTTCAGCCAGCAGTGTGCCCAAATTTTCGAAAAAGCCTCCATCCGATTCTTGAATTCTGTGAAAAATAAAAGAGGAAATATTGAAGATAAAAATGTTTCAATGCATTTTCTCCTCGCTCATTCCACGAGCGATTTCTCAGTTCCATTTGGCCTTACTCAGGGATTAATTAATTTAATTGCCACCAAATATCTACGTACGCTGCGTGAAATTATTAATTAAGGAGCTACATTTACCTAAAGGTCCAAAAAGGGACGATTTAATTTTTTTTTTAAGAACGTCGAATTAAAACTATTTTTTTAAAATTTATTCGATGTATTGTTTATTTTTTAAAAATCAGTGAAAAAAATTGTTTCAGTTCGACTAATATTTTTTTTTTTAAGAATATAACAAATTTCGACCTTTTTTCGGAATTTAATTACGTCGAGATTTCTCGATTGTATCTCTGAATCTCACACGGGGTCACACTGAACTACAAAAGGAGTACCTTAACCGAGTTTTGGGCTTTCGGCGACACTGCTGAAATATATTTCAAGAGAAGTTGGCACATTTTCAGCGATAATCTGCATCGCAATGAGAATTCAGGCCAAGATCTTGACCAACGACAAAACGAGCAGCTATCGTTGGGCATTCACCATAAAGCAATAGAAATATTTAGAACGTTAGAAATTTTTTAATTCTCCACAGGGGTCGTTGACCTCGATACTTTGGTCCTTAGACTTTGTAATAACGGTGACGATTTTTATCCCCGTAGAGCATCACTTGCCGAACGCAAATAACGCAACACACTTTGCCACGTTTGTTTCTAATATTTTCTCACACTTGTGTAAAGTTCTAAAACGAAGCCGTGCCTTCTACACTCACTGTCAGAAGTTGTTACTGGAAGTTTTTACACATAGAATGTCAATTAAATTTTATATACAGTGTTGATATAAAATTGAGGCACTTTTGCAGTGAAGTGAAAGCAAATTTGTTTCATTTCAAGTACTTAAACTTTTAGAAAAAATTGAAGAAAATCATTGAAATTAAAATGAATGAAATGAAATTTTAATTAAGATACTCACTGGAAGTTTTTATACATAGAATGTCAATTAAATTTTATGTACAGTGTTGATATAAAATTGAGGTACTTTTGCAATGAAGTGAAGGCAAATTTGTTTCATTTCAAGTACTTAAACTTTTAGAAAAATTGAAGCAAATCACTAAAATTAAAACGAATGAAATGTAATTTTAATTAGGGTACTTTTGCAGTACAATTGAAGCAAATCATTGAAATTACTGTGCCAAAAAAGAATTTGACGTCGCACTTGTATAATTAATTTGGAGTATCGATTTATGAATAAAAACTTGCGGTAAATTTTTTTCGCAGTGCTCACAATCAGCTATACAAGCTTTTAATTGCAATTAAAACTAAAAAAAGAAAAAGAAACACTGAGAAATAGTCTCCAACAGTCACAAACAGTGAAAAACCAGCATTCTACACACAGCACAAGACGAAACATAATCGTGTGAAGCCAATTACTGCCAATTCATTACAGGCCACTATGTGCGCGCTGATCCGTCACCTGTTGTGAATAAAGTTGTGAGCCGCGAATTTCCAGTAGATGCTTGCCAGGCTGACCGGTCTATCCTCCGGTTTTTGGGTCATTCGAAAGGCCGCGATGGCGTAGAATGGATGCTTCTCGTCCAATTTCGCAAAATGTGCCATTTTTCGTGGGCTCTTCCTTCGAAATAAATCGAAGATACGTTGATATACACAGGATAATACACGCCATGCGAGTCGTATTTTAATATGAAAATTTTTATTCAGCAACTCTCGTTCACTGATTCAAAAATATTAAAGGAAAAATTATTACACATGTGTAAAAAGCACTTTTACGGAAATCGATGTATTTCTGTCAAGTTTGTTACAAATTTCGTGTTTTTCGTGTGATTTTATTTTGTTTTTATCGCACGTAAAAAAAAATTCTTTCGTATATTAAATTCAATATTTTTCATTGTTTGGCTAAAAATAAATTAAATTACTATACATTTTTACAGTATTTAAATTTATCAAATATTTTTCCTAATGCTCGCGCCTATAATCTTAATAAATATATTTTTTTTAATCAAATAACAGTTATACTTTTGTCATCGAAAACGAATGTATATATTTCTCCAGTCTAGTCACGAGGATAAATATGGTTTGCGACGAGCGACGGTTCTTACGAGACTGTGAATTCACAAATATCGTTGCTTCACACAGAACCGGTGAATTGTAGTAGGAGGTGAAACAGGCAAAACCACACGGCCTTTCAGTGCCGCACGGGAGATTTGCTTTACAAGTTAGCGTGACGAAAAAAACTTCTCGTTATTCGCAGGTGAAAGATACCATAGACAAGTCTCCTATTGCCATTGAGATTAAATTTAATGAATTTACAATGTGTAGAATGAGACAAATTGTGTCGCCTCTCTCAACTCATCGCGGGGAATTTAATTAGTGACGCATTGTCGCTTATCAATTTAATTTAGCTACGATAGTGACTGTTAAACTGTGTCTACATTGGAGGTGATACAAAATGTTTCAAACGAGGAAAGACATTTCTGCGAATCGGCCTTGCTTTAGTTCACGTCTTGGTAAGGAAAACTGGAAAAACAAGCATTCTCACGTGGATAGAAGGCGCAATGATGGAAAGCAGAGAGTCAATAGTCTCGGAGAAGTCCTATTCATTGGAATAGCAATGCGAATAAAAGAATCGCATGATTTTCCGACTTGGATGTGGAAAATGAGTCGATGCAAAATTCGAAACTAAACTAATGACCGGCGTCGATCGAACTCTCAATCGATAACTGCCCACCCAGATTAAAATAATCCGTGATGGAGCATTGAATGGAGTCCCGGATAATGTTCAGGATGAAGTCTCGGATGATATCTAGGGCGCAATCACGAATCGAGTCTTGAATACTCTGACGCATCGATTCACTTGCGAGAAACGCTTCGACCGCTCGCCATCTAGTGGATCTTTGGTGCATCACTGCTTCGTATAATGCTTTTCGAACGTCTTTCGTGTACAATATGCGGTTACCGGGCTCAGTTGAAACACGTTTGGTTCCGCATTATTATTTTATTCTTTCAAATTTCATTAATGGCGACATAATTCATTGACAAAGTGTTCCAACACACAAGAATCGACTATGCATCAGGCCAGAAGTCAAAGAACCGGAAATGCGACTTAGGGAAAACCAGTAAAACAAGTGTACGAACGTGCGGCGAATGTGTAATAAGGAAACCAGAAAGTCAATGATCTCGGAGAAACCCAGTTCATTGAAACAGCAACACCAATAAAATAAATGCGATCATACGATTTTCTGATACGCCTGTAAAAAATGAGTCAATTGTAAATTAATTTTAAAAAAATTTTTGTCAAAGATTTTCTCATATTTTCATTTAAACTTGTCGCATATTTTCGGGTAATCAGAAAATTCAGGTTTTTCAGGTTCTTCAGTTTTTTTTTCATCTATAAAATTTATTAAATTAAACACAATTGAAGTAATATCGAAGTCAAATATTTCATTTTCGTAATTTTACGATACTTAACACAAAATTCAAAGAACTTGCACTGAAAATAAAAAGGAGGCTCCATCTATGGAGACGATATCTAAATTATGCAATTCTAGGTCGACCTTCAGTCCGGTCTAAGTACATCATCGTTTGCATAGTTACGTTCTGCGTTCCACGAAAAAAAATATTGAGGCCTTCGTACACTCCAGTGATGATAATAATTTCAATACCAGACACGTCTGTTTACAGTCTCCCAGCCGCACCCATTAAAATGTCAACTATAGACCAACGTTTAAAAAAATTTGATTTAAAAAAAAAAGCTTAAACATTATTTTTGTAGAAAATAAAAATGGTAGTTTTCCTAAAAATGAATTTAACAAAAAAAATTGTCATTAGATTTGGCCCAAAGAACTCATTACGAATTGATCTCCGTTTCTGGAACGCTTCTTACGTCACTAAAAAAATGTTAACATTATTATTTATATCTGCTACAATTTTATTTATCATTGCAAAAAAGAACTAAATCGTAGCACCAATTATAACGCGATATAGCAGTTATCGATATTTTAGTATGCGAGGTGCGTTAATCTGGGCAAACTACAGTATATCGGTAAACATATAGGGCGTTCCACGTCAAATCATCCGAAAGACTGCATTTTTTTTTTCAATTTTTTAACCCTCCGTTAAAAATGAAAAAAAATCTAATTCCGAAAACATTTTCCTCACAGATCTCAAATATCAATGAATTCCAATTTTTCTGCAATTCAAAAAAATTCCATAAATCTCAATACCGTTGATTACGAAATTCTCGACCGATGAAAAAAATTATTTCAATATCGAACTCAGAAACCTCGAAACTTGCCAATAAAAATCATAGTAAATATCAGTGTACATATTTACAGATTTTCATGTTCACTGGTATGAAAATACTACATATATATCATTTTTTACTTTCACCGGTGTTAAAAAAAAATCGAAAAAAAAATTCCCAAAAGCATAATGCTAAAAGCGAAGACACATCGACACGGAATGGCCCATATAGGTGCAGGTACTGCATCGTGAATCATAAAACGGCAACGCGACCTTCGCCCACCGATCGCCCAGAATCGACTTATAGTTACGCTCCGCGAGTTCCGATGGAGTCACTCACTGAAGTGTACGTAGCCGTTTGGTCACGTATTCACATGCGAAATGTCGGTGGGTGTGTTGGTAACTTTCGGTACGACGAGTGCGGGAGATCAAATGGTTTCGTGCGAATCGCGCTCGCTCTTCAGCTCCGTCAGCAGCACCGCGAACATTATAAATAGAACGTGAGTGCGTGTCTTGGAAACACTTGGTCCTATATCACGGTGATCACATCGCTGACGTCTGTAATTTTGGACGTCGCCGTTGTTGGTACCACCTGCGAGTTATCCCGTTTAAATTCTTCGTCTCCCTCCTTCAATATTCCCCAAAATACAAGGTCTATATTTATTTTCATTTCCCAAATAATTCAAGTAAAAAAAAAAAAATGGTACCTCAAATTTTGGCGTTCAGAAAAAAAAAAAAAATACAAGACACTTATGCACACATTCCCATAAATTGCCTAAATAAATACACATTTTTCACCGGAATTCTATTTCCACTTGTATTTGCACAATAAATTCGAAGATATATCAACGTTTTTATTTTTCGTGTGTACCTCATTTCGTGGTCCGATTTTTCCGCCTGTTCCTTCTCTCGCGCTTCTTTTTCCTCGACGATTTTGTGGTAGAAACCTTTCCACATCGCTTCTTCGTCCATTTTTTTTTGGGATTTTTAGGACACCGAAGAAATTTGGTGGGTTTACGCGAAGGAAATTGAGGCACGAGGCAACGTGGGACTGACTTTGACAGCTACGACGCGTTTTACCGGCTGAATTTACCACTCGTGACTTTCGCTCTGACCCACAAATAACACCGATGAATAACGGTGCCTTAAGGCTTGAAATTGTGGGCTCAAAGTTGTCGGGCAAAAATAAATAAATAAAATTACACCGAACTATCGATCACTGGACTCGCTGGCGAACAATTGGCAACTTTCAGGCACTCAGGATTCCATGCCAAGGATACCGACTAACACCGCCTGGAAGACACCACGAGTCTGGTTTAGTAGGTATAGCCGCTCTCGCTCAGACGCTCCACGACTCAACTGGGTTCAGTGGATTAGATGGCACCACTGACTGGTCCCAACTTTCTGTCAATGTCGACAACGCTCTACTCAATGAGAAAAGTTGAAGAAGACATTGTAGCTACTATCTTAAGGGGACTGAATCAGCTCAGAAAGTCATAGGAATTTTTTTTTGTGCAGATTTTTTTTTTTTTTTTTAGAGACTACTTATGGAGAGACAGTGAAATTCCATATATTTTTAATGATTAAGGGCTAAAATATTTTATATCCGATGACTGGATGATTTCAAAAAATGTTAATTTGTTCGTTAATAATAGACTTAGTTTTTTTTGTTAGCTCACTTTTTTTCAATTTTCAAAAATCTGTAGAAAGTGATTAAAAATTTTTCTCGTTTCTCCATGAATTGTTTTTTTTTTTTTTCTTTCTATTTTTTCTATCAATTTGCCGAGAATATTTTGGCATCAGTATTGGACAAAATCAATTTTTTTCAGCACCCAGCATATGCTTGATTTTGTTCAAGACTTTAATGCCACCGAAAAGTGTTTGAAATACTCCTTCAATCTCATTTTTTTACCGGACTGTACCGATTAAATTATCTCAAGTGAGTCTTGAAGTCACAACAGACTCCGCTCTTATTTGCTACAAAATATACAGTGACTCAGATCGTCAAGCGTACCGATCAGCGGAATTCCATGACATACGGAAGAACAGAATCGGTATATATCAATGACGTCATAGATCCGCTTCTGGTGCAACAAAGTTGCTGGAAGAGCCGATAAAGTATGCAGAATATTAATGGCCTCACTAATTATTCGCGAATTATTGAAACTAGCATATGAAAACTGCATAGGACACGGAATTTTTTCATAGGGCTCCGAATTGAATTTACAATGTTATATTAATATTTATATTCGTGTGTTTCAAAAATGTTTCAATCTATTTAAAAATATCCCACATTTTTTGGGCAATGCCTTTTATCATTTTTTTTTTCAGGTTCCTCTTTTCGTGAATTTCATTTATCAAAACAAAATTTTTGAGCGTGAAAAATATGAACAAAATTCTCATACCAGTGAATCTATAAATTCACTGGTGAAATTTTATTAAACAACCTAATTTATAAATACATGCAAAAATAGCGGCGGATCGTTATTGCAAACGAACTTGTTCGGATTTTTGTTTAATTTTTAACACATTTGTATCGAGCGGTTCAGCTACCTGGGTTATAGACGTTAAAAAGCGTGTCAAGAACACGAGGAAAGCTCTCTGTTCGATAATCCATGCAGCTAGCGCCGCAGGATCGATTCCTTGGAGCCTCTTCCGAAGTCACAGCCACTCAAACAGGAATCGTACGTTTCACGAGAGAGATTCGTAACTCATAGACTTATCTCTGGACGGTCACATTATCAGCAATAATTTATGTGCAGTAATAAAAAAGGGATAATAAATCACGGGACCAATACCTCGGCGATATTAGCGCAGAGAGCCATTGGAATATGTCGTCTATAAAGAGAAAAAATCAGAGTGTAAAATTCAGTCTGTTTGATCATGTACTGTCCGTATCTACTGGCACTGTTCTTCCTTTTCGGTAAGTACGAAACCCGCAAAAAATTATTTGTTTTGCAAAAAAATACGAGGAAAATATATCAGAAAACACGTGTGAAATACTGTCACATAATTTATTCGAAAACGAACACGTTACGCCCTCGAAACGCCTGCGAAAAAAGGAGCTTTACGCGAACCTTCATTTCTAAAAACACATTTTTGAATGAGCGTTACCGATAAACCTTTTGATTTAGGAAAGGAAATTGGTGCGAATCAATCGAATAATCCCAAAGGCAAAAATGAGGTATTTTCTTTCCAAGCGACGTTACAACGTCAAGGAAACTCGTCCACGGTCATCTCCAATTACGCAATGACACCCAATCAGATGCACGAACTCGAGAACGCACTCAACAACGTAGTCAACAGACTTCTCGGTCCTCAGAAGAGAAAATTGAGTCTGCGATCTACGGAAAATGAGAACACGGGTATAATCCACACGATAAAAGTGATCGGCGACGCGATATTCAGGCAGATCAAAAGGTTGTTCGAGGCGTTGGGCCTGATTTCCCAGACCAAACCCGACTCTCCGGAAGCCTCAGAACCGGATGAGCCTGGTCTGAAATCCACGGTTTACCATCAGCTCCTGAGTATCCCATTGAGACTGGTTCCCTACTGGAAAGTCGCTCAAACCCACTTGAGGAATCATTTTCAAAGGCGAAATTACCAAAAAAGGGGTTACAAAACGGTAAAGTTTGATTTTCAACTGGGTTACGGTTTCACGACCGACCAATTGAAAATTTCCGCGATCGTCAATGCGATGGCAATGTACGGTGGTCATTTTTGCGGTTGTCTCGAGTTGAAAGAACCTCCAGTTTTTGACCTGAAAAGAACATTGGCTCACTTGACTAATTTCTCGCCCGAAGTCACCGGCAGGCGATTGAGGAGCCATTTGGAAAAGCCAATACCCAAATGTCCGCGGAATAACAAAGACGAGTACAACCAATATCACGCCTTTCTTTGTCTTGCCCTTGTGGACAACTTGAGACGTGACTATTACGATTGTCTCGTGGAAATCAAGCGTGTCGACAATTGCGTTCACAGAACGATCAACCAATCAGAGGCCACAGATCATGCCACGAGATCAGCAAAATCCTCCAGGGCATTTTCGCTAAACATCGGGAACCTTGAAGACATCTGCAAAAATCCTGATCAAGGGATCGGTGTCCTCGTGGACTGCAAGCTGAAGTCAAAGACAAAGAGGCGCAACATGTTTGCTCATGTCCTTGACTTTTTCGTGGGCGACACGAAGAGATCACCCAAATTAAGGCGCATGGCGAACAGGATCAACTCGATGATGACGAAGAGTCGAATGGGCTCGGAAACTCTGACCGAGGTTGTCACTCTCATTGAGTACTTCAAGGCCGGGGTACAGAAAACCGAAAAACTGAGGAAGGCCGCTCAACGGGATCCACAACAAAGATCAATTTTCGCCAGAATATCCAAAGTTCTGGCTGAATACAGAAAATACATACTCGACGTGACGTACAAAACCGTTCTCCACGTCCACACCGCCATGACGACCGTCCAAAAAATTCTTATCCAATCGGCATCGACGCTTGTCGGCCAGAATCTGGCGCCGAATTTTCAAACTGCCAAAAGCTGGTCGAGTTGGGTGGAGTCAGTTGTGTTTGAATGGTCCCACGAACGCAGACCATTTCCAACTGGAGAACATCGAATAATGAATACGGACCAGTTCCGAAACAGTTCGAAACGGTCTCAGTCGAAACACTTGATCAAGGTTCCCAATGAAGTTGGTAAGTGGTCTCCATTTGTAACGTGCTCACTTTTTACCAATCAATTTGCTATTTTGATTTGTGCCTTTTGTTGCAGGCTTCATCAAGAGTCCTCACGAGAAGCCCTTGAACGAATTGATCGTTGCAATGAAAAATCTGGGCCGCCAAAAAAAGCCACGTCGAACAAACGCGCTGGTGTCCATCGCCAACACTTTTCTCTTGGCCACGATGTTCTACGAATGCATTTCGCTACTCGCCGGGGCGATTTATTACGACGACAGTGGTTCAATGTCTCTGTCAGCCAGTGCAGAAGAGGACGATCACTGGCAATCATCGCGGGACAAGAGATCATCGCCTCCGGAAACTTTTTGGCCTCAAGGAGAACACGAACAAGAGGAGCCTCTGTCGGCAACCACTGAAATGGTCGCTACCATCAAACCGAACGACGATAAGCCTGAAGAAGCCGCGGAAAACTCTTCAGCAATGCTGGATGCTGAAGAAGTCGATGATACCATCGATACTCATCCCCCAGAGTGACTTTGACACGGAGAAAAATCATTCGGTGAAATATCGACAGCCAACATGTTTTTTTTTGGCCAGCCAAAAAAATTATTGACCCAGCAAAATGAAGACGTAAAAGTTGGCCCGACTAATCATTTTTCTCCGTTATTTTAATTGAAAGAAAAAATAAAAGGGAAATGTCACTTTTTGAGTTTGAACGTTGTAAATTTATGAAACGATGAATAATAAAAGTCAGTGCATTTGAAACGATAAATCAGCGATATCGGTGGATTTATTTGCGTCCGTTTTAGAATATTTGTTAATTTACGATTAGTCCGTTCCGAAGATCGACGAGCAGTTACGATAAAATGTATTATTTACGGGTCGCTCAGCGTTTATTACATTTTAACACGTTCCCACGCAATAAATAACATCGATCATGGAGAATTAGCTGAGTCTGTTTTTGTCTAGCGAAACATGAACAACGTAAAGTGGATCGTCGCCATACTCGGTACGTTTGAGAAGAATAATTGAAATCCTTTCACAATATTCATTGCAAAATTACGTATGTGAATTATGTCGACTCTTAGTCCTGTATTTTGCTGGGCAAGTGGCACCTGAGCAGCAGAAACGTTTGTTACGGCCAAAAATCGTGGGAGGATATCCGGTGAAAATCAAATCGGTACCATTTTTGGTGAGTTCCTTTCAATAACCACCATAGATACTTTTATTTTTATTTTATTCACGTTCCCCCAGCTGAAGGCCCTTTTATTTTCGTCTAAATAATACTTTTTTTATTTATGCATTTATTTTAGATATTTAATTTATTTATGTGAAATATATGCAAAAAATATATTCGATTATAAAGTATTTCGAAAAAAAAAAAATCGAACCTTATTGAAAAAATTCCTTGGTATAAAAAAAAAATTGCAATAAATTCAAGAATCAATATTAGAATCAGTAAATATCTATTCCTTCAACAGCTTCAACTTGTTTTAAGGAAACGATTCTAAAAAGGCCGTAAAAATGTTGCAGATTTCTCTTCATGCTCACGGAGTGGGTTTCCTTTGTGGAGCAATAATAATTTCGGCTTCTTGGGGTATGTCGGCCATGCATTGCATGTAAGTATTTCGATGACTACATTCTGTACAGACGGTTTTTTTTTTTAACTAAAAATCGATCAATCAACAGGGTGTTGGGTGTGTCACCCAGATCGTACTTTGTCCGTGCTGGATCGTCGTTACAATTTGTCGGCGGATCTCTGCACGGCATTACGAGGATCTCCTTGATCCAGTCGAAAATTCGGAGCGGAAAAAATGTACCGGAGCATGACATAATGCTCTTCAGGGTCTCGCCATTTTTCCAATTTTCCGACACTGTGAAACCAGCCAAATTGCCAGCGCAAAAAAGCATCTCGCCTAAACGGCTCATCGTTTCCGGTTGGGGTCGTACGGATACTTCATTTGAGGCAGGTCCAAAATAGGATTACTTCAAAAAGCACTTCTTCATCAATAAAAAAAAACGAATAACACGAAGCAAAAAAAAAATTGTTCAGACAGAAAATCTTTGTATTGTTTGCTACAATAACTAAACCCATTTTTTTCTACGAGGACAAATTTTTTTTGTTGCAAGAGCAAATTCGATACTAATTCATATCGTCATATTGATATCACTACACAATGCGATATTGAATTGAAATTAAATTTGCTATCGGAGAAAGCCAATTGGGTATCGGTATTTTTCCTGCTGCGGGATAAAAAAAAATGTTTCTCCGTTCATGGTAATAATAGCAAGGTGATTTTCGACAGGGTAATGGCGCATCCATGTACGTGCTATCAGCTAATGTTTCCAGAGTCGAGTTCGAAGACTGCATCCGGGCGAACGGCTGGTACCAACACTTCGTTAAGGAAAAGAAGCACTTGTGTTACGGTGAGGGTGGCGCGGACGCTTGTTTTGGCGATTCGGGAGGACCATTGGCTGATTCCGATACTGTCTATGGAATCGTGTCCTTTGGAGATGGCTGCGGAATCAGGCCTGGAATCTACGTGGATGTCTCGTTTTATAGAAGATGGATCAAGCGAGTAAGCAATGTATGATTTAATTGACATGTAACTCGACAAGTCCGAGACTTGTCGAAGAGACGTGACGGCGTTTCTGAACTGTCACAGAATTGTAATCGAAATTATGCCAATAAAATGCCTGAATAAAAAGACATTTTATTAAATGTCCTGACAAAATTTGCATTTACAATTTGGTGAAGAAAAAAAACGAATACTGTTTTTTTTTTGTGGTACCAATTACGGGTCAAATCTGAGACCATGAAAATAAAAAGTAATTAAACTCACTGATTACACTGAAATACTAATTTCCATGTCGTAATAAAAATAAAAAATAAATCGCCAATGCGGCGTAAGATCAGCCCCCTTGTTATTATTTTTGTAATTATTGGATTTAAAGGAAGATCCGCTGGAGGTTCGTTGTCTACGAGCGTGGCATTGCAAAACTGTTAGAGAGATTGGAACGCACGTGGAATCTCGGAGCGCGGACCCTTCTCGCGTTCAGGTTCGGTGCTCGCAGGAAGTCCATTACCACACGCGTCTCGGTAGCGTCGTTTCACACGAGTGCATACGGCGGGCCGTAGGGACACGCGTGTGGCACTCATTCACCATGCATGAATTTCGTGCTGGACAGTACGTGCGTTTGTATCTGTATCGGCTACACGAAATGTACCTGCGTGTGTACGCGCTTCCTATCGTTTACTCGGCTGACTCACCGACTTGGTTCCCCCTGCGGAGTTCCCGTGGTTCGAGCCTCGCCTCTTCGCCCCGCACTATTCCGGGGATCTTTAAACTTCCACCTGCAGTTCACCTGCGATTCGTATGACGCACAAGTGAAGCCACGTGAAGTAGTACTTTACGACACTAGTGCGATAAAACGTTTTCTGGGGAGGTGGAAAAAAGTTTCTCACACGAGGTTTCGATCAAAACAGCACTTCAGGAGTGCGAGAAGTGCGACTTCTCGCACCGAGTGGCATAATAGTGCTATTACGATACTAGTGCGGTAAAACTTTTTCTGAGGAGGTGGAAACAAGTTTCTCACACGAGGTTTCGTTCAAAACTGCACTTCAGGAGTGCGAGAAGTGCGATTTCTCGCACCGAATGGCATAATAGTGCTATTACGATACTAGTGCGGTAAAACTTTTTCTGAGGAGGTGGAAAAAAGTTTCTCACACGAGGTTTCGTTCAAAACTGCACTTCAGGAGTGCGAGAAGTCGAGTGGCATAATAGTGCTATTACGATACTAGTGCGGTAAAACGTTTTCTCCCGCCAAACGGGGACTTTTCCGGCAGCCAATCACAGCACGACTAAAAAATCGACAAAAACTACGATAAAATATCGTCATTCATGAACTTATTAGGGCAGGATAATGAGCTTTCAATGCTCAGACATAAAAGTACTCTCACTCACCCATCTCTAATCTCAGGATAAACTTTCGTCCGCAAACTCTTCAGGACGTCCCGCTTAAGTTTCATATACCACCCATTACTGGATTTGGGGCTGCAGTATTCGAGACTCGAGCTATCCACTTCAACACTGTCAGTCAGATCATCCCTATCGATCATTATCCAGTTGCCGTTTTGCGCGACAGGATTCGCCTTACCGTCCATACTCAATTCTCTCTTTGTGATTGATGTCTTTCCAACTTTTTTACGACGAAGGTGAACTGCTTCGACCGGTTCACTGCCTAACTCCGTATCAGTTAATATAGAGATCATTGCAATTTTTTTTTTTTTCACGCTTTTATTAATGTCTCTTCATACGTCACACTGATCCATTCTGAGTAATGTCGTAATTTAATGTTTTCTCCTTAATCCACAAGACGACAAACTTTTTTATTTTATTTATTTTTTTTGTCACTCAACCAAAAATCCACTAAAAATTATTCTCCTTATTCATTACGAGTTCATACATTATTAAGTAGAAAAATGGACAATCGGACACGAATTTTCTCGCGCACACTTGGAAGCCGCTTGATTAACGACTGAATCCAGAGGAAACACAACAAACTGCACGTACGTTTAAGGGGAAGTGAGTCCTGTTAGCGTACAATCGCATTGGCTGTTGGCTTCGTAAAAGTGGGGACCAGCAGGGGCTATGGGCTTTGAATGTTGACTGTTCACCATGCGTGGAAGCGACGGAATATCGCGTAAAACTGATTATATCAACGGGAGGAAAAAAGATACAAGTACTTTCCTCGTCGTATTAGCATATCCTTATCTACTCGCGAAGTCCGCGTGCGGTTTTCCATGTGGAGGATATTTCCAGATGAGTTTGAGATAATTTTAGTTCGTCTGTGCGGTTCTTTCCTCAAGAGCGAATGAGTTATACATTTGCTACGGCTACTGGAGCGCGGGGAATCCCCTGCATAACTCATGACGTCATTTCGTCACTGGTAGACTCGTTCGAAAGAAAATAGTGCATATAATTGCAGCATCCTATAAAATCTGTATCAGGGTGGTCCATAATTCGGGTCCGGAGATTTTTTTAATTTTCAAAAATTTTTATCCTGACTTAATTTTCCTAATTATGGAAAATTGGAAATACCCGGAGCTTTAAGGGTAGCGTAATAATATGGGAAAGGATTTTTCACAGAGAATGTGGAAAAATTATTTTTTGGCTAAAAAAAAGATTTATTCTTTTGTTGAGAAAATTACGGAGTGCGAGAACTGCATGAAAAAAAAAAGTACCGTACAATCGTTATAATGGTCGATTAGACAATAAGGACCGTCGGCACACGTAAGTCTCGTGCTTCGGAGGGAACAATGGACGTTCACAGAAATCACTCCTCGAATACTCAATCAGTGTTTATCTGTTTATTTCTCGGAGCCACTTCATTGGCTCTACGTGCTGCGAAAGCGCACGAGCCGCACTGTAATTAAATCATTCGTATTTTTCACATGACACAGCAACGAAAAGTATAAATAAATAAACGAATTTTTAATACATGGGTGATTTCGTCAATTATTGATCGACTGTTTTCAGTTTAACTTTTCTAACGTTGAATATTTTATTTTATTTAAAAAAATAAAAAGAGCATTTAAAAATACGGATTAAAAAATAGTTTAGATTTTTTTTTTTTCAAAGCTCATACTTTAGAGATCCATTTTTCAGGTGCAACAATGAATATGGAATTTCACACATTTGTTTATATTTTACGTATAAATTAATAAAAGCATTGTACTATTTGCTTATAAGATGCAATTGTATTTTAGATGTCATTCAATTAACCCTAATCACAATTGTACGTTGAATTTTATTGACGAGTTGATGAATAAAAATGTCCAGTCTTTTTTTTACAGTGCAGAGAGGGTTAATTTTTCTGGGTGTCATTACCAATCGCTTGTCTACTTACTCTCTCGTTGATTGCAGTCTCCGGAGTCGAGGATGGCTTTTATTGTATCCTGCGGCATGATCACGTGATCCCGATTCGTCTTTCCTTCTCCAAAATGTCCAATTCATGGCTCGAACTCACTAGACCACCATAAAAATATCGTTTCTCTGGCACTCCGGTGCAACTTGCGTGTTGTACGTTCATCGAATAACTGCAACGGTCTTGCAAAAACCTTCCAACTTTGCTACTCTTGTTGTGCAAAATAATGTGCCGCAATTAGCGATAATTGCACGTTTTCATAATCCTTACAAGGTCGATGCACATGTGATACGTACGTGTTCGCAGGAGACGAACTGTTCTGCCGAACAAGGCTGAAGGGGATATTTAAAAAATAATGAATTATTAAAAATGCAACTAATAACAGGAAGAGAGACAATCTCTATCATTGTTTCATCTCATTGCCATTTGAAATTAATGAGAGTAATTTAAAAAATCAAAAATCAAAATTTAATTAAATTAGCAACGATTGAAGAAGCTTATCATTTATGGTCGATTATTGTGAATAATAATAACTGGTGACGATAAAAGTAAAACAAAAATGATAACATTTCAACCGGAAGTATTCGTGTTGATGAAATGACGCGTGATTAAAAATGATAAGTTGGCATTAAAAATGGATGAAAATTAATTGTTGCAAGGTACACATCATTCTTGTCTTTGATTGTATCACATAATCATTTTTATTTACCATAGCTTTTTCTGTACGTACATGTTGGAATCCTACTTACATAACATCTCTACGATGCGTTGATTAAAAAAACAAAATAAGTCAAGGAAATCTCGTAGCTCGTGTGTTCAACGGCTAGAGAACTAGGAATATGACGATCATTTAGCTTCATCGGATAAATGATATCGGTGAGGTTGGAGCATATGTACGACGTTTCCGTTCTTCTGTACACCAAATTGAAATTCACTTCGCTCGGTGCGATAATGGACATTTTACGCACGCTTTGCATGCACACAAGCCTCATTTTCGCACCTAGCGATGTAAAATGTACAGTACTCGTTGGAAAAACTTTTTCTCAATCGATTGCATCGCTCATCGGACATTTTTTTATCGCACTTGTATCGTAATACACTGTTACTTCACTCGGTGCGATAATGACCGTTTTACGCACGCTTCGCGGATAACCACGTGTATCGTACGTCGTGAAGTAAAATTTAGTACAATGCTCGTTGAAAAAACGTTTTTCTCATCGACCGATTTCAACACTCATCGGAAAAACGTTTTACCGCACTCGTGTCGTAATATATTATTCAACAACTGCTCTATAATCTTATAATTTCGTCGTGAGATTGTCGAGCAAAGCACGCATAAAACTGTATTGTCTTACGCACCGCAATCGTTATGTATAATGTACAGTTTGCTTTTTCGAATACCCTCTGTTTTACTTTTTATTTGTTTATTTATTGTGCCAAGCGTGTCGTGACCCACTTCTTTGGTTTTACTTTTAGTTTCGCTCGGTTAAAACGATTTAGCTCTCTCCTTCGTAACTCGCCTACAACTCTAATGATGCTAGATTTTAACAACAGAAGCTTCTGGCTGTCGCGAACAATTACACATAGACATTGACGTGACACATTTGAGCGGAAACATACACTCGAAAAAAATGGTAATAAGATACGATCAACTATAAAGCAGCAATCATTAATTACGATAAATATTAAAGTAGTTACAGTAACTATTTTATAGTTATGGCAAAAGAAAAACATTTTTTTTAAAATGAAAAATTAATAATTGCCACTTTATTGTTACTAATATCAGAATTTTCTCTCAGTGTATGAAATGCGATTCTCACGTCTTTAGGCCAAGGTTCGTCGACGAGTATCGATATTATCGATCCGGTTAAGGGTACTTGGCTTTTCCTGCAGTATTTTCCCATTTTATATCCTTTTTTTTTCTTTTTTTTTTTTTTTTTCATTTGTTTCGCTGAGGTAGGGTCGAAGGTTTCAGGGAGGCAATGCATATTCTACGAGAATTTAAAATTAAGATTAACAATGACTCAGTAAAGACGGTATTTGTGACGCTTCTGTCGCTTGAGGAAGTCAGGAAGTGTCGGCGGATAGAATCTGATTCGGAAATCCGATCTGCTACTGAGAATATTTATATGGCGTATTCCACGATATCTCGATCGCAGTCCGAAGTCAGAACAATTTCGATTTTGTTGATTTCTAAATACCTTATTAGTTGAAAACCCAAACAGGCCTTTTTTATCAATTTTTTTTTAAATTTTCCCTTGGACATGGTTCCAAAAAATAGGCACGTTTGTATGGGGCATTCCATTTGTTGCATACAAACAATTTTTCTCCACTTTTCTTTCGAAAAAAAAAAAAAAAATCTGAAAAAATCTTAATTTTATCGCACTAGTATCGTAATATATTGTCCCTCAAACTCCATAAGTATCTTCACCACGTGCGAATTTTTTTTTTCATTGTTTTGTATTAACTTTACCTTATGGAAAAACATTATTTAGCTTGAATCATCAACTTGTGAACTCAGGAATAATTGAGAGAAGCTGAAGTAAAAGTATTTCCTCGATACTCGGTCAATCGAAGTTGTTCTCATTTCGGTCCGCGGACTGCACGAAAATAAATGCTGACAAACGATACGTTTGCGTACACTTTACATACAAAATTTTATTATGGATTTGAGTTAATGCGAAATGCCTACATATATATATGTATATAGCTACCTAGGCTCATCCTCAATGCGTATATTAATCGGTGCCGCGATCCGTTGTGTTTATTACGCTATATATAATCATTCCTGCGAATAATCTATATCTAAAGAACCATAACTTATCGATTACGATATATTTATCTATATTTCTATATTGCAGCGACTATGTACTATATTTATATATTTATAAGCTACGTATTACGACATCATCGCATTATTTCTCGTACTCTCTTCGCTAACCCTCCTATAGTGCTCCGAAAATGAAGAAATTTTCATGTAGTCGAATACAAAATGTAATTTTGATATAAAACTGACTTGTTGATGTACGCTTAAGGTATTTCGGTGTATGGGCTAATAGATTCGTCTCGTAAATTGGGTATTTAAATAATCGTCGTATAGAAAATAAATTGAATAAAAAATCGAGACGCGCTGCTGCAAGTGACAGCAAACGCAGTAAGAGGATTTACAGTCTCGCACTCAGCTCGCATTACTTCGATCTACGTTATATATTTACATGATGATTGACAATTACAGTTAATTTATTGGAATATGAATTGACATCTCCCACAATTTGCAGAGTGATCCGGAATAACAAGCCGCACGTGTCTAAAAATTCATTTAAACTCTGATGTAAAAACACTTCCCCAATTTTGTCAATGGTCAGCTTATTTATCTCTTCGACTAACAAAAATATTATAAGTATCGCTTTTTTCTTCAAAGTACGAAATTTGGAGAAATAATTTTTTAAATTCCCATCCATTTATCTGAATTAATGTGTCATATTTGATACGAATTCAATAATTTATTTGTATTTTGTCGCATATTTTCACAAAATGAAGCTCCACTATACGATTTTTTTTTTTTTTTCGTACAATAATAATTTTTTTTTGCGTCAAAGAAAAATACAATTTTACAAAAAATCTACTTTTGTTAATTGAAACGAGTTTTAAAAAAATCAATTCTGAGTCAAAAAAAATTTCGTGTCGTACGAAATAAAAATGGAAACACTTGGATCACCTTGTGTAATTCTACAGGAGAGCGACAGCCATACGAAATATCGCGTATTTCGTCGAGCACGTAACAAGCTATGTAATAACCTCGTGATTGAAAATATTCGTCCGGCGATTTTTAATAATTAATTTTAAATATCCTTCCCAGTTCCAACTAATACGACTTACGTATAATAAGAGCATTGGATTGCTAAAAAAAAATGTCACATCATAAAACTATATTTTGGATTTTAATAATTGATCTGCGTGAGCGAAAAAATTTGTTTTACGATCCTAAAAAATAAAATCCAATTTATAGTTTATTTTATTTTATTTTTTCAATCCAATGCACATCAGTTTCCACATATAATCTACAATATATTCGTACATATATCCTCCTATCGATAACGATAACATCAGGAGCATTCGCAGGTGATTTAAACGAAGGAGAATAAAAAGCGTGTCGGTGTGTCTGCGGTTTATTAAATTCTTCGCAGAATATTGTATCGACGAGGGAAGTTCTGTGACACAAAGTTGAACAATAAGAAAGTTTCGAGGCGTACAATCTATCACCGACTGCTCTCGTTCTTTCGTCGCTATGCTCTACACATTATTGGAATAATAAGGGATAATCGATAGCTCGGAGTCCCAGGAGAAACCTCCTGGTTTTCATTGTCCTTGTCGTGTTGTTTACATGTTACATCGGCTCTCCGTTCCTCTTGTATTACGAAGACAAGGGTATAAGCGTAAAAGTTGTGCGAATGTGTGGCGGACTCGATGCTGAAGAGATGCTGAGTGTGGACGGGAGAGCTTCGTCGACGGGGCTCAGAGTCGGCGAGGCACTCGGCACCCAGATCCCTTGACCATCGTTCCACGCGCACGCCTATGCGTATACACACTTTCTATATGGGCAATTCCACGCCAAGTCGACCATGCCCATCGACCTCTTGGATCTAATTTCCAAAAAATTTATTTCTTCTCATTGGTCCAGTGGTGAAAAAAAAAAAAATTGTATAAATTTTTTATTAATTTATTTAACAATTTATAAATTTATATCGATTATTTATAACGAATATACGGCAGAAAAGTGAAATTTGAAGAGATCTCGCAATTTCTCAACCAGATATCAATTTTATCAGTCGCTTTGCAAAAAAATGAGGAAATTCTGTGAAGTCCTGCCGCATGAAAATTTTTTCGAGGAACAGTGGAATTGGTTTTCGAACGAAATTTCGTTGAAAAAGTGAAAGCGAGGTCCGGGAGAAAGTCTAAGAATTTTTTTTCCCCATTTTTCAATTACGGGACACAATATGTTGGTTATAAATAATCATAGGTATATAAATTGTTGAATAAAAAAATTGATAAAAATTGTGGTTGATTTTTGGAGATGAAACAATGAGATAAAAAATCGGGGATTAAATCCTGAGCTCGAGAGCCGGGTGCGGTTGGCGTGGAATGTCCCATATATATAAACGCCTAATAAGAATGCACCGCGTTGGTTACGCGCACACGCCTTTGACAAATAATTATATACACAGCTTTGACCACAGCTCAAGATAGAATCCTTTGTGAATTCCTATGTTATCCTTTTATTTATAAGCATCCGCACGTCCTGCGCGTCGAACGCCTCGTGTAACTCGAGGGCGTGTTGATTGTGTGACAATGAGGATGAAATTGTACGCGTGGATCATCGACGATTCGTACGAGTTCTTTTGGAAAAGGCCTGCATGCACGTAGGCCACTTGAGGCAGTGTGCGTATAGATCCGCCCAGCGGATGGATCCACGATGTGATCTCTCGATCCCCATAGCTATCGATATCGTGGGATATGGATTTTATTAGGGCGACAATATTTTGAGCTTAATTTTTTTTTCTCTCGTCTCACCCAAGATTTTTAATATTGCCGTTGATAAATTGTTCGTCGTTAAATGTGCTGTCGATAAAAAATTTGGAGGTTCCTTGAAGACATTGAATATTTTTTAATAACCCAAAAATGGATTTTTGAAAATTCAATCTTACGACATAGATGTTCACTTCGTTGTCGCGGAAATAAAAATAAAAAAATACAAAAATGTATGTTAGGAAACGTGGAATGGACTAAAGAGTTTAAAAAAGGAGTAAAAATTTGTTTGTATGTTACTAAACCGATAAAATTGAAATTTGACATGCAAGTGAAACGGCAAGACGATTATTTTAATTATTAAAATTATTGACAGAGCGAATGCAGAAATCGAGTGTGAAAAATGAGATGAAAAAACGTTTTTTGGGGATTCCCAACATTTTCTACATCTTTGAAAAACATTTTTTTCACCACAAATCAACGAAATCTATGGTGAGATCAAGAAGTACAAAATAAAACTTAAATTATCGTCGCTTTAACTCTCATTCATAATATTTTCCGTTCCTCCACGAAATCGATCTTTGGATTCACAGAAACGCGTGTGGCAGGAAAGTTCGTACGGATGCAGAAATATCTGTCGCAATCATGTGGCTCTGAATAATAATTTCACTTTTCGTCTTTCATGCCGAGTGCTTTAAGCTCTCGTTATGTATAATTCTTATAAATATCCATATTTTAATTGGAATTCTAAACATTTCACCGTTTGATGGCTCGTAGTTTCAGCAAACTATGAAGCCTTCTAATATATATATATATATATTTTATTGTGACCTGGTGATCACACAAATAATATCCGATTGGCCGCTGAATAATCAAAAAATTGGTGTCCAAGAATTATTTAATATCTTCTGTTAATAGTAAAAAAAAAATGCAATGTCAACGTAAAAAAAAACGTGTGTGAAATTAAAACCACCTGGACGAAAATGTTTTAATTAGTCAGCAGACATCGGCTGCGCTCATTGGAATAATTCTCGCGACGTCTCTTGCATTATATACTATATATTCTATCATTCAACAAATATTCACACATATACAATATTTACACCTGTTTAGGTCCCAAAACATCATTGACTCTCCATATCGTTTAACGCTCTTACATCTCTCACCTTTGTCCGTGTCTAATATATGTACACACCTTTTGTGGCATCGAATGTAATCCTAAGCTTCATTATTCAGGACTTCCTCTTACCCATTAAATATAGTCGAGCATCTTTACACGTATGTTCATAAAAACAGGCATTTGACTAGATTATTGTCCGGTTACACCGCGCTCTTTTTTTTTCTTTTCGAATTTTTCTTTTCCTCGTACTCGATACAATATTTTCTCCACATAACCATTGATAAAATGTTCTCTGTTACCCATAAATCACGCGGATCTTATGTCATGTGCAAATCACCCTTGAGTATCCTCGTAAAAGTTTTCTTAAACTGCTGATTGGCTAGGGCGTAGCAGAATGGGTTCATGGGACTGTTAGCGTAGCAGAGAAAGTATGAGAACATGAAGAGATGTTTGTTTGTACAGGGAGGCTCGGAGCAGAAGCCTTCGACGAGTGCGAGAATGTGATAGGGTGTCCAGCAGGCGACAAAGGCCCCGAGAATGAAGGATATGGTTCTGAAGGCCTTCCGCGCCCTGTTTTCCGTCCTGGACTTTTGTCTTCCGACGGTAGGATCCTTTTTCTGAGTTTTCGCCTTGAGTCTGCGTCCTATAGACTTGACGAAGTCTCTTCTCGAGCCGCCTTCCTGTTCCTCACCGGTGGTGTCCCTCTTCTTCGACTGTCTCCTCGCGTCTCCGCTGGTCGTTCCTGATATCGTTGGAACCGCGCTGCTGGACGACGAATGATGTGGCGCATTGATTGGCTTGACCGGTTGATCGGAAAACCTGTCGGTCGTACTGTTGGAGGATTCGATGGGCGTAGCTGCGACGACGCTCGTTATTGGCTGCCGTTTGGTGTCTTCGACTTTGACGGTAACCTCGGTATTGACTTTGCTGACAGTTGGCGAGGTTTGCGAGGCCGCATGGTTCTGATGGGTTATGAAGACCCGAGGTGGATGCGTTTGACTCGAGGCATTCGTCAGACGAGGATGATTCGTTTGGGTGGCTGGTGGCTGAATTGTGCCGGTTTGTTGAGCAGTGGCTCTTATGAGAGCGGCTTGTAGTAAGCTGGTGTTAGCGGCTGATGTACCCGTGTGAACACCGAGAATCGGTGAGGACGGCGCAGTCGACAGGGGGTTCGCCAGGCTGCAGGAAAACGAAGAGGGTGGACTTTCGTAGGATGGACTGGGCACGACGACGGAACTTTCGTCCATGAACCGAAGATCAGCGCCGTCCAGTCCGGTGAGAATGTCATAGGTGCCTGGTCCTTGGTTGATGGCCACGAAGGACTTGGCTCTGTCGGTGGACGAGGACGTGGACGTGTCTTCCGACACCGGTGGACTGCTCTGAAACTCCGAGGGCGGAGGTATGATGTTCTGTTGACAGCCTGCCTTGTCGTTCGCCTTGTTTCTGATCTCCGATGGTGGTGTCACTTCCAGTTCCACGACCGAGTGGTTCGCTTCGGCGTCTTTGGATCTGAAAGACTGTTCCGGGGTCAAGGTGCTGCTGGACTTGTCGGGCTCAATGGGCGCCTCGTTGTCGACGAGACTGCACATCTCCTGGATCTTTGGTAGCGTTTGAGCCTTCTGGCTAACCGGCTGAAGGACCTCCATTGGCGTGCTGGTAGGCGATAGCTTTCTCATAGCCAGGTTCATTTCAACCTTGACCGGATCGACATTGCCAATTCGTCCGTTCGTCGTGAAGACCTGTAGGGCACCCGAAGAGACCACAAGCCCTGCCAGGGAAGATCTTTTCCTGAGATTGTGAGCCTGCTGAGTCGTGCAAACGGTGCTGTCCTCGTCCGAGTCGAAAGCTGGGCTGCTGGATCGTTCGGACTTTTCCGCCTCCGATGCCTGGCCTCCGGCAGGTGTTTGCTTGGACGTAGAATCAACCGCCCCAGGTGGTTTCGCCGAAGTCTTGTTCGAAGCCATTTCCGCACAAGCGGCGTCCTCGTTTGCAGCGTTCTGAGCGTTACCCGATGTTCCCGTCGGGGCACTCGTGCCTCCCTTCGGCTTGTCTTGACTCAGCAGTGTACTCTGCGTCTTTGAGATTCCGATTCCAGCTGCGCGCCCGGCCATTCCCGACATCGCACCGGCGCTCAACGCGACCATCGATTGCATCTTCCGCTGTTTCGCCTCGCTCTTCTTTTGCATGTCATACGCGGTCTTGTAAATCCCACCGTACAGGATAAACAGTACCACCAACGTTGTCCAGTAATACCCGATTATCAGGGCGGTGTTGAAGATCGGATCCTTCAAGAACTGAACGGAACACTCACCCGGAAGCAAATCCCTGTAGCCGATGAAGTGCTCCCACCCGAAGATACTTATGAAGAAGAGGAGCGCGGGAATGATCCAGGTTATCGTCACCATCCAGATCACCCGGTTCTTCGTACGCCAGCTTCGGTATTTCGCTGCGATTTTCACCGAACAAAATCGGTCTATGGTTATAAGGAGAACCGTGTATTGGGAGACGAGACAAACGGTGTAGTCCACGGAGAGCCAGAGGTCGCAGAGAAGGGGACCCAAGTCCCAATAGCCCATCAGCACGTAGACGGTGTAAAACGGCATGGAAACGGTGCCTGCGCAACACGAAAAATAGGAGACCCTAGAATCCTTGAGACACAACAACAAAGGACACCGGATTTCTTGAGACAGATCGAAAGTGAATGTTACCGATGAGCATGTCAGTGGCTGCAAGGGAAGCGATGAAGTAGTTGCTCGGCTGTCGTATCGTCCTGTCCACGATGAAAGCCAACAGGACCAGGATGTTGCCTCCGACGGTGAGGACTATGCAGATTGCCAGGCACAGAGCTATCAGTACGGTTTGCCAGAGCTCGAATGGTGGTTCGATGCTCAGGTAATCATCTGTCACAGCGTATCACGGAAATACATTGATTAGTCGACAGTCCCAATTCGTCACTAGTCGGATAAGCTTATGGTGAAGAGAATAAAACTGACCCTGGGTCGCGTACGTGGAGGTGCCGTTTCCCAGGGATGAGGTATTCGTCGCATTTGTGGAATTCGTAGGGAACCATTCGGGCAGCAGACCAATGTATTCACCGCTTCCCCATCTCGGGTCATTGCTGTCGATCCACGAGCCGTTTAACGGTGTGCACTCCGCGGTGAGATCCTCGTAAACGTAACGACATAGCCGCTGCCGTTGTCTCTGTAATTTCCTAAAAATCGGAAGAAGGACTCGTCATTAATGTTCATCTCGAAAGAGTGAAGAAGAAAAAGGGAGGAAAAGAATGAAGCGGGAATTGTGCGGGAATAAAGGACGGAAAAACCGAGGAACAGTGGAAAAGGAAGACAGTTATGATCCAACTCGGTGCGGTCGAGCTGTCTCTGGTTATCCAACTCTCCGTTCTCCTTTTCTGTCATCCGCGAGGAGCACCGCAGCTACTCTACCTGACCAGAGATGGCTTTGCCTCCGCGAATACAAACAGGGGATGAGAAAACGTCGTAGCCCATCCCCCTCGTCTCTATATACCGTCCGCGCATATAACCACTGTTAGCCAACCCTTGGAAATCTCCGCCAGTTTCACCGCACCCGGAAAGCTGATTATTAATTCCTGAAGAAGCCTCGCTCGGTTAACGTCGGCTTGTCGACTTATTTCCCGGTGAATTCGTCCCGGCGATAAATATAGCATGGCATTATGACTTTTTCACGGTATTAGAGCTCATTGAGCGTCGAAATCGGGGCTTAACTTGGTTCGTCGTAACTCCCGGACTTGGCGGGGAACTTGAGCTATTTACTTATCGCTATTTCATTGCGTCAAGGTACATCGACTTTAATCATTTATTTTTACGCTGACGCAGAGGAGCCGAGGACAACCCTCTGGGATCTTTTTACCCTGGTAAATGCACTTTACTCTCACTGTACAGCACCTACACTCTGTTTGGAACCGAAGAGCCAATAGCGAGGATCGTAACGTCGTTATCAGGCTCCGGCAATGCAATGTAACACACAGCGATCACTTTGTATCCAGCGGAGAAATAGCGAGCGGAAGTTTTCTATTATATTTTCGTTTGGTAAAACGGCACAGGCCTCGAATGTTCGTATATTCCGCCCTTATCGCAATGCCAACGCGAGGATAGAAGAGAGCTGCAGAGGGATGCACCCTCGCGAGCCTCCGCTGTGTACATATATATATATATATGGATATAGATATATATATATATATATGAGATAGTATATGTGAAAGCACGAGAAAAGCTCAGTCAAAGGCTGAATACACCGAGCTTGTACAATGCGCTTGAAATAAGCATGAATGGAACCACATCCAACCAAGCCATCGCCTGGTTGCGCCTCACAGCTCCGGCGAGTCTTCGGATGACCCGACCCGACACATTGCCGCCGGTCAAGACGCGGCAACTAAAATCTTAAAGAGCACAGCCGAAGACCCGACGGCATATTTTTCATTATTGAAGTTTCGCATAAAATTCATTCACGCGCGCAGAAATTTTTTATACTGCTTCACGTGACGCGGTGCGAGAAGTGCCCACTTCTCGCACGCAATCCGATACCAAGCGTGTGAGAAGAAGGCACTTCTGGCACTCGTTGAATGAATTTTCGTACGAAACTCGTGGAAAAAATGTTTTTTTCAACTCCAATTTTATCGCACTAGTGTCGTAATATACTATTAAAATTATTATTACACTTGTGCCATATTCTACAGGAATATTACTGATGTTATCGCAGATTTTTTGGAGGAACTATTCCAATAGTCACGGGCCGATATTCTAAACCATTCTCTCAACCAAACTTTTCCCATGGTGTTTCTTTAAACGCGGGCTTTTGTATGGCTGCTGTCAAAACGGAGATTCAATATCCCCCAGAGGTTGCGCCTCACAGCTCCGGCGAGTCTTCGGATGACCCGACCCGACACATTGCCGCCGGTCAAGACGCGGCAACTAAAATCTTAAAGAGCACAGCCGAAGACCCGACGGCATATTTTTCATTATTGAAGTTTCGCATAAAATTCATTCACGCGCGCAGAAATTTTTTATACTTCTTTACGTGACGCGGTGCGAGAAGTGCCCACTTCTCGCACGCAATCCGATACCAAGCGTGTGAGAAGGAGGCACTTCTCGCACTCGTTGAATGAATTTTCGTACGAAACTCGTGGAAAAAATGTTTTTCTCAACTCCAATTTTATCGCACTCGTGTCGTAATATACTATTAAAATTATTATTACACTTGTGCAATATTCTACAGGAATATTACTGATCTTATCGCAGATTTTTTGGAGGAACTATTCCAATAGTCACGGGCCGATATTCTAAACCATTCTCTCAACCAAACTTTTCCCATGGTGTTTCTTTAAACGCGGGCTTTTGTATGGCTGCTGTCAAAACGGAGATTCAATGTCCCCCAGAGGTTGCGCCTCACAGCTCCGGCGAGTCTTCGGATGACCCGACCCGAAACATTGCCGCCGGTCAAGACGCGGCAACTAAAATCTTAAAGAGCACAGCCGAAGATCCGACGGCATATTTTTCATTATTGAAGTTGCGTATAAAATTCATTCACGCGCGTAGAATTTTTTTATACTGCTTCACGTGACGCGGTGCGAGAAGTGCCCACTTCTCGCACGCAATCCGATACCAAGCGTGTGAGAAGAAGGCACTTCTCGCACTCGTTGAATGAATTTTCGTACGAAACTCGTGGAAAAAATGTTTTTCTCAACTCCAATTTTATCGCACTAGTGTCGTAATATACTATTAAAATTATTATTACACTTGTGCAATATTTTACAGGAATATTACTGATGTTATCGCAGATTTTTTGGAGGAACTATTCCAATAGTCACGGGCCGATATTCTAAACCATTCTCTCAACCAAACTTTTCCCATGGCGTTTCTTTAAACGCGGGCTTTTGTATGGCTGCTGTCAAAACGGAGAATTCAATATCCCCCAGAGGTTGCGCCTCACAGCTCCGGCGAGTCTTCGGATGACCCGACCCGAAACATTGCCGCCGGTCAAGACGCGGCAACTAAAATCTTAAAGAGCACAGCCGAAGATCCGACGGCATATTTTTCATTATTGAAGTTGCGTATAAAATTCATTCACGCGCGCAGAAATTTTTTATACTGCTTCACGTGACGCGGTGCGAGAAGTCCCCACTTCTCGCACGCAATCCGATACCAAGCGTGTGAGAAGGAGGCACTTCTCGCACTCGTTGAATGAATTTTCGTACGAAACTCGTGGAAAAAATGTTTTTCTCAACTCCAATTTTATCGCACTAGTGTTGTAATATACTATTAAAATTATTATTACACTTGTGCAATATTTTACAGGAATATTACTGATCTTATCGCAGATTTTTTGGAGGAACTATTCCAATAGTCACGGGCCGATATTCTAAACCATTCTCTCAACCAAACTTTTCCCATGGTGTTTCTTTAAACGCGGGCTTTTGTATGGCTGCTGTCAAAACGCAATGAAACTGAAGCGGTACTCGTAGGCAGATATTAGTCCCTTCGTACCGAGACACCTAACCGCGTTGTCTCGTCGGCTCGTTGACTTCGACGTTAATCGAGTCGATCGGGCGAATATCGATTAACCCCTTCCACGTTCGCGAGCCCTAGAAAGTTCCTTTTGGTCTCCAGCGGATTTTCCCGAGCGCCCAGCTGAGGGTAATGGTCGCCTGGAAAGCTCAGGGGAGAATTATAATGACATAGCTCCGGCCGTTACGAGAGTATAGAACGGAATACCGAGTTATGTACATATAATATCAAGGAAAGAGCAAAGGAGTCTCAGAATCGTTATTGGCAAACGTGACGATGATCGTTACGAGTCTGTCGTCGTCGCGGCCTTCGAGGTTTTACTCGTTTGAGCATTAATTCGAAAATCTACCGACAAGGAAAATAATTGTCCTCCGAGATGGCTGTCGACAAACGTCTGTCTGATTTTATTCATTCCATGTTTAAAGAGTAATCAAAGCTCTTTCTCCTCCTCCTCGTTCAATATCGACTTCTTATTACAATTCAAGCACATTCTTCCCGTGAAATAATGTAAGTGGGGTGACGTGGAAATCTTTTCATCGCACGTGATGTAACGACAGTGAACTGGCGAATGAATGCGCCTTTTCACATTAAGAGGACTGTCGTCTTCACGTGTTCTGGCATTGTTGATTAAATTACAAATTCGTGAAACCATAGTTGATTAAAAGTGGATGTTCGAAAAATGGACTTTATTGAAATACTTTACTTAAACGTCATTAACATTGATTTGAGGTATTAAAATTCTTTTATTTTTTAGCGTTACTTGTAACGTGTTACTTCCGAGCATTGCCTATTTTGTTCAAATGAAAAGTATTGATTTCTGTAAGGTATCTCGATGGTAAGTGCAAAGTGAAGTTCTCGTTGAATGTTTAGACAGCTACCGAAGCCCTTTCTATTCTTCCTACTTCAACATTGACTTCCCATTACAACTCAAGCGTACAGAATAATGTAAGTGAGATGACATGAAAATCGTCATTAACGTCATTAACATTGATTTGGGGTATTAAATTTTTTTATTTTTTAGCGTTACTTGTAATGTGTTACTTCCGAGCATTGCCTATTTTGTTCAAATGAAAAGTATTGATTTCTGTAAGGTATCTCGATGGTAAGTGCAAAGTGAAGTTCTCGTTGAATGTTTAGACAGCTACCGAAGCCCTTTCTATTCTTCCTACTTCAACATTGACTTCCCATTACAACTCAAGCGTACGGAATAATGTAAGTGAGATGACATGAAAATCGTCATTAACGTCATTAACATTGATTTGGGGTATTACATTTTTTTATTTTTTAGCGTTACTTGTAACGTGTTACTTCCGAGCATTGCCTATTTTGTTCAAATGAAAAGTATTGATTTCTGTAAGGCATCTCGATGGTAAGTGCAAAGTGAAGTTCTCGTTGAATGTTTAGGGAGCAACCGAAGCCCTTTCTATTCTTCCCAGTTCAACATTGACTTCCCATTACAACTCAAGCGTACAGAATAATGTAAGTGAGATGACATGAAAATCTTTTCACCGGTGCGATTCTTCCTAATTCAACATTGACTTCCTATTACAACTCAAGCGTACAGAATAATGTAAGTGAGATGACATGAAAATCTTTTCACCGGTGCGATGTAACACAGTGAGCTTGAGAATGAATGTCATTTCGCGTAAAGAGAGAAATGTCATTACGTCTTCTGGCATTGTTTATTAAATTAACCATTGCCAATACGCGAGTCAAATAAGATTGTATGTCCGAAAAATGTGCCTCATTCATGCTTCATATTTGTTGAAATTCGTTGAGAGGCTCAAACAATTGTCAGAATATATAAGCTGAGTCGGTGTGGCAGAACCTAAAACGAATATAACCATCATAATATAAAATAAAATAAAAATCTGACTGTGCGCAAGGTAGAATAGCAGGCACTCATCTCAGTGCATATTCCAGCGAAGTCGAGATTCCGTCAAGAATTCCACCGCGAGATAACTAAACCTCGAGTGCATCTCCTTTCCTCATACTTTCTCATTTCTTTCTGCATCACAGTCATCGTAAAATAGAGGTCACTGAGTACAGTGAATTAAGAAATGGATCTAAAAAACCATATGCCAAGAGAGAAGAATAAAGAGTGGCACGTGCATGGAAAAAAAAAGAAAAAAAAAACATCCCCCAAGTTCGACGTCCTTTTCTCAGTCTCGCATTTCCGCACGTGTTCCACGTTATTGCCTCGAGAGATATTCACCGAAAACCGTAGGCCGCTGGCCAGTGTCCGAGAAATTGCCATGAAAGGATCTCCAAAAATGTGAAGTGGGGCCCGACGAGAGAATGGCTTGGAAAAAAAAAAAAAAAAAAAAGTACGTCAAGAGACTGCAACGAGAGACGAGGAGGAATGAGGAAGACGAAGCAGAGTCAATGACGAAACATGGAATAAAAAAGGGAAGAAAAATGATGAAGGGGAAGAGGACAGAAGAAAGAAGGTCGTAGGTGTATTTGTATGGAGGGTAGGAAGTTCCTGTGTGTATTGGTGAAACTGGCGAGCACTGAGTGCCCTGTGGATGAGGTAGAACCGTGCGAGAGTACCGTCAATTCTGGCGGTGGTTCGTACCGAGGGTTGGGCTCGAAGGGAAAGGTAAAAGTATATAAGCCCCGGTAAGCAGAGGATCATCGCCGTGGAATGGCATGATCATACAGCCGGATAGGGTACGAGAGGGTTGGAGGAGGGTGTATAATAGAGGGAAAAAAATCCCGGGTGCAACGCTGAAGCACAAGTGAACGTTGGGGCGGGGGGGGGGGGGGGGGTGGCGATAGGGGGCGCAACTAGGGAGAGATGAAGAGAGAACAAGTTGTCGGAGGAGTGAAGGGACTGTGATAAGCGAGGGAGCGAGAGGAGTGAAGGAGAGAGCCAAGAGGCAACAAGTACTCGGCACGGTTCCAACATTCCGTAAATTTTACGACGCGCCCGGGCGCTTTCAGCTCGCTCTTCTGGTAGCCCTCCTCATGGTCTCTCTTTTCGGTATTCACCCTGTTACCTAGCTGCAACGGCTATAGCGAGTGGACCGGCTAAACTGTTGCATTGTGAGGGCGAATATCACGGTGAACAGCAGCGTGAACTGGTTCTTGGTTGGGTGGTGTCCTCCGCCGTGTCGAAAATCGAGGGGGCTCTTCTGGGTTGAATTGTTCCGAGTCCTAACATCAGTGGGGCCCATTTTGAGTTGGATTATCGAAGTCCTTGGTGAATCCTCCTGGCGGAGATATTTGTTATCCCTCGGGCCCTTCTATTCCACAGGAATCCCACCATACCCACCGGATATGGTTCTTCACTAGCCGAGAGAACCCTTTTATCCCTCAGGAAATCCTGTTTATCCCTCTGTCCCTCAAAAATCCCCTTTATTCTTCAGGAATCCCGCCATACCCACCGGATATGGTTCTTCACTAGCCGAGAGAACCCTTTTATCCCTCAGGAAATCCTGTTTATCCCTCTGTCCCTCAAAAATCCCCTTTATTCTTCAGGAATCCCGCTATACCCACCGGATATGGTTCTTTACTAGCCGAGAGAACCCTTTTATCCCTCAGGAAATCCTGTTTATCCCTCTGTCCCTCAAAAATCCCCTTTATTCTTCAGGAATCCCGCCATACCCACCGGATATGGTTCTTCACTAGCCGAGAGAACCCTTTTATCCCTCAGGAAATCCTGTTTATCCCTCTGTCCCTCAAAAATCCCCTTTATTCCTCAGGAACCCACATTGACTCCGCACCCGGCGGCAACGAGATCTTTTTATAGTATTGAGAGGTATATATTTAAATTTTTTTGCAATTCTGCCGGTTTGGCCTTTTGCTGGATAAAGATGACCCTTCATCCAATTTGACCTTTATTATAATGATGATAATAAGAGTCGCTAAACTGGATGAATGGAATGGAGTTATTGATGATGTACGAAAATCACCTCAGATATTTCCAACGACACCGAAGTGCTCGTGTTTATTTAACCATAGGCATTGGAAAAAAATTTGTAATCCGTTGTTTAATGAGGAACAGAATGAATAAGAATGAAATTTTAATGTTGGATGTTCTCTGAATTTCAACATTTAATTATGATGATAGATCAGAGATGGATAAGAACACGAAAAAGAAAAGTTGGGCTTGGGTTGAGCGAAGCATTCTCTGAATTGATTAAGTAAACGGGAGCGGTCTGTGTTCAAGGGTCGAAAAGCACGACTTGATTCGCTATCTTTTTAGTTCTAGGTCACGCGAGTTTTGACTCCAATGGCTCTGTTTAAAGCTTGTAGTGTAAAATAATAAAGCCTCGCCAGTTTCGCCTCTTCAGGGGCGTTTTTTATCAAAAACCACGAGCCATAATTCGACTACGCAGCTTTTCCATCGGCCAATAATTGATCAATTTAACGTTTCAACATCCCACCTATGGATTTATAATGCAAAATAGCGTGTAAACGAACAAGAGTCTCGTTATTCCCATGGAAATCATAACAGCGAGATTAATCAATAGTAATATCATATTTCGATCAGGTTCGATGTAATCAATACCACCTGTATAAAGTACATTCATTTCAGTCATAGACAATCGTCATCAAATGTATATCAAAGGCTGATTCAAATATGTATTTTGGACTACAATATACCATACGATTGATTTTCGGTTTGATCGAAGTCAATCAATCGAAATTCAAACTTGAATCAATCAGATGCTAATTAGGTTTGGGTCAATTCCATTTGATCAAGGATTTCTTCTGCAACGATTTGATATATCGACTTTTCAGTTTTTTGGAAACAAAATGTCGTGAAATTTATTTCAGGGCCCACTTTGATTTCGAGTAGGTCATTGTGTGGTTTATGGTTTGGCATTTATATAATAGTCTTTTCTATTCGTAACAAGCAATGGGTTTGTTCGAATCACTGCTTCGGTTTAATCAAAGTAAATCAATCGAAATTCAAACTCGAATCAATCAGACGCTAATTAGGTTTGGGTCAATTTCATTTGATCAAGGATTTCTTCTGCAACAATTTGATATATCGACTTTTCAGTTTTCTGGAAACAAAATGTCGTGAAATTTATTTCAGGGCCCACTTTGATTTCGGGTAGGTCATTGTGTGGTTTATGGTTTGGCATTTATACAATAGCCTTTTTTATTCGGAACAAGCAATGGTTTTGTTCGAACCACAATACCGATTATTTGGGCCATCAGAGCTTGACCATGAATTTCTGATGCAGCTGTTCCGATGCAGAGCTTCGACCAGGAGACCCTGATATTTTGTTCGTTCATTGACCTCTTTCACTGGAACGTTAGGCCAGCCGAGAATTCAATTATGCGTACCATTTTACTTCCGTAATCAAAGGCAACAATGTCAAGCTTGTTAGCTGTGTTTGTCCGTCGGCGGAGATTCAATATCCCCCAGAGCCCTTGGCAACACCAAAGGGTCTATTAGTGAACGTTCAGCACACCATCTGGTTTTCATTTTCAGGCTTATGATGTCCAAAACAGCATTCGTTATTAAAAGATGCTCGTAGTCAGGGGCCTATTAAAGTTGGACCCTCGATTTAAAGTGTACCGCTGGAATCTTGTACAGAATTGCACATCAGGGAACTTCAGGAACCTGAAGAATCTAAAGAACTCGAAGAACTTCAAGAACCCGAAGATCCTAAGGAACTCAAAGAATTTAGGGAACCCCAAGGGACGTAATCGAAGCTTTTTGCTTGGTCGTAGAGAAAAGCTTTTTTTTCATAATTTTTTTGTGATTTCCACGACAGGGCAACTCGGAACAGTCCAGCATATCGAAGACCATGGTTGGGAAAGAGTGTTCCATCAAGGGCGGCGAATAAACATTGGAAATATTTCCAGGAAAATCCGTGAAAAGACAAAAAATCTGCAAAAACAGAATGCGTATGACAGTTTTTATTCTACCGTTCTGGCGTTTAGCTGGAAAACATCTGCATTCCGGGCTTACCGTTGTTGAAATAGCCGCACATTTATTCGTCGAACTGTTTAATGATCGATATGATTCGATTTCACGGACACTAAGTACCGAGGATATTATTATTGGCCAGCGAACCAAAATCAGCATCGAGTCACTCAACGAGAGCACTGCACCTCGTTAACAACGAAAGAAGCTGGTACAGCCCGAAAACAGCAGCTGCAGAAACGAAATCCGCCTTACGAAGAAGCTGAAGAAGTATTGTGTGACCCTCGAATCGCTTATTGGACGTCAAGTCACTCAAATAATCGATTTTTCGCATTCCGGAAACCTTAAACACGTTTTTCCCAAAACTTTTAACTCTTCTTCAGGAACGATAATCATAATTGACGCTCTGTCGTTTTATGGACCAAAGTCAGATTGCAAAAAAAAAAGGTGAACAAATGATGTAACATCAAAAGCTCGCATTAACTTTTGCGAAACAAAGCACCCTCGATTACCACAATTCCCCTCATCGAGAAATCGGTAAGTCACATTTTGGTCCGATTGCCTCTGTGAAATTCCCGAGAGATTTCCTCTTCATCATCGAAAATCCAGAAGAAGGACCTTCTTAAAGATAAGACACGAAAAGTTTCCGTGGCAGCGAGTCCAGGCAAACGTGAAATCGGTCCGATTGCCGAGGACCAAGGTTATCAGCTCGAGGGAAGGTAAAATGGGTAGATGGTGGTGTTTTGAGGGACGAAAAGGCCTGTTTCAGAATGGAAAAAGATGGGCAACGAGACCACAAAGGATAACGATGTCTCCGCGACGGTTCGACACAATGTTGCATCGCCGATTTCAAACCGGTTGGGAGTAGTCGGTATTTCGCCGTTGGTACGAACCTCGGCCCCTCCAAACGTCCACCTCGTGATCCGTTTTTATTTTTATTTTCGGTATCGCCTGAGGGAAGTGTAATAGACGATGGGGGATGTCTAAGAAAAGGAAGAGGAAAAAGTGAGTGAAGAAAGATATAGAAAGCTCGACAAAGATGGGTTCTCCGGAAGGTCTCTCGTATTTGGGGACACACGATGAAATATACGATGTAACCCATAGCTCGAGGCTGGTATCAGCGCCACCGTCTCTCCATCCGGTTCTCCACCGTAAGCTCACGTCGGGGCAGCGCCCTCGGCCGTACCACTTCGGAACAGTAATGTCGCTTCCTTAAATTCTCTTACACCCTCGGGCTAAGTTTAGTCCGCGGTAAAGTGCAGATTTACAAAAGTGTGTGGATGTGAGTCTCAGATTTATGGAAGATCTTGGGACGTACAATAGATGCGATATTTTATTGATTATCGCGAGCGAAACGTCATCGGTTTGACTTGAGCGACGGGGGGTCGTACCCTGAAGAAAGGCGAGTTTTTCGTTGACTAAAATTGTACGTCTCATTTATTTGGAAAGGAAGATGGGGCAAAATGGCAACATAAAATCGAAAATCTAAAGTACTTTACCGATTTCGTCGAAATTCAATACCGATCGACATCGGATTTATCTTCCATCATCAAGAACTATTCAACCAAATCTCAGAAATTTCATTCCGTTGTTCTCCTAATACTTAAGATAACCCATCTGTACAACACCATAAAGCGATACAACGACCACGATTTTTTAAGCCGATCATTCGAATATTCGCGAGCCGATTTTCCAAGCCATTCTTTCACTCAGACATTTTTCCCACGATGTAGTTTCAAGCGTGCTCAGCAGCAGAAGCGCCTTCGAAATTATTGATAGCCGACTATTTACCTCGACCGGTTCATCGCGTTTTAATTCATTACTTCCCGCCCGTTTTAAAATTACTTCATTTCTCCCTCGCACCTGTATGCACATCAATAATAAATGCGCTTCGGCAATTAAATCCTTGCGGAGGTAATCAACCGAGAAAATAGAAAACAACTCGTCGCGCCCGACTAGAAAAACCTCTCGTCGATTTCCTCGCAGTTAATTACACTCGTATTTACCCTTTTTTACGTTTTGTTCCTCTGTTTGCTTTCACCCCTATGTTTCAACGCTGACGCTCGCCGAGAATTGACCAGATAACAGAGGCCGCGACAGGACGGCAACAGTAATCGTGAAATTCCACCGGCACCGACGGAAAACTCCGCTCGCCACTTCCGGCACAAATTCTCTCTCTCTCGATATATCGATTTAATTGCGATTAATCAAGCGTACGCATTTTACCTAACAGCTATTGGCAACTAATGGAAAAGCACAAAAGTTATCTCGAGGCTGATGCGTCGGCGCGTGAAAAAGGAAAGTAAGCTCTCGGAGATGCGAGGACCGAAAAGTTCAATGTAAAGAAACTTAAATCGCTCCGAGAGTAAGTTAAATTAAGTACATACCCTGCGCGCTCGTCTTCCAAGAGACAAATCGACAGCTCGACGAATTGCCACGTAGTTTTCTATCCGCGAACCCCAATCTCCTCAGACACTATTCAGAAACATCTGGGCTTGTCTTTTAAGCACTGGGGTTGAAGAAAAATCAAACCCGTTCGCATTATCTTGATTGGTTTTCATTCGCACATTTTGTCCTTATATCATGTTTAATCAGTAATTATTTATTTAATTAATGCGAGGGAGAATCAAATCTCCTTTTAAATTGCAACGTTAAGGACGATGAGTCAGTAAAAAAAAAATTATGTTTTTTTTTAATTGCCTGATGTAAAAAGACTAGGAGTTTTTTTTTATTTATTTTTATATGTTTTATTCAAATTGAGATACTTTTGCAATGGAATTAAAGCAAATTATTTCTGCGGTAAAATCGAAGCAATTGTTAAAATTACTGTACCGAAAATAAATTTGACATCTTGCACTCGTATAGTAAATTTATTGCATCAGTTTATGAATGAAGATTTCCCGTACGTCTACATTAAAATTTCAACCAATTTCCTGTCTTCGGAAAGAACCTGAAGAATAGCTTCCCAACTAAATTCTCGCACCAGAAAACCCCACTTTTTAGCCTGACTCATGCCTCTCGATGAAATAACCGTTAATTTATCCCTCGACTGAACAAAGCCATTCAACAGAATCAGTTGATAGTACAAATTACTTGCTGAAGAGAAGTGACTGAGTTTCCTGAGGAAGAATGAAGGCGATAGAGTAAAGCCCGAAGGAAACTCCTCCGCAATTATTTCGCAATCATATTTCCACCTTGTCCCGATGGAATAATGTATTAAAAATATATATAAAATTGTGTGTAGCCGAGGGAGCCTGGGAAAATCTTCGAAGATTGCACACAAACTTAACGCGTGTGCGAAAAAGCAATATGCTGCGATTGTAGAGGAGTCCTGATGCGGCGCGCAAGCGAGAAGACCATCTCTGAGGGAGAGAGAGCGAGAGCGAAAGAGCGAATCCCGTTATAGCTCGAGGGAATTGAACGAACGCGCTTAATAACTCTTCACCAGGGGTAGATATCACGGTTCGCACCCGGTCGCCCCGAGCACGACACCGGTGACGGTGTCAGCCTGGGCTCACTGGCTCCCACAACGCTGATGGCTTGACACCCCGGCCACAGCGACGAAGCCAGCTAGCGTCATCTTCACGCCTGCAACGTAAGCCTCGACCTTCCCTCGTCCCTCGTTCTGCCGATGTAAAACAGAATTTGCTCCCCCGCGCAAACGCTTTCTACAATATGTGTTCTCGAAGACCGTTTTCCTGTGTGTCTATTGGCTTCGTGGGCTAAGAGGATGCTGAAGTGGATTTTTTTTTTTTTTTTTTTTCCATTGATTTTGATCGATAATTACAGGATATTTTTTAGTTTGCAGTTTTTTAAAGGAAATGTACTTAAAATTAAATGTGAATGTAGTAGTTTTTATTCATAACTTGGTATACTAAATTTTTTTTTTAATGTGATATTATTTTTTTTTTAAGTTTCTAATGTAGGACCAAAAGGTATGTACCTTAATTCTGTATCACAATTATTTGTTACATTGATTTTGCGAGCTTGTGGATGTAAATCTTCGGTACAGGTACATCAGGTTTCGGAAAGCCCTTTTCCATTTTTTTTTATTTATTTTGAGCCCTACATTTTTACTACCAAAATCGAAAGCCAATTTTTGCACGCCCTAATTCCGTTTCAATCCCTTCAGGACGTGTCTCATATTTATTTTGGTGCACTACCACTTTACGTCTACTAGGGTAACACAGCTTAAAAGCGAAGCTAACCGGTTGGAAAAATTCGTACGCTAGTTCAATTATTTTTCTATCGCTGTTCCACTCTCGAGTGCCCTAGTGACAATTAGGGTTCGTGACGACAAAAATATATGGAATTTACAGAAATCCGAAAAAAAATGTATTTTATTAAATAAATATATTACTTGTAAGCTCAAAAAAATTCAGTTCGAAGGTTTCAATTAAAAAATATATATATATATAATCCATTGGTCAAGTCCGTATTGTCATCGTGTCTGGTTTTTATTTTCTGTCGTCGATCTCTTCAGCAAATAAACAAGTTCACCAATTGGGTTACCCAATTGAAGACTAAACATGTCAGACATTAATTTCCGCCCATTGTCTTGTAGGTGTTTTTTCGTTTTATTTATTTTTTTCCAAAATTTATCGCATGTCATGTCAAACGGGTGACAACAAATCTCACACAAACTCGACGCACGTGCGGAGGACTGTAAACAGGAAGTCTTTTGATCTTCGTGCGCGATCAATATAGCGCATACATGAGACGAGGGAGAGAAAAGTGAAAAAAAAAAAAGAGCTGGTCGGAGTCTGGCAGAACAACATATTTTTTCGAGTCTCGTTAGCCTCACTCCTCACCTTTTGTTCTTATTTTTTCGAGTGGTATGATGCTACTCCACCGGGAGCAGGTAGCTATGTAGTTGCCTAGCTACCCCGGCGAATCCATTGTCACTGTGCACTCTGTACATACAGATGCATTGCGCTCCTCGGTGGAAATTCTATGTTTACTGCGAATACGCGGCGGTTCGTAACGCCAAGACCTATATTATTGTCGAGCCATTGCTAGCCAGCTTGAGAACAATCGCCATGATGGAGCGAATAAGAGACGTGAAAGGATCTCGATGAAAAGTCTTGAAAATATTTTCTCCGCTCACCGAGCGGACGATTTTTCGTCAGTCTTTTGGGGACCACCTAAATCTCAATGGAAAGTCTTGAAAAAATAATTGTTTGGTCAACGGATCATTTTTTATTAATTTTCCAGGCATTTTTTACATCTCGATGAAAAGTCTTGAAAAAAATGTTCTTCACTCGGTGAACGGATCATTTTTTATTAATTTTTCAGGCATTCTTTGCATCTCGACGAAAAGTTAGGAACATTTTTCGTTCATTCGTCAGTCTTTTGACAAAAGATTGATCCCCACCCCCTCCAGTCCCTGAGGAACCGGCATTTGATGTCAATCTTCCTCATGTTCTACAAGGAAACGACCTTGTCGACGATTCGATGGACTAAATCAAAAGGTCATCAACAGGAAAAAAGCTGTTAACCATACATACAATCGTCGTGCCATTTACCCATTTTTAGTATATCCAGTGTTCACAAAGCTGTTACTCGTGAATAAATCAGGAAACGAATATGAATAAATCCTGACGAAATCACGATAAACATTGCGGAAGCTCAGTCACGAGTCCGATATCCGATTAATCGGAGAGTGGCCCCATGCCAGATATCCCATCTGCTTTTTCGACGTTTTCGATGCTAATTTTCAAGGTTATTACCAAGAAATGTTAATTTAACGCTCGATTGCCAGCTTAGCCCATGGACTAAAATGGGTGGAATAATCGGGAGCATGGTTCCCGACGAAATACCATCGCTTATCACCCCACAAACTTACGTAATTTGCATTTGTCGTGATTCCGCGAGATTTCAACGAGGGACATGGGCTCACGAGCTCACCCACCCTCCTCTTCGTCCTCTGTCCTCTTCGGCATCTCCTGTTTTCCTTGTACGACAAATGGCCGCAATAATTGTGGAGCACTCGGCTAACGGAACACACGATGGGGTCTCGATAGGTGAGGTCACGTTACGGACTCCTCGCGTTATGCTCACAGAGCCAGACTCTCGAGTACACGTAGCCCCCGTGCGTGTACGTCGGGTAGAAGAGCTCCGTGTTGGACGTTCGTGCCCGTCGGCCGACGAGATCACGAGACTGGAAACTAGAAACGAGAGCGATCGATGACGTTGCGAGTCCCGGCAGCTACGTACACACTGTTCGCGCTTTTATACTACGACGAATACAAAGAATTAAGCGTCCGCCAGGTACAGTTTAATTCGTGAACGACAGGGAGCTTAAGGAGGCAATCGGAGGAACACGTGACACGTGTCACACGCGGTTCGAGGGACGCCTCCAGTCACGAGTCCCTGGAGCGATGTTTTCGAGGGACTATTAATTATTGATATTCTCGTTAGCGAAAGTGAATAATCGGTAAGTATCACGGGAATTAAGGGGCTAAAGTGTCTACCCAATTCGTTCTCTCTTAAGGTCTACACAAAATTTTACGAGTGACTTCAATTTTTCATTGATAAAAACTTACATTAAAACTAGACAAAAACGTAACTGTCAGTTTGCCGAAGAGTACTTAGTCCATTAAGGGGGTAAACTGCCGATTACACACGAATACCCGATTTCTCTTTTCTCGCAACGAGGAAAACTTTCTTCCGGCCTTCTTCCTTCATTTATCAGCACTTTTCATTCGATGATGCAGCGTATTCTGCTCGAGACGTGCAGTGATGTACGGCAGATTGCGTACATCCGGCGTAAATTTCCTCGGGGATGTAATGCCAGTAATAAGCCAGTAATGCATTAATCTGGTGCGCACTCTATCTCCTGATTAAATACCGATCGATTTACCGCAACTGATTTACATAGAAAACGCGGATATGTCGATGATGGGATTTATACCAGGACTGGTCCGACCATATGGTCCGGCGGGAATGGATCGGATGACCTAATATCTGCTGATTCGGGCAACAAATTCACCGGAACATGTTCGTTGCTTGCCTAACATTGACGTGGAGAAACAAAAAGGGCCTGACACCGAAATTCCCGAAGATCGACGCCCTTAACCCACTTTTCAGCACTTCTGGATTAATGGATCGATCGGTAATATCGTTGTTGGTCACTGTCCGTCGAATTCGCTCAGCCTGAGCTATAATTATGTTCTCCAATATGGTCTAGGAAATCAAGCGTTGATCTTCCATCTTCGTCAAAGGAAAAGATCTCCAATATCGGTACGGCCCATGGACAATCAATTTCACAGTTCGGACCTTCTTACCGCAGTTACATCGGGATTCGGTAATGGATGTTCCGGTTCATTTCGACGGAGGGACAGCATCATCGTGTTCTCCGATCCATCACACTAACTCTCACCGCTGGGCCCTTATGATGATCCATCAAATACCCGATAAAATTCATCCCTCCGATAGCCGCAGTTTCTTAGATAAAATTTCACTTATTGCCGATCGAACACTCGTGGAGTTATTCGAGCCGCCAAGTTAGGGCTTTCACCCTTCGCTCGATGAAATTGTGTAAGCCAAATAAAGGGACACGAGGAACTTGTCATTCTTGTCAATGGTAACACGCAATAGAAAAGACCTGATTAATTATGATTAACCAAAATCCAGTTGGATTCACGGGCGGTGTCAAAAAAGGAAAGGGCTCCTCCGACCCAGTCACCAGTCTCTCTGTAAGGGACACCCCATAACCCGAATTTATCGGCTATAAAAAAATATTTTGCCACGCCAGAACATGGACCATTGCATTCGCTGTTCCATCAAAAGATCAGCTGACCCAACAAAATCGGTTTCTCCCTGCGAGTCGTGTAAAAATGGTGACATTCGTTGATGCATCAATGAACTTAGCCAATTCGTAAGTTGCCGGCTTCGAAATCCATTTGTCCAACCAATTGATCACCCCAATCCTCATCGAGTCGTTCAAACTGTCAATAATCATAGGTATTGTCACATGTGCCCGTGTGCCAGTTGAGCATGTATCGGCAACGTTCAAGAGCCCCTTTGATTGGTTGGGGCAATATGTATGGAGGCTGCAGGCGGTGGTGCAGTCCCGCATTTCCATCCATCTGGCCAATTTGTTGGTACACCATCGACCGACAAGCTTCGAAGCATCCAAACACAGATCCACTTGGGCGAACACACGGAAACTGTGAAACTCGACGTAAGCCCACATTCTGAATGTCGGTAGTGGTTAATGTTACTATGTACTTAGGGTATAACTATTTCGCCCAATTAAGCACAGTTAAGAGGGAACCAGGCCGATGGACGGATGGTTGGATCGGTGGCCCTTGATAAATTCGAAATTGCACCGGTGACCTTGTAACACATACCAACCGGATTGGTTGCCTGGAGAACACGAATCAGTGGGTTCACCTTATTTCTACGCACGTGAGTTTATTTGCATTAGCCTCGTGATAAACAGGAGTCGGTGCTTATCGAGCGGCCACTTTATTATATCGTTTTCCTTAGTTTGGTTTTATTTGCTGTGCGCCCTTGGCCCCCGACTGCCTGCCATGTAATTATTATCCCGTGTTCCCCGAGCGGAGAGAGTTTCACTGATCGATATTACCTCCATCAAAGAACCTTCGAACTGCCACCTTTCGACACTCTATGCTCTGGTTCTTGCCCTTTAACGTTTTCCCTCACTGAACTTGGGAATTGGTGAACCAAAATTATGATGAAATTTATTCATAACTCGTGGAGTCATCGCCGATTTTTTTACAAGTACAGATTCGGTTTTTGCGGCAATGCTAAGTCACAGGAAAAATGAAAAGCACTTCCTCTCTCTTTTATCTCTCGAATCACGTTGAAGAGCTTCACCAAGAGGCAATAATTTTTGTTTATCTCCGCTTTTTCTGTGAGAACCGACGATTGTTCATGTCTGGTGAACAACGTAAGGAGACTCTTATGATTTTTATCGACGGAAGTTGAGGCAGAGTATTTAATACAGTGGAATTTGAGTGAAACAGTGGAATCATGCAATTTTCTGATGACTTCAACAGGAAATGGTGCCAAATCGATACGGAGGCTTATCCTGATTTTAAAACAAGCGAACTCTGGTAAGGATAAATGTCATTTGATAAAAGTTGATCGTAATCATCAAGATAATCATTGGTAGATACGTAGATTGGATGGATAGGGGCACGATGAAGTTCCAGATGTGTACATAAGGCCTACGCGGGTAAATGTACCTGGGGGCGGGGCAGGGGGTCACAGGTATACAGCTGTAGCCCATGTTTACGTTCTTAACTAACTAAACATGACGTAACTCGAACTCGAGACCAACTACTGAATCCACGTCGTTGATTTGGACGTGTCTGTCAAAAAAGTCCAAATGTTCACTATGAGAATTATGAATTTCCAGTGATAAATTCATCCAGAAACATCGCACTTCCGGTTTGGCTTTCCACCATTTCCTACGAGCAGCCTGCAGAAGAGAAATTAACATTGCCATGCACACATCAACAACCCATGTCGCACCAACAACTTAAATGCAAACAAAAAATAATTTTTTTTTTTTTTGGAAAAAAAAAATCAGCGAAAATGAACGTAGTTACAAGAGTAATATCGTTCCCAAGAACCATACCGTTTGGAAGGGAGTTCGTCTCGCTCGTTGATTACAAGCCCGATTCGCCAGACTCTTCGCTATTAAGTACTGCGCTACATCTCTTCTCCAACCCCCCGAGATATTTACAATCAGCGAGGGTTGCGGGGGTGAACCTCGTCGTATTTCCGGAAAATGTTCACGGTAATTCCGGAAGGAGGATCCTCACACCGTTCCACGTGTATACGTATCAAGCGTACCCTCACTTTTCCCGAGAAAATCCGGACTTCATGAAGCGTTTATGGGAGTTAAGTATGGATCTCGCTCGGTTATCATCCCCGTGGGGTAAGGACGCGCGAGGGGATTTTATACGTCGGTTCCAGAAGAGTCACATCACGTTCGCAGAATCGGCTTGACGAGGGTCGGATGATTTTGTTGAAGAAATGGAAGAAGAGCCAGAGATGAAAGCGAAGGGAGAAAGATATTTTGCACGGTTGCCTCGTGGAAGCCATAAGCCCACGTCGAGACTGGGTTACCTTGTATCGTTTTATTTTACCGCCATTCCTATCCATGTTCATTGCGAATTGCAAAGCAATTCCGTCGGGATTTCTCTTTACAACGTCGATCGTGGTCGCGACCTAATTTTTGTTCAACTCTCTTTCTCTTTCTCTCTCTCTCTCTTTGTCTGGCTTTTTCCTTTGGACTCGTCCTTTCTCGGGCCACTTGTCGCTCCTCTTTGCCTCTCTTTCTCTCCCGGGACGATCCTTTGAACGCTTTAAAGACTCCGGAATTCTACCGTGAGATTCAGAGAGAACATTTTTGGAGAACCACGGGCCGACTGATGTGACTGATGCTGCAAGACACTGATTTATTTGCCGTTGAAACAAAATGTGGTCTTGTTTTGCTAGAGTTGTTGATCCATTGCTGAAATTCGAAAGAAAAAAAATACTTTGCTGGGCTTCGGATTGAAGAATTCTACCATGGGATTCAAAGGGAAGATTTTTGAAGAATCACGTTCCAACAAATATCAATGGTTGCAGTGAAAGTAGGTAGTTTTCTGGTGAAGATCTTGTTGGCAATGGAAAATGTGGTCTCGTTTTGATGGAACTGTTGGTCCATTGCTGAAATTCGAAACAAAAAAAAATACTTTGCTGGGCTTCGGATTGAAGAATTCTACCATGGGATTCAAAGGGAAGATTTTTGAAGAATCACGTTCCAACAAATATCAATGGCTGCAGTAAAATTAGGTAGTTTTCTGGTGAAGATTTTGGTGGCAATGGAAAATGTGGTCTTGTTTTGATGGAACTGTTGATCCATTGCGGAAATTCGAAACAAAAAAAAATACTTTGCTGGGCTTCGGATTGAAAAATTCTACCATGGGATTCAAAGGGAAGATTTTTGAAGAATCACGTTCCAACAAATATCAATGGTTGCAGTAAAAGAGAGTAGTGGGTTTGTTTTCTGTCGAAGATTATGTTGATAAAGAAAAATGTGGTCTGGTTTTGATGGAGTTGTCGATGGATTGCCAAGATTCGAGGACACAGGAGAAAAAATGTTTTTCTGGGCCTGACTGTAAACCCTTCCGAATTCTACCCGGCAGAAGATTCAAAGGCAACATTTTCGAAGAATCACGGTCCGACAACCATGACTGTTTACAGCAAGGTAATGATTTGTTTGCTGTTAAAGATTTCCATGGCGAAGAAAAATCCGGTCTTGTTTTGCTAGGGCAGTCGATCGATCGGGAAGATTCCAGGGTACACGGGAAAAAATATTTTGCCTGGCCAGCTAATTTACCGGCAGACATTCGCTTCTTTGCTCGGTGAACAAATTTTTTCGCTTGGTCAACAAATTTTTTTTTCCTCCATTTACAGAGAATTTCCTAGGCAAAAATATTTCTCCTCGAGCAATAAAGAATTTGCTGTCGGTGTGTTATCGTGATTTTTCTCCGTGGATTCAGATGATAAGAGAATATTCATATTCACGGTTTGTTCGTCGTTACTTCTTTTCACACGAGGCTGTATGTTTTTTCGAATTATTTTAAGATCAAAGAACCGAATTATTGTCGACATTCAGGCTATACGATTTTTTTTAATTATTCGATAATTAGAAATATAATTAAACTTTTAATACAAAAATATATATATATATATTTTTTCCTTCACTATTTTTCTACCCTTGGCATAAAATAATAATTTTTGTCAAATGGTCTTCTAATGTTAGTAATTTATCAGACAGAATGTACGGATTATCATCAGAGTCTCTTCATGAACTTTCAAGGTACGTCTCGACCTCGAAGTGACATTTAAATATACATTTGGAATGACATATAACATATATAAATAGACGTTCGTTTACGACCACCATTGAGCGGTCACGTGATGATCTTTTCACCTATTGTATTTATAATTTCCATACTAATGAGTCGTGAAATAATTGAGCATTGTGAAATAAACAGAAATTACCTAATATCATTATTTTTAGTCAGAGTTGTTTCAATTTTCGTGAACATTTTTTGTTGTTGTATCTGATTGTATTAATTGCAAAAAAAAAATATTGGCAACAAAAATTTTTCACAAATCAAGTCACAATGGAGAATTTTTTTTTATAGTTCGATTTTGGTCAAGAATTTTTTTTTTTTGTGCTCTCAATATATAAATGAATAATTCATAAATTTACGGAGCTTTTTGGTATACATTTGGCGAAACGATGTGTCCTGACTATCTTATCAGTGGAAAATGCTCACACGTTGCTCCTCGGATTTGCCGCGCATTATATCGGATTCTACCACGATGATTCGGATTTTATTCAGGCCGACCTACTTTAAGCAGTATCACTGATGGTCCTCGTCGTCGAGAGTGTCGTACGCGTAGCGTAATCCCTTCAGCAGTCGGGTATGCTGGAGGCAAGGTTTAGCCACGCGATACACGACGTAAGCAGCCCAGGAACGAGGCAAGTTACGAACTCACGATATCGTTGTTTCGTAACTGCCCAGGGCATTGGGCAATGGGCACATAAAATACCATGGATAACGGAATCATGAGAAATAAATTCGGCAAATAAATACACGAGACACGGCAACCACCGAAGCGTGAGAATGTGAAAATAAATAAGTAGTGAAGCTCAGGAATAGTCAGACATGAATTCCAAGTTCCATGAATTTTATCATATTTCATTCAACCCCCACATTTTTTTTTTCGGGCTTTATGAAAATCGTATAGAGTCACTAAAAATGTCAAAGACACTTTTTTGCCCAGTAGTTCGAATTTTATATGATTTTAATTTAAAAAATTAATAAAAATTCTTTCTGGGTTTCGAAGAAATTCTGGAAGTCAGCCAAAAAACGTGGACCTAATCGAAGTTTAATGCATGTTGTTGTTGTTTTTTCTAAATAATGAGGAAGTAATATGCAAGATTGTACATTTGAACCTTTTTATATTGTGAATTGAAATGTCTTTGTGGAATAAGTTTTTTTTTTTTTCATTTTGATACCTACGAGATATATTTCAAAGTCGAGAAGAGAAAATACGAATTATGGTCGCAATGGTAGCAGTGGAAATACTAAAATTAGTTAATGTTTCAGTAAATTTGCATTGCTAATTAACTCAGAGATTATTTTACTTGGCTTTATGGCGCAGGCAATGTAAACCTTGCGAGGCTTTCACTTACACGAGGGGCAAAAACATTTTCCCCTTTATAGTCCACGTATAATCGAGGCAATAAAACTGTGCTCGTTCTTTGGTGAAGCCGAGTTGGCCCTTAAGCGGGATTAAAGTTTTCGAGTATCTAGCTTTCAAGCACACATTCTTCCTCTCTCTGTATATGTCGCAAACTTCTGCCTCGTTGTTCTCATAACCACGTGCAAACAACCTGAGAACGTAATAATGGCGCGCTTCTTTTATTGTTCAATCAAGAGAGAGAGAGACAGAGATAGCGAGTGTAAAGACGTTATTTTTGGACTCGAATATTGTGTCGCACTTTGCCCTATCTTCAAAGACATTATAAAGTGAACGGGGGTGAAATGATGCATTAAAAAAAAAAAAAGAAAAAAATCTCCAGTGAGTGATAACATTGACAAATGGAGTGAGTAATCATGCCGAAAAATCCACACCCGATAAAAATGATTATTAAATCAATAGTGCCCTTTTGAATCAACTACTCTATACACCTGACCGAGTCACACGGTTCCCTTGCTTCGATATTCTATTTTTATTGATCGTCTCTCGTGTGCCCAGCGCACAGCCCATGCCTGGTCCCAGATATGTCCCATTGAAAGAAGACAGAATCTTTATTTCCGACGTGTCCCTACGAACTGCAGTAACGCGTTTCAATGAGTTTCGCTCTGGGAATCAATTCGCTGGTGGACTACACACCAAAATAGGCACACATTGACACGAAGGCACACGAGCATGTGAGTCCACACGCTCGCGAGGCTCGTCCGCACGCTTTTGTGCAGTTCAATTATTCGATTGATGGAATTTTCAATGAAACAGCCTGGCGCAGGTTTTTTGTTAGGAAAATGCCGCCCCCCCCCCTCCCCTTCCCCCAGGGGTCGGCATAAAATGTGCGAATCTGAATAGACAATACCGAAATTGATCGATCTATCGATTCATTTGTACCGCCATACCCTATCTTGATCCCTGCGACTCTAATGCATGTATATGTGTCGACCAAGCTCATGTCATTGTCCCTTTTGTGCTTTTAAGCTTTGTCGTTTGTCAGGTATCTCTCGCCTCCCAGATATTTCCGAACAATAATGATAGACAGTGTGTGCGTACGAGGCCCAACCATCGTCACATACCTGCTTGCTTGCTCCGCTGTTACCTTTACATAGTTCATGTACAGTCACCGTACATGGACTATGACGATATTCAGCGGTTGAAGCGAACCCGAGTTAACGAATCCGTCGCTCGAGGGCCCCTGGAATGTGAATACGCAATTTCATATTCGTAGTCGTTTGCAGTAGTAATTTGGTTGGGTGACTGCCACTGCCATGATCACGAAATTTTCACTGAATGTGCAGTGGAGATCGTCACTCTTCCTCTGTCACTTCCTCTTTCCCTGTTTCCCTGGGTGGGATTTCCGATGAGAATTATAATTCAAATTTCATTATAAATGAAATAAATTTCATTATATAAATTTCATTATAAATGAAATTTGAATTATAATGATTGTTTATTAATGATCATCATCGATCAATGACAGTGGACATTTTTTTTTTTCTCTTGATTAATTTGTGAACGCTTTTGCAGTTATACACATTCGAGTTTTTCATCATTTTCTACATGTGATCCTAGAGGCGAAAAGGGAAAATTTCAATCGACAATAATGGTAATCCAGTTTAGCTTATTTGTCATCTCATTAGCCACTCGACGCTCCCCGTACGACGTCGTGAGGAGGGTCGATGTGTAACAGGTTCATTAGTGTTAACTTGTACAGGGATTTGGGAATTCTGTAATGACCCCAATCCGTGTATATTTTATGGGCTAATGTCGCGTTCTGAAAGATCAATCAGTTAACGTCGGTCTGAGTCATATGATTAGTAAATGGGTCTCTTATCACCCTCTGCGATATAAAGTACTCGCACATGTGCGATTTAATCGACGTCATACACGAAAAAATAGCGAAATAGTGCTTTATGCCACTTTACGCACTAGTGGCGTAAAGTCGTATACGAAACTAGTGCGATAAATGCTTTTTCTCATCACGTGTGATTGCAAACTCACACTAGGCAGGAAAATTTTTTTTATCGCACTAGTATCGTAAAGTACTATTATTCCACTCGGTGCGAGAAGTCGCGCTTTTCGGTCGGAGGACCACTTTTTCACAAGAGTATCCCATAATATATACTTTTTGTCCATCTGATCGTAAAATCGGGAATGATGCTTGGAGGGTGTGAATTGCGACTCGTACTTAAGTTGCAAAAAATTAATGACTTTCTTATCATTTCCATTGCAAGCTCATACAACGTCCGGTGCTTATCGTCGCCCGACGCTCACTGACGATTCGCTCCTCGCCGCGCGACGTCGTGCTTTCTTCGTGGGCGTAAAAACGAAGAGGGGGAATCACACCCCCAGCGATCTTCGAGGTTCGAAATGGTTTTCCAATCTCCACGTGTTGTTGACAAGCCGCGCGTACGAAAAATTACATCGCCTCCCCAATTAATGCATTTACTTAGTAACTTTTTCCCCAAGCAAAAAAAAAAGTTATTTCACACAACTCCCAAAATTAACAAAACGATTGAGACAAATTTTCATTTTCTCACTGCTTCGGTATTATTTTGTTCAAAATTATTTGCAAATTCCATTTGTCATTCAAATACGTTGAAATATTTTTACCGACAAAAAAAAAAGTGAAAAAAAAAATCACAAAAGATACTTTCGTATTCCTCATCTTCAACTTCATCCAAATCAGATCAAATGGATGCGCTTTTTTGTTTCGTGGAGGGAAACCGAGGCGAGGCTGCGATTGCATATGGGAAATTTTCCAAAGGGAATAAAGCTCCCCGAGATTTTACCGGAAAATCCGGTGTATCACTCCACGGGAAGAGATGCTGAAGAACTTGGACACCGGCAAGGGCTAAGAGTTAAAAACGTGGAATGGAAAGAGGCAGAGCCTTTCACTATCATGAAAAGCTTCGATTCGAAAAGAAACATATATATATATACGCATACATACATACATACATACATACATACAAACGCTGCTTCGATATTCTCAACACCAATACAATGTCACAAGCATTGTCCTCGGTGCGATACATCCTGAACAGGGAATCGAATATCGCCCATATATATATACACATACATATATGTGCTAGTAGATAGATCGTGGGTGGGGAAGCTCTTGGCCACAGATGCCGGATATTATTGTAGGAGCGAGTCAGGCAGGGAACGAATGTTATACAGGGCTCGGTGTTGTATCGCAGACACTGTAACCCCGCGAGAAAGCCACGGAACATTGGTACCACAACCGAGTGATTCAGCAGGGAGAGAATTTCTAATGCTCGGTGGTGGAAGGGCGGTACTTAGTGTGCATCTATTGTGGTGTAAATAGAGAAATTGTAGTCATGTACGAGAGCATAGAGGACGTTAAACACAGGAGAGTCATAGCGGTGACAGTGGAAAGTGAGGAAAGGGTGAGTGCTTGCAGAGACCACGAGTCCGTGCTAGTGGTGAAGCCTCGATAATAGTCAGACGCAATAGCTACAGCTCAAATGCTTCGGCTTTTAATCAGCAAAAAGGAGGCGCTGCTGTGTTTGGGAAAGTATCTTCATTTTGGGGAGGATTTGCCGTGTATTTGGTGTATTTAAAAAATTTGATTTCTCCAATGACGTATCATTTATTTATCCGAAATTGAGGATATTCAAAAAATTTGATTTCTCCGATGATGTATCATTTATTTATCCGAAATTGAGGATATTTGAAAAAATTAACAAAATTATTTTGGTTAAAAATTCTGGCTATAAAAAAAATAAAGTTTCTCACTTATCATTTTTTTTTTGTTAAATCTGCAAAATCGTAAAATAAAAAGTTGGTGCTAGTAGAGTAAAGCCTCGATAATAGTGTAATAATATTTTGACGTCCCTCGTGAGTAGAGCAGTTGGTTCGTTATTCGTTCATTCACTGGTCGATTGATCCTGTGTGTGTTCAGATACTTAATTCGATATATATTTTTCTGTGCAGGAATGTAAATCTTCGGGTCCTTTGTGCTGATGCACGGAGCACGTTCAAGTGTGTGTAACGTATGGGGTAAGTTTAATGAATACATAATGGGTGGAGCTAATACACAGAGGGAGGGAGGGGACGGAGTGAAGAAAGGACAAGCAGGAATGAAGGTGAACCTGTACTCTGGTTGAATGGTGGCAGAGTAAAGTTGTAACCGCGGTAGGCTGTGCTTTGAAGCCGCATCTTTAATCAGGCCTACTGTTTCTCCCGGAGGATGGAACCCCGCGGCTTTGATCATTTCTAAAGCTTTCTCCCCGGTTTTTCGTGCGCCCTCTCGTCCCCCTCCGTACCTTTTGCTCTATGCCACTAAATTATTATCTTCTGGCTGAATAGAGAAAAGCGAAAATACCCCTTATGATTAATACCTACGAAAATAAATAACGTGGCAAATAAAACAGAAATTTTTTCATGAAACACACACGTATTCCTGTCGGGAGTCACGAGAATTTTTCAAAATACTGAAGCAAGAAAAATCGCAACACGTGACTGTGCTTTGTGATACTTGTGCAAAAAAATCGACTTTTCGACAATGACTGTAAGTAACACGGGGGACAAAAATTGTTCCTTTCCTTACGCTTACTCCAAGCGTAGGGAAAAGTCGTTTTCTCGTACTAGTGCGGAAAAGTCGTTTTCTCGTACTAGTGCGAAAAAGTCGTTTTCTCGTACTAGCGCGGAAAAGTCGTTTTCTCGTACTAGTGCGAAAAAGCAGCTTACTCGAAAAATTAAAGAGCGCGGCAGTCTTTCTTTGAGGCCTGAAAAGGAGAACTTTTCGGGTACGTGTTACAAAAACAAGCATTCACAGCATTAGGTCACATTCAATCGTAAAAGTAAACCTAAGAAAATCACATTATTTACTTAATTTTCAGTGAGTCTTCAATAGAAAACTTAGATTGGACCATCTCTCCACGACAACCTTACGTTAAAGTTAAATTCCATGGATTCTAGAATATTTTAAAGCGCACCGGGTGTTTAATGAAAGTAAAAATTGTATAGAGCCTGTTTGGAAAGTGTGAAAGCTCTCTCGGTTGTCCGGTCTCGCTCACGTCTCTCGGTCTGCTGAATTTCTGGTGTGAGTAGGTGTCTACCTCGGTGTCTCCTACGTCAACTATTTCCCCATCGCTCGCCTCCAACTTGCCCCTGTGTTTTCCATGTATATGTACGCCTCCCTCGCTTTAAAGCTCGACAAAGGGTTGGCTTCCGCTAATATTGATGCACGTGTGGTTAGCCTCGCTTGTATCGCACATCCCAAAGCACATGACGAGAGAGACCCGCACTTATCTGCAACCGGTTGGTAGTCGTAGTTGTCGCGTGTAACATATCCTCTGTAGTGTCCCGAACAAGGCGCCAATCAATGCACTAACATTTGTCGTTGAGGTGAAGGTTTCCTCACAGAAAATCCTACCAACCCAGTTCCATCATTTTTCGCCTTAAAACATCATTATGTGAATCACAACATCGCTTCAGTCTCTTTCTGTCAGAAAAGCAGCCGATTTCACCCCAGGCAAAAATCTTCCCGGATTTTGTGTCGTCAGAATTAGACCCCATGTAGGAAATGTGACAACTAGCCCTATTATAGTATTATTGACTTAGCCCTAATCAGGCAATGTCATCGTTAGTCGCGTTACGGAAAACCATAGCCCATCACTTCAGTCTCTTTCTATCAGCAAAGTAGCCGATTTCATCACAGGCAAAAGTCTTCCCGGATTTTGTGTCGCCAGAATTAGACCCCATGCAGGAAATGTGACGACTAGCCCTCTTATGGTATTATTGACTTAGCCCTAATCAGGCAATGTCATCGTTAGTCGCGTTATGGAAAACCATAGCCCATCACTTCAGTCTCTTTCTATCAGCAAAGTAGCCGATTTCATCCCAGGCAAAAGTCTTCCAGGATTTTGTGTCGTCAGAATTAGACACCATCCAGGGAATGTGACGACTATGGTATCATTGACTTAGTTCTAATCAGGCGATGTCATCGTTAGTCGTGTTATGGAAAACCATAGCCCTGATGAATGCTATTATGGAAAGTTAATTGAATTTGTGAGCATTGATGTTGTGAAACAAGTCGTGTAATTTCATAATAAAGATCGACCGAAATATTGCGACACAATTGAATTTTCTGGCATTCCGTTTTTGTCCATCGTACCGGAAATGCCTGGAGGCGGGGAAAATGTCCCTTGCGGCCGCATTCAAATTCCGCCTCGATATTCCATCCGCCATAGCATTTCTATCATCGAGACAGAGAAACTGCGGGAAACCTATACCGATATAGTAGATCTCGAATTTGCCTCACGGTACCGAAGCTACGTCACGTTTCGTCGAGGATGTAAACACGGGGTTCACCTGTGTAGACGCAACACCCACAGGTGAGGCAGCCGTGTGTGCCTCGTGCACACATCTGGAGTTTCATCACGCTCGTATTTTTATTTTCGACGAAACTACGGCACTGGGATTTGAACCCGTGACCTACCGATGCTCTGGATTATAAGCCAGCACACTAACCCATATGGTTGTGTTCCGACGAAATATACCATTTCAGTGGAAGCTCTCGTAGTAGGGACAACGTAAGATAAGAGGAGGGCCAATCCCGATTGGCCAATGGGCTCGAAGTTCCCCCACTCCATTCACGCCTTGTCCAATCCAATCCAACCTATCCAAAATGGCTTACTGGCTTTTGCTTAGAATTTCTTTGTTTTTCCACGTATAGCAAAAACTCTCCACACCTTCCACCTCCCTGAAGACTTCTTTGGGATGACTTCCTGTTGCTGTGATCCTAAATTGAACCCATGTGCAATCTCTACTTTACACCAGACATCACCATCGTTGGTTTAGGTTCGAACCTCACGTGCATCAGTGCTTCAACAGCGTTACAAAAAATCGTATTTACAGGAGATGTGCTTTTTTTGCAATAACAATTAAAAATCACTGCATATTATCCTGTTGTACAAGATGTCTCTTAAAATCAGCCCTTGATTGGCCTATTGTTGATTTCGGGATATCAATGATACAGTAATCGGTGTAACCCTGTGGAATAATCATCATAGACACAGTCTTTAAAAGGGTTCAATCATTCGCAGCGAAATCTTGTAACAGCTTGGTCACGCAGTTTAATCTAGGCGCTATAAGTCACAACGTATCAATTCGATTCAGATCACCATGACGTTGCCATCAAAGCGGCCTTTCAGGATAGCCGGGTCACCTGATAACACTTTGACATGGGCCCGAGGAAAATTTCTGCATGGCATGGCAAGGCCTGATGGTCGTTCGGCGATAACGAAAAACAGCACGTCGATATTTATTGGGTAAATCAACGGAACCCGAATGATATGCCGACAAAAAAGGGCCGTGAGTTTCGGTCCTTAGGTTAAAGCTTCGAGCCGACCTGGAGTAATGTCCGATCACACGGGATATCGGGGTCAGGAAAAGATCAAGTTTTATCTAAGGTCTCACTGTTGGTCCGGCGATTAGTTATCGTCATTCGAGCCGAGGTGACGATAAGATTGAAATGGAGATAGTTGAGCTCTTAACCCTGCGTAAAAAATAGAGTGTCGGTAAATTCTAACCAAGAGGATGGCTTATAAGTGTAATTTGAAGATTTACAATTATTCAAAATAAAGTAAAAATCATTGTTTCCTAACAAGTGGCATTACATTTTCACTATCTTCTTCAGTTGTAAATAACTATTCGGATCGTCGATCTTTCTCAAAACCCTGCCTCTCTGATTCTGGAAGGCACCTGTAGAGAAACGTTTTGAACCTGATGGTTTGCATCGAGAGATAAGGTTCTCGTTGACGAGCAACTTGAGGGAGCTTTTCGCACGTGTATATTTGGTATACCTGCAGATGAATTCCGTGGGTGTAAGTGGAAAATAAAGTGGAGCGTTTTCGCAACGGGCATTTCATTCGAAATTGCATCTCGTATGGACGTCAAGGGAATAGCGAAACAAGGGGAGTGGGAACGTCTGTAGCTGGGTCGTTTAGCATGAGACCATGGATAAGCTGGAATTTATTGAGGTCAGATTTTGGGTCATAGTTGCTCGAGGGCTGTCGAGATAACGAGAAAAAAAAACAACAACAACAAGAACAACAGCCAGCAGTAGATGGAGCCACTGGCGCTTGGCTCGAGAGACAAAAGGTATTCCTGCCTCTTTGTAGGTTGCTAGGGTCTTAAGCGATAAATTATTATTTTTCCCTCCCTCCTTGAAGGACTTTTATGGAGCTTTTGGTGCATGACTAACTGAGCTTGGCTTTCCGAACAAAAGTTTGTTTTATTTGCGGTTCTAGGTCAGGTGATTAGTTTTTAAATGGTAATCAAGGGATCAATGAATAATGAACGGAATTCGTCTTCATGAATGAGTGACGATTAGTGACATCGAGAGGTGCATCATCGGATTCGAGTTCAGGTCGTATTGCCAAATACCGAGACGAATAATTGATGAATTGTAATTGGCAATACGAGCAAACTGAATTATACAGAGCGATGAATTGATCAAATGGCACGATCAATAGTATCATTGGCATAATTGATTGATTAACGACTATTAAATTGGTTCGCCCGATCGGTCCAAATATTCAATCGTCCAATGAATGATCCGAGTCACAGAAAGGATAGATATTCTTTTCTCACGTGTTCGCATAGTACACAGGATATATATTCATAGACGTGATTCGGGTGAATCTCGATTTTCTCTTTGGCTCTTTCCCGGCTTCTTTTCACCGTATTGGCTAAACTTTACGGGGCCGTTAACCACATTGAAAGGGAACGAGGTCGGACATGGAGAGATAGCTACGAGCATGTATTCGGTATATAGGAATGCTCTCGAGGTGATCGAAAGTTGCTGCAGACTACGATGAACGTATTTCCTCGCGAGGCCAAGATGAATACACGGAGAAAAGTGGTTGGTTGGGAAAACCAACCGATCGCTCGGTTGGACGTTACCAATCGGTTGATTGACATTACCGATCGGTTAGTAGGCATTACCAATCAGTTGGTTGAAATTACCAATCAGTTGGTTGAAATTACCAATCAGTTGGTTGAAATTACCAATCAGTTGGCTGAAATTACCAATCGGTTCGGTGACATTACCGATCGGTTCGGTGACATTACCGATCGGTTGGTTGAAATTACCAATTAGTTGGTTGAAATTACCAATCACTTGGTTGACATCACCAATCACTTGGTTGACATCACCAATCAGTTAGTTCATCTTACCAATCGGTTGGTTGGTATCGCCAATCAGTTGGTTGACTACAACTACACTATTTTTCTAGTAGACGTAACTTTTCTGCAAAGTTGTCTACTCGCATTGATTCGATAAATAACTCAGATATCGGATTACAGCGACGCATAAGGTAGACGTCATAGGTACTATTGATATGTTACGATCGATAACAGGCACCGCTCGACTGGTAAAGGATTACGAAATCATCCCAACACCCAGTACCCATCAGACAACCAACATTGTCCATATTTTCTCGAAATACTCTCGGAAGCTTCCATAATCCCTTGCAGAATCGCAAGTCAATCACCATCAATGTCCGTGCACGATTTTGCGCTTCAACCGCATCGAATTAATGCGCAGGAAAAAAAAATTCCGCAATTCCCGGTGTTGAGACCAAAAAATTGTGAAGTTTAGCGGATATCGGTCAGGCTTTTTGCCGGGCATAAAATGATCGGCTCGCTATAGAATTGAAGGTAACATTTTTTAACGTTTCAGCGTTTAAGATGAAATACCGTAAAATCTGTGTATTGATCGTGACACGTACCTACACCACGGATAAAATTCAATAAATCTGTACATTCTTTCAGATATGAAATCATAAATATCTCCAAAATCTACGGTAATCGTCCTGATTTTATGTGCTACATAGATTCGAAATATTCTACGGACAGTTCCTGGGTTCGGTGCGAAAAGCCCAAGGGAACTAAGGTACGCTGCACAATATCGATCCAGCGCACGCAGTTGATCGCAATCGGTGCATCTGTGGAAACAAACGAGACTGCACAAGTACGCAACCTATCATCGATAGACAGTCGAGCCGGTAGCTCGCACGATTATTCCGCGCGTCCTGTGTTCCCTGAACAAATGTTTTACATAGTGTAATTCCACAGTAACCGATCTCCAGCTACAAGTAAACTCACTAGTATTTACTACGGAGCTAAATGTGCGTGACTCGACTGTTTAAAAAAATTAACTAAAAAATTACAATACCGGACTGGAAATTTTTTCCTCGCAATCTGTACCATGAATCTCCTGTTCATCTTCGTTAGATATTGAAAGCACACAATGCGGAAGAATATTTGAAAAAATCGTGAATTTGATGCCACAAAATATTACGATTTTATATTCTGTAATTTTTTTTTTTTTTTTAATGTCGACTTTTAATTTCGTACACATATTTATGATAAAATGAAAAGCCACCTACGGCGAAAATAATGTTCCAATTTTTGACATTTCACTCGTGGTTGACAGATAATTTATTATCTGGTTTAATTTTTTTATTAGTTTTTTTTTTTTTTTTTTGCGAAGACACATGAATATTGATATACGTATTGGCAATTCCGTGACGATGATTTGATAATTTTGATAGTGGGCCGCAATTTCGATGTAGTCGAGTTTTCGACATCAGTCGCATTGATTCCTGTCAGGATCGGATCCTGGTGAAACTTACGTTACGCGCCATTTCGTAATGAAGTCTGAACCGATGGTGTAGATTGGCGAGAACGTGCGGTTTGTCTCGGTGGCATTGAAGCTGCTGCTATCCAATGTCACGTTACCCTCCATCCCCCGAACTTTCTCCGGCGACAGCACTGTTCACGGCGTCGCGACTCCTTCACTGCTACACCGCCCCCGACCTCAGTGTCCTTCAGTCATCTCTTGGACATTCTGCAATCGAAAGATGACGACCGTTAAAAATATGTATTTTTTTTCTAGCACTTTGTAAAGCATCTCGTGCATGTGCGGGAACTTATATTTAGCTTAATTCATATAGTTGGGCTTGAGAAATTGACGAGTAAATAGAACCGTCGCAAGATATTTCTAAGGGAATTCGGCGTAAAGAAGCCCGACTGTTTTCTGGGTCTTCTGGCGAATTTTATTCCCAATTAGGGATCTGGCCAGGAGTCCCTGTTTGAAACCCGGTCCTGGTCGGGATTAGCCCGGGTCTACCAAAATGGGCCAGCGAACTCGGAATTCGCATAGATCTCGAATAGATTTTCGGTTCCGCGCTAAATGACAGTTCATTATCGATCAGGGCTCGCTAGGGTCACCCTACGAGGGACGTCGTATTCGGAATCGGAATGGATGAATCTTTATTTCGATCGATGATGCATGTTTAGTTTAATTTTGTAGCCAATGCGCGTTTCGACGGAGGAATGATGTTCTTGGTCCGGCGCTTCGAACGCGGTTTCCAGGGTAAACTGACAGCGAGTTAAATACCCATCGAGAGAACGTGGTTAGGCTAACCGACTGTTGTGTATCAATTCGAATGACAATTCACATTGGCACACACAGATTTGTTCGATTAAGCTCGCGGCAATATGTACAGTTCGAATTAGCCGACCCCAAATTTGAGTTAACACCAACTTCATCCGAATGCAGATGCAGTGTGCAACACCCGCGACTTGCAGAAACGTACGAATGCATTACATTTTTTCATATTAAACTGTGAAAAAATTTTATTTCAAATTAATACGTGTCCGAATAATTATTTGTGCAATCGCAAAAATATTGTCAAAAATGATACCTTGTCACATGAGACACCACAACAACGCGGATCGTATTTGTTAATAATTTTGGAGTCCGTAATACGATCACTGTGGCTTACACCTACCTATAATTAACGATCAATGTCCATCGAAAGCTCCGCAACAGCTTTCTAGTATGAGAGACCGCGTAATACATGGGATAAGCGGAAAATTATTTCGCATCGCCAACATGGTTCATCACTTGGGGTTCGACGCGGATATTCGAACCCGAAATCGAATGCACGAGGAATTCGATTATCGAATTTCGAATAAAGCTAGGAATTACATAATTAATTAGGATATGCGAAGAAAAAGCGATGGCATTTACAAAAAACCAACACAAAATCGACCTTCGAAAAGTTTGAACCTTTCTTGGGTTGGTGCACCAACTGATGGATTGGTTTGACGTCCACGTTTCTTAATTAGCAAACTCCAACTTTTTCAAACTCCAAATTTTTTAACTACCAAATCCCAACTTTTTCAAATTCCACATGTCTTTGACTACCAAATCCCAGCCATAAGTTACAGTTATCAAGTCCACTTGATAAAAAAAAAAAATTTTTTTGCACTATCACAATGCTTTCCGCTTTCCTAAGCTACTATTAAAAAAATGTTTGTTAATTCTACGCATGGAGGGTCATCAAGCTTCACTGTCACATGGTCTACTGTTACACATGGTATTCCCTCGTGTCACAGGGTTGCCCCACTCAACAATCGATTCCGCAGCACACTGAAGATCCGCTTCCTTTGTACGCGAAAGAGAAAAGAGCCCTTTTCGCTTTTCTCGTATTCGTGATACTCGGAGGCGCCCCGACGAAGTGTTCGATCGTCGTGATCATGGCAATCCGAAATCGATCCAAAGCCATCAATTCTGCCCTGATTTTTCATTTCTCTGCAATAATCGAGCCAGAATTTATGGATAAGTCACGTGAGATGATGAGAGCCGATGAATGCCATTGAAGGAGGGAGAACCGAATGAGCTCGTGTATCGAATGCGCGCATGGCGAGGCCCGAGGAGAAGGGTTAATACATTTCCAATCTCGTTGCTGACATTTGGAAGCCAATAAACGCCCCAAACAATTTGCTTCCGTCGGATTTCCCGAGTGTTCGTCATGCGGCGTTACCGTTACGTGGAAACCCGAGCAGCTGCACGTGTGGACGTACTCCTGCAGCTGCACCTGCAACGCACCACCGATTACTCGCAGATCGAGCTCGCTCACCATCCCTCCTGGTGCACGGATTCTAAATCCTTTCGCGAGCGTTCCGTTGAGGTGTTTCAAAGCAAACTCTGCACATACATCTCATTCGCTTGTTCGAATGCATTTGCATCCTCGCTTTCCACGTGAAAACGTGTGCACCGTACGATTCTCCTCCCCATGGAAAAAAAAAAAAAAAAAAAAACAAGTATATCGATAAGTTCATATTTTTTAATGGCACAACAAAAAAAAACAAGCAATTTTAGCTGTCGAATAAAACGTTCAGTTTACTTGATTACTGATTACACTCGATAATTTTTTTAAAAAAATTCATTGCATTGTATTATATTACGTATTATAAAATCTTGAAAAAATGTTGAACAATTGAATGTTTTGGGTAATGTAATTGTAATTATGCCTGAAGACTAATAAATTACTACTACGACTCATAAAGAGGAAGACTGTGTATGTAATATTCTTTTTACGACGAAAGGGTTGAATTTTTTTTTTAAATGGGGAGGAAGTGGCTTAATGTGACGTTTTCGACGGTAAATGGGCAGCGAACTACCCATCGTATATTCTCAGAAGCATAAATCTCCCGAAAGAGAGAGGTTATAGAGAAATGGTGGTTTTACCAACGCTTATCCTTCTCCCAAAGGATATTCCGAAGCCCCTGCCGACCATAAGCGTAAGCCAAGGAAGCTTTTCACAAATGCCAGTGGTTTTCCACGACATTGCTTCCGCAGCAGCTTTGTACGTATGTATACAACACAAAGTGTGTACAAGGAGGAAGGAAAGTCCTGTTTTTGGTGGCCGGTGCCTCTATTTTATACTCTGCGTCGTCTCTTTTGATGCAAAGATGAAAAGTTTAATTATCTGCGACTCTGGGGCATTTTCTGTGATGGTATGATACCAAAATCTATCCATGGACCATGATCCCTACGTAGAAATCTTTGTGCAAATATGATTTCCAACACAATAAATTTTTGACGACCCAATACTTTTATCTTGCACCCAGAAATTTTTTTTTAGTAATATTAACGAAAATTATTTATGCCACATTTATAAACATTATCTTTTTGTTCATCCAAAAGAAGCAATCACAACTCTATCACAAAAAGCAATGAAGTACGAATGTCTCAAAATGCAACATTTTTCAATTTCACTTAATTCTCGTCGTATATTTATATAAATATATTCTCTTTATGACGTGCGGTGTGAAAAAATGGATTTAAGCTGGAAATAGAAAAAAAGAAATTCCGATACCCAGACTTGAGTGCCGTTAATTAATGAATTTTTTTTCCGCACGTGTTCACCTACTTTTCGGGCGAATCGGAAAAAATTTACGGTGAATACGGCGAAATTTTTTATTCGTTTTCCATAGCTTCACCCCTTAACGGTGTTTGGGTGACACCGGCGGTCGGGGTATATCATGGCGAGGGTTAAATCCGATAGAATGATTTATACTCGTTGTGTCTAAAACTCTCATTCTCTTTTTCGTTAATCCAAAGCAAAAAATGAACTACGAATGTCTCAAAATGCAACATTTTTCAATTTCACTTAATTCTCGTCGTATATTTATATAAATATATTCTCTTTATGACGTGCGGTATGAAAAAATGGATTTAAGCTTGAAATAGAAAAAAAGAAATTCCAATACCCAGACTTGAGTGCCATTAATTAATGAATTTTTTTTCCGCACGTGTGCACCTACTTTTCGGGCGAATCGGAAAAAATTTACGGTGAATACGGCGAAATTTTTTTTTTTTTTTTTCCATAGCTTCACCCCTTAACGGTGTTTGGGTGACACCGGCGGTCGGGGTATATCATGGCGAGGGTTAAATCCGATAGAATGATTTATACTCGTTGTGGTTGAAAAAGCGTGTGTTTCACAGACTGGTTCCGGCCAAATGCCCGGAGTATGTACAGACCGAGCCGATATTGGATTTTTCGTACTGCCGCGTGCACATCCAGTCGAACGCTCGCTCAATCCAGCCTCGCTGCTGAAGAGTCACGGTGAAAAAACAAATATGCAAAGCCCCGGTGTACGTGGTAATGCCCAGGATGACTGGAAACCAAACGACACGTTGGCGTTCGTCGCCTGTCCATTGGGTCGTACAATGGAAACTTCCCCATGGTTACGTTTACACGAGGACAGCGAGCTCCGTACTAAATCCGAATCAGGAAGTGGTGGCGGAAAAGTTTCGCGAGTTCCCCTGGCTTCCGGTCCCACGACGACGTCGTCTGACTGCCTCCCAGGAATTGTGCCCATCGCCGATGGGCTATGAATTGACTGTATTCGATGACACTGCTCGTTGGGATCGTTTTCACTCATTCGTAGATAAATGGATTTTCTCCATTATGGGGAATCGTATAAAACTCAATATTTACCATAATTCGCCATTCGGTGGATTATGGTACATTTTTTTTTTTTTTTCATTTTTTTCTCGAGGAGTTGCAACGCAATTGAAATTTCTGCAGTTGAACTGGATTGATAAAAAAAATCAAAAAGTGGATCGTTTGATTTTACGAAATTTGTACTTTTTTTTTTAAGTTCATGCGAACGCAGTTTACAATTGTTTCATTATCGCCCCTTACCACGCAATTATTCTCACTTTCGGTACTGTTTTGTGGGGCAAAAGTTATCGCAGCTACGCTCAATGCGGTTGAAGCTAAATGCGACTGCGACACGTCTGATTGCTGTCCTGGCTTCGTTCGGGTCGCAAACCTCACGAAAATCGCAATCGTTAACTTTTAACACACACAAATTGCCACTCTGGATAGTAGACGAACGAATCACAACCAGAAAATGTTTTAATACTGCTTTACGATACTAGTGCGATAAAAGCTTTTTCTCCCAAGTGTGAATTTGGAGTGTGAGCCGAAGGCGCGTGTTTTTCTGTGTTTCTCGCACGAGTGTCGTACACAATTTTATGCCACTAGTGCGAGAAGTGCGCCTTCTCGCACCGGAAGCGAATCAAAGTGCTCCGGAGTGGCGTAAAAATATTTTATCTCACTCAATACGCAAAACGGACGAAACATAAACAAAGTCTACTCAGTTCACTTTTCCAATTTTTGATCAATCAACTAATTAATCCATCCATAATTAATACCCTGCAAAAAAAATATTTTTTAAAAATGTTCTTTCATCGAATATCCACACCCTTGCTATTTTCCACGACCCTCCTAAACCCACATTTACCCCACACGTGAATAATATGGGCGCTGGAATTTTTCCTGCCCACCGGAATATGGTCTTCGACCATTCCACGTGTTTTATCCGAATATCGAACACTCGACTAAATGATTTCCGGTGCTCCCACCCCCCACTAATATCATCATATCTGGCTCGGCACGACAATTACGCCACGCTCGTCGTTCCGTGTGCCACTCGTGGGTAACTCCTCTGCGAGGAATTGTGCGCACAGCAGCAGAAACCTGAAACTGATCAGCGACGAGGGGCGCGAGTTCCGCATTCTATCCATTTCCGCTTTTCTCTTACTCGTCCGCTCGCCCGAGCTGCAGCTCGTTTTCCGCTGCTCCCTCGACTCGCTTGCCTCTAGTCCTAATCACTTTTTCGAAAGTACTTCACCGACTTCCATCCAAGAATTCGCTATTGCCGCTGCCACTAAGCTCCGAGTGAAGAGTTTCTGACGACTTCACAGTCCAGCAACAATCTCAAGTAGATAGAGATGAGGTATAAGGAAACTACTCTCGAGGTCTTTCCTGCTACTTTCGAGGATCAAACAAGCGATGAGAGGTGGGAGTACACAATGAAACGGTACGTACACAGAGATGAATCAGTGGCTTTCGCCGAAGGTAAAATGGAGTGAGAATGTGCAGCAAGAAAAATAAGAACATTGATTGGAAAATATATTGATCTGTCGTTAGTGTTTCTAATTGAAAAATAGTGTTTCTATTTTTTGTCAATTGGCGAAATCTCGGTTATCATTGAATTCTAATGGGAGGCAGGAGCTGAAGGACTTCCGGTCTCTCCTGATACTTTCGAGGATCAAACAGGAGATGAGAAGCAGGAGTACACAGCAAAACGGTACGTATACAGAAATGAATCAGTGGCTTTCAACGCACAGCAAAAGAAAATGTGCATTGATTGGAAAATATTTTAATCAATGGACAGGATAATTAACGCTGAAATTTCGGGTAATTACGTATCGATGATTTGCAATTAACCGATCGGTATGTCGAGTTGATGAAAGCTCTTTTATCGTCGAATTCTAGTGGGAGGAGCTGGAGGACTGTGCTCGATGGCTCTTCGGTAATTAACGCTATGCTAATTAAAGATACTCCACAAAAGACCTGTCATGTCACTAAATGTCGAATTTTTAGGTAACATTTTGTCAACAATTTTTTTTTTTGGCTAATGATCATAGCAGTAGATCCAAAAAAAAACAAACAAATTTTTTTGCTGCTGCTACTTCTAACGCTGAATTTTCTAATGCACTTAGAAATAATTTTTTTTAAATTTATTGACCCCCTTTAATTACGTGTGACAACACAAAACGCAAAGGCGACTTTGTAATCTGTATTTTCGTGAATAATATAATTCTCTACTATCGGGAAATGTCGATAACCGTGACTGATGGTACCGTAATTCGTAATAAATATTCTGCAGCGCCTTCTGTTCTCGAAAAAAAAAAAAAAAAAAACTCGATGTCACTGGAGAACGAATACTAATAAGTACATATGATTAGTGGCACGATAGCGTTTGTATTGGAAGAAGCATCTACGAGGAAAGTGCGACGATCAATAGTTATTGATTTCTGGCAGTCGCTCTGCTTGCTACACTCGCAAGTTTCCACGTCCGAGGATTTCATGTGCTTTTTTTTTTCTTTCTCGAGCGGCTGTTCAACCGAAATAAAATTGATGCAACATTTCGGAAATTTTTGGAACGATTTTTGAATTATTTCTGAAGTATTGCCATTTTTTTTTTTTTTTTCAATACGTTGCTAATATAACGTCGTAATTATTTTCCTAATTTAATTGAATTAAAAAAAAAATGAACTTAAAATCGTTAAGGTCCTTGTGACGTATTTCGGCGCCTAACTTTCGTTATCGAGAAATCGATCCACTCGATTTGTCCCCAACACGGTTCGCAACCGTATACGTCGTTATTCACATTTCTAATGAAAGTGAATATACAATATTGTGGACACAATGTGCGATACAGCAAACGTGCCTTTTGGCCTTCAACCCCTAAATCGAGTGTGGTGGAAGATAGCGTGCGTTTCGAGGGAGAGAGAGGAAGGAACCTCCCGGAACGGGGTGGAAATCATATTTGCATGATAACGCGATGGCCCCAGGTTCACTCGCTAAAGGGATACTCGACGACGTTCCTGAGGGCGATATCGAGACGATAAAGTCACTGTGTTTGAATTCCGAGACATTTTACTGATGCTGATGATTTTCCCAATCGCTAGGCCCAAGTAAATATAGATCAGGGGAGGGGGGAGTACATAATGTTACTTGAATATTCCACGAATATTTCCAATATTTCATTGCACACGAATACTTGGATAATTAATTACTGGAATACTCGCAATAATTTTTATTTGAACATCGCAACCTTAGGATTAAAAATTTTTTTTTAAATGGTGAATAATTTTTCCAAAATTCTGAGCACCAAATCATTTAGTTTTACAATCAATTTCACAAAGTACTTAATTTTTTTTTAATTGACATTATTACATTGGATAAGTACTTTAATTTGATATGACAATTGGGCATTACATTTACTCGACGAGTTTATGAATAAAAGTGTCCATTCTTTTGTGACAGTGTAGCTTTGAGAAAGCACAATACATTATGGAACTTGCAAGTGTAGCATCTGTCCCATCCACAGAGGACACAAAACCATATTAAAATACATAACTATTTATGGGAAGCTCGATATCTGTAGTTTCATTTATGTGCTTTCGTACGGGAAGCGAATATACAATACGAGCCGTGACGAAAAATCGTTTTGGGAAGAAAAGAGAGAGAGAAAGTCCTGTTCTCCACCAGCTGTCGTCAAACTCTTGTAATATTCGTTCCTCCTTTGGTCTCTGGCTTATCCACGTCCCTTATCTTGCCCTTTGGCAAGGTCCCCCTTTGCCGAGAACCCTTGCCCCCAAAAACCACCCTCCGGTCGGGCGTGAGACTGAGGCCATCTTCTTGTGTCTGCGAGGGTCGCGAGAGAGGGAAAAAGGGGAATCCCCACTTACGCGCGCCTCAAAGGAACCTCGAAGAATGTATTAGGGAGGTAAAAGGAGGATAATGCAGTGAGGTCCTCGGAAAGTCACGAAGCGGCGATAACGGCCACGGCCTTTCGATTCGTTTCCTTCGAAAATTGAGCATCGTATCTGATCCCAATCCTCGCGTCGTGTCGTTTTGGAACGAAGCGCAAAACTCACGCGGCACGTACGCTTTTAATGAGACGTTGAAGAGGCGCGATTGTCGCATTTGCAGGGTACCGAGGTATGGCTATATGGGTTACCCAAAAACGGGCCGAGGACGTTGACGAAACGTGTCTGCTGAGTGAGTGATGTTTAATGGATGTCATTGGAGACATTGAGATTTGATTGATTACACGTCTGGCTCGAACTCACTTACTGGCCGCACTGGACTTGGCTTCGCACGCAATAAATATTGGGGGATGTAATGGTATTTACTCCACTCGGTGGAACGGTCGACGTCTTGCGCGAGGCTAGCTTAAGACTCCCTTTTTACACCTTGCGAGTGATATTTTTTTTACAACACTCGTTGGAATTTTATTATTGTCATGGAATTGTGCGATTGTTCGCCCTTAAGTTTGAGCTGCAGACTCACAGTCGTCGGAAAAAGGTTTTATCCCACTTGTGTCGTAATATGCTATTGTGCAACGCATGCATGAGAAGTGGTGGTTTTCGAGGCTGTTGAGAGTGGCATAAAGGATGCTTTATAGCCAAGGGTACAATAAAAATTATGCGCGTGCGAAAATTGGACTCATTTTACTTCTCGCACTAGTGCGTTTTTCTCGTATGCACTTCTCGCACTAGTGCGTTTTTCTCACATTCACTTCTCGCACTAGTGCGTTTTTCTCGTATGCACTTCTCGCACTAGTGCTTTCTTTTCGCACGCACTTCGCGCCTATAAATACCCAGGCCAATATTGACGTAAATACACTTTATTCTCACGCACAAAAAATTTTTTATTGTCCTCCTACCCCTGCAAAATGTGGTAGCCGACGATTCGGGCTAATTTGCCGTCTATGTTAATAAACCTGGGTGAAAAATGCACAACTGACACATTTACCTTGTGCAAGGTATCAAATTTCAATTAGCGGTTTCGTATGAAAAGTACCACAACAATAATCGAAAAACAAACCGGAAGTTAATCCGATATATGCAATAATAACAATGGAGCACGCGGAGTCCGCGTTGAAAAAAATATTCGTTTGCCTTTTCAATAATGGGTCGATGGGTATTTCACGCAACGTATTAACAAAAATATCATAAACGTCGGAATGAAAATAAAAATCGGCCGCGAAAATAAACAAGCGAAAAATTTATTGAATCAATTTGCGTTTGTACTTTCCACAACCGAGCGGGCTTTATTAAAAATCCACGAGTTTTAAATTAAACCAAGCATTTTCAATCGAGCGTAGCCTACATTGAGAATATTTATTAACACATACGCTTTATGCGCCGCTGTTCGACTTTGATATTCTCCACTCGTGCGCGCCGAATGAAAAAAAAAAAAAAAAAAAACAATTTTAGTACAATTGCGGCGAAAGAATAGTTGATGAAAATTTATTTTTCAAAGTGAACCTAATAATTTACATGCACAACGCAACATAAACTTCTTTCACTTTCTCGTATAATATTCTTTCAAAATCACTCTGCCTATTTAGTAAAAATTTCACAACCAAATTTCCACGGTTCACTGTTTTCGAAAAAAAAAAAAAAAAATTATTCTCCGCCACTGGAAAGTCAATTCAAAGCTAATTCCATTTTTTTCAAATCTCAATCCAACAAAAATAATTAAACAAATAAATATAAATATAAAACAAAAACGAATTTTTTTCTCTGTCCACTATAAATTCAACCCAGCAAACAAATACATATTAAAGACAATAAAATGTCGTTTACGCTAACTAAAATAATAATTCACCACAATAATTCAAATCATGATACTGCAAAATTGAATATCAATCAACGGAACCCATATACGATATTTTTATATGAAAAAAGTGAAGGAAATCCGAAATTTTTTAAATTTTTTATTTTGAATTGTTCGAGGATGGCATGAGAGAGGTGAGGGATCATTAGCTTTCGCACACCCCCTTAAGCCCGGTTCTCGTGTGCTTCGTAGAATGTCCTTTATTCCCGGCCCTTGTTTTGTTATTGTTACTTGGGAGCTTCTGTGGGTCACGGTCGCTGGCCCTGTCAGTCAATGCGTCGAGATAGCGGTACCAAGTGTGTGTGTGTCCGAATTAGCCCTTTCATTTGTTGACAAAGAAAAATGGGGTGCGGAAGGTCCGCGGAGTGAAAGACTGGCCATCGGAGCCTATGTATCGGTGCCAAAGGAAATTCAAGACCTTCTTACCTCGTGGGTTGAGTCTTCGTGGTGTTGAAACTTGGTGAAGTAGGCCGCGCGCCGGAGAACTTCAAGCTCAACTTTCAACCCTCCATTTCTTCGCGCTTTTTCGCGCGGGCCTCGAAGCTTTTATTTGTCTGTCCCTCGGAAGAACTTGCCCACTTTTTCTCTCCTCCTCTCTTTCCTCTTGCTTCACAGACTCTACATATACATAAAACGCGCTTTTCGAAAGTTCACGTGACCCGAAAGCTCGAGCTTGCAACAATTCCGACCCCGCAAGCTCACCCGCCGAAATAATCTTCGATATTTCCTCCGGCTTATCGACAACAACAATTAATCCCTCGCGAACCGGTTGACCAGGGTGTTGGAAAAATGACGATACTTCCGGACACGAGACTCCGATCCACAAAATTGGTGCACCTTCACTTTGAGCTTTAGCGCTTTTTTTCTCTCGATGCACCTCATCGCATTTTTTTCAATGGTATCATGGATGATCGGTTAAGGGATGAAAAATCGGTTGAGGGGGTGGTTTTTTGGCTTTTTTTATTTATTTTTTTCGATTCTCGCGTTTTTTGGGGGATGATTGGGGGTGAGTTTTCAATGAATTGCCAGGGATTCAACCGGACGAATGAATCCGCAAGCTCGCCGCGCTTTTTTCTTCCCTTTTTTTTCTCACATACTTTTTTGGCTTAAGGGTGTTTCGCTCGGTGAGAACGTTTCAGCCGATAGACGGACACGCGGCGTGGATTGAAGTGAGCGCGGCGGAGTCGAGAGGTCCGCCGCGCTTCTCGGCCCCGCTTGCCCCGAGAAACTATCCGCAAGCGCAAGCGCAACATACCGTACGACCAGAACCAGCCACCCCTACGAACTCATCCACCAGGCCAAGCCAGTAAACCACCGACGCACGTTTCACTCGCTATTACCGATTTACCCTCTGCTCGGACCCTTCACCTTTTCTCGTCTCTTCCTCGCTCGCTTCCGTCCTTTCCCTCAGCGGCAATCCCGCTTTTTTTCCTTCGAAGGGGCCGGGGGGGGAGGGATCATCCCCCTTTTCCTCTTATTCTATTTTCACGGAGATACGATTTTCTTTTTTTATTCATCATCATCCTAATTGTCGATACTCGAACTTCAAAAGAAAATGAAATCTGAATGTACTCGAGTACATAAATAGACAGGGTGGCCGCGGGGGTGGGAGGGGGGTGGGGACAGTCATTAAAATTCATCGAGATTCGATCGTAATGGAAAAATAGGTAAGCGAATCTCGCGACGTGGAACGGAGGGAAAATAAAGGAAATTCTACCCTTCACAGCGAGCTTTTTTTACGGGGCTGCTTTTTTTAAAAAAACTGCCGTAATTCATGGCTGCTGAATTTTTATTCAGTTATTCATAACCAGTGTCGTACAATGTTCGTCGTTAGAAATTATATTTGGTGGAATCCGGTTAATATGCTTCGCGGAAAAAAAAAATAGTGAGGGAAGATGAGGGTGCGAAAAAATGTTCGAGTATTTTTTCATTTTTTTTTTTTTTTCTTGAGTTTTTTATAATTCAATACGCGAACTTTTGTTGGTCTAAATTATTCGACACTCGATTTTTTTTTCGCATACTCGTTTCATACTTAATCCCCAAAAATGACATTTCTCCTGATATTCTTCATTCCAATACTATTTTAATACTTATTTTTATTATGCTACGAAAAAAAAATACCAAACGTGATTTTATAGAGAAAAGTATCGTTATCATATTAGAGCAAAATGTAGTATTATCAAGGCACAAATCTATGGTTCTGTCACTCGTGAAAAAAAAAAGGATAGTTGTGTTCTAGGGATGCTGTGTAAAGCACAGATTTAGTCTGGAGGCAAAACGTGGTTCGTTTTTAGCGGGCTATCGTATCTATAAAATTCCATACACAAACGGAATGCCGCACACTACTTTTTTACTGGCTCATCAGTCATCGGATATGAAATGTGCAAAACGAGATTGTACAGCAATCAGACTGAAATCCGGCTTTTGAATTTCAGTTTCAATACATTTCCACTCCTGTATTCCATTAAAGCGTTCACTCATTTCGCTATTTTTATCTATCCGCCCGAGTGCGTGGTTCGCAAAATACAATAAATTTTCAAAGCGACTGTTATCAAGTGTCTTGAATTGAATTTTCAAAATAGCACACATACAAAATTTATATCCCTTGTAGCTATATATCTCGTATAATATTAATTATACTTCGTGTGCAAGTGCTTTCGAAGTACAGACGAATGCGAATGGTTGAGTTTATACTCAATTATACTTAATTAAGGTAACCAAAGAATGTTATCACGTGTCTTGAATTGAATTTTCAAAATAGCACACATACAAAATTTATATCCCTTATAGCTATATATCTCGTATAATATTAATTATACTTCGTGTGCAATTGCTTTCGAAGTACAGACAAATGCGAATGGTTGAGTATAATTAAGGTAACCGAAGAATGTCATGGTTCGGTATGCTCTGTACTTGAAAACGGTCAAGGGGCCAGTCACAAGGGTTTCCCTTTACCATAGGGTCCTTTCCACCTCCGTCGCAGTTTCTACAAACAGCAACAGCAGAAACGTGCCCATCGCATCCCTCGTCCATGTATTTCCACCGGGTAACTACATCTGCGAGGCCGGGAGAGGGTCGGAGCTTTCAAACGGCGCCGTAATTTAATTACCGGGGGTTGGTTGAGATGTTGGTGCTCACGGTAGCAACGTTGAGTTCTTCGTATCTGTATATATGCATCCTGCACCTGATGACAGTTTGCGAAGGCCGCCGGCAAAATAAGCCTGCGGTGCTGATGCGGAGTGATGGTCTGCGCCATTTCCGGCGATGGTAGGCGAATCAACCCAGGACCTTTATGACAAACCCGCCAGTACGATTCGAGAAGTAGCTTTCCTCTTATTTTTCTCATCGATTCACCAACCGATTTCTTCTAACTACTTTAGCCGCTGGTTTATTGATTTCTTAACCCTGTTAACGGGGACTTTAAGGAGATGCTGAAGTAGATTTTCATAGGCGATTTTGTAGTATGTACTATTTATGGTAAATATGATAGAAATATATTTTTACTTCGACTTCCGGTCTGATTTGAGACACTGGAGGAAGAGAAATTTTTATATCTTACCTCAAAGGATCTTTTGGTCATATTGGGTCTTGAGAGGTTCGGTAATGCTGATTGTTTTACATTTTTTGTATTTCTTGAACTGCAATTCGACCGGAAGACGGACCATGAAGAGTTTCATTGCAGCCCTGCGGAATTTGAAGTATATTTGTAGCACATTGGAAGAAGAGAAATTTTTATATCTTACCTCAAAGGATCTTTTGGTCATATTGGATTTTGAGAGATTCGGTAATGCTGATTTTTTGACATTTTTTGTATTTCGACCGGAAGACGGACCATGAAGAGTTTCATTGCAGCCCTGCAGAATTTGAAGTATATTTGTAGCACAGTGGAAGAAGAGAAATATTTATATCTCACCTCAAAGGATCTTTTGGTCATATTGGGTTTTGAGAGGTTCGGTAATGCTGATCTTTTGACATTTTTTGTATTTCGACCGGAAGCCGAACCATGAGGACTTTCATTGCAGCCCTGCAGAATTTTAAGTATATTTGTAGCACACTTGAAGTAAAGAAATGTTTATATCTTACCTCAAAGGATCTTTTGGTCATATTGGGTTTTTAGAAGTTCGGTAATGCTGATTTTTTTACATTTTTTGTATTTCTTGAACAGTAATTCGACCGGAAGACGGACCATGAAGAGTTTCATTGCAGCCCTGCGGAATTTGAAGTATATTTGTAGCACACTGGAAGAAGAGAAATGTTTATATCTTACGTCAAAGGATCTTTTGGTCATATTGGGTTTTGAGAGGTTCGGTAATGCTGATCTTTTGACATTTTTTGTATTTCGACCGGAAGCCGGACCATGAAGACTTTCATTGCAGCCCTGCAGAATTTGAAGTATATTCGTAGCATATTTACGATAAATATATAGTGGCTACTACGAATCGCTCAATCGACTCGAGCATCCCCTTAAGACCATTTTTCTCAAAGCTGAAGATCGAAAGATGGCGGGAACACAGCACAGGTGAAAAGCGACAGGAGCAAATGAGGGAGAGAAGCGCAGCCTTCTGCCAGACCGAATATCATTTCCGGCCGTGTTCCCGCCAGACCAATCCATTTAGGAAGACCCTGTTGCGGCGGAAGTGCGTCTTTGCGCTACTGCGAGGCACATCGAGGTCCCCGGTCGTGGAGTCCTCTGCAAGTCCTCGACAACGGCTCGACGTACGAACATGAATTACAAGTTTCATTTTTTTTATTCAGTTTTGTCTGAATTTATAAATTCAAAAAATCACAGCTGAGATGTTGTTTCATATTGAATGTGGGATTTCCGCGTTTTCCAACTCTGAAAAACTGTCGACATCAATTTATACGAAAAAATATGATAACCATACAAAAATCTCCTTTATCCAATTAAAAAAAAAATTAATAATCTTTGCAACTGGAAAGGAAATATATAAATTCAATAAAAAATATCAATAAATCGATACAAAAAAATCTTTGACTTATTTTTGCAACTTAAAAAAAATAAATAATAAAAGCTCAGGCAGAAATGATATTTCAACGTCGGACTTTCTCGTTTTCCAGTGCTAAGATGCTGAGGAGTTAAAATTATACGAAGCCCGAGATCCAACGCGAAGTCATCCAACGAAGCTGCATAGCCGAGCGCCCGGAAGTGAATAGGAAAAGAGAGTGTGCTGAACATGAAGAAGCCGAAAAAGTGTAAGAAGCGGAGAAGTTGGAGGGGCGGGGTTAAGCGGTCGGCCCTCATCATCCTCCGCTAATATTTACTCTTGTGAACACAAAGCAACCCCTCACACCGTATATGCTGAAGAGCGAGCCTCGCCACAGTTTCCCCGATAAAAATGGCCGGAAGTCGCTCTCCCCCAAGATCGAAAAGACCCGCTTAACTGACTCTTGCTTTCCCTTTCTCCCGTCCACCCTTTCACATGTGTTCCCGAGATTTGCAGACGGGGGTGGTCGCCCCGACGCCTCTTTCCTCCCCCTCTCTTCGTCTACTTCTTCATACATCACGTCTTCGTTGAATATACTTGAATCCATAAAATTTTATGAGATCCCCGAAGAAATATAATAAAACATGGGTAAAGAGGTAAAATCCAGACGGCAATTTAGATTTTTTTTACCCCCTGATCCCAAATATACCAGGTTTTTTTAAAAGGACCCGAAATCGTACCAATTTTTGTAGCGATTTTGTTTATTAAAAAGTTAATGTTTTTTTTTTTTTTTCGTTTCGATATTTTCGATGGTCTGATTGAGAAAAAGTTGGAAAGGTATTGTGCAATTTGAGGGTATAAAAATTTATCGATGCTGAGGAATGCGTTTTTTAAAGTTGGAATTCGATGAAAATTAAAGCTCGACTATATTAATTTTCACAGCGAACTAGATTCCATTTTGCTAATTAAGTAAATAGCCAAGCGTGGGGTACACAGTGAAAAAAATCATTGGTCACCATTGGCAGATTTTTTTTTTTTTTTCACCAGCCTAGCAAATTATTTGTAAATTCAGTAAACATATTTTTGCTGACCTAGCGAAAAAAATTTCGTTAGGCCAGCAAGCAAGCAAATTAGTCGTCGGCATATTAGCTGGCCCGGCAAAACATTTTTCTCTGTCTGTAAAAAAAAAAAAAAAACGATACATAAAGCAAAAAATGTAAAAACTAAACCCTTTCAGCTAAAAGTATCCTAATACCTATAAACAATAATAGTGACCTGACAAGTCCCACCTAAAACTTGCATTTTTTTTCATTTATAAAATCTCATTAATTCACAAAATATTTTTACAATATTTACAATTTTTCATTGCCAGTTTTAACTTAACTAACTAACTTGTAACTAATATTCTTTTTATTTTTAAACTTTACTAACACGTTTTAGTTGCTCTAAAAGAGTTTAAATTAAAATATCAATTTAAATTAGAAGCTTTATGATTTATTGGTCCACCCTCAAATATGGGATTGAAATTTGCCCAAAAATCCCATTAGTTTTGTAACGAAAGCAACAAAATTAAAACTGAACGATACCGAAATTCATATTTCGCGCTTAACCCGATGCGAAAGGCCGAGGGTTATAAAAACGGATAACAGAGGGCGCGATAGTCGGTGATTCCCCGGCGTCATCATCCGGCGCTTAACCTCACCTCAATTTATCATTTTTCACAATTTTATAAAACGTTGGTAAACAATAAACAAAAAAAACACAATGAATTCGTTAGGCGGACGAATAACCAACAGGTAATTTATGTGCTAACGAAAACGCTAATTGCTCATGGTTTTAGTGACAATTACAGTAATCATCGTTCTGAAAAGTGTTTTGTTTCGGTTTTTGTGAATATCGTCTGCTAATTGCAACGTGTATTTGACTATAGGAAATCAAAAGTTTATTATTATTTTTTTTAATTACAATGTTTTTGCACATTTTTATAGACAAATGGCTCGGAATTTTGTTCGACGATTGCAGTCATTGACCTTGAGAAACAATTCTGCAGCTGCGACTGCAACGCATTCCGGTGCAGAATCTGAAATTCAGATTCCAATGCGAAAGGAACGTTCTCCGACTGATATTTTGAATGTGAGCAGAATTATTTGATTATTTTGATTTTTAGCAATTTTTTTTTAAATCAGACATTCAAAGTTGATTATGTACGTGCGAAGCGTTGTAATTATGCAATTCTGTAATGAGAAACTGTCCGACAAAATGAAGTGGGGTGAAAAGTGATATTTTACACTTGACGTAGTTTTCGGAGCAAGCCGACGAAAGATTTCAGCTTTGGACGTTCTATTTTTTACATTAAAGAGTATTTTTTGAAGAAGATATATTTTAATACGAACACAAGTTTGGGGCGTACATTATGATTTTTATATTTTTAGGCACTGGAGAAAACGATCAAACGCGATCCAACGGCGCCGCATTACAAATATCACGACGATCCGTTCCTGATTCCCATGTCGAACATGAACAAACGAACATTCGCTCTGTCCAAGGAGTCCGGGCGAAAGGCGGCGATGTGGGTTCTTCAGGAGCACGCCGATCTGTTCCAACACAAATTGGCGGAGCCTGAGATTCCAGTAATTTATAAATTATCACGTATTTCTTAAGCTAATAACGAATATTCGTGAAAAATCCAGGAACCTTCACTTAAATCATTCAAAATATTATTGGATATTCGATCACAATGATCGAATTTATCGAATATTCCATGCAAATTTCGAACATTCTACGTGTAATTCGTATACTCGAATTTACCGAATATTTGATCGCAAAAAAAAATGTAAAACGCAACACAACAAAATCATTTCTGCAACTGAAAATCAATCGATATTCGCAGGCATTTGTACCAAAAGCAGTGTACACGAGCAAAGATCAAGTCTCCGAGGAATTATTGACGTCGGTTATCGAGCAGGGTTCGGTAAACGACGCGATAACGATTTACAAATTGCTGGAAGGTGAAACTGAAGTGAAGACGAAACAGGCTCTGCTGGAATTGCTGTGTTTTTACAACAATGAGGAGCAACTTCCGGAAACTCTGGTAGAGGAGAGATGGTACCGCAAAGCTGCCGTCCGGCAGAGGCAAATTTGGAAGTAATGCACAAATATTACCGACTAATATAAACGACAAACTTTCATCATCTCATTTGCGCGTCACGCTTAAAATTGCAGACACAGCCCGGAAGTCGAGGAACTATTTGAATATTTAAAACAGCAAGATAAACCAATCGCCGCTGCGGCTTACAACGCTTTGATTTGCGGCACTGCGAAGTACATGAAAGTATGTTATTACAATTTTTTTTTTTACATTAACAAACGATCATTGCTAATTTGATTCGATCGTGAAATCGATGCCTGTTCAATAAAATAACGCGAGAATTTGTGGATTTCAGGTCGACAGAGCGTGGTCATTGTTGGAAGAGTGCGAGGAAAAAGGCATTCCGATTACTTTGACCGCTTACAATTTGATAATTCAATTGGTTTCGGTGCTGAGAGACGGCGCGCCGGAGCGAAAAAATTTGCTGCTCGAGATGTTTCAGAAAATCGAGAAAGCGGGTCTCCGTCCGAATTTGGGGACTCTGAACGCCGCCCTGAGAGTCGCGTCGATGATTAATATCGCTCACGTTTCCAAGGACTTGACGCGTTCGCTCTTCGCCGAATTTCGAAGGCTCAGGATCGAGCCTTCACTCGCATCTTATTACTTCGCGCTCATTACCTTCTGCAAAGACCGTAAGTCGAAGATTATAATCTCTCAATTGCTCGCCAAAAATCCAAGGCTCGACTGATCGATAATTGTTACACGCAGGCGGTCCGAAAAGTAACGTTCTCTACGAAATAATGAAGGAATTGTACGGCAAAACCTTCACAATGCGAGATCCACACGACTCATTTTTCTTCGTAACCGCGATGGACGTGGCGAGAAATCATCTGCAGGACGGAACTATTGCCAAGGAAATACACAAGCTTTTACTCACCGGTGATAATTACAACTTCATCGGCGAAGGGTTCAAGGTTAGAAGGGCCGAGCACAAATTATATGGATACATTTACGCGTTTGTCGATCGATGGCGAAATATTCGCGGCTAAATTTTCGACGACATAATATCCGAGATAAAATATTTATTTATCCAACATATGGCAAATCCAATTTAGCTAAATTCTTCTGATATCCGATATTTTTTTGCGAACATCAAATCATAAATATTTTGAGTTTCGATGACTCGCGACACCAAAAATCAAGCGTAACTTTTATCGTTACAGGAGAGCATCTACTATCGTCATTACATGGTGCTAATGTTGAAGACCCTTCCGATTGAAGAATTTATCGAGTTGTATGATATCTTGGTGCCTCATATTTACATCCCAGAACCGAGCGTCGTGGAAGAAATCCTCAATACTCTCGATCTCGCGGAGGCGTCGATAGTTCGAGAGTTTTTGCCGCGCCTCTGGTCGCAAATGACAATGTTCGATCAACTCGATCGTCAACCGTTGGTGACAAAGGCCATGCAACTCATGCGAACTCACAGCTCGGCGACGGACGATTTACCGGTGAATCGACTGTTCGCCGATGCTGCCTGGTCCCTTTGGACCTTTGTCTCGGTACGTTTTCAAAAAACTCCAAAAAAAGTGGTTTAGAAAATAAGTAATGACAACATATGCGTGTACACACGATGATATCGTGTAGAAGCATCTTCAGCAGTTAAGTATTCACTTTAGTAACGATTTTTGTATAACGCTATCCTCAGGAACAAAATGAGAACCGGCAACAACCAATAACGTGGTCGGGAACCGTATTAGGCGACGTTGCTGTGCTATCGCTTCGCGGTAGCGAATTCGACAGATTTTTGAAGGTAATCGCTTTCATGAAAAAGGAGCAAAATGGAATAACCGGTACAGCGGAAATCGACCAGCTAAACGAGATGTTCGAGGCTTGTCTGGAGAGAGGTTACGCACCAGGAGCTCTCGTAAGTTCTCTAAAATCTCAATAATCAAACCGGACAATCTCGAGAATCGATACCCCAAAAAACAGTAATTTTAGTTTTTTTTTTTCAAAATTGCTACGTCAAAAATCAAATAGAAAATACAAAAATTGGAAAGGCACGAAACTTTTCCTTCGAGCCTATAATTTCTTTCCGTGCTGCTTTAAAAGGCAAAGAAAAATTTTTCATCGAGATTTTGGTAAAAAACATTAATTTTTGAATTTTAAGGACGTGGTGCAATATTGTGCGGAGTCCGGATTCGACGAGGCCGCAACGATGGGCACAAAAGTACTAAACACTATTCCTCTCACGCCCAACGAAGAGGTTCATCTGTCCAATATCGTCGGACCGGAAGTGTTGAAGATGAAAAGTTCAAACGACGATTAGTAATGATTAGTACACATGGCCCTTTATATAATAATAACAATAATAATAATAACGATAATAATAACAACGATTTGTGCTCTCCACTTAACCCTTTGAATTCATCCTCACTCAGGTCACGTGAGGCACTTTCTAAAATATCCACTGAAGAAATCTGAAAAAAAATTCACATGTGCCCTTTAACGATACTTTGATAAAAAATAATAATCAGCTCTGCTGAGCCCGAAAAAAAAACAGCGACTGATTTACCAAAGAGCGCTTCATATTCGTAGAACTCAGGAAAGTGAATTACAATTACCAATGATTGGCATGTATCAATGTCCTTGTCCCTTGAATTGGGCTTGAAGCGATTGATGAATTGAGTTGCCACCGTCGGTGGGAGACTGTGACCCCTCTCGTTACTCAAATACTCATTTCCTGCATCGCGCAGTCTAAACGTCACGTCTCAATCATCGACATTAGAGTTTGTGCACCAGCTGCGCTTGCAGCTTACTATCTTCTTACTCCAAAAAAAAAAAAAAAACACACATCCAAAAAAACGGAAAAAAGGGTCTCTTATTTTAATCGTATTAAAGCCTCCCGTAAAACCTGAGCGTAATAAATTACCGAGCTTTTGTTTAATTGCATAAATATTGAGGAAAGAAAATTTCGCGGTCATGGATCAAGCGTCGGCTACCGGTCCTCGTTTGACTTTGGTGATGGTGCGAGAAATCGTTGGGAAAGAGGAAATCGACGTGGAGATAGAGAGTCTCGAGGAAGAGCCAGGATCAGGAAGAGGCGATAATTACACTTCGATGCTGTACCGAGTGCGAGCCAAAGGCCGGAAGCAACTCTCGTCGCAGGAGTTTGTTCCTTGGGAACGCGCGATAATTTACAAAGTTCTACCTTTGTCGCGCGTACGTCGAGAGGCCTTCAAAAGCGAAGTTCTCTTTCGCAACGAAGTCGCGTTTTACACTCACGTGTGGCCAGCTCTCGATGAACTTCAGACGGAGGGAAAAAAAGTTTTCGGCGGCGTCGCGAAAATCTATGTCGCGAGATCGGACCTCATCGCCATGGAGGACCTTAAGGAAAAGGGGTATATCATGGCCGATAGACACAAGGGCCTTCAGGTTCATCAACTGAAAGTCGTACTCGAAGCGCTCGCTGGATTTCACGCTCTCAGCTTGACGCTTCGAGATTCGAGGTATTTTTGGAACAAATTCTCAAATTCTCCAGTGTTTCGAAATTTTTATTTCACGATAATTACGTTAATGGTTCATTTGACAAGGGAAAAGTGCCTTATGAAATGAGTCCAAGTCATACATTTTCGAGTGTTTCGAAATTTTTATGTAACTATAATTGTTAATGGTTCATTTGTTTAATAAGGGCCAAGGAAAAGTGCCTTACGAAATGAGGCAAAGTCGTACATTTTCGAGTGTTTCGAAATTTTTATGTAACGATAATTGTTAATGGTTCATTTATTTCGTAAGGGCCAAGGAAAAGTGCCTTAGAAATGAGGCCAAGTCATACATTTTCGAGTGTTTCGAAATTTTTATGTAACGACAATTGTTAATGGTTCATTTATTTCTTAAGGGCCAAGGCACTTTTCCAATTTTTAATTAAGGTAATTCACCTTAATTAATCGCGCGAATAAGGGTAATGAAATCTGAGCAATTATAACAGGCCGTGCCGGCTTTTCATCTCGTGTCTTGATCAAGTCAATTTGTCTGCATTTTTTAAGCCCGGATTTATTCGCTCAACTGGCGGACGAAAATAATAGCGAGAGTGTACGAGAAGGATTGTTTCGCGTTGAAAATGAGGATTGGTACAGACAGTACTATCGAGTTGCAGCGAGAAACGCATTGAAAATGGTATCGGAAGCGTTGCCGAGCAATGTTGAGGACAGACGCGATGAGATAATGCAGAAATTGCGCGATTTTCTGCACGAGGACGTTTTCTTTCGAACAATGTGCGAATTAGCGTCGACCCAGGGAGAATTGACGGTATTTTGTCACGGCGATTGCTGGACGAATAATATACTCTTCGCGGAAAAACCTTCAACGGATGCTGAGGTTCGTATTTCCCTGCATTTAAAATGCAATATAGACAAATTCGGGCTAAGAGGATGATTATTCGTATAATACAAAATTCGTCGAATAATCGAAGATTTAAAAAATTGATTTAACTGAAAAATATTTTTGATATTATTAATAATATTGACTTTTTCAAAAAATTGTCTCAAAATACTAATATTTTTGTGAGCAAATTTATGTGAGATGTAAACTTATAATGAATTTGTCTGGAAAATGTGAAGTATATTCTTCGATAATAATATCGAGTAAACTGTGTCGATTATAAATGAATATTTATGTCTGAGAACTTTTGAATAAGAGTTAATTTGTTTAAATAACAGGCCGTTTGTCTCGTTGATTTTCAATTAACGCGCGTTGGTTCGCTCGCTCTGGACTTGGCAAATTTACTTTATTGCTGTACAAGCGGGGAAATAAGAGAAGCTCACATGACGGAGCTATTGGGCCATTATCATTGTCGCTTGATGGACGCGCTGCAAATGCTGAACCCGGACCAACAACTGGCCGCCGATCCGTGTCGCATGTGGCAGCTGTGAGTACAATTTGCTCCTGAAGAGAACAAAAGTTAAAGAATTTAAAAAGAAAAATGTATCGCAGAAAATTAATTGGAAAAAATGGAAATCATAAAAAAAGTAACAAATAAATTTGAAAGAATAAAAACACTTGCAGCTTGAACGAGGAAATGAGAAGGTGCGGTCGTTTCGGAGCGGGTCTGGCGTTGGATATACTCCCAATTAGCACGTGCGCGAGCGACGAGGCACCAGACGTTTACGAGGGAACGGGCGACATCGGCGACATCGGCGAAAAGGCTCGAAATCTTCGAGCACCTCCACCGGGAGGTGCAGCCTGCGCTCGCCTAATGACGGATCTGATCCTCGAGCTCATACAAAATCGTGCGTTGTAGTCCGAATGATCCTTTCCACGCGGCGATTATAGCATTAATGATATTTATACCAGCGTCTTCGGCTAGTTTCTAGAAAAAAGTACATCATATTTTGTTAAAACAATGTAAAACCGTCTCGATTTTTAATATCGCGTGCCTAAGAATTGGATCTTTTGAAACTTAACTTTCGGCACGACCTAAAAAAATGTATACGCGTTATTTTTTGCTTAGGCACGCAGAATCTCGGAGCAATATAAACGCGCATTAAAAACACACAAATTGTGCACGCGTTTACCTACCCAAAATTCCTCGACATCATAATGTGAAAATGTCCTGTTAGCGAAATGATTTTATTACGTATTTACGATACATTCCTATTTTTCGGTGATAAATTTCACTTTCAACCCTTTTCCCTATTTCTTCAAAATCATAGACACACACACGCACACTTTTAACTCAAGTATCGTCGATTTTATTTTCTTTTAATAAGAACTAGATTTTTCACAATTTCGTCCTTATTCGGACAATAATCGAATACAACTTGGTTTATCAAACGCACGTCGATGAACAAAGTTACGGATGATTCCAAAATGCCATTTCCGACACTTTCGGCGATGGACATTTTTGGAAATCCCGCCGGTGATTCACATCGGCTTCGTGGAATTTTTTACGAGACGTTCGAACTTTACGACGATCGTCGGAATCTCCTTAGAGATATTCGGACATTAAATTACGATTTCGCATCGAATAGACATCCCCTTCCTTATTTTTTGTTACTAGGGCGAACGTTCCAATAATTGAAGTGTTATTAAAAATATTTTGAATTTTAATGTATCGGTACCGGAAATTTTTATTCAGAAACTGGGATATTAAATTGAATATACAAATATGATGTAAGGTACTTTTATATTAAACACGTGACTTAAAAAAATGTTTTTAGTATACCGTACATTAATTTCACATCACACTTGTATATAAAATATAATAGACAAGTTTGTGAACAACAACTTCGTTTTCTAGTTTATTTTTCTTAACAGTGAAGCCAATATACGGAGAGAATTTGGTATAAATTGCTGTTGACCTGATGGAAAATTGCGGAATGCTTAGTAATTTTTTTTGTTCTGCCATGCACCAATTTTTACCAGATTCAAAAGTTTTTCTGTGCAAAATTCGTGTGACGCCAGACACGAATTTTCCCTGTGAATCAATAAATCAGCCACGAATGCGATGACGTCCAAAAATATGATTTTGTTTTGCGTACGTTTCCTCGAATTAAAATGAAAAGGCAATACGAAATTTCGGTACCGCTGATATTCGAAAAAGCGTGTTTTTGTTAGTCGGTAAACCTGAATCAATAATGTCATGTGATCGATTGTTCGTAACGAAGTTTCAATCATGTCGAACAAAATGCCTGGTTTCGTTTATCAAAAATTGGGGGACAAGTTTCGTTTTCAAGAAATAGAAAATTTGGAAAAAAACATTATATAAAAAACGAACTCGTCTCCAATTTTTTATATTTGAACCGGTGAAATGTATAACGTGATCAGAACATCTCTACGAACTATGACTTCTAAGGTGGACCAAAGAAAAATCGAATTTTTCAGTTGATTTCGACGGAAGAAGCAACTTCAATTATTTTTAGAATTTCGAAAATAAAATTTAGGGCAGTCTCGTTTCGGAAGAAATTGTCATTTTTATTAATTACTACAGACTCTCATGACTTCGACTGAAATTATATTAATTTGAAGATGTGAAAGTTATTCATGGCAATCTCGAAAAAAAAGTCTCTAAAAACTGTGATTACGAAAAAATCAGCAGACAAAGTTTACGATCGCTTTTAAAAACAATTTCCTTTCCACTGCGCGATATCAGAGAGAAAAAAAAAATTCCCTGATTATTTTTTCATGATTACAAGTATATTTAGTAAAACCGATTTTCGGCATTGAAAAATTCACCACAAGAATTCAGGAACGTGGTTCGACATGCAGTATGTGTTAGAGATATAATTTGCGATTGACTTAAGTACTTGATAATCCATTTTTTTCGTCATCGTCGCCCCCAAATTTCAAAAGGAAAAATCTGTTGTTTTTGTGACTTGATAATAAGTGAATGTGAATTGATTAATTAATGCTGCAAATTCGAGGATCAGAACAATATTCGCCTCTCGTTGTACGAGTATTCAAAAAGCGAACTTCCTCCGAAGTATAAATAAATGCAATTTTATTTTATTACAGAAAAAATACGAGGCAAAAAAAGAAAAAAGAAAAAGAGGATTCACAACTAGTGACACCAACGACAAATAATATCTCAATCACAAATTGCACGTTACGCCACACTCACAAATATTAATTCTGAACTTTTAAACGCCGACCAATAGTTTTCGCTAAATATATATCCTTAACGATCTTTTTAAGAAAAACTCCAATTCCACTTCCGTCACGAGACTCCAAATATATTTTCAAAATTCCTAAACAAATGCCAGTTTATTGTTCCATCGAAATACAGAATTCCAGTGGCGTCGAGATTAAAAAAAAAATAATAATCCATTTTTTTCTTCATCACCCTAGTGACTAAAAATAACTAATAGACAAACTATCCGCTATTTCAGTTTATCGATTAAAAAACACACGCGCGCTTTATCCTTTTTCGCAAATCGAGCCCTTTTTCGTCGGAGAGTTCATCGGTGAGCGCGAATCTAGTCTCGATTATCGTTTACCGGAAGTCAGTGACGAGAGTTACGCCTGTTGCGGCGGCGTGTTCGCCGTCGGCTGTTGCGCTTGTGGCTGAGGCTGTGATGACGGTTGAGCGGGTGTTTGAGCCGCGGGAGTCGCCGCCGCCGCGGGTTGAGGAGGTTGCGCGGTTGTTGCGGCTTGCGCGGGTTGCGCAGTCGCTTGAGGAGGCGTTTGTTGAGTCGCGGTTGCTTGAGGACTCGGCGGTTGTTGTTGTTGTTGCTGTTGTTGCTGCTGTTGTTGCCCGCCGCCGGCTTGCCACGAGGAATGTTGACTCTGTTGTTGCTGATGCTGTTGTTCCTGCGCGAGTCGCTGATGCGCTTGTTGCCGCGCTCGAAATTCCGCGGCCTTCAGCTGCTCCAAGTGAAATTGTTGACGTTCGGTGATGAGCTGCTGTCTCTGGTACTCGAGGCCCTCGCGTTCCCGCTCCATCGTCGTCTCCAGTTCCTCAAAGTGGCGCAACTTAATCTCGAGCTTCTTCATCTGCGTCTCCACGAGAAGCGCCACCAGCGACTTTATCTTACGCTCCTCGACCGCCGCTAAGTGCTTCGCTTTGACCGCCGCGGCCGCGAGGGCCGCCGCCGCTGCCGACTGCAATTGCGCGTCTCGTACGACCTGGTTGATTTGAAAAAGACGGGTTTTCAGCGGGGTGATGATAATGTGATTTTTTTTTTTCTTTACTTTTATTTTTTTATTTTTTTATTCAATTTCATTGCAAGAGGCACTCTAATTTTATATAACGATTGTATATTACATTTAATTGACGAGTTTATGAATGAAACTTCGTGTTTATATTTACGCTTGAAATCTTGGAGTGAAATGGCGAAATAAAAAATGTGTACAATGAAAAATCTTTGAAAAACGTTTGGAATAACATGTTTTTCGAGGTGTAAAAGCGAGAAAAGTGTTCTGGGCGAAGGGAAAAATGGTTTTTTTCTCTGGTGCAAGGGTTGAAAAGCGTTATAATAAAAATAATAATATTTATTTGCAATAAATATTAGTTTACCGAGATACTTTCTTACCTTCTCCTTCTTTTCCTTAGCCTCGGTTTCTTCGGGAGTATCGAGCTTCGTTTTGACTTCATTCTCGACCTCCTTCGTTACATCGACTTCCATTTTCTCCGCCTGATCGCGTTCCACCGCAGCATCAACGGATTCTTCCTTCTTCGGGATTTGCAGTGCTCCTGGAACACCCTCCGGACTTTCCTTTGGCTTGTCGGGCTGTTCCTCTTTTTTCGGGGGCTCGGCAGTCGCAGCGGAATGCGGCGAGGTCGCGGCACTTGGTGTCGCGCTCGCTGCGGGCGTCGAGGCCGCGGAGCCGTCTTCCGGTGGCTCCGGAGGTCCTGTGCCCGCAATTCCAGACTGAGCGAGTCCTGCCGCTGGATCGAATTTTCCTGCAAGTTCACAGAGTCTCGTTTCCGTTAAATTTCATACCAAAGAACCGCGCACTTAGAAATTACCCGAGTGAAAAAATAATTGCCAATAACAAACACAATTATTCGAAACTTCGAAGAACAAACGAAAAAAAAGTAGCCTGAAAAATACTAAAAATTGCGCGATTGGAGAGGAAATAACGACGAGAAAACTTACCGTCCGCGTTGGCGCTCGCTTGAACGTTTTTCAAGTGCTGATCGAGGAGATTCGCGGGAACCTGGTCCTTGATCGCGGCGAATTCTTCCATCGCGGCTTTGGCGGCGCTCGCGGCGACCCTGGGATCGACGACGGAGGCGAGGAAGGCTACGGTACTCATGACGGGATTTCCGGCCTTGGAGAAGGGCACCGGTTGATAGGCGAGGGGCCCAAGGCCCTCGGGACCGCCTTCTTCGAGATAAGGGTCTTCGATCGGTAGCCGAAGGAAGTGCAGTATGCATTCGTCCTGAGTTCTCGAGCCGACGTGTTCGCAAACCTTGTTCCAGTCGTCCTTGTGAAGTTCCAGGCCCTCCAGGAGAAGAAGGGTCTCCTGTTCGGTCCAGTCGCGCGTCGCGCCCGCGGCTTGTTTGTTCTTGAGGACCGCGGGCTTCCGCGCGTACTGATCGATTTTCAAACCGAAATTCGCCATCGCTCCGGGAGCGGCCTTCTCCTCGGGTCCTCCGAGATTTCCCGGAACCGCCGGTTTCTTCTCGAGATCCAAAAGCGTTTTGGCCGCGGTTGGCTGGGGTGTTTTCGGGGGATTCGGATTAACCGGAGCCAGGCCCGAGGGAGTGTCCGATAGAACGTGGAAGTGCGACGTCGGCGGGGGCCCCATCGGAGTCGGCCGTGATTCCGCGTCAACCTGGTAATTAACCAGGCCCCACTGCTCGAGAAACGCGTGAACGCGCATTATCGCGCAAACATCGCCCGCCAAGTTGCGTCTGCGAAACGACGAGTGTTTTGAGTATTGCGTGTGAGGCATTTTTCTCACAATTTTTTCAATCCACGAAACTTAAATTTGTGTTTTTCTTTTTTTTTTTTTAATTACCTGCACGCTGTCGAGGTGATGTACTCGGTCGGATTGAGCCGATAAGTGTCGATCATAAAGTTTCTGTAGGCCAGATAAATCTCCGGTGTCTTCGATTTGTTTTTGCCGTTGAAGAATTCCGAGAGAGCGCGTTTTTCGATCGTATGAATTGAGTTGTAGTCGAACCAGGCCGAATAACTCGGCACTACGATATGATGCGTCTGTTCCGTGACGTTATCCTCGGGCTCGTCGCCTTTGCTCGCTCCCTCGGCTCGTTCTTTACTCGCGTCGCGCTCTTCCCTGTCCTGAGTTCCCTGCGATCCACCTTTTTCACCTGAACAAACGATAATCGAGAATCAAAATTGCCCCGTTCATCCAACAAAATGTTTCAAACCGCCGGCAAGCAAATCGACATATTCTAATTTAAAAAAAGCGAGCTAAAATTGAAACTGATTCACTATTCGTAATAATTCAAACACAAATTCCTGTGATTAATTAACACGACTGTTAATAATTTGCGTGAATTTTCTAATGTTTTTGTTTATCCTCAACGACGAATAGCCGAATAATCCTCGTTATTTTTTCAGATTTGAGGCAAATGTATATGTAAAATTACCTTCAATGGGCTCATCCAAATCAGCCATGTTCCCGGATTTCAGGGGCTGCAATTCGTTGTCCTGTTTCTTATTTCCGGTGGCGGTAGGATTTCCGGGACCGCTCGCGGCGCCAGTTTGTCCCGGAATTGGCGGATTCGTGGGATTGGCCACGACTTCGACTATCCGAGGCTCCGCCGGCGGATCTTCCATTCCCTGAGTCAGATCTTCTTCTTCTTCGCCGGCGGCTCGTGTCTTTTTTGGAGTTGCAATCGCCGGAGTGGTTGTCGTCGACGAGCCCGACGAGGATGAGGAGGTCGCGGTTGTTCCCTGCATACCCGAAGGTCCCCGGCCGCTGAACAACGGGAATGGAATAAGATCGATTGCGGAAATGATCAACGGTGATAAAGAGAGCGACGAAGGAGATCGTTCTCACCTTTTGCGCTTGCCAAGCTTCGGCGGAGGACTCGGCGATCGTTTTCTCTTCTGTTTCTTCGCCGAAGCCGGAGGATGATTCGTTGGTTGGGCCATCAAATCCTCCACGGACAGTCTGTACCTGTGTACTTTTTTCTGCCCGCTGTCGTCGACCTCGTAATCCTCCTCGTTCATCCACTCGTTGTATTGGTCCAAGTCCAACGCCCATGTGGCGCAAACTTTGTACGGCGTTCTATGGAATTTTTTCGATTTTATATACTCCCAAACTTTGTGTGAAAATTGGTCGACAGTTTTTAGAAAAACACAGCAAGAACAGAAATTTCAACGGAGAGTACTGAGGATTGATAGAAAATAATTTTTAGCGAGACTTTTCCGGAGAAAATTTCCCGCAAAAAGCAAACGTTCGAAGAAAAAAAACGCGAATTGGGTAAAAATGTTCTTCTGCAGAAGCATTACGCCCATTTCGAGAAAAAAGTTCACATTGATTTTTCGTTTTCACGATGTTCTTTGAATCACAAATTTAACTTCTTTTACACGGCAAAAAAGATGCCCAAAAAATTGAACGCCCATAATCCGATAAAACCCATTGAAAACTTACTGCCATTGAAAATTCGCTAATGAAGTAACAACGAGTTTGTCAAAATCAACAATTTCCGACCCATAAAACACACACACAAGCCTTTTTCATTTCTCCAGATCTCAAGATATTTTTGATACATTCTTTGATGACTTAATATGCATATTGCGCATTTATCGTCGTTACCTTGGGACGTTGTTCGTCACACCTCCTTCCGGAAATTCAATTGGAAGATCTAGAGTTGCCCACGAGTCGTAGCTATCGGGAAAATAATACCAATGCAGCAAAACCGATCGATCGCGACGCATACACGGCCGCGCGTATTCTTCCTCGATGGGATCGACGGGCGAGAAGATAATGTGTGTCGCGTCTGCCTCATTTTCCGCAATCGTTCCTTGATGCCGACGGACCGTATCTTTTATCTTCACCGCCATCGCTTTTTCAACTTCCGGTCTCACAAAAACGCAAGGTTGAGTCATGCATCGATTTTGAATCAAAGCTCGTTCCGCGGCTACCAACATTTCCACGACTCGATCCAATCGCGAGCCCGACTGTGCAACAGACGAAAACTTATTTATTAATAGACTCGCCGATTAAAAATTCGATTCTCTCCGGTAATTCGTGCTTTTTGCTCTTTACCTTTCCAACCGGAAAATCGAATCTTCTCCATCCTTGCTCCTGTTTGAATTTGTAAGCTGTTGCGAGAATGTGACACAGACCGCCACCCGGTTTAAAATCTAGGAAGCATTTCATCTGAAATACGATTTTATCCATATTAGAAGATTTTTCAAAATTCATAGTCTCTCGGGCAAAATAGCGAAATATTTCAACCTGTTCGAAATAATTTGTAGTTGAATGCGTTATTTTTGTTTAAGCTTCGTTAACAATTATCATCATGCACTTAGGGATTGTCAATGTACTGGAAATTCATTATTACGTTGACTTATTTTCGGCAATTAAAATTTCTGTCGTCTTTTTCCAAACTTAAATGGTTTTTTTTTTGGCATTTATTCTGTTATAATACTAAGAAAAGTTCGAAATTAAACTGTAATACATTTGTGGATTGATAATGGAACGGCAGCCCGTTCGTTCATAATTTTCGATTATGATTTGTAAGACGGGGGAGGGGGAAAGACACCGTCGTTTGATAGTGGATAAAATCACGACGAGCGTCCAAATACTCACGAAAATAATTCTTTTTTTCTTTCGCAATTAAGAGTAAAAATTTTCATTTTGAAAATTCAAGTTTCCCTGTGAAGAACACAACATTTTTAACTGAAAAATGCCAAAAAAATTTCAGCAATTAAACAAAAGTTAATAAAAAAAATGCTTCCCCATTACAAAAAAAAGTACACAAAAACAATTTTCATAAGCCCATCTGCTGAAAATTTGTAATAGCAAAATTGCCCAATGAAAAATGCAGCAATTTCTTCATCACCTAGACAACCAAAATTATTTTTAAAACACAATAATTGTACGATATTAAAATTCTCAATAACAAAAATGATTCTCGCAAACGCATCCGCACATCGGACTAAAGACAAAAAATAATCAATTATACATACGGGAAGTCTGGTCATCGGTGGCTTGGAGACATTTTTGCCAAGATTGTCTTCTTGAAATTGGATGAGTTGTATGACGAGTGTCGCCAAGGCTTTACTCGTCGGCAGATCCGTCTGTACATACTGAAAAACCAAATAGATCAATGAGAAGCTCGTCTTAAGGCCGTTGTGGCTCGTTATTCCAAACGCGCTTTAACCGATGCTCTTTTCAAACCCAAACGCGAGTCGGTTGCTTAGAAATGCGAAAAACAGTGTATTTCATTGCCTTGATGGACACGAGGAACTTCAGCGAAGCTCATGGTTATTGCGCTTATATGATGTGATATATTTAACTGCGATGCGTGAGTAACGATTGAAACGTGATACACAATTGATTTTCGAAGCGCTTACCGATCGGAAAACGATTAGCGACACTGGCGATGAACGAGGGGGTGAAAAGTGCAAAATGACATAAATACCGCTCTTTTCAAACCCAAACCCGAGGCGGTTGCTTAGAAATGCGAAAAACAGTGTATTTCACTGCCTCGATGGACACGAGGAAATTCAGCGAAGCTCATGGTTATTACGCTTATATGATGTGATATATTTAACTGCGATGCGTGAGTAACGATTGAAACGTGATACACAATTGATTTTCGAAGCGCTTACCGATCGGAAAAAGATTAGCGACACTGGCGATGAACAAGGGGTTGAAAAGTACAAAATATGACATAAATACCGCTCTTTTCAAACCCAAACCCGAGGCGGTTGCTTAGAAATGCGAAAAACAGTGTTTTTCAGTGCCTCGATGGAAATGAAGAATTTCAGCAAAGCTGATGGTTATTATGGTTACATGGTGTGATATATTTAACCGCGATGCGTGAGCAACGATTGAAAGGTGATACACAATCGATTTTCGAAGCGCTTACCGATCGGAAGACGATTAGCGACACCGGCGATGAACGAGGGGGTGAAAAGGGCGAAATATGACATAAATAGCGCGGGGCGAGGGCGCGGGACATTGAGCTTGGTGAATCGAGCTTGGACGCCGGGATGCGGCGAGGCTTACCTTTTTGTAATTCTTCACGAGCCACTGTTTCACGCCCTCGAGTTGCGTCAGCACTTCGGTCGACTCGAAGAACTTTGTGTTTGGACCACCGTCTTTTTTCGGCCCTAAGGACAACATTTTCTTCGCGAAAATTTAATACTTAAAAAATTGTCGTATAGACCACGCAAACAACGCCGCTCCGATCGCAAACATCACACGTATCTGAAGTTGGCTGCGATTGGCCAGTGTCGCCATTGCGGGCGCGACGAGTGCTGCCAACTTCAGGGATGACGGACGGGACGGTCACTTACGAGGAGGTTTTATGACCGTCCGATATGCTCTCGCCGCGCGTCTCCTGCTCGGTCGGTAACGAAAACTGTAAAGCATTGTTCCTGGCCATAATAGGATTTTCTACTCGTTTTGCTAATTAAAATTTTTGTGGAAAACCCAATTAATGTTTTGGGCAAAAGATGAGGAGTGACTGCGTTTTACTATTCTGCAGTCAGTACTTGTCCACGAGCAATTAAAGACATAAAATCTTTATCAAACATCTATTTTTTATTAGAATATATATATATATAGATAAATACACATATATATTCTCTCTATATATAAGTCCTTCACGTATATACAACACAAGCTATGCCAAATGCAATTCGTCAATTACGCAACGCAAATAAGATTCACGAGATTTTTTTTTTTTTAATAATTAATATTCAAATTATCCATTATTCTCTTTAAGGAGCATCGGACACGACTATCGAAGTCAAATCAGGGCTCAATTTTCGTAAACGATTATTGGGAAGTTTAATGTATTAAATAACAATAACGAAGAGTAGTTTGCACCCAAGTGTTAATCTTTGCCTGGATTAAGTATTCGCGCTTGGATAAAAATCATCCTCCGCCGTCTTTATTTAATGCATTAAATTTTGGAGAATCGAATCCAGAAATTTAGCCGATTTTACCTCGACAATTACCGATTATCCTTAAGGGGATTCGGAGTCGATCAGGCGATTCATACTATTTATCGTAAACGCGTTGCAAATATGTTCAAAATTCTGCAGGGATGTAACAAAAACCTTCCTGATTCGACGTACGGTCGAATTAGTGTTCAGAAAATACAGCAAATATTTGAATAATTTGTATTACCAAGCCTCTGAAAAACCAATAGAGCCGCTCGATAGGTGAAAAGATGCTTTGAGGAAAGATATAAGCATTTCCGGGTCTCAGATGTGTAAAATCATACCGGAAGTCGAAGCCCGAAGGTTTTCATAACATTCCCGCAGAATTTAAAGTCTGTTCGTAGTATATTCACGACGTGTACTACAAAATCGCCGATAAAAATCTACTCCAGCATCCCCTTAAGCCAAACCCTTGATTTTTCACAAAAGTCCCTCCATCTCCTGCATGAATTGCATGTAAGCGTCGTCCTTGGTCTTCGTTTGCGGCGCTCGGATGGGTTGCCCTTCGGGGATTCGCGGGGCGGGTATTTTCGGTGGATTCGCGGGTTTTCGTCTGTCGTCTCGTTTGACTCTGAGGGAAGTCGGGAGGAATCTCGTGACGTCAGCGACGAGGTTTCGGATCTGCGGTTTGGCCTGTATCGTCGTCGAGAGTTTGTCCTTTCTCACGAGCTGCGGTTCCGCGGAAACGACGTTCGGCGTTTTGTACTGCGAACCACCGAGATTGCCGATGTGCGATTGAGGAGGCGGCATAATGGGCATGCTCGGTGGACCGGGTCTGAGAACCCGGGGCATTCCGGGCGGCGGTCCGGGCGGAAGTCGAAGACCGATACGCGGCGGAGGAGGAGGCGGCATTCTCAAGTGCATCGGAGGCGGGGGAGGCCTGTTAAGAGTAACAGTTTAAAATGTGACCTCATGGCGGTCAATCGAACAATACAACAGCTCACAATTAATGGTTGAAACACGCAAAAAATATGAAGTCACAGACTCAACTCGTACGAGAAATAAATAAACTTCTGAAGAGGCCCTGGTCAGGGCGAAACGTAAAAGTTTCGAACAACAGGTCGTCATTCGTCGAAGCTCTTCATTCTTACCTGTAAAGTAAAGGCGGAGGAGGCATTCCCATTGGTGGCATCGAATGCTGCTGTTGATGCTGTTGTTGATGATGTTGTTGTTGTTGTTGCTGTTGTTGTTGCTGTTGTTGTTGTTGCTGTCGCTGTTGCTGCTGTTGCTGATGCATGTGCGATTGTTGATGCTGCTGCGCTTGGCTAATGGAATGGTCCGAAGATCCCGGAGGCTCGATATTCTCGCTGTCGGATTTATCTTTTTTCCCCGATTTCCCGTCGTTCTCCGAGTCGAGAAGCGACAATCTCGCGCTCAAATCTTGAGCTCGCTCGGTTTCGCGTTTCTTGTGAACCACCTCCATCTCTTTCATGAACTGATCAATGTCTTGCCCAGCCATCGCCAACATCTTTTGCTGCAGGGTCGTCGGCTTGACTTTAGAAATTTCACGCTCCTTCTCCTTTTCCTTCTCCGCTTTCTCTTTCAGCACTTCCGAGTCGGACTTTTCGTCGTCTTTGTCGTCGGCGAAACGGATCGTACGCGATTTGTGGTTTGATTCCTTTGCCTGGAATAGCGGGAGGGATTTTTGGTCATTTTTAGATAGAAGATATTGCGGGGAATCGAGTATCGAGGTTGTCAATTTTTTGTGAGTAATATTCGATATTGCAATACTTTTATATTGAGAAGTTATGGTTCAATTTAATAAGACTGTAAAGGGAGTGAAAATCAATTGACGTTATTTCTCGTTGAGGTAGTTTTGTAAAAAGCGGAAAAATAATGAATTCAAATTGTCCAGCATTAAGAAAATTTTGAAAAAACTCTTTCTACGCTACAAACTTCGCACACAAGTTAAATAAAATCTAATGATCCCTGGTTATTAATAAGTAAAAAATGGGAAAACACTGTTTTTCTCACCTTCTCCTGTGCCTCCTCGTCTTCGCTGGAGAGATCGGCCGGCGGGAAAGGTGGAACACCCGGCGGCTCTTTATTCGGTGTTAATGGAACACTCGAGGGTCCGGTGTACGCGCTAGTTTTTTTCAAAATACTGGGCGGTATGGGGATGTTCATTAGGGGATGATGTTGGGGTATATAGTGAGGAAATATGTGAGTGGGCGGTTGTGGCATTTCCGGCAGTGGAATTTGCGACGTCAAGGATCCTAAAAAAGCGATTGATTTCAGCAAAAAAAAAAGAAGAAGAGATGCGAACATCCTCGACCAAAATCCGACGATTTTACTTCGTCTATCGAATATATTACCTGGAAATATCCGCGTCATGTCGTTCGCAGCTGAGGGCAACGGAATTTCGTCAACTTGGACTTGTTGCGCGTGTCTAACAGCTTCGAAATACGAGACGAGATCTATTCTTCGACGCTCGTACTGGATAAGCTGTTCCTTCAGTTCCGTCCATTTTTCCTGATCATCTTTGGCCTGTTAAATCGCACGATTTCTCAAAAGTCTTTCTACAATTTCACCGAGTACCAGAGAGGATCTTACCAGCCTGATTACCAGGCGTAAAAACAGAAATTCGCTCATACTTACATACATTTTCAAGACGCGATCTAGGGTCTCCTTCAGCTTCTTTCTCTTGTCCTTCAGGACTTTTTCATTCAGAGGAGGAGGCTGCATGACGTTGTATTCTGTGCCAAAAATCGTAATTCATTGTATACTCACGATTTTTTATGCTCTTTAAAAATACTGATAATTCATTGTGCTCTTCAGTGGCGTTCCAATATTATGCAATAAAATGCCATAAAAAAAATGGTTCCTTGTTCAAAACTCCTGTACATTTTTATATACCACAAAAATTCAATAACGAACGCAACGTTCATGGATAGGTATCAAAAAATCTCATCCGACTTCCGCTCTTTCCTAAAACTCGATGATCGAATACGATTGAACGGTGAAGTCTTGAAAAGTGCGATATAGCAAAAAAAAATAACTAAAAAAACATACCCATCTGATCGATCTTTTCCATCTCCTCGATAATCTGCGAAGGGTCTTTTCCCTTGAGCACAGCGGCTCGGACCAATTGTCGCTGTTTCTTATTTTTCTTCAGTTCCTTTTTACGCGCTTCCTTGCCTACATATTTGATAAATAAAATGGTAAATATAAAAAATTTGAAAAACGATGTAAAACAGATTTTAGGTTATGCCAGTGATACTTACGCGCTTGATCTGTGGGATTCATGTATTTACCACTTTTAGTGGTATTTATCGAACGCCTACCCATCGCGAATATTCAATTGATATTCCCGAAATCGAAAAAAAAATTAATTATCGAATAATCGGATTGGGAAAGACGATCGGCGAAGCTTTAAAAACTCGCTGTACGATAAACATCAATCACGCTCTGCCATTACGATTTCTTCCGCGATGAGACTAGTTTCCTCAATTTACCGGTCAATTATGGTCACTTTCATTCTCACTGGTTAAATGACCGGGGATTTTCGTAATCACACAGTGCTGCCAATTATCGAGAGGTAACTATTAAGAATTTTCATTTTTTTCAATAAATCAACAGTCGTTTAATCATCCAATTACGTTGGAGGGCTGAAAAGTGCACTTTTGAGGCGCTTAAGCGAAATTTCACTGTGTTTAGTTCGAAATGTACTCGATGATGTAAAAAGGCTTTGCTTCTTCACGCCTAGCAATCAATACCGCTGTTTTACAGCGTACCAACCGATTTATCAAATTATTATACTTTGCCGGCGGTGAAATACAATAAATAGCCGCGGTCAAATGACGAAAATTGTCAAATCCCTTTTATCTACGATTTTAATACTAAAAACGCTGAAATACACCAAAAACTACATTACCTTGCAACAACAATTGGAAATTGTCTGATTATTCCAATATTTCCTTTATTTAACCCTTTACTGAGTAAACATGCTATATATAGAATTAAAAGCTTTTATCAAACACCTGAAATTCTGATAAAAGTCAGCAACAAAATTTTGGATTACTTAACGATTATAAAAAAAAAATTTTAATAAAAAACATTATCTTTGCGGTCAACTTCCGGTGTCTGGTCGCCGATTGGTGCATCATTAGCGGCTCCCCCTTCCAAGAAGCAAAACCGCAACGAGTTGCATGTCGACCCTGTGAAATTAACAAAATTCTCTTATATTAATATAATTATAAAAATATAAAAAGGAGATTGAAATAATGGCAGGAGGAAAAAATGCCCAGGCGGCATTTCAGCCGGTGAGTGACGTTATTGAAAGAAAATCGTGAGTACGTTACTAAAATAGTTTGAAAAACGCACGATTATAACCTCTTGATTATTTTCAGGACTCTGACGTTCACATTTCTTACGAGGATCAGCAGAAAATCAACAAATTCGCAAAGCAAAATGCGCAGATGGACGATTACAAAGAGGAGCTCAATATAAAGAGGGTAATTCTCACCCAAAATCATGGACAACATTTTACCTCCAACTTGTGACCATATATGGTCACCTCTGCATCACAATCATGGTTTTACCATTTTTTCTTCACTGATTTTCCCTCCAGAATGACCTGAAGAACCTTGAGGATGCGTGTGACGAGCTCGCGCTTTTGGATGACGACGTGAAGATTCCTTATCACATAGGAGACGTTTTTATAAACCAAGACCTGGAAAAAACACAGGTACATCAGCAACCGGCAATTACAAGTGTTTTGGGAATAACGTTTGTGTCCTTTGGATTTTTTGGTATCGATTAGAAATTTTTTTGTGTCGTCTAGCTCAAAAGGGTTGATCTCTCGTTTTTTTTTTTTTTTTGAATTTCCAGCTTTGAGATTTTTGCAGCATTTTTGCAATGATATTGGTACAAATGTTTGGCAAATTTGAGTGAAAATGGTATTAAACATTTTTTGGTGCCTGTAATTATGAGCAGCAGGCAAAAAGTAACATTTTTTACTTGTCCTAGTTTCCAAACTGGTGAACGAGTTTTAGTGTTCGATGTCTTATTTTATCTGTCGAAGGGTGTATTTTTTAATTCAGTATTTAGTATTAATTTATGTAATGACAACATATTTCAGCAATTCAAAGAAATATCAATCTAAAAATGATTTCAAAAAAAATTCTTACGATAAAACCAGAATTTTCTTTGAAGAAAAAAAAAAGAAAAAATCAAATCACACAAGTAAAAATTGTTGCACTTCTTCTATAACCTTGTTTGGACAATTTAGTTATTAAAATTAGCTCCGAATACAATTATCTTTGAGTCCTGCGATAATTAAGCAGAAATTACCAAGTATTTTCGAATTAATCAAACGTTCTTTGCAGAAATGCCTGGAGGAGGCAAAGGAGAAGAAGCTCGCCGAGATTTCGACCCTCGAGAGCAAATGCTCCGATCTCAAGGCTGTGATGAGCGACCTCAAAGCGCAATTGTACGCTAAGTTCGGTAGTCATATTAATTTAGAAGCCGATGAGGACTGAGTGCGTTCGAATCCGTTAGGAAAAAAAAAAAAAAAAAAAAACCATGAAGAAACGTCTGATCGCATTCAGCGTCGTCGTCGTCATTCTCATTTTCACAAAACAGCATAAACAATTTTGTGCTTTAATCGAAAGTTATTAATTCACCAGCCGCTGAAAAATTCTGTACCGCGAAAAGCATTTGTTACACAACTAAGTTATAAATAAAAATAATCCTCGATACTAGCCGTCGAATTGCCAGTTTCTTCACTTTGCCAAAGTTTGACCCCTGAACTTGAATACATAATAGCGAAACCTATCCAAAAGTACATCTTTACGAGCGCAACTAAAAATAAACATAGTGCGAGAGTATCTTGCTAGTGCTAAATACACTGCACTGTATTTGAGCTCGTGCCAAATTAGACCGAGGCTTACGCCTGCAAAAAAAAAAAGACGAAAAAATAGAGAAACGGAATTGCCGGCCGACGTACACATCGCCGGCCAGGCTCGAAATACTATTAGCATTAGTTACTGTCTGAACTTTCGCCGCATCGATACAAACCGGCGGAAAGCTCCTCTGCGTAATTGTAATTTTGGCTTTTGAAAAAAGAACGTACGTTTTGATTTATTAGGTGAGATATTTCTTCACGGTGATTTCTGTTGATTAACCAAAGTCACATCAAAAATACCCGATTTTCGTATCTTCTTTTCGATACTTTAAATATACCAATCCGCCCGATTTTTTAAACGCCAAATCGTTAATTTTATTTATTTTTTTCGCTGTTCTTTCGATGCTCGAAAATGTCTTTGAAAAAAATGTGTCCTCACTGTGACCGTGAATATTATATAAAAAGAAATTTGTAAAAAGATCATCAATTAGTATGAGAAACGATAACGTGCTGTGAAGATTTTTTTTAAATAAAAAATTCACACAAAAAAAGTATCGATTTTAGCCAATTTTTTCGCCATTTTTTTCCTAAAAAAAAAAACGAAGGTTCAAAAAAACGCTTGCATAGAATGATAAAGAAGGGCGTGAAGAATGTTCTGTCAAAATTTGAGAAGGGTAGCTCAAAAATTTTTTTCTTAAGAGTGTTGAGACCGTTCTGAAAAACGACATTTTTCGCATGCTCATAATCGTCGGTCCTAATACGATGAAAAAAAAAATTGGTTTTTTGAAAATTTTACACTGTGATGATCCCTTAATTTACGGGAACCCGGCGCTTCATCCCCGCTACGCGCCATCCTCTTCACTGAGGTAATTTTAGTTTCATCCCGAGGCTTTAGTTCATGAAACTGAGCTTGCCAATTGTGCGTGCACAGTTCCCTACAAAGTAAGCTAGCAAAGTGCCGTGATTCACGAAAACTATATAAATTTAAGTGTGACCTGTACTTGACACGGTGGAAAATTAGGTTTTACGGTTTTAATACAGAGAAAGAAAATAAGGGGGACGATAATGGAGGTGGCCAAGGAGGTGATAATGACTATGAAGCAGGGCAATCCTACATACAAGGGATATGGGATGCAAAAGGAGAGCGAGGCCCTCGTGAAACATATTTTACAGAATATGGTAAATTCTGCTATACCGGACATGAAACCGGACACGAAGAACGAAGAGGATTCGATTCGGTATCGAGAAGAAGGTCAGTTTAATTTGGGCCTGAAAAACTCCATTTATCGTGAACCAGATGTACTCAATGATTATCATTTATCGACGATTATCGAACGTTTTCAGAAAAAAAAAATCCTTTTTTTTTATACCAATAGAGAACGGAAATTTTCATATGATTTTACAGAAATTTTCTCGAACTAAATTGTGTATGTTTAATTTGGTAAATGAATTTGCAATTTATTGTTATTAATACTGTAGAATAATATTGTGAATTAATAACAATAAAAACGACTCAACTACCAGTTCTCATTCCAACGAGTAATTTCTTTTTCTTTCAATCAGAAACTAAATAATTGATAGCAAAAGAAAATATTTTCCAGAGAACTGGATTAATTGATAGATATATTAATTCACTTAATTATCATTTTTCAAATGTTTCAGAAAAATATCGTTGGTATAAAATAATAAAATAACTATCTTCCGATGACATTAAAAAATCGCCCAGCTTATTTTCTTGAAAAGTAATGGACTTCATCATAAACTTTTCTTCAAGACAATAAAAAAAAAAATGAAATGCTTCAGGTAATCAACATTTCGTCGCGGGCGACGACATCGACGCTATAGAAAGTTACACGATGAGCTTGGCATACGCAAACACGAAAGATCTGATGGCTTATGCCCACGCAAATCGTTCAGCCGCTCTCTACAGGAAGCAAATGTTCAAGGAGTGCTTGGCGGACATAGACGCAGCATTGGATTTGGGTTACCCGGCGGAAAAGCGGGATAAATTGAAGCAACGTGGAGAAAAGGCGCTGGCAGAGGTGAAGAAGCAACTGGCCATTATAGAAGCCGAAGAGCAGAAGCTTCTGATGAACGGCAGTAACAAAAACGCAGACGACGAGTGTCCTTTTAAATCCACCGAAGAATCTGCGCAAAATAAAAAATTCCCGTTAATTGCAAGCGCCGAAAAGGAGGAATCCAAGGAAAATGTAAAGGAGAATTCCACTCCGGAAACGGACACAAATAAGCCGGAAAACGATATAGGCCTGAACATGTTGGCCCTTGCCAATTTGAAACCACGTCATCTTCAGGATCCAGATATAATGGCTTTGAAACACGGCCCGAGCAAAGAAGCTCCAGCTACCAGCGCCGGTGTTCGTATTTGTTACAATCAAGAATACGGAAGACATTTGGTAGCTACTCGGGAATTCAAACCGGGCGATTTAATCACGATTGAAGATCCGTACTCCTGGGTTCTTTACCAAGACAAGTGAGGCTTTTAAAAATGATTTGAAAAGATTGCATTTTTGCAATTCAAAAAAACACGCACATAAAACATTCCGTTTCCCTTCGTGTTCGACGGCAAAAAAATAGTTACGTTTTTTTGTAGATTCTACACCCACTGTCATTATTGTCTCGAGCGTTGCTACAACTTGATTCCTTGTCCGCATTGTCCATTGAGTCAGTATTGTTCGGATAAATGCCGAAAAGCCAGTTGGGAAATGGCGCATCGAATTGAATGTCCGGTTTTGTCGGTTCTTTTCAATTTGCTGAACGTCGACGAGGAGAAGGTGCGAACGTTGATGATGATGAAGATCATGAGACTGGTGATCACGGTTACGGAGGGCGGCAAGAAGATCGAAGAGTTGCGAAAGGACATGAAAGTCGCTGAAACAAATCCAGGTATTTCGTGATGGTTTTTGATGAAAAATCGATGGTTTCTTTATGGAGTTTTGTTTGCAGATCCCAGAACCGCAGGTTTCACCGATGAAGGCCTTCTCCACAGTAAAAGCGCGAGGTCGGCCTTGAGTCTCGCCACGAACATGACTACAAGGCCTCTGATCGGCGTCAGTGCTTTCGCCTGCATATCCGCGCTCACTTCCGTTCTTCTAGCGACGCAGAGCGATTTCTACGGCCGGAAGTACGATCCATCGGAGTTGAAGAATATCGACGACCTCAAGGACGTTTCTTTCTGCGGGAGTCTCATGTTCCGGGCTTGTGTCTTGGCTTCCTCCAACTGCTTTTCGGTAATTTGATACAAAGTCTTCGGCTGGCTCACTTGATGCTTCTTCGTGTTACTACGGAATTGGAAAAGAAAAAATATGAGCATGAAATCATTTCCGTCGTGTGGAATTAATCTTATTCGTCCAATCTTCCATAAAAATTAAAATCTCCTTTCGTCTCTTTTCTCTTCAAATGCGCGACATAAAAATTGAAACACTAGACGGAAAATCTGGAATAAATTCCATCCCTTTCCGTACCTTTCACATTAAATTCAATATTAACAAAATAACGTTAACAAAGTCAAATCTACATGATTGATCCGGGGACTAAAATTTTATCCTGGGTTGTTTCCCCTTTTTTCCTTCCTTTACCAAACCAGTTCAACGATTTGTATCTTCATTCACTATCGTTTTACCGCTTTTTGACGCACGGTGTACATTTCTTCTCATTTCCCTTCTTCTTCTTCTCATTTCTCTTCGTGGTTTTAGATGCAACTCGATCCAGGCGTGAAAGCAGGCTCAGGTCTCTACGTGGTTCACAGTCTCTACAATCACTCTTGCGCCCCAAATACCTTCCGTCATTTCGAAGGACTGACGATGCTCACCCGAGCCCAGGATCCAATTCATCCTGGCGATCAGATATTCACCGGTTACGGTGCCGATCACGCTTACATGCCACGAGCCGATCGCAAGAACAAGCTCATGGAGCAATATTTTTTCGATTGCAAGTGTCCGGCTTGCTTGAACGACTGGCCTTCTTATCGGGACATTCTGAAGAACCACATCGGTTCGATAGCGAAGAACAAGAAAATCGTGGAGAAGCTGAAACCATACAAGCAGAGATTACTCGACAACAAGTACGACGTCGATGCTGTGAAAACGGTCCTCGATATTCTCCACTCCGAGGTGAAGAAACCGTGCGAAGAAATTCTCCACGCGGTTCAGTATCTCAAGAGCTACTATCTCGGTAAAATGTTCAAATAATCGCACTTGCCAAATACGCTTTCGCTATCGCTTTTTAGTTGAGCCTAGTCCGCTGCTTTTTATAACGCGCTCGTTGCTTACTGTGTGTTGCTTTGTACGAAGTGAAGAAATATATTAAATTTTGTTTACACGCTTCGCTGCTTCACTCACCCATTTTAGTTTTCTTCTTTTTTTGACGCTGATAGAAATGCTGATTTGTTCTTGTTTCCTATGGCTTTTTAGTTAAGCCTAGTCCGAAGAGAAAAAAAATAAATTAATTAAATTTTGTTCACAGGCTTCGCTGCTTCACTCAGGTATTTTAGTGCTTTTTCGCTGATAGAAATGCTGAATTTTGTCGTTTCCTATCGCTTTTTAGTTAAGCCTTGTCTGAAGAGAAAAAAAATAAATTAATTAAATTTTGTTCACAGGCTTCGCTCAGGTATTTTAGTGCTTTTTCGCTGATAGAAATGCTGAATTTTGTTGTTTCCACAGGTGATTTTCTAGTTTTGAGTCCTGAAACTGCGGCAAGAAATTGTAGTTAAAATGCAGTGAAATTGGGAGGATCGAGGCGCTTTAAATTAGTGAAATCGGTGCTTAATGTTTTGTTCTTACGAAAGCTGCGAGATTAATTTGATGGTGTAAATAATGTTTTGAATTACAGGATGTCTCTATAAACCAGAGAAACGTTCAGTGTGATGAATTTACGAAAACAAAAGAAAACAAAAATCGTTTAATTAATGCCAATTTACGAAAAGGTAAATTTGTGTTCAGTTTTAGTTTCAAGTAGAATCGGTAGATATCTTCTAGGAGGTTTATGAAGGTTTGATTTCGTAGATATTAACACGTCAGATTTTTTTGTAGATGATTTAGGAGATGCAAACGCTTAACAGTAATCAAGGGAAGAGTAATGAGTAATTAAGTGTAGTATCAAATCGCTCACTTTTTTTTAACCTTCTAATTAATCCCGCAATTGGAGAAACAATATTTTTGTTATCACTTGAAAATACTCTCTAAGTTTTTCTCCATTAAGAGTACATTTTACAATTCAAATCTCACTAACATTATCAAATACATTAGAGTTCACAGAAATTATTGCAAAAAAAAAAACACCGATTTGACTAGTGCGAAGCTTCTAAATAATTGCACAAAAATAATGAGCATAATTGCCAATGGAAGAGCAGAATTCATCGAGCTTTTTCCCTGCGAATGTAGAGGGCTTTTGCAAACCAAAGCTTCGACGGTTCATTCGCTGTATTCTGTGTAAAAATGATTCTTCGTTTTCTAGATCCATAGAAAAATTCGCCAACGGATTATCCACACGTCTACACATCACTGTGTCAAAAATAGAGAGAGAGAAAGAAGAAGAAAAAACCACTTCTCCTATGACTTTCGTTTTATTAAAGTCTTACACATGATAATCAATAATCGGGCACAAAAAAAGAGGCTGTTGCGTTAAACTCGTACAGTGAAAAGGGGTAAAGGAGGCGAATAAATTGCGGATAAAACGGCTCGTTCGTGATCGACACACGGACTTTGTAAAAATTTACAGAATTCATAAATTGCGTCCTTGCTTGTAATCGATTACGCCTGATCCGTGCAAAAATGGGGAATGTGTGATTATTTATAGAGACGCGGGCCGTTTGCAGACTAACTCGCGGTAGTCTGTGCTGTAAAATAGTAAAAGTCAAATAATCGGCTCGAGGAGAAAAAATCCAGGCTAAAATAAGTGATATTCATCAATGGATATCTCGTTTATTTGTCGGGTAGCGTGAATCGATTGAAAAAATTTCGAGTCGTCACCATTGTGATTATTCATCGATGAATATCTTTTTTTTTTCATGCTGCCGATCTCCTTAATACAAGTGTAATTAACAGGACCAGAAAACGTTAACATTTCGCGTACGCGAGACGCACGCGAAAAATCGGCCACGATTTATCTACGTTGTAAATGATAAAATAGTGAAAACCTCGTTTCTCTTGAAGCTTGCAATAAAGGGACGAAGGTGAGTCTATGGGCTTTTGTTTTTAGAAGCGACCGATGTTCGGAAACGCGGCGAAGAGCGGCGTCGGGGCTGGCGTCGGCTGAGGATCCCCGATGCTTTTCAACAGGTTTCCTTGCAACAGACTATCGAGGGCCTTTTGCACAGTTGGGTCGTTTAGTAGCGGCGACGGTGAGATTCCAGTTCCTGCTCCCGAGGGTATAGCGGCTGAGTTGCTCGTTGGCGCTGCTGGCAATAACACGATGTTTCCATGAACTCGAAAAAACTATGCGATACTCGCACAAAAAACTTTTTTTAAAAGCAAAGAAAAAAAAAAAAAGGAAAAAGGATCACTGTTTTCCAGGTGTTTAATGATTAATTGCATCTGCTTTTACCTTTCGAATGAGTCACCAGGTGAATTGTCTTTTTTTGTTTGTTCACAATGCGCGTAAAAATGGTCGTAAATCCTAAACTAATCGTGTGTTTTAGTCTGCTGCTCGCCGAAATTTCGTCATTCGCGACAATAGAAAGTGCGAGCGGCGCCTGTGCGCCAAAAGGACCTCCGTAGAAGCGCAAAAAGGTGCACGAGGTCTCGCCTCAAAAAAGACACGCTCCGTTAAATCGCGTTTAATTAGATCGTTCGCGTGAACTTCCCAAAATGTGCAAAAAAACATTGCAACGGGTCTCACAAATATGGGTTGCAAAAATCAAAGGAACCATGAACCAACGTGGTCCTTCGTTCGGCACAGAAAAATCGAAAAAAAAATCGCGATAGCGGCTGAAATCGGCCTGACCTTTGCGATCATCGCAAACTAAAAGCGCGAACGCGAAAATTCTCTCTCGCATATCCGATTTCACGGTAAAGTCATTCCGAACGTAACGACGTTTCTCGGAAATAGAGATTCGTCCAATTGTTAGTCGCAATTTTTCAAAATTCTCTGTGTCCGCTTTCAAAAACCACTTTATACTCTATCCAAAAAAAATTTCGGCAGGTAGAAAATCCCTACGTGTTCGTATGGTGCCGCCTCGAACGCTCAATCCCATAGAAATAAATTCCATAGAAAATGAAGATTTATTTGGCAGCGAAATGAGATATAGTCTTTTTCTTACAGAAAAGCCGTTGAACGAGCGAACAAAGACATTGTGGAGCAGGATGAAGAAGAAGATGAAGAAGAAAAGGCGGAAGACGATCGCGGATGATATTTCGATTTTTTTCCGCGTGACCTTCGATAATGCGTAATTTTTTTTACCTATTGCCCAAGTTGACGGCGGTACCGGCGCCGGAGCGGGCACAGGACTCGGCACTGGCACGTTTGCGTTCGGTTTGTTGCTGTTGAGAATGTTGAGAATCCTCGACTGAAGTTCCACCTGTTTTGGGTCGCTTATCGCGAGGCCCGCCGCGGTGGCCAAATCCTTGGCGTCGCCAAGCTCGATTTGCACCTGTTCCTCTCGCTTCATCTCCAAATATTTGATCACTCGGTCGTACTGCAGCACCGTAAGTTGGTGATTGTCCGCTAGCATGTTAACGAGCACTTGAATCGCGTCTGGATGACGTTCGTTCGAAAATGGGGTGTTCAGGGGCACCGAACGCCCGCCGGATTTGTAGTTACTGAAGTCCCGGCCCATCAAATTGATCGCATCGTCGACGGGCATGTTGCGGTGTTCTGTGAATTGAACAGAGTGCTCAATGCAAATTTTAAAAGCGATGAACTTGGAAAAAGTGAGGAGAGTTCGATCGTCAAAAAATGTGCCATTGATATTCGCAGCTTGTACGAAATTCGTGAAATTTCCAATTATTGTACCGGAATTTCAGAAAATAAGGCGATCTTACCTTGCGGCAAACCGTGAAGAATGTTTAGAGTCAACGAACGATGTTCCATGTTGATTGGCGTTACGACGACAGCGTAGAGACAACCTCGACTCGCGATATTGCCGAGAACTCGGCTGAGGGGAACGTCCTCATTCGGGAACAAGAGATCCACGGTCAGACCCATTTTTTTAAGGCGCATCTCGATCATTTCGGCGTACTCGCTGAAAACGAGAGAATCCAAGTATGAAACTAGAATCGCTCAAGCTATTTTATCGAGCCTTTGTGCGCAAACTTACGTGAGGATTTTGTTTACAACGATGATCTCGCAATCGTTTTTCTCAACGGCAGAGCCTGGTCCATCGGAAGAACCACTGGAAATACGAAACGCGACGATTTTTAAACACCATTTTTGATGTCCACGTTATTTTCAGAGTGAACTCATTTTTCTATGCTTCGATACGCATTATTTTGATACATATAAATGACGATGAAAGTAAATAGGCACGTACCCGAAGCCACCGGAGCTCTTGAAGTCACCAAAACGTCCGCTGCTATCGCCGAATGAATCTCTGCCGAAGTTTCGATCGCGCGCTTGCCAATCGCGTCCGCCTTTGTCATCATTTCCGCGATTGCCTCGCGCGATCGGGCTTCGATCGCGAAAGCTGTTATTCCCGCCGCCCTGATTGTCCCTGTTTTTGTTTCTGTTTTTGCCGCCGCGCGTGCCTCGCGGTCGTGGATTTGGCTGTCCGCTCTGTTGGTTCGGATTTTGACTCTGATTCTGATTCTGATTACCGGATTGATTGTTCTGGTTGCGATTCTGATTGTTCGGTCCCTGGCGATTTTGATTGCCAGGTGAAAATTGGTTGTTGCGATTCTGATTATTCCCTTGGCCGTTGTTTCCCCCGCCGCCCCCGCCTCCCCCGCCGCCACCGCCGAACGAATCGTTTCCTCTATTCTGATTTCCCCCAAACTGATTATTTCCTCCTCCCCGATTCTGATTATTGCCGCTGTTGTTGAACTGATCGTTGCCGCCGAACTGCTGCTCGTTTTCGTCATCGGGCTCTTGGCTGTTATCGTCGAATTGATCGCTTCCGCCGTCTTGATTTGGAGGTCCGCCTCCTTGTTTCTGATTACCGGTTTGTATCGAATCGGGCTTGAACATTTGATTGGGCCCTCCGAAATTTTGATTGTTACGATCGAAATTCGGATTTCCCCCGCCGAACGAATTGTTTCGGGGCGCAAATGCGTTTCCAGGACCGAACGAATTGTTGTTGCCTCCCATTTTGTCTCCGCCGCCCATTCCTAGGCCCCCGCCGCCCATCCCTGGGCCACCGCCCATGCCTGGGCCTCCACCGCTCATGCCTGGGCCTCCACCGCCCATTCCCGGACCGCCACCCATGCCTGGACCTCCAACGCCCATTCCAGGACCTCCACCGCCCATTCCTGGACCGCCACCCATGCCTGGACCTCCACCGCCCATTCCTAGACCTCCCATTCCCAGGCCCCCACCCATTCCTGGACCTCCACCCATGCCCATACCTAAACCACCCATTCCTATACCTCCGCCGCCCATTCCTAAACCTCCACCACCCATCCCAGGACCTCCGCCCATTCCTGATGGACCCGATTGCCCCGGACCATGGGATTCCTTCTTTGCTGGTCTTACATCTGCAATTTTACGCCCATCTTTCGTTAAAATTCGAAAATAATTATAGTTATTTAAAAATAATAATAATAATAATAAATCGCATCTGTGGGATTCTTAACGTTCAGAAAATATAACTTTTGTATTTTCTTTTTCTGAAGCAAACCGAAATACATTTTTTAAATTATATAGCTTAAATTTTTATCAAACAATTGCAGCACTTTGTGATTATTTACAATCACAACAATGCCAAAGATGCAGGGAAAAATAATTTCGGATATATTCTGTTACAGCAACAATGGAAGGTTTCGATTTCATTCAGACCTGCGGAATAATTAGAGAAAATTGAGGTGAACCTTACCGATTCTTCTGCCTTTGAACATAGCGCCATCTTCCTTTTGAATGGCATTTCTCGCAGCCTCGTCACTATCAAACTGTACAAATCCAAAGCCACGGTTAATCAGAGATCCCATTACTTTGCCGTACTTGGCAAAGTGTTCCTCCAGTTCTGTTTTGTTCATATCGTCCGTCTGCAGATGCCCAACGAAGATCCGGCTACTGGCCGTAGCCGGATCCTTCAAAAGTCTGGCGGTCATCCTGAAAAATGCCACAATTAAAAAAAAGAGTCCCTGATAAAAATTCGTGCAAAGCAAAGCGAAATGAAAAAAAAAAAAAAAAAACGAGATTTTTATCGTAGGTGTTTGGTTTACCTACATTGAAGACATTTAAGAGAGAGAGAGAAAAAAAAAAAAAAAAAAAAATTATCGACGATGTTATCGGTCAATTAAAGATGCACTAACATCTGATTGAATGCTGCAAATCTGGAATATTGCACAGTTTGTGATGCACCAGAATGCTGTAAAATAAAACAATGTATTTTATTCATTGCATCTTTTCGATCACATTAGTCAAGAGCTTATCCCTTAATTTTATTAAATTCTTCAGTCAAAAATACAAAAGCACAAGTGTTTACATATTCTGTCACAGAAATTGTCTGTGGCTGAAAAAAATTGAAATTTCTCGTTGCCTCAAATTGAACTACTCAAATTAAAATTGTGTGTACAAAAATGGAAGTTTTGCACTGCTTGATTTTTTGTTTTTCACAATATTTGGATCAATTTTTTGCCACAATATCGTCAACAAACAATATGTTCAAATCCAGTTTTCTGGATGATTGGAATTTCCTAAAAACATTACAAATCCGGAGTCGATAATGGAATAAACAAAAGTTAGATTAGCAAGATCTCAGGATTCCAAAAAAACCTTCAAAAACTCAAATTGAACTACTCAAATTGAAATTGTGTATGCCGGACAAAAATGGAAATTTTGCACTGCTTGATTTTTGGTTTTACGCAATATTTGGATCAATTTTTTTCCACAATATCGTCAATAAATAAAATGTGATCAAATCCAGTTTTCCGGACGATTGGAATTTCCTGAAAACATTACAAATCCGGAGTGGATAATCGAATAAGTGAAAGTTAGGTTGGAAAGACGATAGTTTACCTGGGAATAAAAGTATCGGAGATTTATAAGAGCGAACGAAAGCTTAACGTGAAACTCGACGATTTATTTCACTTTCGTTGATTACTTCGCCCCGTTTTTTTTTTTTTCGCAGCTCTCGATTAATCGGCGATATCGAAATACCGCTCGTTAAATTCGATCCCAAATAAACAAACGTCCGAACGCTTCGATCAGCGAGGGGACGAAGAAGAAAGCTTCTGTCGTTCCGATTGTGCGATTTCTCTGCGTGCAACTGAGTGTAAGGCGTTCGGGTAGTTGAGAAAAGCGCCGCCGCTAGCGACGGTGGCGCTGTCGTCGCTATTGCGAATTTGACATTTGACAGAAGTTCGCAAGGATAAAAATAGCATTTTCGGCATTCCCGAGCAGGAAAAAAAGTCTCATTGGTAAAAGAGAATGAAATTAAACGGAATTTCAAGCTTTTTTTATGGGGTTTACAAAATGTAGGACTGATATAATTTTCTGAGGGCATTTAATTCAGAAAAAAAAAAAAAATCAGGTCCCACCGAGATTTGAACTCGGATCGCTGGATTCAGAGTCCAGAGTGCTAACCATTACACCATGGGACCTTGAATGAAGGGTAGTTTTCTGAGTTGATAGATAAAGTTTGCGATTTTAGGGGTGGTTATCGATCATCGGAATATTAATGATGAGTAAATCGAATGCACTGAGGTGAATTTTGCAGGAAGTAAGAAAAAATAGAGGTTGATGATGAAAAAATTAGAGTTAGGTAGGAATTTATGATAGAAAACGATTTTTTAAATCCTGTTTCGAATACAAATTAAAATTGCAGATTTTCTTTTTAAGACGTTAAAATATATGCCATTGTTTCTTAGCTTCATTTTTTTTTTTTCGCGGTAATTAGGATCTCCGTAAATCATATTCATATTTGCACTAGTTTCCTTTTAAAAATGTGTCGAAAGAATTTTTTGAAACTTGGCCATACAATTGAAATGACTGAACCATCGATTTCCCCTTAAACCCGCGAAAAATTCGATGAAATAATCAGGATTTTACGACTCTTTGAATTGAGGGAAGAATTGAAACAAAAAAAAATCCATCAAAATACTTCCATTCTGAAGTCATCAAAATCGATAGAAATATTTCTTTATGGGTAGTTTTGTAAAGAGCAAAAAATAATGAGAAAGCAATTTGCAAAATTCTACTTTGCAGGTTTTTTTGGGTGTCGGGACAATTTTTTTCCCAAAACAGACCAACGAAAAAATTAAAAGGCTCGGAATGATACACGCAATTTGGGTAACTTATATAATACTTCATTATTAATATCTTTATAACGCAGGTACAAAATAAACACGAGCTTTTAACGTTTTCCTTACGTCTCTTATACTACATCGTAGTACCAAAAAATAAAATCTTTCATCTTGCAGCAATCGTAACGAAATTAAATGAAAAAAGTCACTTTTTATGCATCATTTTTTTCGGCTGGCTCCGAAGTTTTTGGAACACTCGGTTCCTCACTCTCTTCAACATTCGCGGCTTTTCCGTTCTCTTCGTTTTGTCGATCGTCGGAGTTCTCTTCTTTTTCGTCGGAACCTGAAGCAGCTTCTTCGGCTTCCTAAAAAAACAATTAACATTCAATTTCTAAGAGAAATAAAAGCTTCGAGGAAAGGATTTTCATGGCGATAAAAATAGAGCTGACCTTTTGTGGCTTTTCGACTTCCTTAACGTTGCACAATTCGAGCAAATTGTACTTTTTGTACTTGAAATACTCTGGTGCAATGGAAAGCAAACAGAAGCTGCGTATAACTTCAACGACTACCGCGATTTCTGGATTCTTCAAGTCCGCCTTGTTGCCCGGATTTTTCTTCGATATCAAATCCGCGAGTTCCTCAATGACCTCATTTCTCTGGACTTTATTGTTGCTGTGACGACTAAAACGAAATTATAATTAATAAACAGGCAAATTTCGCGATAATCAAATGTTTTCATAAAATATTTTAATAACATTTCTCGCACGCTTTTCCAAACGTAAAATAGCATTCAAACTATTTGAATTAAGCAAAATTGCACGTCTTTGCTAGGTTGAAAAAAAGGTGAATAGTTTTATATGATTGCGCATCTTGACGAAAATCAATGTTCAATATTACTAGGTGGTAAATTTAATAGAGGGGAAAAAGGGACTTTCGAGGATTTTTTTTTTCGACGGATGCATGTTTCTTACTTGAAGACAATGCTGAATGTTTTTGGTTCCTTGACAAAGTATTTCTCAAACAACTGATCAGCTTTGGCCTTTATTTCGGGCATATTGGCCTTGCAGACAACCAAGATAGGCACCATCCTCAGCAAAAATCGCGTTCTCTGTTGCTTAGTCTCGTCCAACTTCTTGATTATCGAAAGCGCCAACTCCAGCGGATCTGGCAGAGTCGTGCTTATGAAAATCACGTTTTTCGTGCCCGGATCTGCGTTCTGATAGAGAGCAATATATAACAGTCAACTCATTTGTTAAAAGAGGCGAGGACGACGTATTTTTGTTCTACTTGTATTTTTAATACTGGCTGTAATGTTTTTTTTTTAATTTTCAATATTAAACAGACAATATTTCTGCATAAAATTATCTTCTCTGATTATCCTCAGATTTTTTTTCAAATGCAGAAATTCCACTTGACAAACATGACAAAAAATGGTAGAGGATAATATTGTACTTTTAATAAAATTCTAAATTTACAAGCTTTCGAACAATTCAAGAATCTTTCATCTTGTAGTTACGAAAACAAAATTTCAAGTCCAGAAAAATATATATACATACCACAAACTCCCGAAGTCTTTGCCATTTTGGACAATTTGTTTTTTTTTTTTTCCATTTAAGCATAAAGTCGTTAAGATAAAATTCAACAAATGAAGCAAATCGGATATTTTTCCATAATTATGACTAATTTTAATCTGACCCTTTTCTCATTATTAGATTAACAGCGTATGAACCTGAAATCGTTTTGCAGCTGGCGGCTTTTTATTTTCAGCCTTTAATTCTGCAATTTCTTTGTTGAGAGCCTCCGAAATATCTTCTTCATCGTCATCCTGATCGTCCTTTTCCTTTTCTGGATTGTCCGTGGTCTCGTCTTTCGTCGGTTCATCAATTTTTGAGTTCTCAGAGCCGTAAAGCTCGTTAGCGAATTCCTCGAGAATTTTGTAAGCATCGCGAATGCATTCCTTCTCACGAAAGTTGCAAGTACAAAGAAATCCGGTCATACCGGCTTCGAGTGTAAATTGTCTTGCGCGCTTTTGATAAAAACCCTTGTTGTAATTGTTGTATCCTTTGCGCTTTTGTTTGTCCATTGTTGAAAAGTATTTTCAACTATTTTTTGGGATATCTCTGCGATATTAAAAAGTAATTAGTCAAAGAATATTATTGGCTTGCCAGTATTTGCCAGTTTTGTGAGGTTAGCCGAAAATACAAATAAAAATAGTACATTTTAGTATTTGGTATGAAATAATGTTTAATTACCTCGGTATCAGCGTTAATTCGATGAATTAATTAGCTTTTAAGCCAAAATGGCGTTCACATTGGCCGATGAATTCAGAATTAAATCGCGTCCTTTTACCAGCAAGGATTTGTTTATTTTGACGATAATTAATCAATTCGCAACGTGCGTCCCAATCGCCGGTGCGTTATCACGAGCGATGGGTAAATAACCGGTCAAATAACCGGTTATTGTCCAAGACGATTTGTAGTATTTGACCGGAAGCTATTTGTTTAAGGTAGCTACGTAAATTTTTTTAAAACAGTTCCTGATGGTTTAATTAACAATTTCGATGCATATAGAAAATAAATTAACATATGCAAATGGCCGATATTATGCTGTATTTGTTTTAAAAAAATAATAATAATAGTCCAATTATGACGAGTAATGTATTATTTTAATTAGTCGAAGGTCCTCAATTGATTGGCCGGTTATCTCTGTTGCCTAAATAATGCCTCGTAATTTTTGATTAAATTACCAACAATTGTGAAGAAAGCTTGTAAATTTTAGCACTGATTTGACTAACCGGAAGCGCCCCAGTAATTATAATCATTGGGATTATTGCATGTGGCTATTGATGTCAATTTGAATGACTTTGCCGAGTAAACTTTATTGCGCGTGCAAAATCGCTCATTTTTAGCCTCTGATTCGTATGCATGGGAATCCAGTTTCATTACTCCCTAGGGAGAAAAGCGTTTCATTTCAACATCGGTTAATAATAAGCAATAATTGCGATCTTTTTGCATTTTTTTTTTTTGCGAAGTTGTAGAAAAGCGCGATTTCTGGCCTCGTGTTTCGATCGGGCCACAAAGTTGTACCTGGGCCAAAATCAGGCACTTTCTCCGTGTCGGATTAGGGAAACATGGCCACAACCACTTTTCTACCGCAAAACTATCGGTCGCCTTCCGCCTTACAATTTACCACTGAATGACTTGGCGCAGGTGAAAAACCTGCTGTTTTTTGTTTATTTCCGGTTGCTGCAGTTGTAAAATCCAAGCATTTATCTTCACGACGTTTTGCCTCGACGTTCTATGGGTTGCTTGATGTCCCTTAAAAATTCTGATTGAAACTGAAACTGATAGAAATCGATCGAATGAAACAAAGTACCGATTCGAAAGTAATCGGTTGCAACAGGTTTCGATCGGTTTTTGTCCATTTTATTGGTTTTAATCGGAGTTTTTAACAAGGGTTGCGGGATGATTCGACAGGATCTCTCAGGGGATAACTTGCGTTGCTCTTCCTTCATGTGGAAAATGTATACAAAATTACAGATAGTAATTTCCTCCGCCCGAAGCTGCGCGGAAACTGGAGTACCACATGTTTCCCTATTTTTTAGTGTGTACTTCAGTTCCTGCGTAGCTTCTTCGGGTGAAGTATAAGATCTGCATTTGTATGTGCATCCATATATTCTTTGGTTTGGGTCTGATGGTCAGCACGTGGCCGAAATTCAGGAACCGGAAGTAGGCCTGGTTCTTATCCGTTTTCAAGTGGCGAGTCTTTTTCAGCCATAAAAACTGAAAATCTTCGCTCGTCGATGGTCCCTGTCGACTGTCTTCCAGGATTGTAAAAGGGAAAGACTGCAGGAACGTTATTTACTCGTGTGACCATTTCTGACTCTGCTTTATGCTTTTCCAAATACTGCAAAAGATCATTAATCAATGAATTCAAGTTCAATATCAATCAATCTTTAAAATACTTATAATTATGATGAATTATTTGACTGGAAAGCCGACGATTAACATGTTTTTTTTTTCTTCTTTTGTTTCAATTTAAACTTCCATCATTAAAAAATCAGTCAGACGTCCGAATTTGTGATATTTGAAAGAAAAAAAAAATTGAGGGTTTTTTGCAAGCACTCACACAAAAATCTGCATTCTTTACCATCACGAAGCCTCCCTGTAAAAAAACAATAGATTCATTAGTTTTCAGGTGATTTTGGTGCATATGGAGACGAAAATTGTTACATGTGCTTTTATAGGAAATGGATAAAGTATCATGAGGGAAAATCGTTTGTAGTATATTATAGAGGAGTCTGTAATCAAATATTACAATATAGATTGTTTATTTCATACATAGTAACCTGTATACACATCGGGAGATTGTTTAGCGTAATAGCTACACGACGTAAAAGTGCACGCTTGTATATTAACTACTCGCTAATATAATAAACGCGTCTTTTCTTGTTATTCTTTCTTTTTCTCTAAAAGGTTTGTTAAAAAAATTGTACACGCCGGTACAACAATTGATAGAGACGAGTCGAATCGCAGGTTATAAGGGAGCGAAAATAGTTAGAAGTAATGCATCTTCTAGGTTCTACGAAAACGAAAAAACAAAACAAGTGCTAATTCAATTATTACACCTCTAATCGTACTCGCACGTTCACTGTTTCTGCATACATATATTTACGCTATATACTCACCACATATTCTTCAAGTTTAGTAAAAATTTTTGTTTTTTTTTTTCCCCCATTTCATTTTAATTATATTTTCTCATTATGTCGATAAATCACCTTTTTCCCTCTCTAATCAATATACGTACGTAATCTACAACACACGTTTTTGTTCGGGTGTCAAGACTTGCGTAAGATTTTCATTTCAAACTCCCAAGCTGTCGCTTGGATTATAATTTTCGTAAAACTTAAAAAAAGAAGGAAAAAGAAAAGAAAAGAGAAATGCGAATTGCCGATTTAGTAGCTCGTGGCAGGAAAAAAAAAATGGAAAAAAAAGGAAATCGTAGGCACGAATTGATATAATGATTCGCGCGTACTATTTTAATATATGTATCGATATTATTTTCATCTGGCATCAGTAATGGGCAATAGTTGAATAAACGCGTACCTTACGCCTTTCCCTTTTGTTTCCAATAACTACGAAATATTTTTTGGCGAAGAGCAATGATAAGACGAAAAATAATAAATTATCGACAATCACTATTCTTAATTTACGAAGAGGTTTATCATTTTTTTTTTTTTTCGCGCTCTCTGTTAATTAGTTATTCGACCGTCGAGCATCTATAATACATTTTTATTCGAAAATTGCCCACCCCCGTGTAACTTTATTCGTGTTAAATACCTTCAATATTCCTTGCTCTTGTTTACTTTGATTCGCATTTTCACGTGTCGGATCATTAGACGCTAGTTCAAAACAAGAAACAATTTGTGCATTTTTGCGTACCCGAATTAGATACACAATAATATATCTTGAAAATTCAATACAGTCGCAATTAAAACGAAAGACATTACAGTTCCGAAGTCTACGCTCACCCCGTTGGAGAGAAGCCTCTCGCGCCCGTAGTTTCCAAACATAAATATGTCCGAAAAGTCTATATAACTTAAAGCTAATCGTGTGAGAAATTTCCCGTGCCTCATTTTAAACATCGCACTGGTAATATGTTGTCCTGTAAAATAATAATTCGGGACGGCTAAGAATCGTTACGATAAATAAATAAAAGTGATTACGAGAGACTGAAGGAACTGAAGGTCTTAATGGGATTATTGCTTTGCTATGTAAACGAGAAGAAAAAAAAAAGTAAAAAAAGTTAAAACAAAATTTAAGCACAAATAAGGGGTTAAAGGAAAATCAAAAGAAACCGGTATTTACCGTTGTTTGCCGACAGTCCGGCGAGACAATCTTCTACCGGGCTCGGGTGTGTTGAGCGTGTAACGCTTTGTGTGCGCCGGATTCGTCCTGAGCTCGCGCAACTCCGAGGTTTTCGCTTTCTCCACTTTTTCCATGAACTTCGAGATGAGATCCGGACAATTGAGGTTCTCTTCGGGCTCCCACGTATCGTCCGCCGGCAAAAATCCCTTCCATCTTATCAGAAACTCGCGACCTTTGTTTTTCTTGAAGTGCACCTCGACGATCTTCTCCACTTCGAATTCTTTCGTCTCCTCCTTATCGTCATCCTCCGCTACCTTCGCCTCTTTCTGCTCCTGATTTCGTTTATCTGCAAATTATTCAATACAACGTGAAATATATGGTCGGAAATTCACCTAAAATTCGATACAATTTTTCTCTCAATGCATAAAGGATAAGTAAGTCACGTGCACCGTCTTATTTCACTGCTTCGCGTTTCAAAGTACTACACAATCCAGGTAAATATTCTTATCTGTATTTCCCCTAAAAGTCCCTGCGCCTGGATCGACGATAAAGTATCGATATCAGAATTGTATTCTATATTCTATTTTCTAGTCAGAATATATTCTATATAATAGAGTATTCAATTTCAAACATAAAATATATGAAAAAAAACTCACGGATTATAGGAACAAGTAAATTAACGTTAAATTTGGCGTTTTATAAATGGAGTGAAATAGAAACGAATAAACCTTCTTAGATGCCGATGGAAAATGGATGAAACGCTCTATTTGTTCGTTAGGTTCTGAAGCATCCGTCGAAAGCATAAAAAGGTGCGATGCGGGCCATTCGGCCGAATAGTCACGTGTGAATCTCAATTAAATTACACCGGGCCACACGAAATCAATTTCTTGTGGCCATTCAAGATGGCGCCAATAACGGACTTGAACCGAAGGCCGAAAAAAAGGGTTGTTATATGTTTTGTAATATTTATTTTTTTCCCGCTTTGGTTGGTAAATGAAAAGTAAAAAATTTGGTAGCGTGTTTTTAAAATGAATCGACCGAGAAATTTTCAATCCAAACCGGTAAAAATGCGGAATTTTTTAAAAACAATTTGAAGGTGCATTTCCAATCCCAGGATAATTACCTCCTTTAGACGCTCGGCCCTTTTTCACAGGTGTCTTTTTGCTCTTCTTGGCCTGTTTAGCGGGCGAGGGTTTGGCCGCCTCTTCCAACGATCCCTCCTCCTTGCCAGCCTCCTTTTCCTCGTCCTCCTTGTCCTCCTCCGCGTCCAGGAACTCCTCTATAAGTTTCGAGCAGTTGAGGTCCTTCTCCTGTTCCCACGTGTCCGCGTCTTCGCCGTATCCCTTCCATCGAACGAGAAACTGGCGTCGTCCTTTTATAGTTCTGTGCGAAACAATTTTCTCTACCTGCGAGTAAAAAAGCCCAAAAAAAAATCATTACTAAACGACAACAACAAAAATTTCGATAAAAAGTGACAACAACAAAAAGTTCAATGCAAAACAATTTTCTCAATCTGAAAGTGAATAAACCCAAAAAAACGAGTATCAAAAACAAAAATTTCGAAAGAAAAAAACAACAAAAATTGCTGTGCGAAACAATTTTCTGAACCTGAACATAAATAAGCCCAAAAAACAATTACCAAAAAAAAAAAAAAAAAAAAATAAAAACAACAAAAGTTGCCGTTCAAACAATCCAAAAAATTCAAAATAAAAAGCCAAAAAAAAGAAAAGAAAAAAACGAAAAACAAAATGACCGCCCATTCTTGGCGGGAGTTGGTGGCATCGTTGAGCATGTATCCACCATTTTGAAATAGCCTGCTCACCTCATATTCGCCCTCGTCGTCCTCCTCCCCTTTCTTCTCGTGGGAAGTCGAAGCCCGTGTTTTTTCTCTCTTGCGTTTTTTCGCCCCGGCTTTGGTCGAATTGCCATTTTCCTCGGCGGAGGTCGTGGTGTTGTCCTGGGGGCTGCGTTCGTCGGGATCGTCGGCTTCGGTCGATTTGTTATCAGCGGCGGGGGTGGTATCGTCGTCGCGTTTCCCGCGGCCCCGGGCCCTCTTCTTGTTGGGCATCGTTTTTTCGGGCCCCTCGTCGGCGGCGTCCCCGTTGTTGCCGTCGTGCTCCTCGTTGTTTTGCGTAGTTGTAGCGTTAGTCGCGGTTGTTCCTCCGCTGCCGCCATTTTCCCCTGAATCGGCGTCGCTCGATGTGTCGGACTTTCTCCGCTTTCCCCCTTTCATTCCGATTCTCCGCATCGCAATTGAGATCCGGTGTTTGACCGGCGAGCCGAGGGTAACCGGGAGGTTGCAGTTTTGCTTTTTTCACTTGGTTACGTTGGCCGGTCCGTTTGATTGGTTGGATCAGGAGCGCAGGCTTATTTTCGATGATAGCGACGTCGAGAGGACGCGAACTCGACGTCGACGTCGTCGTCGTCGTCGTCGGCGACGACGATAGTCGGGTGAACTTTTTAAATTTAACGATAATATCGTGTACAGATTAATCGTTGTTAATGTTATTTCGCCGGTTTTCAGGCGCGCCGACGACGCTCGGACCTCCGGGCCCACTTCCTGCACGAACAACACCCTCGGGGACTTGTATACAGGGATCAGTAACGCGGCGTAACTCAACTGTGGCTATTAAGCTCGGCGCGGTGGGACCGGGCAGCTTGTAAACACGCGGAAGTTGGAACGAAGCTCCGGACGGAATAGCCAGCGACGCCACGACTTGAGCGGGGCGACGACGTATCGGTGGTGCTCGACGCTCGGGATGGATTTATTTGCTCGTGCGCCGCGGCGTTTGGTACGCTTGGCGCTTTTGGCGAGCGCCAATCGGGGACGCCCGCTCCTCGCGGGCTTTTCAACGATCGGCTCGTTTACTCCGAGACCTGTTATTTGGGGCGACACTGTAATTTTCGGGACTGAGTCATCGGTTGGTCCCTTCTTCGAGTTCTTTACCCTTTGTCACGCAGGTTTAGGACAGCTTTATTTATCAGTGGGCGAAAGGGTTTTCTTTTTTTTCGTCGGGCATTGAACCGGGCTGAATTAAATATTCACTGGGTTTTGTGGGGGGGTTTGTGGATTTGGCGATGAGGGTTGCGCGGGGCTTTTAATGGGGTGATGCAGGTCGATGGAATTTTAAAGGGGGCTTTACGATTGGTATCGTTCATCTCTATTCGCGCGCACTTGGGTAAATGATGAATTGGTCAGAATTTAAAAAATGTAATTATAAATTCGTAGCTTTTTAGTGATGAACTAAAAAAATGTAATTATAAATCAGTAGCTTTTTAGTGATGAACTAAAAAAAGATATAGGTATGGAAACCGATTAAAATGGACGAGAGCGCATATGGCTCTTGATAAATCCCATCTTATGTATTTCGGCAATTTTTATCGATTTCTATACTATAAAACAGGGATACTATAGCGTGCAATAATCGATAATGATGAATTTCGCATTTGTCATCCATGAATTTTTCACAGTAGGAAAATTCAATCGACGTCGTTGGTTTTTCCTTCATTTTCATTCTTATTCTGCGCATAACATTTTTTTTTTTCAAATAGTTAAAATGAGTTTTCAAGCAACCAAGAAAATAAAAAAGCTCAAGCTCTTGCACGAAGGTAATTTATTAATTGCGGCTACGGAAAAAAAAAATTCCCCGCTTTTCCATGTTCAATAATTGCCAATTGATTTTTCCCAGGAACAAAATCAAAGGACACCGGGTACGCGAAGCGTTGCTCTAGCAACGCGAATTGTTTCGCCTCTTTTATGGCTCTCTTCCATTCCTGGTTAACATCGGAGCATTAAATTCACTCCAAACTTCCACCGGAAGAGTCTTCGACCGTTTTTTTTTTCAAACTATGGCCAAATCGGTTTCCGTGTATGAAAAACCGGCGCCTCACACGGGTAAGTAGAAGAAAAATCGGAATCGAAATTGAATTTAAACCGGCGATCGAAATTCACTTTCCAAAAGGGTTGCCCGATTGGTACGCTCAGCAATGGGAACTTCAGCAAGCTGCGGAAAGCAGAAGATCGGACGCTTTTGAATTGCGAAATGCGGGAAGACAAATTCGTGCGGAAACGCAGATAAGAACGGAATGGGATACTTATATGAACAACGCGAGAATTTCGGACAGGCAATTAATATCTCCTGGACTCAATTGTACAGTTTCGTATGCAGTTTTATGTAATTTTACTGTCCTCGTGCAGAGTCACGGAATTGGCGAGATGGCTGGAGATATTGGAAAAATTATTGGACCGATTGGGGTCCGAAAAGAATTTGCTGAAAGACGAGAGAGCGGATGCGGAACGGGAACTCGAAAATCTCAACCAGCCTCTTCAGGTCACGGCTCAGTGCATCTCGATGCGCGATTGCCGAAGAGGAAACGAGCTCACTTACGACGATGCCGATGCCGAACTGAAGAAAGAACTTTGCGTTATTGAACGCGTGAAGAAACTTTTGACCGACAGGTTTGGGAACGTAGTATTTTGTTTCGAGGCTTTTTAAAAAATTGATTTTCAGAATGAAAATAAATAGCGAGTGAAAAAGCATTTTTAGTTGGCTTATTTTCGAGTTCAAATGATGAGAGAAAATGCGTTCATTATTAGCGATCGAAAAGACAATAAATGGAAATCCATTTTTTATTTAAACTTGAAATGAATTATAAGTGGAAAAAAATCATTATTCAAAGTCAAAATAATGCTGAGCGTAAAAACCACTCATCATTTTAAGCGAGAATAAATAATGAATGAAAAAAATGTATTATTTTTATTTTTCTTTAAATAAATTTGACCCATTTGATTAAAAAAATCCTTAAAGATAACGATAGATCAATGCAAGATCCTACATTTTTTTTTTCAGAGTTCAAGCTGCCTGGGAAAAGCTGAATCGTTTGGAGGAGGTTCGATTCAAAGTAAATCTGGATTTGGAAGACAAGATTGAGGCCATCGGAATAGAGAAAGAAAATTTACATCTAGATCGTACGTCTGCTAGCATCAGTTACAAACCGAATGCTCTCAGAGTCATGAAGAAGTAAGAATCTGAATTTATGCAAGTACTTTTGTCTGAAAATAGAGAAAATTCTTCACCTAGTTCCTGTTTTTTTTTTTTATTGGATAACGAGAATTCAAAGGATTTTAAAATTGCAGCAGTGTGCCCTACGAAACTTGGCTGGAACATTGTCGATACATAAAACTGTTGGCTGATAATGAGCTCAGCGATACCTACAGCTTTCGCGAAGCTATGAACGTGATGCGCGAGAGAGCAATCAACGACATCAAAGCCCAGCAAGACGTTACAGATTTTGCTCTAAGAAAAAGAATCTATCAAACGCAAAAAGCGAGAAACGAGTTGGAGTGGCAAAAGCTCAAGGTAAATCGAGATTACCTTGCAAAAATGAGTCATTTAATAGTTTACTAAATTATGGAATATGGCTTTAAATAAAAAACCAATTTTTCGCGTTTTCCCGAAAGAAATCGAACTTCACACGATGTAGATTTTCTTATTAATTTCTATGCGTTTATTCAATTTCAATCGTTATTGAATTTTGAAGTCTGATGAAATAAAGGTCCTAAATTTGTCTGAAAATATGTTCTCAAAGTTTTCGTAAGCAGGATTAGAATCTGGTTAATCGATGGATATGATTAATATAATTAATATAATTAATAAACGAACTGAAATTACACTCGGAAGTTAACGAACCTTTTAACATTAGATGGAGAGGGAAATGGACTTGCTGAAAAAAGAATTGACTCGAATAGAAGAAGCTTTGATGGCAAAGACCGACGCGGTTAAATGTGCAGAGACGAGACTCGAAAATCGAACTTATCGTCCGGGTTTTGAGCTTTGCCGCGACGAAACTGAATTGGGATTAAGGGACGAGATTCTCCAATTGCGGCAGACCAAAGAGGATCTGACGAGCAAAATTGATTGCGCCAAGTAAAGAAATCGAATTTCGTGCTCCTAAAATCCTGGGACTTTCTTTTATTTTTGAGAATTTGTTGCGCTTTTTTATTTTCAGGGCATCTTACAACAGTCTGGAGTCTCTGCTCGTTAAAATCGATCGCAATTTGGAGGATAAGCAACATTCCCTGATGACGGATATAATGTGTTTAGACATGAGATCGACACTGAAAACCGGAGATCGTACCAAACTTCCTAACGAAACTGATCGGAACATCGTGCTAACTCGAATGGAAAAAGAAATTCCACTCGAGTCTTAAAACCTTCGCTGTCCTCGACAAAAAATGTTCCCAATTCGCTTAGTAGTTTTCAACGTAGTGTCTCAATTTCAATTTACTGGCCCAATGTTCACGTCGTCACGAGGTAAAATGACATTAAAAGCTGGAATAAACGTACAGTTAAAAACAGTAATTGAATTTAAAAGATTTGCTTGGGATTTCCGCAAATCTTCAAGTGCAGGATGCAACATTACATTGCTTCGCCAATCCTTGAAAATTCAATCACGAATTTCGTTAGAAAAAAATTATGTAATTCGTCTTCTACCTAAAAAGCATAATTTCCAAATAATTCACCCCGAAGAAGCTTTGCCTTTAAGAGAAACCACGAATTTCCCGAAGGGCAAAAATTTACCAAAACGTAACAAAAAGGCCCAGAAATTTCAGAAGTTATTTACATAAACGATCGACAAAAATAACAGGAAAGCTGCGATCATAAAATAGACAAAAATTTCACGAGAAGAAATATTTTGCAGAATAAAACATCACCAAGACCCAAAGATTTCTGGATAATTCAACATCGTATACTTCCAGGCAGATAATAAAATCTCCCTCCTCGATTTTGTGTACAACTCGCGCGCGAAATTCTTCGCTAAATTACAAAATTTCTCATGGAATCAATCCTATCGATTCGGGATTGGCTTTAATGAGACTGTATTCGGAGATGAAAATATCGGACAACGCGGCGTCGAGCGTCTTTATCGCTCGTCTGTGGATATCCGCGACTTTCTGAGGATCTCCGTGCTTCATCTCGAACGTAATGTAGTCTATCCAGACGTCGGTGTTGCTTTTGCCGAATTGTAGAGTTGCCATTTCGTGAGGCCGTCGCGCATTTCTCAGGGAAATTTCGGGCTGAAGTAATTCCAAGGAGGCCATTTTTTTGTGGAGTTCCAGGCACGTCGGAGGTTGCAAACAGAGATCGTTGTACACTTGACGCGTTATTTCGATACCTTGAGCGGACAAGAGACGCAAAATATTGTAGAGAAACAATGGGGACGTTTTTGGAATTTTTTACTGAACGGGATTTGCTTTCTCCCTATTTTCTCCTCCATGTTAATTGATTCTAGAAAGTATTTTTTTTTCCAGCGAATGGATTCAGGTTTTTCTGCCATTTGTTTATACATATATATATGCGAACATTTTTTGCAAGTAGCGAAATAAAAAAGAATGAAGAAAATTGGTGAATAAATGTTGTACCTTTCATGAGAAGCAGCCACTCGATATAAGCGGGTTTCATTTCCTTCGCGATTATCGGATCTGCCTTTAGTGCAGCGGAAAAAATACCCTCGACTTTTTCCGGGCTCTTGGTTTGCGCGTCCATGAGGCGCATCCTCCAGAGCGGCAGAGATTTACCTCCGAGCATCTCCGAGGCTTTTGCGAATTCGGCAATAGCCTCGGTATCACGGCCGGAAGTCATGAGGTACCTGAGTTTTGCGTGCCAGAGATTAACGCTCGTTGGCGAGGCTTCAGTGCCCCAACACAGAACTTCGTACAAACGATTTTGCGAATCTTCCTTTTCGCTTTTGTTTAGCATCTCGATCTTCAGAAACAGAAGAGGGAATCGATTATTCAGTACTTTTTTTTCTTTCTTTTTGAAATAAATTGATTAATGTATGGTAACCATTCATGAGTCGCCCTCTAAAACTTAGATTTCGATTCCTGAACACAATAGATTTACAAATTTAACACAGAGATTTATAAATTTATCTTAACTCACCCAGTGTATGTAATATTTCTCGCGCAATTTCTTCGCTTGGTGGGCCTGCAGTAACGCGTTCTTCAGCAATTTTCTTTTGTAGTTCGGCAGTGAGCTCGAGTCGTGATTTATTTCCATCATGCAATCGATGTACAGCGACCACATCAACTCCGTTTTTATTCTCTTCACCGCGGTTTGATAAACTTCGTTGCAAGCGCTTATCCGATCTCTCAGAGAAATGTTCTCGTTTGTCTCTATTTCCGATGGACCGTCGTAACTCGAAGGTTGGGACAAACCTTCTAGTTCTCGGCGGGCCATCGTGTCCCACATTAGAGGCTTGTTCGAGTATTCTTCAATCAGGTCACTTAAAAATGTATTTAAAAAAAAATGATAACAAGCGAGAATGAAAGCATACGCTTCTATAATTAATTGCTACGATGTATGGCCCAATTTGGGTCCGTTCCTTTTTTTTGCATTCTTTCCTTAAATCAATTTGAAATGCAAACAAAAGAAAATGTTAGTCCCGAATAAAAACGATTTTTTTTTCGGGGGATTTCAAAATTTTTGTAAAATCCCTTTGCCTTTTCGGATGCGAGCAAATATCAGACAATGTTGCATGCAGTAAATTGCATTTATAAATAACGAGTTGGGAAAATATGCAGAATTTCACATGAATTCTCACCTGACGATTTTATTCTGCAGCTTTTCGGTGTCTTCGTAACCTTTGGCGATATTCAGTAATTCTACGATGAATTTAACGTCCTTAACCCGTTTTAAAGCTTGTTTGTAAACAACGAGAGCTCTTTTGTGTCCCAGGGACATGTCGTCGCTAGCAACAGGTTCCTTTGGACTTTCCTCCTTACTTTCCTTCTCAGTTTCCTTTTTACTCGCCTCCTTTTTTGCTTCGTCGAGTTCTAATTTAAATGCATCCGTGAGAAGCAACTGCGAGTCTGGATGGTGATGCAAACCTCGCAAAAGAAATTGGCGAGCGGTTTGCACGTTCTTGCTCTCCTCTAACTCCCAACGTGCAGTTATGTGCCAGCATTTCGGTTTGTCCTGATGCACTTGCAACATTCTGCCTATTATTCGACTGACGCAATTGTGAAACCGCTGAAAAAAATAACGCAACGTGTGCTTGAGGAAACCGAGAGCAAACACTTTATTAACGTCGTTGAGTCGATAATATTCGTGGTCGTTGACTCGAAAGAGATATGGAAATTCTTTTCATTGGAGATCAATGATATTTGTTGAATGTTATCGCGTCTGTGTGGTTATTAATATAAATATTGCTTCCGATCGCGACGCAAGAATAATTCGCGAATTTTTGATATTTTTCTGTAAATTCACATGTTAAATTTCGGTAAATTTTGTCAGAACATCTCGATTCGAACTTACATTTCGTAAGTACTGATTTGTATTCAATTTTTTCTTTAGAAGAGAATTTTTCTTCGATTTTTTAAGCCAAGAACAAAAAATCAGTGCTGTAATTATAATTTTATCTGTAAACTTACGACATGTTTGCAGAATTTCATATAAGATATGAAAAATCTTATGTCATCCTGGAATTTGAATATCGCCTGTTTATACAGTTGATTGACTTTGTTGGCAATGGAATAATCGATGTCAGACTTTTTCTGTGTGATACCAAATTTCTGTGGATTAAAAAAATGAGCACAATTAACAAGGATAATTACAATTTTGACAATTACTCTCTACTTTATTTGTACAAAATTGTTTTCTACCTCTCGTCTCTGTTTTACAAGCTTCAGCAGATCCATTTCGTACTGAATGTACCGTAGGTAATCCTCCTTGCATTTTGTGTGCCTCTGAATCTTGTACTCGTACTCTTTCCGTTTTTTAGCGATTCCCCTGATTAAAACAATAAACAGAGCATTACATTGTACAATATCCACAGTTATTAAGATAAATGATCAAAAACTAGTTAAAATTAAGTAATTTATTCACTCAGTTTAGCGACCTCAAAAATTTATGTGTTCTCTACGCTAAAATTGCGATAGCGTAACCACATATTTTTTATAGCAGCGCATAGTGTCAAAACATTTTTAAAAAAATTACCATTACAATAAATGATTATATCAGTAGCGTACATTTTGAAATCCAATTTGGCGACTTAAAAAATTCTTACGTACCAAGGCACAAAAAAATGATGGCGATTTAAATATGTATTTTTGTTTTTTGGTTAAAAATACACAATCGTTGATCTGAATTCTTAAATTTCGATTGTATACTAACAAAACAAAAATTACGATTACTAAAAATGATTACATCGGTAGCGTACATTTTGAAATCCCATTTAGCGACTCCAAAAATTCTTACGTACCGAGGTACGAAAAAATGATGGCGATTTAAACATGTATTTTTGTTTCTTTGTTAAAAATACGCAATCGTTGAGCTGAATTCTTAAATTTCAATTGCGTACTAACAAAACAAAAATTACGATTACTAAAAATGATTATATCGATAGCGTACATTTTGAAATCCAATTTAGCGACTCCAAAAATTCTTACGTACCGAGATACAAAAAAATGATGGCAATTTAAATATGTACTTTTGTTAAAAATACACAATCGTTGAGCTGAATTCTTAAATTTAAATTGTGTACTAACAAAACAAAAATGACGATTACTAAAAATGATTACATCGGTAGCGTACATTTTGAAATCCAATTTAGCGACTCCAAAAATTCTTACGTACCGAGATACGAAAAAATGATGGCGATTTAAATATGTATTTTTGTTTTATTGTTAAAAATACACATCGTCGAGCTGAATTCTTAAATTTTCATTGCGTACTAATATGATTACTAATCCGTTAATAAAATTCATATCGAAATGTAAATCAGCCCATTAATGCGTCTGAATAAATAAACGATGATTTTTCAAAATGAAGAAAATAAAGCAAAATAATCGAAATTAGAATTTTGAAAAATGTAGATATTAACAATGTCAAATAATCACGCGTGAAAACACGAAGACCTAACCTCCAAAATACCTGATCTCATTTTTGTCGAATAACTTGATGCGTTCCATCTGCTCGAGCTCGGGGATCATATCCTCGCACCTTTTCTCCACGAATTCCGCCATCCTGTCTGCTTGTCTTTGCCTCGATTCTCGTTAATTGACAAAATTCGTCGCCAAGTATTCGAAAAGCATGTGTAAACGATGCCGTCCACATGAAGAAAAATTTTTGGAAACAATTTGGACATGGCGCACGATTTGTGCGCACCTTTTTCGATCAGCCAATCAGATCGGAAGACGCGAAAAACGCCGCAGTGACGGAATATTTGAAAATTCCTCTACGATTATAAGATTTCGAAAAAGGCAAATCTTATTCGCTTATTCAAGATTTATTGAAAAATTACTGATCGATCGTTTGCGATTGTGTTATCGTTTCGCCTGTGTACAATTTCGGGGATAACCCTAAGTTCACTTGTGTTGTGCGCTTGTTTGCCCAATCCTTTATGAACAGGTTTCGAGAGGTCGGACCGATTCACGCGGGTCACCGGTGAAATCGAACAGAGCCATTCGATTGGTAGACTATCGAACAAAGGGAATTGTCCGTCCCTCGACATGACGAGTATCAATGCGCTCTGCTCAGCTTTGGGTCTCGATTAGCATTCGAGTAATTAGCTCGAACAATTGCGGCAAACATCGATCAGAGCACAGCGAATGTACCGCCATTCGCTCTATGTATCGTTAATGGTAATTTATTTTGTACAGGACATCGATGTTCGTAAAACAAAAGTCATTTTGTTGAGAGCAATCGAAAATTCACGCTTTTTTAAAAATTCGAATAATCGATGTTTCGTGTGATCGATTAATTGACCATCGACTTGTTTTTTTCGACCATCGCCCGTCCCTAACTGCAACCGAAAAACCAACAAAAAATTTTCGGTTGATTGTTCATTGGTGTACATTTTAGAAAATCAACCATCAACGTTCATCTTACACCGGAAGTTAATTGGTTTCTTGGAAACCACCCTTCATTATTAATTACAATCACACAAAGTTGGAATAATACGCGTTTCTGAATATCAAACTATAAATCGACCAACTAAAAATCAATTCCCACTGCAAATCGACAATATCGAAGTTCATGTAAAGCCTGAAAAACCCTTTTTTTTTTCCCTCCCCTCGTCGCAGCCTCCCCAGGGCCAGCAAAAACGGGCGGTCAGTGAATTTTCAAATATATTCGAAAATTCCGGGATTACCACGCACGGCGACGCGTCGGGGGGTTCGCGGCGCGGCCGCGAGATGGCGCAGCCATTCGGAAATGCGCTCGGCAACGGAGCCTTCGATCCGGTGTATACAGCTGCCGGATAATATCCATGATGGCTGACAGTTTTCTCGGGTTTCCAGTGTAAGCATTACGAGTGTATTAAAAAATAAATAAACAACTGAAAGTAACGAATAAGTGTCGTGTGACGAGTTACTCGGGTTCGGAGTGGATTTTTGTAGGTGAGGTGAAAAATCGAGTCGAGGATGACCGAGAAACCGGCGGCAATCGTGAGTGACGAAATATCATTAGTTATAGTTATTGATAAGTTATCCACGGTCGTCTCAATTTTCCGTGACAACTGAAATAACATTTTATTCGATATTCGCGAAATGACAACCTGTCGAAGGGACGAAAAAAAACGGGGAATCCTCTGTCGTTTGACATGGACGTCAGCATATAGAGCGAAACTCGCGAGGGCGCTCGCCGGGCTAATGCAAAACATTGATAACCCAGTCGGTTATTGAAAGTTCGCCGATTGCGTAACGCGCAGACGCCCCGGCGGTTCAGTGGCCGACGGGACACGTTTACGTCACCGGTTACCATTATCCCGTCACCTGTTTGACACCGGGCGCTTTAAACTACGTCAGGAAAGGGTGACGTAAGCTGTGACGACAGCAGACCGGCCGGAGTCACCCGGAAAGCCGGAAAATAGCACACAACGCCCTCTACGCGCGACACGAGGCTGACCCGACGCGTGTCTGACTGCACCGTGGTCGTACTACTTAAAACATCCCCCTGCACAATCCGAGCCGCGTGGACCAACGATTCCCTCGATTTTTCAAGGTCCTCCGATCGACGTCGCGTTGTTCGACACGTTCTCTTCCGATTTATGGGGATATGGGCATTCTTTTTTCGGGGGTTTATGGTTAGCATTTTTTTTTGGATTTCTAGGATGATTTTTTGGACCACCTGCACTGTTACACCTAAATTGTAATAAATATACTGTGCGTATAATGAATTTTGAAGTGAAGATTGGGAGGAGACGAATTATGATTTTTAAAGCGACCGAAGATTTTTTAATTCTTTAACATTTTTAATAATCGATGTCTCGATGTTATTTAATTTCTTTTACATGTTCAACGCTAATTATTTTTCGGTTATATTTTGTGAAAAATCGAATCGATCTACAGATTTTCTCGGTTTCTCGGGTTGTCTTTGTAATTTCCTGAAACTTTTAGTCATTTCTGACTGATTTTTAATGATTTTGGAATCCGACCTAAACACCATTTTTTATGAATTTTTTGCGTTTTTTAGTATTGTTTTTCCCTTTCTGGTGATTTCCTACCATATATAATTCACCTAAAGTAATTCATCTAATTCTATAACATTTATTATTTATGAATATTTATAATAACTAAACATCTTTCAAAAAAGCAATAAAAAAATAAAAAATAACCAAAATCTTCAATAAACAAAAAAAAAACCCGTAGTATTTTATTAGCTGTACATGAAATCTTATAAATACTTATTTTATTTAGTCAAGTATTTCGTACGTTTCCCGCCCAATAATTACTTCAAAATTACTGATATCTACATGAGCACATAATATTTTTTATTCATTAAATTTTCTATAAATGTAAAGACAAAACTTTTCATCAAAATTCGTTTTTTTTTTTTTTAATTTTTACCCAATTTGTTTATCAACATTTCTTTCTGGTTGAATTATCGCGAAATAACCTTTTTAAACGATTCGCTTCTCTTAATCCACTCTCGTTGCGACGTCCCGCTCCACAAATCATCCTTTATTCCCATCTACCCAATTTCCTTTGATGGTTAATTATAAATATTGAGGTTTTTATGCCGATGAATTGGCGTGGAGCGAAAGGTCCCTCGATCCTCGACGCCCAATTGACCCGTGGTGCTCCGGCGTCCGATCGACGATCGTCGAACCGCCTGGCGGATAAGTTACGCCCGCGTTTCCATTGTTTGAATACGCAGCGAACCGGGAATTTACGATTACGAGCGTGGAGCCGTATGCGAGGGCACGGAGAGAGCGCGCGTACACCGAATCGCCATTATATACCGATTTCTCGGTACGCTCCCGAGATATCGATCTTAATTCGAATCCACAGAGGAGGGGTCGCGTTAATTCTCATCGATTGGGGCCACGCGGACGAGCCCACCAGGCTCCGTCCATTCTTTGGATCATTAGACAAGGAAATTCAACGTTCGCTCACATTTCAATATTCCTCGGTCTTCGTTTGGTTTCGTTTGTCGAAAGATAATTGAGGAAAGGTTGCTCGGGTCCGCCGCGAGGAGCCATTTTTTCATTACCCAAAGCCGAAGAGCTTCTCTACATTTCTCTCGTAAATTGTCCCGAGCTTTCTGAGACAATTGTCTCAGCTGAAATGCCTTTTTTTTTTTTTTTTTTTTTTCCACTTACTAGCCTTCAAATGGGTGACGTTCTCATTCGTTAAGTACTATCTTCATTATGGACGCAATAATTCTGAGTGTACCGCGACTTATTACTGTAAGTACTTTCGCCATCTGTTTTGCAATAGGAATCTTTTTTTTTTTTTCTCTCAATGTGCAGGGTAGAAGAAGAAGAGTACAACGAAAAAAGGCCATTAATAAATGGTTTTTTTTTTAAAGTGCATCTGAACTTTTGGATGCTCTGAAAAGGCTGAAGGGTCAGTATGGATAAGTTAGTTTTTCTTCGGACTTGGAACGGAATGACTCATTTTTTAGATTAATTTTGAGGCGCGATAGTCAAATTAGGGCGAAAATTTTGATTATCGTGATACACTTTTTTTTAATTTTTAATATACTTCGAATAGACAATAAAAATTTAAATCTTCCAACAGTACGTAAAACTGGGTTCGATTCGGAGCCCGAGCCGAAGCAGAGTTTGAAAAAATAGTTTTTCGCACGAGTGTCATATACGACTTTACGCCACTAGTGCGAGAAGTGCGATGCAGAGTGGCACTTCTCACACTAGTGGCATAAATATATTTTCGAATATACATTTCTATGCGGACACGCAGAAATCACTCGTCTTTGATACATCGGGGGAAAAACAAGGCGCGAAAAAAAAAAAAAAAGAAAAAAATCCCTAATTGATATATACGCGAAATAAGGACAACAGGTGGCCGAAGATTTTTGGTCCAATAAATTAGCCGGGGTGTTGGAGAGTGGGTCTCCTTCTCGGCCCTTAATTTCTCATTCCTCGTCCCCCAGCTCCGACCCCCCCCCCCCCCTCCGCCCCCAGGAGTTTCAACCCAGGCGCAAACTTCTCTTTCTGCCCTCCTATCGACCGCGCCCACTCTACTTCTGTTTAATTGAGATGCTCTTAAAGCTCGTGCAATCGCAAAATTTCACGTGCAAACCGGAAACCCGTGGGTAGAGATAGGAAGAAAAAAAAAAGAAACGAGTAAAAGAAAGCGGGTAAGAGTTTGACCGGAGGAGGAACGAAAGTTTTCACGTTGAGGGTGAGGAGAGGGATCGGAAGTAATGGGAACCGGAAGTACCATATTGTACCTATAGTCGTGGCTTAATACAACGTCCTATCCGCAATCGGTAATCCGACTGGCGGACCACCAACCGAACGTTTTCCAAGCCAATTGGTTAAAGCCAGGAATAGTTTGGACCGAATGCGATTCGAACCGGTTCGAAGCGGTCACAACCGTGAACAACGTGTTCGAGGCGCGGGAGAGCTCGCATGGTTCGCACTTGGGGCGCTGCGCGCGCCGGCAGCGAGGGGGCGCTGTGCGGACGGGGGCCCGCCTCTCTGGGAATTCTGCAACGTTAATTTCAGTTAATTAGCTAATTGGAGACCGGAAGTGGGCCTCGGTATCTCCGTGAGTATCGCGAAACGGTGCTAACGATTCGCCGAGTGGCACTTTGCCGGATTACCAGAGTTACTATTACGCGCCGCGCCTTAATTTCCTCACGAGTGGGGGCGCGAGTGGCGAAAAGTCATTTTCTCGATACCCCCGATCGCTTTCAATGCTTTCAATGCCGATTCTCCGGGACTTTAATACAGACGCTATTAAAAATGAAATCCACCGATCGCGTCGAACAATTCGACATTTCGAAGCACATATATATTTTTTCTTACGCTATATATTCTTCTTATCACGGAAGAGCATTTTGCAAAGTTGCAAAATTTCATAAGTCAAGTTCAGCTTGAGTTACGCTGTAATTTTGCAACTTAGTAAATTGGTAGGGTTCGTTTGTCAATTGTTATTTTTTTTTTTTTCGAAATTCATAGAGAAATCAAGTTACAAGTTTAAAAAAAAAATGTTAATTTCTGTAGGCGTTTCGAAATTAAAAAAAAAAAATTCGAAAAATTTCTGTAGGCATCGCGTAAATGGTGAGATGTGGAGTTTAATAATTTTTTTGAAAACAAAAGTAATGTTCGTGGATGGTAGCTCTGGTAATGATCTTCCGGATTAGCAGCGTTACTATACCGTCCTCAATTTCCTTACAACTGGCGCGGAGACCAAGCGCTGAAAAGTAATTTTCTCGCTTCGTCCGATAGCTTTCAGTGTCTATTCTCTGGGATTGTAATACAGTGGCGTTTGAGAATGAACCAACTGCTTGGGATTGGATTGAACAATGTGATGTATTTAACTTTTTGATTGGATATCGAACGATGATTGGAGCGTTAGGCACTGGAGCCAAGGAAAATGGTGCTGCAATTCCAATGTGATCGATACCAGTTATTTTTACGGCAGATTGGCTGCATGGGCATTACGAATATTTATGGAAAATCTCGGTGACGAATTCCCAGGAGGACTTTGAATATAAAAAAAGGAGCTAATGCTCATCACGAGTTGACTAATTCAACGAGTTGGGCCTAAAGTTGGGCAGTGATAAATTATTTTTATAATTATTTATTTAATTACTTATTTGACAATAAATTGTTTGCATATTAATTTATCAAACGATTTATTTGATGATACATTATTAGTATATTCATTTGTTACTGTAGTTTGAATTAATACATTATTTTTATAATGTATATTTTTAATAAGTTTCAGTGAAACTTCATATGAATATAATAATCGTAATTTTTAGATGAATTATTTAAATTTTGAATTACAATAAATTGTAATCAAATTAAATACCAATTCGAGCGTTACTCAAATTTATTATCGATTAATCCTACGAATTGGGGAACGTTATCTTCGTTGCGGTGGGTAAAAATCTTCTATGTTTCTGTGAAGAGCTGGTAGATGTCGCGCTCTGTGCGGTTTCTCTCTGAAGAAAAGTGTGTCGAAAAAATAATGATATCGACTTCCTGACAATTGTCACAACGTTTATTGAAATTGTTTATTTTTATATTTCTTATTTCTTATTCTAAAATAATGAATTTTCATTCTATGCGATCCTAAAAATATTTTTATCACTTAGATTTCTACGTCCACTTAAAGAACATTCTTGTAAAAAAATTAAAAAAGTAACAATATTCAATTGTTAAAATACAAGAAAAAATAATAAATTACTCACCAAATCATCCGTAAATCAAACTTTATTTAAAAATAAAAAAAAAAGTCAGAACATTCAATGCAATTAAAAAAAAAATCCAAGTACAAATATTGGACTTATTATTATTTCATCAAAAAAGTAATTTTCTCGGAATCTCATTAATCTTTGATCGGACTGTACCTTAATATCAACAAAGTATAGATACTTTTTTTTTAATTTTTAGACAGATTTCATCGACGCATGGTAGGGTCATCGCTGACAGTATCGATGATGGTGTAAGAGAGTATATTAAAATGGCACGTGCGCATATATATCACACAAGTTGCAGTGATGAAGCGCGATGAGCGCATTCATCGCTTCGTTGATCTCATCACAGTGACGAAATTACAATATACATTACTGTCGTCATTTCTCATTCCAATCGTCAACGATAAACCGTTTAATGATAGTCGTTGCACTTTACCACTATCATTATCATAGATTCATTAGCGTCTCGATGGGCACCATCTCTTCATCGGCGGTGTGAACTCGTCACGCGGTGAACAAGCCGTACGTCAATCTGCCAATTGCAGACTTTGCTAACGAGACGACATTCTTGCCCTTTCATACTAATGATTGCTTTTTCCTTTTATATTTTCGTCCCCACAGGATTCGCCAATTCTTTATACTTTTCTCATTATGCTTATATATATATATATATATTTTTTTTTAATTCTCTGTTTTTCCTCCGGTAATTAACAGTCGAAAATGATGGAAGGAATAAATAAAAAGCGGCAATTCTACAAATGTGATGTAATGCAATGTCGATGGCGTACAGTCGATGGTATAGAGTCATTGGTGTACAGTCAATGATATAGAATCCAGGATGTAGAGTCGCTGGTGTAGAGTCGATGATCTAGTGTCAATGATGTAGAATCCAGGGTGTAGAGTCGCTGGTATAGAGTCAATGATGTAGAGTCGATGGTGTAGAGTCAATGATGTAGAATCCAGGATGTAGAGTCGCTGGCATAGAATCCAGGATGTAGAGTCGCTGGCATAGAATCCAGGATGTAGAGTCGCTGGCATAGAGTCAATGATGTAGAGTCGCTGGTATAGAGTCAATGATGTAGAGTCGGTGGTGTAGAGTCAATGATGTAGAATCCAGGGTGTAGAGTCGCTGGCATAGAGTCAATGGTGTAGAGTCGGTGGTGTAGAGTCGAGGATGCAGAGTCGGTGGTGATGTAGAGTCGATGCTGTGTAGTATCGTATTGACGGCGTTTCTCGTGTCGCGACGACACAAGTCGTTCGATTATGAGAGACGTTACTCTTCCCACGTTTCTTAGACGATTCTTTGGCACGACGATAGATATAGATGAAAGAGCGAGCTGGAAAAGAGAGAAGGGGTAGGATATCACAGAGCATGGTGTAGTGAGTGAGGCAATAATACCACTGGCGTAATCCTTATGGCTATTCTTAGCTCGATGACGCTCGAGGAATGCGCCTGTAACGGGAGTACCATCTTTTGAAGGGGAGCGTTCATTCGCATCGCAGCGTCATAGTAGTAATGTACAATCACTTGCTTCCTCTTTCCACGCTTCCTCCTCCTCCTCTTCTTCTTCTTCGTCAACTGTCGCCATTATTGAGTCGTTTTTCTCTCGGCGTTGCAAATATCGCGATCGGAATGCGGTCTTCAGCCGCAGTCGCTGGACGAAAGAAAACAGCTGTCAGGAAGCCGTTGAATGATTACGTATTTTTCGCGAAAGTTTCATTGAAACTAGGAGATCGCGTAACAATGTAAGTGCGGTATTTCGTGAAGAAATTGGTCAGCGATTTTACGTCCCTTTTGTCAGAGTTCATAGATTTTTTTTGTCCATATGCTCGAATTTTGGAATAACAATACGATCGATGGTACGTATAGTTCAGCCTCTAAAGGCACGCGGGTATTTTTTATTTTAAAAAAATTTCGTATAATTTTTATTCAAAAAATTTTTTAAATACTTTTTATATGAAATTAAAAAAAAAATCTATTTAAAAAAATGTTCTTATATTTTTTTTTGGAACGACAAATGATTGACAAATATGTTTTCCTGGTTGGCAAAAATATTTCTTGCCTTAACGAAAAAAGGATTTTTTTCTGCCAGTATGCGTTACGAAGCTTTTTCCCCATGCAAGCGATGGCCAATATGCTCAATTCGTCAGTGAAGAGTTGGGCTATCGTGGCGAATTTTAGGTGGTGAGCTGCCTAATTTGGATGCGTTTCATTCTGTTGGTAGCACATCGTTGCGAGGGCGACTGAAAATATCTCTGTGCAGTTTTCCCCCCCATAAACCGTGCCCCACTCGGCTTCCAATGGCAGTGTCGTAGTTTCTCGCGGTACTCTGCCACTCAATTCTACGTACTGCATCTGCATGCTAAGTTAGATTGGCTCGGGGAGAACTGAACCGTGAGCTACTGGAATACACGTACACCGAGACCCTTGCTCTCCTTCGCTCCTCCGTTCCTTCTCTCCGTCGTCGGCTCTTCCCGCCATCGCATTCTCACTAACGTCTCCTCTTCTCTGTGTCTCATATGTCACACCCACGCATCCCACCCAAATACCCATGCACGCACACTCCCAGGACATTTGCATATTTCAAATTATTTCGTGGAAGAGGCCAAGTGGAGCGTGTCTCACATTGCTTGAGAACGAAATCGAGCGATCGCGCCTACGCATCGCTTTCCTCGTGCACTATTCTTCCGTCTTCTATTTCTCTTTTTTTTTTTTTTTTTTTTTCGCAGCAGCATTTCTCGATACGACTTCGAGTGCACGAGTCATCTGTTCTCAATGGCCACTTCTGAATATGCACTTCAAAGACATAGCTCATACATAAATTGTCCGGCGCGTTACACTGCCATCGAGCATCGCAAGGACTTTGACTCGATTGGCAGCAGCAACTTGACTCGAGTTCTCTGGGAAACGCCAGGAAAGGGTGATTTGTTACGATCATTTTTCAAAAAGGGTCATACTTTTTCTGTGATTTTCTTTTGTACTGTCCAACGACCTGAAGAAGTGATACATTTTACAGCTGACCACTCGGTAGTTGGATAATGTTCACATGCAGTCGTGAGAACCAAAGCCAGTTTCGATCAAAGGAAGAAGAAGATCGAAAGCAGTTTGCCTCGATTGGTAGGATCGAGTTGATACTATTTTTCTGAGGAAACGTCAGCAAGGAACGAAATAATTTGACAATTTGTCAAAAACTGTGATACATTTTTATGATTTTTTGTTGGTACTATCTAAAAACCGGAAGTCCCGATACATTGAACAGTGGGCCAGTCGGCTTGCTGAGCATTTCTGAACTTTGAGCATTCGTCAATGACGCCAGTGCCAAATGGCAGTTGGATGATGTTGATGTCGTAGTAGGAGTTGACGAACAACGCGTTGACGGTTGGCATTCCGAGTTTAGCGGTGACGTCGATCATTTTCTGGTGATCTCCGGTTATGGGATTGGGAACGGCGCATCGTGTCCTCGCCAGGATACACGCGGTCGTGTTGACGAAGACCTGGGCGAGCTTTACGTCCGTTAATGTAAAATTGGTGAACATTCTCAGGGCCTCGCCTACGCACATTTGGATCTACAAAGTGAAAAAAGAATAAGCATGTCTTATCGATACGGTGACAGTGTTCCGGTAGAATTTTGGCGGGTGTAACTGTCTCCGGTATAGGATTAGCCATCAAACTTTCGGGTGCTCGCACTGGTTTCGTTCCGCAACGACATTGTCCCGTTGACAGCGGACGGAGTCAATTTCCTAGCGACGTAATTGCCACGACGTGGGAACGTCGGTTCGGCACCTGGTCTGATGGTGTTCGAGTCCACGTCAACATTACGCACTACACATATTCCTCGAAGGGCGAAGAGGTACCTCTTCGTGGCCAGAAGCTGGCTGCTCGTTCTCCGCACGTGTTTGGACTTTCCGGACCAGGGCTCACGCGGCTCTTCGCGTATAGCATCCAGTGCACCCTGCGCATTATTTACAGTGATACCGTACGTTACAAAATATTTACAGTATGTACAACGTCAATCGGAAGTGAAGAAATTGGAAATGGGATGATGCGAACCTCGACCAAAGCCGAAACTGGATATTCGTTCAATGACTGACGGAGCAAATTTGATTGTAAGCTTCAGTGAGAGGAAGAGTTGGTTGTCTTAACGTACTGTCGTGTGGTGGTACGAATTATGAACGAAGGCTTCCTCGTTTTGTCTTCAGGGTCGTGCAACGCTAACGAGTGCGCGAGGCGAGTGATGTGCTGGTGCAGTGGTGACATTGAGCTCAACAATTTTCCCAAAATAATGAAGTAAACGTGAACCGACGACTACGAAACGATTGGAGAACAGTTGTGGGTTACCAGGGCGTCCTTGTTGACCTGACGAATACATTCCAGGAAGGTGCAGTAGATTATCGTGGGGCTGACTCTCGTATCCAGAGGGCTCGTCGAGTTCTGTTTGACAAGAACATTAATCCTCAAGTTGCAATCGTCAAAATGTCCTTTCGAGGCCTTGAAAACGAACAGACCTTGAGGTAGTTCCTGCAGTGTCCGTAATCCGTGTCGCTCAGATAATTGTCAGCGCAGGTGGCCATTGACTGCAGAGTCGGATAACCCGAGGGCTCGGTGCTCGCCCGGAAGAAGCATCCGTAACAGGCGTCCCGTTCGAGGTCTCCAACTTGGGACTCACTGCACAACTGATTGAGCAGCCGCGTGGTTCTCACGCTGCAATCAAGCCGATTATCAATGATCTCATCGACCGACGTCGAACTCAGTGGCGTAATAGCCGAAGAACAATGTTTCCGGGGTGATAATTACTTGGTGGCACTTCCGGCGGAGCCGAATACCTTGGCGAAGCCATCGTAAATCAAACAGTGACCGCTACCGAGCAGACGAAGCAGCAGAAATATCGCGGCGTGTTTCGTGCGGACGTTCATTGTTCTCCGGAATATTGTTCGACGCGAAGTCGGTATCGAAGTGTCATACACGCGCATTGAATGCCGAGGTTTTATATACGCTCGCCGGGACCAGATTCCCACGCTAGTTGCGCTTTATGACAGAATGGAAGAGGTCACCTTTGGTGGCTAGAGATTTTCACGTGCTTCCGGATGTCGGGAGTGGCCGGTACCAAGCGGGTGTCGTGTTTGCCCGCGTTATTATCCCGTTGTTTTATGAAAATGGACCGCAAACATTGCGATGCTCTCTGGCATGTGCCACATCGTGCAGACAGCACACACTGAAAACCCCGAGTTCCGGTGTCACGCGACTCCCGGAACGTGAAACAAGCCGCGAACCGACAAACGATCGCCTGATGAATGGATTGACCGGCGGGTTCCGACCAATCGCCGCGGTATTACACGCTGCAACGGATATACGGTGTGACCATTACCACGGCACATGGGAGATGAAAATCTGTCTTTGACCGAATTGTATCTGGGACAGGGGATCATCGTGATGTCCAGCGCTGCTGTATCTGTCATTGTTTCTTGTTTTGTGTCTTATTGCCCAACGAGGGCGCCACCAAACACGAGCAATTGGTGGCATGATGGCCATGCTACAAAAGTCTCAAGTTCAGGGATAACCACGGTCATTTGTAAAGGTCCTGAGTTAACTGAACAATGAAATAACTGATGCTTACAAAAGCGCAATCCTGCGTATCAAAATGAACGGTTGTCACTTAAGAGACCTCCGGAGTACCATGATTTCTCAGAGTGTGATGACTTGCGTTAAACGTCCGATCCGGTTAACCTGTGATTAACGTCAACAAGTCCTATCGTCATATCACTTCCACGTGGTCATTAAGCTCAATAAGGGCGAGCCACTTTGCCCACCGGCTAATTATCCCATCTATCATTATCCGCCCGGATTTCAACGTGATTTTCCATCGGCATGAGCGTTTCGACGGTGCGAAAGACACGCGACTTGGCGTGTTCGTCAGCCCCCGAGATAACGCGGAGATAAGAGAGAGAGAGAGAGAAGAAAGTCCACTTTTCGTCGTTCCCTTTTGTTGGTTTGTTCGCGAACGCCCGGGCGTCAGTGATATTACGTATGATGTTTATACCGCGTACAGAAATAGGGGGGCCCCGAGAGCAATGTTGCCTTCTGGGAAATGACAAAAGTGGGGTAATTAGAAACGCATCGCATGTCCCATGCGGGGCAGAGGCTCTCGTTTCCCGAGGCTCTTGGAATCCACGCGTGCCGACGAGTTTAATTAAGCGTCTAATTACTCGTCCAGAGGGACACAAAACGAGATCACAGAGGGTTGAGGCATCCTCGTGTCGCTCCGGTCTCGTAGTTTGTGTATATAATACGCACACGACAGCTGCGAACATCTCGTCACGGTCTTATCTATATCCGTCATTGGTGGCTTTCCCGACGTGAGACCCTCGGTGCCGATCGAAGTGACAGAAGCTTCTTGTACTCGGGAGTTCTTTGATCAGATGGATCACGTGGTCGTTGTTGCGGCGCTTCCTCAGCTGTCTTCAGTCGGGATATTGCCCGTGGGGATGAAAAATAAATGGCGAGAAAAGCTCCCAGGGAATTTGGAGGAAAAACAATAGGAGTCATCGGTTGATCGGTACGATTTCGCTCGAAGACCGCGTGAGTCACGAGGGCTCAACTCATTTGCCAGAGACGCGGCGCGGCGACGTGCGACGTCACCCGTCGACCCGACGACGTCGCGTCGAATATCTCGGATTACGTAAACGCAAATAATCTGCGAGTCAAAAGAGAGAGAGAGAGAGAGAGCGCGTGCTCACGGGGGCCAGTGAGTCACTCTAATTCTGGACGCGGAGGGATGCACTTCGGTCGACGTGTCGTCTTCTTCCTTCTCTCCTCTTTTTCTTCTTCTTTTTCTTATTAGTCGTCTCGTTTCGTCTCGTCTCGTCTCGACGGTCGCGATCTCGTCTGGCGCGGAAATAACCCGCGAAGACCGCGTGCGACTCATTCCCCCGGTTTTCGCGTCCCGTCTCGAAAAGCTTCCCGGGCCTTCCGTCCGTCCCTCGGTCTCGCTTTTTCCCTCCTATTCTCACTCCATCTCCCTCGGATTGTCCTAGTTTCACGACGACTCGCGTCGTTTCCTCTTGAGATTCGTTGCTTTTATAGGGTCGTCCAGGATATAACTGGACGATGCCGGTCTCTCGCTAAAACGTTACTAATATACCGGCTGTAAGGCACGAAGCTTCTTCCGCAGTTTACTGGTACACGCTTGATAGCGATTTAAACAGATTCGAGATAAAACGTAATGCGCTCTGAGCACGGTTACATTTTCTTCTGGAGAACGGGTTTTTAGTATCACGTATTACGAATACGGCATTTATCGTCGTGCTGAAATGAAAGCTTTTCGTTATAGCGGAAGTCCAACTGGTGGTATAATATATTTGTGAACCCTGTTAAATTGAGATGAACGTAATTTTAACGATGGAAATGGAAAAGATTATTTTGGGGTTGATGCTTCTTTGATACGATTAAGACTTCGGGAAAAAGGAACCACTGTCCTCAATGCCTGCCGGGTAAAACACAGCTTCAACTTCTGTCTTTGAGTGTTTCGCTCCGGAAAAGACCACTTTCAGTTTGCGAGAGGGCGCAAAACGTCATAGGATTCGCGAAAGTATAAAGGAAACCACATCAAACGTTGCGAAGTACAAAGTGGGGTGTGCTCTTCACTTCACATCAAGGTGTTAGGATAGACGTTTTCTGGCTTCCGTCTCTGTACTTAGAACACTGTTCGCAGAGTTTTGCCGAAAACGGGTAAGCGGATTCGTGTGCCTCTTTGATACGGAGTTAGGTACTCTTGCGGGCCGGAAATTGGCGCCGTGAAAATATCATCCCAAATGAGTAGTTGGCCTTCGTTTTCGATGGTGCGAATTATTAAAAACGTGGTGATATCAGATTTTAGGAAAATCGTATGTTCTTAGCTGAGATCAAAGCTGTCGTGGATTCTCAACCTCTGATCTCTGACCCTGTGTAGTCGGTATTTGTACGAGGTTCAATTGGATCGTCATCTGACTGACATTGCGAATGCCAATGGCATTCAACGTTTTGTATGTATTTAGCGAACTTTTTTCGTAGAATTATGAGAAGAGGGTTTGAAGAAGAATATGACAGTAGGTGTCTGCTCGCGTGGAGAAGATGCGGAGTCCAGGATGGAATCCAGGACAGAAGCCAGAGTGGAAACCAGGATGGAATCCAGGACAGAAGCCAGAATGGAAACCAGGACAGAAGCCAGAGTGGAAACCAGGACAGAAGCCAGAGTGGAAACCAGGACAGAATCCAGGACAGAAGCCAGAGTGGAAACCAGGACAGAAGCCAGAGTGGAAACCAGGACAGAATCCAGGACAGAAGCCAGAATAGAAACCAGGACAGAATCCAGGACAGAAGCCAGAGTGGAAACCAGGACAGAATCCAGGACAGAATCCAGGACAGAAGCCAGAATGGAAACCAGGACAGAATCCAGGATGGAATCTAGAATCCGGAATGGAGTCTGGACCGAAGGAACTCAGGTTGCTGACCCATCGGACAATATCCAAACCCATTTATGATTATTAAAGTCCACAACTTACATCAACCATTGTATATACTGTTCAACATTCCACATATGTATTGTCGTACAATAAAATACTTTTACACCCTCATTCAACCATGACCATGCGTCACTTCCATTTCCTCTTCACTGTACTACACCACTATAGGGCTTTCACTCTCAGTTCATCGAGGTGCGGAGTAAAAAGGTTGATCACCTAGCGTGTCCTTCGAATTCGCTCGTACGTTCTCTCTCGATTCCTTTCACGTCCCGTTCACCAAACCCACGACGAAAATTCGGTTGCCCATGTGGGCAGGGGTGTCAGCTATAGTGGCCTCTATGCGAGGACTATAGTCATCGCAGAGTGACCCGGAAATTGATAGACTTCCCGTGGTGTCGGACCACATTAACACGTTCTGCTTCAGAAACTGTTTTTTCTTCTTCTTCTTCTTCTTCTTTTTTCTTTCGTTCCCCCTCGCGTCTTCCATTTTCCAAGTGTGTTGTCCGTCTCGTGCTGCTTTCCGCCCACGTTTCAGTGTCCCTAGGACCAAAACATGAGGGGTGAGAAATGGGAAGCTCGGCGGCGACGACGTTGCGCCAGAGAGTTAAAAAAAGATAGCGCCACGCAGCAGACAGTGCCGAAAATAAATAAGGCTGCAAAGAGCGGAGGAAGGTAAGCTCCGCTGGGTTATTCTTCCCAGTGGGTTAACAACCGGAGATGTCGCCCCTCGCTACTTCGTGCGTCTCTTACCGCGTCACGCTTCGACGCACATTCTTCCCCCGCTAACTAAACAATCCTCGGTTAACCGCTGACGTTAATTGTTACAATTTTCTTAACCCCACGCGTAACTATTAATTCTCGCGGTCATTTAGTTGGAGAGCTCTTGAGTACCCGGATGTTCAGTTAGACACGTAAAAAGCGTTCTCGCGTTTTATTGGAGAGCCCTTGCCCACTTTGCTGCGCTAGATTCAGGGAAAGATATGGCATTGGCTTGTATGGGCTCACACCCGGGAGTATACTTAAGTAAATTGTGGTGATCCGGGTAACTATGAAGTGTTAGCTCACCTGAGTAATTCTAGTTTTACAGATTTTTTTTTTTGTACCGTCACTATCTTTACGCAGCTGTGAAAATTAGTACTTTACGATACTAGTGCGATAAAAGGGGACATTAAAGGTTGGCTTCTGTAATTAAGTAAGCATAATGCAGTACTGTACGACACTAGTGCGAAAAATACTAATATGAAAATTTGGCTTCGGTGCTGCACAAAATACTGATCAGATCCCTTTTAGCGAATGTGTCTGCATTGTAAACAAGGTTTAAACAAGTAAACCATAAAAAAAATTATTCCGTCGACCCAATGTTTCATGAGATAGCATCATTTTAGCCCGCGGTCGCCTCACGAAACCATTTCAATTTTATTAATTGCTCTTCACGAAACAAATCCACGAAATTGACTTCTCAAAATCTCGAGATAGCCTCGGTTCATCAGATTGTACACGTACGCCGCTTAACCGGTGACTTAATGAGTCTTCTCGGTGGCGAGGCGGTTACAAATCCGAGCGCTGATAACGGGAAATGCAGAAAAAGGTGGGGAAAAAATGGTGGTAGGTACAACGGACGTGGCTATAAGCGTAGGTGGCGATAAAAATCAGTGGTTCACGCGAGAGGGTGCTTACGGTGGTCCCGGGGGTGCCGTGTGCCACCGACCCGGCCCATTATCGTTACCCTGATAGATATTCTCATTGATATCGCGCCGCCTCTCCTTTCATTTCTTCTTCCTCTCTAATTCTCATCGAATTTGACCATGGCTCCGTGGGCTCCAGATGAAAAATCTGCCGGGGCTCTCGCTCTTTTTCTCCCGGATGTCTCCCGAAAAATAATATTCCTCGGAATCCTCGACTTCTCATCGGCTGGTCCATTGTCGTCCCGAGAGCATCTCACTCAATTCGCGATCCGACGACGAGTCAACTTTGTTTGCGCATCGCACACTTGACAAAGTGCCCGAGTGAGGGTGAATACCCTCGCAGTTGAACGGAATATGCCATTTCTCGGAGTCGTAAGTGAGAGAAATTTTCACCATCTCGATGTCCCTCCATCATCCTTCACAGCGATGGTCTCTCCCTCTCTCTCTGTGCTTGAAGATCCAAAATAAAAAAAGGTAACGAAGAAAACTCGCGAAAGAGAGAGCAATTGGTAGAGTGAACAGTCGAAATCGTGCGAACCTACCCCCCACGCCCCCCCCTTCCCCTTGCCGTTCTATTTTTATCGTTATTGTTATGGTTTCCTCGGATCCATCCGACAGGGGTGAACGACCACTCCACTCTCCGCTCCATTCGCTCGATCCACCTCGAACGTACCCGACACCGACAGCCTTTTTCCTTCTCCCTCCTCTATTTTTATTCTATTCCGTGACTCCGGACGCATTTCTCCTTATTCCTTTTTCAACTTCTCGGGTGGCGATGTATCAACGTTCGCCGCGGATTATTGTTAACGCTTTTGTGTTGTCAAATTTTCATCATCTCCCCACAATTTTCGTAAAAAGTTGATCAAATTTTTTGGAAATTCCCCTTTTTTTTGTATCGATAAAATCATCGACTTATTAAATATGAATAGTAATGTCGTATAATCGTTTGAAATATTTTGTGGTTTTAAAAAATTAAATGCAACACGTGTTGCCCATCACAATTTATCGTCCGTTACAATTCTTTTTTTTTTTTTTCCTACTCGCGAATTCTCACGCAGTTTCCTCTCCACGTGCTACACCAGAGAGAGAAAGAGAGAGAGAGAGAGAGAGAGAGAGAGAGAGAGAGAGAGAGAGAGAGAGAGAGAGAGAGAGAAGAAGGCACAGTGCAATCTTCTTCCTCTCAACAGGTAAATTTGAATAATTTACGGCGCGTATCGACGCCGCGTTACACGCTTTCTGCTGAATAATCGTCGTCGTTGAATAATAATTCGTAAGTATCACGTAATTGTACACAACACAGGCAGCAAGTGCACGGCGAGTGGGAATTACACGTGTAAGTCTGCACCGGTGTACGTGAAAAGGGTCGAGTCATGTTGAACGTTCATCCTCTGGCCACTTCCTCGGGTCTTCTTCCGGTCCGCTCTGTACACCTCTTTAATAACACCTTCACTCCGCTAATCACTTCATAAATGGCTGGAACGGAGCACAATGACAATTAACTCCGGCGATTAAAAATCTAATGATATAGCATTATAAAAAAAAAAAACAAAAAAAAAGAAAATTCGAAGCCTGCGGTGAGTTGAGGATCATAATTGCAAGAAGACTTCGAGTCACCTGTCGTTTTCGTTGGAAGCCGTTTTTGGCAGAACGATTTTTTTATGTTGCATTTTTATTTGCTTTATCATTTGATGTTACAATTAAATATTAATTCAAGACTAATGAGTGAAATAATTTTTAAAAAAATGACGTGAGAGGGAATTGCTTTAATCTTGAGGAGGTACATGGGGTGGAGAAAATTCTTCCTTAATATTCGATTATTATTACAAAGTAGGAGTAGTGAAGGTGTTTTATTGATAATACATTATAGACATTTGGGTTTTTTTGTCTTCCAATACTATTTTTAACATCGCTGTATTATCAAAGGGCCATCGACTGAGGCCCATCCTTCAGCCCTATTATATACATCCGATACAGCGAGCGGAAGTTCATCCGTCCGATTAGAGCCAAATGAACATCTTAAATCATATCAACGTATGCTGATTCACAAGCCACCGTTGAGATTAACAAACGCGATTTCGCACAGCTACAAATATTGTGCATTAGTCGGATTGAAAAAGGATTCGTTCGAAAATGGGTTTATTATCGGAGAGGTATAAGGAGTGGAGAAAATACGCTATTAATATTCAATTATTATTACAAAGTACTAATAGTGAAAGTGTTTTATTAATAATACATTTTAGACATTTGTTTTTTTTTTATCAATACTATTTTTAACATCGCTGTATTATCAATGGGCCATCGACCGAGGCCCATCCTTCAGCCCTATTATATACATCCGATACAGCGAGCGGAAGTTCATCCGTCCGATTAGAGCCAAATGAACGTCTTAAATCATATCAACGTATGCTGATTCACAAGCCACCGTTGAGATTAACAAACGCGATTTCGCACAGCTAGAAATATTGTGCATTAGTCGGATTGAAAAAAGATTCGTTTAGAAATGGGTTTATTGTCGGAGAGGTATATGGAGTGGAGAAAATACGCTATTAATATTCTATTATTATTACGATGGAGAGTATTATCCACAATGTGCGTTTTATTACAGACGCGGTACAACGCAGTACACATTTATATACACGTATTGGACATCCGACACGGGTTTATTAAATTACGATGATAGTGTGCTCTGTAACTATGTACGTCGAGGCGGCGTAACGGGCCGTAAGCTTCGAAACGCTACGCTTCATCCGGAAATAGGTAATCAGCCCCCGCGTACTCGGACCTCCCCCAACCGCGCGGTCTCTTTATTAGTATGCATTTATGACAATGCTCCTTTATGCTCGATGAGTATGCAGATATGCGTGCCGCGGCTCCCGAGGCTCTCGATGCTAAGAAAAATGATTAATGACGAGTTCATGACAGTCCGCCAACCGTGCGAGGATTTTCTCCGTACGTCCCATATATCGCATGGCCAATTTATACGGACCCACGAGCTTATAACAATATACAATGAAATTAGAAATTTCGATATAGCAAACCGGTGATAACGGTAACCGAGAAATCTCGTCATCGTCGTTAGCAATTTCAAGATACATTCGTAAAAAAAAAAAAAGTATAACGAAAATTGCGAGTATTTTGTTAATTTCTCTATTCTTGCTTTGAATAGCTGATATTCAGATGGACAAAAAAATCAATAGCAGAGATAGAGTAAACATGTGATAACAGTATCGAGAAATCTCGTCATCATCGTTAGAAATTTCAAGATACACTCGTCGGAAATAAAAAGTGTAACGAAAATTGCGAGTATTTTGTTAATTTCTCTAATACTTTTCTCTATTCTCGCTTTAAATACCTTAATATGCAGATGGACAAAAAAAAAATCAACAGCAGAGGTTGTGATTAAGAACTTCGAGTCTGCCACTGTATTTTTCGCGTGAATTAACATTTTTTTGACAGCGTAATCGTTGTAAGTCAATCTTGTGTTGTTAATCATGGCGAAGGTTGATTCTTTGAGGTTGGCCAGTGAATCGGCCGATAACGCGTCCGTTGAGGTAATGAAAAATGTCCATTTAGCTGTAATCGGACGGGTGAACTTCCGCTCGCTGTGCGTGCTATCGTCCGGGTCAGCGCGTCCGCATCGCGCGGCACAAACGGCAGGTGCACCTGCACGCACCGTCTCCGCAGGCTTATTACGGAAAAAAATGCGCTCCGCCAGTGTTAACTGGCATATTTGACGACAGCTATAGCAATAGGGATTGCACAGTTGTATGTACATGTGTTTGGAATAATCGTGATCGAGAGAGAGAGAGAGAGAGAGAGTTCGCGTGACATGGAATCGCGGCCGCGCGCGAATTTCACTAATTGCCCCATATTTTCCATAAGTAACGCCAACCTCTTTGTCTCGGTTCAGCGCATAATTAAACACGAGGGACAAAAGTTGCGGGGAATCACAGTTACTTTTTTTTTTTTTATCAGTCGCACGTCCGGCTGACTCTCTATTCTTGATAACCTTTGATAATCGCACGTGTCTTCGCTTGAACATTTTTACTCGGACGCCCTCTTGTCTTCAAAGACAATTCGGTGACAATGAGGGGTTCGAAATTAGGTAATTGTCATCAGTCGTTACATCATTTATGTTTATTACCGGGCATACGTAATTTGGTTTTGTTTACGCAATGATTTAGCAAGCTATTATTATTGTTATTGTTATTGTTATCAGTATCTCTCGGTATTATGCAACAATGTTTTACTGCTGCTGTGTTAAAATACGGAGATTTCGAACCGTGATCAAAAAACTTTGTCACACGAGCTTTCAGATAAAATTTTCGATTTTTCTGTTTTTTTACGACTGTACGTTCATTTGATAGCTACTTTTTTTTGTTGCTTTTTTACGCGAGGATAAAGTGTATCATTGTACACATTGCTCTCCAGTTGCACAATGTTTGCCTCACGATGGCGCAAAAATTGTATTTTTTAGATTTGAAAAAAAAAAAGAAAAACTAGCGTTGATGAACATTAAAAGCAAGCAAGACTCGAAAAGTTTCAATGCGCGTCCAATTCGAAGAATGTCCATCGAATGTAGAATTGGGTCATTAATCGGTACCCTCAAAAATTCGTATCTATCCCAATTAATTAACACAAGTAGCGTAAAAGCTTTAACGTGGTGTACGTCGGAAGCTGAAAATGATCTTGTCCATCGGCTATCCACTGGTAAAATCGACATGAAGATAGGGCGAATATAGAGCCATGAGGAAAAAAGTGTGACGGACGTGGAAGTGAATAGTGGATCTCGGACAGGAAGATATACAGTGTTGCACGAGTTTCGCTTGCAGGCGGTTGGCAAGGTAAACGGTAGCGGTACTAAAGTCGGATAATGAGTAAAACAAACGGTGGATAAGAAAAAAAAAAAAAAAAAAAAAAAAAACAAAAAGTGTCTGTCCCCGTGGCTGTCTCTCGCGCCCTCTGCCCTTTCGGGAGACCATTTCCTTTTTTTTTCCCTTCATCTATTCCCACTTTTCTCTCTTATTTTCGCTCTCCTCCATCAGCCTGTTACAAGAGCCATTACTCGGTGCGTTGGTGGTGTGCACGTCTTCGTCCGTGCGAAGGGGGATGGGGGGGGGGGGGGGGGGTAGTTCTTCCACAGGAGAAAAATCCGAGGGCCGAGGCTTTTCCCGCGTTCTCCAGGATTCCAGAAAGGGCGGGAAACGTCTGGAGCCCCGTAGAGTGAGGGAAAACGCGTCCCCTCTCCGATTCCAGCGAGAAACTTCTGCGCTGGAGGGATGAAAGACACGCGGGGCGGCGGAGGGGGTGGGTTTTCGCGGGAATGGCAAAGTGGGGAGGAACAGGGAGCGCGATAGGGGTGGAAGTCTCGGTGGTTCGCACTCACCGCGCACCTACGAAGCGATCAATACTCGTGCACTCGGAAAACGCCGGTGGCCTGCGTTTCAGGATCGTCCCTCTCGAGGGGTTTGTGTAAGGGCGAGCAAGTGGTGGGTACAGGCCGTGCTCGGCTCTGAAAATGTTATACCCCCGGTACCGCCACCCGCCTCCTCCCGGATTTTCCATTAAACGACGAAACATAGTTTCAACACAGGATATTAAATGCATCGCGGCTCCTCATTGGTAAAATAGACGAGAGCGTTATGGGTAAGCGGACCAACATTACCGAGGCTGGACCAAAACTGGATACGTGCGGAAAATCAATTAAACTTCTGCGGGCCTTACTGTTTATCTTCCGAGGGTGGAGAGTGTACGTTCGAATCCTCAGCAGTGGCTAATAAATCATGAATAACAGCTTCTGACGATTTACAACGAAACCATTGAATTTATCGACGGAGGGTAAAATTCATCATGGCTAAGGTAGACATGCAACTTTGGGCTGGTGCCTTGGTAACTTTGATCTTTCATGCGGATTATGCTGACTTCAATTGTGACCTGACGGTGTTTTTCTTTTTTTTCTACGTCTTTTGGGCTATTACGACGATGTAGCATTTGGTCCCAGTTGATTTTTCGTTGTTGTCCTCTTCTTGCTATAGCCGCACGACCCAAATCGTCTCGATCTGCGGATCGAGGCCGCGCGAACCCGGCAGGTTCTCATTGTGGAACGCACGAGCCTGGCGCGCCGTGAGCCACCTCCACCCCTTCGCTCCTCTCGCGCCACCCTCTCATCTCTTCTCTTCGGGTTCTCTTCCCTCCTCTCCCGTCTCTGCCCCTTTGCCCACCGGCACCGCGGTCGCGCATGGCATCGCTGGCGCCGCCACAGCCTCGCACGCTACGCTTATAACGTGACGTAGTACTCCGGTAGGTGGAGGGTTCGCGCGCAGGATGACGTCAGTGATCGATAAACTCCGCTAGTTCTCCTCTTCTTCGAGTACTACGCAACCCCTTGCGCCCCACTAACCCCGCTCGTCCCACCGAAACGTCACACGGAGGCTGCACGCTGGTTGCTTCCTCCCCAGGAGCCCGAGAACACGCGATAGCTTTGCCCCCGGTGTTGGTGATTTGCTCGCCTGGTGCATCTCCTCAATCCTCTGCGGCAATGTCCCGTGGATACCAGGCCACGTTCCTGCAATATTCACTGCCGGTAATGACAGTCACACCGGAAGAAAGAGTCCCCTTTTTCAGGAAATTCGGCAGCTACGATAATTCCATAGATCAGTTCTAACGGTGTCGTTTTGTTGTATGATCCGAAACTCAATGAAACCCTGAAAGTTTCGGCCCTCTTCGAAACCCGAATGTAATTGCCCGGCAAAACGTCCAAAGATGGCAGATATCAACCAATTGGCGAGATCGGAAACTACTGTAGACTGAAGTTCTCATGTACGGGGCTGCATTCACGTGGTACAGGGTGAGATAATATTCGTAGGCCCTTTTATGAACCTGCAAAGATGGCAGGTGTTAGGTGCACGAAGGGAGTTTGAATGGTTTGAATTTAAACGCGGATGGTACCGGGAATCGCCGCTAGATGGCGAAAGTGCGTGAATTTGTTCTCGCAAACGAAACGGCTAGTCCGAACCTTTGCCAACCGTAACGTTTGCACTTCGGTTTATTATTACCACATGATGGATCTACGTTCGAATATGATTATCACCGTCATGATCCATCATTATTTGTTCGTAAAGTTTGGGGCTGATGACACGTTGCCGAGATATCAAGACCCGTCATTGTCCGTACACTCGTTTTCCCGATCGGCCTTCGGGTAAGTGGTTGTGAACAAGAGTGCATTATACAGTCCATTATTGAGCCTAACTTTAGAACGTGAATTTGCAACCACTACATTGCCTATAAAAAATGCACTAATCATGACAAGCGTGTATGGTTTCGCGTGCCGAATACACCGACGGAAGACGAAGTGAAGGCAAAAAGTTGGCCTCGGTTACAAACGGTACCTATTAATTCCTAATAGTTATCCAAGCCATTGAACAGTTGGAGAACGATACTGTTACAACAAATTCGTTGGAGCAACAATGATCATATTCCAGCAACGATTTTCCTGAGTGTGGGCAAAACATTAATGACACATAGATGACGACTTCCGAGCCCGATCACTCGGGGGGTTTCGTTACGTTTTTTTTTATTATTATTAATCATCATAACCCATGACACATCTCATCGTTTGATGAGCTCCGTGCGGATAATCCAGCTCGTGGAAGGGAGAAAGCTTCAGCACCGAGATAAAATATAAATTGGTAGTTTTAGGGCCTCCTAAATGATCGGGACCGGGAGCCGCGTCTTCAGCCACATCTCGACGCCAGGATTGGATCACACGATTACGTCCTCGTTATTGCGTGATAAAATCTGTTTTTTCGTGATTGACGCCCGAATCTTCACCAGACGCTCCGTATATAGATTCGGAAGGGTGCAGTACGAAGATCATCACGTGGCCGTATAATGATGCGGTATAGTGAAGGATAAATTTTGTGACGCACCGTCTGGCCCGAGTCTTGTACATGTGGATTTTCTCCCACAGTGTGTACCTTTCGCGCATAGCCCGTTAATCGTGCTTTTAAGGTTTCGTCGGGCGTTAATGAACGAGACAGCCTCCACCACACTTTCTTTATTCTTCACTCGCACACACACACACACACACGCACACACTCGAGTTCGGCCTCCCCTTGAACGTCGGGGGCACTCGTGTCGTCGCGACTACGTTCTCCACTTCCCCGTCGCAGTTCCATATACGACATCGCGGCAGACTCTTCGCCTCTATTTCCAGGCCACCCTCCATCCAGGTCTACCATCTTCACCCCGTTTCCCGCTCGCACACTCGACTCTGGCACATTATGTTCCACCTACATATATTTCAAGTACGTAAACGCAGACGGAGCGGTGCAAGGCCTCACCCTTATGCACAATTTATGTACAGAGTGATTCATAATAACCAGCTGAACAATCAATAGCAATAGCCGAAGATCATTGCAACTGCACCTACTGCTAGTTGGACTTGGTATATTATTATTATTATTTCATTTTTTTTAAAATAAAGTTCATACACACAATTCACAATTTATGTACAGAGTGATTCATAATAACCAGCTGAACAAACAATAGCAATAGCCGAAGATCATTGTAACTGCACCTACTGCTAGTTGGACTTGGTATATTATTATTATTATTATTATTATTTTTTTCAATAAAGTTTATACACACAATGCACAATTTATGTACAGAGTGATTCATAATAACCAGCTGAACAATCAATAGCAATAGCCGAAGATCATTGCAACTGCACCTACTGCTAGTTGGACTTGTTATATTATTATTATTATTATTTAATTTTTTTTTTTTTTTTTTTTCAATAAAGTTCATACAAAAAGTAGGCTGAACAAAAAATTGCTCCTACTTGCGTGTTCAAAAAAGGCAAATGTGCCAGTCTCAGACTGATAATCGAGGATTTGAATGCACGCGAATTACCAACAACGACAAAAATCTCCTTACTGCTAAAAAACAGTTCGTTGGTTACTTTGTATCGCCTTGTATGCATAAAATGTATATGTCTCTACTCGAGGGACAAAAAGTGCAGCGTCGCACCTTCGCCGTCGTATCGTAGGTAAGCCAAGTGGATTTTCGAACCGTCCATATATGTATGTATGTACGTACATTGTTAAAAGGAGAAGCAGGTGTGAGAGGTGCTTTCGTTCACACGTTCTTCTAGGCTTTGATCTTTTTCTTTACATTCTCTTAGTCAACTACACCTTATCTTCCAATCTTACTTCATCTCCTCTTGCGAAGCTCACACCGAGTCTTCACACCTTTTCATAATCGTGGTGGCGTATACGCTCGCCCATGGTCCTTATACGTGCATGTTCCATGTACAGGTGCACATCAGGCACTTCTTTTAGCAACAGCATGCTCCCTTGTTCGTTGGATGTGTTCATTTTATGTCAAGCCTCTTTTTAGAACCGACCTATCAAATTAGGAAAAAAAAAAAAAAACATCTTGAAACAGATCATATCCATGATATCAAAAACGCAAGAGTCACGTGACGTGATGCTCACTGTTGAATTTGTGTGAGCAAAAATACTGGGGACCATCTTATCAGCAATGTACACATTTTTCATTCGCATTATCTTGAACTTCTTGCTTAAGTATATTTTAGCAACGTTTTTGCTTAACCCAAAGAATACTTTGTCCTGGTAATTCCTGGTGAAAAAATTGAAAGAACAAAAATGGCCGGTAAGTTTTGAGGTTATTAAACGAACGATCGTCTATGAAGTCATTTGGATTCCTGTTGGAAGTGACTCGATCTTCATGAACAACCCACCGCATGTTTGGTCTGTTTATCCATTTGTTTTCACGTCGATACCGTTATTCCAGTCGTCGCTGATATTATTCCGGAATCCCTGGAACGACCCTCGTGACATTAGAATTGATCTCAGCCCCCGGATCGTTATTCTGCACGTGCAGTTTCTTTCCCTCGTCCACTTGACGCTCGTCGTCCTCGTTCGGCCGCTTAGCGAGATCGTCCGGTTGTGTGTTGCTTGGTGGCCACGTGGTAATTTAATGGTAACGACCGCAATAACGGTAACGACTTTGTCTGATCCCGGGAATTCGTAAATGGAGTCCGTGAAGGAGGGTCCGTTTTTTTGAAGAGCTTCGATGATGGGCTCTGATTCAGCCGTCCTTTTTTTTTTCTATTTCTATTATTCTCCAGGCCGAAAAACGGATAACGGTGACGATATCATGACGAACGTCCATGCGAGACAAGGTTGCTCAGCTGACTAGAATCAATCGATCGGAACAATCGAAGAATCGGAAGTAATCGCTGCTTCGTAACTTCCGTTCGACTTGATTTATCGCTGTGCGGCATGGACTATATGTTATCTCTTAAGGGATTAGGCGAGAAATCATGAATAAGGGGAAAAGGGGGATCAACATCGATTGGCAGTGACCCAAATTCACTGCTCTTCCGCCCTGGTACTTCCAGATTTCTCAATCGTCCCTTTACCAGACTGTCGCTCGTGAAGGTTGCACGGTTTTTTTTTTTTCTTTCCAATATTGAGAGCAGAGGGGATGAATCTTACCGAGGAGATTCATCCCCTCTGCCCTTTCGCAGCCCGGGATACCCGGACTTTTACTTCGGTCAGGGTCGAATTCTCGGAAAAAGAATGCGCGATAAGAGGCAACGGAGGGCCAAAAGGGCAGGCACTGATATAACTCTACCATTAATTTCCCTGCGAAGGGCAACACTCGGGTGCACTGGAAAAAAAAAATGTAGTCAGGGTGGTTTTCTGGTTCCTTCAACGGTCATTTGGTTCAGGAGATCGGCAAATACGTCCATTATTAGCGAAAGTATTGCTTTGGAAATTTAATATTGATCTAACAACCGGGTTGTCTGATTCTCTGATAAAAACAGCTTTTTTTCTCTGATTTAATTCGGAGGGATTATTTTTACAATGTTACAATTCGAAGAGGCTTATTTTCTGCAATGATATCGTGCGATGTTTTTTTTTTTTTTTTGGTAGAGCAATAAATAAATGTAGCGGAGGGCGTAGGCCGGGCGAGGGCTGGAAGAAAAATGGAAGAAAAACCTTCGCACAGTCGATCGGGCTTTGTAGGTCGCACGGGCATTGTAGAAATGGGTCTAGATTGACCCGGCCGCCCGGGAAAGTGGGTGATCGATGTAATATTTCCACGCGACGTCTGGTCGAGATTTGGAAATAATGGCATTAACAACGGAATTCATATTCCAAAATTGGATATACATTTTCGTTGGTTGATAAGATCAATTCGTACGTAGCCTCAATGGTCCAATCAAAATTCGGCAAAAATATAGTATTTTATTTTTAAGCATGATTTCTACCTGCTATTTTTTTAGTAAATGCGAAGGCAATTGACAAAGATGTCACACACATGTTTATAAATATAATTAGCTGAGTTATTTACGTACCCACTATTTTTTTTTTTAATAGGAACGTACATTTTTGCACTACAATCAACTGGAAAACAAAATCACAAGATCAGCTAAAAAAAAGATATTACAAAATGGGATGCAACGTTCACGTGGCTTATTTTTTCATCAAGCTCAACTTAATTGAGATAGGTTGGTGCCAGAAAAGCTTTCGTCGAAAGTGGCTCCATTAAAAATATAGGAACGAAAATTTTCGGTGCTGTTTAAATAGCGCGGGGGGTAAAAAAAAATGTCCCAACCAATTTGGATGGTTAAGTAGCCTGGGCCCGGGCAAATTATTGGAATCAATCAATTAGTCGTTGATGGTGCCAATAAATTGATTGGCTGCTGCACCAAATCGGGCTACTGCCAACCAATCAATATCATCAATGCCTATAATCATTATTTCGCTCAAAATTAAGCACTCCATTATCGGAATTCCTTAACTCGAGTGTGGGACAGACCGACGAGTGATCGACGATAAAAAAATAAATATAAACCCCTGCCCTTCACTCATAGACTTTGGGCGTTTCGTATGTGAGACTGCCTCGTATGTCACAAGGGCAAATGGTACCTGATACGACACTCTCGTTTTCGTCTATGGGGTAGTCCAGTTTTTATAGTTTCGTCCGTGTTAATCAGCATTTCTTTGCGACCATAACTTGGATGGGTGACCGCTTAGCGGTCCGATAACTTGCACACCGGTTACTGAGTAGGCGGCAGTTGTTGCTGAGTTCCTGATGTATTCCGGTACAGTAGAAACTCGATTAAAACATATCCGCTGGTATCGACCAGGTTTTCCACGGTTCCCTTGCCTCAATGGACAAATGCGATGCGGTATGGCATCGTGAGTGGTTGCGGTCAACTCTCTAGGGGTTCTCTTTGCAAGATCGTATGAGAAAAGAGTTGGTAATAACCTAAACGCTTCGGTAAGACATACTCAGGAATAACGTAACAGAAAGAAATGGCAAGACATCATCAGAACTTGGAACCTTGAAATCCACGTTTCCACGGGAGTACACTATACGAGGGTGAGGGAACGTGATAGAAGTTGGGCTGTAGGATGCTTACACCGGGCAGCCAATCACAATGCCAGACTGAATATATACGGTCGAGCTCACAATGGTGAGGCCTAACGCGGAGGCATTAACTCTAATCGCCGCCATTCATAAGCAAATTCGATTTTCCCCTTCGACTGGCTCGCCTTTCTCTCTTTCTCGGTTCCCTTGGCCCGTGGCCCGGGCCACTCCTAATGTTTTGCCGGGTCTCTCTTGATCGCACCCTCGTGATCGCGCACCTTCCCCTATTTTCCTAACCTCTCGTTGATTCAACCAATCGCAGCCCCCTCCCGTCCCGTCCTCCCCCGGCGGCCCAAAAACGATGCTCCAATTTTGCGTCCCGATTCCGTTCGCCGTACCGGCCCCAAGTCACCCTTGATTAATCACTTCGCACTTGTTCGCTTACATCAAGGATAGCCTATCGCCCAATTCAGCCTCTTTCGAACGGCCCGTAGTTACGCAAGATGGCGGGACTTCAATCACTCAAGCAAAACGCACCTGCTGTTCTTCGCGATAGCATGCCGGTTTTATGGGCGCCGATTTCGAGTAACAATCCAATGTCTTGAAGTTCACTTTTCAGCGAGATTGTCTTCAAATCGTATTCCATTGTTGCTGGAAACATTCGGACACTTTCGACCGAAAGATCGTCAGACGGATGACGTTTCAAATGATTTTGACGTTTGCGTTACCGTTCGCCTTTTTGGCTGTCGGAAAATATTTGTCTCACGTGTGACGGAATATCATAAGGTATGAAAAACTAAAAACTAAAAACTTTTTTGTCCGCATTAGTGCAACATTGGTCAAGGAGTATTGGAATACAGACGCGGTAACGTCGCGGCGCCGAGAACGTAAAATGACAATTGCCGCAGCTCACTCGAGGCTTTCGAGTGCGAAATTTTAGAGATAAATCGATAGAGGGCAAAGGGCAACGAGTGGTCTGCGGGAAACGAGTCCAATTGCAATAACTCTCGGAATTCGACATCTTAACTGCAGAGAGCATGCACTGTACTGCATTTGGTGCATCGTAGAGCTTCCGTAGATTGCGTGACTGGGCCATTCGTCTCCCGGCTTATCCTCCGACACGCTCAGGATAAGAACTTAACCCCCCTTCCCTCTTTCGCCACTCGCTTGCCTGCCGGCTGAGAGCTTTCGCTTTTCTCTTTCGATTTCGACCGAATGCGCTGTTTCCTAGACCGAGGTTGACCTCTCTTATCTCCCGAGGCACGCGCGCCTCATCCCCCGCGGATTCGGGACACATTCTAAGAGGTGAAACATTTCGAAAAAGGCAAGGAACATTTTTTTGACCCCCCGCAAGCTTTCCACCGGTGTAGCCCCTTAAGGAAATTCGGAACGCTCTTCATGAACGAACATTTTACGTGAATTCCGAATGACCCCTTCAATTTCATCTGTCGTTCTGTCCAAAGTTTCGGAATGTCGAATTGGACCTAATCTGTCGATGGTAACGTCACAGGTTAGGCGTAACAGGCCTGGAATTGGGACGTTGTATTCGCCACTGACGTCAGGAATGTTAACGACTTCGTGACTTCCGCACTTGAGCCGGAAATCGGGTGGAAACCGCAATAAGTGCGAGGTCTTGCCGGCGCCTGGACGCAGCGAAGTCTTCGTCGTTGTGCTCGATGTCGCTAGTTTTAGTCACTTGGTCGTCGTTGTCGTCGTCGTTGTCCCGTGTCCACTTGGAGCCCCACTTGCGAGTGGCTCCTTCGAGAATCGCTTTAACGATTCGCCTTATAGCCTGCTAATGGACCAACTTTCGACGAGCCAAACTGCACCACTGGGGAACAAGAAGAGTCGCCATATGCCAAATCCAGAGGACAGCGGAGGGTGCGCCGCACCCTCCACCGAAAACTCGAGGAAAAATCATTTTTCTCTCCGATAGCCGTCGTTCTTCCCATCCGATTCGCAGATCATATCGAGAAGCACACATGTGACGAAAATAAGAAAACGGAAGCCGGCTTGTTGCGGAAATTGCCCGAAAATCTGATGACCCGAATGACCGTTATTTGGTTATGCAATCGTAATGAAAATCTTGGAGAGTTTGGTACGCCGGCTATTATTAGGGCAATAAACGCTGAGCAAAAGTGGCGCCCGTTATGCAACCCGTAATTCATACTGACTGCGTAATGCGATCGTTTACTTCTATGCGGAAGAAGCTTTGCTTTTGCAACAGCGTTTTTTTTTTTTTTTCGTGGATATTTTTGCGACGAATTATTTCGAAAAATATATCGGGAAGTGCTCGAGAAATCGGTGCATTTTTCTACCGGATGTATGCAGAATTTTTTGGCAAAAGTGGCGAGCAATTAATGTTCCCAAATTTCAATATTCGTTCAAGTCAATTTATGACGAGGCTACAAAAAACGTTGATTAATTCCTCGTTATTTTGAGCTAATGTTACGCTTCCTCGACGAGCAAGTCCAAATCGATCATCGTACGTCGTCATCGAAGTAGCTTTGTAAAGTTGAAAATAAAGAAGCAACGTGGAAACTTTCGTTTTGCGTCCTACTCCGTTTAACCTTCGATATATGGAATGAAGTTCTGAGTGTTGACAGCAGTGAATAACAAACGAGTCTGAACTGCGACTTTCCTATGATAACGTAGTAATCGCAAACAACGTTTAGTTGCAAAAGACGTTCGACTTCAGCTACGACTTCGCAACGGGCTGGATATTATGCATGAGGCAAAATAATCCACTGCGCAGTTGTGACACTTAGATAAGACACCGATGTCATAATACTTCGTTTTCTTCGAGGCAAACTATTTGTAACGGCGCTTTTCTTTGCATGTTTAGGATGCGAACTTCTTTGTCACGATTAGGTCACACAATGCCAAAGAAAACGACCACTCGACAGTTTGCAAAGTAGCGAAATTTCCAAGTAGAGTAAGTCGAGGTACGGTCGAAACATAATTAATATTTCCGTAACCGTGTGCGGTAATGTGAAGTTTCACATGAAGAACTAACGGTAAGTATTTTTGTCCGAAGATTTTGGCCATTATTGTGGCTTCGGTTGAAACAAAATAAGATTTGTACTTTGATCTGACATTGTACCAATAATAAAACGCCGGATATTCAACCTTCTTCTGACGTGATTCGATGATCGCTCGATCTATTAACGGGAATGTCATGTGCGATATAAGATAAATTGTTTCAAACGTACCTAGTCTATTGAAGTTCTGAGAACTCGGACTTTATAGCTTCGACGTACATTGTACACATACATGTGAGTTACTAAGTGGAGAACGAGTTAGGCAATAGAGTGTAGGACATCAGGTGTTACAATATGAAGGCAAATATGACGTAAGATAAGTGGAAAGTGCGCCGCGTAGTTCATAGTCTCAATTGTTAGTGAGGAACATTGGAGCTGGGAATGAAATCCGATCGGAGTACAGTTATGAATGTTTGTGTCATGAAAACTAACGGGATCGATTAGAAGGGTGTAATGTACGCTGCATCCAAGAATAGACATTAATATAAAATAACTTCCAGCAAACACGTTTTCATAGGGCAACGCCGTATGGAAGTTGCATGGATGTAACGATGTTATCCTTGTGATAATACAACATTCCAGGCAAAAAAAAAAATAGTCCGGTACAGGACTCCCAGAAGTGGATACCAAGTTGAACTTTGCGATTGAAATCGGCCAGGTTCGTGGATTGTTGAGGGTAGAGTCTGGGATGGAGCCTAAGACGATCCGGGCGAGAATCCAAAATAGCCGCTAGATGGCCGTGGGATCGAACGCCTCTCTATGGTAACTTTTGCCATACTGTTTGACAAAACGGTGTTGTAGATAGATGACTTAGCTCTTGAAATCGGCGAGATTCGTAGATTGTTGAGGGTAGAGTCTGGGATGGAGCCTAAGACGATCCAGGCGAGAATCAAAAATAGCCGCTAGATGGCCGTCGGCTCGAACGTCTCTCTATGGTAACTTTTGCCATACTGTTTGACAAAACGGTGTTGTAATAATTGCGATACAGTTTCGAGAGTCGGTGGCATACTATGTTATCGCTAATACCCTTTCAGACAAAGCTGCTCTACCGTAGCGACGGAATTTCCGGATGAATGATACGACCGATTTCTCGCGATAGATGTAGTAGTATTAATTTTATTGCCAGAAAATAAACCCATTGACATATTACAGATCAAGATTATCCGTAGCGAGCGGTAAATCGCTGTCAAAATCACACCGGTGAATCCAGTAAAAATTATTAGTCCACGAGTTTTTCCATTCGAAGCCTGTAAGCGTCTAAATATTGGAATATCCAAATATTTCCCGTCAACCCATTCTCATCGAACACGCATACTTTTATGGTTCCAGTCTCACAAATCCCGTTATCACACCAATCATTTATATTTACGAAACACAACAATGAGCGTTCCTTCAATCGCGTCGAGAGATACATTATTTTCCGCCAATTCCGGCACGGCAAAACGGAAATTGGCTGAATTATTGGCAAACTTTATATCCGTGTAACGACACGTTTGTCGCAGCGGATTTAACGAGCTTCGAAACACTGTCATTGAAATGGAAACGATATGTTCTAGGCAAGATAAAGTGGCTGGTTAAACCCAGTTGCGAATAACCGAACGGTGGGCTACGCTTATATCCCCCCAGTCACATTTCTCCGCACCGCATGAACTACTTATCTTATTGCCCGTGCTCCGCCTCGGTGAAAGTAGAGGGTTAGCGGTGGTAGTCGGACATGTGAGCCAGAGTACGGCATACGTGCATGGTAGGCGATTGAGCGCCGGTGAGAAAAACGAGAAAGGGAATAGGCTGCCCCAGGCCGTCGCCACCCTGTCTGGGTCATCGCGTGCCACCCCCTGAACACGAAGCATACCTTGCTCTTTCTTCCCTTTCGCTTCGACACACTAAAGTACGTAGCAGTGTCTAACGTGAATAGATAATACATGCGAGACCAATAGGTGGAGCAGTGGACGTACCTATCGAAATAACAGGGTAGGACTGCAAGCCTGAGTTTAAATATCGCATTGACTCGAAATAGAGGATAGAGGACACTGAATTTGGTAGCGAGAAAAAAAAGTGCTGGTTCATTTAGGCGGGTGTAATCGACACCTTTCACTGCTCCATCGCTCGTGGCTTAATTTAATTTGACACGTCCCGTTGTCTTGGAAAATGTGTCCGGAGAAACGAGAAATGTGAACTGGGTACAGTGGCACGAATCTCTGGTGACCTGACACAAGTCGAAATAGAGTGACCCTTCGCTCACCCGTGACAAGTTCTGTATTGCTCGTGGGGTGACCAACATTTGAGATTTCCAGTTTGGGGTATTTGAGAAATCATGGCCCCGATTCACTCGCCTCATCCCGTAACTCACCGTGCTTTGTTTGTAACGTAATACAACAGCCCGGAGAGTATTTATATTTGTTCCACTGATATCTTATTGAATTTTTGTTGACCTCTCGGACTTGCAACTGCTACGGCCGAGCGAAAATAGACAGGCCTGTGTGTTTCCGGTGCATCGGAGTGAACGCCAGGCTATATTCGTTAATGCAGTTGCAAAAAGGCTGTTCAACGAAATTGACCACTGCATACGGCCGAATGAAATTGGCAGATCCTGAAGAGATAGACAGCCGGACGTAAATTCGGCCCGTTCACCGAAGAGTGAAGGAGATACCAGAAACCACGTGCAGCTGTCAATCGATTTCTCTTCTGCTGATCGAATTCCGGATGTGCTTCACTCTTCGGTTGCGAGCCTCGCGTTTCGTTATCTTCCAATACGAATCATTGTCGACGCAATGAAACAGAGTATTTAAAAAATTAAACGGTACACTGAGAAAAATTTATGGCGACAGCAACAAAACAAAGTATTGCTGCGTCCATGTTTCTTTTTATAACCATGAATTTACTAACATAACCAATGCGTATTGCTCTAGCAGCAATATCGTTTTGCTGGCATTGTATTCGTTACTGTATCTATGCGAGAGAGGACTCAGAACCGTATGCTTTAGTTACTGGAGAAATTTTGTTAGTCGGGTAAGCCGAAATTTTGTTAGCCGTAAGAATCCCAGTATAGCTGTGGGAGCAATACGCGCCGGTGCGCTAGAAACGTGGGTGGCGACGACCGGCAAGACTCGCGCAGCTCGATCGTCACGCTGGCTATCCTTCGTAACCTCAACATTTTTTCGATCGCTGGAAGTTAGCCGTCGTTCAGTTCCTACAGCTGTACCGTTTCGCTTCTGCAAGCGGACGACGTTAAGCGGAAGGGTTCAGCTGTTGGAACCGGGCAGTTATACTGTTGTGCCGACAGACTTGAAAATAGCTCTAGCAGTCAGATATTCGGTCGGCAGAGCCGTACATATTTCTCAATGTACCAAAAGTCTTGTTCAATTAAGTACCGAAGTGTCATGTCTTGCGCATGCAGTGCCAATATTAGCCGGACGGATGAACATGAAGAATCGCAAAAATTTTATTCAACGGCACGATACAAAAAAATAAAAAATGGCGGATTGCGATGAAACGGATATTTCCTTCGAGCTGATGCATTGTGGTCGGAGAAATTTATAGCGCAACCGTTCGCCACACGGTCTCACTCGTTACTCGTCTTCAGGCCTCGAACCGTGAACTTCTTTCGTGGCAGTGACATTTCCGAAAGGTTTTTCACGCGAGCCGGTGTAATTCGAGAAATAGCGAAAGGTGGACTCGTGCGACAGTCGCATCGAGGCCAGGTCAAACGGCGCTGTTTGTGTGTACTCGGATGCCTGTGTAAACTGCGCGCGTCACTTCCGATAACGTTACACCTACCGAACGGGAACCGCACATAGGAACAGAATAGTGGCAAATATATACATGTATATACGCTTGTATGTACATTATATACACGCGGTATTATGTACGCGAGAATCGTCACCCGTCGCCGCTGAACTCTGAACTTCGTCGGTGCTCGAGGTAGTTCTCTCGGTTCTCCACTATTTCGCCTCGTACCCCGATGACCCGTGAACTTTCGTCGATTTATTCTGTGGCGACCCGCACCAGGGGTTGCCCTCGTGGCATCACCTAAACCGAGCCAACCTGTGCAGTGCAACAGATTTTATTAAAATACACAAATCCACATCTTCGTTCGATGTCCTCGTGAAAAAGTTGCTGACGGAGAACGCGAAAAGATCGCAATTAAGTACATGGATTTGTGGTAAAATTGATTTATTAATTCCAACTATCTTTCTTGGATTCACACGTCACGTGGTACATGTTTCACGTCCCCTTAATAAGCAAATCGATGGTACCACAGGCTCTTCAACTTCCGCTGCTAATAACATCAAGATATCGACTTTAGTGGGTCTGAGTTGACGAAAAGGCGGAGAGATGCTCGTTTGAGGTCGTACCGCAAACATTTGCGCGTTTCGAGCCAGACCATCGTGCGCAAAACAAGCATATAACGTAGCGATGCGTCACCGGTTCGTTCCCACTTACGAGCAATTAATTAGCTAATGAATTAATACGCTTCGATGCTTGTCCGCTTGAATCTGCAGCGATAATAACAACAGCTCGGTTCGGCTTCGTGGACTAACGGTCCACACTGGGCAAGGAAAGGAGTGTGCAAAATATTTTCAACACGCGATGCGGTGGTCCGGAAATTTTCTCACGCATTTTCCTCATTTTCGTTATGTCATTCCTCCGCATGTTGTGCAAATGGAAACGTCATCAAGTTTGCTCCCTGAATCACCTGGGGTGATTTCAACAGCATCATCCATATCCGCATCTGTATGTCATCTATATGTCGCTTATATCATTGCTAAGGATCTTTCAAAATGTCTTTTCTATTTAAAAACGTTTGAAAGAGAAAACGCTCTTATTCAGTGATTTATTTATTTATTTAGTGTAACAGCTGCTCTTGAATACAAAAAACGTCGTAGAAGAACCTCGGAAAATCTTCCTTTAAGATCATTGTCATTTTTTTTATTATGAGAGGTAATGGAATAGAAGGGATTGTCTCTCTCAATTATTAATAACTGTCGTCGTTAAATTCTTGGACTTTGGGTACGATCGTGGGAGGCGAAGATTCATATCGTCCCAGGATTTCCATCGTCTCTCGTGTACGCAGCATCCGCATAGAGGTACCTATATCCTCGGGAGAGCGATATTGACCGGCGGGTGTACACTGCATCCTATACTGTATAGCATAGTGTATACCTAACGGATAATTGGATCAAGACGGATGAATGCCCGGTCAGCTAATAGAATTTCGTGCGCTTTTGCACAGAAGCGGTTTATATGGGGACCTTGCAGATGTACGGGTCCAGTGTACTCCGCTTAAAGCGGGCCACTCATTGACATTTTTAATTCATTAATTGCATTATGAGTAAGTTGAAAGAATCCAATCATCCGCAAGGTGGCATACCTATCGATTTTTCGTTTTCGATAACGATATTATTTTGATAAAATATTCAAACATTTTTATGCCGACTTTCATCAATTATTATTTTTTTTGTATTATGTCGTCGGTTTTTTTGTATTTTGGTGTTAGATTTTTTTTATGTCGATAAAAACTAAAAAAATTGAATTCCTTTTTTTTTTTTAATCCATGTTATATTTTTCATTCACTGTTTTGTAACGTCTGTTTGACTACATCGAAACATCCTCAAAGTTGGAGCGATGGGGCGATCCCGAAACGTAATCTCTCTGTGGTCCGGCAGAACTATAGGTGTTTCCGCGTCATGGTCAGTACGAGAGAAACACAGAGCAGTAGCCGTGGTCGCCATGGATGGCGTTTCCCCGTCCAGGCTATATCAAAGTAGCAAAGCCGTGGAAAATTACTGCGATGAGGTTTCAAAGCCAGGTGATTCAATATTACCCGGGAGACGACGAGGATCCCTCCCACTCTATTCACTTTTCTCTTCTTTCACGTCTACACTCTATTAGCTGCATTCTGTAGTCTCATACGAACTTCTTTTCTCCTACCTTCACTTGTATTTCTGTATACAAGGCGAAATGAAAGAGCACATTCGAGCTAAATTCAGCAATAAGTAATTGTGATTAAAAAAATGTTTGTGAAAGAAAAGACAGAAAATTTGCACTATTTATACGAATTTTCAAGAGCCTCTTACATTCACTGTAAAATAAATAAATAAAAATGTGTCGCGGCAGAGCCTATTTTTATCGAGACTGGATTAGGTATCATAGGATTTGTTGAAATGGAAGAATATTTTTCGACGTATTTTTTTTTGCACATTTTTAAATGTCGTATTTTTATAAATTGCTTCGAGTTATTAAAACTAAAATCATTTAGTCATATTTTTCATCCGGAATAAAAATATCTTTCATTAAAACAAAGAAAATTCTAATGTACCGTTCTAGAGGAAATTAATAAATCGCTTTTTCCGGATGTGGGCCGGAAAACCACTTCTTTTTTCCGTGTTCATGATCGTGTACCCACGCAGCGGATAAAGGTCAATACCGTAGCTTCCCACCTACGACACAGAATTACCTAATACAGATAGTGGGAGCATCCCTTACATACTATGACTTTCAGGAGCTTTCGCACTCGAGTGGAAAATACGGTTGAACGTTCAACCCTCGTACTTGGTCAATTTCTTCGTACCTTCTCCCCGCGAACGTGACGACATTCTTTTCGGATTCTTTCTTAACTGGGTGAACGAAGTTGAACTTTTATTTGGAATGACATTATTTATTAACTTACAAACAGAGGAGGATAAGCGACGTTTTTAAGCACTCCTGCTGTTTCAACCGGAGAATTGGTCCCCTTTCACTTATAAGAAGAGCCTTCTGCTCGCGTTATTCCCGCTCGTCCTTCGCCACGCGCAATGGCAGAAGCGCCCGAGCGGTTTATGGAGGATTATCCCTCGATAGTCCTGAGAAATAAAGGATGATTCCACTCAGAAACTGCCGCGTGCCTCCCACGCGTAAGTCCTCTGGTAAATCCTGAAGTATAGCGCAGAGGACACTTCACGGTAGCTCACTCACTCTCTATCTACCCTCTTCGATACAGTATTAAATATAATATATTTTTCCCTGGAGGAACAGCTGCGGTCTGCATCTCCGGTATACGTCGATCCTGCGAAGGATCGACGCCTTTTTCAACAATATTGCGCCGTATACAACGACACAGGCTTTTTAAGGGTGGGTAGGGTATTTGAACTATTTTTTGTTGCATTTCTTTTCAATCTCGAGAAATGAATCGATAATACTTGAAGAATATTGTGTCAAAATTTCAAGTCGATCGGAGCAAAATTGACGAAGTTACGAGAATTTGAGTATTCGTTGCTCCGGGTGTCGTTATACCTGCGCGACATCTACCGCTTTTTTCTCAAACTATTAGTTTTAATTTTGTGTACGCCATAACTCAGAATCTACTGGACCGATCGTTCTGAAATTTTGCACAGTCCTTCTTCACATAATTCACCAGGTATCCCTGGGGTGTTATTGGTTTTTGAAAATAATTATTTATTTTGCGATAACAAATTGACCGATTTTTCAAGCGAAAATCGATTTTTTGGCTTCCAAATGCTACGGAAAGTAAAAATTATTTACCTCGCGGAATATCTTCTTTAGCAAATGCATTTAAATGTCCACCCCAAGTCACCATTGCAACCCAAAAAATCCCCAGATCCCAAAAAATCTCCAGATCGCATTATCACATGGAAATTGACTGAATAAACTAACGCTATCTGTATCGCAAAGGGAAATTCGTAAAACCATGCCTTTTTTTCACCGAGTTACCCTGACCCCGCCCTTGATAAGTCAGTATTTATCGGGCGCTCGTGAAAATCGAAATACTTACGAGGAACGTAACGGAAATGAACGCCTGCCTCTTAATTCTACTTCGCGTGAATTCTGGAATATTTCACACGACGTAACAACGTGCTTCGAGCATTCGTGCCTGGAAAATGTAGCAAATTCTTCCCTTTACGACCCTCTTTATGCTGAAGGAGTGCGGAAAACATTAAAAGCTACGTTTCCAATTACTGAGCTTCAGTATTTTGGTGGAATAAATGATGAAACATGTAATTAGACAGTAATGAAAGATTTGTTTATACAAGTACCATAATATTTTATTATTTTTTTATATATGTCATTAAAAGGTTTCACTATAAAATGGTGCATATCGAATATGGCTCTTTTTAAAAGAACAATATGTGCTTTTATACCCGATCGGTGTACAAAAGTACATAAGGCGGATAAATGAGAGGCGTGGAAGCGCAATTTCGATCACCGCTGTAGACACGAGTGGGAGTTATTGCGCCACCGAGAAAATGCTTCGTTCCTACGTCGTTTGTAAGAGAATATCCTGAAAGAAGTGGAGGAAACTACGTTTCGCCCCCATACGCCCACCATCCCCGACGCAGTTCGCCTACGTCGTGCCATCCTTTAATCATCGTCCTGTGTCCTTGCTCACCTCCTGCGTCATAGTGCAAAACGTGTTAACTTGTTCAATGAATTGAATTGGAATGGATGCGAAATATATTCTCTTTAGTCCACATTATTCCCCACGTACATTCAATTTAGCACGTGTAGCGAACAAGACTACCAACGCACTTTTCTCCTTTTTTTCCCTGATTCATTCTCATTACATAGATTTAGTCTGTTGGAATTGCGAGAAATGGATTAGAAGCAAAAAAGCAACATGGCCTTCTAAGCCTTTTTCCGTTCTCGACATTTTCTTTCCGACTACGAACAGCTTTTTGCTGAACTCCTTTACGAAATAATGCGATCCCTGTTGCGAAACAGTTTTCCTCACGAGAGAAATGGACTCATTTTGTTCAGATGCCAGAATTACGGGAAAAAAAATTGGTGAACTTCGGAATCGCGTGGACATCGCAGGTCAATAAATTTTGTCTCGAGCCCAGTGAACTAATTATGCTGACCTGATAAATGCAGAACACAGAATCCCATCATTGCGAAGCTTCCTGTGCGAAGAAAACAACAGAACATCCGAATCTGCTTGGACGAATGTGACGAAATGGTCGAAAACGACTTGTTCACTGTACTGCGATGTAAGGAAATATGTCAGCAAAAATGTACCATCGAACCTGGAGGAATCAGAGCCAGAAATGGGTTAACAATAATATGCTGCTTGTAATCAAACCGTCTAGTTAGTGTCAACGGTCTACGTGACTTCTTTTGCGTCGAGAGGAGGATGCTGAGCGGAGATAGATCTTCTGGAGGAGATAGAGAAGACGGGTTTTATTTGCTCTCGTTGACCAGTCGATGCTGATCAACGACCAGCGTCAGCAGTACGTGCTGCCTCAATCGTACCTATCTTACATGTACTTCATAGCCTGTAGTCTGTATTGTAACTTCAGCGCTGGACCTTATTTTTTTTTGCCGCATTTACTTTCCCAGCGCTGCATTGAATCCTTTCTGCAGTAAATTTTATGGCTTGCAATCGGTTTTACGATTTTTTATTCTTCTCATGGTCCAACATGGGCTCTTCGTGCGCCACGACATGGAATAATCGTCATGTGAATATCAAATCATATTTGTGGAGCAATAATCTCGGCCGTGCTTTTATTATTTTTGCGATAAGTTATCCTACAGATGATGCTTCGGAGTCTCGAAGACGATTTTTTATTTTTTTTTACATCAATGTTGCCATTTTTCATTGGGATTGAGATGAAGGAAAAGATTGAAGTGAAATTCGAGTATTTCATTTTGGTGGCGAAGGTTTAGGGGATGAATCGAAATTTTTCTTCGGAATTTGTGGGTTTTTGAAAATATTCCTCCTAATTTCATGCGCTGAGATTACAAATATTTCGTCAATATTGATATTTTTTATCAGAATTCAAGAATCTCGAGCAGAGAAATTGGAAAAAATTTGCCCTTTTTTTTTTTTGAGAGGTCTAAGGGTACCATTTTGGTGTCGATTTTAACATCGCATTTTCAACAGCGCAAACTTTCACCCTTTTTAATCACAACCAACTCTTACTCGGACTACCCGATTCCTATAATGTACCTCAACTTTCGGAAAGTAAAACCGCCGCCTTGCGAAAAACGACACCGGTTCACGTGGTAATTGCGCGTTCGATAGCGCAAAGGGCCTGGAGCCTATGACGACGAGACCGCAGGCCAGGCCACGCATTTTCCAACATTCGGTCGCAGCACACGAGACCGCAGAGTCGCCTTTTCGCCTTCGCCGAGGCTCCACAAAACCCTGCAGGTAACCTGACAGCAACCTTGCGGTGAACCTCAACGACGTCACTGTAATTAATCAAATTTAAGGACCGCTAGGGCCGGATAAAATCAGCTCCGAAGTGCACTAAAGTTAAGTAAATATATTTTGGAATTTGACGAGGGTTGCATAATTGATAGTCGTGCATAATTACTATTATTCGGCGAAGGGTCGATGATTTATTGATCGGCAAAAATTGGACAATTGGCTGTACAGATTTTTAATAAAATGACGGGGATACAAATTCTTGCTATATAAAAGTTCCTGTCGAGCATCTAAAAAAAAATGGAAATAATATTTATTTATTTTAGTTGATTTACTAAATTTACAGAATTGTCAAAACGGCTTCACTTAACGAGGAATTTAAAGGGACTGAAAAATTGTTATTTTCAGTAGGATACAATATCAAACAATGCGGTATTAGCCTGACATCAATTATTTTTTAAGTGTAAAATTTAACACTTATTTAAATGACTCAGTCACATTTCTCCAGTCGATGAATTTTGCCGATGGAAAATTTACTGCATTATTATTTTCTTTACATTCTTTTTCTTTGCATAACACTTTTATTCCAGTGAGGAGTGCGAAATTCGGCGACTCCACATTTCCTTCGCTGGGTTTTTCGATTCCACTCGCCCAACGGAAGGATTGTCGAAATCTAACCAGTTGTAAAACCCGCCATTTCGGAACCAACGTTTGGTGGAGTCTCTCGAAGGGAGATTTGTGACACGGAAAAAGGGTTCGTCTCATAAAAGCGTCTTTCGCTGGCTGATGGGTTAGCAAAACCCAGATGTGAAAAAGAATGGAAGAGCGAGCGAGGATTTCATTCTTTTTCACGTCCGGCTCTCGAAGATTTCAATCAGCGATCTGCCCAGTTTATGTGAAACTATTTCACGATTCTTTCCAAAGTATCGTCGAACTAAAATCAACTTCGCGGAGAATCGCTTTTCGAGACTTATTTCAATATTTGATCAACGAATTTTACCGTCTTACTTTAAGTCATGTCTTCATGAAATTATTCAATGTTTCAAAGCACAACGAAGCTGCAGATCCGGAAAAAAAAACCTGTGAACTAATTGTCGCGCCCTTAGAGAGAAAGCAACGAGATTCATCTTTTGAATTGGGTCCGCACAAAAGTCTTAACTTATTTCCAAACAACCCTGCGCAATTTTCCGCACATTTACTGATTTCGCATTGGGTGGCTTAATGCCTGCCATACTCGTGTGTTAATTTTTCGCATACTCTCAGTTAGCACGTGCAATTTTAGCGGTCCGATTTTTCCGCATCCAACGCAATTACCATTCGACCTGCGGAATTGAATCTCTTATGCAAAAAACCACATAAATTCTTCCGCAAGTCCGCCCATGGTCAATCCACAGTCGCGTATATGGACGCATACACTCGCGCTGCAGTCGTTGCCGCTCAATTCTCGAATCGCGACAGCGAGACGGCCGGCAAACTGGACGAGCGGTGCGCTATCTCCGTCCGATCGATCGGTATGATGGATCGTCATTTAATATCCACATAACTTCCGGCTGGCACGCCGGCGTCCCTTCCGGCCTTCGACGAGCCGTCGAATGCGTTCGCGAGGGTGAGATGAGACTGGGTTTGCGACGCTCGACAGGCTTTCCAGCGGAGGGCGTCATTCAGGAGATCCACTACCACCGGTGGACGGTGGTGCGGACCGCACATCCAGAAGTCCAAGTTATTTCAAGCCTGCATTCTCCTCTGCGCCATATACCAAGCACTACTCGTGAATTTCACGAATGCGTGTCCCCTCCAGTGACCTCTCTCCCTTGCCCATCTATTCACGTCTCTCCCCTTGGTCGCCATTAAAAAAAAATCGCGTCAAACTTTTCCGCCCTCGTCGCGGATTCGTACATTATTTTTGCCGATTCATAAATTTCGTCGCGAGAAAAAAGAAAAAAAAAAAAACGATCGTTCCTCAGCATCCGTTCGAATTTTCCGTCACCGACGCCCGACGGAACCGACGATTTTTCGCCGCTCGCCACTTTTAAATCACCGACAAACGCAAACGAACGTCCCACCGAGATTTCTCCGCTGGTTGGCTGTTGCGGCTGTTAGTAGATTAAAGTCGTACCTTAGCGGAAAAGTGTTGCGTAACGTCTGTAAGGAAAGAAGCAGTGGTGGCGGTGGAGCAGCGGGCGAAGAAGTTATGCTCACGAGGCGCGGACCCTCGTAAAGATGCCTACTGTTTTCACCAGGCGCGCGCTGCTCCCGCTCTCGTACTCGACGCGTTTCCTCGCCCGACGCATAAAACCCTCGAGCGTCGCGGACCCGCGATTTTCCTATACACTATACATACACCACTTTGTAGTATATATATGTACAACCGGAGACCAAGACCGCACGACGCCGCAACTGGATTTGCCGGATTTTACTTGCGGCTAAAAGAAAATGCAGATAGAGAGCGGAGATCGTTTGTGCGCCCGGGACCTTGGCTCACGCTACTGTTCCTTCTAGTGCTTTTCAGAGTCTGGAACAGGGAGAAGGGTTTATGAAACGTTTGGTGGGTGGGAAGAACCCGGTGAGTTAAAGGGTTCGTTGCGTTTCACGTCCTCGTCCTCGGCGACGGGGACGGGGGGGATAAAACGCAGTTTGGGAGATAGTTGCGTCGAACGTGGCCGTCCGTGCAGCAGGAAGAGTGCTCTCCGTTCCCTCTAATTTACTCGGTTAAGAGAGGAAAAACATATATTTGAGAATTCGTGGAGCTGGAGACACACTGAATTTGCCTGGATTCCTTTAATTCAGAGAGAAGGACGGACAGAGAGAGAGAGAGGAAGGAGAAAGAAAGGAGAAACCGAGTGATAAGTGTGCGAGTCGAGGAACCTACGATCCGTGAATTTCCTTGGTAAATTTACAAGATGGAGATCCCACGGAGAAGGAGGATGGAATTATAAATAGAAGAAGTACGAGGATCACTCGGTTTCCCCGGAAACTGACCTTATTTTCTCTCTTTCTTGAAAATATTAAAGACCACAGGATACAAATGATATTACAATGTCATCCATCACGCGGTAATGCAGTTACGATATTTTATGCAACGCATGGTTGAGAAGTGATAGTTTTCGTGGCTGAGTGCGTGAAGCGGCGTTTTATAGCCAAGGATGCGATAAAAATGTTGGGCTAACTAAACCGGCCCGATTTTACTTCTCGCACTAGTGCTTTCTACTCGCACGCACTTCTCGCACTAGTGCATTCTTATCGCACGCCATTATGACACGGGACCCGAGTTATTACAGACCCTCCGTTATACAATCTTTTTTTGAACAAAAAACGAGAAATTTTTAAGTACAAATATTTTTTTAAAAAATTTTTGGCTGAAAAGAAAAAAAAAATGGTTAATCCAAAGGACTCGTGAGACAAAAAATAAATACCACGCCTGTCAAAGCGTGAGTAAAGGCCCACGTTACTTACCCCAGTTTATTCTTCGCCTAATTCAATCGACGGACTGATGAATTATTGAATAAACATGGTCCTACTAAATAGATAATAATTTCTTGCGCATGCGCCGTCGAGAACACGTACGCGCACGTGTTCAACTTTTTATGGTGCCGTGTCAGTGTCGCTCGTGCGAGTGCATATAAAAACCTTTCGGTTCGCTGCTTCTCTCGCCAACCACTATCTCGATTCCTTTCTAGTTCCCGTCCCCCGTGCTCACGGTCCTCAACTACCCCTCGCGTCCTTACTTCCCTCGGCGATATAGTGTTCCTCAGGGTGTGCTGGGCTTCCTCGCCCTAACTCGATGCGAGGGCATCCATGTCTTCGCCGAGCTATGCTGTCCTATACCGTGTAAAAGCATACACTTACCCACACAGAGAGCATACACCCTCGCACCATAGAGAGCTTCGAATGCGTATATGGCATCACGCACGAGATGCTTCTGCCTATCCTTCCCCTTTTTATTCTTATACTTTCAAGAGCATCGAGCCAGTCTGTCCCACCACGACATAAATCATCGTAGATTAACAATAAAAAAAGAAATATATATATATATATATATATATGTCAGTTGGGCTTGTCAGATGGCGAGCATGAGGAAGTAGGCGCGTGCCTGTCACGGGATCATCTTGCCAGAGGCTCCTTTTTATGGCACAACAAAATATGGCCGCATCGCATTTAGCCACGATATTTTTTTTTTTTATAACTCTGGTTCAATCAGAGATCAAGCTACGTGATTGCTTTGGGAAAATCATCGTTTGGGTGATTTCTTGATGATCATGATCCAGGCGCAACGCTTCGAAAGGTCTGAACGGAAGAGACCATGGTGTCCTTGAAAAATATTCAATTGCTCCTCAGTCGATGATGAAATTTTGTTGTCGTTTCCTCAACATTTCTGTTACCCCATACGCGAACCCACGTCCCCCTTGTATCCTTCAATACAAACCATCCGCGTTCTCTCCGGCTATCCGACTTTTAACCACAATTTATACTTTTTCCCGAATCCACATCGAATATCGATACGTCCAACCACGTAAATAGACTAGCGCTACGCGATGGTGGCGCTCTCTTTCCCGTGGGAATTCAGTTATAGCAGTGGGTGTCGACGGTGGATTCTTCCTTCCCGGAAAGAGAGATCGATCACGCTGCATGTGGCACGTTTTTTTGTATATAGAAAAACAAAACAATTCTACATTCCAGGCGAGAAAACGCTCGTTGTTAAAAGTAAAAGAGTTGATGCGCAGTCGATTATAGTCCAAACTTTGTGTGTGTGTTCTCATTTCCTTGGAGAGAAGTCACGTGACCAGTGGACGATGTAACGGCTGTGTTAATAATTGACATCGTACCCAGGCAAAGGTAATAATAACGAGCGGAGTCGATGGTACGACGAACTACCGTCCACCGATAGTAACATGGTACCTGTAACATAGAACCTGTCCCCTTCGTTGGTATACATGGTATTTGAATGGTGGTACCGAGGTTGCTGCCCGATGCTGACCACCGTGGCTATCACCCCAGTCAAAGGAAAACCGTCTCATTAACATCTTTGAAAAAAAAAAAAACAAAGCTTCCTCTATAAGAAAGCAAATCAAACAATTCTACATTCCAGGTGAGAAAACGCTCGTTGTTAAAAGTAAAAGAGTTGATGCGCAGTCGGTTATAGTCCAAGCTTTGTGTGTGTGTGTGTGTTCTCATTTCCTTGGAGAGAAGTCACGTGACCAGTGGACGATGTAACGGCTGTGTTAATAATTGACATCGTACCGAGGCAAAGGTAATAATAACGAGCGGAGTCGATGGTACGACGAACTACCGTCCACCGAGAGTAACATGGTACCCGCGCCATAGAACCTGTCCCCTCGGTTCGTATATACACGGTGTTTGAAGGGTGGTTCCGAGGTTGCTGCCCGTGCGGCTACTCATGCTGGGAAAGGGAAACATACCTGCGGTCTTTCGACGACAGGGCAATTTCCGTGGTGACAGGAACGCGGTGAACGGTGACGCGAGCCGTTCTCCACCCCATGCTTGTCTTTCCGTTGGTACCCATGAAGGCTTACCCGGCGCCTCGTTCTCTCCGATCCTTCTCTGTCCTTCACTTCTCTCCGATGGTTACGTCCGTTCGTCGAACCGGGGCTGCCAGTTTACGGCCGCCGGATATACGCGTGTGTGGCTTCCGAATGCGTATCAGGCCTCGGTTAGGCCTTACACACTTACCACCATAGCCTTGTACCGTACACTCGCAATATGCGGCTACTAAACAGAGTGGTACATCTCGTGTCCTCGGTGCGTTACCCTGGTGCGTATCCACCACTATCTCTCCCCTGCTTCTCGATATTGCATGAGCGGTACACAGCCCGAACAGGTGCGGTACAGTGATTGGCACCACGAGAACGACCAACCACTCGTTGTTTGGTTATCGCTCTTTCGGTTGCACTGCATTATTTATCGACTACTTTGTGACTGGGTTACGAGCCGGTGGCGTACACCGGTGAGTTTTAGGGTGAAAATGATCTTAAAAAGGGCGGGAAGGGCGGGTTGTGGTTGACATGAGTACGGCTGCGAATGAAATTAATGGAATGAAAAGTAAAAGCCATCAAGTGCCACCGTGCATATATCCTAGCCATTTTTACATGCCCCATAGAAAATACGAATCACAAGTGGACTGCCAATGACTGTGGAGCGTTAACCCGAAGCACCGGTGCCTAGGCGCCAGTCTGCTTGGATAAATTATATGGTCAGATTTCCATTTCCGGTGGATATACTCAAGGTAATAGGTAGTCGGTACGCAGTCTCTAAGCAGCATTAGGTTATTATTAGATCATTGTATTGTCGATAAGACAATCAAACCATCACTTGACGTCAAAACTAAACAAGTCAATCCAATGGATGACAGATTAATTATTTGGATTATTGTCTCGCCTCCTGGAATTTTATGTTTGTAATTATATTATTTGACGTAACTACATGTCAATGATACACGTTTATTACTATTTTTATTATTATTTAATTTGGATGTTTACGTAATTATCGCTAAATCCAGAACTAAGGGAAAATTATACGAAATATCATAAAACATATCATCATCTAATGGTCATTTTTACCTGGCCCATGGAAAATACGAATCACAAGTGGACTGGCCAATGATGGCAGGGCGTTGACCTCCTGGAGCATCATTGGCCAGGCGCTCTTGGTGGGGTTGGAAAAAAATCATATAATCAGGTTTGCATTTCCGGTGGATATAGTCAAGGTAATAGGTAGTCGGTACGCAGTCTCTAAGCAGCATCAGGTTATTATTAGATCATTGTATTGTCGATAAGACAATCAAACCATCACTCGACATCAAAACTAAACAAGTCAATCCAATGAATGACAGATCAATTATTTGGATTATTGTCTCGCCTCCTGGAATTTTATGTTTGTAATTATATTATTTGACGTAACTACATGTCAATGATACACGTTTATTACTATTTTTATTATTATTTAATTTGGGTGTTTACGTAATTATGACTAAATCAAGAACTAAGACAAAACGATGAAATATATCACCATCTAATGGTCATTTTTACCTGGCCCATGGAAAATACGAATCACAAGTGGACTGGCCAATGATGGCAGGGCGATGACCTCCTGGAGCATCATTCACCAGGCGCTCTTGGTGGGGTTGGGAAAAAATCATATAATCAGGTTTGCATTTCCGGTGGGTATAGCCGAGGTAGTAGGTTGTAGGTATAGCCTAGGTTGTAGCCTAGGGGATTCGTCCATGGGCCAGGCGACAGGGGGATATAATCCGGAGCGACTGAGGCGAACCAGTGCGGGTACTACGTAAATGTATTACCTTCACCGGTGCACGAGAACCTGCAGTATGAGCTAGCGGTAATAGACTGGAACTTACGTCGAGTTTAAGGGCTCCACGGTACCGTGGCGAGCAATGTTACGAAATGGGACAGTTTTACAGGCAGTAAAATGTTGATTGGAATCCGGGCGATCGTGGCCCTCAGCCTTCGTCTTCCCTTGCTATCGGACCACCCGATGCCGCCCTCTGCCATTGTCTTCCTCTTTCTCTCTCTCGGTACCGGGTTTTCATAATAAACTTTTGACCCTTGTCTTTCCCTTTCAGCCCTCCTTCCTCCACCCTGAAGAGCTCCGCTGCTGGCACGCAGTCGCCTTCGCCCTTGCATCCGCCAGAGCTATATGCACACCGGCATGTAATGGAGAATGGGGTACAATGTGACACGTCCAATATCACGAGGCTCTGTAGTGTCTAAATTAGAAAATTTTTTTTTTGTGCCAGGCTATAACTTAAATTGCAATTCGTCAGCGCAAAAACGAAACTCCGATTACCGATAGTGAAAAAAAAAAAAAAAAGGTAAATGGCGATAATAGATTTGGACACTGCTGAGGAACTTATCGCGTGACGGAAAAATGAAATATCTTGTCTGACATTCCGCGACAGCGCGAGGCTTGGCTTTTTTTTTTGGGGCCATTATTCACTGCCATATTTTTGTTAATTTCACCTAATGAGTTATCGATAACTACGATATATCACATTTGGCGATACCGGGACACAATGTGACCCTTTGCAAATTATTTTCGGTTGAATTATTTTCATATCTTCGTCCCTTCTCAACTATTGATTAAAGTTTCTCAGTGCACCCTAAAGGGTTGGAGAAACCAATCGTGATTGAAATTTCTACGTAACACGATTTTAGAAAAATCAAAAAAATTCGGCGCTGAAAATTGTGTCACACTGTGTCCCACTCTTCGGGGTATACTGCATTTTTCCGCAGTGCTCGAACCCTTTGCGTTGTTAAGCCACCCCTTTCCCTCCGCCCTTAATTCTCCTTCTTTATCGCTCTCGTTTCCGTTTTCCACCCTTAACCCATGCATACAAATCATCCCCGTTCTTCGGGTAGCGGGTTGGCGCCTCGATAACGGGCCATACACGATATCACATGGATGATCCTGGTCCCTGGCTACCCCCGGGATTTTTCAACCCCCGAAAAATCATCCCTTAGCTAAAAAAAAAAGGAAAAGGAAGGAGGAGTTGATAAAAACAATCGTACGTCTTGGGAATTGGGGTGAATATCGTACATTTTTCATTCACCCCCCACCCCCTCTCCCCCCTCTCAACCCTCAGCGAAGCGAAAGAGGGAAGAGCCAAAGATTTGGGTTGTAAGTTCACGAGTTTAACACCACATTCTGATGCCCTCCGATTTAACTCGTACGAGCTTCACCACCGCACTGACGGGCCTCCCTCGAGGCCTTCCAAGTGGGACTGAAATTCATACGTTTCGCCTCGGAACCTCTGATGTTGGATTATTAATATCGCATGTGTGAGTCGTGCCGTGTATGCGCGACTTAAGGGTGTGTGTGTGTGTGTGTGTGCCCTCTTCAGGATCGCGTGACCAATGCCACCCCCGGAATCGTGCCGCACGCTCACCCACGAGAGACTTTCGGACTTTAATAAAGTGCCGTGCGGTCGGCACTGGGTCGTATAAAAAAAAGCGTCATTTGCATAGCAATCGAAAGCCAAAATTCTTGTGAAGTGAATAAATTGAGGCGAGGAGAGGAGGAGTGCACGTTATGTTCCCGAGTACACGACACTTTGAACATCGCGAATAAATTTTTTTCGGCATTATCGTCCCATTAAAATTCTCTCGAATTTAGTGAATTGTCAAAAATTTAAATTTCCATTCAATTTATTGATTCATAATTTTTTTTTTTTTAACAATTAACTCGAAGTACTGAGGACATTTTACAGCAACTTCATTTTTTTTTGGTTTCTTTAAATTATTTTCAAGACATTGTAATCGGGTTAGTGAGTCATTGGTACCTTTTTTCTGGGTCATTAAGCACCGTGGGTCAGTAAATCGGGTGCCCGGTTAATGATGATTGAGGATCAATTATTGAGACCACTGGGATGATGATTTATTAATGAAAACAGCTGGAACGATCCCACGGATTAATTAATATCACTAAAACTAAGGGAAGTGAAACGTTCACCAGGGAATTAAGTGATATTTCGATGAAGTGAGAGAGAAATGACAGTAATTCCGAATTCTGGAGATCGTGTCTCTTAAGGAGGCTGGCTATATTTAAATATCACGGTTCAATATTTGTTTCAGTTGTTCTTAAACACGTTTTTAATTGTGTGTGTCGAAAAAAAAAAAAAAAATGTTTCGTTTTGCAATTTCGAGTTTATGGATTTTTCGAGAAAATCTGTGGGTGAAAATCCCTTAAGGCAGAATACCTTAATCTGTTAACCCATTTTTCAAGGGTACCCCGGTCGTTCCTGCTCGAAAGAAAATTGGGTTAATGTGCTTAACGGATGAGCGAACACATACGTAATAATTTGCTCTCGTACCGAAATCTCCGGGTCGGTTGAAAAAGGAATTTAGGATGCGGTAGAAATCGTGGCATGCCACATAATCTTGAGATTGTTATCGCAAGGTAGTTATTTTCGAGATTTTTTTTTTTTTAGTTCGCCTACTTGCTATTCGATACTTCAAGGCTGAATATATGCGCGAAGAAAAAAAAAAAAAAAAAAATTGCCCTGGAAGATATTCAAGAAAAATGTTATTAACAAATGCCATTACACACGTTGCTATTTTTAAATATATATATTTTTCTAAATACACATAACAAATTTATTTAAAAAATATAGATAAATAAATAACAAAATTAAATAAACATTCGATACAAAAAAAACCATCCATTAACCCTGCCGGATTGTTTTTCTCCTTCATTCCCAATTTTAGATAGCAAAAAAATTTCGCGATTCTCACGAAGAATGCCCATCGAATTAACCTCTCGTAATTATATCGATGGTTGAAAACAGCCTGATTTTCTATAACGACAATCTATATGTCCACAATAACTCGCGGAACCGCAGTTAACCAATACCCACAAATTCATGTATACAAACATGTACCCAAGCAGATATATGCACATATATGTATATTACTGATAGGCTCGCATGGGGCGATGGTCTCAGGGATGGTTTCGCGCCGTTCGTCGAACATTGCGCATACGTGAAAGCCCGATCCACGCGGTTCTCTATAACCGCTATCTATAGCACAATATACAGTGCCCCCCCCCCCCCCCCCCCGCCCCCACCCCCCAACCGCACACACATATGTGCCCCACATATCGGCGTGTATGTGCATATGTTCATCCTTATGGGCGTACATGTGTGGTACCCATCGTGGCTTTCACTCCACCGAATATACCCGCGTTCCTGTGCAACCAGGAATTCGCTCGATACGAAACGTGTACGGTCCTCGTACATTGTTGATCCTCGGAAGCCGCTACCACTCCTCGTCCTTCTCTCCCTCGTTGGGCCCTTCCTCTTTCCGTCTCTCGGTACTTCGCCCTTTTGGTACCACTAGCGTCGTTCTCGCACGGGTGATTCACCCCCCCCCCTCCACGGGGTGGGGTTGTGGGTGGGTTGGTGGGTGGGGGGTTCATAGGCGCTACATTTCGTGTTCCTCGTCGTTGTGCACGAGATTCATCCACGCAGCTTGCATGCTACCGCTCCTGCATTGTTCACGTTATGGCCCCCGTGTTATTGCCATAGTTATCACCGTCCTTCTTAGTTTTACGATATAATCGTTGCGGACCTGGTTCCCCGGACGGTTGCCGGTGCCTCAGGAGCAGCCGCCTAGAGCCTCAATTCCCCCTGATTTCACTCGAAATTCGTTCGGAACTTTTTGCATCTTCATTTGCATATACTGAGGAGAGTTATGGACATGTGGATTGCTCGAAAAGAGTCGTTAAGATAATAAGAGGAAAGAGGGCAACGAGATGATTATCGTGTGGCCGGGTAACACGGGGGGAATGTTATGGACATTACAACCGGTGTGTCTTTGGCTCAACTTTTGACCTCTGGATGAGGAAGGGAGCATGGTTTGTGGGTGGACCATCAGCGGGTAACCAACATTGACTCTTGTCTTTAAAAAATTTTCGAATGATCAAGGTTGACATGTATTCGATGGGGTTGGAATACAAGATTTTTTTAGACAAGCCCACCGTCCATAGAATTCTTTTTCTCATGACTTTTTTTAAGGTCCCTCGGCCCCCTTAACGAAGTGGGTCTACAGCGAGAGAATGTATCTATGAGCAATGTTCCATGGCTCTTCAAGGTGCGAAGGTGCTATTGTCAAATTGGACAATACAACCTTGCATCTTTGTTTCAACTTTTGACCTCGGGATGAGGAAGGAAGCATGGTTTGTGGGTGGACCATCACCGGGTAACCAACATTGACTCTTGTCTTTAAAAAATTTTCAAATGATCAAGATTTACATGTACTCGATAAGGTTGGAATACAAGATATTTTAAAACAAGCCCACTGTCCACAGAATTTTTTTTCTCATTAGTTTTTTAATGTCCCTCGGCCCCCTTAACGAAGTGGGTCTACAGCACGAGAATGTATCCATGAACAAAGTTCCATGGCTCTTCAAGGTGCGAAGGTGCTGTTGTCAAATTGGACAATACAACCTTGCATCTTTGTTTCAACTTTTGACCTCTGGATGAGGAAGGGAGCATGGTTTGTGGGTGGACCATCAGCGGGTAACCAACATTTGTCCTTAAAAAATGTTCGAATGATCAAGGTTGACATGTACTCGATGGGGTTGGAATACAAGATTTTTTTAGACAACCCTACCGTCCACAGAATTTTTTTTCTCATTACTCTTTTAATGTCCCTCGGCCCCCTTAACGAAGTGGGTCTACAGCGCGAGAATGTAGATGGCGGCACGGTAAATGCTCAGGGGCCGGTGAAGTATTGGAGTGACGGGGCTGGGCGAAACAGATGAAACGATGAAAAAAATAGGTCACCGTCGTCGTCGTCGTCGTCGTCGTCGTCGTCGTCGTCATCGTCATCGTCACCGAAGTGGCACAAGGGACGAAAGTACGGCACACACGCAGAAAAGCACACACACACACACACACACGATGGCTCTGAATATGTTACATCGTCAGTGTCAGGACACCCATACATAACCAATATGCCAGCACCAAGTGGTAACTTGAAGAGAGACGTGCATGTATACAAAATCATCGGAGACAATGTGAAAGCGACATTCACCCACACATTACAGGGCCGTATTCTGGACGAATACGGAAGCCTACCAATACTACGTTCCTCGTACTACTATGTGATACTCGCGTTGTCTGTGGGGGGAGGGGGGGTCGCAAGTGGTGGTGGGAGTTCGAGTTTCGAGTTGAGTCTGCCGGCGAATGAGGGCACTGAGGTTGGGGGTGGGAGGGTGAGGCCAGACAGAGACTATTGATCCACCAGGATCCACCCTCGCGCTCCCTCTTCAACCCTCCTCTCCTCTCGTCCGCCCCTCAACCCCCTCGCCCTCCCCCCTCACGTTAGTGGGATAGGCTCGGTTCGAAGCTTTCGAACACGGAATTATATATTACATCCGGTGGAGAGCACTCCTAAAGACTCTTCGAAAAACCATGGGTCATTGACATTTTCACTCTTGTTAAATTTCTATGATTATCGAGCAATTTTTCGTACCCCCGGTGGCCCCCCTGCGAAAGCGGCCTACGCTTATGGGGGCACGGCACGTTTTTTTTTTGAAATGTAATTGAAATTAATTGCTTTCGAGGACAAAAAATTAATCACATTCTACCTTGACCTCGAATATAATAGGAATTTTCATGTCGCCCCCGGTGACAATCACGTGATCTTGGTAATTGTCGTTAAGACGTTTTCCTTGGAATGAAAACCATTGGGTACGCGGTTGAACGTGTCGTCCCTCGAATGGGATTTTGACGAAAGACCCCAATGTCCGAAAAGCAGTGGTGAGTTGGTCCCAATTGTACCCGAGGTCAGGGGGTCAGTTATCGCTTATGAAAATTGCAACCACGTGGGAAACGAATGGCCTACATTCAGTGCCACCAGTTTTCTAGGATTCTCAGGTGGGTTACATCCCCAGAGAGTTTAGAAGATGTTGGACCACGTTTGCACTCGACGGTACGGTAAAATCTCCTAAAACGCCATGGTATTTCCAGATTCCAGTGCAGTTTGGGTTCACACCTTATAGATTTTTAGAGATCAATCGAAAAAAAAAAAGAAAAAAATTCTCCTCCACCATTTACATCGGGTCTTTGCTGCCACATTCTTCGAGGTCAAGTGACCATTGATGAAGAGGAACAAATATAAGACGTTCCGTTCACGTGTAAATTGCCACTTCCGTTGATTCACGTCTCTCACGAGTTATTTAGCATATATCATGTGCATTGCCCGGTGTTTTCTGTTGAAAAAGGTGAAACCGAGAAAAATGGAGGCTGGACCACGTGGTACCGCCGATGCAGCCGCCAACGCGATCGTCAGTGGGCTATAATTTTCGTCGAATGTGGTAAACCGCTGGATTAGCAACCTGTGGGTCGTGGACTCTCTCTCCATCCCTTCTTCTCCCTCTCTTCTCTTTCTCCCCCCACCCCCACCCCCTCTCTCTCTCTCTCTCTCTATCGTACTGCTGCAAGTGCGTAGGTGCGGCTGGACCGGTAGGGTCATTCTCGGTAATTGTAGCTGCGCCACGGATTATAGTTGGCAATTGGTCACTGGTAGTCTATATGTGGAGTACGAATAGAGAAGGAGTGAGATCAAGGGAGGAACAGAGCAAACACGGGAGTAAACGGCAAAGGCCAGTAAGAGCTGGAACATCAACTCTCGGCTAAATTGACGCTGTGAGTGCGTATACATACTCGTGGGATCAAGCGATTCGACAAATCACACGAGAGACCGTGGAGTTTAGCTGCAACCAGTGCTACCAGTTAATGGCTTCTAGATACACCAAATAATGAACGCGCGTCGCTCGTTATTATTGCTTATCCGTGCATTAACAGCTGTTTGCCATATAAATTGAGGGTGCACTTGGTAACGGTTCGTCGAATTGTCTCTTCGTCAACAACCTTTTTCAATATGTTCTCCACAGCCATCAATGTGCTCAGGATTACCAACTGAACTGTATTACGAATCCTTTGTTCACATGATTGTCGAGCTTTCCATGTCTCAAGATGGTCCAACGTTTTTTCTTTCCCTGTGTGCATTTGGGGAGGATTTCTACCCCAATGCCAAGCGACTAACCCTCAAAACGTCCAAGGTTACCATGTCTTTCGGTGATCCACCATATCAGCATTTTCTTGTGATTCCTGTTAAGTCTAAAAAATAAATAAATAAATAGGTACACAGGTAGTCATATGCGGATCAAATGTAATAGAGCGAGAAATCCTTTTCAGATTAAGGATCAGCGTTGAGAATAAAAAAAAGGGTGCATTGTAAGAGTGGCTATGAGGGCCGGTTGTGTCAACACCGCCACTACTTCAGGCTCCTTTCAATCCATCTCTCAGCCTGTGCGAAGAATCTTTAATGGATACCGCGTCTTTTCTCGCTTCCATATAATAGCACCCTTAACTACGATCTAGAGTCAGAATAAACCCTTCCCTCGCTCCTTCTTCAACTTCTTTTCCGTTCTTCTTCTTCTTCTTCTTCTTCTTTTGTTCCTTTTTCTTCTTCGCTCCTTTTTCCCGGCCCTTCTTCGGGGCGACGCCCAAGAAGTCCGGACGCCGATGCTAGGGGCGCGAAGCAAAGAGGGTAGCCGGGGATGGGGTTGAGGGTTGAAGCTCGGGGAAGGAAGAGATGAGCCTCCGAGTTGAAGGCACTCAAAGTGGCGAAATGAAATTTACATCACCAACACTACCGCCACGTATCCGTGGGTCCAGCTTTACTCACTTGTTTTCCATTTTACCTCGTATCACGTGACCTACCCAATTCAACATCTCGCTCTCCTAATCCCCCAAAGCTATGCTCCTATTTTTCTTTCGTTATCCAAAGGGACCAACGCATTTTTTTTTTTCTCTAACCTCTTCAGGTCAAGGCCCTAAGCCCAAAAGGCCGAGGGCATGTCACTTTTTTGGCAATATACATAGGCTCAAATAATTTACTGGATTTTTGCAATTCCGGACTGCGAGCTTTTATTCACAACCTGCACCATAAATTTTTTACCCAGCTGTGTCAAATATTTAAGGTAACCAATGCTGAAGAAGACACGAGAAATTTGTATTTTTATTGCTGCGAAATAATGAGATTATATATTTTTAATTTTTTACAAAATGTCAAATGTAAATTGCGTTGTTAATTTCAGGATGATTTTTTATTCTAATCATTATTTCAGACAGCAGTTTTGTATACTTTATTTTACTTGTCACGATGAATTTTTAATTATTTTTTTTATTTTAACAGCGACGTCCTGTTCGACGATATTACGTATACAATGTTACGCTAATATCGTTAATTTCAGTGTGCATTTTATACCAAACATTATTTCAGACACCAGTTTTGTAAATTTCATATTACTTGTCACAGCGAATTTATAAACTTTGATTTTTTATATGAGAAGATATGAGAAATTTGTATATTTATTTACGAAATGTCAAATGTAAATTGCGTTGTTAATTTCAGGATGATTTTTTATTCTAATCATTATTTCAGACAGCAGTTTTGTATACTTCATGTTACTTGTCACGGTGAATTTATAATTCTTTTTTTTATTTTAACAGCGACGTCCTGTTCGACGATATTACGTACACAATGTTACGCTAATATCGTTAATTTCAGTGTGCATTTTATACCAAACATTATTTCAGACACCAGTTTTGTAAATTTCATATTACTTGTCACAGCGAATTTATAAACTTTTATTTTTTTATTTTAGCAGCGGAGCCTTCCGACACCGGCGTGTCGGCCTGCTCGACGATATTACCCTCGTTTCGTCGGATGTGCCGCCCGCTCGCTTCCGTATCCCCACCTCTTGGAATGAAACGATTCAATTTTCTCCGGGAAATCGTAGTACACTCCTTGTAGAATACTCAGAGTGCTCTGTACGCTTCTTTTATACGACGGTGTTGAGGATTATACGAGCCGACCTTCGTTTCAGGAGATCTTGAAGTTGAACCATGATGGAACTTGTGGAGTACCGTTAAACGAAGTTCAAGCGAAAGCTTTGTTGCATTTTCTCCTGACGCGGGAATTACTCATGGATACATAATTTTCGACCTTTTCAGGGCTCTTTTGGTTCTGTTGGTCATCGGTGAAGGTCGGGAAAATGAGACGATCCTAAAATACACCTTTTTATCCTCATCTAAATTTATGTTCATACTTTTCAACATAAAAATTCTATTTTATTTGCAATTAAAAAAAAAATGATAAAATGAATTTATCGAACCCACAAATTGAGACGATAAATAGCCATCAAATTTCGCCTCTCAATTACTCTGAAAGGCTTCGAAAGTGTTACCCGAATTTCCTTTAATTCTCTCTATGATCGAAAAAGTTCATTTTTACTCCCCCTCTTCCTCGCAGAGCTAAAACAAAAATTCTGAAATATGGGTTGAAAAAAAAATATCCTATTTTCTTTGCACTCAAAACAAAATGATTAAATAAAACTCCCAAATTTATCGAACCCACAAACCCGAGACGATAAATAGCCATCAAATTTCGCCCTTCAATTACGCTGAAAGGCTCCAAAAGTGTTAGCCGAATTTCCTTTGGTTCGCACTACGATCGAAAAAGTTCATTTTTACTCCCCCTCTTCCTCAATGCCACCGTCGCAGAGCTAAAAGAAAAATTCTGAAACATCCGTTGGACAGAAAGAATCGAGAAACAAATACTATTTTCTTTGCACTCAAAACAAAATGATTAAACAAAACTCCTAAATTTATCGAACCCACAAACCCGAGACGATAAATAGCCCTCAAATTTCGCCCTTTCAATTACGCTGAAAGGCTCCAAAAGTGTCAGCCGAATTTCCTTTAATTCGCTCTGTGATCGAAAAAGTTCATTTTTACTCCCCCTCTTCCTCAATGCCACCCTCGCAGAGCTAAAAGAAAAATTCTGAAATATCTGTTGGACAGAAAGAACACAGATAAGCGAAGCACTTTAATACAGTTTTATAAAACACAATTTTCCGCAATCCAGTCGGAGACACGAGGGCACCGCCGGAATGCATATACCAGACCACAGTTGGGCTCTCCCGCTTTTATTGTTGCGTTCGTTGAAAAAGTTTTAGCCCTCCGCCCGCGATACGGGCAACGAGCCGTTGTTCCTCGTGGAGGAAAACGCGAAAAAAAAAAAAACCGAACAACCATTGCGGCAAATGGAAGAGAACGAACGGGGGGACGTTATGTCGGGGAGGGTGGGAATGAAAGATTTTTCAGAAAAAAACGAAACTGGCACAGTTACGGCTATAGATAGTGAACGTACTCGGAAATCTAGACACCTACACGGTCCACAGCATCCAACAGCTTGGCTAATCTCCTCAAGCGCAACTTTTCGCGTAACGAAGTTTCGCACAGCTCGTGTTACCGAGCTCAAAAGGCTTACTTTACGGTGAACAGCGATTTTCCGTCGCGGTAGTTGCGTTAACGCATCGTCCTCCGGGAACAATTGCAATATTATATAAATTGATCGTCCCGTGGGGGGAGGGGGAGGGGGGCGCATGCAAAGAGGGATGAAAGAAAGCGAATTTCGAAGATGATCTCGCTACTCGATTAATTCCTCTTGGCGCGCAAATGACGACGCGATTAACGCGCAGCCCGTTTATCCAGAGATGCAGAGATTGGACGAGAGTGGCTTAATGGAATAAAAAAAGGAGCCGGGAAATAATAAAATTGAAAACGAGCGTCCTTCCCGACGCCTCTCACTCCATTCCATTAATATTCATTAGCGGTTTCTATTTTGAGCCCGGTCATTTATCACCGCCGAGACGACGATCGCCGCAGAGCTCCGCAGCTTTCAATTATTGGCATCTATATATAGAGATTTCGATGGATTACGATTTTTTTTTGTTTTTTTTTTTTTTTTCACCTTTTTGGTCTTAATAGGGAAGAGTAGATACCGATTAAGGTACTTTACCAAGGTGGACGTTCTGGAATTAGGTGAACTTGGGATTTTTTTTTTTTCGAACGTTGTTGCAATTTCATGAATGTCCTCGTTCATAAATTAAGCGGATGAAGCAATTTTTTGGTAAAAAAAAATTAAATGCAAGCGACTTGTGCGCCATTCCTCGAGGCTCTCGTTTTGATGGGGAAAATCACAAACCGTATTTTCCAGACCAAATTATGAGTATAAGAAAAAGCAGTGTTATCGGGGTGAAAATATGATTTGGAAAATTTCGTCGAAAAGTCCACGTGAAATTGCAACTTTTGTGCGGAAACATTTTTTAAAGAAATAACTTGAATTATTCGAGATACGTTGAGTTTAATGAACTATACCATTTTTCGTGATTGTAGATTTTTTTAAAAATCTCAAAAAATTTGGAGAGGGTCTTTTCGAGTGGTACTCAACTGCGTCCAATTACGAAACTAATCAGAGAGATCCGCGAAAAAAAGTGTCCGAGTTGCGGGAGAATGTCTCTGATATAAACACGGATAAAAATGCTTTCCTGGAGCGAGCTAATGTACCGAGAGCTTATTCACTCTTTTGCTGGAGCAACAAATTTTTTTGCTAATTCAGCAAATATGTTTTCTGGGCTTACGAAAAATGTTCTATGCTGTAAAAAAAAAAAAAAAATACTGTAGGTAACCAATTATTTTGGTTCATGAACTAGCATAAGTTGCTCGCATGAAGAAATTCGATTTCTTCATGCAGAGAGTACATAACCCATTTTATTCCTTTCGTCCATTTTACCATTTCAACAAAAAGTTGCTACCGGCGTATATTTCCGGTCGAAAGATCCAACTCAAAATTTTGTTTTTCTTCAAGATATCAAATTTTAGCCCCCCCCCCCCAAACCCGTTTTATTTGACAGTAATTTAAAAAAAAAAGAGAAAATTTCTTCAGATTCATAAAGTTCTTGGATTCACATTCGAATTTACATTAGATTTTAACGAGGACCGGCAGCGATTATAAATTCTTTAGAGAGCTTTTATTCCCGGATATTTTTCTTCGGAGTTTGCTTTTCGAGGACTTCTTTTTTTTAATTTCTAGCATTCGGTTAATCAGGGTTCAACAGTATTTCACGTGGGCGAGAGTATTCTGGACAAATATTTGCATTCTTCGAGTACTAACGCCCACGCTCATATCCAGCCGGGAGTAATGAGACATGGGGTCAATTAAAAGTTATTATCATACGGAGGGTTGCGAAGTGGAGATGCTCGGTGTAGAATGGGAGGTGGAAAAAGCTTCGCGGAGAAATATAAAACTAACGCGATGCAATGTGGAGGCACGAGAGTGATGAGTTGCGGGGACGAGGTGTGAGGGAGTATGAAAATAAAAATAAAACTGGAATAATTATGCAAGGCCGAGCCGTAAAGAAAGACGAGCAAATAAAGTTGGATGAATTTGTTAATGCGATGCAGCTTGCCCCCATCCAAATGACAAAGCAAAGTGGGTTGGGGAAAAGTGAGAATTTAATTGGATTGTTTGTTCTCCACCACTGTTCGAATAAAACGTGTTAACTTTCATTCTTCCATATTCGCTTCTTTGATTTGGCTTCGCTTTCACTCCACATCACTTTTCTTATTATTTTTATTTATTTTTATTCATACTTCCATTTCTGTCTATTATTAAATATGAATCGTTTAAAATTTTTTTCTAATGGTCTACAATTGGTATGATTATTAAAATGTAGACAAAGACGATTACAAAGATAATTTGAAATTACATTTATGGAAGTAATAGCTCAAACCAAATGTGTGAGCCGTTGACAGCTTCACAGTGTAACTCTGACAGTGACGACATATCGCATGCGAGAAACGCCTCGGCCGTTCGCCATCTGGCGGACAAACAAAACAGTTATGGGCGAGGCCACTTCGCTGTATGGCGTTCGGCCAGATTGTTTTTCGTGGTTAACGCGTACTTTCGTATGCATTGTGACATGCTTCGGTGTTCCGCGATAATTCGGGAAATTATCTCGGCGAACCGCCCAATAAATTCGACATCGTAAAACACGCAAACTGTGCACAAGGGCGCTGGGCCCTTCTATTTTCACCTGATGGGCCAACAGAATGAGAACCATTAACTCTCTGTGGTTACACTTCCGGATTCAATCACGGTGGCGGTAACCCTAGGTCGATTCCACCCAGTCAATTTAAAAATATGTATTGTGACCAAACTATCCGTCCGAAGTGGTTCGAAAATTTACAGTACATGCTCTGAACATTTTAGATAAAGTGCAAAAAATGTATCTACAATAAATTAAATGGCGACATATTTTTAAAAATTCGGAAAGACATGAAGCCGTAACAGAGACACTTTTGAGTTTAAAAAATCATAGTTTCGAGAATTTTCAATGTTTCTACTCGAAATTTGGACGTGATTGGACCTCAGACATGCTAGTTTTGAGAAGTCATAGTCGAGGTAGCGCTGAGCGCCGCTAGATGGCGAACGGCCAGATCGTTTCTCGCATATAAATCGGCCCTTCGTATGCCTAAGGCCACGCCGCCACTGCAAACCGTGCCATCGGTGTACAGCTTCATGTGGTTGCGGAATCTAGGTTAGTTGCAAGATAACGTACCATTTTGTATTGTACTGTAAGTGCTTAATTATTTTTCCAAACAGCACGTTCATCGTTTGTCTGACCATATAACTTAGATGGATTTACCTCGCTCAAGGGAATCGTGTACAGCCTGGAAATGACATAGCGGCTTTAGTGCTGCGGCACTATAATCATAGATATATAATCGAGTGAACATGTACATATATTACCAGTCGTTTCTCTAAGTGGAGAAAAGTTTATAGTTGTCAAAGTTCCTACGACTTACGACAAGTTGAGAAAATTATTATAACTGGGAAAGTTCAACAACCACGACTTAGTCAGAGTTACAACAACATATATTTTCCGTAACTTCCCATTAGCCACAACCTATTCGGACTTAGACTATTAAAGCGATATAGTCATTTAATCTGATATATCGGTTAACCACAGTTGCAGTTGCCGGGTCTACCTACGTTTACTTCCGGACGTGCACCGATTCGTCGCGTTACGCTTTCGAGGATTCTTCAGACTCTCCTTTTATCCATTTACATGAAGCTCACTCGTTGAAAACGAATTATAAATCCTTTTCATCCGTCTTTGACAATGAAATCCAGTATTTTCTCCTCGGCTCCACTCCCGAAAGACTACTTGTGTCTGTGTGTTTATTTTTATCCCCTCGAGTTTATCTCAGTCGGATGTATATTGACGGTGAACGATATGCAGGCTCACGTGATGGTACTCATGAATTTCGATTGCCCCATTCCTACGCTCAGTCAACGTTGAATGGGAGCGTTAATAAAGGCAGAGCGTGGGCTCGAAACGAGATGGTCTCCTCGAGAAAAGCCCTAATGGGTTCACCCCTGTCTCCCCGTTGCTCCGCTCAACCCTTTTCCTGGTTCGGGAGAACCGTGTACCAAACAGCAGAGGCACAAGTACACCAGAAGTAGCGAAATTCCCTTCGCAAGCCTCGCTCTCCTTGCGCGCCTTCTTCAACTCTCGTTTTCACCAAGGGAACTTGCTGGATCCTCGAAAAACCTTTTATCATCGCGCGCCCACCACGTCGACCTTCCTCCCGTTCGCTTTATCGCCTTCTCCGTCGTTCCCCGTGTATACCCACCGCTGTTACGGTTCGCTGTGGTTGGAATATTATTTCTGGTATGATTCTCCCTCCCGTTCCACAGTTTGTTGGCCTTTGCTTTAACCCCCTTTGCCTTTCCCACAGGGTTCGCCCTTCCTCGTGCTCTCTCTTCGTCACTTACCCCACAACTGTTGTTGTTTTTCTGTCTTGCGAAACACCGCACAAGGCGTACGGTTGTTCCAGACTGATTATGGGGCTAATTGTTTATGCAAAGTACGGCGAAGTGGTTGCGATAAGATAGGCCAGTCAACAAATCAATTACCGTTGGCTGATGTTGCAGTATTCAGTGAACCGACAACGACGGGATTTGTTTTTGTCAAAATAAAACGCGATGCTTGCTTCAACCCACTTTGGGTTAAGACCATTTGCTTGGCGGTCGTATTTCCAAGTGGATCCGGTCGATATTGACAGCCGTGACTTTCTCTCCCTACGCTCGGTAACTTTTGACCAGGTGCCATGTAACACCTGCTCGGTTCTCCGAATCACGTCGAAATCTCATCGAAGTATGATTGTAACTTAAGTCAGCACGACAAGCGATAAACAACAGTTGTGCAAAACGCGCCACGGTTCGTGTTGTTTCCCATTACATGGTCGGAATACGCAGAAACGTCCTTTGCGATTCCGCACTCGGAGTTCCTGAGGTCTCCTGGTATCAACTTGAGCAAAGGTTGCGAGCAAAGTTAATGCCGGTTCACGCACGTGATCTTTCCTACAATTTCGTTCAGAATTGAACGTATGGAAGAGCAACACTTTTTCGTATGTGCCTCTTTGGTTCCAAACTTCCGCCGAGTTGATTAAATGGTTCTCTGGTAAAATTGTCCCTTCAACCAAACATGTCATTAAAAGGACATTCTATGTTAGCGAAAAGAATATCTCACGAGACATTGGCTACGAAATTATCAATTTCTCGCAGACATCCACGAGTTCTTTTTTGTTTTTGTTGCTCATTCAGGTCGTACTTTCCAGTACCGATTGTCAAGTTTTCTCTTGTACGATGGAAAGGGAAAATTCTCGACTTGGGATCCGGCTTTTAAGCCAAGAACGTGGGGCATCTCTGGCGCTTGTAGCGTACAACCAGCATATTAGCGCCCTTGTTTCATTAATTTTATCTGCACGTTTTACGAGCGGCATCCGCAGCCCGAAACAAATTAATTGCTCGGGCGCACCTCTCGCCACTCGAATTAATTGGCGGGTGGTTGTCTCTCCTGCTCCCTCACTCCAGCCAATTCTTTCGCTGGGGCGGAAAACTTTTCGGCAACCACAATCTGCCGCCCCCACACTTCTTCTTCTTCTTCTTCGTCGTTATACGCGGACTTTTATGGACGTTCCTGCGGTTTTCCACCTGCCAGTGAGTCCGAAGGGTAACGTTGACAACACATTGTGATGGCGTGGAAAAATCATTGAGAAAGAAGCAGATGGTTAGGAAGACGTTGATGGCACTTCCGGAGGAGGTAACCGGAAGTCGTTGACGCGCCAATCCGCCCCGACGTGAACCCCTCACTCGCACCCAGCTTCGCCGGGTTCCCCTTTCTTCTTCATCTCTCTCTCTCTCTCTCTCCTTTCTCTTTGTTTCGCTTCTCTTCCGGTTCTTTTGGACCTTCGTTAAGAGTCCCGAAGAGAATTTGTCCGATCGTGACTCGAATTGGCAATCGTGGATAACGATTTAATTAGTCAGAGGAAACTTTTTTCCCTTCTTGCCATCGCTCTTGTTCCCCGTTCATTTGTTGCCGCAGAATAGTTGCAAAAGTTGCATCTGAAAGCGGGGGAGTTGAAAAAAAAGTTCTCCCATTCGAAACGAAGTATACGCGGGGTATATAATTCGTAGCCGGTTTTTCAATAGCGCCGAAAGGTTTTCTATTGCTTCTAAATATTCTATGCATTCACCAGATATTATTCGAAATATATTTGTCTCGAGTAGTCGGATAACCTTTTCTTTGGCAAAATTGCGATGATTATTATCATATAATATACAAATTAATTTTTATTCACGCTTATTTGCTATGGGGATAGAAAAAAAAGGTTACGAGATGGAAGATCGTAAAGTGCAAATTATTATTACATAACATGCAATCAATATTTAAATTTTTATTCACGCTTATTTGTTGTGAGGGGTAGAAACAAAAAGGGTTATGAGACGGAAGATTGTATAAAGTGTAGTTACCAAAATTGAATGAACAAACGGTAAGAGGTTCAGGGAGGAGAGCTGTTCGTGTGTAATTGAGTCGGTGTATTAGGTAGGCACGGAGCCGTGTAGTTAGGCTGAGGTAAAATACACATAAGCAAGAAAGAGGTAAAGGCGTCGTGCCAACGCTCCAAGCGAGTTAAAGTACGGTTGCGTATGCCGCTAGAGGGCCTCAGGATCATTAGAGAGCTCGTTGCTTTTGTTGGAAGGGTAACTCGGGATTCCTTACCGCACCGACTACGCGCTCCGTGCGCCCAACAATCATCGCGTGAAACGTTGCGAATTATTTGTCGACCGTACACTCGACGAATTATTTCGCGTACCGCGGATGTGACGTTTGCATTTTTACGTCTATTAATTAAATACATTAAATTGTATTAAATTGCGATAAAACCTTAAATTCATTAAATACATAGATGTGAAAATAATTGGCTCATTCAACGGTATAAAGTCAAAGGAATCTTGTAATTTGAGTTTTACACTGAAAAAATGGATTCAAGTTGGTCAGATTTGGGATTTAGCAAATTTACAAGAAATTGTTTCCACTTGAAAAATTGAGAATTAAAAAAAAATAATTTTGGTTGGAAAATTCAATAATTCTGAATGACTATATTGGTGCCTCCCTCGTATTATTTAATTACACCGTGATAATGAAAGTAATATATTGCTTTGTTAATCGAAGTTGTTATTGCCACACCACCGACATACCCTTCGATTTTCCACTTTTCTATCGTACTCGGAGCACCGCTGATTCGTTTAAATGGTTATCGTTGCGAATATGGTCGCACTCGGCGCTCAATGGGCCTCTTTGTACCTTTTAGTGAAATCGTTACGTTTTATGGGCCACCCTTAAACGTAATGCACTCTCCACTGTCTACGGTGTCGCTCGCTCTCCCGATTCACCGCATTTACCGTTAATACCTTATTGTCCACGAATTATCTGGACATATTTTAAATTCAAATATCTTGGCGGTATCGAGACTCTTCTGCTATCGGATAATCCGATTTGTCGAGTATCTGACTAAGCGCGGATCTTTTCTACTAGCTCCGTTTTGTCTGGCCATCCGAAAATTTTCCCCGGATTGTCGACCTCAAATTCTCTTTTTTTCCCTTGACATACGTCCAATAATTTTGTTTTGCCTCTTTTTGATTTTGATGATTTGATTTTTTTTTAGTGTGTGAAGTAGAACTTTACGCATTGCTACTTCGATATTTTTCATTTTTTAAAAAGCTTTTTTTGTAAGGAAGTCACAATGGTTAAACAACTTCCTCTTTATAAAAAAAAAATAAAAAAAAAAAATAGAAGAAAAATAATGAGGAAGCAAAGTGCAAGGTTTTACGTGCATCCTTTTTTATACCGCTCGAGGATGTTCGAGGATAATTAATGATTTCGCGAAAGTTGCGGAAAAACACTTACCGCAACCACCTGACGTCCATCCCCCTTCTTTCTATTTTCTACGGGCTTCTTTCACTTCTCTTCGCCTCGCATTTAAGCGCTCGTTACTCTCGCGATGGCTTATTGTGAGAAACCCGGACAATTTTTCTTTAGCCGTATACCCTGCCTTTTTTTCCCTGTCCCTATTCGTCCCTTTCTTCCTTCCTCGTTCTGTCAGCCTTGCTGGCACTTCCGTCGCAATGTTTTTTCGAGTGTTAGATGAGCAGTCTTTCGGGGGGTCGTAGAACCCCACTGTCCGAAGGGTGGTCCAGAATCTGATCTAGACGCTGAAAAAAATTATTGGGATCACAATGGCAAATATGGTCGGTTTTGATATATACATTTGTCAGTGGTATCGCAATTTGGTTGCCCTCAACATTGTCCATTGTTGCGGGAACCATAAAATCATTGTCGTCCTCTCAGGCAATTATGTTGAACAGTAGAGTCAACCATATATTCTTTCAGATATATGGAGTCAACCATATATTCTTTCAGAAGAATATATGGTTGACTCTACTTACACGTAGACACGTGGACTCTTCCTCGTGGAAAAACGGGTTGGTTTGATCAACCAAGACGCTTGGCTATATATGCAGGAACCAATAACTTGGGTGGTCATCCACTAACTTGGTTAGTTTAACCAATAACGTGGTTGGTCACCCAATAACTCAGTTGGTTTGACTAATAACTTAGTTAGGCGGACCAATAACATGGTTGGTCAATCAACACTACAGTTGGTCAACCAACAACATGGTCGGCCAACCAATAATATAGTTGGTTCAACTAATAACTTGGTTGATCACCCAATAACTCAGTTGGTTTGACTAATAACTTAGTTAACCAACCAAAAACTTGCTTGGTCTTATTAACAACTTGGATGGTCTGACCAATAACCTGGTTATTACGTCTCATTACGAGCTATTTTTGTGCTGCACCCCGTTTGAATCTCAGATTTCCAAATACCCTAATACATAAGTGGCGTGTTACATGTTCCAGATTTTTTTTCTTTTTTTTTTTCATTCGTGTCCCGCCGTGTTCCATATACCGTGCCGGACAAAACCTTCAGTCGGTGGTCGGAAGGGCCGCGCACGCAGAGGCTTTCGTAGCCTCTCGTGCGACCCGGTTGACGGCTTATCGATAACAATCTAAATGGTAATGCCCAACAGGAGGATCAGCGAGTAGGTCGTTTTGGATTTTCCTTCGTCGCCTTTCCCACGCTCCCCGTACTTTCCTCTATTCTTCCGACCGCCTTTTCCTCTCTCTCTCTCTCTCCCCCGCGTTCATTCCTCCCGGGAACCCCAAATTCTCGTCACTGCCAATAGAGCATACCTATTTTCAGCTATACCACCCGACAGAAGACGAAACGACGAATCTTTTTCGGGATCGAAAAAGGGATCCGATAAGTCGTTACACAGGCTATTTTCTTCGATAGCCTTTTTTTTTTCTCAATTCTCCCTGGGTCAGTTACGAACGCGCAGGGCAACGAAAAAAATGTATAAAGGAAGGAAAGCCGTGTCACGAATTTTCTCGTTCATCCAAACGTCGGAATCACGAGACTCGCCAGCGATTCTCAATTATTAAAGCGCGTGCCGCGGAAAATCGAGATCGGAGAACGGGAAACCAGGATATTCCGGATGAAGCCGACGGACGGTGGAAGTTGTCGCGGACGAATGTCTCGAAGCTTTGCGAAGTTGATTTAGTCGAAACTAACGACGGCTAACGACGCGGATCGACCCTCCCGGAGACGTTTCAATTCTCCCCGGTGTCCGACCTATAACCAGAGCCCCTCGGTCTATGCGCCTTTCATTTCACTTCAAGACCAACTTTGAAAAGCCTAATCAGTCGAGCACCCAGTGGGACAAGCTTATTTTCGCTCCCTCGTCTTCTCATCCGGCGAGCTTCGTGAATTTTCCAACGGCCTGAAAGTTCACCGACGCCGACAGGGAAAGATCTCGACTGGAATTTTCCTCACCCCTTCCACTATAAATTCTATATCCTCTTGTATGTGTACACTTCCTATGGCTGATTACCTCCGTGACATTTCAAGTCACACGTAGACTTTTGTGCTCCGCGCGAATGAGAAGAAAAAAGCAGCATTGGCCAATCATACGCGTGAAACGAAACATTTTGTATCATTCGTTAGGAAAATTGTTGTAGGAAAATTTCATTCGCTAATGGCGATAAATGTACGGATCACAAAACGTGTATTCAGCCAAGCGAATTAAACGTCCACACCGGAAGCTCATGAAATGTCTCTTGAAAAACAAAATCAACCATTTCACAAATAATTCATTAAAGCTTTTCTTTTTTTTGTCAAAAACCAAAAAAATTGTATGCAAACATTTGGTTAAAAATGGTTAAAAATACAAAGAGAACATGTCATTAAAAATAACGAACACTGATTAATGATATCCGAGTCGAAATCGTGAACAAAATGTGAAGGAGTTGAATTGAAATATTAAAAAATTTAAAGCTCCGCGTACAATTCTCTCGGGTGTTCGGTGAGGTATCGGCAGAGGGCGCGCGGTTCTCCAGATACCGAATGAAATGTTGTGATCCGCCCTGGAGCCTGTTTTTGCTCCCCTCACTTCGGCCCCTCTTTTTCGGGGGCTCCGCATGCATGTCTGACCTCACCCAAACCTTATCCACTGGGGCTCCGATTCGACCGGGCCAACGTTTAAAAAACTCTGGCCACTCTGTATATTTTTCGAGGGTTTATTGGTCGGTACGTCGGGCCCGTTGGTACTGCCGAGGCGGAAGGTCTCTTCCTGGACTCGGTGCAGCAGACACGGGAACGTGCAGTCCGAGAGATAAAAGCCGGAAAGAGGATCATCACGCGTCGAGGAATCGTCCCGGGGAAAAAGGAAGTGCTCGCGTCCTGCGAGCAGGCAACCCGGCCAGTCCCCGGCCTGGGGACCCACCGGGAAGGGGGCGGAAAAAAAACTTTGGCAAAGGATCCTTGGATCCAGGCGAAATCTCGTGAATGATCGGCCGGTGATTTACGGCCGTGCCGCTTCGAGCCGCAGGATTTCGCTCGCTGCTGTGCTACCATGTGCACAACCCCTTGTATCTCGGCCCAAAATCTCTCTCCGTCTCGTTCTACCCTCCGCCGGGAAACTCGTCGTGATCGCGTCGTGAAACCTTTGCCCTTACCGAACGAGGAACACCAACCATCCGTCTCGAGATATCGTCGTTTATCTCGTCGTTGTCAAAGCAGAGATTGCAAACACCGGATTAAGGGACGTATAACCGTCAGCTCGAAAATTGAGTCTCGTAAATTTGGGACACGTTTTCGGAGACTCAACAGGAATTTGGGGGGGGGCTAAAAATGGCGGCGGAATAAAAATGTCCGTTCGAAGCAGGCTTTGAAAAAAAATCATAGTCATCGTTTTTCACGCTGATGAGCTGTATTACAGTCGTCTATTATAATGACTGTTGCAAAAACAAAAAAAATTCATGAACAAAATGTTTCAAGAATTCAATAGTAATCGTTTTTCACGTTGATGAGCTTTTCTCTCACCGTGAATTATAATGACTGCCGTAAGGATAAATCGTTGAGGCCGTAAATCGTAAATAACATCCCTTGAATTCGTGAAAGACATTCTCTCCCCCTTATTTTCTTCGCGACTCCATCTTTCGATCCCGTTCCTAAATCTCCCTCGCGGAATTTTTTTTTCTTTTTTTTTTTCATTTTAGCTCAATTAAATGCGCCTTTGGCTAGTGAAATGGTTCGATTAAATTGAGAATTCGTACAGTACGTATAGCAATCCGGTGACGTAGTGTCGAACTCCATTTCCCGGTGGGATCTTCCAATGGAACTTCCAAATTAGAATGAGTGCGCTCGGTAAATGGGGGAGGAGGGTGATCAATTTTGCAAAACAAATCGGTGCCAGGATGCCGTTCGTTTCTGCTGGCTGTCGGCTGCTCACTTTACGGCACTGATTCTTCGCAGCTTATACGTTCCGTGCGGCGGGGGCGTCCGTTCCGCAAAAGGGGACTCGATACGCCAATGCGTTGGAAGAACAAAAAATTAATTGAAACGGATTCCATAGACTCACGCCGGCGAGGGGTAACTGAGCGAATGGATAAACGATGGGGTGAAAAAAAAAAAAAAAAACGCACGTGCGAGAAAAAAAAACGAAACGAAGAAAACATCCCTCAGAACGAGAGTAATTTTTTTTTCGCTGAGTAAAAAAGTAACAATTACGACAATGATCATTGCGATGATGTAAATTTATAACAGCAGCGTGAATCTACATTTTGCTGTCAGCTGCTAGAATAAATATAGGCCGTCTCCCAGTGTACAATATTCATCCCTATTACGCTACTTTTTTTTTTTTGAGAAGGATATATGCAATATGGACATAAACGCCACGGCGTCCGGGCCAATTTCCGTAACAGGAAAAAATAACACGTCATTCAACCTTTTGAAAACCAAAATACCTGCATTTGATGTATCGACAAAATTTTGCCGAAGAGATAATCATTTTTGAGACTCGGATATATCATCGGATCGTTTATTACACAAGCGAAATTACATTCGCGTAATTTGTCCACTTTTGGTCTGCTTTTTCAAAATTGCAGAATTATAATGCTCGTTACGAGATTTTTAACAGCGAAGGCATCATCTGCAGAATTTTCAGTCTCATTACTTTTTTAGGTGATTCAGCCCCCTCAATTACCGAACTCTGTGTCGGGCTCCTATTATTATTATTTTTTTTTCTTCTCCGAACTGCCGAGTTCTTACTGATGGATGAAGGAGGGGAAGAGATGAGACCCAGAGATGGCAAAAAAAAAAAAAATAACCGCGGTGCTTCTGGCTACCCAGATTGATCCTTCGGGGGATGGTATAACGGGGGGTGCGCACCGAGGGGAAGGTCGGACCGAGGCGTGATGTCTACTCGATGGCCTGGATTCTCTACTTGTGTTCACGCGCAGCCAGCACCAAAAATCGCCATTAACCGGAGGGTGGTTGGGACCGAGGAGGGCCAAGCTGGTGCTCTGCGGACTCCATATGTCGCTACCAATATCGCCGGGCCATCGATCAACTCGTACTCTTCTTTTCGCATCCCCAGCTTTTCCTTTCGGATCCCTCGACTGTTGCTGCCTCTCGACTCTACCCTCCGCTTTTTCTTTTTCTCGCTTCTCCCTTCCGCCGGGAAAGCAGCAGGTAAACCCGTGATTTAGGACCTGACGGTGGACGAGCTTTCGACGTGAGTGAAAGGAAAGCGCAAGGCAACATCAAACTTTCGGGAATAAACAAATTCCGCATTTCGAAAGGTGCGACTTTTACGAAAATTGGACCTTGCGGAATTGGTGAAAATAAAAAACAACAAACACAAAATAGTCAGTGAAATCATTGAAACCGTGAACGACGAACAATTCGAACATCTAAAACAGTGAAAGACAAAAAAATTCGAACGCCGGGCTGCAAGATAACGAAAGCCGAATGCGTCGAACTGTCAACGGCAACAGCGAAGTCATTGCGTTTCAGTTCCGTCGTATAATTCGTACATCTCAGTTTCATCGGATCCGCTTCGAAGACCGCGCGTATCTCTCCGCAAACTACCGAGAACACGGGCTTCAACATCCAACGTCGCCACGCGCCGTATCCATATTTATGACGGAATATGCTTTGATCATTGATGCGCGCATGGTTGCGTATCAGACGTACGTGAATCTATGCATAAGTAGGTTTAAGTTCGTAGCATTAGTCGTTGCTTGGGGTGCCGAATACGATCGATGACGGAACCGTGCGGAAACTTGGAATTTCGATGATGAACAAAGTCGTTGGTTCATCGAGTTATTCCGTCGAAATTGAACGCATGAAAAAGCCGCCGAAATACAGATCACCCCAAGCGAACGTTTGCTAAAGCAAAACGAGGAGACGAAAGAAAAAAAAAAAACGCGGAATGCGTGAAAGGAAAAAAAGCATGACAAAAAAGACCCGCGTACATACTTCTGTCGCGGTAGTTTGCAATCGGCGTTGGGGGGGCATTCAGGCATGAGTATCGAGTCGCGTTCGCAGGTCGGACACGCAGCGAGAAGTTCAGCCGAAGAGTCGGGGGGCTGCGTCCGTTCGTTCGTTTGCTCGTCGTTCGAACAAAATAAACGTGAAAAAAAAATATATATATATAAAACGCTCGAGTGGAAACAGGGTCCGGGTGGTATTGGCGCGAGCTTTTCGCCCACCGTCGACGATATACACAAATAAACTTTTAGGTATCATCGGGTGCGTATATCGCTTGCCAGTTCGCAGCGAGCAATCCGATAAATCGTATTGTCCACACAGTTGCGGTGGGAGGAGCGGGTGGCGGATGACGACAACGAGGAGCAATAACAAAAGAGAATGCGTGAAACAAAAAACCAAAAAAAAAAAACATCATAACAACGAAAATGCGACACGAGTTAGTTCACCGCATATCCACTATTTAACCGCACGTGCAAACAGCTTGCGGCGGTGAAACAAAAATCCTCCATTCTCTTCATGAATTAATAAATAGACGCAATAAAATCAACAAACCAGCGAACGAAAACGTGCGTTGAAATATCGCGGATTCATTCCGTCACTTACCAACTCGTTTGCGCCTCGTTCATCCGCCTTTCTCAACAAGTGTGACCATGTGTTGTTGAGCATGTAACGCAAGAATGAAAAAAAAAAAGAAAAGAAAAAGAAAAAAACGCAACGGATTATGATGCTCGCAGTCGGTTTTATCGCATTCGAACCATCGCGCTTTCGCCGTCATTCAATGAGGCTAGCGCCTCGGTATGACGGCCCGAGGTCTCAGCCGGAAGCCCCGTCGGGATTAATAAAAAATACGGTCGGATGCAACTCTCGTAAATACTGTTGGTTCTGCCGTTGCGTTTAATGCACGCTGCGGAGAAACTTGGCTACATTTATAGTCGCGGTTAGTTTCTGGCGCGCAGCTGATGGTAAGCGTCGAAAAAAGAAGCGGCCTGTGTGACCGGATGTACCAGAGAGCCCCGTGTCTCGAGACGGAGAGAGTCGTGCGAAATTCAAGCTATCGCAACTTTCGTCATAAGGCCACGCACGCGTCTCCAGGGCCGATTCTCGTCTGGCCAGAAGAACATCGTCCCCGTTTCATCCCCTCGCTTCGCATCTCGCACCAACACGTGCACCCTACGTTCCGCACGCGTCTTTCGCGTTGCCTACACTCCTCTCCGCTTCCAGGGTAGACGCCTCTGAACCACGACGCCTCTGCCATACAAGCAAGATTGAATTCAGGGGTACCGGAGGTAAAGAACGTGAATCGCATTCCTGATAACAAAAAAAAAAAAAAAAGGCAAAAAGGAAGAGGGGAAAATTCCTGTCCCGGCCAGAAGCCTTCCGGTCCCGATGTGTTTGCGTACCGTGGCAGGGCTCGTAAGACATTTCACTGGAATCGCGTATCAATATGACATTAGAGCTTGCGTTTCTGACGCGCAGCACCCGCAGGACGGCTACCGTGTTTGCCGTCGTTGCTTATGTTTCGTTTCAGGGACCACGATCTTTTTGGGACGCTGGTCTCGGATTTTGCCGTAGATCAACTTCCTTATTGCGATTGAATGGAAAGCGTCGCTTGTAGCTTCGACATAACGCGTTTAGGAATGAATAGCTTTCCGAAAAAAATAAAAAATAAATTGATTCAGAAGACCCTGGAATTGCAGAAAATTCCGCAACCAAGTGGAGAACTTTGAGAAATTACGGAATGCATGATGCAATTGCTGACGATAGAAGAACGCAATTATTATAAAACGGTGGAGCGTTCCACTTTGCCCAATTTTAGCCCATAAATCAGAGATACAAATATCGGCACCCCGAAAGAAATGACGCACTTTTCATTCTATGTCGTATTAATTATGCTTATTATCGTACACTGAACCGAGGGAACAAAATACACGTCACGGTTGAAAGCACGAATGATAAATAAATAAATAATTCAACACAAGCTTTGAGATCGATGATTAAAAGCCTTTGCACGTCATTTTCATTGGTCGGGTTCCGCCCCCGCGAGCGAACTGGCGCATGGCCACTCGTGCCTTACGCCCTTGCTTCCTGCCCTATTTTCTGGGACCTTCGGAAAACGTGTGGGTGAAGTACTCGCGTATAGCTACGGCACGTGGAGTGTAAAAGGTAAATTTATGCACCGCTGACGTGCAACGCGGTGCTCGATTTGCGAGCCAGAAGATACGAGTGGAGCCGCGTGTGTGTATATCTATTACAGCCCTCGGAAGGATTTCCGTAGGTAAACAGTATTTGACACACCTGCCTCCAGGATAACAGTCCTTCCTTCACTCCTTCCTCTCTGTATCCCGTCGCACGTGTCAGAAACATAGAACGAGAGACCACTGTGCATATTATGTGTACGCAAAGGGCACACGTGTCACCTACGAACTTCGTAGGTTGCATTACATTTATCGTCCGACCTACGCCCTTTTACTGTCCTCCATATTTTTTGACTACCTGTTGTCTGAACAAAAAAATTCTTGTTTCGTGCTTTATCACGTCCCCTTCGGGGACATTTTTCGGTCTTCTTCAAAAAGTCTTTTTCAAGTTAACTAACAAATTAATTTAAATGCGAAACAAGCTAGTAAAAAAATTTTTTTCATTAATATTCAGATCTACCGAAAACAAAATAGCAATATAACATCTACGAGCAACAAAATAGTGAATCATGAGCTTTGAACTGACGAAAAAATTCTTAAAAAACAAATAACAATAACGAAGCTCGTAATTCATTTTCGCGGTGTAAGGAGGACGACAAATAATTCCATCGCGACGTGACCGATCAATCACTCCGTAAAATACCACAAAAAGCGATGAAGCGGCGTGTACATCAACGTAAAAAAAATAAAAATAAAAATAGAGAAAAGTCAGGACAGAGAGGGCGATATAAAAAACTATGTTCGAGGGGTGATACGTGGCAGAAAAGTCTTAATAATAGTAAATGGGTCGAGCGAGCACGAGGCTCACGTACTCTCGGCCTCTGGACCCGGAAATGCCACTCAAAACGAATTCGTCTCGGGGGCGAAGCACGTCGTATTCGCCCGTTGGGGTGACGCCCGAGGCCGAGAAAAATCGCTTTTTTCCCTCTTCCTTATATTTACCGCCATAACGTTGCGCGCGACGGTTACGCTTCTTTTTTCCCCCATTATCTCTATTACGCCTATATCTTATTTCTCCCTCATTACTTTATTTTTCGTCTCCTTCCTCACCAAAAATCATGAGTAAAATCGGGATGGGCTGTAATGGGCTCAAAAGTCCCTTGGGCGCATTGAACATATTTGCCACAGCAATTTACATTCATTCGTAGTCCAGAAAAAAAAAAAAAAATTACGGCATTATTTACATGACAAAGACGACTTTGTCACGTTGCGTTCCATCGTCTTTGGGAACCCCAACAGGATTTATTTTTTCGGGAGATCCTAATGGCTGCGGATAAACGAGAGACACGTGATTTTGGGATAAGCTTGCAGTGAGAATAATTATTAATCTCACGCAAAAGTCTCCCTCCGAATTTATGTATAAATACAAATACATAGATACATACTCGATATATAATTTTTTTTTTTTTTTCAAATGGCTTATTTATTTTCATGGAATGATTTGACATGGAATGCCTCATGTGTGCACCAGTAATATGGATACGTACGTATAAATATACCATTGTTCGGTTGTACATAGGTGAGCGGAACGTCGTCAAACGTTGTCCTCGTCTGTGTTGAGCGGAAATTATAGTCGCATTGTAATTTCTTGGTTCTATTGCACGAACGCGAGAGGAGAGAGAGAGAGAACTCTCTACAACATTCGAGCGCAAAGTCTCTTCTTCGCCGCATATGCACCGTGAAGGGGTTGCAGCAAACCCTCCGGCCTCTGTCCCGCTTTTCTCTGGTCTGGTGCGCTCACCGTCATCGACACACGTATGGGGCATTTCATGCCAACTCGAGCTCTTGGATTTCATCCCCGATTTTTTGTGTCACTTTTCCGTCTCTAAACAGCACGCGTAATTTTTGTTAATTTTTTTTTTTTCGATTCAACAATTTATATACTTATGATTATTCATAACGAAAATACTGAAGGGCATTTTTTTTCCAATCTGCAACTAAAAAAAAAAAAATTCTGTATCGTATATCAATATTTTCAACGTAACATCGTATTTTCAACGCAGTTGCAGTGAAAATTTTACCAGAGAAAATAACCAAGAGGAAAAATAAAAAAGATGACTCATCGACGAGGTTAATGGACAATAAATAGCCAATAAACACACACGCGCTTCACATGCTAAAAACTCTCGACTGGGACCATGCGAAAGGATGATGCACCCGTGAGTCACTCTTTGATGATTATATACATACATGTGTGTATATATATATATATATATATACAACTTATTTCGACAAGCACGAAATACGAGGTGTTAAGCCGACATTTGGGATGAGTTGCAACGGGTTCATGACCTCCAATGTCTAGACCCACTGATTCACGTTTCTCAGCGGGCCATGCACATCTCTGCCCTCTTTCTCCATCTCGCTCGGTCTAGCTCGTTCCTTTTGTGTCAGGGCATGTTGACTGGCTGGCTGGCGTATATAGAGTTGGTTGAAGGCGCGTTTCGCGGACGTCAAGCCTCGTGTTAGTGCTCCGCGAGCGTAGCTCGCAGCCTCCAGACGATGGTTTCACTCTGTTCCTTGTCTCGAAACGCGTGTCTACCATAATTTCGGGCGTGAAACGTACTCACGGTCCTCGACGCTACTGCATTTGTGCTCATTTCACTCTGAGATTCCTTTGTTTCCCTCTAATTAAAAGGAGTGGCTTTGTACTCCACTTATTATTATATTGTTGTTATTATTATTTCATATTTCATTGAATTTTCGCGCCGCTTTGGTTTCGCAAGGTGATCGCTAAAAGGAGTCATCGATTAGTTGGGTTCTACTCGGTCTTTTATTTTTATTTTTTCGCACCGGAAGCTTTGTTTCCGGTTGAAGAAAGCACGATTTTCATGGGAGGTTTTGAAACACCTGATTAAAGGGTTAAAAAAATGATTGTGGGGAGAGTGAAAGGGACACACGGAATGTTTTTTTGTTTTTTTTTCTCACTATTTTTGGGTCCCCTGAAGAATTTATCACATTTCGCGTGAAATCAACGAGAACCTGAGCAAACAAAAGCGGAAGAGGGCGGCTCAAATACATTAGGGGGTAATTTTACCGATTCTCCGTTCTCCAATTCTTTCTTCGATCACTTTGGCCGTATATATATATATATACTCCATTCTATCTTTACCCTTTTCATTCTTTTTCAATTCCCCTTACCCGGCAGTCACGTGTCCGTTTGCTCGATGGTTCCGCCTTTCCCGCATCGTTCCTCCCGCTATTCAAAGACCTCATAACTGACTAGCTTCCATCTTTCTCCTTCCTTCGTCAGTGCTTTCTCCTCCTTTTCCCTCGGCCGTCCATTTCTTCCATTCTCATCTTATCTGTCCTTTCGTTCTCTCTCTCTCTCTCTCGCTCTCTTCGTAGTCTGCATCCCATAATTTCTTTGCTCCTCTCAATCATAGACTTTCTCTCTCACTTTCTCCGTTCCGCAGCTTCTTTCACCGAACTTTTCGTTCTTTTTTTTTCACTGTGTACCGGCGTCTCGTTTTCGCGAGTATCCGCGCCGAGGAATTCACTTCCTCCCGTTCATTCGATGAGGAGATGCGAGGCTGATAGGAAAAGAAAGAAAAAAAAAGGGGGGGTGAAGACATAGAAAGAAGGTAAAGCGGCAAAGACGCCGACACAATAACCGGCTCTCCGTCTCTCTTCATCTGCTTTCTCTTCTCCTTTCATTTCTCTTCAGCAATACCTGAATATATTGGCTCGTGAATTGATAATGAAGCCATCCACGCCATTCTCCACTTCCACATACGCACTCACTCGTGTACCGTCTGATGTACTTCTTCTGTTGTGTCGTAGGCACATTGAACGTCGAATATTGGAAGTCAACAAACGCGAAAAGTCATTTTTTATTTTTATGCAATTTTCTTTCATGGGTATCCGTCGATGGAACATAAATTAATCGAAGCAAATACGACTTTTATTGACGATACATCACAATACACGACTCAATTGTCATCTCGAACTTCAGACTGATGGAAGTTCACGCGCTTCTCTGGAATGTCATCTCTGTAATGAATCCTATCGCTATTGACGTTTTTTTCTACGGGCAGTTACCGGAGAAATGGAAAATACTGAAAATCCAATATGCAAAGTTGCATTTTACATACAAATTCCTGAAATTAATTGAGGAGAGGATTAATTGAAAAAATTGATGAGACTTTGCAAAGCCAATTTTGCCAATAAAGACAAATTGGTGAGAGGCGCAAAATTGCGGAAATATTTGCACTGATGAACTACCCTGAAATCATGAGAATTTTTTTTTCGTTCATTTTTCCGATTTTATATTTCACAGAATTTTCCATAATTACACCGAAGTGATTTTTGAGACGTGGAGAACATACGATTTTATTTTGGTATCGATTGAAATTTTCTGTCGACGGCCGTTAATTTTTTAGGAGAATGGTAGGCCATTTTCGAGAGAGACAATTGGCGGCCATTTGGATTCCGGATGATGTGATTTTATTGGAGAAAAAGAATTTTTAACTATGCGAATGCATCGTATGCGGACTGGAGCGAGAGGACGGAAGGCAGCGGAGACATAAATTATTTATCTACGTCTGGAGTAGGTACGTAAACCGTTAAGACGCTTTGAATCGGGAATTGGGGATAAAACAGAAAGGAGATCGAAGGAAAAACGAAGATTACGAGCCAAGTTCAAGTGAGAACTCCGAGTCGTATGAGCGGCCCTTAAGATAGCCCTATTATTACCATAACATCGATCGGGCATTCGATCCGCCGCATGGCCCACCCCGCCCCTCGCTTTTATCTCCCAATTTTCACCGGATATGGAAATTATATTCATGATCTGCAGATATAATCTATGCCCCCGTATTTCCGTTGACCGAAAAGTGACGAATTTTTCATGTAATCCGTTGCGTCTTATGCGGAAATCGTGGCTATTTTTATAATTAGCTAATAATAGTTATTATATTAATTCTAATAATTATTATTCGAATAAAAATCATTTTTATTTGTCGCTGAAAGATATTTATTAACTTTTATCTACAGTTACTTATTAAAACTCAACATTTTTCGTAGTAATAACTCTAGCTTATTTATTCAGATACGAAAAAAAAAAGATATTCAAATTTAATATTAAATTCAAATACTGCTCCGAAACAAATCGAAGAAATACAGATTTAAAAAAAAAATAATAATAATAATAAGAAAATTTATTTATTTAAATGAAATTTCGTTAATATATAATAAATCTTTTCTCCGGGTGTACACCTTAAGCCCGGATAGCACCGCGAAACGCTGCTGTCGCTGTGGCCAGGACTCTTCGGTGAGATACGAATCTCAGGGAGAAAAGCGAAACGAGATTTTGCCGAGCCGAAAGAAAATTTCATCGGGCGGGCTGTGTGTGCTAGCGGGGAGGCTCAGCGGTGATCTCGGGGCGCACAAACGTTGAAATCGCTCGACCGGAAGTGGCCCCGAGTCTTCGGTCTCCATAAGTGGTTGTCGAGGGTAAATGGCGGCGGCGGCGGCGGCGATGGCGGTGGTGGTGGCGGCAGACCTCGGAGGTCGGAGCTTTCTCCGAGTCAGAGGCACACCAGACGAAGGAAAGTCAAGTGGAAACGCTGCGGATTGAGAGAAAGAAATGGAACGAAAGATGGGCGGTGGACGGGAATGAAGGAGAGGGAGGCGCAGAGCCAAACGTTCTCGGAGAAGTCAGAGGACAGCATACCCTCCATCTCTGATTGCCTTTTCTCAGGAGGAGGAAATCGATGTCGGATTAAAGCTTTCCGTTTCTGGCGGAGGTGAACGCGGAAGCGATGCAATATCAGCTACGAGTGATTTTTCGTCGAGCCTATGGCTTATGCCAATCTTTCCGGTGTTTCCCGCGGGATAATGGAACCCATGAAAATCCTCAGCACTGACAAAATGGCGATACCCATGGCGAAATCATTGTTTCCCATGGCTGCAATGATAAATTTGATAGAGGTACTTTCCTCGATGGTGGAAAAAATTAATTCTTCGATCAAAAGTTGTAACTATGAAACCGAGTGCATTGGTTCTGTCAATGGTCCACTGAAATTCTTGTTTGGACGTCCAATTTGGTGATACAGAGTCAGACGAGGTTATCAGGCCCTTATACGAACCTTCGAATGTGAATTCCCATTTGGATTCAACGAAGGATGTTTGAAGGGCTTAAATTTCAACTGAAAATTATTGAATTTGAGAGTAGAAAAATGATGGAACACGGAGATGAGTCGAATAACATATTCAATGCGGTAACGATGAATTTCCGTAATGAAAGAAAAAAAGAAATGTCCGTAATCCCGGAGCATACGATTCGTGATATCGAGAGGTGCGGAATGTGAATATCTGCGAAGCCACAGCTTCGCGGCGTCGCCGAAGAGGCCGCGGAGGAAGCGACGAGGGAAGGAGGGAGAAGGAGGAGAGAAGGAGTACGAGCGACCAGGAAATGAAGCGGGGCGAGAAGGATAATACTCTTGCGCGGAGAATGCCACTACGAAGCTCGGTTCGCTTTCAGCGCGTTCTGTCCCGTCTACGCTCTTTCCTTCCTTCCTGCCTGTCTGAGTTGCTTTTCGTTCCTCGGCTCCGCCGTAGTACTATACCGTACGCGTCCCGAGGTTTTCCCGCGCGCGCCAATAGCTCGGAGCTTCTGATTGGTGCGGCGCTGGGACGCCGGCGGGAGAATGGAAGTGACGAGTGGCAGGGGCGACGCGAGACGTGAGAGAGGAGAGACCGAGAATTTTGCAGGCCGAAGTTCTCGTTGGGCTTCAGGATAAAGGCTACAGCCTGGTGGACGAGATTCATTCGCGGGAAAAGAGGTTGGAATAAAACAGGAAAAAAGGGAATACCGTCGAGCCCATAGAAGGAAAGGTAGCGCTAGAGGGAAAAAAGCTTCCTCGATGAGAGAATAGAGCCAGGCTGGCTCTAGGCGCGAGAGGGAGTAGGCTAAATGCTAGGGGAAAAGAAAAAAAAAAAGGAAAAAACTAGAAGAACGCGAGGAAACTGTGGATGAAGGGAAAGCTGGAAAAGGGTGCGCGGAAAATGAGTCGTAGTAGTCGGGAGTACTAATACCCGTGACGCGGAGATGAACGTAGTACTACTATGGTTGTATATACTACATACGAGGGGATAGTATACCCTACTCTTGAATCTCGACGTATTAGTACGCTGCGTACTCGAGCTATAGTACTACGCAGTTTGCTGCTGCCGGTGCAGTTCTCGTTGCTGCGTAGGGAAAGGGAGGGAAGGGAGAGGGAGAGCGACGAGTGTAGTGCCCTGCGGGGTGGCGTCCATTGATCCCCAGCGCTTCCCCTCCCTTCCTTCGACCTCCCTTGTCGTCCTCCCTCCTCCCCACCAGCCAGCCACGCATTTCTTCCTCCACTACTGTACCCTCTTCCCCTCCGCTCCTCGATTCTCCCGTACCATTTCTCCCACTATGGCCATCAAACGTTCTCTCTTCCCCTCTCCCCCTCCACCTTCCCGAGCCTTTTCTTCGTTCCCACTTCGTTATACCCCCACCCTTCCCTCCCTTCTCCGCTCGGCCCTTTACGCGCCTCTTCTTCCTTCCGTCCTTCCGTCTGTCCAAGCGTCCCTACCCAACAGAAGCCCCTCCACGCCAACGATGCGTCGTTCCTCCTTCTTCCTCTCTCCTCCCCTCTCTCTCTCTCTCTCTCTTCCTCTCTCCTGTAGCATCTGCCTCCCTACGCTGTATAAGAGCCCGCGACGTCACCGTTACTCCGCGCGGAGACGCTCGATACGCGCGAGAGGGGATTCACGCTCTGGGCCTCCTGTCTCCTCATCCACCCTAAGCCTCTACTACTATCCTCGTGGCGCGTGTAGGCGTACCTCGCGTTCCCGTGCTCGAGATTCACGATTCTCCTGGCCGAGTGAATTCGCCGGGAGAAAGAGAGAAAGGACGCTCGAGCACCGGCTACGAGGGTTGCAAGTAGGAATATACAGGCTTCGCTCTGAAACCCCGGACTCTGTCGATTTTCTCCGTTTTTTTTTTTTTTTTTTATCGTCTGCTCGAGCTTAAGCGTCGAAACATTGACTAGGGTCAGTTTTGAACTCGAAGTTGCGCTTTAAAAGGTATTTAAGTCTGCGAGGTCGTCGGGGCTTCGGTCACTTTTGACCAGTAATTTTGTTCAATTCGGTGGCTCACATGGATTAAAGTTGGCCTCGATGAAAGGGGGTATATTGAAAAACATGTCTCACATACAGAACTTTATTTTTGCCTGTTTATATGAGACATTGTCCTTTTTTTTTTTTTGTTCAAAATAAGTCAAATACCGTATTCCCTCAACGGATATATATATATATATTTTTAACCAACTTTAGGCTTTCATGGATTAATCCACCAAATGGCAACCCATTTTAGGTAACACCTACTCAGACTATATGCAGGCTCTCAAGGACCCTATAAAATTTGAGGCTCAAGCTTTCGTGATTCGAAAAGACAGTCATAATGGCCCAGGAAGTCATGAAAAATCGGGACTTCTTCAGAAATTTGGGTCTGCTTGTCAATGGCAATTCTACTAATTGACGTAGAACAAAAATCGTGCAACGACACATTCAATCACAATGCAGGATAATGAAAACAGGAAAAACTTGAAAGGGTCAGTGGCAATGTTGCAATAACGTCGGGCGAAAATCAACATCCGAAAATTCTGTACAACCGGATGTGTGTGAAAAACGCTTGAAAAACGAGGGTCCTGGTTTCAGCGCGAGCATACAAGGTAGCATGGAATTGTACAGCTAGTCCGGCTGCTCCCTGGATTTCGTTGTGAGCCGCGGCCCTTCCAATTGCCAAACTTTTTAATTAGTCCGGGCAGCGGCCCGAGCCCGAGTAAGCGAGGAAATAATTAACCCCGCGGTAGGCGAAGCGGGAGCTCATCGTGAGCTAGGTGTGCGACTCTCCAGCGGCTCCACGGCGCAGAAGAGACTGCCGCACGAGGTCGACTATTGAGAGGTCTTTCTTTTTTCTTTTTTTTCTTTCTTCGCGCCCGGGCACCTCGTTACAACAAGCAAGAAACGACCTCGGGCTCGCAGAAGAAAGACATCACGGAGCGTTAAACTTCGACGCGATGCGAAAAGTGCACGAATAAAGATTTCGCCGAGACTCGTTTTGTCGCTGAATCAATAAGTCCGCAACAAACGACAAAGTACACGCCGTAATCCCTCAATCGCAGACATTCCCATGGTCCTTCGAGTGTTGGTCACCCTGTCGCTCCAATTTGTGATGCTTCTCGAGCATTGCGGATCAAGAACAATTTCTTTGTTCCAGTGTCTCATCACACACGAGGAAAGGACAAGATTACGCGTTATCTACAAAGGGAATGTCGGCAGGATTGACATTTTGCAAGCACACGAAACAAAAAACTGTGACGACGCAGGACTTCGAAAAAGTCACGTCAAAAACGCATGGTACATTGAGAAGGCGCCAGGTTGGTTAGCCTGGTTAGCGCTGCGCAATGCGGAATTACAATTCCGCAAGGGCAGGAGGATGCATCGCGAGAGGCAGGCGAGTGCACGACGCAGATTCAGGAAAGTGGCATGGTCGTGTTTACAAACAGTGGAGGGAGGCGAAGGGTGGAGGAGGGATGAAAGGGTTGGATGAAGCCCCCAGGGTTTGCGCAGTGTAAACGGACGACTCCTGGCGGCGTTCCCCGTTGCGGAGCCCTTGTCCGCAGGTTATTGCTCTCTTATTCGGCTCGGGAACAGAGCACACGCACCCTCGAGGTCCGAAATTTGGTGGGGCCCTCAGCAGCCGTTCGTTTCAGCCACTCGCCAGACTCTCAAACAACTCCAGGATATCCTGAATAACGTTGAGATACGCGGAGCGGAGCAGTGTCCCCCTTTGTTGCTGGACGTACTTGAATGCGTGGGCTCTCAGCCCGGTAGAAAAGCAGTGAAAGAGCGAACGAAAAAGGGAAAAAACAAAACGCAAAGGTCAAGAAGTGGATAAGTCGCGAAAAGGGACAAAGGCGAAGGGAGGGAAAGAGAGGCAACGATGAAGAGTGCCCCGAGCCCGGCCAAGACAATAAATCGAAGCGTTTTCGAGCAAAGCTCCGTTTCTTCTTATCCTCGACGCCTTTCACGTCCCCGACCAACACATCGTCCGGCGCACACAGTCCATAATACCGGCAAAGCTGTTGCTCGGACATGCCTCGGGAGTTCTCTCAGGGGCCAGCTTGGAAATACCGAAATATTTATGACAGCATCCGTTTGGCTTACCGTGGAAACTTTCGTGCCTGAAAATTCTGTCTTAGTCTCGCGTGCCTCTTTTTCCCTGGCATGTGGCCTCCCTTCCGCCGGACCTTTTTCCCCGTTCCTCCTAGGGGCGCCCTCTCCCGCGCCATATCTCCACTCCCGCAGCAGCCTCTCGACTCGCGTTACGATGCGTCACTCCTCGTGTTGCATTCCACGCGTTTACGTTGTGTTATACGAGTTTTCATAAATCGCCCGCGTTTACGGGCAAAGTTTTCACAAGCATCCCCAAGGCCTACGGCGCAGTGGGTACGGGGAGGGGGGCTGCGGTCGTCTCCCGTGCTACTCGACCCGGCTTTTCAACCCTCCGTGTAACCTCTCACTGGCGAACCACCCCCTGCCTCCCCCCCACCCCACCCCACCCCCCGCACCACCACCCAACAACCCTCTCGTTGCGCGAGCATTCGTTATGCCTCCTGTTAATTAGTTGCCGCGCCACTTTTCGCAGCCTAGCGGAGCTCTGCCTCTGCTCTCTCGTTGCTCCGCGCGATTACACTTTCAAATTTACAGCCTCGCACCGGGCAACCAGCTAAAACCTTGTACGTACGTCTCGCGCATACAGCCATTTCTTCGTGGCCGAGTAACGAAATGGGACCCCGGACAAAAAACGTCCGCAAGCTCAACGACAAGGGCATTACGACAAGCAGCGCGACAAAGCTGGCAATTATATTGGCTCACCCCCCACCCGGGCCACTGACGTTCTCCAACGAGGGTATTAAGCTTACGCGCACGGCATAACAAAGTTATTGAGTATACAAATAAAATAGGCACGGTGGATTGTAAAACAAGGTGGAACACTGGGAGGTCCAACTTCGGTAGTTGCTCGCGCGAAGAGGTTATGGGAATCGAGCCAATATTCATCGGCGAGGGGCGGATGTTCTGATTTATGTGTCAAGTTGCAGAGTAGGAGAGGTTATGTAGGGGATTGACATCTTTGATTGATCTGTAACCTCAAAAATACGTCCGGTTAGCCGGTCGATTTATCGGTAAGCAAGCCAACCGATTCGTAAGTTAACTAACCGGGGGAGAAGTGCTTGGGGGAATCGATTGGAAGCATTTGTTCTAATACTTTTTGTGTGAACCGCAACATTTGATACCTACGAGTATCAAAAAGTACGTTTACGTAATTAGACACTTCTCATTTATTAAGTTAATTGCGCGTATTGATGACCACATGAAATAGCATGTTTTCCTTGATAATAATGATAACAAGATGTTCCAGGGGTTATCCGGATTTTTGTGGCCCGGAGAGACTCATTGCGGTAAATTTGTAATCTGCTAGATTTTTCTGCTAGATAATTGAGTCATAATGGCGTAGAGATATTTTGGGAAGCTGTTCGACTTGGTTGAAATGTTTTCTGGTAGAGATAGAGGTTATTAATATAACCAGGAGCGTTGTAATCTGGTGGAGTTTGTGCGGATGCTTGTTTTCCGTTAATGCTGTAATTTAGTGGCGCTGTATCTGGTAGAGATATAAATGTACCGGAGCATCACGTACACGCTGAAGCTCTAATTCAAATGCGCCATGTTAATAAATTAAAGTGGTAAACCTAGATTACAATTAACCCGCGACATTCCACGTTTTACGTCCATGTAATTCGTGACTTTATCCAACAAACTTTACACCAAAAACTTCACGACGGTAAAATGACGAGAAAATTACGTGTCGCGATTGCGAATTCGTCAGAAGCATCTATTTTGTAATCATGCTTCGAAGCAATTGCCGAATTCTTTTGAAAATGCAAACGATGTCGTGGAAATCCATTATTTTGTAACTTCAATAGAATTGAAATCGATTTAAATGTTGACGACATTTTGTCGAAATTCACTTTTTTACCCAAATGGCCGGAATATTTTCAGAGGACATTGTGTCCGAATTCACTTTTTCGACACTCCACATTTTCGCCTTCTTCCCGAATGGCCGTAACTCTTCTTCAGGCCATTTTTTTCCCAAAAAACCCCGCCTAGGGTTTTTTCACTAAAAAAAAAAGCATTTTTATGCCATTTATCAACAATACATCAAAGATTCTTTATTACTTCATCCTCACCAGGGCAAATTCCTCTCAGATAAGGGATTAACTTTTCCTCGAACGAAACAAAAATAAATAAATACATAAATTGGATAATCGAAGCCATAAAATCCAGCAAGTACTGACATACACGAGTGCTCTGGAAACGGGTGGTACTTCTCCCTCGACATGGACGGGAGGCGCGGGGGGAGGAGCATTTTATGTCTCGATACAAAGTTGCCTCCATCGACGAACAGGCACTCAGCGATATAGTGATAGGGGACGGGACTTTTTCGTCGGGAAAAATCTTTACATTTTAGTACCCTGAGCTCGGAAACAGGCGTCGTCCTCGTGAAAGCAGAAAAGGGAGAGAGAGAGAGATGCACCGGCATGTAACGTGTCGACGGTGAGAAGCCATTTGAAAATTCAGAGCAGGCGAGTTCCTCCCGCTCCTTCGCCTCTCCGTACGGAGGTGTACATTGTGTTGTATCGGTGCGGGGGAAGTATATTCCTCGAGGAAGAGCATTTCTCTTTCGGTTTATTCGGGCGGAGAAGGAAAAGAGGAACGGTTGCGTCTGGCCAACGTCATGTAATCGCCTTTCGTCACGTGGGAGTGTCAAATATCAAGTCATAAAAATCATAACGCCTCGTAAAACTTCTGCCCACGAAGAAACCATCGTCCATGGCGAAGATCAATGGGCGTCGCCATCTCTGCATCACCTACTCTTCGACTTTTGCTTTCCCATCGTGTCCCAAGTATGAAAAGAGCCCAAAATATTGGCGGGCCACAAAAATTACCTTACGGATTATGGAATAAATGGGCGACCTGTAAAACAGGCTTTTTACAACGGTAAAAGAAACTTTGCGCCACTCACTTTTCGATTTTTACTTTCTCAGCGTGTGCGAAGCATGAAAAGAGTCAAGATATATTGCAGACCATAAAAGTGACCTTACAGATTATGGATAAAAAAAGGGCGTCGTGTAAAATTGGGTTTTTCGAAAAATGAAAAAAAAATTATTTATTTATTAATTTATTAATCATACTTTGTGATAATTGTAGTGCAATAAATTTGATTTTAATTCATCCTTGTTAAATTATTGAAGCGACTGACATAATACAGCCAAAATAGGAGACGATAATTGTTGTTATTGTGGTTTTTTTTTTTAATTTCTGCGTTTTTAATTTCTTACCTTTCAGTACCTTTTTGATTAGAGGCTAATTAATTTGTTGATAAGAAATTTTCCATATAGCAAAAAAAAATCAAGCAGTATAACAAAATAAAGTTAAAAATAAATTATATACTTTTAAACTGCAAAAGGAGAAGGAATTTTTATTATCGAAATAAATTTTGATTTAATTATTTACTTTGATCTTTCCCACTTTATTCAACATTGACGAGACTCGTTAGCAGTGCACCTAAAATTTGCACTATTTTCTGCACTATCAGTTTCGGATGCACGTACAATTGGGCTCCCCAATCACGTAGCGGCATGAACACGCATGTACATTTGAACTATACCGGGCTGAAAATGAATGTAAACATATTGCGAGTGCAGACAGATAGCGGGAGGCAAGGGGGTGTATAGTGAAAGGAGAGAAAGAGTTTCAGAGGGGGATGAAATGGGGAGGGAGTAAGCCACATCGCAGACGTGCCGTTGGGAATAGAAAATCCCCTCGATATACTATATTGTATGCTACAGAGATCCTTACATCCTCTGTACTGATATATATATATATATATACATATGTATATATATATATTTTTTTTACTTGTAGGGGTTGATTCTGGACCAAATCTGGTTTTATTTCTGGTGGACTTTGGTATCAAGGATTCGGCTATGGTTTAAAAAAATTTTATTTTTATTTTTTGTTATCTGTAACAAATGTTTAGCGTATGATATTTCGAAGAAAATCCGAATTTTCGTATCCTATTGACACATACAAATATGTCAATTTTTAATTCTTTCAGAAAAATCCACAAAGATTTTGTATGTTTATTTTGCATAAAAAATAAATAAAAAATTCTAGATTTGAGGAAATTTGATTTTACGGATTCGCAAATGTTAACAACTAACGAGCCGAAGGGTTGGATACGAAAAGTAATTAATTTTGCAAAATGTGGCACTCCTTACGAAAAAAAAAAAAAAAAAAAAAATTCTTGGTTTTTAAAAGTGCCTAATTACACAATTTTAAATATAATAGCTTATTGAGTGAATTATCATGATGAATTTAGAAAATCAAGTAACAAAAATATCTAAAAATGTATAAACAACTTCATGTGCTCCATACGCATGAAATATTTCAACAAAAAATTACCGAGTCGACTAATTAATCGATGCGATTTGAGTAGAGGGGAAAAATAAGGTATTATAAAATTCTATGTCCATGGCAATAAGTTGTCGGCAAGCTGCAGACACTTCGCAGTCTTTGCGACACGCCTGACGAGGCCAATGTAGAGAGAACGAGCGATGGCGAGTTGCGGGGTGAAGAGAGAGGGTGGAAAAAGCACCGTCTGTGCGTTGGGGTTCCAGGGCATTCACCCAAAGGGGGTCCAGACACAACACTCACACCCTTCCTCTCGCCCTTCGCGTCCTTCCTTACTCCCCTCTCCGGGGCCGTTTTATGGGGAGGCAGAATGCCCCCCGCGCGCCCTCCAGCCCTTCCGCCCTTCGGTCCCTTCATGGAGAACCACCGAGCGCGAAAGTACGAGTGGACGAAGGGAGCGACAGACAGAGACAAAAGGCGGACTCGATCGCAGCAGAAACTGCTACATCCCTTCCCAGCAACCTTCGCATTACAAGGACGAAGCCCTTTCCCATTCCGCTTGCCTTTCTCCGTACGCTATCTCCGCACCGTCAACGACCCTTTTTGCCCAGCATTTATAGCACTTTGTACTCCAAACATACTCCCTGACTTTTTGTACTCGACGATAGCAATTTTTGAGCGTCCTCTTATAAGCGAGATCCGAGAAAGCTCGATACGAGCGAAAATAAACGGAACTTCAGTGCCGAAGAATTGTGAAAACAGTTGGAAATGTTTTTGAAAAAATATATTTCTTGTTATAACGATTTTGGATAGAAATTATTTTGGCTGACGATTGAAGTTGTGAGTGTAGTTAAAATGGGGATGAATATCTTCCTTTTTTATACGCCATTGTTTTTCCTAAATTCGCCGAATTAGTCCCTTAAGGGCCTAATTATTCCACTGTTGATTCTGGGAGCGCCAAGATTTTTCTTGTACAACAAATGCGTCAGGGACTTTGGTCGTCGCGTATATTATTTGTCTCCCCGATTGCAACACGCACACTTTTGTCGCACTAGTGTCGTAATATACTATTTCTACTTCAAACTGCGGTTCATTTGAATCCGCCTTTTTTTCTTCATACGCCATTGTTTTTCCTAAATTCGCCGAATTAGTCCCTTAAGGGCCTAATTATTCCACTGTTGATTCTGGGAGCGCCAAGATTTTTCTTGAACAACAAATGCGTCAGGGACTTTCGTCGTCGCGTATATCATTTGTCTCCCCGATTGCAACACTCACACTTTTGTCGCACTAGTGTCGCAATGTACTATTTCTACTTCAAACTGCGGTTCATTTGAATCCGCCTTTTTTTCTTCATACGCCATTGTTTTTCCTAAATTCGCCGAGTTAGTCCCTTAAGGGCCTAATTATTCCACTGTTGATTCTGGGAGCGCCAAGATTTTTCTTGAACAACAAATGCGTCAGGGACTTTCGTCGTCGCGTATATCATTTGTCTCCCCGATTGCAACACTCACACTTTTGTCGCACTAGTGTCGCAATGTACTATTTCTACTTCAAACTGCGGTTCATTTGAATCCGCCTTTTTTTCTTCATACGCCATTGTTTTTCCTAAATTCGCCGAATTAGTCCCTTAAGGGCCTAATTATTCCACTGTTGATTCTGGGAGCGCCAAGATTTTTCTTGAACAACAAATGCGTCAGGGACTTTCGTCGTCGCGTATATCATTTGTCTCCCCGATTGCAACACTCACACTTTTGTCGCACTAGTGTCGCAATGTACTATTTCTACTTCAAACTGCGGTTCATTTGAATCCGCCTTTTTTTCTTCATACGCCATTGTTTTTCCTAAATTCGCCGAATTAGTCCCTTAAGGGCCTAATTATTCCACTGTTGATTCTGGGAGCGCCAAGATTTTTCTTGTACAACAAATGCGTCAGGGACTTTGGTCGTCGCGTATATTATTTGTCTCCCTGATGGGCGATCCCGGTGGGCCAGCGTAAACCTAGAGTACCTACCGCATTGCGCGGGCAGTTCGCTCCCTATATGTGCACTCCAAGTTGAGAGACCCTGTAATTAAACTCAACGACAAATCCAATGCACGGGGCGGTCCATTAAAATATCCCCTAACGAGTGCGCGCCAGGGACCGACGCGGGAGGAGGCGAACGAGCCCAGTGCCGCCCTGTCTAGCTCACAATGAGTCATGTCGCCGCCAAATTCACCTTCTCTCTTTTATCCCTCAATTTATGCTTCGCTCCGTCATTTTTCTTTTTCGACCCCTGTCGCCGAACTGACTTTGTTCCGCTGAAATGTAGTGAACCCTCCAACACCTTAACATTTATCCCGTACACCGGAAGTTCTCCAAACTTACCTTCGGTGGCGGCAAAACGTTTATTTGGAGTGACTAGGACTTTTTAGGAATTAAAAACAGTTTGATTATGGGAAAATTACTATTTTCGGTATAATTGTTGGTCCAAATGATCATTAGACCCCCAGACTCATGGCTGGGGTGTGACACGCCCCACGTGAACTTTGGTCCACATTCCTGAGGTTGTCATTGACTCTGGACCTTGACGATAATTCAGTAGGGAATTTTTATAAAATATATGTGAATTAAAAAAATTTTAATCATAAAATTTGAAGCGATTTTAACCTTCCACCTTGTAAAATACCAGTTGGGTTTGGAAGACCTCATTTGAGTTTGAAAATATGCAATTTCCGAGAAATGCAATATGAGTTTTTACGTGGACGAATGTAATTTACGTCGACATAGCGAGACACCACTCGTTGACATCCGGAATTTATTAAAATATCAACGTAATTAAAGTGACGCAATGAAACCGAGCGTAAGCTTTGAAAAAAACTAATTAAAACGAAATACCTTGATAAGAAAACTGTAAAGATTGAAACGACTTGAAATAACACGAGTACTTCGTAACTACAGTAGCCTTTCGTAAATTGCGCACATGTACCTTTGCACAATTTTTATGAGAGACATTTTATGAAGGGCTTAATTAAAATGTATCTACATCACCGAATCACCTGCACTTAAATTGAAGGAAAAAAAGAATATTGCTGTCAAAATCGCGGCTAAAAAACAGGATTTTCATGGGAGTGCACGTCATGTTCAGGTATTTTACGTTTATGGTACAAGTATTTTTTATCTGTGTATCATAAAGGATTTCAACGAAAAACTGATGGTATCCGGTATTTAAAATAATGTGTATTCAAGAGGTAAAATTCAAATGGCATTTGTGAAGAAACGAAACAACAACACACATTGGTGAAAAATATTACCGTGAAAAATTGGTAGACATGACTGAGAATTTCTCGAGGCAATCAAGAATTTGGTAAGCATGCAAGGATTGGCTGTGACAATTAATGATTTGGTAGGACAACCATAGATTCAATAAGACACCCATTGATTCAATAAGAAAGCCATGGATTCAATAAGACAACCATGGATTCAATATGACAACCATGGATTCAATAAGTCAACCATTGGTTCAACGAGACAACCATGGATTTAATAAAATAACCATGGATTCAATATGACGACCATGGATCCAATAAGACAACCATGGATTCAATATGACAACCATGGATTCGATAAGTCAACCATTGGTTCAATGAGACAACCATGGATTCAATAAGATAACTATGGATTCAATAAGACACCCATTGATTCAATAAGACAGCCATGGATTCAATAAGACAACCATGGATTCAATATAACAACCATGGATTCAATATGACAACCATGGATTTAATAAGTCAACCATTGGTTCAATAATACAACCATGGATTCAATAAGATAACCATGGATTCAATATGACGACCATGGATCCAATATGACGACCATGGATCCAATAAAACAACCATGGATTCAATGAAACAACCATTGGTTCAATGAAACAACCATGGATTCAATAAGATAACTATGGATTCAATATGACAACCATGGATTCAATAAGACAACCATGGATTCAATATGACAACCATGGATTCAATAAGACAACCATTGGTTCAATATCCCAACCATGGATTCAACAAATAACCAAAAATTTCATGCGGCAACCCACTTTTTCTTCGAACCATTTTCAACCAAGATAAGCCCAACCAACGATTTATTCCCAGTCCCCCGGTTCTCCAGCGTGAGGCTATGTTTCTGTTACCCGGACCGAGAATTCGGGTTCACGCATTTGGTGCGTTGACTGCCGCGCGCATCCCGATCGTCATCAGGAGTGCGATGACCGGCTAATCGGTCGAGCTGACGACCGAAGAAGAATTACGGGAGAGTGTCCAGCCGAGAGCCATCTCGTCAACGAAGCATCGCACAGGAAGGCTCTGCGATTTCAGCGAGCGACGCGAACGCTTCCCCGAATCGTTCACGGGAAGTGCCTTTACGATCGCGTTAATCGTGCAAACGTTATTTACTGTCCGCTCCGAGCCCTCACCCATATACCTATCCCATAGAACCCGACGACGAACGCGAGCGCCGCGCGTAATGCAGATTTTATGGGATACAAATTACACGCAAGGGCGTATCGCTAACCGCGCCCGCGCAATACTCCCTTTTACACCCTACTCCGCGTCTCCCTTGCCTTTATGTGCATCGACAGCAGCCGGAGCGATGTCCACATGCACTTCCATCGCTTACGAGATTATTTGGATACCTTGTATTTCAGCAACGATGTTCAGCTTTTCGTCGTTAAATGTTTACTTTACATTTCGCTGCCTTTTTATTATTTATCCGAACGAAACAAAAAACAACAACAACAACAACTCCGTGTATCGTGTACACGCGAACAAAATGTTCACGAATTTTTCTCATTGGTCATTCCATAACCAGCGTAAAAACATGGAATATGGGCGAGGTCTGGTTAAGGTAATGGCTTGGAAAATGGGCACGCGAATATTGGATTTGTTCGACTCAAGATCGTATTCTATGGGGTTTTATAAAAATAATATTCATGTAGAGTATTGCGTTGATCAATAATTTTGAATATCGATTAAATACATTCGTTAAATCAATTAAATACCGTGAAGTCAGAATGTCACTAAAAATAGAAAAATCAAGGGGAAGACGTGATAACTTCAGAGAGGAAACTTCCCGAAAAAAAAAAAACCCCTTATTTACCGCAATTCCTTCGTTCTCCCCTACGTTTTTCTCCCCCACCATTGAAATCGTTACCAGATCCTTTTCCTCGTCTCTGACTACAACCGAACCGCATCGTTCATCTCGTAGACGTCATCAGTATTTGGATCTCGTACACGGTGGAAACTTTTTCGTGGGCGAGCCCTTAAGCATCGGGAATACAGCAACAGGAGCATGCTACCCTTAGCTTAGTCGACGTGAGTCGTACGGTCCCTCATAATGAAGCGGCAGGAGCACAGGCAGCAGTTCACTCTACGCTATGGGGGTGGTGCAGCAGCAGCAGCACCAGCAGCATCAGTATATACCTAATCTACTCGTGTGCGCACGTAAGTTTCGTACAAATTGCAGGAGGAGCAACAGCAACTGAGTACAGGTCGTGGAACGTCGAGAGGACGAGCTGTACCTAATACAAGCCGAGGAGGAGGAGGGGGCGGGGGTGGGGGGTGAAGAGGAGAGAACCTTCCATCGACTTACAAACCATAGTGTAGCACCCTCCTTCTATCGTTAGCCCCTTCGTTAAATTCGCCGCTCGTCCGCGAGATCAGCGTAGCTTACGACAGAGAAGGAGAACCTGAAGAGTGGGTGGGTGGGGGGTGGGGGTGTGGAGTTTCCGGATGGGCACTATGCAAGCGCGTCGAGAAACGACCCCCGACCTTAAGTTTCACCACGAACTTCCCTTGCCACCGTTTCTGGCCGCCCTCCCTCGCTTCCTTTTCCCTTCAACGGATTCACCGCAACGTTGAAATACTCTCATGCCTTAGAAATAGGATCTATCTCACACAGAAAGAAAAAAAAAAAAATTTAACGTAGATGCTGAATATATAGTGCCAAACATATGGTATGTATGTTGTGTGCAAAAATTAATGGTAAACATAGGAGGCGAATATATGGAATATATGCGAAGTATATTTCACGTGCGTTAAGCGCCAAAAAGTCCTGTATATCGGATATATCGTGCATATATTTATATTTTCGCATGTTTCGGTTGATTTTTTTTTTCGAAATTTTTAATACAATATTATGAGAAAACGTTAAATTTGTTTTTTTTTTTCCAAGTGATTATATCTCGGAAACTTGAAGTTACGGAAATAAAAAGTCTGTACATAAAAGATGTAGTTTTCTGGTATTTTTATGGTGAAATATGAAAAATAAATTTCACGTTCTGGTACGGAAAACCATCGACAAATCTCACCCTGAAAACGGTCTACTAATTTCCGGTATTAATTAACGCCAGTGAATCGTACTTGAGAATTGCACTTTTTATACTTTTTTTTAAAAACCTCCCTTTTCGCTCGGGTGTCCTTATTCCCTTAGTCCCGAAGCATTGTGTACTTTGTCGCGTTATTAGAAATTTCCTCAAACACGTTTGGCAGACCGACACATTTGCTCAAGACGAGAGTGCATCACACTGACGTTGAATGGGTTTACCTAGGTACACTTCTATGTGTCGTTATGCATGTAATCCATTCTTGTCTACGAGGGGTTTCCAGCTTTTCGTCGTGTGCACACAACGTCCTATATATATTAGATAATATTCAGGGGATAATAGGGGGGGAAAGGTGCGTTACTGGAAATTCTGCTTGTTTTATATCGCGGACAGAAGCGGAGGGGACGGTGGCTCGGCCGAGAGGGTCTGCTCTTAATTACCGGATGAGAAAGGATTACAACGTGTTACCGAGGAGTACGGCGAGCTCAGCGCCCCCCCGAGGGTCCCTGAGGTACCCGGAGTGCGGCGAGACAATGTTGCGCTTCCACCGCTGACTTCGTCTTATAGAAAAATATTGCCCGACGGTATCCGTTTGCGCCCCTGGGAGAAAGACGCGAGAGGGAGCGAATAGCGAGCTTCTGAAGCGCCCTCAACCTCGGAAAAGAGGAAGGGCTTGAGCCACTGAGAACACTGCAACGCTAATAGGAGAAATCGAGCGACATTTTGCCTCCCTCGTGTTCCGCAACAGCGCAAATTGAGCAAGAAACGTTCTTATTTCACGAGGTGCGAAAATGGTGATTCAAGCGTGCGTAAAAGAGCGTTTCTCGCACCGCGCTAATTTCGTATGTTTGTGAAGTTGCCTTCAAAAGCGAACGGTTAAAAATCCACCACTTTCTACCCATCTTCATAGCGATCAACATTGTCACATTCTTTGACAATCCCACAAACCCTGGACAACTTTGTACAAACATATTTTTAATGTTTATGCGCAGAATTCGCCAGTGTTTGGGAATATGGAAATGTGAACTAAAATACGTGAAGGGTCTTGAAATTTCGTCGGAGGTTACCCTGCTGTTTATCGGTATACACGAAATTCTCAAGAAGTCTCCACTTATACCCAATTTATTCTTGATCCCAGGAGCCAAAGCGCACAAATATAATTACGCGACGCTACTGGATGTGCACGTCTCTCATCCAGGCTGAGGTGTTTCGTGTGTGTTTACCAACGTACTTTTGCCGCGTATATCCGTGGGGAGTTGGGAAAGCGAGGGCCAGAGGTCGAGAAAACGAATCTGGCGGCGTCTGAGTCTTTCTTCGGAGGTTCTCGACTGCTCGGCTTTCGCTCGTTGTCGCTGGGGAGGTACGCTTCATCGTGACGTGCGACTCCCGCTGCAATATCGCAACTGGATTATCCTCCACCCCCGCCTCCCTTCTTCAGCGCCGCCACTCGAGGGTTACTTCGCCTGCTCGCCATAATTTACCTAGTCTCGCCACCACAACCAACACGTACTAGTTGTAATATAAGGGCGTGTATGGATGACATGGGCTGTGGCACTTCCAGGTGAGATGTTCAAGGGTCGATTCTCTAGGTAGAAATTTCACGGCTACCGGAAACAACCATCAAATCTCGGTGCCAATGTCAAATGTGTGAAAAAACTTTGTTAGGGACTTTGTTTTATTTCGATATAATGACACAAATTATTGGCAGCCGGCGAACGGATGGTTTTGCTTGAATCAATTGTGTCTTTTTGTTCACGACATTTTTTTCTATATGGTCGAAATTCGATGAAAGTAGCCGAGAAATTATTCCCGCTCGATTCAAATAAGAGGCGAATTGTTGATAGTTGACGAAAAAAAAAGTGGCCATCTCTCCCCGAGTTGCCGTAGAAACGCGATACCCACCCACAGAGTCAATGTACAAAGAGTACGCAACGGGTGGATGCCCGGGTACGGAGCGAGAGGAGGTACGCGTCCTCAGAGTCGTTGCACAAAGTTGATTTAACCCGGAGACTAATGCGAAGTACTAACTCGATCAGACTCGTGTTCCCGGCAGACTTGCAGACTGTAGGCTCGGCCCGACCGAAGACTGCGAAGGGAGAAGGGTGGCTTGGTACGGATAGGAGAGGTAAGCTCCAGGAGCCCGGTACACATGTTTGTTCAAACGTTTGAGACAAAGAACGATTGTGGCTAGAGCTTTGGAACATGATCCGAGTAGCACTGGAACAGTTGGAATTGAGTGTAGTATTGGATCATCACATTACCCTGGTACAGCTCATTGGGGGAAGAGGATTAAGCCCTGAAATAAGAGTAATGATGTATCGAGGCCAACGGTTACTCTCAATTCGATCATGATGGAATGATCAGGTTGGTAAATACAATAAATCAATGTCGCTGTTTCTGAGAAGACATCTGCGAGATACGAATGGGATAACTTGGACGAGGGTGCCGAGAAATCATCGAGTCGAACAGTTCTTTTTCGTCTGTCCGTCGACCCGTTTTCCCACGCGAAGAAATCGTGCTCGGGATCCAACTGGATTCCAGCCAGAATCCCTATTTGCTGTTCGGCCCGGTCCGATCCAAACAGGAATCTATAACGATCGCACATTGGATCCCAATAGGTTCAATCACAAAAAAAAAACGGTTCGGTCTAATTGACACTGAGAAGCTTGGATAAAAATCTCAACAAATCGGATTCCGATCAGGAATCGTCAAGTTCGGAACCCGATTTCGAAAAACCATGGGGAATCCGGTGGGAAACCCCGATTTGCGAAGCCCCTGACAAATCCCGACTAGGACCCGACCAGTAATCGGGATTTCTCCGGATACGTTGGTACGGGTTGTTTTTTTTTCGTTGATGCACCAGAATTTGGACAAGAGAAGAATGACCGTGAGCTGCGGAAAAGATGCATCACCCTTTCGACTATTTTTCGCCTCAAGTAGGGAAAACAACGTGTGCTTTTGTCATTGGTGTGCGCTCGACAGTGCGGAGAATCTGAGGTGTACGGAGACTCTGACGCCGCAGGGGTGGTTTCGCGCGTGCAACAGCGCACCGACAAAGCAACGGCGAGAGGGAACACGAACAAATGCCGCAAGCTTTGTTTTAATTTGTTCACCCGTGCTTTTATAAATGCTTCTCGGCTTCCTACGCCGACTTTATACCCTGCGTTACCCCACCCAGTAACTCTCGGGTATACCGTGCAGACGCGTGGACAGAGGAGCGCGTTCTCCCCTGGCACTTATAACGACTCCGGAGACCGGGAGTCACGCGTGAAATTTCGTGAAGAAAAGCGACCCGAGTTAACTCGTTGTTTTATTTTTTAATGGACGAAATTCACGGTTCTTTTCCGTGGTGAATGCTAAACGGAAGCGACACTCATGTATAAATAGCACGTTTGTATCGCCATCAAAACTAACCAGCCAAAATGGCGTCCCAACTAAAAACCATCGCGATCAGATAACTATTTTCCGATTCAATTAGCAGCTCACATGTCCAACAGAAAATAACCCTGCCCGATCGAAAATCAGTGAATCGCTGAAAAAAATCGTTTACGAGCAAATCGGCGAAGAAAACAGATGTTCTTCCAGCCGCTTACCGATCTGTCTTCACAAATTCGCAAATTTCGGGTCCAGTGCGCATTCCGTTTTGTGACAATAGCGACGAAGAACGAAATTCTGCATGTATCGTGCTCTCGACGAAAATTTCGCATTGCGTACAAGTAATCCGGACGCAATAGCAGCTTTTAATTTGAAGCGCGGCGCGGAAATAATGACGATCGTGAGACGAATGTTATCGCGTCGCCGTCTTATTCGAATGCACGTTTTAATTATTGCCAAATTCGCGGTAATGAAAAGTGCCGATGTTGCGGAAAGAAGGGGTTTTTGTTGGTCATTAAACGCGTTTCACTGCGTAACGAAATTTCGGGGCCTGGATAAAACGTAAAATTAATAATAGCCGCGAGATCTCCGAGCAGTCAACGGCCCTCTCTCGCAATCCGCATACTACGCAGCGGCAACTCTCTCTCTCTCTTTCTCTCTCGTCTGCCTGTACTTTCGTCTCTACCGCTATAACTTCAGCTACTACTGGTGCCGCTATGTGTGCCGTATAAGTGTGTAGTATGTGGAGGGAACCCCCTCGAGCTGGCCAGTGCCGCAGACAAATATTTTCTCGGTGTACGGTCTCGACGCCCGTCCCCCTTCTCCCTTACACCCCCCCCCCCCCTTCTTTCTCTGGGGAATTAAGCCCGTATGAATATTCGAGACAAATTAATAACGCCGAGGGTCGAGGTAGGGAGTGGCGCGAGGGTGCGCGTTTCCCCGTTTCCGCCATGCGGAAAAATAATAAATTCCCAGTTGCGGAACGTCGCGACTTCGGAGTCGGAGTTTCACCTCTCGTCTCGACATGATTCCACATAATAGTTTTTCTATCTGCGGCTCTCCTCCGCGAGCCAACGGCCACGGGGCTTTGTACTTCATTATTTTTATGACCCCCCTCGCCGTTTTGTTTTCTTCTCCCCGTGCGACGAGGTAAAGGAGAATAAAAAGAGCAGAACAACTATTGTATAGACGTCGCGACGAGGAAATTGCGCAAAAGGAAAGCTACAAAAACAATGGCGGGGAGGGAGAGAGTGAAAAAAAAAAAGGAACAAACGGATGAAAAGGGGAGCGGAGAGGGGAGGAGGAAGGCATTTGCCTGTTCTGTGATACCTGTTGCAACCGCAGAAGAGTATATACTCCGGTAGTTGCCACGCTCGATTTAACCTCATAAATTGAGGATAGCATTGGCACACCGTGCGCGTCGTATGGAAGCCGACGATCCGAGTTCAACTTCACGCTCTGCGTCCTTCCACGTAAAAGTTTATGTCACTCTCACCTCACCGAGGTGTCCGTCTCTGGAAAAGTGAATTTGCACGATCGAGTTTTACCGAGCCAAGGTGGCATCCGATATTCCACTTGACCAACTGACCGCAGTCGTCCATTTCGATGAGGTTCCAATGGCTACGTTGATTGTGAAGGAAACCTTGAATTTAGAGGAAGATGCAGATGCCAACAAGTACATTACCGGCGATACTTTTCATGTAGGATTCGTAACACGAATATGTTCGCCCAATTACCAATTGGTCCGATCAGAAATATCGTTAGTCGCCTTATCAATCGTGCCGGATAACGTGAATTTCGATGAGGTTCCAATAGCTACGTTGATTATGAAGGAAACCTTGAATTTAGAGGAAGATGCAGATGCCAACAAATACATTTACCAGCGATTCTTTTCATGTAAGATTCGTAACACGAATATGTTCGCCCAATTACCAATTGGTCCGATCAGAAATATCGTTAGTCGCCTTATCAATCGTACCGGATAACATGACACTGGTTCACGGTGGATGTATGGTCCAATCCAAGGATACTTGGATAGCTCTTTCAATAATAGAGCTGACCTTGAATTTGGTCATCGACACAAATGCGAACAAGGGCCAATACCAGTCGCCTTGATGTCCACCCAGGTCAGATATCAATCACGTGCACCTTTATCAGGCGTGCCTGATGTCAAAAGTGCATTTTCCCATTCAAGTTACCCAGCCAAGGTACCATGAGATATATTCCACTTAACGAACTGACCACAGTCGTTCAGTTGGATGGAATTTCAATGGCTTTTGTTAATAATAAAGGGGGCCTTGAATTTAGTCGAAGACGCAGATGTGAACCAGAGAACGCGCGCGGGATGGGGGGGGGGGGGGGCTAAGGGTCGGAGGGGAGGGGGAGTAAAGGAAAGCGTGGAAGCGATCACGTATAACTCGATGGTTTGGGGGCGCGCGGTGGTTTGAGACCAGACAGGCCGTCGGAGGGTGCAAGGACGAAGGGGGACCAGCGGGAAAGGGAACGGGAGCACAGGCGGGCACATCAGGCTTTTCGGGAGGGGAAGGGGAGCAGACGCCTGCGTCTGACTACTAAGGGATATAACCCTCGACTACCCTTGCTAGCTTTCATCTCGCTTTCTCACGCTGCGCGAGGGCGCGCTCCCCTTTCACTCCTTCGATGCTTCCGCACGTCGCTGGATTTCCTTGCTACGCCTTTCTCCGGCTCTCCTCCGCTCCTGTTTCTTCCTCCACCCCGGCTCAGACCATCCAGACGCGCTCAGTGTGGCGCACTTTCCTTTTTTACTTTTTCTTTTTTTTTCTTCTGTGGACCGTTCTTGTCCTTCCATCGTCCTACGTCTTCCGATCTCTTGTCTTGTGATTTCAACCCTGATTCTTGTCACGATGAGAGATCGCGGTAATTAACTTCCCATACCCCACAGTAATTGCGAATCGCGTTCTCTGCTTCGGACCCTTTCTCGTCCTTTTCGATTTACTTTTTCTTTTTTTTTTTTTTTCTTCCTCCTTGCACCGCCAATTATTCGTTCGATACTACGTTGCGATTCTCCCGACGAAAGCTAAATGCGTTCATTCCAAATAAGTGTCGCGCTGAGGTTTTGTTGTTCATGTTATTCATACACCTTCAATTAAATGTATTGTACTGCAACGAGTATATCAATTAAATAAACAAATATACAATACAAAAACAAACCTGAAGTTGTTGCGTTATCAGTACCATTGAATAAATAAAATAAATGTCACCGGTGTTATCGAGACAGCTGCAGCTTTTGTTTTGTGTTTTTCGTGGAGCATACCCGGCGATGATTTCACCCGTTGAATGTAATATGAAAATGTTGGTTGCGCGCGAATAGCGCGGGAGATGATGGCCGGCTCGTCGCGGGCTTCATAACGCAAGCGAAGCTACCAATTATCGAGCGATAAACAACAATGATTCGCTTGAATCCTAAATTAATCCTGTCAAACTGAAATTCTATACCTGGGCCCGTGTTCCGCGGGATGAAGAGAATCACGGTGGATGCTGATGGCTTAAACGAATTCACGACGTGTTCCCACTCCGCGCGCTGGCCCAATATTCCCAGGGTATCTTGGGCCCGGGCGGGCCATTTACTCTCTGACCAGAATACCGGCCCGATCCTCGGTCCTCTCCTTTCGCGTCTTCCTCTCGCCGGGCCAAAATAAAGGACCCAGAGAGGCGCGGGCTCTTTTATGATCGAGCGGGCTAACCGTCGGCTCGTTTCCATAGAACAAAGAGAGGGACGAAGGGAGAAAGCGTTGAGGGAGGCTCGGGGTACGACGAAACGGGGCCCAGGCCGGGGGACCCCACTAAACCGACCGAGGACGATGGAAGGGAGGGAGAGGGGGGGGGGGGGGGGCATTTTTTCGTAAACAAAGTCTCAAATTCCACGGGTAGCGCCTGACCAATAAATATCCTTAATTCGCGAGAGAGCGGCGTCGCTGATGTGATGTATATTCTCGGAATAGCTGCCCGACAGAAACATCTCCTGGCTCTTTGCTTTCCTGGTCTCTTCCTTCGACTATGTTTGTCTGCACACTAGTCCTCCCCCCCCCCCCCCCCCCTCTTCGCAACCCAAAGGATGAGGAATATTATGTGTGGGGCCCTACTCTTGCGGCTGCTGTTGCTGATGTTGATGCCATTGGCGACCGTGGGCCCTTCAGCAGGCCCAACATTCGTGTGAGACTTCACTGTTTCTCTCTCTCTCTCTCCCTTCTACTACGAAACACTCTTGCTGGGACTGCGGACCCATTGCAAGTGTAACAGTCGATGGGCCCACTGGGACTTAAGGAACTAACATTTGCTAGGTGAACCAAAATCGACGATGCATTATTCGTAATGGTAACGAAATGTGTTAATATCAAAATAATGACCACTCCAAATTCGGAAGTTCATTATATTTAAATTCGCCATTTTGATCGTGCGCTCTTTTGACCCCCACCCTCGTACCATTGCAGTATAAAGTGACAACTATTAATTTATAGCAATTATTTTCATAGTTACGATTACTATGAATCGCGCGGACTAACAATGTATGGTTGTTACTTTACAGTTGTTAATACTATAATTTTCTCTCGGTCAAAAATATTTACTGTCAGTAAATTATCTCCGCGTATTTTGCGTCCACGTTTATATATCGATGACTGATAATGGTTTCGTCACACGCATTTTTATCACGATTGATCGAAGAGTGGCGCCCATGCTACGAATTTTCCTTTGACACGATGCGCAATGACGTATTGTCGTGCGACTTCCACGATCCCGAGGCGGAATAGAAAGAGAGCGCGAATTTTATTAATAGCCCAACGGCGAACCGGGAATAAAATGAGCGTGGACCATCGTCCTAATCGGGCTATCTATTTCTAGCGGGCCGAGGGCCCACTTAGTTGGGCGGGCAGACGAACTTTCGAGCCCAGCTCGTAGACAGTTGTCTGTCGTCTGAGCAAAACTCGTTACAAATTCTCGGGACGAATACGGCAAGACGAAGATAGAATTGTGCACAGGGTCTATGATGTACTTTTCACCAGCTTGCTTCACCACTTTTCAACCCTCTCACGTCTATTCTATTATTCGGTATATCGTAGTGCTATTCAAAGATACTCTCTATGATTTTATTTTTCTCATTTATTAATTCACTCGTTTGAGAAATGGGAATTTATTTCTTCGAATTCGTACAGAAAACATTTTTTTTACCCGATTCACATAATTGATAAGCTGGACATTTACTTTCTGGAGAATAAAAATTTTGAATTGACTCATTAAGTGCGATAATATGTAATATATGATATTTCATTCATAAAAAAAAATTAAAACACACACGCACAGTCACAACGAAATTTTTTTTTTGTTCTGACTGCGCAAAAAAAACAACAACAAATAACCTTAATAATCCAACATTGGTAATTATTCCAAAATAAATTTCCAAAAAATTCGTCAGACGATGGAAGCTCGGAATTTTTTTTTGGTGTATCAACGACACAACGCGTAATTTTCTGAATAGAAAAATATACCCACAGTCTTCAAGGTGCGCATAAAAAAAATACCCAAAAAACACTTAATAATCCAGCATTTGTAATAATTCCAAAATAAATTTTAAAAAAATTCGTCAGACATCTCCTTAACCTATCCAACGACACAGCCAAGCCACGACATATTTGAGTGACCACTATTTCATGGGGTGGGCCGCCCAAGATACAATGGTGCGCAGTGGGCATTGAGACAGTATATTTGGCGTACGACGAAAGGGAATCTCAGTCGTAGTTTACTAATAAAACTGTCGTAAAGGAGCGAAGGAGAGTGAGAGTCTGGCGCGGAGAGTGCTCTCATCCTGTCGCGACCCTTTGAGTATTCGGCACGCCGAAAAATCCTTTCCCATGGCGAGATCGCGCGGTAATGCCTCGACTTGCGCGAGCAAGTTCTTGGCCTGTTACGCACTCGTACCCGAGGTTGAGCACGGCGTGGGGTCTGGCTGGGTTGGGCTAGGCCGCCGGGGTCGCCGGCCTACGACGACGACGACGACGACGACGACGACGCGACGAGGGACGCGTGAAGGAAGAGTAGAAAAGGGGAAGCAGACGAGAAGTGGGTCCCGAGTGGGAGATCCATTCGCATATATACCTCCTTGCCTCGTGCTTTCTCTCCTTTCGCACTATAAATATAATTTACTACCCCCCCTCCCCCCCACACAATTTTTATATTGCTCATCTCACTTTGTACGTCGGACGGTCTCATGCGCCACTAAAGCTTCTTTTGTTGTTGGTGTTTTTTTTTTTTTGTATTCTCCGTGTTCCCAGTCATATATCGATACCTTTTGGCCGTGTTCAGGTGACGGTAGGCAGGGTAATTTCGGGCGTAACTGATCTTAAGCCCTCGACGATTTTTCTGTGGGCTCAATTACCCCGTGAACTAAAACCATAACATCTTCTGTACGCGCGATTGGCGTCAATGGACACATTTCTTCGGTAAAAAAAAAATTGGGAAAGTCCTGCAGGCGTACCAGAAAAACAGGCAATTAGTCAGAGCCGGTAACTCGAGGGAAAGTCGAAAGAAAAAATCTACAATCGCTAACTCAGTCCGTTATGACTTGTGTTATAGTTTGTTTTGCGTGATGGTTTCTCGTGGCCTCCTCACCCGTAGCGTCTGGCTTGTGACCCTGAGGAGAGGTTTCTCGGGGTGACAACGGAGACAACGCTTTGGCGTGGCGCAGGTCGTTAAATGGCACCGAGCATAAGCAGCTCAGCGACACACAACAGCAAAAGCAACAGACTGTTGGTGGTTCGCCTGAACCGGTGCGGCACAACGCCCCTCGTGTCATTGGCCCAGCTTGTACACGATACCCTACACAGTGAAGTATACTGTGACGGCGCACAGTGACGTTATATAGTAATATAACATTGTAAAACAGAAGGTCGCAGGTGAAGAGAAAACCGGTTGCACACTCGCGACGACAACAACGACGACGATGTCTGCTTGGTCGCTTCAACGCAACCGACCGCGCGGCCAAAGGGGCACGAGAGAGGAAGTACAAAAAGAAGGAGAAGGGAATAACGTAACCGAACGAGTATTCCACTGGAGTCTCGTCCACTCTTCCCTGTTCTCCTCTTCTCTTCACCTTCGGCCTCGATCTTGAACCCGTTTTTCACGAGTCTCGACCCCCTAACCCTCCCCCCGCCCCTTGATGCTCCACTTACAAATTCGATCAACCAGAGTCTCGAATACAAACGAAACTTTCGCTTCCAAGCGTTTCCGGTTCGTTCGCATTTATCGCGTTGGAACGAATGTTTTGGATTTGGTTTTCGAGACTGTGGGTCTTGACACGTTCTCATGATGGGCTCACCTGACCCTGGTACCCATTGGTGTACCAGGGCCATGTAAAAAATACACCATGGGGAAATTTTGGTTAAGAGGACCGTTTGTTAGCGTGATTCGTGAATATTGAAATAGTTTGGTTACAGATCATATGCGCCTAGGGATAATGATAGTCGAGAAAGTGGGAAAAGTAGAATTTTACACACATGGCTTCCACATTATTGTTGAAAAATTAAAAAAATGAAGTTCGTACGGCTAAGACATGCCATTTCAAACGCCTTTCGCTATATTTCCATTAGGTACAATGTTTTTGGTTTCTCTGACGACCTGGTAGCCATTGGTGTACCAGGGCCATGTAAAAAGTACACCATGGGTAAATTTTGGTTAAGCGGATCGTTTGTTAGCGTGGTTCGTGAATATTGAAGTAGTTTGGTTACAGATCATATGCCCCTAGGGATAATGATAGTCGAGAAAGTGCGAAAAGTTGAATTTTACATACATGGCTTCCACATTATTTAAAAAAAAATTTTTTAAATAACGTTCGTACGGCTAAGACATGCCATTTCAAACGCCTTTCGCTAGATTTTCATTAGGTACCATTTTGTTTGGCTTCCCTGACGAAGGTTTTGCGAAAGCCAGAGCAGAAAAGTTGATTTTTCGTTGAAGCATTGAGAATCACTTCGCCGATTTCGTCGACCTAGAATACCAAACAGCGTTGAGTAGCTCCTTCAGTTACGAAGGAGCTACCAACAACTGAATCGTTGAATTTCCACGAAAGTCTGCTCATTTCATTTGTGTAATGGCGAGTTTTTCCAGAATCAATGAGATTAAATGAGCCGGTAGTGACTTTTCGAGGAAAGAGGATTCTTGCTATTTTCCTTCATTCATTGCCTTGGACTCCGGACGGTCCGGCCCTTATTGCCAGCTCCTCGGCCAAGTTCGAGCGTTCGCGGTTCGTGTGCCGGACTTTTATGGCTTTTCGAGAAACGTTCCTGGAATCGAGTGGGAGGCAGAGGAGGAGCATAGTCGGAGCTAACGCGGTTGCGTTTCAAGAACCATTGCCCCTTCGATCTCTCTCTCTCTCTCTCGGCTTTGCTTTTGCCCGGTGGTTCAAGGACGGTAGACGGTGAGCGACGCAATAATCGACCGGACGCGGCCGTTTCGGGGGTCTGGAAGGTTCGCCGCCACGTACCCGTCGTCTTAGTTGCTCGATAGGCCTGTCTCGTCCCGCCCGCTTAATCATATTATCATTATTATGTTCCTAGGAACGTTTCATGTGGACACAGGGGCCACATGGGTTAGCCCCGGTGGCCTTCGACGTGCGTGTAAAGAGAGTCCCGTGTGTTGTGGTTCGTCAGCAACCGGGCGGTTGCACTGCTGTACTGCGGTGATCGGTCTAGTGGTGCCAACACATCATCCCGAAGAACCCGAGACGAGAGACCCGAGCGGCGTGTGAATGGCCCGACATGCGCGCGGGAGAATGCTCGCCCTCCGTCCTTGTGGTAGGTCCGCGTTCGAACCGAGCTCTCTGCACGCTGGTGCACAATATGCTGAAGAGTTTTGAGGGAGAGAGAAAGAGAGAGTATATATTTGTCATCACAAAGTATCGTCTTAACAAACGCTTGTATTGGACCGGGTACTGATAATGATGACCTGCGAAGAAAGTCCGTTATTGGATTGGGTCATAGGACGTCTGTACGTGTGGGTAAACAAGTTGGAAGTTTTTCGTCGGGTTGATTTATGGTTTGCTGTTTAGACGTATCAGCGAAGTTGGGTCTTGATGTATTGGGTACCGATGTGGTGACGACACGCAAGCGTAACGCTAATGAAGAAGTGTAGGGCACATTTGGACATTAGTGCGACGGACTTTCTCCGTCCGAAACCCTGTCTAGAGGACGTGGTCCGAAGAGAATTACCCTGCCGATATAATATCCACCAACGGTCTCGTCTCGTCTCGTCTCGCCTCGAGTAACCTGAAAAAACAACAACAACAAAAAACGATGGTAAGGGTGAGGAGACGGATAGCGTGTGAATGGTAGAATAAGACGTGCGAGGGAACTGGTCCGAAGCAAACGTTTGTTCGTTGCGGTAGGTCGCATGCGTCTTTCTCCGTCTCGGTTGGCAGTCCTTGTTTTCGCACGTCGGTTGAGGTTCAAGGACAGCAGACGGTCCTTTAGACGGCGCTAATAATCGGGTTCCAAAGAGGCTCAGTGATCTCGTAACGGGCCGATCAGCGAGCCTCATCTCACCGCTCCGTGTCAATCAAAATGATCAGTTCAATTGCCGAAATTGAAAGCGGCATTAGCATTAGGAATGACAACCGTCGTTGGAGGCAATCGGCGCGCCGTTGATTTTCGCCAAATCTCAGCGTTGCTCGTTGACATTAGGGATGTGAATGACCGACGTGTGAAACCTATCTTCACGGGAAAGGAGAATGTCCGCGACGCCGAGGGACTCTTCGGTCGTTTTGTCGTTGCGGTAGGTCTGGATCTTCGTAAGGTAATGCGATGCCACCTCCGTTCGCTGTGGTCGACGTCGTCACAGTCTTCTCAGTCTCTGAGCTCCTCCAAGTCTCGTGGACAAAGAGCGATCGAATGCATCATTTCTTACGTACAGACGCTATCGAATTACCCACCGTTCACGTATTTGTCATTCGCTCGATCTTCACACCCGCTTTTTAACACCACCCGGTTGAGCCAATGTCGAGGACAGGCCGGAGAAAGGAGGCGGAGATGATGCGTAAGTTCTTTGTTTCGAGACGCGCCCGGCCCATGAGAACCACGTGACTGGTTTCCCGCCAAGCGATAAACCGCGCGATTCTCGTGGAAGAGGGAGGCCGGGCGGGGAAGGGCCAAGGGGAAGAGTTCGTTTCGAAGCTCATCTGACCGCACGAAACCTCCCGGACCATTTGCACTACGCCATGAGACGCTCCTACGTGAATCTTAACGCTGAAGAACACATCCAGTGGGGGTAACGAAATTCGTGTTCCAGGTCCCTTTTTCAGCAGTTTGTCCTCACTCCGGATCGACTTCTCCGAGCGAAGGGAGAGCGTTTTTTGTGCGCGGTGGGGACAGGACAGACGTTCCACAGACAAACGCCTGGTGAGACCTGGGGAATGGGTTCAAATACCTCGCCGTCTCGGGGCCTCCTCTTCTCTCCTCCTACTTTCCATCCCATCCTCCTTTCTCTCACAGTTGAGACTACCGAACGCAAAGTCAAGGAATTTTCTTCATTCTCCCGAGCTTCTGGCAGAGAATGAAAAACCAAGGGGGGGCGGGAGGGTGGGGGGGCGCACAGACAGACAATATGTGTCTGTGAGTGCGATTGCCGACAGTCGATTATTGGAAAAGGTCGGGGCAAGAAAAGGTCTCAAGAACGAATAACAAATTACTCCCTTTTCTCCATTTACTACTTCTTAGGATGCAATCAGAAGAAAGCATGCTCGGAGCCACCGAAAACACTTGAGTTCGGACGGTATACGGTTTTCACTAAACGATTATTTCGTTCTCGAGGATCCCGAGGATGTACTCATCGCAAATAGATGGGCCAAGCTTGCGGTATTGGTGGGTCTCTGGTATATGCACTCGGTGGTGTACGTGATGGAAACGGAGCGTCGCCGTGCGGGGTCGATAACAGGATGTTGACCGGATCTCCCGCGGGCTTCCACCGCACCGTGTGGCGAAAGTGGACGATCATCGTTAACCAGAACCACTTTGGGGCGTTCGCGTACCATCCCCTTTAACGCTCGTTCCTCGTCCACGCCTACATCGAGCTCTGTCTTTTGGCCAGGAGGGCAAGGGAGACGGAAGGAAGGAGTCCAGTTAAGTCGGATTTAATCTGTCAGCTCGGCCTCAGCCTTGGACAAACGCGCCCGCGACGCTGCAAACGCAAAGAGGTATCCATATTTGTGCTCCCAGGCTGGATACTCTTCTCCCGTTTCTTCGCAGCTTTTGTTTGCGCCGACGACGTCTGAGCCCAGACACCGGACTAAATCGAAATAATGAAAAAAGAAAAAGGGGAGGAGCCAAAGAAAAGTTGGAACAAAAAGAGGAGGACAATAGTGGACGGCGGAGAGAGAGAGAGAGAGAGAGAGAAAAAAAAGGAGAATAGATGCCTCGGCGTCTTCCTACGCATGGTGAGCAGCAGGTGGGGGACCGCGAAGTGAAGGAAAAAGAGGCAGAAGAAGACGTCAGCAGCTTCCACGACGGAGAGAACCCCGAAGAGTGTAAGCTGATGCTTCCGCTGCTGGCTCTGCTCAAGCAGATTATACAAAAAGAGTTTTCACGCCTTCGGAGTCTCGTTAAATATACCGGGTTGAATACCACTGCCGCACGAGCAGTTGCTGAAGAAGTGGCGAGTTCATCGACGCCGACTCCGCCACCAACTGTAATAATGGCGACACAAATAAAATCCCCATAGAAACAAATCTATACGAAATCAAACATGAGATCATCCAGTTCGATTCGTCGATGGCTCACGGTTTTTTCATTTTATCGTATGGTAATTTGTCATATCATTTTTCGGTGAAAAACCAAACAACAGAAATGTCTTATGAAGTCATGACTTCATTGTACTATCTGGAAAACATAATTCTTATTTCATGATTTTTGTTTTAGATCATCCAAAATAACAATGTGTATTTCGGACGTACTTTCCGCATACCACTTTGTGGTATTCCTCCTCTTCAGCGTCGTATTCCCGCCAAAGCGAACAGGACACCAGTGTTTGTCATGACACGTTCAGCTTCCCGCCAACATGCGCGCGCATCTCGGTTTTGCGTCATTCCGAACCCGCACGTTTTGTACTCTCGTCCTTGTTCCCCTGCTCCTCTTTCCGTCTTTCTCGTTATCTCTGTCGTACTCCCTAGCAGCTACTCGCACTCGCCCTGTCAAGTAGGGCAATAAACTGCCACATCTTTGCAGGCATCATGTGCGAGTGAAGGCATAACAGAACGCACGCGGGTCTACGGCCTGACGCACCCGGAGACCTTGGCGCTCTTCGTCATCACTGGGCTATGTGTTCTCCTTGTTCCAAGTATACGCTATGCATGACTGCTTCGTTGTAACGTGCGTGCGTGTGTGTGTGTGTGTGTGTGTGTGTTTGTGGGTGAGTGTGAGTGTGTTTGCTGATCCGCCTTTCTGGCAGCGTTTATCCTTATCATTTCCTTTCCTTTCCTCGTGTCAATCTACCCGCAGCGTGAGCCTCTTCTCTGCACTGAAGAAAGCGAAAGGGCATTGAACAAATTGAGCTGACGTTGACGTATCGACGTTGACGTGCGGTCACTCACGGTACGTCTGTAATCTCGTTTCCCCTTCTATTTTCCTCCGGTTACGCCTGCCAAAACTCCATTTGCCAAGTATTGGTTTCGAATTCGTCTGTTTGCTAGAAATCCGACGCTTCTTGTGCGCGACAATGCGCTAGGCTGAGCACGTGTGCGAGTATCGACAACCACGCGGAATGGAAATGCTTGCTTAGAACAACCAGGCGCTTGGTTGTACAGGCGCCAGCTGATCAATTGGCTTGATGAACCAAGTTATTGTTTAGATTAACGAAGTTACAGTGGTAAAACCAAGCAAGTTACTGGACGATCCATCTTGGTTGTCCGAGTCACGTGACCCGACTTTATCTCCCAGTGCGAACATACATGCCTACACCCGCATTGATAAATTCGGGCCAAAATCATCCGGGTACAGGGCGACGACCTCGATGAACGTACACCCTTACAGAGCTTCGTAATACCTTGAAGAGCAAAAGCAGGAATTTCCCGTATGACTGTGCCGTGCGTTTTTTCCGTCACTCTCATTCCTCTCGCATTAGGAATCCTGCTTGCTTGTAGAATTTCGGCGAGCCCCCGTGGTGTACACTCAATGCCGGACAGCGTATCAACCCCTGCAGGGGATTCGGCGCGGTGCTCGTCTCGAGAGCCCACCAGAGGCCTCAAAGTTGGCAAGGAAGGAACGACCAGGAGCTAGAGGCGAAAAAAAAGAAAAAAAAAAAACAAGGAAAGAGCCAGAAGAGCTGAGGAGCATTATAACGAGCTCACGATGTCGCGCACGTATCAGTCTGCCACCACCCCCCCTTTTTCCTTCGGAAAGTCGAGACCTGGTCCCTATTTTTTTTTTTCTTATTTTTTATTCCTCACTCTAGGTTCCTCGCTTGCGGTACTGGCACCCCCCCCCCCGCCCCCCTTAACCCTTTCTCTGGTCCATGTCCTCGACCTCAGCCACCCTCCCGTCACACCTCCTTTTTTCTTGTGTCTCTTTTCTCCTAATAGTTTTATTTTTTCTCCTCGCCCTCTGCACTTTTGCGTCTGCGGCGTGAGGGGGCAGGGGCGGGGGAGAAAGAGGGGGCTTTTAAGACTCTCCTCCTTTTTCTCGCTGACTTCATCCTCACCTCGGCATCGGGAGTTCGAGCGACCACCGCCGCCACCACCGCTACGTAAGTTCACCGCGCGCGCGGTGACGAAAAATTTAAGTTGGGTCTCGCGTACCGACCATCCATCTCTTGCGGGGGGAGGGCTTGACGCCGAGGCCGAGGTAACGCTACCGGCAGCCGCAACGTCCGCAAGGATTCAACGCTCCCTAAAGCCCGCCGGCACTCGAGAGTGGCTACCGCAACGTCAACGAAGGAGGCTTCCAAAGTTGACGCTGAGATGGAAGGGGGGGGGGGGGGCTTAGGGCCGCTAACGACTCGTCGAGTACTCGCAAGAATAACGATATACCTTAATAATCGTAAACTCTGCCCCCTGGCCAAGTTTTTGTTCAGCCAATCGGTAAGCCGTTTTGTTTTGTTTTGATTCTTTTTTTTTTTTTTTTTTTTCACTTTCTCCGTTGGTATTTCGTTCGGGAATATTTTCTGAACTTACGGGGGGCAGGGGGTTAATCCTTGCACGTCGACGTATGGAGGACAGAGAGGAGTTAGGACGACGCTATTTTGGTATCGTTGGAAAATTTATTGTCGCGTACCCGTCGTAAATCTTGGGGTTCTCTCGTCTTCTTCAGGATAGGGAGGAGGGGGGGGGGGGGGGGGGCAGGGGGCCAGAGCCAAAGGGATATAAATAGAGGGAGACGGATGACGCGACAGAGAGAAATAGAAAGCGCGAGAGAGCGGGAGATGGACGAGAGAGCGTCACATTTTATTCCATCCCCGGTGCGCGCATCGAAATCCATTGAAACCGAGGGGGCCACGCGAACGTAAATAGATAATAGAATACTCTCGTGGTCTCACACTATGAATTCGAAATTCGCTGCGGATGTGTGTACGTGTGGAACTGCAGTGTAGGGAAAATAACCGGTAGGAAAGGATGTCCCACAAAATTCTATCACAGAGCTCGTTCGCTCACGTGTACAGAAGTAGAATAATAAACAGGCCATAGGGAAAGTTGTAAATCAACCTTCTGTCTCTGGAAGAATCAATAGTCATGTGTGGATCACCGATAGTCTGCAGTTTAAGTAGCGAGCAACGAAACACTCCATTGAAGCTCGTTACAATGGGCATTTCGCACATTCCATATCAACATTCCGTATACCGATATTAATATTGATTATCGATTTATTTTGGAGCCAATAAGTCCAATACCTCTCACTAGCCCCTATCGTTAATTTCCAAAAACAAAATTGTGTCCCACAAAAAAAAAATAGGGTTGCCTTCTCGAACACCGTAACTTTTGTCTGATGAAACATTTATCGATATGATCAATAGTTTGAGTGCTATTGCACTCAAACCCTATATGTGCCTGACCCTGTATAATTGAATTAGAAATATTTGTCAAAAATTCGGTAATCAAGGTGAAATAATGGAAAAAAAAAAAAATGAAAATTTGTGTTTCCACTTAAATTCCGCTTTGGCGGCTCCGCGAAGCCGGGGGTGCGTGCGAGTACTCGAAGGGGAAGCCGCAAGTGGTACGTAGACACTCTTCAAGACCCTCCGCGGTGGTATATGGTTGTCTTATGTGTGTCTGTGGGTGTAATGGTGGGAATATAATGTCAGTCTGTCAAGCCACGGCGAGTTGTCGCGTTAAGGGGAGCGAGGGGGATGAGGACTCGGAGTCAGAGTGGTTGCGGTACGCGAGGAAAGAGAGGGCGAAGAGCGACAGACGTGCTCCGGGATGGCAGAGGGTTGAAAAGCCGCGGGCTCTGCTGGCGTGTGCACGACGGAAACGTGCCTGGACTCCATTACGGGCTTTAGCACTGCTGCCGCTGCTCCTGGAGCCACTCTTTTCTGCCGATAAAAATGGAAAACTATCCCCTCGGTCGTATCGGTAACTGCTTGGAGCACCGGCGAGTTAAAGTCTGCGGTTCCCTGAACCTGCCATCCCCTCACCTCTTTATAAAATATATAGTATCCTTGTGGCACTGTATAACCAACGAACACGACCTGCTATCTTTTTTTTTTTTCTTCTTTTTTCTTTCCCTCATCTTCGGTCATTTATATCTTAACAAAATGTTACATTTGTATCGAGAGATGTGTAAAGACATGATTTCGCAATTGCGGTAGCTATTTTTTTTTTGCTGAAAATAAAAAATTTAATAATCAGGTTTTAATGAATGTTGTATTGGAGAGATGACGGAAAGTATCGGGAGTCTGTAGATTTGTCCGTAGAGAAAAGTGCACTTTTCGCGAGGCTGCGGAAAAGTCGGGTTTTCGACGCTGAAAAGCGAGGTTCGTTATTCTAGAGGGAATGTTTTTTTTTTCAGCTCGTGGCATAGAAAAGGTCACATTCGAGTCTGGGTGTGTAATGTAGGATATTACTGCACGGGTTACTCACACGTTTTTTTTAACAGCATGTTTAAACGTCGTTCGTAAAGGGTAACTTTACGTCACGTGGCAGGAGAGGTCTTAATTATTTTCGAGCAAGCATTTGAATAATTGAATGACTAAACATAATAATTCAATAAACATTTTTACTTGTATTTCCTGATCTCTGAAATTTTTTTCGCCAAACCTGTATCACTTCCGGGGAAAATGCTACGCCCGATAAAAATGGCGGATCGAGGCCGAAAAAAATTCTGGAGACTTTAATTTCGGCCGAAATTTTTGGGAAAAAAAATTGTCAAGCATTCCTTGAGAAAATCAGTGGCGGAAAAAATGCCGAGGTAAAGTGGTACTTTTGTGGTGCGAGTGTTATCGAAGTAATGGTGCTCATAACGGAGCGGGAAGAAAAGAGGGAGATTTCACATGGTCTTAAACGCTCTCGTGTACCGCCTATTAATTCTGTGTGTACTCTTCAACGCTTTCACGTGGCACTTTTCGCCTCACGTAGATCGTTTCACTTCCGGGTATAACTGGCTCCTCTCATCCTTCGTCCTTTCCTCTCCTCGAGGATCGGCAGCTCGGGCGACCACGTACTACGTTCGTGTATCTCTTTCTCTCCCTCTCTCGAAGGCGGATAACCCCGTGGCCGCACGGCCAATAACACTCGGATGATCGATAACCGATCGCTTTTAAGAGGCGTATTAATTGCCACGTCTCGAACGTGATTCCTCTAATTATCGGGTCGCACCGCGACAGCTGATTAATCGCACGCCTGGCACACGTAGAATATATAGTATTTCAGTTGGCGTTCGCGATGGAGCTGACCGAACTCGAAAAGATCGATACCTCTCGCCGTGGGGATTCTCTTCGCCTTCTTATTTCATTCCAATGGCCCGAGTGATTATTTTTCACTCGCCGATACACTTCATTATCATTATTATTTATTTGTTTTTTTTTTTTTCACCGCTTAATTATTTTGTTTGAGCCAATTTCACTTTGGGCTTGACACAGGAAAATCACCAGGAGTGGTCCGGACTTTGTGGCTACATTGTCGTAAAAAAGTGGTTTTTTTTTTTCTTCTGGAAAGCCAATTAATTATAATTTATGATTGTGATATTGAATTAATGTAGATTTTTGATTGATGCGATTTGTTCAAATTACTGCAGGATAAGTAAATTCGACATATAGTAAATGTAGTTTACCAGTATCCGACACGAACGATAATGAAGAAGCGATGCAAAAAGTTCTACTTTGGATCCACGGTGAAAAAAATTTCAAGAGATCAAAAGACCCCATCAATTAGCATACCTGACAAATGAAAAAAGGATTTTTAAAAAAATCTTTAATCGAACAAAGGAACATGAGGTCGCCAAGAGCGCAACTAATCCCGAGTGGACATTCCTAGCGTCAAATCAGGCCCAAATCAGGCCCTGTCAGGGCCAGACTCAAGCTTGTGGAGCACTCAAAATTTTTACTCGGGTTGTCCGGCTTTTTGTGAGTCTCTCATCGACTGACGTGCCACATTATGCTCCACGCTTTCCATGATCTTTTGTGCACAGACTTTTTGTCCATTTGACATTTCTTCGTCACACGTGGACGGCAGGACGATGGCCTCTGTGGACTGCACGCGCGCTCCTCTTCCACCTCCTCTCGAACGAGACTAGTCACACACAAGTACGGGAGCACGATACACGCAACACTTTTTTCCATCTCGTCATCGTTCTGTGTCCTGTGATGAGGAACATTGGTATATGGCGCGCGTGGCCACTGCTCACGTTTCCTCTTCTCGGAACGTGACTCAGGGTCCGCACGAGGGGTTCATTCGCACCTGACATGCGACACTGAGAATTTCCTAGTGGCTTAAGGGAATCTAAAAAATCATAAGAAAAAAAAAATGCTGTGGCTGATACATTTTTTTTTTTAATTTTGTATTTAAACCAGATCAAGTTCATTAGGATTGTTATCGTTTTGCAATTGAAATAAATACTGCTACACGTATTTTGTATCGATTTTTTAAATTATCTCTACGATTTCGTAATCGAAACTTTTTTTAAAATTCTGTTTGAAATTTTTCTTATTTAAAAAAAAATAATAAGTAGACAAAAAATGGTTTGTGTTATTGAAAATAGCCTGAAAAACCATGCGGAAATCGCCGTAAGCCTTAAATCAATTCAAATGGAGCCACAATCCTCTGGTATCAATAATTTTCACTGTATTTGTAGTATGGATTTTCCAATGTCCATAACTTTCTAATTAATCGCTCTAACTTGTGTCAGTTATGGGGGGTCATTTGACCACGATGCAGATGGTCTCCTTAAACGCGTCGCTCGAGGATTCCGCTCGAAAGCTATCTAAGCGCAACGTGACAATCCTGAGGACAAACTATTCCAATATCGCAATTATTGCCATCTCTTCAGCGTCCGATGCTCGTCACCGGTGGTCAATTCGGGATTCAATATTCCCCGAGTGGAAATACGAAGTTATGCAAAGAATCTATTAATCGCTGTGATCAATTGCTATTGGTGCATGCAATTAGCGGTGATGGGAATTCGTTGAATGCAAAAGCACTCAATAATATTTTATGACTGAAGGATTTATTTTTATTTATTTATTTGTAGACGAAAAAAAAGTTTCTTGATGACATTTGGAGACCGAATAAATCATAATAAAAATAACTGGTCATTGCAATTAAAAATCGCTTCGCCATTGAAACCTGAATTTTGTAATAACCGCAAAATAAAAATCATACTTACGCCGAAAAAAATACAAAAATTGCACTGCTACAAAAATATATCAGTTTTTAAGCTCATACGCAATTTGACATTCACACGCATGACTATTCAATTTTCGATTTTCGAAAAACCTGTTTTCAAAAATTCGATCCTCAGTTTCGAATATTTGTTTCTACGAATATTCCGGCAAGGTAACGTCCTCTTAATTGCATTCGGGTACCCGACGATAACCCGCCCGTATTGTCTTGTTTTCAGTTTCGTAACTCACTTCCGGTTTCGATAATTACCCGATTATAGAGCCAAAAACAAAAGCTGGCATGACAAGAATATTTATTTCAAGAGTTCTGTCGTCTAAAAAAAAAAAAAAAAAAAAAAAAAAAAAAAACTGCGAAGTAATGTGGGTCCAAACCAAAAATGTACGAGAGGGTCAACTCTTCAACCCTTTCGTCAGCCCGACGAAATGGCCTGACCTTATCACTCAAGGGCTGACGGGACTCCGCTGATCGTTACACTCACCTCGCATTCTCTCCAAACTTCGTTAGCCATTAGCTCGAGTACAGCCAAAGACATTCGGAACGGCGATGTCAACCTTTGAGCAAGATAACCAGAGAAACGTGCCGTGTTTCACAGAGTTCATCGACACCGGCACGCGCGCGGCCATTCTCTTCGGCTTCTCAAGTGTCCTTCCGCGTTTTCGCGTTTGCTGAGGAAGGGAATTGCGTGGCGAGAGAAAAACAAAATTCTTTTTCATTGCACAGAGCTCACTTATCTTTATCCGTCACGGAAACGTGACTGTCACCAGTTTGTATACTATACGTCGCTCCCATTTCTCTCTCTCTCTCTCTCTCCTTGTTATTTTCGTTACAGCCAACGATCCTCGTAACTGGCAGAGCAAAATGCCACGCGCCGCGTTCGCTCACGACCCTGAAGAGCACCACGATGAGAGAAACCACGACAAACACCACGTTTCAGTGCGTGTGTCGTGCGGCTGCTCGCTCGAGAAGTTAGCGTTCTCTAATCGCACGTGATGTTTCTCGCATTCCACGGAAGGGGGCGCGGAGAGGCGGCGGGGATTCCCCCCTCTTCAGCTAATTAACCAGCCGACAGAAGCAGTGCTACCATTTCGTTATTATCATTGTTGGTCTCTTCGAGGCTACCGAATATACGATTTTCCTCATTTGCCCGTAACCGCGACGAAAATACGGCGCGACAGACGGATGGAAAGAAAAGGAGAACGCGACGGGCGGGGAAGTTGACGCCACTGGCCGCTGGGTGTCGCATTTCATGCGCTCGTGAAAAGTTCGATGACACCGCCCGACACCAGGGCATTATTATCATTGGAATGCACTATTTGTCGCATTGTTGGTGGTGGACGAAATTTTGTGGCGAACCAGGGACCGATGAGAATGTTCGGGGGACATTTCTTCGGCAGATCTGCGGCGAGAGATTTTTTTTTTTGAAGGTTCCTTTTTTTTCCGGATGGACCGAAGACCTTTTGTTTATTTTATATGGACTTTCTATGGGATTTGGTGAAGATTTTTGAGGACATTTGCTGAAAATTCATTTTTTTGTGGTCGAATCGCCGCAACATTTTTCGCAAAATGGCAGTAACACTTTTTGGGGGGACATTTCCGCCGAAAAATCCTCGCCAATGACATTTTTACGTCGATACTCATGATTGGCCGGTAAGAATAATGATTTTTTTTTCTTCTTTCTTTCAGATCGTTCGTTGCAGTACTGCGAAGGTTGCTCTCATCGAGGTAGGAACAATCTTTCTTCCACAATTTCCCTCGAGTATATTTCATTAAATTTCAGTCGCGATTATGCACTGCATAACCTGATATGAAATAACGCATCAAAACCGATATTTCCTCGAACAAAAAAATATCTCAAATACCATACATTTTTCAGGATCCAATTTTTATAACAACATTTATTTCCAGTGTGTAAGAAAATTCTTGTCCTCTTCTGTTTTTGCCTCTCAAAAAAAAAAAAAAAAATCCAACATAAACACAGGTAAACATCACTAAACAAATCCGTGCAATAATTCATTCTCAGATTTGATCCCAAGCAAACAAACTCAAATTTAGAAAAAATAATAAATAAACAATAATCTTTCCGCGCACATTTATTACTATAATTAAAACGTCGTTATTACCGCGTGATCAAACACGCGCAAAGTGACAAGTATTGGTGAATAAAAGTGAAAAGTAGGCGCAGTAAAAACCTCTTATTGAAATATCGGTACTTAATTTTGACATTTATTTCCAATGTGTAAGTAAGTTCTTGTCCTCTTCTGTTTAAAAAAAAAAAAAAAGTCCAATATAAACACAGGTAAACATCACTGAACAAATCTGCGCAATAATTCATTCTCAGATTTGATCCCAAGCAAACAAACTCAAATTTAGAAAAAATAAAAAAAAAACAATAATCTTTCCGCGCACATTTATTACTATAATTAAAACGTCGTTATTACCGCGTGATCAAACACACGCAAAGTGAAAAGTATTCGTGAATAAAAGTGAAAAGCAGGCGCAGTAAAAACCTGTTACTGAAATATCGGTACTTGATTTTGACATTTATTTCCAATTTGTAAGAAAATTCTTGTCCTCTTCTGTTTAAAAAAAAAAATCCAACATAAACACAGGTAAACATCAACTGAACAAATCCGCGCAATAATTCATTCTCAGATTTGATCCCAAGCAAACAAACTCAAATTTAGAAAAAAATAAAAAATAAACAATAATCTTTCCGCGCACATTTATTACCATAATTAAAACGTCGTTATTACCGCGTGATCAAACACACGCAAAGTAAAAAGTATTGGTGAACAAAAGTGAAAAGTAGGCGCAGTAAAATCCTGTTACTGAAATATCGGTACTTGATTACCCGTGTAAATATTGATATTTAATCGAGCTCAGTAGGGGCACAACGTAATATAATGTAATATCGCGTGCCAGGGACCATAATTATGCAACGACGTCCTTGTAATATGCGTGATCGGTTTACCTCTTGCCGTGGTGAGGTTTGGTGGGTTGGGAGTGGGCGTTCGGCCGATTGCCCGTAAAACCGCGCGGCTTTTCACTGTTATAACAAGGGAAAAAGTAGGCCAACCTCCGATAGTGCCTGTCAGCGATATAAATTATGGTACGCGTGCAGTATCGAGCCCACGGACGTAGCCTACTCTTCTCTATGATTTTGCCGCGCATCACCGATATTAGCCCCGATTTTACGTCTAATAATTCATGCACCGTGCACCCGCGGAGGGTGGTTAACCGATAACTGTATAACGTATAACTGTGATCTTCCGATTTACGACGCGTCTAAATGTATCTGATACACTAATCACGCGGACCGTGTCACTTGATATGCGTTAATTTAGGTACTCACGCAGTGCACCCGAAATCGGTAACTTTGAAATTCTCTTTACACTGCAAATTCGAGATTAGTGTTTCTTAGTTGCAAAAAAAAATTGTTTTTAAGATGAATACGATCTTTTGTATAAACAATGATTGTTGTTGTTAATTGTAAAATGAAATCCCGTCCCAAAATGCATCCAAACTCCGGGATACCGAATATTTTCTGCCCCACAGGAAAAAAAAAACAAAAATTGTAAATTATGCTATGGTAAATCACATTTCTTATATTCAAAGTTGCCATTAAATTTTTTTTTTACTTTTAAGAAATAGAACGATGTAATTTTTTTTTTATCTAATGGACTTGCAAATGTTTCAATGAGCGATTTCCTTCGAGGAACTCCAGCTAATGTTGCAGTGCAGTGAGAAATGGCCGCGCGATTGAAATTTCTAAAGGCGAATAGGAAAAACTAGGGCATCCCGGGCATCGTGGCGAACCGGTGCAAGTGAAAAAAGCGAAGAATAAAGCGTTGGACAGACTCACCTGGAGCCTCTGTAACCCTCTTCATAATACCGCGACGTCGAGGGTCGTTCACGTGTGAGGTTCAAAAGCAGGTAGGCAGTTAAGAAAAGAAAAAAAAAATTAGAGTTAGGGATAACAGATACTGAACCGTTTGAATTTATTACACAAAGACACCTGGCAAAATTTCTTCAATACATATATAGTTCGCAGACAAAACGGATGATAACCATTTTTAACCATGGAAATAAACTGTCCATCGAGATCGCCAATCGTTCACAATTTTCTCAGCAGAAATCGTCCCCCGAAACAATAATTACGTCAAATGAAAATCACAAATTGACAACTGTCAAAAAGTGCCATTAAAATTTATGACAACCCAATTCCACGTAATTATTGTTACAAATCATACAAAATTAAGTACACTGAATTTTTTAAATAGCGCTTTAATTTAAATAATTATATGTGATATATTCCTGCTCCTTCAGCTCAAATTTAGTATGTAAACAAAATAATACGTAACCCTCATTTATTTATTTATTTAAAACAAGAATGCAAAATAGAATCTTGCACATTGCTTCCTTATTTTTTCTCGCTTTTTACAAAATTTCGTCTACAAGGAACCCAAGATCGATTAGAATATTTCGTCAGAGTGAAAAAACGACAAATAATGGGGAACTACTTAACATCCTCATTTTTTTTTAAATTCGTAATAACCTTTGAATAAATTTCACTGGGAGTGAAGTGAACTTTGTCGAAATATTGACGATGGTCGAACGAAGTTCACTGGTGAAAATTTGTGTGGAAATGCAGTGGGGCGTATTGTGAAATTAGAGAGCAGTTGGTGAATTCGTGGCGTGGGGCTCTTCGTCAAAGAGGAGCGAAAGCTTCGTGGTCCTCCTCAGGAACGGAGTCCCACGACCTGCGCGTCTCCAGCGAAACACATCGAGCGTTCGGGCGGCGATCTAACGATCGCCAATTCCTATGAGACCAGGGAACATAGTGGTCAGCAATATTATAAGGCAAAGTCAAAGGATCGGGACGCTGAGTGGTGGCTAATTAAAGGATTCGAGAGGCACGAGTTAATCGATCGCTCGGCGACGATGCACGTGTGTCTTTTGAGACTGGATCTCATGTACCCTTTGACCCAAGGCCATTCGTGTCCTCAAAGTCCCGGGGCAACACAATTTTACCCATGAAGCCCGTATACGTCGATTTTGGTTTTTTAAATTCAACTTTTATGATTGCAATTAAAAATTTCGTCACGGCAAGAAATTAAAAAAATGAATTCGTCGCTGGGAAATTTGATTTATTTTTTCAAACACTCAAAAGATTTTGAGAAAAGATAATTGGATCCTTTTTCCATAGGAAAGTAGTGACTCCCAAATTCTCGTAGCATATTCTTAGTAATACCATCAAAACGGGAATTGCCCACCGGATTAGAAAGGCTCTTGTCCGGGAAAATTACGACTACCCTTGCAGTTTTCATGGAAAAGTGTGCGGTGCCCTTCGGGGTATGTGCCATGGTCGAAGTCGGGGGGTGAGTTGCGACAGAGTCAAGGACGTGGACCAGCCTGCAGCCTCCGACGGCAACATCCGAAGCCCCTGTCTCCCGCCGCCCAGACACGACGTAAAGTATGACGCGAAGAGTAATTTTAATTACGCGCGATGCACCAAGAGCCCGCTGAATTGTTGCTCGCCGGGGTTTGTCGTCCGGGTTTCAGACATATTGGAATAATTCACGTCATTTGCGCGACACTTATTAAACCGGGGAATGTCGCCGGGCTTAATCCTCGCGGAGAGCGCCACGAGAGGGTGTGAAAAGTGGATATATTCGAGAAGAACGAGAGTAAAGACGAGAAGAGAAGAATCGAGTGGTCCAAACGTGCTCCGCCGAATTTTAATCGAAGGAACAATTGCAGTCACGCATTAATTGCAAAAATTAGGGGATGCGAAGGGGCGGAGAGCGCCACGAGAGGGCGTGAAAAGTGGATGTATTCGAGAAGAACGAGAGAGTAAAGACGAGAAGAGAAGAATCGAGTGGTCCAAATGTGACTCGCGATTTTTAAACCCGCGAAAATTGCCTCCCCCGCATTAATTGCAAAAATTAGGGGATGCGAAGGGGCGGATAGAGATAAATAAATCGAAACGTTAGTGTCTGGTTGACTAACAAAGCCAAAAGTGGGATCGAATAATTAACGCGCTTCGTGGCGCAATGATCCTAGTCGAATTTCATCAATCAACCGTGTTAATTACCAATTATTAATGACGTTACCGTTGCCGTCGGTGAGCGAGCTGCGCTCGCTTGACAATGAAACCCAATTAACAGTTTATTTTCGGTATTTTCAATCCGGCGCGACCAAAAACAGATAGAGACAGGGACGACGGGAGGGGGAAAAGCAGAAAATAAAACAAAAAGAAGGGGTTGAGAACAAGGACGATAAATATGTACGCCGATTGGGGCGAGCGACACGCTCTTCGGGAATTTGGATTGAATTACGAGCGACAAACGAAGTCATTCGGTTGAGGAAATCGATGTATCGATTAAAAGCCCGTATTTGGTATTATATATATAGATATATGTATATATGTGTTCGTGTTGTACGTACATATATATGTAGCATATGGTATATATTGTGATTCTACTCTCTCCACCATCCGCACGATGTAAATCCACTCAAGCGGATCTCGAGGTAGTTATTGTCAATTAGTGATGCCGTAATTACTGCGGCAATTATAGACCGTCGGTGTATTAATATAATATTAATTTATAGCCCGCTCTGGTTCGCGGTGCGCACCAACCAAAATCGCACTGTGGGGATTGCAACGTCAAGTTTGACTACTTAATTCGCGCGTAATATCGGTATTTTCGGCGTCCGCTACTCCGAATACACATACTAAAATTGCTTTGTCAAATTACGGCGTTATGATTTTTTTTAGAAAAATTTTGGGCGATAATGCCAAGGCAAAATTATTTATCGGCGAAGCTCATAAATATTTTGGCGTATTTTTGGAAAGCTCCCGAATTTGGACGAAATGTCCTCAAAAAACGTTACGGCAATTCAGGGGCAAAAGTGAATTCGGACAAGATATCGTCAAAATGAGCGATTCAGGGACAAAAGTGATCTTGGACAAGATGTCCTCAGAAAGGGAAATTCAGGGGCAAAAGTGAATTCGAACAAGATGTCCTCAGA